>OY728150.1:846129615-847430277 GCA_963277665.1 Viscum album | reverse complement strand
TGATCATGAATTTGTTTCTTAGGGAATTTCATGTCCTAATAAGGAGTGGTTTTGTATCCATTGAATATCAATTCATCCATTTCATAGGAATCCCCCAAAATAGTTTTAGTGGTTTGAATTTTTAGTGGTCTTAAAGAAAATTATAAGAGGTTTGTAATTGATTTATCTCAAGTTATGAATTCTCTAATAGAATTTACTAGAATGGATTAATCGTTCTTGTTGGATGTTAAGTGTTAAGAAAATTTTTAGTACCTAAAGGAGAAGTTGGTACGTGATCTATTACTTCATTTTATCAAAGACGTTGTTCAGTTCAAGGTTTTTTATGAGTCCTCACATCATTTTTTGGGATGTGTTATGATGCAGTAGATATTGGTTGTTTCTTACGTGTCTCAATAGTTACATATATATGAATAAAACAATTCCACCCATGATCTTTATTTTTCATAGGTTTTTATTCCTTGAGGTTTTTGTTGAATTAAATCATTAGCAAGTGTTGTTTTTGTTTTTAAAAATCCTAAGAACCTGAGGTATGTCTTCTCAAAATGTGACCTGAACCTATGGTAGTGATGGAGGGTGGAGTTATTATAGGATAAAAACTTCAAGATTTCATATAAACTTATAAATGGTAATGTTGTTATATATGTGATAAGAATGAAGTCAATTAGTGATGTCATTCATGGATATGGATATTTCTAAAGAGTGATGGGAGAACTCTTAGTGATGCATCTTGATATGGGAGAGGTTGATGGTAGAGGTTGATGTTAGAGGTTTTATTTTTAAAATTATAGTATTATATTATTTATTGAAGTAGTTGGATGACTCTTATCTAAGGGATTCAATGGTGTATATCTAGAGAGACTATGTTAACATTAGTGATGACCCTGATGGTTGGTCTAAGGATAAAAAACACTGGGTGTTCTTCTAGGGGAGGATTTTCATCCTTTTAGAGATGAATGAGATAGTTCTCAATGTGTTATATAGATCACCCATAATGGTATATCCTGGTTTAATAAATAAATATCGAGCTCCTAGATAGTATATTTTTTTGGCTTAGGTTGAAACATGAAGTTTTAGAGTTTGTGTCTCGATGTTTAGTCTAGAAAACGGTGATGTCTGATCACTGTGTCCTAATGGATTTCACTGGACATTGGATATTCCTCAGTGAGTTTTTAAGCAGATTTTTACAAATATCATTACTAGTTTACATCATGATTAAGGAGGCTATGATGAAATATGGGTTTTAGTGAACCATTTAAAAAATCATCACACATTATAGTGATCAAGGAGTCAAGCTCAGTGTATGTTTTGTCGAGGAAGTATCAAGAGGAGGCTATGATAAACCATGGAGTTTAAATGATGATCATCTATGATTTTGATCCTTAATTTACCTTCAGGATGTCGAGAGGTCTCATTCATTCTATTAAATATTAGTTATTCTTAATTATTTTCTTTCATCTGTAGATATATAGTCAGAAAAAGTGGATTATCAAGACTCTTGATGGAATTTTGTGTACTTATGTTCTATATTTTAGTGGTTCATTGATTAGGAACCTTCCATTATTTTATTTTGATGAAAAAAATAGTTTTCGATCCACCATTGAGATGGATCAATTTTAATATTTGAAAAGATAAACATGTTTTTCTTCATTATGATCGACTAGGGTTGGAAGTCAGCAATTCTAAGGCCAAAACTAGTGCATAACATGGTGGAGATGGTTCAAGTTATTCATGAGATGATAAAGGTAGAATATGATCAATAAAATTCCTATACCAATCATAAATAGAGACATCTCGACTTTGAATTTAGTGATTACATGTTTCCAAATATGAAACCTTATTTTAACTAGTGATGGTTTGGTCATGATAGTAAAAATTATCCATGGTTTGTTGGTCCTTTCAAGGTGTTGCCTCGTATTATAGTTAGGGCATATTAGATAGAACTCCACCAATGGATGAGACATATATATGACGTCTTCCAAGTGTCACATATATTCTGGTACCTTCATGTAGACTCTCACAACATTGATTGGGGAGATATTGACACTGATGACGATGAGACCACTGACAAGTGGCCTGTGGAGTTCCAGGACCTCCCGGATAAAGTGTTTTATCAATGTGTTATTCCATTTATTCATGTAATATGGTTGAATTGGGGTGTGCATGAGAGTACCTGAAAATGTTAGTCAAGGATGGAAACTAAATATATGATGCTGGTTGATGTTTATCTCTCCTCTTATATTGATTCTCTTTGAGGTTCTTGACCTTTATCTAGTTTATGATATTGTAATTCATTGATGCTTTATTGGTAACATTTTTCTCATTTTAGAGGTATCTCCCCTATGAGAGTGTTTAGGAGTTGGATATTTCTATTATGTGGTATTTTTCTTGGTTCCCCTAAGTGAGGTGATTCATCTCCTATGTTGGTGAGATTCTTTAGAGGTATCTCATGGGTTTGTTATTCAGATGACCATTTTTTCCTTACCATATCTTTATGTGTGGTTTTTAAATTCTCAAGGAACAAAATTTTTTGAGAGGTGTCTAATTTAAGGGGCTAAATAATTTACCAATTCCATTGTGAATTTGGATGTTGGAGGTTTTGATAGAAATATATAATGTATAATTAAGGGAGATGGAGTAAAGAATTTCATATATAGTGTATTCTGCAACATGAAGATTTTTGATGTGTCGTAATGTATGTCAATGCAGTGTGGAGAGGTTGGATGTAGTGTAGCAGATTAGGAGTAGAGTTTTAGAACAACTTCCATTTTTTCATGGCTATGACTTGGAATAGGGGTGTGACATATTCCCTTGAGTTTTATATAGTGGAGAGTCCAGATGTTTCATATGGTTCTGAGGGGTTGTACTTCCAATATTGGTACCCCTATGGCATAGGAGGTAGGTTTCAGTATAGCCACCTTATTGGAGAATGGGTCATATAAAATATTAGTTTACCCTATGTTGTGGTCCTCTTCCTAAAATATATGATCTACTATGTGGTATAATCTATGTTTCAATAACTTAGTTTTGACTATGAAGGTTATGTCGTGGTCCCATCCATTTATCTTTAGTGTGTCCTATTTTAGAAAATTTTGTGATGTGGTGTATAGTGTTTCACTATGGTGATGTATTTTAATGAATTACTTTATATAGAACATACCCATTTGAAATATTTTATTTCCAATTTTTGTTCTCAAACCCTAGGAATCCATGAGAGCATTTTGTATTATTTTTACGACCCTTTTTATTGGATACAATACCCACATTCTTGAGATCCATATTTTGTGATCTGAGTTGAGTTTTCTTCTTTCATTGGAGTTTATTCTTGGATCATTCTTGTTACATCCCATAATATCTTTCCATGTTTTGTTGATAAGTCTCCTTCATTCCCATATAGTTCTTTTTATGATTGTTGGCATGTTCTTACTGTGAAATCCCTAGAGGGAAATAGTTTCCTTATAGGATAGGTGAATCTAGATTCGCTTTTTTACCTAATTTTATTTTTAAGAACATTGAAATAATTAGGGAAGGGGATTCATTAAATCTCCTTTTATTTTATGTGAAATCATAATGTAATAATGATTTATCACTTTGTGTGATATTGGAATTAATTTTAATAAATATTGAACAATATTAATAAATGTAATGGATATGGTTGTTGTGATCTCATGTGTTTTCCATCGTGATAATATTTCTCCACTTGTTTTGTTTGATAGTGTTATATCTACATTATTATTTGTTAAACATGCTTTTTATGCTTAGGTAAGTATGTAAATTCATTGGAATTGGATAAAGAACCTAAAAATGATAATTATTTGGTTGGATAAATAATTAAAGAGGTGTGTTTAATCAGTATGTTCTTTATTACAATTTTGATAAAATAAAATGATTATGAATTCATGTTGAAAACTTGTTCTTATAATTTTTAATTGAAACACATAAAGAACATAAAGCTGTAAATGATTGTTTTGATAATAATAATGATTTATGTTAATATGATCAATCTTCCCTTTATGTCTATTGAAACTGGAAGTTATGATTGAGATCATGTTTGGATAAATAATATCTTGTAATATATGATTCCTTAAGTTACATATAATTGTAAAATATGAAAAACAAATCAATCAATATGGAATAAAACTAGTTGTTTGATACAGATAAATGTTTGGGTCTAGGTGAGCTTATTTGTTTGTATAGCTTGGATTCCTTGTTTTATGGCCTAAATTCCTTATTAAATCTTTCTATTGTTTTTCATATTATGTGTTTCTATGGATGTTATCCTTCCTATGTGATATTATGTAAGCCTCGATTTGTTGTTGGTTGGAAAAGATATAGGTGGAGAGTCTCAGGTTTGTGGTAGTCGTTGATACCTATAATAGTGAGATGCATGGTGACATGCATGTTGGTGTCATGGATGGAACTGAGAATGATGGAATGGGTTAAATCCAGTATTTCCCTTTATTGTGCTAGAAGATGGGATGCTTTCATAATGATATTCCACTTAATAGATAAACATTCAGGTTGCTTATTTAGCATCATTCCTTTCCACACTGCTTGAGGCTACTGGTTGTACATGGTTATGAATCTTTTATGGTATGCTAGACTCTTTCCTAGATAATCCTGTATTATGTGATGATAATAATGGTTAATTAAATTTTTAACCCATGGTATTGGTACTTGTTGGAAGAAAAATGTTATTAATCTTGAGAAATTAGGGACTTGGTTGGATTATGCCTAGAGGGAATGATCTTCACATGGTGATTAATGTAATGAAAAGTTAAAATAATTAATTAATGGATAATGGATTAATTATCATATGGTATAATTGAAAAAAAGGTAATATGTACGTTAATTAATGTTTCCTAAATGATTATGTGATTGTAGTATATTTAGCTCTTAGGGGTTATAGTCAGGTATCCGAGTGATAATTACTGTAGTTAATCCTAATACTAGGATAATTACCATAGTATAGATGTGAGATATATTATATCCTATATGTTTATAGATTATAAAAGCTACCCCATAATAGTTGGTAGGTAAACTAACACCTTGTTGACTCTATAAGGGTGTGTTCCTCGATATTCAGTTTGGCGACGGATGGATGTATGACTTCCCCTTTGGCCCTACTATCTTCTTATGATAGTATTATGTTATGGTATGCATGATATTTTCCTTTCCCATATATGTATGTAGAGGGATTTAATGGATTTTTGTCATTTCATCCACATATATCTCAAGATATAGTATCCAAATGGTTATAATAGGGAAGTTGTGTATGAGTTGTGATAGACCAGACAATACTACTCATTGTATGGCCTATGATAACTTAGGGTTAAATTATTTATTTATGATACAAAATATACAGTAAATGGTAGATCCCAAAAACTATTTAGTTACTATATGGAGATTTGGCATGGGATGATGATATTTTGTGATGCATGATATGCATGTTTTGATACTTAGCCTAGGTGTCTTCAGGGTACCTCCTTTTAGAGAGACATAATTTAGGATGTGTTAGATTGGTGAAGAGAAAAAAACCATTTGGGAAGTGGTAGTATGATACCCTATTTTGATATTATATTATACAATCTATTTCGTGTGGTACATGGTGATATATAGTCATGGTGAGAGGGGGAACTTATTATACATGTTTGGGTGACATGATAGTTTCACTTATTGTTTATAGGGATTTGACATGATTTATTTATCTTTTACATGAGAGGATACATGGAGGATCCCACTTAGTATACCTATTAGTCTCACCCAACATATATATAAACTTTTTTTAGGTTAGGAGGAGGAGGTTGGAGATCAGACAAGATTTTACTAGCCCATGGTTGTTCATGAGCTGTTGAGGCTTTATGGGAACTACTAATTTTATATTTTGATACATGTTGTTTAATTTTTTAGTTATAATAGATTAATATTGAAATAAATGTATATAATTGGGGTTTATTTTAACATTTTGAGTATTATTTGTTGTTGTTCTTTTATTATCTCTCATTCCCCAATTTTTTTGGAGGACAATGACTCCTATTTGTATGTATATTGTACACCCTGTAATTTTTGCCAACCCAAGGCCTATTAGACGTAGGATTATTGCATAATTATCTCCCTTATCTCATTTATATCCTAGGTGGGTTATATTTTAGGGGTATGGGATCAAGATAGAATATAACTGACTCAATTTATAATCCAAGGAATGATCATAGAATGAATCATTTTTCTAATATTTCTGTTACCCATTAGAAGGGTAAGGTGATGATATGGTAGTTTTCTGACATAGTATGGATTAATAAATTATTATTATAATGTGGGACTATTTTTTAAAGTTCATTCATTTTTTTATTACGTGTTAGTTTATTTTTTTTCATAATCCAAAATCATTTTATTATTTTATGTTAAAAAATGTTTTTACAACTGCTTTGTATTTTTTTATAACACGAGTTGTAGTGATCAGAATTTTTTTTATTATTTTATATGAAATATAACAAGTGTATCTTACTATTATTAAATTATTATGAAGTCTAATTCTATATTTATTATGTTCACATTTTTATTCGAACATGATACACAATTTGAGTTTCAAGAAATATTTTCAGTATAACCTGCTTTATATGATTCTTTCATTAATTCATTATAAATTAAGATATACTAATAATATTATGATGATACATATTTATTTGGAAATAAAACACATTTATATAAATTTAATTATAATAAATAGAAGTATTATTTTATTTTTTAAGTGGTTTACCGACTATTTTATGATCTTTTAATCATTCTAGAATTTTGGATTTTCTTAAATTCAAAATCTTTTTTGTTTCATTGATATTTTATTCAATTCATGTTAGAATATCTAAGAGTTTATTTTTATATAAATTTAAGAATTTTTTATTCATTTAATTAAACTATATGAATTTATAAAAATATCATTTACATTTCTTAAAAATAGACGATGTACTTAAATGGTTTCTATATTATCCAAATCATGTTTTCTAAGTATTTTGATGACACCATTATATATACTTGTTAAATTGAAGAGATTATTTTTTTTTCATAAATATATAGAAATTATATTAAATTAAGTCTTTTAGACAAAATTCTAATTTAGTCATTTATATATCTTAAAAATTCACTTAAGTTTATGTGTCAAAGATTATAAATGAAATGATGAACACTATTCATAATCTTCCCCCCCAACCTCATTCCTCCATGGAAGCTCATAGAGCTTCTTCCCCTTCAAAATCAGTAGCCCTAAAACCATACTCTTTCTCCTTGAATTTTTTTCCTTAAATAGAATCACACTTAGTTGAGTTCTTCTTTCAATGGTTGGTGGTTTCTCACTGCATTGGTAGATGAAACTCAACTCCAATGGTAGATGTGTTCTCACTCCAACAGTAGATGAAACTCCACTCCATTAATAGATGAAACTCCACCCCAAGGATTGATGAATACTCCAATACAATGGTATCTAAAAATACTCTCCAATTTTAGATGAGTTTTAATGCCAAATGTGTATGAATTTAAACAAATGGTAAATGTGGTTTTGTACCAAATTGTGGATGAATTTAAAACAGTAAATGATGTTTTAAACCAAAAAAATGGATAAATCTAAAAAAACAATAGATGTTTTCTTTATTTTTATTAACAATGGATGAATTTAAACTAATGGTGAAGGATGTATTTATATTAAAATGGTGGTTCAAATTTATAAAACCAATAGTGGATCAAATTTTTTTCCCAATGGTGGATAATTTTTTGAACCCAATGGTGGATCAATTATTTATATTTGAACATTGGATAACATTTATAAATACAATGGTGGATCATATTTTCTATCTAATGGTGGATCATATTTTTGAAATAATAGTGGATTATATTTTCTAACTAATGGTTGATCTTCACCGGTAGCTCTTTGATATTATAACTCAATGGTAAATCCACTACGGTAGCAGATGATTGCTATCACTATGTATTATTTTATGCTACTGCCAGTTAAAATATGCTTGCACCAACTATATGACAGTGTGACTCAATGGAAGATCTGAAATGGAAGTATATGATTTCTACCTCTAGGTATTATTTTATTTTACCTTTAGTAAAAATATTATATCTCTAGTTACTTATGTTAACTCCATTTATTGTTTCAAAAATTATTTTATGCTCTATTATTCATTATTTTTAATATTTTTAATTACTAAATACATATTTTAATTATTTTTAGTATTTTATTAATTTCAGAAAATCATATATATTATATGGATACCATTAGAATTAATTTTAAAATATTTTAATTAATTATTATATATGTTTTAAAATATTCCTCATTGAAAGTAGAAAGTTACAGATTTTGAGTATCATATCTTTTATTTCCAATATAAATTGTTTTAATTTTCTTAAAATATTAATTAATATTTTTAAATATTTTCAAAAAAATTTATTGTTTTAATTTCATGATTTTTTTATATTTATACATATTATATTCTGCTTTTTTTGTTAACACTAAATGTGATTGAAATATTCATTGAATTATTTGATTTAGATTGAATTGTTTATTTAAAATTATATTTTACTTATAATTAGAGAATATATTTGAATAATTTAATGGATTTTTTTTTTTAATTGGTCTTTCTGTTTTAAATTTAAAAAATATTTGAAAATATTATTCTGGAGGATAATTTTCCCTCTCTATAATAATTCAGTTGTTTTGAAATTGGATTCCTTTACCTAAAGATTGATTTTGTTAGTTATAGTTTTCTTATCATATTTAAAGGTGTTAGGACACTTAAAGGATGACATCAGTTAACATATTCAACTCCTTATTTTTTCAAGAGAAAAATCTATGAACTTCTAACCTACTATACCAACCAAGTCCTGTTCGATAATTTTTTTCATCACCTGGACAATATCTCAAGTTCCAAATTAAATTTTCTTCGGCTTCTACGACATTGAAGAGACAATACAATCCTCATTTATTGAGAACTAGTACCTATGCTATCATTGATCATCTTCTCCTTTATTCTATATTCTAAGTATATAAAACTACTTCTAATATCTTAAACACACACTCTATTTTTATGTATTCTATTAAAAACAAAAGAATTATCTCTTCCTCTCTTCTTCAGGTTGGGACACTTGAATTCTAAAGTCATGAACTTTCGGGTTGAGAATCATGGTATCTAATTTTAAGTGTTGTAATTGGGTTGTGACTCCCCATAAAAATGTCATTGATATGATTATCCCTCTACTAGAAAGTTATTATGTAATTCTGTTTTGATCCCCCCTCATAAATCAGGTTAGTTCATTGGTTTCTATCATTGAGTAATGATGTAAATGAGTAGAGTAGGCCCAATGTGGATTGAATTACTATAATAAACATCATTATTTTATTTACTTTTCCCATATTAATTAACTATAATAATTAACCATGATTATTAATTTATTTGATTAATTTTTTTAATCTAGTCTATTAAACCCCTCTAGAATATATGCCATTACCCTATCTTGAAAAAATGGTATCAAAGGATAACTTTTTTAATAATATTTTATCTCTACCATTTTATTTCCTGATACTAAAAAATTGGTATCAGAGGTTGTTTTTTTGGAAATAGTTAATCATTCTATAGAGTCTGTTGTTTATATTTAATTATCCTAACTTATTCCTAGACCTCACTGTCTAAGGAAAAGATCTTTAAGATAGAATTAATGAAAGAAAATGATTATTGGATTCCTCATAACCCACCACACTTTTATGAAAATGATTATGGCTAATAGAGATCCTAAATGGAGTCATACCTCAAGCAATTAAGCATAACACACTAGTCCATCATCTAAAAACTATATACTCTAGTAGAAGAACTTCCATCTATACTTACTATAAGTGATTCAATTAGATATGTATTAAATTACAATTTTGTAAATATTTTATATAATTATATTAATAAAAGTGTTTTTATTCACGTGTACACTTGTATGAATGATCCTAAGATTCAGATGATTCTACAAGTCACTCACCTTTGCTCTGAAAAATTAATTAGATCCACGATTGGAATGCTTCTACCAGAGTACCAAGACAACAAGATGGGTGAAGATGACACTATAAATCAAATGATCCATCGATTGATAAGCATATTTAATGTAATGAATTCACATGGAGAATATCTATAAAACATAGTAATTTTTGAATGATTCCAATAATAATTACCAAAGAAATGGAACCAAAATAAGGTCTCCATTGATGAGAGAAGGAAAATTGAAGAGTACACTTAATGAATTGATTGGATCAATACTTCAGTATGAAATAGAACTGAAGAACATAGATGAGGAGACAAAAAAATGTGTATCTTTTAAATCTATGAATATTGTTTCCACTGAATCTTATGATTATTATATACATGATATTAAAAAATAAGATATATATTAGATTGTTACTGGGGTTTTTAAAAGAAGGAAGATCAAAGGATTCAAGAACCGATTTAGAAGAATTCCTCAAAAAGAAAAACATAGGGGAGATAAAAATGTTGGTACAAATTTCAATTTCTCATATATAAATTATTATTATTGAAGAAATAAAGGACATATAAAGCCTCAAGGTCCTAAAAAAATATTAAAGACAAATGAAAAAGGGATAAAAATACACTAACTACCAGTTGGAGTTGTACAAAAGAATCAGATTCTAGAGATAAATCTGGACATGATAAGGTATTTGAAATCTTGTGTTTCATGGAATCACTAGATAAGGTTAGTGACTTAGATTTTCTTGGTTGTTCAGATTCTGGATGAGATTTTGAAAACTCAAATGATTCAGAATTAGATGAAGAAATTGAATGATTTTTAAATGATATTTTCAAACCTATTGATATATTTAATAATCTTAAAGGAAAACAATGAGAAAATAATTTATGAAAATAAAATAATTTTATAAGAAAAAAACAATTGAATTCTACTTCCACTTCACATTCTATAGGTTATAAAAATTTTAAATCATCTGATGATTTGAATGAAAATTTGAAGAAAGGAAGGTGAGGGTCTTAAAAAAGTTTATCTTATTTTATTAAAGGTCATGAAAAATATCACAAGATGATGTTTTTGAAGAAACTAAATAAAAATAAATTTTCTTTTGGGTATTATAGAATATTACATCATATGTTTAAAACCCATTTTTTTAAAAGTAAAAGTGGATATACCTCTAATTTTATTTGTTTTAAATGTGGAATGAAATGTCACTATGAAAATGGTTGTTCTATTAGATTCAAAAGGTCTTTTAGATTTGAAAATAAAATATTTATAAATCCTTATTATCTAGATTACCATACAATAGACATTTAAATTCTATGTGGGTACCTAAAAATTGTATTAATAATTTTATTGGACCCAAATTTGTTTGGGTACCAAAATTTTCAAGTAATTAATTTTTTGTAGGATAAATTACATATATTTCTCAAGAAAGACATATAATACATGGACATGGAGGCTATAGGAATATGATCAATGAACCATAATTTTTTTAAATTAAAACAAATTATATGGAGTCACTATTACATTTGGATACGATTCTAATGCAATAATAAAAGGTTTTGGAAAGAATGGTTTTAAAAATTCTAATTTTATATCTAATGATTTATTTTTTTATGATTTTAAAAATTATTTATTTATTATATCTTATGTATGTGATGATGAAATGGAATTTTAATTTAAAAATGATAAATGTTTAGTTTTTAGGAATAATTATTTATTATTTTATGGTAATCGAAAAGAAAATATTTATACTATTGATTTTGATGAACTAAATATTCAACATGTTAAGTGTTTGAAAGATGCGTAGAGTGATAGAATCCTTTGGAATAAAAATTTAGGTAATTATAATTTCAAAATGTTACATAATGTTTCTATACATGAGAATGTGTTATAGTTACCTTCTTTAAATAAAGAAATTATTCACATTTGTGGCACTTTCATGAAAGTGAAACAAAAAATGTATCTTATACCTATCAATAAGATATGTACTAATAGAACTTTATAGTTAGTAGATATTTAATTATTTGTTCCTACTAAATTTTTTATTCTTTTTAGAAATAAATATAATTTAGTTATTATTGAAGATTATAGTAGATTTAAATGAGTATACTCATAAAAATGATATTTTTTTATAGATTTACCACCTTTTGTAATTTAGTTCAAAATGAAAATGGTATTATTATTTCTTCTATTATTAGTGATAAGGGAGGTGAATTTCATAATTTATATATTGAAAAATCCTATAGTAATAATGGTTACTTTTATAATATCTCTACTCATAAAACACCTCTAAAAATTGTGTTTTATAAAAGAAAAATATAACTCTTATTGCAATAAAAAAAATGATGTTAAGTGAATATAATTTTCTAATATATTTTTGGATTGAGGACATTTTTTATTTTTTTTATATGGTAGATATAATTATTTTTTTACCTTTTGTTAGGAAAAATCCTCATGAAATATTTAAATAAAATGTAATGTTTGTTATTTAGAGTTTTTGGTTGTAGTGTTTTTTATTTTGATTTCAAAGGATAATTTACATATATTTTATGATAAAAGTGATGAAGGTATTAATCTTGGTTATTCTAATAATAGTGATGTATATAGAGTCTATAATAAAATAACAATTATTTTTAAAGAATCTATTCATGTTATGTTTGATAAAAATAATTTTAAACTAAATTATAATTCTAATTTTTTTGATGATTCATTTATAGATTTTATTTTTGTTAAAGAAAAAACTCAAGATAAGGATGAATAAATTTAGGGGGATCATACTTCTTCCCAATCTGGTACAAGATCATTAAAGATTCATAAAGATCTTCCTATTGAAAATGATATTGTAAATGTTGATTCTGGTGTTAAAACTTTAAATTTTGTTTTATTTTTTTTCCAATATACTTTTATATTTTATTTTTATCCTAATAATATTAATTATGATTTAAATGATTGTAAATGGAATTTTTCTATTCAATATGGGATTATTCAGTTTTTTAGAAATAATTTTTGGCCATTAGTAGAATTACATGAGGATAAGATGGTAATTATAAGTAAGTGGAACTTTCGATACAGGCTAGATGAATTTATACCATTTTTAACTAACAAAGCTATACTTGTTGATCAAGGATACTATCAAGAAGAAGGTATAGACTTTAACGATTAATTATCACCTATTTTCAGGTTATAGGCCAATAGAATCTTATTAGATTTTTCTTGTTTTCAATGTTTCAAATTATATTAAATCAATGTAAAAAGTGATTTATTAAATGGTTGTATAACTAAAAAAGTTTAGGTTTCTCAACCACCTAGTTTTGAAAATAGAAAAACTCATAATCATTATTTTAAATTATCTAAAGTCATGCATTTTTTCAAACAAGAACCTCTTTCATGGTATGAAAAACTTTCTTTTATTTTTATTAAATAACAGTTTCAAGAAAAGAAATGTTGATCCTAAAATTTTTAGTAAAAACATTATAATGATATATTAATTGTGAAAATATATGTTGCTGATATAGTTTTTGGTTCCTCTAGTGAAATTAATTATAATGATTTTGTAACTTTGATGTATTCTATGTTTTACATGAGTTTTAAGAGAGAATTATAATTCTTCATTGGACATAAAATTTGGAAAATAAAAGATGAAAACTTTCTTAATAAATAAAATTATTCAAAAGAGTTGGTTAAAAGGTTTTGGTCTTGATTCCTCTAAATATAAAAAAAATTATGAGTACTAGTTTTAAATTACATATTCATGAATTTAGTGAATCAATTTATATTAATGTTTATATAGGAATGATAAGTATATTTCTTTATTTAACAACATATAGACCCGATGTCATGTTTATTGTTTGTTTATATGCAATATTTAAAGTTCATCCTAATGATACCCATATTAAAACGGTAAACATAATAATTAGATATGTTAAAGGAATTGTTTAATCCCATTTACTTTATCCTAAATACAAATATTTTTATATAATATCTTAGCATAACTTGGATTTTGGATGATATAGAATTTACCAAAAAGGAACATTAGGTATGTTTCATTTTCTTGAAAAAAGTTTAATTTCCTGGTCTTCTAAGAAGTAACTATCAGTTGGTCTATATACTTCAGAAGCTGAGTATATATCTGCTGCCAGTAGTTGTGTTCAAAGATTATGTGTTAATCAAACCATTTCAATTTTTAGTATTTATCTTGAATATTTCTAATTTATTGTGATAATACTTATTCATTTTATGTTTCTAAAAATCTCTTATATCATTCTAGAACAAATAATATCGATCATAGATATAATTTTTTGAGATCATGTGAATACGGTTTATATATTTTTTGAAGTTATACAAACTAAAAATTATCTAGTAAACATATTTAATAATAATTTAGACTCAAATTAGTTACAAAAATTAAACTTTATCTAGGGAAGTTGGAAGATTAATTATTTTATCTATTCATTTGTTCAGGGGAATTTTATGTTTTATATTTTTGTTCATTTACCTAAGGGGGAGAAAATCGGTTTTAAATGTACATGTTTTTTAATCAAAAAAGGGAGATATTTCTTTTTCATGTTCATTCATGTATTTTTTTGATTATATGTTAGTTTATAGTTTGAATAATTCAAAACCCTTGTATTATTTTAGTGAATAAAGTGTTTACAATAACTTTGTATTTTTATTATCACATGGGTTTTAGTGATTGAAATTTTTTAATTTATGTTTCATATGAAATATAATAAGTCTTTATAATATTTATAAAACTATGAAGAAGTCTAATTATATCTTTAGATTTTTCATATTTTTATCTGAACAAGATACATGATTTTGGTTTGAAGGCATATTTTCAGTATAAACCGATTTGTAGTTTTCTTTTGTTATTTAATAATAACATGAGATATAATAATTCTATCATCATGAAACTTATATCATGGGAAATAAAACTAATTTATCTACATTTAATTAGAATAAACAAATGTCTAAATTTATTTTTTAACTTTTTCATCGATTGTTTGGAAATCATGAAAGAGTTATAGAGTTTTGGATTTTCTAAAATTTAAAATATATTTTGATTATTTGATATCTAATTAAATTCATATAATAATTACTAGAAGTTTATAATGTTATAAATGTGTGAGTTTTTAATTAATTTTATTAATCTATATATAAATTTAAAATTTCATTACAAACCTTAATAAATGGACGATGTAATGCAACAGTTCCTATAGTATTCAAATCAAGTTTTCATTTTATTTTGATGATATATTTTTCTATAATTTTCATATTTAAGACATAATTAATTAATTGGAAATATATAGAAATTATATTAAATCATGTATTCTGGAAAAAATTAAAATTTAGTTATTTAGATAGTTTAAAAATTCACCTACGTTTTTGTGTCAATGTTTCTCCATGAAATGGAAAACACTGTTCATCATCTTCTACCTCAAGATGAATTCCACTCTAGAAGCTCATAAATCATCTTCAACTTCAACATAAATATCTTTAAAACTATACTATTTCTCCTTTCTTGGTTTCTCCTTCAGAAATAGCACACTTAGATGAGTTTTTCCTTCAACGGTAGATGGGTTATCACTCCTATATTAGATGAAACTACACATAAAGTTTAGATGAGTTTTCACTCCAACCATAGATAAAAATAAAGTAGATGAAAATAAACTCCAATAGAAGATGAAAACTACACTACAATGGTAGATGAAACTCCTCTCTAATGGTAGATTATTTTTTATACTAACTCTTGATGAATTTAAACCAATGGTAGATGAGTTATTGAACCCAATATCGAATAAATTTAAACTAGTGGTAGATTTAGTTTTGAACCTAATGGTGGATGGATTTAAACTAATGGTAGATGAGTTAATTATTTTTACCAATGGTGGATGAATTTAAACTAATTATAGATGATATATATATAAAAAATGGTTTATCAAATTTATAAAACCAATAGTGGATCAAATTCATTCCAAATGGTGGATTATTTTTTGAACCTAGTGGGGGATAAATTATTTATAGACCAATAGTGGATCTAATTTACAAAACCAATGGTGGATTATATTTTTAAAATATTGGTGGATCTTATTTTTGAACTAATGGTGGATCATATTTTGAAATTATGGTTGATCGTATTGTATAAATAATGAAAGATCTACACTCGTAGCTCCTTGACGACACGTCTCAATGATAGATCCTCAGTGGTATTAGTTTATTTCTACAACCATGTATTATATTATACTACCACCAATTATAATATGATATTTTAAGTATTTTGACAGCGTGACTCAATGGTAGAGATGTAATAGGAGAAGATGCTTGCTACTTCTAGGTATTATTTTATTCTACCATTAGTTAAAATATGATACCATTGGGTATTTATAATAGTGCTATTTATTGTTTCAAAAATCTATTTATGCTATGTTTTTCTACATTTTTAACATTTTGAATTATTGCATATGTATTATAATTATTTTAGGTGTTTTATAATTTCTAAAACTCTTATATATTTTTTTGGATACCATGAGATGCAATTTTGAAATATTTTAATTAGGTATTATATATGTTTTAAATTATTATTCATTAACTGTATAAAGTTAAAGCTTGTGTAAAACATAGACTTTATTACCTTTATTTATTTATTTATTTTTTTCTGAAATATTTATTAATTTTGTTAAATATTTTCAAAGTATTTTAACTTATTAAATGTATGAAAATTATGTCTTTATATTTATAAAGATTTTATTCCAATTTTTTATTAACAATATATATAATTGAAATACTAATGGAATTAGTTGATTTAGTTTGAGTTTTTTTTTGAAATTATGATTTAATTATTATTATGGAATCTATTAGAATAATTTAACAGGTTATTAAATTTTTTAATTGTTATTAATGTTTTTAATTATGAAAATATTTTTTAATATTATTATGGAGGATAATTTTCTCTCTCCTGAATAATTCTATTTTTTCTAAATTTGAATTACGTTACCTTCAGATTGGTTTTGTTAGTTTTGTTTTACAGATCTTATTTAAAGGTTCAATTACACTTCAATTATGACACTGATTAACATCTTCATATATTTATTTTTTCACAAAATAAATCCATGAACTTTCAACCTTCTATTCAAACCATGTTCCATGCAATACTCTTTTCATCACCTGTACAATCACTCATGTATTGAATTAAATTTTCTTTTAATTCTACTACATTGATGAGATGAGCTAATCATCACTACCCAAGAACCATTACCTATGCTTTTATTATTCATCTTCACCTTAGTTCTGGTTACTGAGGCTATAACACTACTTCCAATCTATCACATGAACTATATATTTTTTATTTATGATTTTTCACACAAAGCATTATTTATTCCTCACTTCTTTGGGTTGTGACTCATGGAATCTAAATTTAAGACCATTTAGATTGGGACACCCGGTATCTAAAGTCTCGTACTATAATTTGTTTGTGACTCCCCATACAAAATTCAATGTTTTATGGTTATCACTCCTCAAGAAAAGGATTATGTAACTGGGTTATGATTCCCTTCTCAAAAATCAGATTATTTCACACGTATATTTCATCGATTAGAGATATATATGATTATAGTTGGCCCACTTTGGATTGGACTACTATAAAAAAGTATCCTTTTGTTATTTATTCTACCTGATGATAATAATATATAATAATTAACCTTGATAATTAATTTAAATAATCAATTTATTTGATTAAAATTTTTAATCTAGTCTATTCACAGCCCTTAAGATCATCTACCATTTCCCTATCCGACCTAGCAACTATGAATTCTGATTGTAAAGTATTACTAGACATAGGATATGTTAGTATGGTGAGGAATTGACTAATATTTTTAGTTTCAATTGATTATGATAATTTGTATTTTGTGTAAGATATGTCATTTGGAAAATGAATATTAGTTGAAATGTATAATGAGTTAGTGGAATTACAATTTCTTGGAAAAGAAAATACATTGGTTGTAATAACTTGATATTTCACAATATATTATTATTAAAAAGTTTTGTGTTAATATTGTGTTTTATGTGCTCTTGACACTGAAAAATACATTTCATGAACTTTTCCACAGTTTTCGTGATGTGACACTCACATAAACAACAATGTTGATTTTTGAGTAGAGGTCTGTCTCTTTGTTGAAAGAAGATTCTAGTTGGATTTCCCTGAGCCAAATACTACTCCAAAATTAGGTATAATTGTAATGAACCCCCCTCATGGAGTAGGTCATGGACTTCAATGATTTAAGAAAAAAGGTGTGGAAGCATTAAAATTAATCATTTTCATTTCATATATTAACATTTTGATAATTAACCATATCAAAAAGTGTATATCTCTTAGAAATAATCTGTTTTACTTGTTGTAGTGCCCTAACAGACTCACATATCAAATGTTATGGCTCTTGGAAGTGAGAATAAATTTATAAAGGAATTTTCTCAACCGCACAGGTTAGCTTGTGTGGATAGCCTGTGCAGAGTAACTCTCTCACCCAGGGTTCAATATTTTCCTATAAATAGGACCCTTGGTATCCTCATTTGTATGACTTGAAATTCCGAATAATCACTCTATATTAGGTCTCGTATCCCTTTCACCGAGCTCTTCCATAATCTCTCAAGTAGCTCTATAAAACCCAATATAAGATGGAATTAAAAGGGATAATTTGGATAAAAGTCCCATTGGGTTCTTGAATTCATGGAACTAAGACAACGACGTAAGATAAAACCCTAATCTATGGTCCCGAGTGAAATAACTGATTCAAGGATCTGAGCTAGGTACCTAAGCCAAGTACCTGAGCAATAGACTTAAGGAAATTACTAGATCTAAGGACCCGAGCCAAGGACCTGAGCTAAGGACTAGATCCATGGACCTCATCCAAGGTCCCAATCTAGGGACCTAATCCAAGTACTTGAGTGAAGAACCTGAGACAAGGACCTATTCCTTAGACCTGCAAGATCCACTCTCTGATCCCTCTTTAAAACCATCCATGGTAGGGCCTATCTTATTTTGGATCCCTTGTCTGTGAGGGACGATGTTGAAACCTCCAATAACGCCTATGAACTTGAAAGACCATGGTGAGGGGCACACTAGTGTGCCCCCCCCATTTGGGTTTGTATTTTTATTGTTAGATGATTCCCGCACGTGTCCTACTGCATAGTTAGAATCCCTGGGGTGCATGTAGATTTTTATTCCCACAGTCTTGAGGACCACAACCCTAGAAACAATGTTTGGGAGTTCTTGGTGTTAGATAATAGGGTTAGGATATTTCCCTACTATTTTCTTCTCTATGACCTAGAGCCTCTAGTTACTAATGGGGAGGAAAAAGATTACCCTTGTTTTTTACATTAAACATGGAATGAGATCCTTCAACCTTGCTATGAGACAAATTTTAGGAAATAACTTCTAGGGTAATCCCCTATAATTTCATGTAGTAATAATCAATACTTCTCCTCCTTGACTTATTGGCTACTGGATTTGAGAGGGGATGTGCATTGGTGTCCTCTCCTCTCTCTTGTACCCTTAACCTATTCCATCAGTGGAGGAGGAGTGGTGTGGTTTTACAGATCTTCTACTTTCTCCTTGTCCATTAAATTCAAGCATGAATTATCCCGATTCATGTGAAGACAAATGATATCCATGAACATGTAATCCTCCCCATTAGATTCATATTTTTCTAGGGGCCATACTTTGAATATTCATATTTCCTTCTTCATAGTGCCTCCATAGGTGTGGGTACTCAAGGCCATGTATCCAACCTCAGGGAAAAGAGGATTGTATGATTTTCTGAATCATCCATTTACTCTTGTTTCTCACATTGATCGTGAATCAAATGGTCTTAGAGGTTCATGGTGGTCATAACATACAAATGATCATATTCCTTTATAAGAATCATTCTAAGTGTAACCCCCAACCAAATTCAGGGCCTCTGACTTGGTATAACCCCCAACCTTTCACCGATGTGGGCATCCTATTCAAGAGTATTCCCCTATCCCAACAAATCCATGGGTATCCTTCTCAGAATTAATCCACAATACTATAATTTAGACCTACATCCATAGATCTATAGCCACAGGCAATAAAAATCGTGGCTATAGATCACTTATACCCATGCCTGTTTTTCTCTCCATAGAATTATCTCCCTACGTGAGCCCTTTCCTCCCCCCATCCTCACGAGTTTCCAATCCCCACTGCCTCTCGATCCTACTCCCTCTCGTGATCCTCCTCCTCTCCCGACGTCTCCGACATGGCCACCCCACCTGCCCGCGACCCTCCTTCTCCGATGCGGCTCCAGCACAGTTCCGACGTGACCACCTCCACCCCCCCGCAATCTTCCTCCTCTCCTAACGTCTCTGTGGCCACCCCACCTCCCCACAACCCTCCTTCTATGATGAGGCTCCATCACAGTTCCGACGCGGTCACCTCACCACCCGGGATCCTCCTCATTCGACACAGCCACCCCAACTCCCTGGATCCTCATCATACATAAGGCCGGCCAAGGAAACGCCATTGCCCAAGGTAGGTCCTGCAATTGTTTCCCTTTAATTTAGTTATAAAATTAGAATGAATAATATGGATTTCAAATGAATCAAAGGGGTTTTACATGGGCGTCTTGACAATCAAGGCCAGGTGATGATCCCCTTCAATAGCAGTAATTTCCTGGACTAGAAACCTCACAGTCATCCCCTTCATTTCTGGGTATCCCCATCTAATA
This sequence comes from Viscum album, assembly GCA_963277665.1. NCBI lineage: Eukaryota > Viridiplantae > Streptophyta > Magnoliopsida > Santalales > Viscaceae > Viscum > Viscum album. The sequence continues at coordinate 847,409,521 of OY728150.1, read as the reverse complement.
TTTCGTGTTACAACATATATAATTAGGTTCTTAAGACAAAAAATCTAAATAAATAAATAAAGAAACTGGGCCAGGTAAAACTAGTGAAGAATCGTGCAAGGAGGAAGTGGTTGTAGTGAAAATGGATGTGATTTATATGATAGCCACAACAAGAGCGATGAGTGAGGAAAAGGTGTGGCAGGGGCCAAACATGTTGTAGACAATGAACTGGATGAACATCATGTTACTCTCAGATAAAATCCTGGAATTGAAATTGTCTATGGTAGTGAGGTCAGGGTTGTCGATATCGCAGGGAGGATGGGTGGCGCGCAAGGATGGAGATGAAGCAGGCGAAGAAAAGGAGTGGCTGGTTGCACCCAGCCTGCTTGTTTCCCTAACCCGGGAGCATGCAGGGCTTGACCTAGGGCTGGCCCTGATCATACATGTGATCGATCCATGAATAAGGTACATTTATCTAGTGTTTATTTCATTGGTACCCTATCTTGGTATGATCCCACACTTAGAAAAGTTTCTAGGTATGGTTGACAATGGGGATTAAAATCTGGAATACCCAAAAATTGAAATAGAAATCCTAAAATCAATTCCCATTACGGATATTCAAAAAAATTTCTTAGAGGATCCCGCATTTGGTTTGTTGGTTTGCAGGTGGGGTGAAATAAATTACTAGACATAAAACATGTTAGTTCATTTTCACTTCATCCCTAGATTCCCAATCCATCAGATTTACTTTTGGAATGTGAGAATAAACCTTGGGTTTATATCAGTATCCCTCGATGAGGATCATAAGATTTTTTATTATAGGATTTATATGATCAATGAACCGGATATGTCCACATTCTCAAAGTTTACCTTAGGATAATTAAATTCTTTGGAGTTTAACTTGTTATTAAGATCCAACCAGGAGCATGATGAGTGGGTGAGAAAAGTATTGTCTAAATGAATCCCAATTAAGTTGAAAATACATTTCTGGAGGTTTTGTAGTAAGGGCATACTAACTGAAATTAATATCCATAAAAAATTAATTTAGATACCCTCACCATGTATGTGTTGTGAGAGGCTAAAATCTGAGTTTGTCTAGAACATATTTTTTGATGTAGAATGGGCCCTCTTTTCTTGGTACCTTGTTGGGAAACTTATGGGATTTCAATTTTAGGGGGGATACATCTCTGACTTTTTTTGTACATTATTTCAAAGTGTTGAGAAACATTCATATATGGTTTACCTTCATGTAATAGTGTTTTAAGTGGTGTTTTGGGTGGTTTAGGAGACAAGGAACAAGGGTCGTGAAAAAAAGAATAGCTCCCTATATTCATTCATGTTTATCTGCTCTCTCTCATGGAAAAACTAGGTTCCCTTCTTCCTATTGAAAATAGAATGGCTACCAGTAAGTGGATCCTCCCTAGGGATGTGATTACAAATGATAGAGCTCCTCTAGGGTGGTCGATCAACTGGATAGCCCCCAATGTTGGACTAAAACATAATGTGAATGGGTCATGTAAATAGGGAGTTATGATGAGGGATTATGCATGATTCTAGGGGATATATGGTTATCAAATATAGTTTCTTTTATGGTTTAGGTAATTCTATCTAGGTGGAGAAAAGATCTTTACTCAGTAGCCTTTAAATTTGGATGATAGATAACCTCAATATTTTTATGGTTGAGTAGAACTCCAAAATTCAATTAATACTCCTATATGATGATGCAAGTGATCCTTGGTATTCGGTTTATAATATTAGTAAGTTTAGGTCCCCCATGGATCAAGGCACAAATATCATTCATACTTAGGGGGAGGGGAACTTTTCTGCATAAAATTTATCCAGTAAAGAGATACCTTATGAGATTCTTGTTATCTATCACATTACAGGGGATCTTCCACATTACTATGAAATTATTGTTAGTGGTGAAACCATCATTATTCACCACTTTAGACTCCCAAAGTGCAATATTTTCCAATAAAAGGTTCCTCTTGAGTGATCAATAATATCCCAACTATTACATCAATCAAGGAAGTTCTTCTAGGGATAACATTAATGGAGGAGAATGATCTGAATAATCAATATATTTATGAATATTATAATTTCCATCACTTGTACAATGAAAATACTAAATTCAATTGGTTGGATAATCAATTACCCAATCAAATACATGGTCTAAATCCTAACCATCTAGAAAATTTTCCAACCCATGGCCAATTTTAATCCCAACCATCTCAATATTGAATCCAATCTTTTCCATATAAATTATTAGAATAAGTTTTTAAAAAAATATTGAAAATGAATTATCAATTTTCATCATTGAGATTAGATATATAAAACATTGAAATGGTTATGGAAGCCATTCCCACTCAGGTATACTCTTCCTCAATATCTTAGAAAAATCTTGTTAGACACAAACCTCTCATGGATAACTCAATGTAGTTACTATTACCAAGAGTGGGAAAACTATTTTAAAACCTAAACCATTGATTCCTAAACAATTAGAGTCTTAAAAATTTAGGAGAAAACTGAATAACGAACATTAGAAACTAAAAAATCAGAGCTGGATAATGAGTGAATTGGTTAGGGAATGTTGAAATTCAACCAGAAGAACATGTGAATTTTTTTGATGGGTGTTAAAATCTAGAGAAAACTGATTTTCTATTTTCAAAAGAGATAAATTTGACATATTGGAATGATTTTACTAAATATTATTGTATTATTTATGGGAGATTGTCAAGAAAATATAGGAGATTGAAGAGTTTAGATAAAGACATAACAACCCTCATAGATAGACACATGTAAACCATCCAATGAATAATGAGATTGATCTTTCTTATCGATACTAAAATAATACGTGGAAGATGGCCATGATGTGGCCATTAGATAAATAACCACATACCCACTTATAAATAGATTGATCTCAAAAAAAATTATAATATATCATAATGGTTTTTGATTAGTTAATTGTTTTATTTGGTGATGGTGTTTAGACTACTGATCTCTTCATCGTCAATGAAGTTGGTAAAATAGAGATGTGTAGTTCTCATTTCTTTCCAGAAGTATCAAGTGTTCTCAATTCAGATATCATAGTACTGTTTTCTATCCCCATCTATAAAAGAGGCAATGATATTACTGGAGTTGCATAATTAAGGAGACATCCAGGGGCAACCATTTTCAAGTTGAACGGGAATAACAGGGATGTCGTTAAAGAAGAGATTTTCTCAAAGTGGGCAGATTTTATTTGTAAGCATTAGGTGGTGAATGCATCTGTGGAATGAATCCTCTTAAAGAGTTAGGTATGGATGCAGTTTAAATCGAGAGTTATATATGACTGGATTTATGTCAAATTTTATTTTCTTGATATATGTGAACAAAGTTTATGTTAAGATGTAATACAACTTAAAATAATAATAAAATAAAGCTTAAAATTATTTACTATAAAAGGAGAGACATTCCCCCATAAAAATCCATTATTTTAAATGAATTTGTATTTTAATCTCTCTAGTGTGATTTTCATGAAATCAGATTATTTCCATATGAGTAGTAGATTATTATCCATGCGCCTTAAAATTTTATCAAGATTTTCTCAATTAATTTGGTTTACACATAATTCTACAACAATTTTCATTCATTTCTAATATGATGCAGTGGAGAATAGAGTGATTAAGGCGCGATTAAGCATTCGGAATTACCATGGGTAGGTGAATGTAGTGTATCAAAAATCATTTTTTTTCACTACATAACCTAACACACTGAAGAGAGTGTGAATAGATTGAGATCTTGGGTCATTCTAGGGGGTTTAATTTATTTTGTAAGAGATTATTATATAATTTATGAGAGAATTATATAAGGGCACCCTTCATTATATCAATCATTTTTTACTTTTATTTTATTTCTTCTATTCACTTGTGGTTCCACTCCTTCATTATTTCATTATTTTAAAATTAATATTGTTATATTAGTGTTTGTGTGAGGAGAATGAATGATTATATCCTTCCATGCACCATTGGTTCCCTATCTATTTTTACCATAAAATGTAGTATTTTTAATTTTCTATTGTATTACATTTCTATATTGGAGTTTCAAATTAGTTTCAATCATGTTTTGAGGTCTTCATCAGATCTACCTATTGAATTATAAATCACTGGTGTTTTGCATGATGCACTTTTATCATCCTTTTGGAATCATTCTTTTGTTTAAGGACATTCTTAATGAAGATTATCTGGTAATGCCTATCTGATAGAATGATTTAAATTTGTATTTCATATAATAATGCTCAGTTCAATCCACATTTGATTAACTTGGAAAGAGGGATGAACAATGCTTATTTACTTGATTGTCAGGTTGGTCCAAGAGGAATATGAAGACTTTTTGTTGATGAAGTAAATCACTTCTAATTATGAAAGAGCAGAAAAAGTGGATGTTGTAGTAAGATTTTCTATATGGATTTTTTCTGCACTTTTTTCCACATAAGGAGACTCCTTTTCCTCATTATGTGAGGTTTTATTATATTTCATATTTATATCCTCTTTAATTTTATTGTAATACATTTCAGGGTTGGTGTTTTTCAAGTATTCATTATTCTATCTTCTATTTATAAAATAATACCTATGTTGAATTGTTGTTTTGAACATTTTAGAAGAAAAATAAAGGACACACCTATCCTCTAGTCATTGATTACATTATATAAATTGGACACTTTATAAGTTATAGACCATTTAGGGATGGGGATGTTAATTATATATTATTGATACACTACTATAGAAATAAGGATAAAAAGAGATGAATATTATAACTCCTTTTAATTAGGGAGGGCTGGTTTGGGGGGGCTAGTACATGGGTGGGGGTGGTGCAGGGGGTTTGGGGGTTAGTGTCGGCTAGGGGGGGTGGGGGGATGGTGCAGGCTAGGGGATGGGGGTGGTGTAGGGGGGAGGGGACTTGTTTTGGGGGGAAGGGACTGGTTTTTTAGGGGGGGGGGGGTGGTGTAGGGGTGGGGGTTGGGGGGCTGGTGGATGCTAGGGGTGGGGGTGGTTTTGGGGGAGGGGACTGGTTTTGTGGGTAGGGGACTGGTTTGGTGGGGGGAGGCTAGTACATAGGAAGGGGTGGTGGTGGTGCAGGGGGGTTATGGGGGATGGTGCAGGTGTGGGGGGCTGGTGTAGGCTAGGGGGTGGGGGGCTGGTGCAGGCTAGGGGGCTGAGGGTGGTGTAGGGGGGAGAGGGGGGGGGGGGTAGGGGATGGTTGTGAGGGAGGTGACTGGTTTAGGGGGGAGGCTAGTACAGGGGGAGGTGGGGGGGGGGGGTAGGGGGATGGTGTAGGGGGGTTAGGGGGCTGGTGCAGTGGTTAGGGGAAGGGTCGTGCTTGGAAGAGGATGCATGGCTATAGGAGGGGGTGAGAAGGAAGTGGTCATTGGGCTGGGCTGTGGCCCGAGAGGATGAAATAATCCAATATTTGCATGATTACAAGAAAAAATATCAATAACATGCATTGATGTACCTATCATCTACTCTTGCTCCCCATTTTTCATCTCGGACTGCAGTGTTGAAGAAAAGGTAGATCTTGGTGACTAGTCAGTTCATCTGGATCATGTGCTAGTTCAGACACCTCTTTCTACTCCTTTCACTGCATCTGTACAGGCTCTAAATTCCCCATATCACCCATAGTTTATGTTTCCTAAGTAGTTTTAAGTTCTTATTTTGTTTGAGCAGTCATATCCTCTAATTATTCCACCACCACACCTCCAAATCTCTTAATCAACACTACTTTAAAGTGAATCCAGGTGGGGCCATTCTTTTTCAGTTCAAAAAAGAAATAACAAACCCAAGAGCATGCCTTTTCTAGAGATTATTGAAAAGGAGGAACTGGACACTAAAGAGCAGGCCTTTACTAGAGAAATTGCTGATATGGTCTTGCATACTGTCTAGCAGAAATAACAGGAAGAGGGTGAGGCTGCAAAAACTGATATAGATAGACATAATTCTCAGATTTCTGCTACAACAGGCATTCTCAATAGCTTCCAATCTGCTACTACCTCTGAAGCCACCGAACCCACTACACTGGACACCCAACCTACTACTGATGTTTCTAAGTCTACATCTAATTCATGTATTGAGGAGGGGACTTCAACACTGAAAGCCAACACTCAACGACCTGATACAACCAGGGCTGATCATGTGAAAGAGGATATTAACCACCTGGATAATCAGAATGCTAGTAAAATCATAATTAACACTATCCATGGAACCTCCAACATAATTCCAGATCTGAAAGCGGAGTATGGAATTGAGGTTTCCAAGAACCTGGACACTGCTTTCCAGGACACCTATGCTACGACTACTGACAGTGAAAAATAGCATAAACTCTCCTCACCTTCACATAGTGATGAGATACTGGACAAAGTATCAGTTCAGAATCTAGTTTTCAATATTCATATGGATGATATTAGAAAAACACAACACATTCAAGATGATGACAAAGATTTGGAACTATAACAGACACATACAACCAGTTTTTCCATCATTACAACACATTTTACAGCAAAACATCATTCAAAGAGTATGCTTGTTCTTATCTTCTATGTCTGTTTTATTAATGGTCGTTAGAGATATTTCTTAAAACATCTCAAGTACAATTTTGAAGGATGAAATAATTAAGCTTTTCAAGTTTGTGGAGCAAACTTCTGGTAATTCCTTTGATCTTTTGATCATTCTGCTTTGAATCTGGCATTTTCCTGAATGAAAAATAAAATTATTGACATGTGAGATATCCCATCACACATGCTCTGGAAAATTTAAAATAAATCTGAAAATTTATTGGATGAACTCTTGTTATTGATACAGTTAATCAAGTGGAATATGATGTGGCTAGCAATGGTGTCCTTTAGGTATTTTTAGTTCATTCAGTAAATCAAATTTTCATTACCTGGTACCTTGTTGGTGGAAACATGCATTATTAGTGTACATGTACTAAATTTATAAAAAACATTCTCTTGGAGGATAAGATAATGAAACCTATTGCTTGTATTCATTATGTATCCAACACTATTTCTTGTTGCTGGCGCTACTTGAGGTTTTGAGATATTAAGAGGGTTTTATTTTCTTCTATGGGTACATTCCAATACCCCTCAAACATAAGTGTAAGTCGAAATATGTGAATGTATGAGTTGAAAATAGAATATTTTTATCATTTATGTTTTCTTATTGTTCATACTGCTGGTTTGTTACTTGTAACATTTTTTTGAGCATAATAAAATGGGTTTATTTTGGGAGGTGTTCTTTCCATGCACATAGGCCCTAAAGGGACCAAATAAAACTAAATCTTTTGTTCTTATTTATTTTCTTGTTTATTTATTTTGAATCAATTTATACTAATCATTCTTGAAGGAATTTGTTTGTAATATTAAATGGTGTGTACCTAGGTGACACATACTATGTTTTTCGAACCACATAACTCAGCATGTATAGGTGTACAAACCCTGATTTCACACACGAACACACATGTTGTGTGTGCAAGGGGACAAGGGTGTGTAGGGGGGGGGGGTGCAAGGGATGTTTAAGAGGGGTGAAGGGGGGGGGGGGGGGTCCAGTAGGGGGTGTGTGCAAGGGGAAAGGGGGGCTTCAAGTGGGGCTGTGCAGGGGTGGGTGCATGGGTGTGCAGGGGGGGTCTGTCTTGGGTGGGGGGGATGGGAAGGTTGTGGGGTGGAAGGGGGGGGGGTGTCAGGGGGTTGGGGGGAGGCAGGGGAGGGTGGAATGGGCAGGGGGGACTAGAAGGGGGAATTTTCAGGGGCAGGGGGGGATTGGAAGGGGTGGGGGGGATTGTAGGGGGGCTGGAGGGGTGAATGGGCAGGGGGAGGGGGGGTGCATGGGGAAGGCAGGGGCAGGGTGGGGGGTGGAGGGGGGAAAAATCTTATAAAGATAAATGCGCAAAAATCAATAAAGAATCAACATTTATATTATCATTGATTTCACCAGAAAATATATAATTGTGTTGACACAAGTGAGAATATTTAGATGAGAAAGAGATTTTTGGTTCCACAATAGCAAAAAGAATAGGGTGATGCGTGTTAACCATTATTTTCAAAACATTGAGTGTGTCAGAGTTGGAAATAACCTGAAAATTCCAAAAAAGGATCTTCATTTAAACCTATGTTTGGAGTTAGAACTCCCTTTTTTCTTTTTTCTAGATCCTTTATTTCTAGTAGACCTTCTAACCTCTTTAGTATTAGTGGTCTTTTCTTGTTCTTTGTGAGAAATTTCATTGTTCTTATTTGTGGATTCTTTTATTTGTGCAGTCATATCTGAATCTGTGGTATCCTTTGATCCTGGTGACAGGTCATTTATACTTTGAGATACCAGGATTTCAGACATTGCAGCACAATATTCATTTAATAAAGTAAGGGGATTGGAATTACCTTGAGCATTTGTATCCACTGTTGATAGCGGCTTGACAAAGTTAGATGATAGTATTTGTTTCTGTTTCAGGGAGTTCTTATTTTCCTGCATATGGATAGGTTCCAGCACAACAGGTAGACTATCATGTAGAATAGGTTCTAATGGCATGTTAACATATTCAGTAAAATCAGTACATAAGGTCTGTGTCTCGGGTTGAACAAACCTGTTGAGAGAGACAGTGTGAGCAGAGGGAGTTGAAAAATCATGCGTTTTGGTTTCATTCCTCTTTTTGATAGTGGTAGTACTTGGAGTTAAAACCGGGTCCCTATTTCTAGTGTTTTTTGCAGCATTAAGGGTTGGGTCAGTGGTGTTTAGATCACATAAGTGTAATGAAATAGAATCATCAGAGAAAACATTAGTGCATGAGTCTATGGAACACTTGGAACTAAGCTGTAAATTGATGACGTTTTGACCATAGAGCATATTTTCAGACTTCATACAATAATCTCCACCAGCAATAGTGGGAGGAGTAGGCGTACCTAGGACAGGTGGATCCAAAGTAGACTATTGTCTGACAGAGTTCAGATGACTCTGCTTCTGCTCCTGGGGGTCTTTAAAAATATGCATATGTTTGGGTACTAGAACCGAAGGTGTATTGTTATGTAGGACAGGTTCCACGTTCTTTATCATGTATACTTTAGTGCATGCTTTTTCCTGCTCAGTGGATAGCCTAATAGTGTCTATGACCAGATTTTTAATTTCAATTAAGAGGCTTTGATCATTAATCAAATTGTCTTGTTCATCAACATCATCTGCCCAGCTAAGAACAATGTCTCATCCCTATTTATCGCTTTTAAGTGATGATGGAGGTTTAATTTATTCTCATATTTTAGTGATTTTTTATTTTTGAAAAGGAAATTGAAGGTGATGTTTGAAAAATAAATAGATTTATTAATGATCATGTTTTTTAGTATTGGGATGTACATATCAATTTGAATATTATTTTTTCATTGTCGGTTATGGATTCGTGTATCATTTATCATGTACAGTTGACTCACTGATCACATATATATAATAAGTTGTTATATCTCATTTCTTTTCACACTATTTTCTTATAGGTGGTTTCTTATGATAAGACAGGTTCTATCCACCACCATCGAAGAAAATGAGTTCAATATTTGGGTAAGGTTTATTCTGTTTTTATTCTTTTTCCCAATTTTAATTAGGGATTTTATGATTTTTGGGTTCCTTATATTTTTGTTGTGTGTTTTGGATTTCGTTGAGGTGGATTCGAGTCGCCGTTGACGAAGTCTTACATGTGTATTCATAGGTAGGCATATGCATATATAAGTACCCCCTTTATATATATTCACTCATGGCAGTATGAATATATATATTGGGGAAAGGTGTGCTTATATATATATATATGAAAAATGCATTCGCGTGTAAGTGAAAAAGGGTATATGCAAGTATAGACATATATCTAAGGACCCCCTTGTGCATATTTGGCCATGAAAATATGTACATAGGGGCTAGGTGTCCTTATATATATGTTAAGTTTTATATGCTTGCAAGCGGAAAAAAGGAATATTCGAGTTGTCGTCAAAAGAAAATGTGCCATGACGTTGAGGTAGGGTCCCTCTCCAAGCCTATTTAATTCAAGAATGTTTTAAATTGCATTTAGTTGACTTCTTTATTCTGTATGTTTATATTAAATTTCAATTCTTGAATAAGTGTTAGTTAAGATAATTATTTCGTTTGATAAATAAGTCATGGATTTGTAATAGAACCCCTCCAACGGAGGTGCGCTGTCTGCAAATACTCACAGTGGTATACCTTGCTTAACATTATTGCATTGATGTTTTTCTTATACTTGATGTTGTTGTTAGTCATAAATCACACATCGTATATAGAACCATGTAAAGGTATGGAGTTTAAATGAATTATATACTTCTATTGAATGAATAGAAACATGAAAATCCAAATTAAACTATGATTTTTTTATTCAAATTAGTGGAATATTCCATGAATAAAGAGATGGATTCTTTGAAGATAAAAAAATCAGATATGGTTGAACTTTAAGTGGGTATAAAAGAACTTTAAAATAAGTGGGTTTACTAAATTAATTAATAGAATGATGTTTATAAATGATAAAAATTATGGATGTTAATAATGTGTTATTAGTAGAATGAAAAAGTTTATTTTTTGGAAATATTCTCACTAAATATAAGCATTATATCATCTAAACAATTCTATGTATGGTGGAATTGGAAAACATGCTTCTAGATTTGGTGGACATCAAGACAACTTTGCTTCATGGTGAGTTAAAGGAATAAATCAACATGAAACAACCAATATGAGTACCAGCAATTGGGATCCATGACTTGGTTTGTATATTGTATAAAATCTTGTATAGAATAAATCAAGTACCGTGATAGTGGAATCAGAAATTTGAATCATTTATCACTTATGAAGTCTTTGATAGTTGCAATAGAGATAATTACTTCTACTAAAATAAATGGGATAATGGTAACTTCATAAATTTCATATTGTATTTCAATTACATGTTTCTACTTGGACTAGATGATTGAATGATTTAGGAATCTATGGATATTTGTTTTGGAGGTTTTGAGATGAAAAATCCCAAGAAATTTGAGAAGATATTGTGGATAAGTATAGAAATAGATAGTAAGAATGTAGATTTAATAATAACCCATAAGGAGCATATCAATAGGATCATCAAAAGGTTGGGCATGAATAGATGAGAAACAGTGACTACCCATCTTGCAAGACACTTTAACTTGACCAAGGCATAAGAACTCACAATGGAAGAAGAGTTCCAATACATGGAGAAAGTTCCATATTCCTTAGGTGTTGGAATTTTAATGTATACAATGATATGTACTCAATAATGTATTGTGCTTATAGTGGTATTTGTTATCATATTCATGTAGAACCATGTAAAGGGACATTGGGATGTCATTATATAGAAAACCAACCTATTTGTACATGTCTATTACCTAATTTTTAAGATAAATAACATAATAATACATTCAAGGATCTAAATATTTAGTATCATAGGAAAATTAGGTTCATAAAACACTTGTACATAATACAAAAACATTATTTAGCAACTGGGAATGGATGGAGGGGGGAAGGGGGCAGGGGGCAGGGTGGAGGGGGGCAGGGGGGCATGGGGTAGGGGGAAGGGGGAGGGTGGAGGGGGGCAGGGGGTAGGGGGTGCAGGGGGGGCTGTGCAGGCTAGGGGGATGGGTGGAGGGGGACAAGGGGCAGGGTGCAGGGTGGAGGGGTGCAGGGGGGCAGGGTGGAGGGGGGAAGGGGGCAGGGGAAGGGGGAGGGGCGAGGGTGGAGGGGGGAAGGGGCAGGGGGAAGGGTGAAGGGTGGAGGGTGGAGGGGGGCAGGGGGACAGGTTGGAGGGGGGCAGGGGGCAGGGGGCATGGGGGGCATGGGGTAGAAGGCAGGGGGAGGGTGGTGGGGTGTAGCTGTGGACAGGTTAACAATAGCCCCTGTTCAGGGTTTGAAACCTAAAAATTCTTTTCCCCTTTCTTTTCTTTTATTTCCTTTAGTTATTTTACTATTTAATAACATTTTTCTTATGTTTTCTGGGCACGAAAAAATCTGGACAACACTTGTTGAAGATCGAATCATACTATTGTTGGAAGCATAAAAAAACATCCAAGTTCATGTTTCTACATTGTTTTCAATGTTTTTTATGTTTTACACCTCCCTCTTTAAATTTTATATGAGACATTGCCTATTTAATTTGAAGGTTTATGTAAGATACATTTAATGTGTGAAGGTGCGTATACCCAGTGGGGAAGCAAAAAATTTTAGTTAGAAAGCTCCAACACACCTCAGTCATGACACGGTCACGTCGCAGTCACGCCTCGGTCACGCCACGGTAATGCCATGATTTGGCCCTGCTCTAGCCACATCCAGCCCACACCAGCCTCCTTCTACCTTAATTTCAGCCCGATGCCACCAACATTCCAGCCCGAAACATCGCCCCTGCCACCTTCGAATCAGCCCACACTATCCCCCAACACTTGGAACCAGCCCCCTTCCACCAGCATTCCAGCCTCCTCTCGCTCCCTTCGCTCCTGGCCAGAAGATACTACCCCGCAGATGTCGCTGGACCGGGCCAACACACCGCGATCACGCCGTGGTCACGCCGCGGTCACGCCGCGGTCACGCCGCGATAATGCCATGATTTGACCCTGCTCTGGCCACATCCATCCCACACCATCCCCCTTCCACCTTCATTTCAGCCCGCTGCCACCAGCATTCCAGCCCGCAATAGCACCCCCCTGCCACCTTCGAATCAGCTCGCACTATCCACCCAACACTTGCAACTGTCCCTCTTCCACCAGCATTCCAGCCTCCTCCCGCTCCCTTCGCTCTTGGCCGAAAGATGCTGCCCCACGGATGTCGCTGGATCGGGCCAACATGTCGCAGTCACGCCACGGTCACGCTGCTGTCATGCCGCGGTCACGCCACGGTCATGCTCTGATTTGGCCCTGCTCTAGCCACATCCATCCCACACCATCCCCCTTCCACCTTCATTTCAGCTCACTGCCACCAGCATTCTATCCCGCAACAGCCCCCCCTTCCACCTTCGAATCAGCCCGCACCATCTCCCCAACACCTGCAACCAGCCCCCTTCCACCAGCATTCCAGCATCCTCCCGCTCCCTTCGCTCCTGGCCGGAAGATGTTTCCCGGAAAATGTCACTGGACCAAGCCAACACGCCACGGTCACACCGCGGTCATTCCATGGTCACGCCGTGGTCACACCATGGTCACTCCATAGTCACGCCGCGATCACGCCACAGTAATACCATGATTTGACCCTGCTCCAGGGCGACACCTCGCGGTGGTTCATAGTGATAGTATCCCATGAGTCTTGTGATCAATGTTGAGACTAACTAATCGCAATTTTTTCCGGCGGGGCAATGACCGGAATGTTGCCCGACCTAATCCCGCTCCCTTCTCTCCTGGCCGGAAGATGCTGCCCCGCAAATGTCGCTGGATCGGGCCGACATGTTGTAGTCATGTTGCGGTTACGCCGTGGTCACACCGCATTCACGTCGCGGTCATGCCGTGGTAATGCCATGATTTGGCCCTGCTCTAGGATGATACCCCTCGGTGGTTCGTATTGATTGTATTCCAAGAGTCTTCTGATCAATGTTGAGACTGATTAATCACAATTTCTGCCGGCGGGGCGATGGACAGAATGCTACCCCGCCTCCTTCCGCTCCCTTCACTCCTGTCCAAATGATGCTGCCTCGAGGATGTCGCTGGACCGGGCCAACACGCCGCAGTCACGTCGCGGTCACGCTGTGGTCACACCGTGATTTGGACCTGCTCTAAGACAACAACCCACGACAGTTCACAGTGATAGTATTCCATGAGTCTTGTGATCAATGCTGAGACTGACTAATCACAATTTTTTCCGGCGGGGCGACGACCGGAATGTTTCCCCTCCTCCTCCTACTCCCTTCTCTCCTGGACGGAAGATGCTGCCCCGCAGATGTCACTGGACCGGGCCAACACGCCACGGTCACGCTGCGGTAATGGTGTGATTTGGCCCTGCTCCAAGATGAATCATTAAACATTAAATCAAATTTACATTCATAAATTCCTGAAATGTTTCTTCTGAACATAAAAATAGATAAATCAATGATCCAAATAGACTGAGATGATTCATGATGGTAGGATCTCGTAAAGTTAGCTTCTCAATAAGATATTGTTGATTTTCTTGTAGCACATTGAGTTGTACGATGTCTTACTAAAGAGTATGAATATATCATTAAAACTATTCATGACAACTATATTGGGTTAAAACCTTATGAATAAATTTAAAGAGGTTTGAGTTGTATATTTTGAGGTTATAGATTGATTGGAACAACTTATAACATATTCAATGTGACTCCAAAAATATCTTTTCAAATCTATAAAATCTATTTTAGATATATAATCTTCATTGATCTTTCTAAACTGGTCATCCTTTAATAAAAAAAAAATCACTTCTTGTAATTGTATTATCTCATAGATTAGTAAGATGAGTCTGTACAGATTCAATATCATCTCCATGAATAGTTTAATTTCTTAAATATTCAAATGATTTTATTAAATCCTTTAATTCAATGTGAGAACGTGAATTTTATTCTCATAGCTTCTTAAAATGATCAAGAAATCCTTTGATTATGTATTCAATGAATCAAAATATTGTTCATCTTTTTCTTTAGATAATTGGCCTCTATCAACAGTGGGATAGGATTGATCTCCAATTTTCTAAATAGAGGAATAGAATGCAGTCTCAAAAACCACTTTAATATCAGTATGAATAAACAGTTCCGTATCTATGTAATCATTTATGATAGAAATTGATTGGATTTGGACTATCATTTTAGTGTCAAAGACTACTAGTTGATCTTGATGATTTATTTTATCATTGTCTTTAACTTGTTCTTCAGTAAAAGACCTTTGATTCTCATTTTCATCATGATTGATAATAAAATCCTCTTTCTATTCTCTGTTCTATGGTTGAGTAATTTCTCTTGATACTGAAACCACTATGTTTTGTGCAAGAACTGTAGTACCCTAAAATATAGGTTTGTTCCTCTAACTATGCCATATTACAAGGGCCTCAAACTATGTTTACCCTAAATTTTATTCTATAGATTGAGGTAATATATTTTAGGTTCTATATTAGAGATGTTGTATCTAATTATTTTTCTCTTTTCTTGAACTTGGAAATCTATTATGGACATTGAATTATCTTCTTCTTGAATTTTCACTGAAGGTGCAGATCATAAAATCCCTCTCCCCTCCTATGAAATACGACCCAATCTTTGTTGGTATTGTTCTCCAAAAGTTAATAGTTTTAGAATCACATAATCCCTACAACAGACCACTCAATTCACCTATAATAAACACCATCAATCAAACACACCTTCTTGTACCCTTACAAAACCACAAACCATCCACCTACCACCCAACCACAACACCACTCCCCTAAACACCAATAATTGCAGTCATCCCATCCAACACCAAAAAAAACCCAACCCTCCTAGCCACTCACACCAGAATATCTACTGCAACCCAAAAGGCTGCTGGAAAGAACCCATCCAATAAAGAAAACCTTCCTCTAGGAACAACAACACTAGTCTATATGCAACTCGAACCACCAACTACTTCATGAACCTTGAATACCAGGAAAAATTTTACAATATCATGGCACCAGACCACCACATTCGACCACTCAAAGACTCAAGAAAACAATATCATAACATCACCATATGAAAAAGACCATCCACCAAAGGAACGACCAACCAGTAAACCACAAACTCAACCACAACCATCCACAACAAATCCCCTACATGAAGCCAAGTAGAAGGAAAACCACAACCCAAAAAGAAACCAATCAACCAGAAACTAGAAATCCCCGCTTGAATCACCCACACCATGAACCCTATCCTCTAAAATTGTACCTAGAATAATAACATGTGACTCTATCCACACCACACTAGAAGCCCCTCTAGAATCATCCCCACACACAAAAATCATGAATCCTCTACACATGATCCTTTCACTATAAACATACCCCACCCAACTAACACCATAATAGCTACAAGAACCCCCACAAGAAAATCACATGCATGACCCACACAAGCTGAGAACCAGACAAAAAATCCACTCTACATTCCTATCCCTTTCCAACCGATAAATACAGCACCAAAAACCCACAATGGACCCAAAGGCAGCACAACAGTATAGGGTTTCCAGGAGGGGGGGGGGGGGCTGCTGTCCGGGAGGGGTGGTCCAAGGGGGTTTCCAAGAGGGAGGGGGTTTCCAGGAGGGAGGGGGTGTCCAGGAGGGGGGGGGGGGTGTCCAGTAGGGGTGGTGCAAGGGTTGTCCAGTAGGGGGGGGGGCTGCTGTCCTGGTGGGGTTGTCTTGGGGGGGGGGGTCTGTCCAGGTGGATTTCCAGGAGGGGGGGGGGTGTCTGTTCAGGGGGTGGAGGGGGGGATGCTATCCGGGGGGGATGCTGTCCGGGTGGGGTTGTCCAGGGGGTTGTCGAGGAGGGAGGGGGGTGTCCATGAGGGGGGGGGGGGGTCCAGTTGGGGCTACTGTCTGGGGGGGGGGGGCTGTCCGGGTGGGGTTGTCCAGGGGGGGTCTGTCCAGGAGGGAGGGGGTGTCCAAGAGGGGGGGCGAGAGGTCTGTCCAGGGGGGTTTCTAGGAGGGAGGGGGGGGGGGGGTGTCTAGGAGGGGGTGGGGTCTGTCCAGGGGGGTGAGTGGGGTCGGTCCAAGGTCAGAAGGGGGGATACAGGGGAAGGGGTGCATGGGGGGCTTTAAGATTTGCATACTAACACCTTTTCTTGAGAACATCATATTCCTTCTCAGCAAGATTGGGAACTTCCAACTCCCTTCTAAGCTGTCTAGCTCCTAATTGTCTCATCAATATGCTAGGGTACTCCAACTAACTTGCAATCCATTTATCATCTGCATATTGGGATGAAACAACCTGTCTTCCTCATTTACAACCTGAGATCTTGCACTCATCTCAATACACATGTTGAAAATATTCAAGTACATGTAGCAGGTTTTAGAAATCATCCTTGAGATCTCAAATTTCCTCAAATTCTTGTCGTTGATTAATTCAATTTCTCCCCCATAATATCAGACTTTATTCGGTCATTAATAGGGATGAGAGAAATGCATACCTCTTCAATAATTTTTTCAAGCACTTTCCAGAAATTCCAGATTTTCATAGAATAAATAAATCTCGAAGCTTCTCAAGGGTCTTATCCACTCATCTCCCCGGGGGGGGGGGGGGGGCTGCAAGGAGGGGGTGGGGTTGTGGGATACTACAGGAGTTGGGGGGGGGGTGCAAGGGGGCTATCTAGGGGGATCTAGGGGGGGGCATGGGGGTGCAGGGGGGCTATCCAGGGGGGTGCAAGGGCTGTCTAGGGGGGTGCAAGGGGCTGTCCAAGGGGGGTTGTCTAGGGGGGTGCAAGGGGACTGTCCAAGGAGGGTGTGCAAGGTGAGGTGGGGGTGTGTTGGGGGGTCTGCACGAGGGGGGGGGGGGCTGCAGGGAGGGGGGGGGGGGCTACTG
The DNA here is from genome assembly GCA_963277665.1 of Viscum album. Lineage (NCBI taxonomy): Eukaryota > Viridiplantae > Streptophyta > Magnoliopsida > Santalales > Viscaceae > Viscum > Viscum album. The sequence goes on along the minus strand of OY728150.1, from coordinate 847,392,020 downwards.
CAGGAGTGGGGGGGGGGGCAAGGGGGCTGTCTAGGGGGGTCTGCCCGAGGGGGGGGGGCTGCAGGGAGAGGGTGGGTGGTGGGATACTGTAGGAGTGGGGGGGGGGGACAAGGGGGCTATCCAGGGGGTGCAAGGGGGTTGTCCAGGGGGGTATGGGGGTGCAGGGGCTGTCCAGGGGGGTGTAAGGGCTTTCCCGGGGGTGCAAGGGCTGTCTAGGGGGGTGCAAGGGCTGTCTAGGGGGAGTGCAAGGGGGCTGTCCAGGGGGCTGTCCAGGGGGGGAATGGGGGCTATCTAGGGGGGTGAAAGGGGGATGTCTGGGGGGGGGGGGGTGCAAGGGGGCTGTCCGGGGGGGGGGGGGGCATGGGGGGCTGTCCAGGGGGTGCAAGGGCAGTCCAGGGGGGCTGTTCAGGGGGGGGGGTGGGTTTTATTTAAGAAATGTCAAGCCCTATAACCACGGTTTTAAACCGTGGATGTAGACCTAAAGCTACGATTTTAAACCGCAGAGAATGCTATATATCCACGGTTTTGAACCGTGGCTATAGGCTTTTTGCGGCTTAATGTTCTGCCACGGTTTCAAACCGTGGAAATACCCTATAGCCACGGTTTTAAACCATGGATATAGATATATATCTAGGGTTCAAACTGTGGATATAGGGCTTTAGAAATGGTTTGAAACTATGGCTATAGGTCTTTCCCTATATCCACACCATTATCAGCCACGATTTGTTGAACCGTGGCTATAACCTATAGCCATGGTTTGGGGACTTATAGCCACGGTTTAAAACCTTGGATATAGCCTAAATTTCTAGTAGTTCCATAATAATAATCTCTAATTATCATGGAATCTTTTTTAAGAGTAAGCCCCAACTTAATTATCTAAAGTAGTTATAATACTCAATGAGACAAACCTTTATAGGGCCACCATGGGCATGATCACTTGAATCCAAAAGATTCTAGATTTGATTCTTGTCCCAACGAGATATGTAAGAAGTCTCCCTCATGTTTAAACTAAATTACTCAAATCAACCCAGTTCTCTTGGGTCCACATTCTTTGTAGGGTCTAATTTGATATGGAAATTCATATCTATTCCTCATTCCCTAGGCCACTTCAACATATGTACCACAAAAAAATATGACTAGGAACCATCCACCTAGTCTTCCTTGCCACATTATGTTAAATTTTACAGTTATGTCCTTATCACATAACCTTAATATGTATGATGTTCCCCAATAAGAGTCACTGGACTATGTGGGTTCTAATTCATTTCACAAGGATATGTAGGAATCCCATCCATGGGTCTGATCCCAACATAAAAATAACATTAATCTCCCTGGATGATGATACACTATAGAGTGACCCACTTTATGGATAGAAAATAATCATCATCATAATAATGACAAAAACAATATTTAACTTGTACATAAAGAGATACCATTGATGGACAACCTCATATAAATACAGATGTGTCCATTGATGAAGAACCTTGGATACATAAAGAAGATTTAAAATTCCATAGATGTTGATAATTGATTATTAATTAAAGGGTGATCTAGGTCGTACTTGGGGATTAATTAATTATTCAATAACATATCATAAATCTATAATAGATTCACATAGTAGGAAATAATTCCCCCCAAAATGAAGTGATGAGCTATAAATCCCATCATATTAACCAATGCGAGTTCATAAGAATCATGGGCCAAATTTCCCAATGAATTCCATCCTATGGAAAGAAGGTCCCCTTGGATACAAAACTGTTGGGTGTATCCTATCCCACAAAAAAACCTATTGGAAACCATTCAGAAATAGTGAACCCGAAGTAAATTATTTCACTAATTAAAATATCTATAATTGTCTGTTGGGAGAAAAATATCGAATATTTCCATTCAAAACAAAAATGTCAAACCCGATGTGAATCCTTAACCAAGATGATAATGTCACCCATCTATTAGGACCCTTTCTCTCTAATAAATGAAAGATTACCAAACAAGAAAATAAATTACGCATATGTTTATTCAAATGAGATACTAATTTGATGGGGTTTTCTTTTTCATGTCTATCACATATCTAGACACTCTCTCTTAGTACTCCCTTGGATCAAACCACTTCTTTCCAGGTACAGTGGATGTTCTCCCCAACTACTACTCACAACATTTCTTCATCTAAGAAAAGAATGATGTCACAAACTAAGTGTCTTAAATGATAGGTTTTTAATGTTCTAGTTTGGTTGTATCTTCAACATGGTATGATCTTGACACTGGAATAAACCTGATAGGCCTTCCAACTCACCAAGCCCCACCGATCATTCAGGAAGTGATGGCCGGTTGTCCTAGAGAGGATGGTGATGGCCACTGTCTTCAAACATTTCTAGATCTTATCCCTGTAACATGAGAACCCATCCCTCATATATCTCAGATAGGTGGATTAGGAGTCCACATATATCCTCATCTAGTATATATATGGGTCCTTCTCAAGGGATACTACCAGAAATTTCCACCGCCAACACCACATGGTAGTAATCCCTTAACATGATGAGGGTTTGTTCCTCTACCAACTGACCTAGGTCATCCAAACCCGGTTATGAATCAAGACCCACTGGGGGTAGTGATTGAACACTATAGAATAGGTTTACACTGCTATCCCCTCTTGAGAAGTGAACTAATATAATTTTGGGGCCAATTGTGAATGGTAACATACACCTGCCTACCTTAATCGAGCCTACCAGCAAACTCACCTAGAAACATCCAAAAAAGACCTCCATTCAAATCTGGTGAAACACCATGAGTTGGAACATAAAACTCCTAGATTTTTTAAACCCTTCCAGTAGACTCATCTGACAACACTTAAATATTCTCATCGACCATGTGTGGCATCCTTCCGCAAGTAGGTTCACACACCTACCTGCATTCATCAAGCCTGCTAGGTGTTTTATCTAGAAACATCCAGAGAAGTCAGTTGGAAAGTCCCAACAATGATAAGGGAGACGACTTAACTCTCTTACTCCACCAAGGAGTACATTAATATCCACATATAGAAAATGAAGTATAGGAGTAAGCACATACACTTACGCTAAATATTGAATGGGAATATATCCATGTTCCAATCATTAAAGTCACTAAGCATGTACTGACAATGGTGAAAGGGTAGACACAATTCACTTCCCACATCCTACAGACCTATTAAAACATCTTTACCCCAACATTAGTAGTTATAGAGGGATTTTCACACAACTCTATCCCCAAAAATGGAGAATCTCATCATCATGACACCCCAAAACAAACACACACCTCCTCTCCCATATAAGAGGGAATGGGGAAAGAACATGAGAAAAATGGATTCTCACTACACTATTATAGAGAACGCACCTCACGTGCCTGGTGGTTTTCAAAATTTTCCATCTGTTGTGCCTTCAGCCGGTAGTTTCTCAGGGAGGATTCAGGCACCGACTCCTTCTGATCCAACCCTCCTGGGTCCCCCTGAGGGATCATCTTCCTGGAGCCAGTCGGGACTACCATTGGGGGATTGTCGAGATGTCCTGTCCTTCAAGAATGCACTATGTATTCCACCTATCAACCCTTTATGATCAGATTTTTTTGAGGGTATTCCATTCATCATGAAGGTAATGAAATATGGATCTCGTCTACTGATGGATTTCCCTTCAGAGGTATATGTGAATGCAGTGAGTTTATTGAATTGGACTCTGGTGGCACATTTTAGATCTGCTAAGCCTCCCATCTTGGCATTCAGATAGTTTTTGGAGTCCTGGGGTCTTGCGAATCCAGTGGAAATCTCATCTTTTCACAGGAACTCTTTCTATTAGTCCTTGTCGTCAGAGAAGGATTTCATGATTTATTAGTGTAAAGCACCAAACTACATGGGAAAACAGAGTTTCAGATTCACCAGATAGTCACTGGAGGCTCATAGAGAGAGGGAGAACTCCCATGCTATGGTGTGGATTTGTCTTCTTGGGCTCCCGCTTCTGTTTTTTAATGGTGATATTCTCAAAGTGGTTGGGGATTCTCTTGGGGGATTTATTTGTGTGGATGATCATGTTTTAATTGGTGTGATGTACTCTGGGGCCCAGATTTATGGGGAGTTAGACCTATCGCATACGCTTCCGGAACACATCAACCTGAAGGTACAAGATTCATTGGTATAGAACCAAGATATTGTCTACCTTGTGATTCCCAGGTTTTGTCCTGCATGTTCTCTTCAGAGGCATTTGAACCAACTTTTCATAAAGGGTTGTCGTTCTAATTGATGACTGATTTCTCCCCTCTCAAAGGAAGTGTCTGACAGAGCCATCCTAAGTCCCCAATTGTAAAAAATTCATGAGGAGAAGCAAGCTTTTACTTTCCCTTCCAAGTCCCCTGATTGTGTATCCGGGGCTACCTCCTTCGACAGTGCAGGAGGTGTGGCTTTGTCAAAGGTTTATGCGTCCTTGAATTATTATTCATACCCGACTTCAAATATTGGCTTTTACAAACCTTCTTAGTTCCTCTTAAAGGTTTTATGGTTGATCAATCTTTGTAATTCTCTTGCTTGTTGGCTAGGTCCAAGAACATGGTCTTTGGAACCACTTGACCATTTTTTCAGGATGTCAAATGAAAGGGGAAAAGAGGAGGTTATAATTTCCCCTGCCTTTCCCCCTCACTTCAAGGTGGATTGGTCCTAGAATGTCTCCAATGGATTCCTTCCCATCCATGCCCGATATATCTGTGATTTTATGACTTTTGGAGAGGGTGACTAGCTCGAGGTCTTTCCTATTTCTAACAAACAACTCTCTACCTCTATGAATCCTCAATGTAAGAAGAAGGGGAAGACTATCAAGTCATGTTACCCACTTTATTCTTTGGCCGGTACTCAATCATCTGGCTATAGAGTCTGTATGAGAGCTCAGTATAAATTTATCAATGAGTGTTCTTAAACTTACATTGTGAAGACCATATTCCCTTGGGCCAAAACTAGGCACTCAGCATGTCAGTGATACCCATCCTAATTAGGAACGCCCATGGAATTGGGGCTCTGGTGAAAACTGATTTTTTATCCATAGAGGTTAAGAATCATAAGGTTGGTATATTGGTAGTATTGGAGCATAAAAAACATTAGTCTAAAATTAATGTGTTTACTAGAAAAATTCAGATGCATGTGGCCATGCATGCTAATCCAATCAACCATCACATTTGGATATTCTGGAGTAAGGCGAACAATGTGGATTTGGTTCAAGAAGGTGACCAATTTTTTACAGTGAAGGTAACCACTGGGACCAAATCTCTCTTTTGTTCTTTTGTGTATGGGAGCTATGATGCACAACAATGACTGAACTTGTGGCGTGATCTCAGTGGCTTCGATCCAGAGAGCTGTCCTTGGATTGTTGGTGGTGACATAAAAATCATTATTAACCCAGAGGAGATGCATGGAATGGGTATTTTCGCTCGTGTTTCTAGCCTTGACATCAATCATTTCATAAATGGAAAGGGTATTTTGGACATGAAGTACTTCAGGGACCGCTTCACCTAGTGTAATAACAAGAAAGGAAATAGGTTCTTCTGGATTTGTATTGATCGAGGCTTAGCCAACTATTATACTATATGTAAGTATTTTGAGGCAAGGATGGACCATATGGTATGTGGTATTTCTGATCATTCCACCCTATTAGTGTATTTGGGTGATTGGAAAATGGGAAGTGACAGATTTAGGTTTTCGGAACAGTGGATCAACACTTCGGGGTCCCACCATCTTGTGTGGGAGGTGTGTGAAGAATCAACTGAGGGACATTCCTTGGTTACCATAAATACTAAATCACGTCGGCTTAAACACTGACTGTAGATTTGGGCCAAAGGAATTCCTTGATGTGATTAGGATTTTAACAAACTTAAACAATAAGTGGTGCGCCTGGACCTCAGCTTGGAGGAAGGATGGGATGACTCGGTTTTTGATGATTTTTCAAACAAGAAATCCATCCTGGTAGATATTATTCTTTAACAAGAATGCATGGGAAGGGAAAAATCAAGGGTGAATGGGATGCAAGAAGGTGACACGAATACAACCTTTTTTCATGCATGCATTAGAGAGAGGATTCGATTGGTTAAACCAAATATTAGGATGGAGGATGGATATTACTCAAATGATAGAGATATGGTTGGAAAATTGGCTCTCTCATTCTTTCAAAACATTTTGGTGGGTCCTAAATCCATCATGATGAATGAATATCCGAGGGGGAGTGATTTTTTTTTGAAGAGACTCCCAATCAGGTTTCCATTAAGGACAATAATTTCTATGATTCCATTCATGATGAGGAGGAGGTGTTTATGTCCATGAAAAATCTTAAGCCATACAGTTCCATGAGACCCGATGGTTTCCCTGGCTCATTCTACAGGGGGTCTTTGGAGGTGATTAAGGGGGACATTGTGGTAGCTATTCAGTACTTTTCTATGGCAGTCATCTTTCTAGGATTGAATGTGCTACTAATCTAGTCATGTTTCCAAATATTAAAGACCCATCCACTATTCATCACTACAGGCCAGTGGGGATGTGTAACTTCCCCTACAAAATGCTCTCAAGCATTATCAATGCACAACTCTCTTAATATACTCATAGGTGAGTTTCACTAGAAAAGAATGTATTTTTTGGAGGCTGGTCAATTCAGGGGGCTATAGCCATGATGCCTGAAATGATTAGAGATATTAATATCAAGACACATGGATCAAATATAGAAATCAAAGTGGATATGAATAAGGCCTATGAAAAGATCAAATGGAGTTTCATTAATAGGGTGCTTTCGAAGATGGGTTTATCCGACTGGTCTATAGATATCATTTTCAGATGTGTTAGATCTTCCTAGTTGGATGTGTGTTTCATGGGGAAATCTCATGGTAATTTCAATGCTACCCTTGGGATAAGGCATGGTGACCCACTCTCACCTACAAATTTTCATCTTGATGTAGGACACACTCATTCGGCTGATCAACATGAGTGTTTATTGTATAGATATTCTTCCTTTTTGTCAGAAAATGAATCTTTCCTCTATTTTTCATATGATGTTTGTAGATGACTCCATAATTTTCACATATTCTAGCAAGAGGTCAGCCCGTGGGATCAACAGGGCTCAAGATGAATATTTTTCCTGGAGTGGTCAGACTATTAACAGATATAAGAGAGAAAAATTTACATTTCAACTAAATGTCGAAGTAGTCGGGTCTATGCTTTGTGCAGTGAGTTTAACATGCCGAAACAATATTTTCCTTTGGATTACCTTAGTGTCTTTATTTCTTCAAGAAGATCCTGCATTAAATAATTTGATTGGATAGTGAGTAGAATTACTAGTTGTGTGCTGAATTGGAAGAATCACTATCTCTCCTTTGGGGGCTGTATTACCCTTTTCAATAACATCCTATTTAGAATTCTTGTCCATACTCTATAGTCCATTAAAGTGATGAAGGGGGTAATTTCTATAATCTATAAAATACTGGCATGGTTAAACTAGGATGGTTTATCCAAAAGCAAGCATCACTGGTCCTCATGGAAAATGTTGGCGAGACCTATTCATGAAGGAGGGATCAATGTTCAGAATCCTTGAGACACCATGCATTGTATGAATGTGAGGATTTCATGGGATGTTGTAGATGAGAGTACTCCCTAAGAAAAAATCTTGTCTACAATAGCTTCAAAAACTTTTGGGGTTGTCCATGGGTCCCCTCTCTGGGAAGCAATTTCCTTTCTCATTCTGACCCTCTGCGGTTACTGTCGGTGGATTTTGGGTGAAGGGAACATACTTTTTTAGAATCACAATTGGACAGGATCCTTGCTTGGATTACTTGGGTGTCCTATACCTCATATTACACTCAAGGAGGCCAGTATGCATCTTGGATTTATGCTTCTTATTATGGATGAAGATCAGCAAGGAATTTTTGATCTCATCCACATCAATTCTGAATAGGACCGGTGTATGTTTACACACTCCCCCTTGGGTTTATTCACTTGAAAATATTTTTAGAGGAATATTTTTCCTCAAGAGTAGTTTGATTGATGGAATAGTTTTGTATGGAGTAAGAAGATTCGAACCAAATATAACTTTCTGACATGGAGAATCATGAATCAGGCTATTTTGACCAATGACAAGGTCAAGAAGTTAGGAATCAATCTTCCCTCCAATTTCCACAGCTGTATGAGGCATCAAGAGGAGTCTGAAAATCACCTCTTTTTTGATAGTGAATGGGATAAAGAGATTTGGAGCTTATTTGGTGATTTTTCAGTGCTGCACTATATTACTAGTCTGGATGGAACATTCCTGGAATGTTGGTTCCTTGGAACAAATAACACAGCTATGGAAAGACTATCGAAGACACCCATTTTGAATGCATCATGTGGGTGCATCTGGAAAACCAGGAACATGACTAGGTATGAAGTCATTACCTCTTCTAGTATATCCATCATCATGAAAAACAGGTCACTTCTGTTGGATATGGTTAATGGTATCAACAACTGGCGAGATGCGCCTTCTCTGAGATGTTTGCAAAGCAGCACTTCCCTAGACAATTCTGGCTGTAGAGGGAATAGTGGGTAGTGGGTGTGATGGAATCGTTCTTCTGGTCTCAAGCTTAATGTGGATGGTTCGTGCAAGGAGGTAATCATCTATAGTGGAGGTGTGGTTCGGGATTTCAGAGGCAGTGTTTTTCTTGATTTTTATTCTTTCTATGAACAAGGGATGTCTATGCAAGTGGAAGCCAAAGCGATGTTCATAGGTTTATAGTTATTCCAACAAGATAATATTGATCTATTTCAGGTGAAGACTGATTCTAAGATTATCCATGACTCCATGAATGGAAATGATTTCACACCGTGGTCGATTGTTTACATCATCAGAAAATGTAAATCCATTATTGGAAACAACACTTCAGTGGTCAACACTTGGAGGAAAGGGAACAAGGTTGTGGACCATATTGCATCCATGGCTGTTATGGATCAAGGCCCCAATATCATTTTCTTCCATAGATCTTTCTTTTTTAAACTTGAAGTGGTGAATTTTATTAGAGGCGATGAGATTGGTTTCATTACTTTAGACCCCCTAGATCTTTCTTGGGTCTTCTAGACCTTTTGATCCTTTTGGTTTTTTGTCTGGTGGTAATTTTTTCCTTTTAATAAAAATTTATCTTTGATGATGATGGGGAAAACCCCCCCATGATTTACAGACAACCGGATCTGGAACATACTACCGTTAAAACTAGAGGTACTCAGTTAATCCCAGTGGGAAATAATTGGCAGGAACAAACATATTCCAATAAAAACTACTTCCCCCAATAGGTGGCCCCCGTAGCTCACAATAAGGCATAAAAAAAGGCTCACCAACAAAAACTGGAAAACAACGAGCTGATATATGATCCCAGTATAATTAATGGTGGAGTTATTGAAACCATAAAATTATTATATGTGGAAGATCAATATCCTAAAATCATGTTACCAACTTACAAGAGCATTAGTTTTAATTCTAAAGGTCCTATCTAGACACTTCACTATGAAGGGTTGCATCATGACCACATTACAATTGATCTCAAGATCCCTTATCTTTATTAGAGCAATGAAAACCCTCCTTATGGCTAGAAGATCAAGCAGTAAGAGGGTTCACCCCATTATTTAATCCACCATGGTTGTACTTCCCATGATATAACTCTCTATGAATGTTCTCTCCACATAAATATTTTATTTTGTTAATAGAATTATCCAATTCACAATGTAGCAAATATAAAATACTCCTATCATGACGAACTTTCAAAAACAAGGATAATCTTTTCTGAGGCATTGTCATTAATAGGTGAAATAATTTCTTATCCAGAAGATAGCTCAAGGTGACGGTCAATCTAAAAACCTCCCTTGGGAATCTTACCTTCCAATAAAATAGATGAAGTCCCTACTAATATCACTAATTATTGTAATGCATCTAGGAAGCATCCACTCTGGTGTCACTAGGTAGATGAACCTCTAAAAAATATAATAATGACATTCCAAGCATCAGAAAACTGTAGGCTAAATATGACATACCAATTATGTTATGGACTTTATCCACCACTCAATATAACATTCCTGAGGTACTATTAGAAGAATGTATATAATAAACCATCCTTAATATATTGAAAACTTTTAATCACATGAGAGAGAAAGTATTTAACTCTAAAAATTATCAAAATCATGTTAAGTAAATAAAAGAGATACAATATAAAATTAACTTAGTGGATCTTCTAACTCCACAAAATCTAGAAAAATGGTAAGGAACCCTTCAACATATATTCCTTAGTGTATTAAAAATCTCAAGACAACTTATCACAAATGACCCATACGGTATCCATATTAGAGAATGTGGTGGACATGGAGAGTTACATTTCACCACACTCTCCAACCAGAAAATCCCACCAAAGGTGGTATCATGCAATGTCATAGCCCCAAGCTCACTTCAACTAATATAACTAGTTCACAAGCAGAGATCTGATCAAGAAAGAAGGCCCCAACTAAATATCACTGATGTTGGGAAAGAAGATATCATGCTATTGAGATACTTTTTCATTTGGAATCTGAAAATATTGAGCAATCCTCCTATATAAGATAATTTAGCTATTAAATAATGCAAATGTTAGAAATAGTGCAATTGTCTTTAGAAATGGTTGATACAAGTTCATGTCGAATGATTCACCAATCACATGTTTGGAGAAAAATCCATAAAATCAGAAGGGAAATGGTGATAGTAGAATCCACGATAGTTCAGTATCACCCCAACCTATCAAGATTGTTTTTTTAACCCAAACAAAAAGGTAAGAAAACTAGACATAAAGAGTGGTTAAGTTATAATGGGAACATCCCTTGACTTTAGGGATATAGGATATTACAAGTAAATAATTTCCTTCATAGAGGAAATCAGTCTTCTACTAATTAGGGAAACCATCACAGAGTGAATCGTCCCAATTATTTTGATCCCATAATCTAGTATCCTCATCAGGAGAACAAATGACTGAACTAACTAGATATTCTATTCGATTCATTGTTTTCAAATTATATCTTAAATAACTATTACAGAATAAGATAATACCACAAAGAAATAATATAAAGATAAAACCCCATAGATGAACTGGAAAAATTACTACAATGTGATACACATCAGTTAATGTCATTAATGCTGCCCTTGGTAACTCTAATGAGCATGAAGAAAATTAATTAGATGAGTTAGAGGAGGAAGTTCCAAATCATAATGTAGTCCAAAATGAAACAATTTAAGGAGGTGTGCACACCCAAAACAAAAAGCATTCATTAAATTTGGGAATTTCATCAAATAATCATACCTTATATCCTCAAAAGGCACCCCACAAGGAAAAGGGTAAGGGTTAATTTATACCTCACCTACCTCTTGGAGAGGTTAATATCATTTCTCTAGAAGAAATATTTTCTCAATCAGAGGAAAAGATAAAATAATTGAAGATAATCAATGAATAACAACTCCATGTAAAAAATTCAGGTTGTATATAATCTACAATCTGATCCTTAAGTCTCACCCCCAACCAGAGTACCTTAGAAAAGAGGATTCATTGTATCAACTAAAGTGGATTTGGAACACCCAATAAACATGGGATACCATCCAAAAATATACTTGGATCCAATAGTATAATATTTCTAATTTTATTTGTTGGGTGCATAATAAGAATATGTCCATGCACATCTTTATAGGCAACCCATATGGTCTACCCATGAAAAATACATGTAGCACCTCCAACCATGGCCCTACTAGCTGCTACACCTGATCAAGATATGGCCAAAAAAATTCCTCAAGGTATGATGAATGATCTTGAGTAACTCACAGATTATCTAGAAGCCATGGAGGAACAACGAGCACCAATAAAACTAGAAAATAATCCTTACCATGAATGGGTAGATCCGATTCCCCTGCCACCAAAATCTAGTAATCCAAAAATTTTCATTTTATTGTCACAGGAGATCCATTGTAGCACCTGAAAAATTTCATCCCTTTCTATGATCCCATGATGGGGACCCTTGAGCAATAGGAGGTAGTTAATCTTTGGTTCTTAGTGTAATCATTACAGGGGGCCAGCCTCTATATGGTACATGAGTTTGTAGTCTCAGTCAATTACATGGTGGGAAGACCTCTATCAGAAGTTTATTTTCTAGTTTAGCTCGATATTATAGAACAAAAACTTCTTCTATATCAAAAACTGATAAAAGAGGGAGAATTAAATGGTCTTTTATTTAATTTCTTGGTGGAAGGGATTAACATACTTCTTAAACATACTTCTACATCGAGAAGAATTACTACCCATTTGTTTATAAAATATTAGCGATGAGTTACACACAATATTTTTTCATGTGAAATACATAAGAGTGTTTTGGTACCTTTCTTTAATTGCTCTAATGGTATAATACACCACTATAGAGACTAAGTAAAAGTAATTAGTTATTCAATTGACTTAGGGATAGATAAATTGAAAATTTGAGGATGGAACTATTATACGTAACCTGTCCCATGTACCTTATCCAACACAAAATCTTGTACTATATCATGTTTCTATACCTACTAGAAATCAGATATAATTCCCAACTCACCATGATGGTCATATAGAACAGAGGTAGAAATAGTTTGAGGAGATGAAAAACAAGGTCTATTTTTTTTTAAAAAAAGACCAAGTCTCCGACTAATTCATCTTGGTATTGGAAAACATCTTGGTTAAGTAGATGAAGACTAGGAACAAAAAAATAAACTGAAAACAATTTCCAAAATTATTCCCCCTTCAATCATGTACTGGGTCACCACATCTAGGATTATTTTGTTTTCTAATACATCCTACAAAAGTTGGTGGACTTTTGTAAAGGGAAGTTGTAGAATTTTCATGGTCATATTGCATATGTTTTTACACTAATTCAGAGGAGGAAAACAAATGGAATGAAGTTAAGAGAAAGAGCTCACATAAGGTCAGTGACTGGATGGATATAAAAATGGTAAACCAAACTCATGCTATTCTCTAAACACATTTGAAATAGAAAAATATTCTTCCTGTTACTTCCTCAACAATACAACCAACATCATCGATGGAACAATCCTTTTAAAACCATCCTTAAAAAAATAGACATGTCTAGATGGGTAAGAATAAAATGTATGAATATGACTCTATAATAAAGATGAAGTATTCCTTGACATTATAATACTTCATTCTTATAGTACCAGAAGCATGATAACTACCCACCAAATGGTACAAGGGTCCACCCACCAGACATAATATTCATCTGACAAGGAATTGATCTTTGATTCCATTAACTTTATTCACTTAATGGATCCCTTCACATATGTTGATTGTGATTATGAAACCAAATTACCTATGCTTTATTTGGGAACTATGGTAAGAGAACCTCAAAGTCGAGGATACAAGGGAGGATGTGGTTGTACTCAGAGTCCCTAATTTAACCACACTCCTACTAAAACTATTTATACATAAAAAAATCATAGGAGAGATTTATAATGATCCCAACATGAGAAATGAAGTTACCCAAAAAATGATAGGGTCTTCCTTGATATAATCATCATGGAAGATCAATTATAGGATATTCCATCACCTAATTAGTTCTGGCCTATAGGCAGAACCAACCAACCTAATCCACCAAGAACAGAAGAACCATTTTCTCCTATTCTAGGGGATAGTCCATCTACATCAAGCACATAAACTCGTAATGTACCTACAAAAGATAATCCCCAAGATGGTAAGCACAAACATCTTGATCATAAGTATGAAATTTTGAATCAACTAACCCAAGTGCCAGCTAATTTTTAAATACTAGAAACATTGAGTCTATGAAATGAATTTTGGGAAGAACACATCAAGGCCTTGTTAGGACCCCCATGAGTTTTAAGTTGAAGTTTATACTGCTGAAGTATATTAGGCTGAGAATCATTGTATAGAATTCCACATGTTCATCTATTTTATAGAAAATGAACATGATTATGTCATAAAGGGGGGCGTAATTCCCTTGTAGAAATCTGATAGAAAAAATGACATTGATATCCAATGAGCCTTCATTGACAACGGCTTAAGAGGAAACCTCATTCTAGTCCGGAAACTTTTCCAACTGGGATTCAATGAATCTCACATGTCCCCCTCCACTGTGATATTACAAGGTAATGACCAGAATGAGAAAAGGCCTCCTAAAAATATCACACTCAGAATATAGTTTGGGTATCTCATGTCCGACTCAGAATTCATGGTTGTCCGGAAGGATATGACCTTCATTGTCCTACTGGTAAGACGTTAGCTACATCATCATGTGTCCATTCCTTCATCATAAAATAGATGCCTAAAATATCTTATCAATATTAAAATTGGGACAATATATAGTGACAATTCCATTTCAAATCCTATGAGTCACAATATTTTGACACAAGATTATACCATAAGGAAGGGAAATTGTCCATGGATGATAATTTTTCTTGGATCAATTCCCTACATGGTCTAGTGATGATCCTAGATAACCCTTTAATGTAGCTCAGTAAAGAGTATGTTTTTCCCATTAATAAAATTGAAGGGGTTTTCCTGAATTCAAACACTCATTCAGCAAATTCTATAATGTTAGTCGAGGAAAATGAACTCGAAAGTTCAAGAGAATTTGTCAACACTATAAATAGTAAAGAAATCCTAATTCAAAATTTCTTTATTACATCCCCTAAGCTGAAAAAAATCCCAATTTCGTCCGCTAGGATGGAAAATGGTTTCATGCCAATGGGAGAAGATAGAGATTCCCATTCTCATTCCATCTTCCCCCTTCAAAGCTACTAAAAGGCCTCACGCGATTGATTGATCCAGAAATGACTACTTCATCTTCCAGATGTCTAAATGATGAATCCTACCCTAACTATGAGAATCCTTCTTCATCACTAACCTCACAGAATGTGAATAAATAAGTAAAGTGTGAGGAAGATGAATAAGAGGAAGGCCTCAGGGATGCCTCTCTTTAATTCATGGATGGCTTCTCCTCCACTATAGATGAACTCATAGAAATATGTCTGGGTACAGATGAATATTCATGACCCACTCTTACTTGTGTGAACGTGACTTACAAATAGAAGGAGGCATATAAATCCTTTATGAAGAAACATTGGGACATGTTTTCCTATAATTACATAGAGATGAGAGGCCTTGTCCCTAAGGTTTCCACCAATAACTTGGGTTTACCAGAAGATCATTAGGGATAAAAATAGGTAGCCCGAAGGACACACCTGACTCACTCCTTAAAATAATAGAATGAATTAGATAATCTCATCATGACAAAATTCATCCAATAGGAACAACATCCAAAATGAACAGCCAACATATCAAGAATAAAGAAGAAAAATTGTAAAATTAGAGTTTTCATCGACTTCAGAGATCTCAATCGACATTTTATAAAATAAAACTTTCTGGTTCCAATAATAGAACTCCTAATTCATGAAAAAACTAGTTACCAAGACCTATCCTTCATGGATGGATATTCAAGAGACCACCAAATTTAGACGACCCTTGAAGATGAAGAATTCACAGCCTTAAGTGTCCCCAAGGAGTATTCTAATATCGAGTTATTTTCTTTGGCTTAAAGAATGTTGGTGATGCATACCATTGTTCTATGCATAAAATTTTCAAAACCTTCCTAGGGATGTTTGTTGAATTCTACATTAGTGATCATGTTGATATGTCCCAAAAATGTTCGAACTACCTGGATTACATGGAGACTATATTCAAAATGTTTTGACAGTATATACTGTAGATGAAACCATTGAAATGTGCATTCAGGGAAACCAAATTGAAGTCTACTACTTCATTATATTTTATCACGACATCAAAGTAAACCATGATAAAATAAAGTATATCCTTATACTGTCACCTCATCAATACCTTATGGATCTTAGAGGACTTCACGGAAACCTGGCCTACATCCATTGCATCACAACTAACTTTACAGGCAAGTGTTTTCCCTCCACTAAAAAAATGAAGAAGGGTTCTATGTATCAGTGGATCAATGAATTATGAGAAGTTTTTGATAACCTCAAGAAGTACATATTGATCCCACCAGTATTAAAGACACATATTGAAGGAAATACAATCATTCTATATGTGATGGAAATCGAGTAATCATTGGGCACATGACTGACACCAAATAATGACACTAAAAAAACAACCATTATTATCTTTGTTAAACCATGATTGAATTAGAAACATGTTACTCATATATTGAGAAGATCTATCTAGCATTAATATTCATGGTTTAGAAATTGGGGAACTACATGAAACAACATGAGATCTAATTGGAATCTTGAAATAACCTGCTCAAATTTATCTTATGTTGTCCCATGTTTACATGATGTCTCGCATGATGGGAAGTTATTATAAAGTAGTTTTATATATAATTTTTTATTCATAATGTAGTCAAAATACAATAATTAGTATATTTCCTTGCATAAAATTCATCTGCAGAAATGTCATCATTCAACACTAAACTATCAGATGAAGAGATATTCTCCATTCATAGTGGACCTAAACAAGGAAAATTTATTTTAACAGCACATCTAGGATCCCAATAGGGAAAAAAATTGAAGACCCTAAGATCTAAAAAGTTATTTTTAGAGATTGTTGTTAATTACCCAGTGAAGGTTTTATTACCATACTCATTTCTAAGGATGGAAGGTTGTATGAATAAAGTGGTATAATATCAATCCCTAATTGGAGGTCTGAAATTGGAACTCCAAATATCAGTGGACAAATTTGAGGTGAAAAGAGAATTAGAGTTAGTAATAAATCATATAAATATGGATTAAAACATCATAAAAGAATAATTAATCAACCTACATGACTATGTACAAGGGTTTAAGGAATATTTATCCTTAGAACCAACATTGAATCACATCTTGTGATAACATAATGAATAGGTAGACACATTGGAAAATGAATCTATTACTCGAGTAGTTTTGAACTAGGATGAAATAATCATCAACATTTTCCAAAAAAGAATGCTCTAACATTTTGTTCATATCATAATAGAAGAAATTAATGAAACTGGTTCCATCCCTAAGAAATCTTTCCCTACTACTAAGTGGATTATGCCAATTATGGACTACCTTTAGGATGGAGTTCTCCCACAAGATAGATCTGTGAAATATAAAATCTGATGGAGATCAATTAACTTCACTATTTATGATGTACCAAATCAGTAGAAATTCCTCTATAAATGTGGATTTTATAAAGTGATTATAGTATGTATCAAAAGATAAGAGACTATATATCTTATGGAAGAAGTATATTTAGGGTCTTGTGGTTCCCACTAGTCATGGTACATGATTTCCGATCAAATATGAAGGCTTGGATTCTTCTAGGATTTGATGAAATTAGGTTGAATAGAATTCACCAATAAATTTAATTCATTCCAAGTGCATTCCAACTTCATCCATTAACCCCCAGAGTTTCTACATATAGCCACATACTCTAGGATATTCTCCATTTGAGGAATTTATATTGTGGGGACATACCCACTGGTTACATCCAATCATTTAAAATATATCCTAAATGCTAATAATTTATTTTCAAAAGGGATGACGTAATAACCATAAAATAATTTGAGGCCAAAAACATTTCAAAAATCATGAAATACATCATCATTACCAAATTTGGTGTCCCTCATATGATACTGATAGAAAATGACACCAACTTATATTCTGATGTGGTGGGAAATCTATATCTAGAGTACAATATCAAATCCAACCATTCGTCCCTCTATCTTACTTTGAAAAATGGATTGATAGATGATTTCAAGAAGACTATATCGAACATACTCTAGATGATTGTGTATAAAGATAGAACTCATTACCTAAAAATATCATTCAGGATTTTATGAACATATCTGAATACAACCCATAATGATACATGGGAAACCCCGTACTCACTAGTATAAAGAATAGATATAGTCCTTCCCATTGAGTTCTAATTACCATACCTCCATATTTCATCATGTGAAAAACTATCCAGAGATGGGAAATCCACAAAATGACTGGTCGAATTGGAGAAACTAGGTGAAAAAGAGGGTGTACCTTGCATTACTTGAAAGTCTATCAAAATAGTATAATAGGGGACTTTATCAAAATATATTAACATCTCTATCATTAAACGTTGAGGAATACCCAAAGTACCATGAGTTTAGATACTTCTTATGGTCCCTTAAACATATGGTCCTCCATCTCATGGGAGAATCTCAATCACATCCATTTAACCCTTTAGAAGGTTGAAATTCCCTCTTGTCTGGACACAAGGAAGAAAAAATGGGAATCTCCTCTACATAAGACCCACTCATATAATTTCCCATCTATATTATAACTTGGGCTCCATTATAGGTATAATACCTGTCATTATCATGTACTTATCATAAAATGGTAAACTATATGGCCAACATCCTCATAGAATAATAGTAAACTACACTATCTATTCAAGAACTACATGTGGATTGATTCTCTTTCTAATGTGATACATAGAGACACCTAGATCTCCAATCTTGGGTTCATCCTAAAAAAAAAAAAATATATCCCCTTTTCCCTATGTATGAACCAAACTATCATAAGGAACCTTTTTAATAACTACGTGTGGATTGATTCTTTCTCCAACAAGATACTTAGTGACATTCAGGTTCTATACCCCGATCTATATGATATATTTCTTTCATGTCAGGTGACCAATTTATTTACTACAAGATGCTAAAATTCATGGTCAATGTCCTTATCACATGAGTTCAAACCGCCAAGTTCTTCAATGAACTATGTGTGTATGATTATCATTCAAATGAGATATGTTGTGATGCTCAGGTCTCCAATCTTAGGTCCAACTATGAAAAAAAAGGAAAAAATTTACATTTTCCTTATGTATGAACCCGATCTATACAAGAAATTTTCTAGAACATATAGTTTGATTCTCATTACAATGAGATACACAGTGACACCTATACATTTTTTCATTGACCAGACCATTATTGTCAAAAATTTTAAAGCCTCCTTTCCTCATGTTAAATTCAGATTGATGTGGGAAATTTTTTACAATAACTACATGTATCTTGATTCTCATTCCCATGAGATACATAGTGACACCCAGTTTTCCATTCTTGGGTCTAGCCACAACATTTTTGTTCATTCATGTTGGTTCATCTTTGTCCTTACCACAATATCTTAAAGAAATGTGATTTTAAGAACTACATATTCCTTGATGCTCATCCTAATGAGATATGTAGCAATGCCTCGATCATATCTCCTAGACTAGCCACCATAAAATATAAATTATCCATTCTTTACTTGTGATAACTTTTTGACATGGAAGAAATTTTTTCCACTCATTGTTTCTCAAACTGAGAATAGTTCACATGGGCTTAGGATATTTGGAAAAATATTCCTTAAATAAGTAAGTCATATCAATTCATATTGGGGTAACCCTGGTTGTGGATGGAAGAGTATAAAAGGCACACTATATTTCCTTATCCCATCATATTAAACTACACAATTTCCACAAGAACTATGTGTGGTTCGATTCACATTCCAATGAAATGCTTAGTGATGTTCTAATCATCAATCATAGGCACAACCACAACACAATATGGGAAATGCATCCACTCTCCCATGTATGAATTAAATCTACACGATAGGATCTCGTATGGGTTCTCACCCTATTCACAACCCCATATTTACCCACCTCAACTTCCTCTATAGAAGAATTCAGTCACTATAGGTGGAATTTCATTTAGAACTATGTGTTGGTTGATTGTTTCCCTGAAAAGATACACAGTGTTTCTCAGGTCTTACGCCTTACCCAGCAACCACATTCCCTCACTCTCCATGTCAATACTCATTTATCCTAACCATATGAAATTAATATACATGGATAATGTTCTTTCCAAATGAAATTGAACTTCACCATACCTAAAGAACTATGTGTGGCTTGATTACCATCCCATTGAGACACATAGTGATGCCTAAGACTTAAATCCTAGTCCCAATCATGGGGTAAATAAAATTATCCCCACTTCTATATGAAAACAAATATCTTTACAAGAGATTTTTATTTAGGTCTCCCCCATCAATGGTTATGCCACTGAAAAAGTAAGTTCCTCCTACATACGAGTTAGATCTATGCAAGGGAATCCAAAATAATGGAAAATATAAACCCAAAATATTCTTTTGTGCTTGGAACTATCACTTTCACAAGGTATATCCTTATTATTGATCACTTTATGATTTTATAATATTTCTTCAGCTTCTAGTGATAAAATGTATGATACATAAGGATTTATTTTTCTGACTATGCTATAACAGGACATAATTGGCTTTGAATATGTTTATGATAAAACAGGTCTATCAGCTAAAGGATGACACTATTTTACTGTGTAGTAATATGCTGTAATTTCCATTGCATAAAAAATACCACAAAATAGGTTTGTCAACCAGTGTTAATATATCACTTAGGAGAAGACTATATGTCATTGTATGTTTGATAGAATTATGTTGGGACCTAGGATTCAAAATAGTATAAGGTTATCCTTAACATATTTTTTATTTACCCTTTATCCTAATATGATAACCCCTAAGATAGTGGTTTATTATTTCCCCATTCATGTTCGAAGTATGCCGGAACAACCTTGGTCTGAAAGGCCACACATCCTTGTAATTTACATAATGCTATGGTCCTAGTCATATGACCAAAAAATATATACACCATGTTTACTACACTTACGTTAAATAGTCATACGAAACATTTTCATCCAATTGTGGTGAAATTTTGACTAGAAATTCCCCTTCCTTATTCATGTACTTTCCTCCCTCAAAAAAAACTTTGTTCCTAGAGATATATGAATCTCTATAAATTTTCATCAGAATTTAGTGAAAGAATCATAGAATTCATGAGGAATTATTTTCCTGACTATAATGTAACATTCCCTGGTTGGATTTTCATAAGATGCTTATAAATTTTAGGGATTGTAATCCAAGGGATGCCACTATTTACTATATTGTAATAATCCCCAATCATCATTTCATAAAACATCACACAAAATAAGTTTTTAAACCAGTGATAACTTAATCTATATGAGAGAACTCCTCTAAAGTCATAATCCCTTTTCCTATAGAACTCTTCTAATTTGAGGATCGACAAATCATACTTTACAATTTTATTCTCTCACACGTGAATATGGTAGAAAATTTCAAGATAGGTTACCATAAATGGAAGAATTATCAACCTTTCAGTCAAATCTAAAGACATTAAATTATATCCCCCCATAATTTCCATGTTTTTTTTCTTTAAACTAAAAATCATATGGTCTTTGATGCACAAATTTAAACTTCACAACATAATGTTCTTACTATACGACTTTAAACTATAAATCCTAATGTCATTGGTTCATGGATTTAAATTTCATGATGTTTCGACCCTTGTTGGGAATGGACCCCCCCTTATCTGACATCGATCATCATAGAAAATGTTCCCTCCTTTGCACAAGGAAAATCATTACAGGATCAGATTCCTATTCTTGTCCAGTTCCAATACAAATACTCCTTTCATTCTCAAACATCTTCTTTTGAAACAACCACTTATCATGGTCTTAAGATATCAGAATTTACATAATCATAATCTATCTATGAGCAACATATTGTAATAATTCCTAAGATCTCCTTTACCTAACTATGTTGTAACATTCCCAAGTTCGATTTTCATAATTCACCCAAAAATCATGTCTGTTAGCATAATCATACCACTAATTTACGATGTAGCACATGCCCTAGTTCACCCAGTATAAAACAACCCTCGTAACAGGTTTTCGGACCAGCATTAACATATCCATAAGGAAGGACATCCTATATTCCCTAATATCATGTTTTCGATTTAGAAACCACAGAACAATGGATCAACATTTCCCATCAGGTATATAAAAAATTTCAAAAAATTCTTGGACAACTAGCCATGTTTGGATCACCAGTCCCAAAATTATGGTCACATATGTTCGACATAAAACACCAGTCTCATTACTCTAACTTGCATGTCTTTAAGATTCTCAAATAAAATAGAAAATACTAGCGAATTTAAAAATATATAAAGGGAACTCAGGAAAAAATTTAAGTTTCATATCTCTAGAACTACACTCCTTATGGTTTTGGAAAAAATCGATCAATGAAAAAAATAAACAAACAAAACTTGTTAGGATAAAAACCAAAAAAAGTGCGGTCTAAGAAAAATATGAATCTCAACTGCTATGTATCCTTCCTATTGTATTTAGGAAAAAATTAAAGATGTAACACAAAATTCACCATGTTTGTGGGGTTGTCTATACTACCCTAACAATAGTAAAACTACACTTGTTAGGCCCCATGGATTAGGAAATAATTATAGAATACTTCTACACATGAAATATCCCCAAAACCCACAAAATGATGTTGGAATGCATCAGAGTTCCCTATAGTTAACTTATAACTAGATTATTTTTTTAATCTGATCAAATATAATTATAAGGGGGGATTTTTATGACACTGAAAAATGTGTTTCATTCACTTTTCCATAGAATTCATGATGTTACCCTCACATGGACAAACAATTTCAATGCTGAGTAGAGATGTGTCTCTATGTCGAAAGAATATTTATGTTGAATTTCAATGTTCCCCAAGGCTACTCCACAATGAGGGATAAGTGTAAAGTTCCCCCTCCAAGGGTAGGGTGTAGATTTCTATGAACAATGAAAAAAATCTTCTGATGATTAAAATGTTTTTTTCATTCCATTAATCTTTTTTTTTGGGAATTAACCATATCAAAAAATGTATATCTATTTGAAAGATTTTATTTAAATGGTTTCAAATCCCAAATAGACTCATAGAAAAAAATTTACGGTTCTCAGAAGTGAGAAATATTTTATAAAGTAATTTTCATCACCACATAGGTTAGCATACAAGGATATCCTATAAAGACAGCCTGGATGGAATGCCTGTGTAGAGAGCCTATGCAGAAAACCTATACGGAGTAATTATCTCAACCAAGGTTCTTTATTTTTATTTAAATAAGACCATTTGGATCCTCATATTTATGACTAAAAATTTATATGAATTTCTTGAGCTGTGGTCATGTGGCCCCTTTTCCTAGGTGTTTCAAAATATCTTAGGTATCTATCTGAAAACAAAGATAAGAGACAACTAAAATGTATAAGTTGGATGAAAGTCATATCAATTTCTAGAATTAAGGGACCTAAACAATGTATTTGAGTTAAATACCCAATCTATGGACCTAATCCAAGGAACTGAGCTAAGTTCCTAAGAAAAGGACCTAAGCCAAGGACCTTATCTAAGGACCTAAGCCAAGGACATGAGCCATAGAATTGAGCCAAGGACCTGAGCCCAGAACCTGAGCCAAGGACCTAAGCCAAGGACCTGAGAATAAGAACTGAGCCAAGGACCTAGGCTAAAATAACCTATGCCAAGGACCTGCACAACCACTTTCTGAGTCATCTACAAATCCATCCATGGAAGGTCCTCGCTTCAGTTGGCTCTCTTATCTAATAGGGACCATGCTGAAACCTCCACTAAAGCCTCCTGACCTACAAAAAAATGGAGTGTGGAACACCAATATATCCCCCATTTGGGGTTGTATTCCTATAGCCAGAGATTTCCCACACTTGTCCTACTAAGTGGTTATGATCCCCATGGTGCATGCGTATTTTTATTCCTATGGTCATGAGGACCCCTACCCCAAGGACAATTTTAGGGAGTTCCCAATCCCTGATACTAGGGAAAGGACCATGTCCCACCCTTTTCATCACTATGACCCATATAATCTAGTTCCCAATATGGAGGATAAGGATTACACTTAATTTTCCATTAATACTGGGATGAGATCCTCCTCCCTCACTACTGGACAAATTTTAGGGCATCCCTCCTAGAGTCAGCAACTAGCCTTTCTTTCAGGAGGTTTAAATCCAACTCCTCCTCTCCCCTGGCTACATGATTAGAGGGGGGATGAGAACTAGATTTATCTCTACTCTATCCAGTACCCTCAGCCCCTTTCGCTAGTAGAGGATAAGAATTTTGGTTTTCTCGATCCTCTGATCCCTCCCTATCCATCACATTCAAGAATGACTCATCAAGATTCATGTGGACAAAAAGGATACCCATGCTCATAAAATCCTAACCATTAGATAAATTTTCTAAAAGGGGATAATCCTTAGAATATTCCTCTTTCCATCCTTTAGAGTTCCTATATAGGCATGGGTCCTCAAGGGAATGTATCAAAGCTTCATGAAAAGTGGATGGTGTGGTTTCCTAGATCTTCTGCTCCCTCTTGATTCACACACTAATCATGAATCATGATGGATTAGTGGTTTACAATGGTCATGAAATCGAAATGATCCTATGAATTTTTGGGCATCATTCTATGTTTAAGCCCCAACCAAATTCAGGGACTCCTACTTGGTTTAAGCCCCAAACTTTAACCAATGTGGGAATCCTACTATGGAGTAATCCCCCATATAAAATAATATATGGGAATACATATCATGATTAATCCCCAATCATAACCTCATTCACCAGGGAATATTTTTTAGGATTAATCCAAAACTTAATCCTCTCAATGGGACATACTCCAATGCAAGAAAACCATTAAAAGGGACATTATAGGCACAAGTCCTTGAAACTGAACTACAAATTCTTTTATTCTCATACAATTGGTATATGTAAGATGCCTCCCCAATGTACAAACTCAAAGCCTCAAATCAACCATGTTCTCTCTAGGATACATTCCCATCATGGTATAACTGAACATGGAAATTCATATCTCTTATAGGTTTCATCGGTAACTTCAATATAAGTCCCACACCAAACTTTTACTAGAAACCATAATCCTAGAAATCCTTTCCACATGATGTTAAACTATATGTTTACGTCCTTATCACATTACCTTAAAAGTAATTATGTACCTAATTAAGTGGAACCTAACTACATGAGTTCTGACTTATTTCATAAGGATATGTAGGAATCCCATCCATGGGTCGGATCCCAACATCCAAACAACTTCTGTCTACCCAAATAAAGATACACTTCAAAGTGCCCCACTATGGGTCTAGAAAACCATCTTCATCAAAATAATGAATTGAGAATCTATAACTAATACCTAATGGGATTCCATTTAATGAGAACCTAAGATACATAAAAATATCTCCATTGATAAAGAACCTCTAATACACACATATGATTCTAAATTTCTTATATGTTAATAATAGATTTTTACTTCAATAGCGATCCATATCATTATTGGGAATTAATGAAGGATTCACAAACATATCTTAAATATATAAGAGAGTCCCAGAGTAGGCAATAATTCCACCAAAATGGATGTGATGATCTCGGCCACCCATTCTCTCGAACAATGTGAGTTTTTAAGGATTGTTGGCCAAATTCCCTAACAAATTCCTATATTTGGAACATAGGTCCACATGGATACATAACTGTTGGATATTTACAGTTCCATTAAAAACCCATTGGAAACTGTTTAGAAATAGTGAACTCCATGTAACTTATTGCACAAACTTGAATCCATGCAATTAACCATCGGGTGAACAACATCAAATATTTCCATAAGAAACACATGCTAAAACAATCTGAAATAAAACTGTGATATGTTAAAAAAACTTCATTGCTATAATATATCCAATAATTTAGATAGTATAAAGTTAAGTATCTATACTAAAAAATAAATAAATAAAATTAGAAAAAATTGCATCTGAAATCATAATCATTCCTTATAAATCCTATTTTTTAACTTAGAAGGGAGGTAGATTCATTATATTTTTTCCAAGAACAAACCCAATCCAATCACTAGAAATTTCAGTTTTAGAAAAATCATATATAGGAGAAGCTCAAGATTGAGAAGATTTCCACAAGATTCATGCTCACTGAACCACTACTTGAAACTACAATAAAAGTTTATAAGATGCTTAGGTATTAAAAAGATATCATAAGGGATTATTTAAATAGAAATTAAAATTATATAAACATGAAATAATATATTTATACGTATAGATATATCATGATTTTTTTTACTTTTGGAAGGGTAATTTTTTCACAATTCACATTATATTTAAAAATGTATTTTTTTTGGAAATTGGAATTTTATTTTGAGGAACTCAATTTATTATTATTTATTATTATTTAATATTAAATAATTAAATTTATTATATAATTTAAAAAATAAAAAATTAGCAATTTATATGAATAATAATAGATAATATACCAAAAGTAATTTTCTTATAATTTTTCTTTCAATATTTTATTTTTATAATTTTAAATAAAATGTATAAATTTTAAGATGTTAATTTTAAAAAATAAAATTAATTTTTAGATTTATCATGGAAATATTAACATAAGAATACTTTTTGTGTTTTTTTCTAAAAAATTAATTTTTAGGTGAACAGTAGAAGATACAATTTTTATAAAAAACATGACATTTATGACATTATTAGTATATAAGAATGAATTGGAAATTTAGGAAAAAAAATTCTAGTACCCATTTTTTTTTGTTAAATTAATATTTTTAATAAATTCTAGATTTAATTTATAAACCCATATTTGACATTGTATAATATAAGTTACAGTTTTCAAAAAATATATTTTTAATATATTATAAATTCTATATTTTAAAATTAATTTTATCACTATTATAAATTTTACCGAAAAATGGATTTCAAATTTCAAATAATTATATAAAAATATACAATATGTTTTATTTTTTTCATAAGGTATAAAAAAACTATGTAAAAACTAGTTAATGTGGTGAAAACCAAAATGGTATAAACAAGTAAACTTAGAGGTAAAGGGATAAAAATGTGAAAAAAATATTTCAATAGAGTGTTTATGGTGTGGATCCAACTTATATATTCTACTATATGTTATTTTTCAATTCTGGATCCATTTTCTTTGAGGGTGATTTTCCAATTTTAATTTTTTTTTGGGTATTTATAAAAATGCAACTCATTTTCACTTATAAAAGGGGAACTCATTTCATTACTTCACCTCACACAAGAACCTAATTAGTTCCACACATAAAATACCCAAAACTCTCCAAAACACTTTTATACTCCTTAAGGAGGTTTTTTATTCTCAAAATACCATCCTTCAATGTTTTAAACCCCTTTAAAAAGGAGATAACCCACGTAGCAGAGTATAAATTTTCGATTTCTTCTTCCTCTTTTATTTCTTCCTTATGTGATATTATTCTTCCAAGAAATTCTATTAAACATAAAAAATAACATCTTCAGTATCATAATTACACTGTTATATTATCATAAAATTTGTACAAGATTTAACCCCCTTTTCCCTAAGAAAAGTTAAGATGATATTTGTGTGTGCGTAGACTACAACCTCCACAAAACATCAAGTTTTTTCCATAACCACATTATATAAATGTTATTATTATTTAATTTAATAAATAATTATTATATTTATAAAATATTTTAAATTATTAAAATATAAATCATGTTATTAATTTCTCACATTCTATGAAAAATTAAATCACCATCCATGCATACATGTGGACTGCCAACTCCATGGGATGATTGATCTCCATTTTTATTTTTCATCACTGCCTTACATGGATGGTTATGATAATTAGGAAAATATATAAATATTATTTTTATGATATAATTAATTATTTGTTATAAAGAAATATGATGTATTATTCATTATATGATCAATAAATGATTAATGTTAATTCAATTGTTTAAAACAAGAACAAAAATAGGAAAACAATTAATTCAAATTATGTAATATTCTCATTTTGACTACTTATTATATAAATTAAATTATAATACTTATATATAAAATTAGTATAAAATAAATTATATCATTATTCTATTGGTGTAATAATATTACAACTAAATTACCACATAATCATCCATTAAGCATGGTATGTTCATATTTGGGTCGGTTTGACACCCTATTTGAACATTGCTATGAAATTATATCATTAATGATTATGAATTGTTAATTAATCGTATAATGTGATATATATATATATATATATATATAATGATTGTTTTTATAAAAATTTACATAAATGTTTAACTAAATTTTTACGAAGACACTCTTTTTAGGTTGTAAATCACTAAAAATAATTCTTTTTCAATTTCATCATATAAGATAAAAACTAAAGTACTCATGAAAGAAAAATTAAACATCATAAATATTTATAATTTGTACATTATAATAACTTTAATGAAATTTTAATTATTAAATTTGTATAAATAACTAATAATGACATTTATCCTATGAAACTAGTATAAATGGCCAAAATTATAAACACCATATATGGGTAATTGGGAAAAAACTAACTAGTATACATGTAGAAAATGATTATAAATGAAACTTATAAATGTTTTCAGGTATAAATATGATTATGTGATAGTAAATAAAGATATATATGTTTCTTTATAAGAGGTTAGAGTGTATTCGACCAAGAGAGAATAAAATTAATGGGTTCTTTGTCTCATATTTAATCTCTCGAGAAAAAATTACTAATGTGTGCATTAATACCTTGAATATGGTGTGATTAATACCTAATAAATTCCTTAAAACATATTAATGGGATTCTAATAGACATTTTTTTACTTTATTTAAATGTAAATCTATCCAAAATATTCTCAACATAACTGTGGTTTTGATCAAAATGTTACCCTAACCATAATGGTTTCATTTATAATATTATTTTCAGATAAACATTATTTTTGAATGGAAATCGATCGTGAGAATTTTAATTCCTCATAAAATATCTCATTATTTCCATTTTATATTCAAGGGTTTTTATATTTCCCCTTTGTATTTAATTTCCCCACTACTCATATTTTACTTGAAGTGTTTCTTGTAAGTGAATCCAGACCAATATCTTGTTTTTGGTTAGAAACATCTATTTTTCCACGTCCTAATTCATTGAATGATTTTTCAAATATCATTATATATAACTCATTAATTTATTATATTCTTTTTATACTTCATGATATTCTTCAAATGGTTTTAAATAAATTTTTAATGTTTTATGTATGTGTTAATTTCATCATTGAGTAAAAAACTATATTTTTTACATTTTCAATGTGAACACATACTTCCACAATCAATTTCATTTTTTAGGATACATAATTTCCAATATTTAATTTTTTTATAAAATAAAATATTATTACCCTTTATTTATAAAATATTCATATATCTTTAAAAAGACCTTGAATGTTTCTTATTTACAGAGTTATTTGTTTATAATTATTTAAGAAATAGATTTCATCTAAATATACATCCCTTGACATAAATTATACTTGATCAAGGAGATTATTCTAATGTGATTGTTGAAATTATTTCTTGGAATGAACTATATAATGTCTTCTATTTTGGAGGAATGATCCATCACTGCCTTTTTCATGCATAATCATCCACTAGGAATGGTCTTAAAATTTTACACAATGAATTACCGTTGTAAAAGACCTATTTTTGATTCATTTGATTGAAGTGTGTTCACCTAGATGCCATATATTGATTTATTTTAAAAAATTATTGATAAAATCATTTTCACTTTATCTATATAGTTTAAATACCATATGATTTATTATCTTTATTTAATGGTATTTACCTATAATGTTACTTGATTTCAATGGATACACATTTAGTTTCCCTCATTTTATCATGTTACAATTATTGATGGATTTATTAATTATTTTATTTTGTAAATCCTTATAAAAACCCGTTTCTTTCCATGGGTTATTTATGATATATACCTAATTATGTTCATTTTTAATGTTTTATGAAAACTATTTTATTACTATGGGTTATTTATGATGTGATAAGTGATTCATTTCAAATGAAACTCATAAGTAAGAATGATAATGGGCGGGGGACCTATATCTATCTCTATTGTTTCGGTTTAATGTTTATATCTCATGTGATTTTGTATTCATGAGTACATTTTTATTTACTTATAATAATGGGCACATATTGTGTGGCTCAAAAATGTAATGATCTATATACTAATGTTTTTTCCAAAGTAAAAAAGATGTTTCACTATTTTATACTTATTCACATGACTATGTTAAGATCTAATGGATTATATTTATCAAATAACATTTTAGAAATATTTTTATTCATGTATTATATTATGAAAATTAATATCCATGATTTATGATCTATGATTTATTGTTTATGAATTTTCAATTTTTACTTGATTATAACTACATGTTCATAAAATCATCACTTATTATATTTTATTGTTATCATTTATGTTAACTAATACTAAGAATATGAGCTAAATCCTATCTTATATTTCTATTTCCCTAGGTTAAAAATATAATTGTAACTTATGACATGTCTATAAGGAGTCTAGTGTGTCTTATTTTTGGAGAAATGTTCACAGGGTTTGTAAAATAATTTTCTTATATAACTATCCTCCATGACACTAAACCCATTAGACCTATTTTTATGTGACTATTAGTGAGGTGTGTTAATTTAACCATGGAATCACATTAATATTTATGTTAGGTTTAGATTTGGTCTCTATATTTGTATAAGAGAAATTTTATAGATAATTTACAAATTAGTTTAGCTACATTTGATTTTAGGCTTAGATAACCTTAGTGAAAGTCGTTGAGAATAGTATAAGTATAAAATGTTATCCTAAAATATTGGTAATGTTATGAGTATGCGGACTTATTAGAAAAAAACTATTGGGATACTCACAAGTGGATATTTATATCAAACATATGAAACTATGTTAAATCACCCTAAAGTTTTTATTCGAGCATAGAATTGATCATCGCCCTGATGCACAATGAGTGAAAAAAAAAACATCGCATCTGGATATAAACTACGAAGGGATAAACATTAGTTGATAAAATTCTCTTTATGAACAAATATGAATAATTTATTTCCAAGATGCTTTGAGGAATTTTATTGGGAAGTATTAGATAACCCAACATAAAGTAATGTAGGAGATACTAAGAATGATAGAGGTTGAACTAATGAATCTATAGGCCAACATGATAATGTAAAAAGGACAAATGTTTTTTGGTTGAATTCATTTTATAATTATGATTGTTACCCTATATTTGTAATGTTTTATCACTTTAGTTAAACCCTTTTTTAGTAATGTATGGAACTATAAGGAACCATAGGTTAAAGGGATAATGTTGAGTTTACCTTAGCCAAAAACCAATCAGAAAGGGAGCTAGGTTAAGAAACCATGTTGTTTTCCAAAAAAATTATAATGAAATATGATTAAGAGTATAAATATGTTAGAAATTATAATTAAACATAATTTTATCAATTTTATTTCTCTTGTTATAATTATGTCATGTAGTATAAGGAATGTACATCACAATGAGAAAAAAACTAAACATTATTCTCATAAACTAAAAATGATATATTAGTCATCAAAAAACCAAAAATAATTCCTAAAATTATAGTGGGAAAATAAATATGAAATAATAGAATAATAATATGATAATTGTGATCTTCTTGATCCACTATAATAATTGCACTCACGAACAATGTTGTAGAAATAAAACATATTTTTAATAACAAAATATTCAATTTGAATATGAAAGTATGTATAAACTTCATAGAAAATACAATTTAATAAATAATAAATGGAATTAAAGGTATTTATATGAATTAGTGAACCCTTGTGACTATAATAAATCCAACTGTTGGAATAGTATCTAACGATTGGAATAACAACCTGACCATTGAAATAGTAATCTAGACATTAATAATTGTAATATGATTCTTAGAATAGAAATATCACCTATGTAAGTGTAAAATAATATTTATGTATTATATAAAATGAAAATTTAATAGATTTAAACCATGGTATAAAAAAATAATTGTCTTAAAAATGATATATTAGGTGTTTTTATTTTAATAATACATAAATTTTTTAATAACACTTTTATAACAAATATAATGATTTAAAATAAATATTATTTACATAAAATGGATTTATAAAATAATACTATTTTTTATTATAGTGATGAGATAATTTTATGAGACCATAAATAATTTTTCAATGGGTCATATAATAGATTATTATATTAAAATTTTCATTCTTCAAATAAATAAGGATTTTATTTAAAAATAAAATTTTTAAAATTTGAAAATTATTTTAATAAATTGGAATCATTTTATAACCATAAACGTGGAAAAATGGTTAGGTATAATTTTTTGTGTTTTTATAAAATAAATTATTTTTGGGGAATAATTAAATATGATAATTTACTGTATATAACATTATATGACACGCACATTTTTTTAATCATGGATGATTTAATGAACCATTATTTAGAACTAATGTGAACTATTTACTATATATAGTAATAATAATAAATAACATTGTAAGTCTTGAGGAAAAATCATAAACAAATGAATAAAATCATAAAGAATACCCCACTCTTCTCCCTATAAATACCACCCCTCAAAACCACTTCTCCTCACACGTTATATTTATATAATATTTCAAATTATTTTTCAAAGAATATCATCCCCCATATCACCACATAATATTTAATCTAGTCTCACTAGAAGACCAATTTCATGTTCCTAAAGGGGACCATTAAGGAGTTGATATTCAAGTGGTAACATTCTCAAACTACCTCTTTTAATTCATTTCCTTATTCTAGCTTCTCATCACCTCATTAATCCATAAAAGTATAATAAATATAATACAATTTATATACTAGAGTATTATATTTATAATTTAATATATTATATCATTAGCATATCTCATATCCTATTGTTAAAAAAATGAAAAAATTGTCAAAATTTTGGTGGTTAATTATCTATGCGTATAATGAGTTTTAATTATATTATAACTTATTCCACATTATGGAACAAATATATAGACATTATATTTAGAAAATTAAACTAGTTTATAATGGTATGTAAAACCGTATAATTGAACTAAGCACATAAAGATAACATTTTACTCAAAGAACCATCCCCATGTTAGAAAAAATTGATATATGGGACCATTTATACTTATCAAAGTAAAAGAATTCAATTTCATTTTACCAATGGAGTTTTATTTCTATTTTACATAAAATTCAATAATTATAAAAAAGTGAATCGATCTTGAATCCGTGAAACCAATGATCCAAGAATGATGAAATTGAACTTTATAACACATCTAAGGGACCATAAATTAACTTAATAATATTGAAATATATAAAATATAGATGTAAATGATTCTAAATTAGTTAATTAATCAATCTAATTTTATTATCTAATATATTAAGTGTAAGTGCATAACACATTCAGACATAATGTAAGAGATATATCAGAACCTCCATATTTCTTTTGGGTAACACTTTATCACACTTTATCTCAATTTATATATTAATTATACTTAAATTTGGACTCCTCTAGTTTTAATTCTCACAAATAATGTTTAATCATGTTTCATTATGTTTCATTATATTTATTTTATAATCTTAATCTATTATGTTAACTATTACTTCATAAGACATGTTACAAATATTTGACTATGTATGAGTCACCAGTCAGAGAAATCACAATCACCATTCATTATGAAAATTGGTAATGTATTAGTCACCATTGTAGTGAATTATTGGTTATTAATTTTGACATAGGACTAGACACTGTTGATATGGACCACTCACCGTTGCATCTATCTACTGGTTCAGAATTTCCATAATGGACCATACACCATTCCATAATTCTTTATTTTCGCAAAGTCTAAGACACCATTCAAAAGAAACCATTCTAGAATTACAAAATTATCATTGAGTATAAGACACCATTCCAAGACAAAGGACTTGTCACCAATCCTGTGTCACCGCTCTTGTGACACCATTCCAGAATTTGTTAATTCTTCCTTTACCATTTAAATTCAAAATCATTACTAACTATCATATTTGAGATATTTGATGATATTTATTTTATTTATGATCTTTCGAAAAAACTATTAATGACCTGGTCAGTAGGATTTACGAGGTATGAGGTACTTGTACATGATGAAGATCGTGCTCTTTATCATCCAAAGAAAAACACCCAAAAATAAATAAGGTGGTGTGTGAGAAGATTGATAGACACATGATACCAAGAAGTAAAAACACAAAATATACTCATCCTGCTAGAAGTGAACAAGGAATAACATTATGTGAAATAAAGTGTAGACATACCTATAGAAACATATCCTAGTGAAGAGGATTTATGAGGATTTTCTCATCTCACTATAAACCAGAACACAGAGTATCCAAGACACACTATTTTTCATGTCTATTTCTAGAGGTGGACTAGATCTTTACATCTAAAACATACAAGAAGTAAAGAAGAATCAATCGCATCACACAAATAATTACAAACCTTTTCTTATTATTTGTGCTCTTCGGTGTACATTCTTATTAATTTTCATGTTGTGTGTGTGTGTCTGTATCACAAAAACATACTATCTTCTGAGCTAAGATAGAGGATACAAGATATCCTCACCCATTCTTCTTTCTACATGATTTTTCTCCCCTATATAACTATGGAGGAGGTCCATGTGTGGCCTGGTTATTGTTTTTTTGTTCCCATGAATAAATATGGTAGAGGTATGGTTGACTTGGACATCCTTGTGTGATATTGAGAACCTTGATCCAGGGTGTTGATCAAGTTTTTTAATATAAAAATCTTGGTGGTAGGTGATCACCAAGAGGATATGACCTGTTCATTGCTTGAAACTGAACCTCTGGTTTTTATCCGCTGTGTTTTTCAAATTTTTTTTTCTCAGTTTTCACACATATCTCAAAAAACTAAATGTTACTTTGATCATTAATATTAGTTAGTGTTTATAAGTGTTTTTGATTTAGTAAATTAATTTCAAAAGTTATATCAATCCTTAAAATTCCTGTAACTAATAATTAATCATTATTTTGGGAAATTAATTAAAAATTCAATTTTTTATAAATCTTTTACTTTGGTTAACTGGGTTGTTTATACTTTAATTGGGGGATTTTAAAATAAAAAATTTAAAATAATTTTTTTTATTAGAACACAACTAACCCCCTATTGAGTGCCTTACTCTGATCAATATTTGGTATCAAAGGGTCTTTTTATCTTTTATTTTCAAATATTTCAATGATTTATTTTAAATCATTTCAATTGTGATTTTATATGTGTTTTAAATATCTCTAAATTTCTGTTAGATATAAATTTTTTATTCTTTAAAAATAGAGTTAATTTTTCAATATGGATAATAGATTGGATGGTGTTACTACCAACATAACACATTACTTTAATAGAAATAAATATGCTCAATGGAATATTAAGATTAAAATTCATTTAGAATGTATGGGTTTGGAAATTTGGTCTTCCATTTGAGACAAATATATGATTCCTGCTGCTGTTCAAAATACTGAGGATGAAAAAACAAGACTACTTATAATAAAAAAAGATATGAATTCATTATGTTGTTCTCTAGGATATTAATAATTCAATATGATTTCTTCATGTAAAAAATCCCATGAAATTTTGGTTACCTTAGCCATTTCACATGAAGGAACCACTACTAGTAATGAAATGAGACAAAACACACATACTATTAAATATGATAACTTCAAGATGAATTCTGATATACCTTTCTATGACATGTATCTCAGGTTCAATGTGATTTTAAAAACTACGATCTCTCTGGGAAGGGATGTTAAAAAAAATGAACAGACCATGTGAATAATCAGATGTTTACCAAAAATATAGAGGGGAATATCAATGTCAATTAGGGAATACTGTGACATTAACAAATTTCTAGTCAAAGAGATGATAGGTAAACTAATGATGTATGAGGAAGAATTAAAATTCAATAAGTAATAGGATGATGAATCAAAGATAAATTCAATAGATTTATAAAACACTGTTTCTAAACATAATGAAAATGAGAAGGCACAAACTCATTTTGATAGTTCAAGAAATGACAAATCATCATCTGACAGTGGTGAAGAAATGGATCATTTAGCCAGAAGATTCAGAAAATTCTATAGGAAGATTTTTTTTTTAAAAAAGAGTAGCTATAAATGAAATTATGACAATAAGGGAAACTAGAAAAGGGATTAGAAAAGAAGTGAAAATACAAATGGGATAGTTTTTTAAGTGTTCAAGAGGAAAAGACATGTAAATGATTATTGTCTAAAATTAAAATATAAAAGAAAATATGTGGAGAAGGATAGAAGATACATAAATGAAATTAAGTAATTATAGAGTGATTATGAAGATATATCCATTGATTCAGAATCCTCACATGATAAAAAGGCCCATAAATCCAATTTGTGTATTATGAAAAACACATCTGAGGTAACACTTTAATCTCTTGTATATAATCTGATTATTCTATAAATGAATTTTGATTATGATAATATTACTAATGAAGAAATGTTTTAATATTGTAGAATGCTTGGGTATACATTCATTTAATTTCAAAAAATATAATGTTTTAAAGAAACAACATTCTATTACCTCTACATTAAATCTGAGCTTACTATGGAGAAAGAAAATAATGCTCAATTTCTTAAAGAAAATAATGAACTCAAACTATCTAATGAGAAATTGAAAATGGAGTATGAAATGTTTTCCAATGGAAGGAATACTCTCACACAAATTCTTGGTAAAAAAGCTGCACAAAAATATATTACTGGTATTGGATACCAACGTCGATAGAGAAATTTTGCAACAAAATCTGGAAAAACAATTTTTGTCCCTAAGACTGATAATTTTTTTGATAGTTCAAACAATGGTCGATCATTCACTGCTTGTAGTATTTCTAGACCAAATAATGTTTATTTTTCCAAATTCATAAAAAATTATTATAGGAAACCCATGAAACAAATTTGGGTTCCCAAATCCTTTATCACTAATGTTACTAGACCTAAGAAAATCTATTTTCCAAAGTATTTTCTTAGTTAATTTTTTTTTGTAGGAATGCTACATGAAGAGAACCTATAAGATCTTGTGGTACTTGGATAGTGGATGTTCAAGATATATTATAGGAGACTATTCATGCTTCAAGAACCTTATCAAGATACTTGGTGGTCATATCACCTTTGGTGACAATGAAAAATAAAAAATTGTTGGCCTCGACCAGATTGGTAACAAAAATTCAATTTTAATTTACAAAGTACTTTTTATGGTCTAAAGTAAATATTATTAGTATCT
Source organism: Viscum album (assembly GCA_963277665.1). Lineage (NCBI taxonomy): Eukaryota > Viridiplantae > Streptophyta > Magnoliopsida > Santalales > Viscaceae > Viscum > Viscum album. Next base: position 847,354,776 of record OY728150.1, on the reverse strand, counting down.
CTCAATTATGTGATGATGGTTTTAATGTCAAATTTGAGTATGATGTTTACAATTTTTTTAATTCTAAAAATAATTTCGTTTTTACTGCCTTAATGAATGAAAATGTCTATGCTGTTAATTAGGATAATTTTGGTTCTCAAAATGTATACTATTTGAGAACCTTTCATAGAGAATATTGGATTTGGCATAATATACTAAGACATTTTAATATTCATTCATGTAGAAATATCACTAGAAAAGGTTTAGTCAAGGGCCTACCTAAGCTTCAATTTTCAAATGATAAAGTCCACAACCCTTGTCAAAAAGGAAAACAACACAAAATATATTAAAACCAAAGAAATAAGTTTCAACTTCTAGTCCTATCGAGTTGGTTCACATAGATATTGTTTGAAACTTTGAGAGTTTCATGTTTTAGTGGGATGCCCTATGTATATATTGTTGTAGATGACTTCTCTAGGTATACATGGAATTTCTTTTTTAGATAACAAGTGTAATTATTTTTCTTAATTCACTAAGTATTATAGATATGTAGAGAAACTAAGTGGTCTTAGAATTAAATCCTTAAGAAGTGACCATGGACGCGAGTTTTAAAATCAAGAGTTTGAATCTTTTTGCTCCCAAATTTCTATACTCATAACTTCTCCTCTCCTAGGACACCTCAGTAGAATAGAGTTGTAGAAATGAAAAAAGTATAACCCAATATGAAATAGCCCTAAATATTCTTAATGATTATGATCCACCTATTTATTTTTGTGTGGAATATGTTAATACAACTTGTCAAGTTATTAATAGATTCTTAATTAGACCTTTTATTAAGAAAACCTTCTATGAGTTATGGAAGAATAGAAAACTGAAATATAGTTACCTAAAAGTCTATGGTTGAAAAGTCTATAATCATAACTCTAAGAACAATTTTGAAAAATTTTCATTCAAAAGTGATGATGGAATCTTTCTATGTTATTCAACCTCTATTAAATCCTATAGTATTTTTAATAAATAACCAAATATGTAGAAAAAAATTGTACATATCGAATTTGATGAAAAATATATTCATGAACCTAAAACCCATTTTGAAAATATTGGGGATGATCTTTACAATATAGAGCAAAATGATAGACCCCTTGACCCTACTATTAAAAAATATTTTAAATCTTCATTTTCTTGAAAATCTTTAGACTCTGACCATATAGAACCTAAACCTGTATAAGAACTTGAAGTGACTAGACCTTATTTTTATAGACCTGTTAGAACTCTTATAAACCATCCATTATATGCTATATTTTGAGATATTGATAATGTGAATCAGATCAGAGATTCTCTCTTAAATCCGGTTGAACATCAAGAATTCTTATCATAGATTGAAATTAAGAACATAAATTATTCAATCAATGAAAAATTATAGGTAATGGATATGCAAGAATAATTAAATCAGTTTTAAATAAATAATGTTAGACAACTAGTGGATAGACCCAAATATATCTTGACCTTAGGGACTAAATGGGTGTGTATAAATAGTGTGTATGAAGTTGGAACCATAGTAATAAATAAGTCAAGACTAGTTGCACAAGGATATTGTAAAGAAGAAGGAATTAATTATGAAGATTACTTTTCACATGTATCCAGACATGAATCCATTAGAATTTTGTTAGCTTATATAACACATTTGAATATAAAGCTATATCAAATGGATGTCAAGAGTGATTTCCTAAATGGGTATATATTTTAGGATGTTTTTGTTGAACAACCTCATAGTTTAACAAATACTTGTTTTCGAAATCATGTCTTTATATTAACAAAATCTTTGTATTGTTTAATACTAGCTCCAAGAGCCTAGTATGAAAGGCTCAACACTTTACCTAATTCGAATGGTTTTATAAAAGGTATAAATGATCATACTATTTTTATAAAAATAATATCTAAATATGTTTTCATAGATAAAATCTATGTTGATGATTTTATTATTATATCTTATAAAAATTCTTTATGTGATTATTTTTAAAAAATTATACAAAATGAGTTTGAAACAAAATTAGTGGGTGAACATAAATTCTATCATGGATTTCAAAATTTTCAAAATTAGGAATGTTTATCCTAAATCAAAGTAAAAAAACTAAATATATTTTAAAAAAATATGGGAGTTAAGAGTACAAAAGGTAGTGATACTCCATTGATCACCACCCATAAGTTGGATCTTGATGAACCTGTAAAGACTATTTATCAAACCAATTATAGAGGTAAGATTGCGAGTCCACTCTACTTGACTTCTATCCAACCTTATATTATGTTTATTTTATGTGTGTTTTCTCATTTTTAATAAAATTCTAAGAGTCACATATTCTTGTTGTTAAAATAATTATCAAATATATCAAACATACTACCAAATTATGACTATTCTACCATAGAGGACATGAATTTGACTTAGTTAGCTACTATGATGCTGATTTTGGAGGTTTCAAGTTATATAGAAAAAGAACCTATGGAACATGTCACTATTTGGGCAAGTCACTAGTACCATGGTGCAGTAAGAAAGAAAAATTATACTGCATTACATACTGCTAAAGCAGAATACATAGCTACTACTAATTGTTGTGCTTAGATTTTGTGAATGACACACACATTACTAGATTATGGATATCAATTTAGACATGTACTTATAAACTATGATAATAAAAGTGCTATTAAACACTCTATAAATCTAGTTTCTGAATCCAGAACAAAACATATTGATGTAATAAATCACTTTTTGAGAGATAATTATCAAAAAGGTGATATTACTTTAGAATTCATTGGCATGAAACATCAGCTTGATGAAATTTTCACTAAGCATTTAAATTATGAAAGAATGAACTACAACATACATGAATTGAGTATGATCAAATTTGAGTAACTTTCTGATGTCTCATCAGTTGTTGTCTCACCATTATTGGTCTCACCGGTTGATGTCTCACCATTCGACATGACACCGTTGACAACACACTGTAAGGACTCACCATTTTATAATTTTTAATTTTTCATGCATTGCTGTTTTAATTAATTGATTTCTTTTTATTTTATATAAATTTTTTGATTTACATCTTTTAATTCCCTAAATAATAAAAATTGGTCAATCCATATCACTTCTAACTTCACCCATGCTCTCGAACTCTAGAAACCAATCATTTCTCACTCAAAACCTTCATTCTTCTTTGAACTCTCCATAAATGTTTTGAATAGTGATAATAAATAATACATCTTCTTCGAACCCATATAAATGTCGATCGATGAAGCGATTGAAAAGGGATCCGATCAAAGCGCTTAAGGAACCTCTGAACCAAGGTCTCACAAATTGAGTGATCTTAACGGATAAGGATGTTTGTGCAAAGTGTCTTCCTTCGAGTAATTCACTTGTTCTTTGGGATTTGGAAGTGCTGAGTTGGCTAGAATAGTTGAGCAATGACAAGAGACACTTATACCCGAAACTTTTTTTTAGTTTTTATCAGTATGTTGAGTTTTCTTCTAATTCCAATGATAATTTCATGGTCAGAATCTGGGTAAATGGAATTTTTTTTCCTTTTCTTCAAGGATATGGGATTCTTGTTTAAAAGTACCTCATGAAGGTATCTTTAAGGATATTCAAGGAGGTACTCCACCTGTAAGTGATATATTCATCCTAGAAGAGGATTTTATTGATTTACTAGGGAATGAATAAAGAGAAGACATATTGCTGGTAAGTTGGATAGAGAAACCAGACTGCTATTTAGGTTCATTCAAAACCTTATCTATCTAAGGAAAGGTGAATTTTCTACCTTGAAGTATCAATATGTGTTCTTGCTACATCTATTGAGAAATGGTCATAAGAAAAACTTGTGCAAATATCTTGTCCCTTATATGTGTGGTATGATAAAAAAACTAAAAATATATAAATTTATTATATTCAAGGTTCCTTTTTTAAATGTTGTATGCCAAAGGATTGGTAAGGGAAAATGAAGAAACTATTGAGGAGTATTATTTTTGTTTTTCTAAGGAAATAAGAAAATGGAAGAAGATCAATTTGAATCCCTAGAAGAAGAAATGGGTTGAAGACAATGAAATGATTTATGAGTATTTAAATCCTGTTGATCATCCCTTGAGACTAATTATATCACTAACCCTGGTTTGGAACCAGATGAAATAGTAGAATATTCAAATGAGGAAATGGAAGCTGATGTTGAAAAATATAATTTTTCTGATAGGGAAGGTAGTTAAGGTAATGATGATGAATGTGAAGAAATTACAGTTAAGGGTGAAGCTACTAATGACGAAGAGGCTACTATGGAAGAAAATGTTGATAATGAGAAACAACAAGAAAGAAAAACTATAGAAGGATAATCCACTACTGGAAAATAATCTAATAAAAAATAAGTCTATTTACCTTATGAAAAGTGCATTGAATAGGTAGAGAAATTAAAAGGAAATGTAGCTGAAACTAAAGTCTATCAAGAGATATAAGATATTGTTGAAAGATTTCAATATGTGGAGTCTCTTAATTCTAAAAGGGAAGCATTAGTTGAGGTGGAGAAAAACCTCACTTTATAAAGGATTGAAGGTCAAAATCCTCATTATCCAAGTTTAGTAGATTCCTAGTATATGTTTCCATGATATTTTGATGTTGACGTCTCTCAGATATCCCCAGTTAAGAAAAAGGACCTTTATATCGTGTTTCCACTCAAACCCATCACATATAAAGAAGTGGTTTCTGTTCAAGATCTAGTACCTATTCCTGATCCTAATCAAAAAACCCCAAAATATGTGTTTCATGAATATTTATAAATATTTGGTGAAAGTTCTTTATATGGTATTGGAAATATTTTGATGTTACAACCTACTCCTATGACCAACCTTAGTGAAAGGGATAATATAATTCTTATAGAGAATCTAATATTGAAAACTCAACCCTATATTTATCATGAGATAAATAGGAAAGGATTGAAATTAAACAACTAGATGAAGAATTTAATTTTTTAAAATCATTGGTCGAGGAGATGAGGAAGTAATTACAAGCTACTCTAGACCTAGATCTAGTTTCTAGTCTATGTGAGGATAATACTGACATGCTCTTAGGAAAGGTTGTATATTAGATTCAACCTAATTTGATTTCTATGGTTAAAGAAGTTTTCAACCAAAATAAAAAAATTATAAAATGAAATGTGTGGTCTTGTGTCTTTTATTAATCGACTTACAGATGAATATAAAGTATCTTTAGAGAGTGTTCTTAAAAAACATATTTCCTTCTCCTTAGCTGATCTAGCTAAATTAGCTTCTACACTAACCTCTCAGTCTTTAGATAGTTCAATGATCATATATGTGATTAGAAAAGAGATTCAATATTTGAATGGTGGTTTTGATTAAGAAAGCATTTGTAAGATTCAAAAGCACAATGAGCATGTTCATGACATGGTCAGATCTTAATCAAATTCGTCCATTGATAGTCAAGAAGAAAATTCAATGAAAGTGGAGTTCTATTTTAAGATGATCTATACCAAGCACCATCTGACCAATCATTTCATGGATTTAGTGAATAATTTGAGGCTACCTATAGTGACTCAAGATTTCAATGAGAAATTAAAGAAGTTTAAGGGATTTACCCCCACCCTTGAGAATTTAATGGATAACAAGGATGACTTTGAGAAATCAATGAAATATGGTGGTGAGGTCATCAAGGAATTCATTAATCTATTGAATCCTTAGTTATAAAATCACATCACATAAATGTTTTCTCCAGAAACTTACCCTATTAGACCTAGCTTGATTCCTTATACCTATACTTATTTTTCACCTATTACCATAACCCATGCTCATTCTATGAGATAGATTATACTAGGCTTGACTCGGAAGCCTTTACCTTAGTATTCCTTCAGAATAAGCCTTTCTCCTTCCATTATTCAAGAGTTCCTCTACCTCCTCTTCAAATCCACTTTGACCCTCAAACCACTACCAATTCTTCACCTACTACTTCTACACCTGATGTATCTCATAAGGGAAAATATGTGGTGGAATTAAGGCGAATTGATTGGATGATTTTTGAAAGGGATATGATGTCCTTTTTGTGATTGTACTATATTAATGTATTCAATGAAATGTGCTCACTATTTTATTCACTTGTTGATGACCTTTTGTGCTTATTTTTAATTTTAACTTCCCTATTGTTTTTGATAATCCCAATAGGGGGATAAATCAAAGATTAAATTAAACTAACCTAACAATATTTATGGTATTCAGATTCTATACTATATAATTCTATTCTACTAATAATCTATGACCTTATACTAACATATGAGTATGAGCTCTGATATTTTATATATATGCACTGATACTATAATGGATTGATATAGTATTATTATTTATATGATGAATTTAATTAATATATGTTTATGTATTGATTTCGCATAATCTATATGATATGTTAAGAAAAATATTTATCCTTTACTGTGATCATTAGGCATGGCTTGTAAATTCTATGATTTTTGATCATCAAGAAGCAGGAGAATTTTGGAATCTTCTAGTTTTAATGCTAAAAAATCTTGATTATTCTTGTTTAATTATGTTTCATTATGTTTATTTTACAATCTTAATCTATTATATTTAGTGTTACTTTATAAGACATGTTTGAATTATTTGATTAAGTATGAGTCACAATTTAGATAACTAGAAGTCATAGTTCAGTCTGAAATCAATAAAGTATGAGTCACCATTGTAGTGACCTACCAGTTATGAATTTTCAAAAAAGACCGAACACCGTTGATATAGACCAGTCACTGGTTTATAATTTTCATAAAGGAGCATACACTATTCCAAAATTCCATATTTTTGGAAAGTATAAGTCACTATTCTTAAGATACCATTCCACAATCCCAGAATTCTTGCTAAGTATAAGACACCATTTGGAATAAAACATTCAGAGAAAAAGCACAAGTCACCTCCCCTTTGTCACTGCTCATATGGAACCATTCCAGACATTGTCATATATTCCTTTACCATTTAAATTCAAAATTATTACTAATAGTAATATTGGAGTAATTTAATAATATTGATTTAATTTAAAATCTTTTGTAGGCAATATTAATGATCTTTCCAGTAGGATGTACAAGGTACGAGGTACCTTCACATGATAGAGATCATACTCCTTGTTGGACAAAGAAAAATACCCAAAATTAAATACAGTGTTGGAAAAGAAGATTGATAGAGACATGATACCAAGCAGTAAAAAGGTATAATTTACTCTGTTGTACCTCTCGAACCCCTCGTGGTTTAATTTTCATGATCACAATCACCCTCTTATTTATCTAATCTTGTTCTAAGTGTTTTTGGATGATAGGCATGATTTAAGGTGGTCAAGGAATTGGGCCAAGAAAGCAACAAGGCAAAGTGGACTGAAATTCAGTCCACCGGCCAACCGATGGAAGAGTACCGGCCAGCCGATGGAGGCCTGGACAGAAGGAATCCCTCTGTCCAGACCACCGGCCAACCGATGTCACACCAGCGGCCAACCGGTGGCACCCAGACAGAAGGCTGAGCCACTGCCTCAGCACCGGCCAACCGGTGGCTTCAGCACCGGCCAGCCGGTGGCACCAAGCCTGAATAGTGTTTGCTACTGCCTCAGCACCGGCCAACCGGTGGCCTCAGCACTGGCCAGACGGTGGAGCTTGAGCCCGAGCCCTCCTCCATTTTGCACACACCGGCCAACCGGTGGCTCTGTACCGGTCAGCCGGTGGAGCCAGTCAAACTAGCCGTTGGGCTTTTGACCAGCCTGTCCACTTGCCTCCCAACGGCTCCTAAAGCCTCTCCAACGGCTCCAAAGGCCTCCAACGGCCATATGAGGGTTCCCCCTCTATAAATAAAGGACCTTGATCCCCCGGAAGCCTAAGGAACATAGCCGGAACTATTGTGAAGCCAACGAACACATTTTACATCATTTGGCGAACCTCCGGCGGATTCCTCCAAGGGAACCCCACTTGCTCCAGCACACTTCCACATCCAAGGAGCACCTCCAAAGAAGCTTGGGAGCGCCCTTCATCAGCTCCTTCAATCCATTGGCACCCAAGGCTTCTCCAAATACGGTTTTTATTGTTTATTCATTTTGAGCTTTAAATTGAGTTTGTGCCTACAAACTCCCATTTCTCTCATCCTCCATTCTTTTGGGTTCTCACACCACCTTCAAGGTGTGAAGAGGTTAGTCAAGCCTTACCTTTCAAAAGTCTTGAATCAAAGGTGAGCTAGCCTTCACCTGTAAGAAGGCTAGTGGGTTCTTACTCAACCATTAAAAGTAAGTGGGTTCTTGCTCAACCAATAAAATCAAGATGTAATAGGTGAGCTAGCCTTCACCTGTAAAAAGGCTAGTGGGTTTCTTGCTACAACCATTGAAAAGCAAGCGGTAGAATCTCTCAACGGTTGAGTTGGGAGCGGAGACGTAGGCCGGGTTTTTGGCCGAACTCCGTTATCAATTCTTGTGTCTTGCCTCATTTATTTCCGCTGCACTTTCAACTTTGATTTTAATTTGTTAATCATTTTTTTAAAAGGCAATTCACCCCCCCTCTTGCCATCACTCCCTTTTTCTCCGCCTAACAATTGGTATCAGAGCCAAAATTTGAGTAATACCCTAACCGGTTTCAAATTTAAGATCCATTGTGATGGCATCAACCTCTTTCGCCCCCGAAGGCTATTCTTTGGGTCGTGCTCCATTCTTTGATGGAACTGACTATAATTATTGGAAAACCCGCATGACTACTTTTCTTAGAAGCATAGGATATCCCATTTATAAAATTGTCATGCAAGGTTACACTCTCTCTTCCCCCGATGAATCCAAATGGACTCAAGCTGATATTAAAAATTTCGAGCTTGATGGCAAAGCCATGAACGCTCTTCATTGCGGCCTTGATCGTAATGAGTTCAATCGAGTTTCCACATGCACCTCCTCACACGAAATATGGAAACTTTTAGAGGTTACCCATGAGGGGACCAACAAAGTAAAGGATACTCGATTGGACATGTTCCTTCAAGATTTTGAGTCTTTCACTATGCACCCACATGAATCTATTTCTGAAATGTTTACACGCTTTACTGATGTTTGCAATGGTAGAAAATCTCTTGGAGATAATATTTCTGCAGAAACCATGGTCAAGAAGATCCTATGGATCCTACCTAGCTCATGGGAACCAAAGGTCACGGCAATCCAAGAAGCAAAAGACATCAAGAACATGCCGGTAGAAGAGCTCATCGGATCCCTCATGACTTATGAGATCACCATGAGGAGGCAAGCTGAAAAGGAAGGCAAACCGATCAAAGTTCCAAAGAACATCGCCTTCAAAGTACAAAACGAAGAAAGCTCATCCTCCTCCTCATCTTCTTCCTCTTCAAGCGGTGATTCCGAAATGGAGAACCTTGCCCGCAAGATGCACAACTTCATGAAGAAGCACAAGAAGAAGAAATCCCGCAAGGCCCGCAAGGCTCAACCCAATGAAAAATCCGAGCCCAAGGTAAAATGTTACGGGTGTGGCGAGAAAGGACATTACAAGCCCGATTTCCCACTCAACAAGAAAAAGGCCAAGAAAAAGGAGAAGAAGAAGGCTTTCAAAGCATCTACATGGAGTGATAGCTCCACATCCTCCTCCTCCTCCTCGAGTGACAACGGTAACAAATGCCTAATGGCATTCCATGAGGTAACATCTTCCGACTCCTCATCCTCTTGTTCTTCAAATTCTTTAAATCATTTGTCATACGAGGATCTCCAACATGCGCGAGATCAATTGGAGGAAGGTTTTCACGAACTTTCTTCCAAATTTGTTGCTTTAAAAAAGAATTTTAAAAAACTCTCTTCTGAAAAAGAAAAACTTCTCAAAGAGAAGGAAGAGTTGACCCTCAAAATCCAAAACCTTCCCGATGTTGAATCATTGGAATCAACAATCAAGGATCTAAGGGAATCCCTTGCCAAGTTCACCCAAGGTGAACAAAATCTGACCAAACTCTTAGGTTCCCAACGTGTAACTAGAACCACCCAAGGGCTTGGCTATTCCAAGCAAGCTTCCTCTTCCCATGCACCTACTGTTTTTGTAAGGGGGAGCTCCCAATTTAAATTTTGTAATTATTGTAAAAAACCCGGGCACTTAATTTATGAGTGAAATTGTAAAAATGCCCGGTATGGCCGCCCCAAAAGTATTTTCTTTAGCGATGAATTTTATAAGAGAAGACCTGCCACTAGACAAGTGTGGATTGAAAAATCCCTTCTAGCAAGTCTCACCGGACCGAAATTTGTCTCGGTTTCAAACACCTCTCCCCGGTGATTTGTTGTTTTATTTAGGGGGAGTTAGGTTTGTTTAAGCATTTTTGTTTTATTCAAAACTTTCTTTTCAAACTTTCATTTTCAACTCTTGGTATCAAATTTTTCAATTCAAAATTTTCAATTCAATTTTTCATTTCAAAACATTCAATTCAAACTTTCAATTTCAAATTAATCCCTTTTTACTTCAATTTCAAATTTTTGATTCAAAACTTTCAATTCAAATTTCAAAAATTTCAATTGGTTTAAAATCTCTATTTTGTTTTTCAACTCTTTCCCTCAATCAAGTTTTATGCCCCGTGCTATTTTGATAATCACAAAGGGGGAGAAATTCTTGGTTGATTGGGGGAGAAATCCTTTAAAGCAGGCTTTTCATTTCATTTTCTACATTGTTTGTTTTGGTGATTGTGATCATCAAAATAGGGGGAGATTGTTGTACCTCTCGAACCCCTCGTGGTTTAATTTTCATGATCACAATCACCCTATTATTTATCTAATCTTGTTTTAAGTGTTTTTGGATGATAGGCATGATTTCAGGTGGTCAAGGAATTGGGCCAAGAAAGCAACAAGGCAAAGTGGACTGAAATTTAGTCCACCGGCCAATCGATGGAAGAGCACCGGCCAGCCGATGGAGGCCTGGACAGAAGGAATCCCTCTGTCCAGACCACCGGCCAACCAGTGTCACACCAGCGGCCAACCGGTGGCACCCAGACAGAAGGCTGAGCCACTGCCTCAGCACCGGCCAACCGGTGGCTTCAGCACCGGCCAGCCGGTGACACCAAGCCTGAATAGTGTTTGCTACTGCCTCAGCACCGGCGAACCGGTGGCCTCAGCACCAGCCAGCCGGTGGAGCCTGAGCCCGAGCCCTCCTCCATTTTGCACACACCGGCCAACCGGTGGCTCTGTACCGGTCAGCCGGTGGAGCCAGTCAAACTAGCCGTTGGGCTTTTGACCAGCCTGTCCACTTGCCTCCCAACGGCTCCGAAAGCCTCTCCAACGACTCCAAAGGCCTCCAACGGCGATATGAGGGTTCCCCCTCTATAAATAAAGGACCTTGATCCCCCGGAAGCCTAAGGAACATAGCCGGAACTATTGTGAAGCCAACGAACACATTTTCCATCATTTGGCGAACCTCCGGCGGATTCCTCCAAGGGAACCCCACTTGCTCCAGCACACTTCCACATCCAAGGAGCACCTCCAAAGAAGCTTGGGAGTTCCCTTCATCAGCTCCTTCAATCCATTGGCGCCCAAGGCTTCTCCAAATACGGTTTTTATTGTTTATTCATTTTGAGCTTTAAATTGAGTTTGTGCCTACAAACTCCCATTTCTCTTATCCTCCATTCTTTTGGGTTCTCACACCACCTTCAAGGTGTGAAGAGGTTAGTCAAGCCTTACCTTTAAAAAGGCTTGAATCAAAGGTGAGCTAGCCTTCACCTGTAAGAAGGCTAGTGGGTTCTTACTCAACCATTAAAAGTAAGTGGGTTCTTGCTCAACCAATAAAAGCAAGCTGTAATAGGTGAGCTAGCCTTCACCTGTAAAAAGGCTAGTGGGTTTCTTGCTACAACCATTGAAAAGCAAGAGGTAGAATCTCTCAACGGTTGAGTTGGGAGCGGAGACGTAGGCCGGGTTTTTGGCCGAACTCCGTTATCAATTCTTGTGTCTTGCCTCATTTATTTCCGCTGCACTTTCAACTTTGATTTTAATTTGTTAATCATTTTTTTAAAAGGCAATTCACCCCCCCTCTTGCCATCACTCCCTTTTTCTCCGCCTAACATACTCATCCTACTAGAAGTGAACAACAAAGAACTTGCTGTGAACCGAAGTACGAACATCCTTAAATAAACATATCGAAATAAAGAGGATTTTTTAGGAGTTTCTCACCTCACTATAAACTAGAACCTAGAGAATCCATGAAACTCTATTTTTTTGAGTCTATTTCAAGAAGTATACTTGAGATTCACATCTGTTACATATAAGAAGTCCAGAAGCATCAATCGTATCACAGAGATCATTCTAAAACATTTTCTTATTATTTATGCTATGTTGTGTAGATTATTATTATGTTTTGAACAGTGTGTATCTGTATAACAAGAACATAATGTATCCTAATATAAGCTATAAGATAAAATATATCCTCAATCACTCATCTTTCTACACAATTTTCCTCCTGAGGATAAATGTGGAAGAGGTCTATGTGTGGCCTAATTTTTTTTTCCCACAAATAACTATGGTAGAGGTCTTGTTGACCTGAACATCCTTGTGTGCTGTTGAGAACCCCAACCAGGGTGAGGATCATATTTATTAATATAAAATTCTTGGTGGAAGGTGATCATAAAGTAGAGATGACTAGGTCTATGCTTGAGACTGAACCTCTAGTTTTTATCTATATTGTTTTTCAAATTTATTTTTCTATATTTTCACACAAATTTCAGAAAAATAAATATTACTTTGATAGTTAATCTTAGTTAGTTTTTATAACTACTTTTGATTTATTAAATTAATTTCAAATTTTATATCAATACTTCAACTTGTTGTAACTAATAATTAATCAATCTTTTGAGAAATTAATTGAACATTCACAACTCTTATAAATCTGTTACTTTTGTTAAATGGGTTGTTTATACATTAAAGGGGGTATTTTTAAATCAATGTTTTAAAATATAAATTTTTATAAGAACAAAATTCACACACCTCTTGAGTATCCTACTCCTAACAACACTTATATAATTATCCAATATTCTATATATATGTTCAACAAAAATATCTCTATCTCAATTCATGTTTCTTTTACGAGGGAATACATGTTTTAAGAAGGTTACCTTCTCAATTATACTCTATAAAAAATATCAATTAAAGGAAACTCCTCTGTTCCTTACAACGTTTCATGTATACACTATAAAATTCCCAAAACCACCCTTATTTTATAAAATCAATCATTTTCTCATGAAAAAATATTTTATTTCTTTTCTAGTTTTATGGAAATAATTAATTTTCTATCTTCTTTAAATACTATTTATTATTTTCCCTAAAAGAGTACTTAAGTGGAACATTTCTAATGTTACATAACCACTATTTTCATGATTTCACTTCATTTGGAGTTTTTTATTCATGATATATTATTATCTTTTTCATTTATTAAGTTCCAATAATTATTTGAATCCTTTTTTCCTAGATAACATTATGATACACCCTTTGGTTATATATTATGACATGATTTTGAAACACATTTATTTCTTTGGGTAACCATTATGTTTATTCATTATGTTTTATTTATGTGGCACACATATTCATGTACTTGTTAAAATGGGTGTTCCTAGATAGAACTATAATTTTTTGGTTAATTTTTTGTTTCAATAGACATTATTTATGGGATTAGGGACCAAACCAAATCCATTATAGGACTCTGTACACCATGTGATATCATCTTGTAAGTTTTCCATGACTCATGATTATGTAATTATATATGTTGCTACCATATTCTTATATTTCCATGATCACATGATTCCATATTCGATTTGTTATTACCCTATATTTTTATTCATGATATAACCCTTTTATGTTATCATGTTATGTGTTCTTACTCATGTGTTGTGATTAATTTCCATGTTTATTCCATTACTCAAATTTTTAGATCATCCCTATTGTCCATTTATTCCCTATCTTATCCTATAGAGTTTTCAGAGCTCAAATAGAGTTCAGATATAATTATGGAGATTAAATATTTTTTTTCATGTTTAGTGTTCTCTAATTATGTAACTAGTATTCAAAATAAAATGTAATTTTTGATACTTGGTGTGTATTTAATGGATAATTACACATAAATTCATGTAATAATATATATAAAAGGATAGGATCAAAATAATTGGTATCAAATAATGTTTTACTTAATTTTGGGAATTTGGAATATAAATGTTTAGTAAGAACCATAGGGGTAATTGTATCACAATGGACAACCCATACTGAATCATATGGAATTATATAATAGGATATATTTTTAATTTATATGTTTATCCTTATATGTTTATAGTTTCCTTTTTTATTTTCCCCTTAAATAAGTATTCAAGACCCATTTTATTAATTTTTTAATTAATGGATAGAAATAGGGGAACCAATTCTAATATAAAATGTGTTAGGGAATATGATGATTTCTCTAGTAAGATACAAAAACTAATGGTAATGGGAGCCTAAAACATAATGAAAATACTGGCTCAAGTTATAAATAATAAATTCAATAATTGGGAACACCATCCTTATCCTATAAAAGATAAATTTATTGTCAAATACTTTATGTGACAAAGGGATCCCACCTTTAGTGAATATTCTTATTACATATTCATAGAATAATATATTTACTCCCTTGAAATGATATTATCTGTCCACTAGTGCTCATAAGAATAGAAAGTCATGTTGGAAGTTTATAATTTTTATGGGGAAGCTGATCAGTGGTGTAAAATGATCAAGAACATGAATTATAAAGGGTAAATTAATTCCATGGAATATGAGGGATTGAAGAAAATATTTTACAATAAATATTTTCCCCAAATATCTATCTTAAGAAGGAGAGGGAGTTACTTGGGCTAAAGAGAAATAAATTTGAGTCTATTAGGGAATATAAGGAAAAAATTTCAAGGATTTCATGATATGGCATTAGATTTTTCCTAAATACTGAATGTAAGGTGGATCAGTTCTTTAGTGTATTAAATATGAGTCTAAAAAATTACTTAATAATTTGGGAATTTTAATTCTATGAGTAGAATTTTTATTATTCCCTTAGTGTTGAGATAGATATTGTAGACTATCAGTTGTCTTGTGGATTAGAGATAAAAAGTGGAAAATGGAGTTTAATATGGTAGGGAAAATAGACAATTCCCATGGAGGAAAGAAAACCCAATATCCCACAAGTTAAAAATGTGGGAAGAAGAATCATGGAATGTATCTCAAGGTAACCAATAGATGTTTCAAATGTGGAAAATAGGGGAATAAGGCTAATCCTTACTAAAGGTATATGAAGAATCCCATAAATTTGTAGGAACAAAGGTATGGTTAGATAAAAAATCATCCTATATTATTGTGTTTCAAATGAAATTAACACAAGAAATATGTGAGTTAATACCTTAAGACATGATTTTTTAGAGAACATTATTGAAAAAAACCTCCAAGGTAGAAAGGAAGGGAAAATACTATCACTACAATTGAGGTGGATCATGACAATGATGTGGTTACATTTAAAGTGGTTATTCATTCAATAATAAAAAAGGTAATTTTGGATTTTGGTTCTACAAATTCATTAATATCATGTTTGTTTAGTAGAACTATTCAAACATCACCTAAAAATAAGATTATGAGTTATCCATGAGAATAGTGAATATGACAATTATTTTATATAAATAATATAACTCTTACCCGATCAATATTTGTGGAATTATCCTCCCAACAAATCTCATCATTCTTAATTTAGTGTATTTTAATACTATATTATGCATGGATCAACTATATATTTATATATCCAACATTAAATATCAGGATAGGTAGACCACTCTTCACATCTTGAGGTATCCTCTAATTAAGTTCAAATGTAAGAAGGCGGATAGATAACCTTTGGAGTCTCCTTATCATGCATGGATACTATTGCATTATGAGAAAGAATATATATCTAAAATGATTGAGATAATGGAGAGGACGATGCTTGAAGGAACAACCATTATTAGGGAATACATTAATGTGTTCATTGAAATATTTTCTGGTTCTCCATCTAAATGAGGGGTTTAATTATCAATTGAACATATACATAGATCTATGCCCATATCAAAGTCCCTTTATTGGATATAATCTATTTAGTTGGAAGAAATGAAGAATAAATTATGAGAAAATATAGACTAGGGTTTTATATGATCGAGTGCTTCACCATGGGGTGTGTCAATCCTCTTTATCAAGAAAGAACATGGATAAATGTACCCATACATTGATTATCGCGAGATCAAAATTTTAACGATAAAGAATAAGTAACCACTACCACTGACAGATGAAATATTTGACCAACTACAGAAGGACAATTATTTCTCTAAGTGGGACCTATCGTTGGGATACCACCAATTAAATTTGAATAAGGAATTTATTAACAATAATACATTTCAAATGAGGTAAAGAAACTATATGATCATAGTTATAACCTTTAGAATCAGTAATTCTACATTAATTTTCATAGACTTAATGAATAGAGTATTTATTGATCACCTCAATGAATTATTAGTAGTTTTTATTATTGTTATTCTAATAAACTCTAGGAGAAAGGAGCAGCATGAGGAGAATTTGAATATTGTGATGTAGACTTTATAAGGGGAGAAAATTTATGAAAATTACATCAAATGTGAGTTTTTGATGGAGGAATTATCATTCTTGCAAAATTTAATCACTAATAAAGGGATATTTAAGGACACTCCTTTGATAAAAGAAATTGAGGAGTGGACAAGAACAAAATCTGTTACACAGACCCATAATTTCCATGGTCCAATCGAGTATCAATTTTTTTGATGAAATTATACAAATTTTCAAACCCACTAACCATAATGACTTGAAAGGGAGTAATGTTTCTCTTGAAAATTGAATGTGAATACTAATTCAAAGAGATGAAAAAGAGGCTTATTAATACCCCAGTTCTTACACTACCGACAAGTAGGGAACTATTTGTGGTATAAAATGATTCCTAAAAGTTTGGTTAGACTATATAAAAATGAAAAATGATAAATTGGTAGCCTAATATTCAATTAATATATTTTTCATGAGAAAAACCAGCCCATACATGATTTAGAGTTAGTGGTTTTGGTCTTCACATTAAAAATATGGTGACATTATCTTTCTAGGGACATGTGTGAGATACATACTGATCATAAGAGCCTCAAACATATATTCACATAGAAGGTGATTATATGCTCTGTAAAAGATGGTTAGATCTGATCATGGATTATGACTAATCAATCCAATAACCTAATGGTATAAAAAATAATGGGGATGATACTTTAAGTAGAAAGTATCATTCAACATTATCTATTTTCAGAATAGATAAGGTTAAAATTTTCATAGATTGGAAATGGATGAGAATGGGAATTATAGAGGATGGAAAATAATAATTCCTCTCTCAAAGGATTTCTAACCCATCCCTTTTAGAGTACATACTAGATGTTCAAAAAGATAATGTAGAAATTCAGAATAAGGTGGAAGTTATCAGAAACAAGAAATCCATGGAGTTCAAAACTAATGAGGACGGAGTCCTAAGATTTGGTTCACAACTATGTGTTGCATAAAATATCTATATAAAGAAAGTGATTATTAATGATGCACAAAGCTAGACCTTATCTATCTACCCAAAGAGCACATAGATTTATCGAGATAACTGTAATATCTATTAGTTGAACTATATGAAGGTGATTTTATAATATACATCAGTGTTCCTAGTACGTCAGCAAGTGGGGTATTAAAGGAAAAATTATGAGGGGATAATGCAATAATTACCCATACCTATATGGAAATAGGAAAAATCACCATGTAATTTGTCAATAGACATCCAAAGATATCTAGAGGAAATAATGCTATATAAGTTGTTTTGTATCATCTTATAAATTCTTCTCACATCATTATAAATTGAGAGGGTTTCTCACTTAGTGAATGTAAATAGATATACATTATATAATTGGTGAGGATTCATGGTGTAAAATTATCAATTACATCCGATAATGATCTAATATTTACCTCCATGTTTAGGAAAAGTATCCAGCATACTCTAAACCTTGGGTTGGGTTTCAATATATCATATCACCCTTAGAATAATATCCATCCTGAGAAAAATATTGATACAATAAAAGAAATGTTGAGATCATACTTAATGGACTTGAAATAAGGATGAGACAAGCATCTGCATCTAGTAAATCTCTCATAAAAAAAATAATTTCCACTCAAGCATCAAAATGGACCCATATGAAAACATTTATAGTTAAAGATTCATAATACCTTAATGATGGGATGAGGTGGGTGAACGAAATATTTTAGGACATACAATAGTCTAGGAAATGGTAGAAAAGGGGAAGACTATTCAATAGCACATTAGGACTGAACAAAGTCAACAAAAGATCTATATATAAAATCATTAATGGGACCTGGAGTTTTTGGGTGGAGATATGGTGTTCCTATGAATATCTCCATGGAAGATAGTAATGAGATATGGGAAGAAGGGAAATGTATGTCCCATGTAAATCATAACCTTTGATATTATTGATCATCTTAGCGATATGGTCTATTTACTAGCACTTTCACCAACAATTTCTCAAGTATATTATGTATTTTATGAATCCATATTACTAAATTACATTCCAGATCCTTCTAATATACTGAATTCCAAAGTTGTAAAACTAGAGAATGATATCTCTAATGAGGAGAATCTACTGAAGATCTTAAATCATAGAGATAAATTTGTACACCACATAAACACTAACTTGGTCAAAGTACTATGGAAGAACCATAAACACAAAGAGGAAAAATGAGAAAAGGGGAAGTGTTTAATGATATGTAAAGTCACCCTTTTACACCATAGTATGTAAAACAAAATTTGTATTGTGAAAATTTATAGGGGGGGAGAGTGTAACAACCCATAATTTTATCAATGGAATGTCCCTTAATATAATTATGTCATGTAGTATAAAGCACATACATCACATAGAGAAACCAAAAAACATTATTCTCATAAATGAATAATGATACATTTGTTAGAAACATGGCTAATAAAAATACCAAATATTATAGCTGGATAATAAATATAAAAGAAGAGAATAAGAATTAGATAATTTTTATTTTCTTGATCCACTAAATTAACCACACTCAAAAATAAAGATATAGAAATAAAACAAATTATTAATAATAAAATATTCATTTTTAAGATGAAATTATATATAATCATGAGAGAAATTATAATTAAATGAATAATGAATGAAATAAGATGTATTTATAGTAAGTAGTGAACCCATATGACCATTATAAATCTGACCATTGGAATAGTAATTTGGATATTAGAATACTAACTTGACAATTGGACTTGTAATATAACCACTAGGAACATTTATCTGACTATTAGAATAGTAAACTTACCTATGGATGTCTAAAATAATTTTTATTTATCATAAAATTGAAATTTTAATAAATTTAAACTATTGTACAAAAGAATAAATGTTTTAAGAATGATAAATTATGTGTTTATTTTTTATAAAATATAAAAGTTGTAATCTCACTTTTATAATAAATACAATGATTTAAAGTAAATTTTATTTACCATAAATGGATTTATAAATTAGATTTTTTTATTACAATGATAAGATAATTTTATGAGACCATAAATTATTTTTTAAAGGTCCATTAAATTTATTATAACATTAAAATCAATATTTTTCAAATAAAAAGTGATTTTATTTAAAAATAAATTTTCTCATATTTAGAATATTTTCTTCATAAAATTGATTTCAATTTTAAAGTATAAATTTTAAAAAATGGTTATGGTGATTTTTTTGGATTTTAATAAAATAGTTGAAATTCTAGTGAATAATAAAACACAATAATTTGCGGTATTTAACATTATAAAAAATACAATAATATTTGAATCATAGATGTTGTAATCACACATTATTGTGAACACAAATGTTACATTTA
The DNA here is from genome assembly GCA_963277665.1 of Viscum album. NCBI lineage: Eukaryota > Viridiplantae > Streptophyta > Magnoliopsida > Santalales > Viscaceae > Viscum > Viscum album. The sequence continues at coordinate 847,334,795 of OY728150.1, read as the reverse complement.
CTAAATATAGTCACAAGAATCAGTACTATTGATAGTCATGATCCAAAAATAATAAATAAGAGAATATAATAATAAAAAACACCAATCTCCTCTCCTTATAAATACCACCCCTCACAAGGCCTTCTCCTCACACCTTATAAGTCTTAAATATAGATAAACCTCTTCAAAATCCTATATTACTCATTATATCCACATCCAAGTGCATATGGTACCACCAAAATACCAATTCCAAGTTCTATAAGTGGTCCTTCATGGAGGTGATATTCAAGAGGTAATATTCTCAAACTACCTATTTTAATTTATTTTCTTCAACTATATTATCCTAAAATAATTCATCCATAAAATAATAATAACTCTAGTGTAATTTATATACTAAAATTTTATATTTCTAATGTAATATCTTATATACATACCTTTTCTCAAATCCTTATATTCAAATATAAACAACCATTATCTAAATTAGACCGATTATCCTTCTCTGTGGATAATGAGTTTTCTTTCCATTACTAACATAATGGTTTGTCATACATCTATCATTATGGTTAATTAAAAAATTAAACAGTATAATATAACATATTTAATTTCATGGATCTATTCTATATAAATAATATTAAATAAAATGAAACTAGTTCGTGATGGTAGGTAAAACAACTTAAATGAACTAACCACATAAAGATTATGTTTTCACAAAAAGAACTGTCCCTATTTATGAAAAAATGATATATGGGACCATTTATAATTATGTAATTGAATTAATACCATTTAATTCAACTTCTAGAGTTTTATTTATATTTTAAAATAACTTTTATAATTATATACAATTGAACCGACCATGAAACCATGAAACTAACACTCCTAGGATGAAAAAATTAGACATTATAACTTATAGAAAAGGCCATAAATGAAATTAATTAAATTAAAATAAATAAAATATATTTTTAAAAGGTAATTATTTATTTAATTAATGAATCTATTTTTTTAGGAAATTAAGTTCAAGTGAAGAACACATTCATACAAAAGGTAAGAGACCTCCCAAAACCTCCATATTTGTTTCGGAAACACTTTATCTCTCATAGAATATTTTTATTTATAAATTATTATTATATAAGTCTCTTATATGTTTTATATATTTTCAAAAAATATATTTCTAGTTCAATTCACTTTTCTTTGATATGGAAATACAAGTTTTAAGAACATTCTCTTCACAATTCTTCCTGGTAAGAAAAACTGATTAAAGAGAACTCCTCTGTTTCTTACCAGAATTCATATTTACACCGTAAATGTCTCAATAAACCCATATTTTATAAAATCACTCATTTTATAATGAAATATTATTTTATTTCATTTTGAGTTTTATGGAAAATATTTAAGTCATTATCCTCTTTAATTACTCTTTATTCTTATCACTAAAATTGTGCTTAAGTGGAACATATCTAAAGTTACCCAACCGCTATTTTTATTTTTTTAAATTTATTAGAAAATTTATATTCATTATTTAATATTATTTTTCCTTATTGCAATCCAATAATTATTTAAATAACTTCTTTCATGGATACTATTTTGATACGCCCATTGATCATGCCTTACGACATGATTTTGAAACTCATTTCTTTCTATGGGTAACCATTATATTTATTAATTATGTTTCACATATGTGGCACAAATATGAATTTATATGATATGATGGGTTCAAATAGATAGTTTTCCACTAAATATGGTAATGTTTTTTCTCATGATACATTATGTTTGGGATTATAGAGTAAACCTAATCAATAATGGGACTTTATCCACTATGTGATATTGTCTTGGAAGATATCAATGACCCATATTTATGTTATGATATTTGTTTCTTCCCTATTCCGATGTTTACAAGACCATATAATTCCATGTTCTATATGTTATGTCTCTATATGGTTATTCATGATGCATGATTTTTATGCTATCATGTTTTGACTTCAAACTCATGTGTTATGTTTCATTTCTATGTTTATTCCCTTATTGGAATTTTTATATCATAAATTTTGTCTATGTATTACTCACATTATCCTTTATATTAATATCAGCTAAAAGAGAGTTAATAGTTAAATTTAGAGATAAAAAATTAATTTTTTATTCTAGTTCCATGTTTTCGAATTATATATGGTGTCATCTAAAGACACTAGGATTTTTGATCATTTTTTTGTATTTAATAAATAATTATGATCAAAATAATGTAATAATATGTTTAAAAGGCCTAAGTTTATATAGAAATTATGAGTTCAATAAAGAAGATAAATATTGAGCCTCATGAAATTTCAAGTGATTAATATTATTAAAAAATTAATTCTTAATTTACTATATGTTAAAAATGTTGAATGAATCACCAAGGGAATCATCGCAAGGGGATTGGAAGATGATTTAATTATGGAAGAGGGAGTCATTAATCCTCATAATACCATAGAAAAATGAAGAGTTTGATAAAAATTATTAAATGCAATAGATTTCATCATAAGGAATAATTAATTATTAAATGTCTTCTGTGTTGGAAACATAGGAATTATCCACATCAATTACCAAATCTAAGGATTGACTAGGATAATCAATATCACCAATCGCCACTACCAATATGATAGTGGAATTTCTATGAAAGAACTACTCCTAATTTGGATACTTATATTTAGGGTACATATACCCTCTGATCAAGAGTTGTTGATGTCTTGTTGGAATTTTATTCTTGTAACTATAGAATATCAATGATATTTATAAGGTGATTAAATAACCACCCCATGATTTTGATGTCAAAGAAATATTCAAGTGGTATGATTATTTTATTCCAAGTTGAAGTTTATTGGTATTTTCTTTGTATAAATATTTTTATCATTACTATAGATAAATTTGAGGTGATTTTAGTGAATTATTGGTTCCCTACACATAATGGTAAAATTATCAGGAATACATGAAAAAAATTCATATTAACCATTGATATTCTATTAAAGGATAATAATAAGAACCCTATAGGGGTGAAATTATATAATATGGGTATTAATACCAAATAATGGTAGAATCTTGGACTAGATTGTTATAGAAAAACTAAATATTAAGTATAAACCTGTAATGAGGAATGAAATATGTTTCCAAAGTTTGTAATTTTGATATCCCTCTATAAATTATATCCTGGACCGTCTCTATAATTTATAATCCCTTAGAAATTTTTGTAGGAATGTGATAATTGTAATTGTGATACAAAAATTTATTTATGGGGAGAGAATGTAATGATCCATATTTCAGTATATTTTATCATTAAATAAATATAATTTTAATATTAATTTTTAAAATAAAAAAATAAAATAAAACTAAATCACGATATGTAAAAATAAAATTTGGCTGTTATAAAATAGTTTTTAAACTAACTAGTATAAATTGAAGTAAACATACTATAACATTAATAAAAATGTCTGGAGAAATGGTATCTAAAAGGGAAATTCAACCTTATGAAGGACAATTTTTTATGGTTAGAAGGGAGGTAAATTAACTAGTAATTTCAATGGATGAATCCCAAGATAATGTTGATCAATTATGGTTTGAGGAAAAACATATATTAGATTTATTTATGGCTGTGGATATTTCTACAAGATCCATGCTAGCTCAATTTCCACCCAAAACTATAAATAGATACTGTACAATGTATTGGTATTAAATTTAGATTATAAATATCTATTTAAGTTGAAACTAAGAGTATATTTACATGTTATAAAATATTTACTTGTATTGATTTATAATAAATTTTTATTCTTTTTCAAAGGTCATTTGATAAAAATTTCACTTTGCGTTTAAAAAAATATTTTTACGGAAATTGGAATTTTAATTAAAGGAACTATGTTTATTATGATTTAATAAAAAAAAATATATTTATCAAAAAATTTAACACTAAATTATTTATTAATTAAAAGGAAAACTAGTAGTTTATATATCAAAATTCATTTTCCTATGAAAAATGTTCTCCACTATATTTTATGATTTTGATTAAAAATAAAATTTATAAATTTTAAGATGTGAATTTTAAAAAAATAACATCTTATTTGGATTTATCATGTAAATTTTATCTTATGATTATTTTTTCAGTTTTTCTCTATTTTATTGACTTTTATGTGAAAATTTAAAAATACTACTTTTAGAAATAACTTGACTTTTTATGACCATATTAGTATATAAGTATGAATTATAGAATAATGAATGATTTTTATAATACCAAATATGTAATTTATAATTAAATATATAATTTTAATAAATTTTTATTTTAATTTATATTCCCATATTTTAAATTTTTGAATTTAAGTTATATATTTTTTGAAGTGTTTTTAATAAATTATAAATTTATTATTTTAAAATTTGTTTTTATCACTTTTAAGAAATTAAATAAAAAATATATTTCATATTTGGAATCATTAGGTCAAAATTACATAATAAGTGACATTTTTTGGTCATAAAGATAAGTTACCATGGTAAAAACTAGTTACCGTGATGCAAACTAAAATGGTTTAAATGAGTTCCCTAACAGGTAAAAGAAAAAAAATGATAAAAAAATGTTTTAATTAAGTTTTTGAGCCATAAAACAACCTTATATATTCTCTTGTCTATTAATTCAAAATTTTGGATATATTTTCCTTGAGATTGAATTTCTATTTTTGAAATTTTTTGGGTATTTCTAAAAATGATACTCCTTTTCCCTTATAAACGGGGAACTCCTCTCCTCAACTACCCTTACACAAAAACCCCATTAATTTAGACCATAATATTCCAAAACATTTTCCTTAATATAAATATACACATTAAGGAGGGTTTTATTATTCTCAATAGTCAACCCTTCAATGGTTTAACCTCATTTGCAAATAAGATAAGCCAAGTAGAGAGGTAATGATTTCTAACCGATTCTTTCACATTTCGTCTTCCTTATATGTATTTATTATTTCTCAAATTTATTTTACATATATCAAAATGAAAAAACTATTATAATTATTACAAAGTTATTTTATTACATTGCTTCAAAATTCTTTAACCACCCTTCCCTTTTTTCTATGTAAAGTGAAAATGACATTTGTCTGCGTGTATACTATAGCCTACACAAAATCCCATGTTTGGATTTCCATAACCTCTTTACACAATTGTTAATAATGTTAAATTCAATATATAAGTATGATATTTATAAAATATTTTATATTCTGAAATTATAAAACATATTATTCATTTTTATTGTTCTATATAAAATGGAATCTCCAACGAAGCATACATGATGATAGCCGTGTCCTAGAGACGATTGATTCCTGTTTTTCTTTTTCATCCCTACTTTTGATGGAAGGCCATGAGAATGAGTTTAATAGATAAATATTATATTCATGATATAATTATTTTTATTGTATGAAAAATTTTACATCCTATTAATGATATGATCAACAAACGATTATCATTAATTCAAATATTTTAAAAAATCAAACTAAGAGGAAAATTTTTAATTCAAATTTTGTAATATTCACATATAACCTAATTATTATTATAATTCCATTATAATTTTTATACATCACACTAGTAAAAACATTATATCTTTATACTACCATTTTAATGATATTTTAACTAAATCACCTTATAATCATTCATGAAGCATGATATGATAATGTTTGGGTCAGTTTGACCACTTACTTAAATAATGATATGAAATTATATCATGGATGAATATGAAAATATACTTATGGTGATCATATGATAAAAATATGTATATAATGTTTCTTTGGTTTTTGGAAATATGCATCAATATTTAACTCGCTAATTAAGAAAACCCATAACTAGGTTGAAAATCATTAAAAAATGGTTGTTGTTCATTTCACCTTTTTGGATAATAAGTAATGTGCTTATGAAATGAAATTTTAACTTAATAAATCATTAAAATCAAAAACTAATATTAAATGTTATGAAATTGGAATGATAAACATTGGAAGAAGAATGAATTCTAATCCCACTCCTATGAAACTAGTATATATAGTAAAAAAAAATAGACACTTAATATTTCGAAATTAAAAAAAAACTAATATACACATAGAGAATGATTATAAATCAAAATTATAAAGAGTTAGGTATGAATATTTTATTGATATAGTATATTAAGATAGTTATATATCTTTTATAGGAGGTTATAACACATTATACTAAGAGGGAATAAAGGTAAGGGGTTTTATTATCCCAAATTTAATTTTATGAGACATAATTACTAATTTAATACTGAATACCGTAAATAAGGTAAAATTTCCAACAAATTAATTTATTTTACCTTAATCATGGGGTTTTAAGAGTCATATCTTTTAATTTATTTAAATGGACATAAATTAAATATAAATCCAACTTGAATTTTTTTAGTCGAAATGTTTCTCCAACAGTAAAGGTTTTATTGAAAATATTATTTCTAAATCAATATAGTTTTTAAAGACAATAAAAATGGGGAATTTTTATTCCTTACAAAACCTCTGATCATTTACATTGATTATTATTTGGGTTTTATATTTTCACCCTTTATTTCATTTCCTCTTAACTCATATTTTACCAGAAGTGTTTTTTGTTAGTGAAACTGAACCTATAGATTCTTTTTAATAAGGAACCTTCATTTCTTACATATATTAATTCCTTTTATTATTTTGAAAATTTCCTTATATACACCTCAATAAATTATTAAAATCATTTTTACAACTTGAAATACATTAAAATGTTTTAAAGTAATTTTTATCATTTTTTGTTTTTATCAATTTCATCAAAGTGTTAAAAGAATCTCTTTTTAACTTTTTCCACATGAAAACCTCATTCCACAATATTTTTTTATTTATATGGTATATAATTTCTAAGATTTAATGGGATTATAATGAAAATAATCATCTTGTTTATTTATAATATATTTCTATTTTTTCAAAAAGATCATAGATATTTATAATTTCTGAATAGGTTTTTTCCTAATAAATTAAAAATGGTCTTTATTTAACTTGGAGTTCTTTGATATACATTTTTTTCTATCAAGAAAAATATTATAATGTAAACATCCACATTATTTCTTAGGATAACCTATATAATGTCTTCTTTTGGATTAATGATCCATCAATACCTTTTTCTTTATTAATCATACACTATATATGATCCGAACTATTAACCCAATGTCTTACCTTTATGAATATACTATTATTGATTCATTTAATTAAAGGGTGTACACTTATATACCATACATCGATTGATTTTGGGAAATTATTAACATAACTATTTACCCATTATCTATATAATGTAAATACAATATGATTTATTTTATAGATTGAATTGTACTTACCTATATATTTTCATGATGTCATTGGATACCCATTTATTTTCTATGGTTTTATCATGTTTTGATTGTTGATGAAATTATTAATGATTTCTATATTTGAATCCATATGAAACAAAATTTCAATACGTGGGTTTTTAAGATGTATTAAATGAATCCTATTTCCTTTCCATAGGTTATTTATGATATAAAATTTAATGATTATAATTTGGAATGTATTATGAAACCCATTTTATTTACATGGTTTCTTTATGATACGATAAGTGATCGATTTCATGTAAAACTCATAAGTATGGATGATGATGATTGGGGTCTAATATAAATTTTTAATTTTTTGGTTTAATGTTTATAGCAAGGAGTTAATTTAATCAAAGGGTAAACTTTAAGTTTCTCATTAACTTGGGAACTTATGGTGTGGATCATGAAAGTAATAATCCCTATAATAATGTTTTTGGAAAAGTTGAAAGATGTTTTCCAATTTTTTACAAATTATCATGATCATGTTAATATGTCATGGATAATTTTTATTGACTCATGTTTAAACACTATTTTGATTCATTTAAATTGTTATTCCAAGTAATATTCCATGATTTATGATCTATGATTTTTTGGTTATGAATTTTTCTAGGTCTGTTGATTATACCCATATTAACCTCTTATGTTAACTTATGATATTAATTTTTTATCACTTATGTTTACCAAACTTATCATATGAGATCACATTTTTTTATATTTACATTTCCCAAATTTATGAAGATGAGTATATCTTATGATAACTTAGAAGGATTCAAGTGTGGTTCATTTACAGAGAAATGTTCAAAAGGGTTATAAAATAAATTTATTATATAGCTAATATCAAATACAATAATCCTATTGGTCCTCATGTTGTGATACTATTTTTGAGATATATTTATTTTAATATGGAATAAATGTAATTTATATGTTATGTTTAGCTTGGTTCTATATATTTATGGATTCTATGATTAGAAAATCCCCTAACTTTAGTAGTTGGTGTTGATATTGACCGACCATTAGAAGGGAGTGTTGGAGGTTGAAAGTCTGGATCCCCTTAGTCAAAATTTAATATAGATTTTTTTAGAGTGGGTTAATGAAGGAAAATTTTATGAAGAGGTTAATAAAAGGATGAGAGACATTATAAATGATGAAGATACTGTAATGGGTTGGTTGTTCTTATAGATCCAGTTCTCTATTACTTGTTATAAATGGTGGATTTTATGGATCTCAAGAATGATGTGTTGATGGAATTTCACTAATACATTTTAATTATATATTTTGGTATGAATAATATTCCCCATGATATAATAAATTAGTTTTCATAATCCGGGATAAAAAATATGTTGCTTCTTTTGTTCCTTATTATTTAGAATTTTAATGGGTAAATATAGAGTATTAATGGAAAATATGTTTGTTATAAGATTTATTTTTTTTGGAAATGAAATGGTTGAATATTTTTATGGAATTGATGATTGGATTACTATGGTAACCATGATAACATGATAATATCTTTATCACGGTTTATTAACTCATAAAGTTAATTCATTTATTAGCTTTATGAGAAGAATTATTAGTAGATAATATCAAAAATATTTAAGTGAGGGAAATTATTAGACTTCATGTGATTATGATGCCTATTTTTTCAAATATATTTAATTGGTTTACATCGAGATTCTTGTGATGAATCCAATGTACTATGAGGACACAACTGAGGATTATCATAAAACATCACATGTGAATAATTGTCAAACAAATTGTGTCATTTAGATTTTGGAGGATATTTTCTGAGGTTTTATGATTTATTTTATATTTTATTGGGAGGATAATATTATATTTATGGAATTAATGTATAAAAATAATTTCTTATCATCAATTTAGATATAACCATTAATGGAATTATATGGTCATCTATGTTAGTCACCATTGTGATGGGATGAGTCGAGTGAGAATAAATTCAATGGACCCAATTTTGTACAAATGTTGATGGAATGGGTTATGATATTATGAAATTATATTATTTTCTTTTATATTTATGTAAAATCATAAACTATACATTAATAATATCCTTTTATATTTGATGCTTCTGGTTTTATGTATTTGGAAGTTTCTCCTATGTTGGGAAACATACGATTGGTGAGTAAGTTAATATGGTCCCAGGATAAGTGGGACCCTTAAAATTTATTGAATTGATTATACAATTTTATTCCATGTTGGATTTTTCCTAATTTAGGTGATTGTTTACAACATTTTCATTTGGCCTCAATTGAAAAAGTATCAAACTGACCGATCACATGTATTATGATAGATGAAAGTGTAATTGGATCTTGATGTATCATATTTAGATAAATAAATTTGGTTTCAATATTATAGAGAGAAGGAGCATTAAATAAGTAATATTACTTTGTTTTAGTTTCTATAAGATCAAAAATAGATTCAATATGTGACATGTGGGAGAGAAGCTGAGGTGTGACAACAATGAATCCAGCTATTTGTTGATAATATATCCTAGTGAATTTTAAGGGATAAAAATTATTATGTTTAAGAATATTATAAATCCACATAATTTAATGTTATTTTTACTAAATATTTTTATGGTGTTTCATGGATAAATTTATTTTTCTAATCCATTGGGTGGTATTGGTTGACTTTGGATGCTTTCATGTGAAATTGAGAGCCTTCAATTTTTTTTGCAAGAAGCATGATTATGAAGAATGGTTAGTTTATCCATGTTTCTAAGTTCATAGAATACACTATAGAAAAGAATGTATAGTAGATAAACATGAATTATAACCATAATTATTAATTTTTTTTATAATTAATGAAGGGTTCAGAGCATGGTCAGCCTAATAATTCATTTTAACTATACACATCATCAAAATTCCAAATAACACAATTTTTTTATAGATTAATTAACACCAAAAGACCCCATTAACATCACAATTTGAAATATGGTGACACTTGGGTTCCTTATTGGTGTTTTTATGGTTTCCCATACTATGAAAAAAAGATATTTTTTTTGGATTCGTTAGATAAAAATCAATGGTTAACATTATATTTTCTTCTGGGTTCTTAAATATCTCTCTAGGTCTCTCTTATTCTTTAATATAGAGATATTAATGTTAAATTTATGTATTCCTTATTTATAAAATTTTGGATTTACATGTTATGTGGAACTAATATCTTCTATGAATTATCTAAATTTATATGTGTTGTTGATTAGTTTGTATAATTTGAGGAATAAACTTCTTTATTTCAATTAAATTTTGATTTTATGTAAAATATATATATGGTAAAAATAAAATTTCAATTAAATTTATGATATTTTAAAATCATTATATTTTGAAATATAATTAAGGATTTGAAATTTGGGTTTCCTAAATATGATAATGATTTTTGATTTAAGATATTAAAAATTAAATTTTCAATGAATTTTTGTTATTTTCAAAATATTTTATTTTTATTAAAATTATAGAAATTTGGGATTAATTTAATTATCATAAATTAATTCTTTGTATTGAATTATTATACTTGGATTAAACTTGATGAATTTTTTTTATTATGTGTTAGTGTTAATTGCTTTGGTTATAAATTATTGTAAAACCTATATGCTTCCACTTTTGTTAAGCGGGGAACATAGTGAGTGTGTGTTAATGTGATAAAATAGTTGAGAAGAATTGAGAATAAAGGAGACACTAACTATGGAGTATGTTTGAATGTATAAATTGATTTCATAGAATAGTAATAGTGGATAGAAATAGAAAATGGAAAATACAGTTTTTCATTTGGTGATGCTCTCGAAGCCTTAGAATGTTAATTGATTTTGAGGAAACAAGATGTTTCTAATGGGTTTTTGGGAAGCTGTAATTTTTTCAATTTTATGTGAATTAAAGGTTTTTTTTAAAATTTAAGAAATTTATATTCTTTCCAGTATATGCATTTTCAGGGAGAATATTTTTTTTGATAAATTGATTAAATCTGAATAAATTTTATTTAATTTTAGAGAAATGTGGAATTTATATAAATGGAATGTTTTCAAATTTTTAAAGAGGATAAATCAAATGTTTTTAAATTTGTTTTTGATTTAATTTTTTTTTTAATTTATTTCATTTTAATGTTTCATGGATCAATATTTGAGTCTTGGGGTTACCTTACTATGTTTTTCACTCACCCCATACTTCTGAATTTTAGTTGAATTCTTGATTCTTTTAGATAGAATATAGGTAGGTTAAATACATCATTATTCATTAGTGGTTACTCATAGTTCCACCTATGAGTTATTTTAGATGATATGGTATCTCATAGTCTATGAATTTATGCTTTTAGGGTCATAATTAGTCTTACATTTTATTTTTATTTATTATAGATAATGTTGGAATTAGGTTATAAATTGTATTTTAAATAGTTTTATTTAAAATAAAGTTTATCATGCGCATTCATGGTTATGAATTTATTTAGGGATAATTACTCCCCATGAGTTTCATTTTATTCCCCATTTCATGTAGAGATACACTAGTGAAAGGGGTGATGTGCTTGTGTCCAAGTGGAATCCTGTCTTGGGTCCCCAAATCCAGGATCTTGGGATGGGGTTGCTACAATTGTGTTATTATTATTTTCAATAAATGGTATTAATCATGTATAATTTATTTTTTCACCACCTTATATAATTTTTATTATTTTCACATGAAATTTTAAATGTTTTCATATGAATTTATTGTTTTTAATGAGTATATGTTTTATCTTAAGAATATTTAGATTATATTTTTTTGGTTACGTAAAATAATGATGGGATTTGGCTCATTTTTATATCAGTAAAGATGGGTTATTATTATAAAATATCATATATAATCTTTTTATTTTGGTTTTTGAAAAGTAAGGGATGATAAATGGGTATATTTATATCATTTCATAATGTAACCATAATTAGTGAGTATATATTGAGGGTTTAGACCAAGAATTCATGGAATAAAAATTTGTTTTATTTACCATGACAAGGTATCAAGTGTGAAGATTATTTTTGATCCAAATTTTTATTTTATCAATAATTGTAATAATTATTTGTTTATGTTCCATGAATAAAAAATTCTTTTAATACACACCATAATTTTACAAATAGTTCATATAATGGGTTTTATAAATTACTGATTATATATTTCATTTTAAACTAAACTTGGATTTTATAAATTCTAGTTTTATTTTTTTTATAAATAATTGAGAATAGATTTGGGATTACCATAAAACTATAATTACATATATTATTTTTGTATTTTCATTGAAAAATTTTCTATTATAAATTAGTATTACTTTTAAATAAAATTTCAAATTTTTCGCTTGTCCTATGCTTAGTTCCTTGTTTGTATTTACACTAGTAAATCTTGAATTGTTCCTTATTCCTTGATTAATAACAAATTTTTTATTTCCACTAACATATATTGAATTATTTATTATTCCATGAATAGTTCCTTATTTAGATCTAAAATATTTATTTTTTAATTTTGAATTTTCTATACTTAACTAAATTTTAGGTTTCTAATAATAAATTTTGATTTATTTATTATTTTTGGATTATTGCCTTGTTTGGATTTATATAAGAACATGAAAAATTATTATTTATTCCATTTATAGTTCCTCATTTTTATTTACATGGTTAAAACTTGAATTATTGATTTGTATATGTTTTCGGCATGGTTTTTCTTGTTACTAATATAACATGATTATTTCTTTTTCCAGATTTAGGGATTTTTTTGGATTTTTAGTAATATTAATTTCTTATTTTATTTCCTATATTTTGGTATTTTTAGGTTTTTCATTAGTATGATTTGGTTATTTCCAAATCCATGGATTATTATTTAATTATTTATTTCTAGTATGTTATAATTTTTTCCTTTTTATACTTTATTCATGGAGTTTTTAGTAGTTATATTTTCTATATATATAGAATTGTATAATATTGTGTTGGTATATTGTATATTATTTGATACATGTTTTTATTGGAATATATGTTTTGTTAACAATTAGAATGGTGTATATTTTATTATTATAGAATCCCTAAATAAATATCAAGATTAGTGATGGAAAATTTGTGAAATATAGGGTAGGATTCAAATACAATGATTCTCTATATGTGATAGGATAAAAATTCTCTCCAAATTTGTACGTATCTTTCCAAAAAACAAAATTAATCGGATACAAGATTTCCCTGACTGTGATTACACTCTCCCCTTACCCTTGGGGTAGGAATTACACCCTGAATATTTTATATAATCCCTTGAGGTTACCAAATTAATCTGCCTATTTTTATTTTAATTTGAGCTATGATTGAATATGTTATACAAATTTTTGGACACACCAAGTAGTGGGAGATATATTTAATGGTCAATATTTATCTATTATTAAATTATTTATAAATAAATTCATGGTTTAAATATTCAAAATGAAAAATAATTTATTTTTACATATATAAATTTGTAGACACACTCTGATGTATAAACCTATATTTTTCTAGGTTTATATTGAGATATTTGGCGAGGCATAATGAGTATATATAATCACACCATTAATGTCAACTTTTATGGATATGAAACTTAACTTTTTTTTGCACTTATGGTATGAAAATTATATTGGTAGGTATTTGGATTTATTTTACACAACCTAGGCATGAATTTTGATTTTAATTCATAGTGTCCATGAGTCATGGATCATTGGAGTCTTTGTTTGATAGGTGGATCAGTTTTGGTTATATCCAAACCTATTTAGTTTCAGTTTGAGTCAATTATTTATACATATGTCATTAGTCTATTTTTTGGTTGTGTTTATATATTTTTGGTGTTTTACACCTCAATTTATGAAGTATGTACTATTATTATACCATGTACACATGGAAGATTAGTTCTCCCTAGATAATAATATAATTCTTTTGGAACATCTAATGAATAGATTGGTTATGCTATATTTTTATTAAAATCTGGCATCGACCCTTTCTGAAATTATTAGATGGTAAATCATTCACCAATGATGAACTAAGACCCATTACACTAGACATAGAACCCTTCAGATCACAGAATACCCCTAAGATAGGTGATGATCCATTTTTTATTTGAATGGTCTTATCCGGGTCATTAAAAGTGGCATCTAATTAGTGTTTTGGTATTTTTAGGGATTTTCTATATATAAGATATGATTATCATGATTAATAAGTAATAAATACAATGGAATAATAATCCTCTAAATAGTGGAAGTTTAAATTATTGAGGGATGCTTGAGTATTATGTAGGCACCATAGGTATGAGTGTGAATTTTGTTTAAGTGTTTCAAGAGTGATATAATCAAACTCGAGAATTTCCATAGATATCAATATAAGGAAATATTATATATTAGTTCATGAATCATTAATATAATGTCACTATAAGATATGTTCATATTATTTTACATTTTATGAATATTATATTTTAATAACATTAATTAATTTTAAAGAACTAATAACATAATCAGTTTTTTCATAACTAGTTTAATATGGGAAAAATTATTAATTTAAGTTACTCAAATTTTTCTTTTCCTTCTATTATTGATTTTCTCTACATAGTGTAATAATTTTCGTCATTTTTTCTGACATTGATGTTTGAATTATTAGTGAAATAATTATATCTTTTAAAAATAGATAGAACTATTTTCTATCAATGTGTTTAAATTTATTATCATGATATACTCTCTATTCAGAGTTATCCTATTGAACATGTTTTATAATTTCTATGTTAAACTAATATTTATATACTCAGAGATATATTTTATAATTTTAAATAATTGGATAGATATGGAAAATCCTTTGGTTATTTTCAAAAGTAATGGAAATCTGTTTTTCAATTACATATTTCAAATATAATGGATTTTTGTAGGTGGGTACATTTTTGGAAATAGATAACTGTTTTAAAGAAAAATAAGAAGCCTTTTTACTAAACATAATTGAAAAAATCTAATAGTTTTGTGAAATTGGGGTTTCTTCAAAAGAATTTAGGTTGTGAATTTTGAAATATTGAAGAACCAAAAATAAAACAACTAAATGTTTTTAAAAAAGAGGAAATAAAATTTTAAAGTATAAAATAGATTCCATAAGTAGTTGTTATATTGGAGAAGACCATGATGGTTTTAACGCCCTTACCCCAGTTTCCCACACCAAGTGAATTATTTTAATACATTGTCATGATATAAAGAATCATGTCATAAAGGACTGATCTGTTTTGCAGTCTTGGAAAATAGATTACATACATGAACTTTATATTACAACTTCTAACATAAAATACAGCATAAGAAATCCTTTGAGAACACCATTATTCCCCTAGTTTAAACATTCATATCAATAATAATACACTTCTGGGCATATTTGTAAAATTAAACATAAAAAGGGGTGAGATCAGATGCTCAGAAAGGGTAAATAATTCAGCAGAAGCTATAAACTTTTAAAGAAAGATGTATAATAAGAACAACAGCCTTTTAAACATAAACTTGAACATAATATGGAAAAAATAAATAAAACAGTACCACATAAACATGAACATATGTATTCTAATTTTCTAATAATCACATGTAATTACTAATTTCATAGAGAGGGAATGCATAAGCCAAGATATAATGAGATTGATGAATTAACCCTTACCCTAGATCTAATACACTATGTTCGTGTCCGAAACATTTGTATAATTTTTTTAGAAATATTTTTAACTTATATCATAATCATAGTAATATTTATTATATCATATATTAATCTTTTATGACTTTATATTACCCATTTATTAATAATTCAAAGTTAATGCAACATTTCAGGTAATATCGCTTTGTTTATCGTATGTGTTTTGACTCGTTATTCTTGATCGTATTACATAGATCATAATTTAATTACTTCTAGAATGTATAATATGATTTATATATAATATATATTCATAATATAAATATATATAATTGATAGATATATAAAATGGAATACACCATTCATGGAGATGGGAGGTCGTACGTATGCATGAACAATGTTTCAGTTTTCTTATTGTATTGAATGGAAGTAAGTGAATGACATATATGTAAATATAAATATAAATATATATATATATATATATATATATATATCATTCCAGTAGACTTATTATTTCATATATTTAATAATTCTAAATAAAATATATATTTTTTATAATCATTCCTGGATGGTTAAAGTAGAGAATGAATCTAATCACGTCATGGAGATGGTAGGTCGTACGTACGTAAGACCAATGATATCATTCCATTAATGATTAAATGACATAGAAATAAATTCTATATTAATTATAAGGAATAATAATCATGTCATATTCTTTATTTTTATTTATTATTCTCATAATTATATCCATCCAAATAAAGTAATTTGGAATAACAAATTACACCACGGTGTGGAGACGGTTTGTCGTACATACGCAAGCATGGTGATATTATTATTCATAGGATGGATAAAACGATGAATATAATTTTTACATGATTATATTAACATATATGTACTTGTATGATACTATATTTATTACCCAGGTATGGAAACAATATAGAAAGATTAAGTAGAAGAAGAAAAGTACTTTGAAAGAAGGGATAAAATGATTACCTCTTCTTCGGATGTTTCCTTTTGATTTGAAAAAAATGTATCTTTAGGATTGATATATTAACAAAGTTATCCCTAGAGGATGAATTGAGAGAGGTTTATAGGAGAAATTTTTAGGTTTTGGTAGAAACAAAAGGCTTTAGATACATGAGTTAAAGATAAAGGGAGGTGCCCTTTTATAAGAGAGGCGAGGGGCACTTTAGGTAAAATATTGAAATATTAATTTATTATAAAATAAATTTGGTTTTAAAATAAGTAAAAATTGATTTATTTCTAGGATAATATATTGATGGGTCTAAATCCTCTCAACCAATAGTTTTTATACATGTTTAGGTCATAACATTAACCTTATCTTTTATATTTAACCCTTTGTAAAATAAGTTAACTCTTACCATATCCTATTGTACATGGTTAATATATTTACTATAAAATTACAAGGAAAAATAAAGTGGATAATTTATGAAATTTTTATCACATTTAATGTTATTTGAAAAAACATTAGTTTTTTAGGATTTTTATAACATTTAATAATATAATATTTATTTTAAAATCTCATTTATGTCAATTTTAACACTATTTAATAATTGATTGTTGTTAAAGTCATAACAACTTTATTACTTAGAAAAAAGGCATTAACTCATCCATAATATGTAAATGGAATCTATAAAATTAGTGGATGGTATAAAAATATTAAAATTATATTTATTTCAATATTTATAAATTCATTTATTTGAATCTTTCATTAATGAGGTAATCACTGCATCATAATTGTGTCATAAATAAATATATTTATCTAATGTATAAAAATTATAAATATAATAACATGATGTAGTAAATATTTTTATATTTCTAATTACTGTTCATATACATATAGATCAGTTATATAACCCAATATTAAAATTTATTTAGTAAAAGATATATGTTTATGTTATAATTATCTTTACTTTAAAATAATTCTTTTAACATGTCATTATCACACCCAAGTGGTCCCATGGGGACATAAAATCATCCTAAGGAATAAAATGGTCGAAAATATCTAATAAAATTGGATTATGACATGTTTTAGGGTAGTTTAGTATTATTATATTATTATTTTTTACCCTTATTTACCCGATTTACCATTTAACCACGGTAAATAAAAGTAATTACTAAAGTTACAATTCATAATATATAAAAATTAAAGGTACCTATTAAAAAATTTGGACCTTATGATTCCAAATATGGAGTCCATTTTTACAAATTTGAAATAGAGAGTTGGAAGAAATAAATTTCAAATTAATTTCTATTGACAAAACCAAAAAGAGATTTTTTAAGAAGTAAAAACTATCAAAAGATTGACATGTCTTTGTGTCAAATTTAAGTTTCAAATTACTTACAATGAACTAAATATCATTAAATTATAAAAATATAATATAATTATACATCAAAACCACTAATTTATAATTTAAAATATAAATTATTTCTTTTAAAAATGTAGTTTTCAATTAAAATTTAGTGTTTTCACTATTCATCAATATATGCCAGTTAATAGAAAAGTTCCAAAAATTTATCAAAAATAAATTTTTATATATATATTCTAATTAATAATTTAATTTCATAAAATTTAATATATATAAAGTGTTAAATATTGGATTTAAAAATTCTTCTCCATTAAAAGGAAGAAAAACTGCATTTTTTGAAAAATACTTCTTTATCTGAAAAATTGATTTTGTCGATATATGATGTCTAAGAAACACAACAGATGAATGTTAAAATTATATGGGATACATAAAATTCAAAATGAGGTTAATACTATCCATAACCACGTTTTAAATAGCTAGTTTGATAGGTCGTGTTGTGCTTGAACTCGGTATTGCGTACATTTCTCACTATTGAATTATTTAAAAAGGAACCATACTATAGAATATTAGGGTTTTACATTATCCCCTCCTTCAATAAATTTCATCCTCTAAATTTAAAATAAGGATTGAAATCTAGTGGTTTGATATTTCAAAATATCTTATTTGAAATCCCAAATAAAAAATTGGATTAATGAGACCTCTGTTTTAAAATAAATAATGATAGCTATGAAGGTTACCAGAAATAACACATACAAAGTTTCCATATAGGAAAACATGGATATATAATAGAAAACCTACCATCATGTTATGATGGAGCATGATTGAGAATAATATTTGGAGAAATTTAGTAATCTAATTCCATATTGATGATCCAAGGGATCGTTTGATTCATTTCAAAAAAAAGTACTAGGAAAAAATTTATGATATTTTCACTAGAGTTGAATAATTACTTCATTTAATAAGAACACAAGGAAGAATACTTCGTTTACATGTAAAGTTTCATCTGTTAACTAATTCCTACAAGAAACTCATCTATCTTTTCAAAAGATAATAAATCTAAAAAAAGCATTATATTTATCTTAATTATATAAGGTTCCATATATAAACATACACCATTTAAATAAATGAAACTATGTTATACAAACCAATGAATTCTTGTAGGCCAAAGTTAGCCGATAAAGCCTTATTGCACTTCAGTTGTGGGTTTGATTCCTGTAACCTTATCCCACATGAAGGGTTATCACCCGAACTACAAGTTTTCATTTTTCTAAAACTATAGTATTATAACATTCCTAAAATAATATTAAGAAAGGTTTTAAAATTAAACAATACTATACAATATTTAACATAATCCATTCCATCTTTTAGAGTTATCCAAAATACTTCTATCCATACTCTCTCTAAAAGGACTCTAAATTTATAAAATCAATTGTAACATCATATTTCCCAAAGAACACAATTTTTCTCTTTCATCCCATAAGAAATATATGATTACAATCATAATATTAAAACATTAATGAAAACAAAAAAGTATTGCAATAAAATCCTTATATATATCACATCCTTATTATTACTAGAATATAATTCTTGAACGGAAACACAAATAAATTAATTATTCTACTTCGACTGTAGTAACAACATAAAATTTACCTTGATCCATTTATTTCTTTAGATCTATATTTCCTTGATGCTTTGGAAAATAATTTTCATAATGTACCATATCATTAAAATTATAAAATTGCACAACTTCTTTCACTACCTTTCAATCATGATCCTGGGGACCTTTCTCTCCACATTTGTAACAAACCCCATTCATTTTAGGCATGTACCAGGGTGTTTCTTCCCACAATTATCACATAAGGAAAAATACTTCATTCTCTTTTCCCTTTATCTGCCTCTTTCTCCACTATTCCATTCTTCTCTTACTTTAATTTAACGTCATAAGACTTAGATAATTACTTTTCTGTCTTGATATAACATGAGACTATATCTTTGTATGATGAGAAATATTGTGAAACCAATACCTATCGGAGGAAAGGTTTTAACCCATAAACGAATCGATCAACCTTACTTCTTGGGTTATTTTTGTAATCTGTAGCATTCCTTGTTAACCTTGTAAAGTTAGCCTCGTACTTTTCCTCATTTTTATCCCCCTTTTGCCTCAGGCTGAGAAATTTCCTTTCCATATCAGCTCGCTATTCACGAGGAAAGTATTTTTTTTGGAAATGTTAATTAAACTCCCTCCATTCTATATTTTATACTTCTTCATCCTTATTTGTGTTCTGAATTAATCACCACCATTGATCCACATCTCTTAAGAGACGATAAACTACCATGACAACCTTTTCCCTTTAATTACATCCCAAAGTAAGAATTTTTTTTTCTAAGGAACTTATCCATTTCTCATACACAAATAGATTTTTAGTCCCAATTAATGTTGGAGGTTGTTGTCTCATGAAGCGGTCTAAAATTGATCCACCACATTGTGGATTAGGCTGGTCCATACAGTGGAGGTTATTATTCATAACCTGAGTTAGCTATCCCAGTATGGTTATAATCTTTTCAGCACTAGTTGTGTCACTATATCCACTATCATTATCTTGTATAAGAGGTAAATACCTACATGGATTATGTGTGTCAATATGATTTCCATTACTTCTATCAGGCTCCATTTCGAAACAATTGTATACAATATATTATGTTTTGAATCATAATTCATAAATCCAAACTAGTAAAATAATTTACATAAATTGAAATTTTTATGCATTTCTAACCCATAATAATAAAATTGTACATTTAATAACATATTTAATAATAAATCCTTTATAATGGTATATTAAGGAAATATTAATTATCCTAAGAAAATCCCCCAGGGGTGTTAAACCTGGTGTGCAATAAGGCCCGTTGCCATGTACCAGGTTACCCTGAGTCAAGCCTAGAACACCTTGTCAGATTTTTCACCTCAAGTTACATCTATTCCAAAACCAAATACACTTGTAGTATCTATAAAAGGATGTACTTCTTAGAATATCCATGTAATCCCAACTTTACCAAAATTATAGGGGGTTCTTATATACTTACCCTCAATGTTATCTTAGGGATATGATACATAATCTATGTTTTCTAAATCTATTCCAAGTTTGTTTCTAAACTTCATTTGATACCAACTGTATTTCCCTGACCCCAGTTTCATAGAACTAGTGTATTATTATAATACATTGGCATGATACAAGGAATCGTGTCATGACGGACTGATCAGTTTAGCAGTCTTAGAGAATAGATTACATACACAAACTTTACATTAAAATTTATAAAATGTAATACAGTATATGTAATACTTTTATAACACCATTATTCCCCTAGTCTAATCCTTCATATCAATCATAATACACTTCTTTTCATTCTGGGAAAATAAAACATAAAAAGGGGTGAGCTTAGATGCTCAGTAAGGGTAAATAATTTAGTGAAAGCTATAAAAATTTAAGGCAATATGTAAAATAAAAACCAAAGCCTTTTAAACATAAACTTGAACATTGTATTGGAAAAATTAAATAAAAAATTTCTATATAAACATGCAATGTGATATTATACTAGTAGAATATTTACATGTAATAACTAATTTAACAATGAGGGAATACATAATGATGAACATAATAAATACAATGTTAAGGCAATGTGCTAAGACCATTCACAAATATCCTATGAAGGCCTTGTGTCAAGACACTGTTTTGTCTCACGAGACCTACCGATGCATCGAGGGGCTATAGAAGGCCCCACCCATCCCATACTAAGTCCAATGCATCCCTCAAATGAAAATTGTGAAACCTAACATAATCATTCATATTAAAACTAAAATATGAATTGTTAATAGCTTGACCATAAACCATGTAAAATACACAGTCAAACATATCATAACTCATTCAATACAATATGGAAGATTTTAATATAATAAAACATCCTCAATCTAGAATAATATCTAGCAAAGGATGTTTACATAGTTGAAAATTATCAGTAAAACACTTTGAGAGAAATATCCATTTTTCATGAATTCATTTAAAAGTCACAAAATTTATAAATGAAGTCATTAAAAATAGATTTTGGAATCAAAGTGTCCCATAACAATTTGAAACTTTTGAAATGAATTAAAATTTTTAAAAAATCATGTCCATATAAGTAAACCCTTAAAAACATTTTGAAAAACATGGACATTAAATAAATAAATTTAGAAAAATATATCATTAAAAATTTAGAATGATGATATAGTTAAAGAGTCCCTTCCAAAAAACCTTAAATAATTCTTTTTGAAAGCATTTTTATGATACATAGACATGGATGATAAATATGTCAAAATAAATACTTACACAGAAACAATCTTAGATAATAATGAGATTGAAGAATTAACCCTTACCTTTGATCCAATAATCTATGTACATGTCCAAAACTCTTCTATAATGTTTTTAAACATATTATTAACCTATATAAGAATCATAATAATGTTTATTATATCATATATAATTCTTTTATGAATTTCTATTACCCATTTATTAACAATTCCATGTTAATGCAACATTTCTGGTAATATCGCTTTGTTTATCGTACGTATTTTGACTTGTTATTCTTGATCATACTACTTTCATCATGATTTAATTACTTACAAAATGTATAATATTATTTATATATCAGATATATTCATAATATAAATATATATAATAGATAGATATATAAAATAGAATACACCGTTCATGGAGATGGTAGGCTGTATGTACGCATAAACGATGTTTCTGTTTTCTTATCGTATTGAATGGAAGAAAGTGAAGGACATATATGTACACACACAAAAACATATATATATATATATATATATCATTATAGTAGAATCATTATTTCATATATGGAATAATTATGAAGAATATATATTTTTTATAATCATTCTTGGATGGTTAATGTGGAGAATGAATCTTATTGTGTCATGGAGACGGTAGGCCGTGCGTACGCACGAGCGACAATATCGTTCCATTAATGATTAAATGATATGGAACTGGATGGTATATTAATTATAAATAATAGTAATCATGTCATATTTATTATTTATATCTATTATATGTATCATTATATCCATCCAAATAAAGTAATGTGGAATAAAAAATAACACCAAGACATAGAGACGGTAAGCCGTACACATGTACGCATGGTGATATTATTATTAATAGGATTAATAAAATGATGAATAAAGATGTCCCATGATTATATTAACATCTATTTATGTGGATAATACTGGATTTATTAATTTTTTATGGGAATAATATAGAAAGAAGAAGTAGAAGAAGAAAAAAACTTTGAAAGAAGGGATAAAATGATTACCTCTTCTTCAGGTGTTTCCTTTTTATTTGAACAAAAGGGATCCATATGATGGATATATGCCAAAATTTAGGACTCTATGATTAATTGATGGAGGTTGGGATGAGAAATGGTCAGGGTGTTTCTGAACAAAAATTCTTTAGAGGTGTGAGTTAAAGAGAAAGGAAAGTGTCCTTTTATAAGATAGGTGAGGGGCACTTTAGTAATTTTTTAAATATTAAATAAAAAATAATAGTATTTTTGGTTTCTAATAGCTCCGTATTGATTAATTTAGAGTATAATATGAGTATGGTTCTAAAACCACTCTAGTAATTGTAGAATCGAAATAATGATGTAGATGCTCAATATACAAGAGGGGGGGTGAATTGTATACTTTAAAAATTCCTTTGGAACCTTTAAAGTTAGTTATGAATAACTATGGTTTCCTTAAGAAAAGGAAAGGGCTAAGTTTAACAAAGTTAAACTAAGAAAATTCACAACACCTCTAATACCAAATGAAAACTTGGAAAGAGATTCTGAAAGTAGGTTCCGGAAATATGGTTTCGGAAATTAAAACTTAACAAAAGATAACAATATGAGATTCTACCTTAAAGCGTATAGAATATAAATGAAACAGAGTACAATTAATGAAGTATAAGTAATTTATACTTTCCTTATAATACAAAATGCAGCGGAAACAAACAAGTAGTAAAACTACAAGTAACAAGATATAAATCTTTTAACCCAAAGAGAAGGGTATCCAACAACCTTGGATAAAGGTCCCTTGATTTATAATTTAAAGAAAGTATGTCTTACCCAAACTAGGGTAAGCCCTCGATATGAAGATCAGAGTCTCTATCTTGCTATCCCCACAAGCCCTCAACTTCAAGGTAGTTGGAAACCTCTATCTTCCTCAGCAAGGAAGCCCTCAACTTCAAGGTGTTGGAAACCTCTGTCTTCCTATCCTCGGAAGTCCTCGAATGTAATCACCAACATTCGGAGTCACACAAATATTTGAGAGTTAATAAGAGCCTCTCTCTCTAGAAATTACTTCAATAGCATGTATGCACAATTTCGAAGAAGTTATCCATCAGTTGTGAGCTCTTTCAAATGAGCTCCTATTTATAGGCAAGGCTGACCTCCTTTCCAACGGTCATATTTTCCTTAAAAGTCGGAGGGACCTGTACACGTGTAACATAAAAAACGGTTAGTTTATAACAGAATAGATGACATCGTTTTATAACAAAAAAGTGTAACAAGATATATGGCATCGTTTTAAGTCTAATTGAAAAGTTTGGAGTGAATGTTCGGAGTGTAACAAAAATATCAAAGTTTAGACAAATTATAAAAGTGTAAGAAAAAATAAAGTTCGAAGTCAAACTAAAAAATAATTTTCGGAGTCTAAATAAATTCGGAGTGTATAAAACTAAGATGACCAGATTCTATTTATTAGGTGAATTTGGAATGATCATTCGGAATGAGAATTCGTCATCAGAATTCGTAATGAGAATTCGTCATCAAAATTCTTAATGAGAATTCTTCATCAGAATTCGTAATGAGAATTCGTCATCAGAATTCATAATGAGAATTCGATGTCGAACTTCATAAGGATTCGTATCCTGAATTCAGAGTAGAACATAATCAGAGTTCGTATCTGGAATTCTTAATGAAACTTTATCACAGTTCTCATCTGGAATTCGGAGTGAAACTTTATTACAGTTCTCAACCAGAATTCGGATCCTAAAACAGAATACTTCATATCAAAGTTTCAAACAATTCTGAGAACATAGAAATTAATCCAAATCTTATACTTAAGAAAAATATGGATGAAAATATGATAAGGATAATTTTTTTTACAAAATCAATTTTCCTTATAAAAGTAATTTTCCTTATAAAAGCGATTTTCCTTATAAAAGAAATTTTCCTTAAAAAGCGATTTTCCTTATAGAAGAAATTTTCCTTATAAAATAGATTTTCCTTATAAAAGAAATTTTCCTTATAAAAGAGATTTTCCTTAAAGATAAGGTGTTTGTGATTTTCAAAATAAGAAGGAATGGAAAAGGCATAAGGAAAACCTTATTGACTCAACAATCTCCCCCTTTTTGGAAAGCACAAACATCCTTACGAAAAAGAAATTATAAGAAGAAAGAAAACATGAAGGCTTATCTCCCTTTTCTTATGGATGTAGATGAATACGACTAACTCCCCCTTAGGATTTGAAACTCTAAGGATCGTATTCTATATTTCCAGAATGATATTTCATTACAAATAAGAATGCATTCTTTAATGAGAAACTCCCCCTTAGATAAACTCTTATTAGAGTTTGTTTTCTTTCTCTCCCTTTGTTAAGATTCTTTTTCCCTTTCATTAGAGTTCTTTTCCTTCTCCCCCTTTGTGATTTTCAAAAAGAATTTGAGGTAATGGAAAATATAACAAAGTACCTGAAAAATTAGCAGTAACAAGAGAAAAAAAATGGGGAAGCACAATTTCTATTAAGTTTAAAAATTTCAACAACAAAAGTGTTAAGGTACAACAAAAGATCGGATATGTCTATTTAGGATCTTTCTCCTTCACCATGAGACCCTTTAGAATAGTCTTTATCTTCTTTCAGACTTTATGATATTCTTCAGCTTTCTTCTCTAACACAACAATTCTTGCATTTTGGGATTCAATCTTTTCTTCCTAGGCTTGAAACTTTTCTTCCTGAGCTTTAAACTTTTCTTCCTAAGCCTTCAACTTTTCTTCAAACTCAATCCTATGGTCCCTTTCATACTTCTAATTTTGAGAGATAGAATTTAGCTTCCCATTTAGATCTCTGACTTCTTGAATCTGGAAATTATTTTCATTTGTCAATTTCTCTTCAAAGGAAGAAGTCAGCTCATTTATCTTCCTGTCCTCAGTCTCAAAATCATCCTTCACATTATCTTGAAATTCATCAAAGAGCCTCATTTCTTCTATAGTCTTCCTCGACCAACTGGTCATCCTCTTGCAAGATCTTTTGTGGGATTTATAGCTGACAAAGAAAGATTTGAATTGAGCTTCTATCTCAACACACTTATCCATGACCATGGATACAGAGTCTGATTTCTGATTCAAAGCATGTTGGAGCATCTGACATCTTGAATCAATGCTTGAGAAAGTCGGAATAGAACCTACCAGCTTTATTAAAGACTGAACAACAAAATTATGCCCCAACAAAGATGACTTCGAATCTGAGACTCTGCTTGGAGAAATTTGTTCTTCAACTTGGTAAAGCTTTCTCTTTGAAGAAATACTAACTTCCTTTCTCTTCACTACTATTGAGCTCGGAGTATCAACAAAAATTTTCTTTCCCTTGTCTATTTTCAGAACGGATTCCTATTCCAGGGTTCTCTTTTCACTGTCAGACACTTGAATAATATTGTCTTCATCATCAGAAACTTTCTGAGCACCATCCTTTACATTCTCCATTTGAGCAATATCTTGTAGAAGTTGTTCTTCCTCTACATGATAAGCTACTTCTTCTTCTCATTTCTCATCTTCCATCACTGGAATGACTAGCTTAGAAGACTCATCTTCTGAGGTTCGGAGCGACAAATGTTCCGAAGGAGTCCCCTTATAATCATCTACTTGTTTTAAAACATCTCTGGTTTCACCACTTCCTTCAGCAACAACTTCTTCTTCTTCTACTTGCTCAATATGCTCTATTTCCTCAACAGGCTTAGTAGCTGCCTCTCCCGGAGCGACAAAGTCTCTTCCTGGAGTCTCAGGTAGAGATTCCAAGGAAAAAGATCTCAGAACAGGAATGTTCGCAGAAACCATCTCATTGAACTTTAACAAAGTCTGAGCTACCTCAACTTCATACATCTTCTTCTTGAGCTTCTTTTCTTTTTCTTGTTTTTCTAGGTCCTCCGTTGTTCTTTCTTTCAAGGCCTTAGCCTCCACAGGATCCAAGACAAACTGAGGCTCCCCTTGCACTCTCTTCTCTTTTATTTCCCTCCATTTAGCAACTACCTCATCTGGGTAAGATTTCTGCTTCTTCAGTTTTGGAGGTGCGGAATGAACTTCCTTAGACTTGGGATTCTCTGCTTCAACTTCAAATTCTTTCAACTTTCTCTTCCTCAATGTCTTAGAGGACTCCAGATCAGCAACTCTCAGAACCGTTTCTTCTTGAGCAGGTAAATCAATAAACTGACCAATCTTCTTGTCGAAAGCTATATCCATCCTTTTGAGTTTACCATCACTCACCAGCATAATCTTGCAAACTCTTGGATTAGACTTTCAAGCCTCCTTGAAAGACTCAAGGCACCAAACTATCAACTTTGAGAGGATTGCTGGATACATTATGATCTGAGCTCTCAGATTCCCTTTCTTAACATTCTCAAGAGTTATGAGAATGTGCTTCATCAGGTTAAACTTCCTCAGATTTATCAGAAAATCTAGGATGTAGATCTCACTCTTCTTCAGACTATCTTTTTCACCCTTTCTCGGTATGACAAGGCCTTTTACCCATAATTCTAGAATTCGAAAATTCGTAGATAAAATAGAAATCATCGGAGCCTTGTTATCTGTCAGTCCGAGAGTTTCTAATGCTTTTTCCTTATCGAAGCTACCCTTTGAATCCGGCAACACATGAGATATGAATTCAGATTCTCCTTCATTATTCAGCCCTACCAAGCTGGCTACCTTGGAATAGGAAAGCTTATAAGTCTTACCATAAGACTTAAAAGACAACTTCTCCCTTCCATCTTCCTTAAGAAAGGAGAATGTTTCATAGAACTCTACAAGAAAATCTGAATAAAATTCATCTTGATTTCCTGGCTTGGACACAGAAATATCTTCCCATCCGTTGAGCTTAATATTTTTGGAAATAAGAGAGTCATACTTGTTGAAGAAATCAGGATGAACCAGCCTCTCTCTATATACTAACCACATTGAAATCGGCTTAGAGGAAGACATGTCTTGAGAAGCTACTTCCACAGACATTCGGATCTGAAGACCTCTGAGAAGTTCGGAACGGTGAAATCTAAAGTTCGGAACAACTTTAAAACGGAGAGGCAGAGTTTCAGGACACTGGAGCTTGAAAACCGATGTGGGACAACCATTTGCGGTCCCCTTTATATAGGCAATGAGAAAACGATTTAGCTTCCTCGGTTGATCGAACGATTGTGACAAGCTGAGATCAGATCTGGCGGTTGAAAACCAATTCTCAAGAAAACTTGAATCCGATCTTTTGAGGTTTTTATTAAAACAAATATTTAAGAAAATTATAATCCGAAAACAAAATATAAGAAAATGCCAGCAAGTAAAGTATGACTACGAAAACTTTGAGTAAGGAAATCATACCTTTTGGATTGGATTAGGAGGATTATTCGTAATGGGTAATATTTGAAGAAAAATTAACTATATAAAAAAACAAAACTCACTATGAAAAAAAACTCAATACGGAAAACTCAGTATGAAAAACATTATAAGAATTCCAGTACGAGAATTTTTTTTTTAAAAAATTGAATATGAAAAACTCATTATGAAAGACACGGTACAAAAATCTCGTTATGGATATAACAGTACGAAATTTCCCATTCCAGAAGTGTTCAATATGAAGATTTTGATTCCATAAGTCTTCTATATGAACATATCCATTCTGGAAATTTTAGTTTCGGAAATTCCATTCCGGAAATTTAGTTCCGAAAAGTTTGAAAAACTAATTTTGAAAATTTTAGTTACTCTAACAATCAAATGTACTCCCCCTATGAAAAGGAGTTTATTACTATAAGGAGAATTTTTTCAACAGAAAGTTAATTAAGAAAGATTACCTTATGGTTATCATTCCTAACTTCTGTTTAATGTATTCAAATCTATCATAAGGCAAAGATTTCGTGAAAATATCAGCATTTTGATCTTGTGTTCCAATAAACTGAATAATAATATCTCCTTTTTGTGTGTGATTCCTAAGAAAGTGATGCCTAATATCTATGTGTTTTTCACGAGAGTGATGTGAAAGGTTCTTACTAAGGGAAATGGCACTTGTGTTATCACAAAAAATTTGAGTTTTAGTAAAACTCAAGCCATAGTCTGTGAGTGTGTGTTGCATCCACAACACTTGAGCACAACAACTTCCAGCTGCTACATATTCGGCTTCATCAGTGGAAAGTGCTACAGAATGTTGCTCCTTGCAAGACCAAGAAACTAACGAATCTCCTAAGAAATGACAAGTTCCGGATGTACTTTTTCTATCCATTCTACATCCACCAAAGTCAGCATCAGAAAGGATTTTTAGAACAAAATCATTTCCAGAAGTATAAAATAATCCTAAATCCATGGTTCCCTTAAGGTAGAGAAAAATTCTTTTTACTGCCTTTAAGTGAGATTCCTTAGGATTGGATTAATATCTTGCACATAAGCATACTGAAAACATTAAGTCTGGTCGACTAGCTGTTAAGTAAAGTAGACTTCCTATCATACCTATAAAAGATGTTTGATCTACTGGTTTCCCAGCTTCATCAAGATCTAAAGAGTTTGAGGTACCAATGGGAGTACTTATACTCTTAGTGTTGTCATAACCATAATTTTTGAGAAGATCTTTAATATACTTATGTTGAGATATATAGGTTACTTCTGGTTTTTGAGAAATTTGAAAACCAAGAAAAAAAGTTAACTCACCCATCATACTCATTTCAAACTCAGATTTCATTAGACTTTCAAAAGAGTCGGTTAAAGATTTCTGAGTTGAACCAAATATAATGTCATCAACATAAATTTGAACAATCAAAACATTTTTATTATATTTATTTATAAAAAGGGTTGGATCTTCATTTCCATTAACATAGTTATTTTGAAGCAAAAATCCAGTGAGTCTATCATCCATGCTTGTGGGGCTTGTTTAAGGCCATACAGAGCTTTGGTAAGTTTAAAAACATGATCAGGATGTTTTGTATCTTCAAAGACAAGAGGTTGTTCAAAAAAACTTCCTCTTGAAAATAACCATTAAGAAAATAACATTTCACATCCATTTGGAAAAGTTTAAAATTAAAGAATGCTACAAAGGAATGTAGAATACAGATAGATTCAAGTCTAGCTACTGGAGCATAGGTTTCTTCATATTCTATTCCCTCTTGCTGATTATAGCCTTTAGCAACAAGTCTAGCTTTATTTCTTACTATGACTCCATTTTCATCACATTTATTTCTGAAAACCCATTTTACTCAAATTACAGAAGTTTCCTTAGGTCTTTCAACCAAAGTCCAGACTTTATTCCTTTCAAATTCATTTAGTTCATCTTGCATGGCTTTGATCCAATCATCATCACCTAAAGATTCATCAGTGCTTTTAGGTTCCAATTGGGAAAGAAATGCTAGATGTTATACTTCATTTCTTAAGGAACTTCTAGTCCATATAGGTTGATTTACATCACCAATGATACTATCACTGGGAAGATTCTTAAGGAACACCTGACTTGGCTTTTGAAAAGCCTGTTCATCAACAAAGGGTAGAAAGTCTTCTGGGGTAAATATTTCAGAAGTATCTTCTTGAACATTTTCCTTATCAGAAGGTTCTTCTATCAAAGGTTGATAATTAGTTTTTGAAAACACATCCGAGGATGTAGGATGGGATTGTTTAAAAACAAAAGGATCAGACTCATCAAATTTTACATGCACTGTTTCTTCAACAGTACAAGTGTTTTTATTAAAAACTCTATAAGCCTTAGATGTTGTGGAATAACCTAAGAAAATTCCTTCATCAGATTTTGGTGTGAATTTATTTAAGTTATCTTTTGTATTCAAAATGAATACTTTGCAACCAAAAACCTTGAAGTAGGATAGTCTTGGTTTTCTACCATTCCATAACTCATAAGGGGTTTTATTAAGAAAAGGTCTAATCAAAACTCGATTTATAGTATAGAAAGAAGTACTTACAGCTTCAGCCCAAAAATGTCTATCTATAGAAAATTCACTCAACATGGTTCTAGTTATCTCTTGAAGAATTCTATTTCTTCTCTCAACTACACCATTTTTTTGAGGAGTTCTAGGTGCTGAAAAATTGTGAGTAATACCTTTTCTACTACAAAAAGTTTCAAAATAAGAATTTTGAAATTCTCCTCCATGATCACTATGAATCGTTTTTAATGGAAGGTTTTTCTCATTTTTAACTTGAGCTCTAAAACTTTTGAAATAGGAAAAATCTCCAGATTTCTTTGATAGAAAATAAACCCAAGTAAATCTAGTGTAATCATCAACTAGAACAAACACATAGTATTTGCCTCCGATACTTCCAGTTTGTGTTGGACCATAAAGATCCATGTGCACTAACTGTAATGCATCAGTTGTTGAGACTTCACCGACTGATTTAAAACTAGATTTATGTTTCTTGCCATATTGACAAGGATCACAAACTTTAGACGAATCAAATCTAAGTTTCGGTAGATCCTTAACTAGTTTCTTCTTAGAGAGTTTACATAGGTTTCTAAGGTTACAGTGACCTAATATTCTATGCCATAACCAGGAATGATCTTCCATTGCACTTAGGGAAGGTAAATCTTGGCTCCTGAGGTCTTCTAGGTTCAAAGTGTAAACATTCTCTTGCCTATTGGTTGAGAGAATAAATTCTTCCTTGGAATTGTGAACTAATAACCTATCATTCCTAAAATTCACAAGGTATCCTTCATTACATAACTGTCTTATGCTAATGAGGTTGTGCCTAAGACCCTTAACAAAAAGAACATTTGAAATCAAAGTTTTTCCTAAAAGAAAAATATTACCAATTCCAACAATCTCTGCCTTAGCATTGTCTCCGAAAGTTACATTTCCTCCTTTCGTTTTGATAATCTTTTCAAAATAGCTTTTATTACCAGTAATGTGCCGGGAACATCCACTATCCATGTACCATGTATTGTTTCTGGTACTCACTTTTTTTCCTGAAATAAAGAAGATAATTAGACTTTCAGTATCCAAACTTTTTTGGATATGAGATTACCAGATAACAAAATTTTAGGAACCCACATTTTCTTGGAAAAGTAAGCTTTTTGAAATCCTAAGGATTGGGTTTTGTTTAGGGATCAATTCTTTGCCCAGTGACCACCACATTGACACTTAGTACAAAATGGGTAACTTTGAGGAACAAAATAATTGTTACTAAAAAATGGTTTTGCATGGTTATAACCAAATCTAGATTTATTTCTTAAAGGTTGTATTTGGGAATACATTTTATCAAAATTTTCCTTACCGTGGGTAAAGTTTGATAAACACTTCTTTAAGGAAAAAATTTCGGACTTGAGTTTTATAACCAAGTTTTTATCCTCAAAATCATTAGTTTTAGAACTAGATCTAGGATCGAAAACATTTTTCTTAGAAATTACTTTTTCTAATTCTTTAGAAAGTTTATTCTTCTCAGAACTTACTTCCTCAAGATTTTTTGAAATACTTTCAAAATCAGCATTTTTCTTATCAAGATCTATAGAAAGATCTGATATCTCTTTTATAAGAATAGAATTCATAGAGTTTGCCTTATCAAGTTTCTTATTGAGTTTAGAATTCTCAATCTCAAGAAGTTCAGCAAACCTAGAGACTTCTTCATAAGTAGGTAAAGTATTTTCTTCATCAGAAGAGGATTCTTCATCAGAAGAGTTATAATACTTTTTATCATTAGAATTTAAAGAATCATTGGTCAATGATTCAACATTTCGTACCTTAGCCATAAAACAATGATTATCAATAGGTAATCTGGCTATAAGACCAAGATTCTTCTATCCTGAAGATTCGTAATCAGAAGATTCATCTGAAGAGTCACCACCACTGGCACTCCAGGTGTCACTAGCTTTCAAAACTTTCTTAGCTTTGCCTTTATAATACTTCTTTCTGTTCCTATCTGAATGCCTTTCTTTCCTTTCTTTCCTTTTGAGCAAAGGGAAATCTGGTCTAATATGTCCAGCTCTCTTTGCATCATGACAAGTAACTTCTCCATCTATCTTATCTTTCCTTTCCTTTTTCTTATACTTTGATTGGAAACTTCTTTGGCCAGATATCTTGTTTATCCTTCGAGCAAGATTTTCTAACTCATTTTCAGATATTTCACTCTCACTAGATTCAGATTGGAAAATAACTTTCTTAGACTTGGATCTGGTTACTCTTTCAGGAGTCTTAGCTTTCATCTGATTTGATGTTGTTGTAAAAGCAACAGTACCATTTCCATTTTTCTTTTTTATGTTGTCAGCATCTCTCTTCATTCTGGTTTCATGTTCAAGAAGAGTTCCAAATAGCTCATCAAGAGAAATTTGAGTGACCTTACTTTTCTCATCTGTAGCAGTTCTTTTGGATTCCCACTCATTTGGCATGATATCAATTATCTTATCCACAAGTGCTTCATCATCTAATCATTTTTCTCCCATAGACTGTAGGTAGTTGACAATACTCATAAATCTCTGTTGAACTTTACAAATTGGTTCACCATAGGGGAAATTGAAGCCATGATATTCAGCTCTAAGCATAGCTCTCCTAGTCTCGATCACTTTAGAAGTTCCAAAGTGTGTAACCTCTAACTTCTTCCAGATACAATTAGCTGCTTCACAAGAAGAAATTTGGCTATATATATTTCTAGTCATTGAACAAAGTAAAGTATTTCGTACCTTATAATTGAGTTGATACTCTTGCTTTTCCTGGTTAGTAAAAGTTCTAACTTTCTTATCAGGAATTTTATAATCTCCAGTAATCATAACAAAGTTGTCCACTCCAGTATTGATACCAATAGTTTTCATTCGATCTCTCCAGTACTCATAATCATTACCATCAAAGATTGGTGGTCTTGTAGGATTTAGATATCAATAGAACCAACATTTACTCCTGCCATACTTAAAAAAACATTCGGCACACAAACTTGTTAGTAGAAAAGATTCGTATTAACAAAGTTCGGAATGAGAAAGTTCGGAATGAAAAAGTTCGGAATGAAAAAGTGAGAAAGAAAAACTTATACGCGAGTACAAGTATTCCAGAGACCTACTATGATACCAATTGTAGGACCAAAATAATGATGTAGATGCTCAATATACAAGAGGGGGGGGGGGGGTGAATTGTATACTTTAAAAATTCCTTTGGAACCTTTAAAGTTAGTTATGAATAACTATGGTTTCCTTAAGAAAAGGAAAGGTCTAAGTTTAACAAAGTTAAACTAAGAAAATTCACAACACCTCTAATACCAAATGAAAACTTGGAAAGAGATTCCGAAAGTAGGTTCCGGAAATATGGTTCTAGAAATTGAAACTTAACTAAATATTACAATATGAGATTCTACCTTAAAGCTTATAGAATCTAAATGAAACAGAGTACAAGTAAGGAAGTATAAGAAAGTTATACTTTCCTTATAATGAAAAATGCAGCGGAAACAAACAAGTAGTAAAACTACAAGTAACAAGATATAAATCTTTTAAACCAAAGAGAAGGGTATCCAATAACCTTGGATAAAGGTCCCTTGATTTATAATTTCAAGTAAGTCTGTCTTACCCACACCAGGGTAAGCCCTCGATACGAAGTTCAGAGTCTCTGTCTTGCTATCCCCGCAATCCCTCAACTTCAAGGTAGTTGGAAACCTCTGTCTTCCTCAGCAAGGAAGCCCTCAACTTCAAGGTGTTGGAAACCTCTGTCTTCCTATCCCTAGAAGTCCTCGAATATAATCACCAACAATCGGAGTCGCATGAAGCTTTGAGAGTTAATAAGAGCCTCTCTCTCTAGAAATCACTTCAACAACATGTATGCACAATGTCGAAGAAGTTATCCATCACTTGTGAGCTCTTTCAAATGATCTCCTATTTATAGGCAAGGTCGGCCTCCTTTCCAATGGTCATATTTTCCTTAAAAGTCAGAAGGACCTGTACACGTGTAACTTAAACAACGGTTAGTTTATAACAGAATTGACAACATCGTTTTATAACAAAACAAGTGTAACAAGATGTATGACATCATTTTAAGTCTAATTGAAAAGTTCAAATTGAAAGTTTGGAGTGTAACAAAAATATCAAAGTTTAGACAAATTATAAAAGTGTAAGCAAAAAGAAAGTTCAGAGTCTAACTAAAAAATAATTTTCGGAGTCTAAATAAATTTGGAGTGTATAAAACAAATATGATCAAATTCTGTTTAATAGGTGAATTCGGAATGAGCATTCGGAATGATAATTCTTCATCAGAATTCTTAATAAGAATTCGTCATCAGAATTCGTAATGAGAATTCATCATCAGAATTCATAATGAGAATTCGTCATCAGAATTCATAATGAGAATTCGATGTCGAACTTCATAAGGATTCGTATC
The DNA here is from genome assembly GCA_963277665.1 of Viscum album. NCBI lineage: Eukaryota > Viridiplantae > Streptophyta > Magnoliopsida > Santalales > Viscaceae > Viscum > Viscum album. Next base: position 847,298,894 of record OY728150.1, on the reverse strand, counting down.
CTGAATTCAGAGTAGAACTTAATCAGAGTTCGTATCCGGAATTCAGAATGAAACTTTATCAAAGTTATCATCTGGAATTCGGAGTGAAACTTTATTATAGTTCTCAACCAGAATTCGGATCCTAAAACAGAATACTACATATCAAAGTTTCAAACAATTCCAAGAATATAGAAATGAATCTGAATATTATACTTAAGAAAAATTTGGATGAAAATATGATAAGGATAATTTTTCTTACAAAAGAGATTTTCCTTATAAAAGCAATTTTCCTTATAAAAGCGATTTTCCTTATAAAAGAAATTTTCCTTATAAAAGAGATTTTCCTTATAGAAGCAATTTTCCTTATAAAAGTGATTTTCCTTATAAAAGCAATTTTCCTTATAAAAGTGATTTTCCTTAAAGATAAGGTGTTTGTGATTTTCAAAATAAGAAAAAATGGAAAAGTCATAAGGAAAACCTTATTGACTCAACAGTAATATGTTTTAGAGATTTTTAGATCATAAAATTAATCTTATCTTTTGAATTTAACCCTTTGTAAAATAAGTTAATACTTACCATGTCCTCTTGTACATGGTTAATATATTTACAATAAAAAGTCAAGAGAACCTAAAGTGGATAATTTATGACATTTTTATCACAATACAATTTATTTTTATGGATTTTATATTTTTAGGTTTTTTATATCATATAATAAAATAATATTTATTTTAAAATCGCATTTATGTCAATTTTGAAACTATTTTGTAATTGATTTTTTTTGAAATTTATAACATCATGATTCCTTTGAAAAAAATAAATTAACTCATCCCTAATATGTAAATTTCATCCATAAAATTCGTGGATGGCATAAAAATGTTAAAATTACATTTATTGTAATATTTATAATTTCATTTATTCGAATCATCATTAATGAGGTAATCACTGCATCATAATTGTGTCATAAAAAAATATATTTATCTAATGTCAATAAATTATAAATAAAATATCATTATATATGAAATATATTTATATTTCTAATGAATATTATTAGAAATATATATCAGTTATATGACCATATATTAAAATTTATTTAATAAAATATATATTTTTATGTTATAATTATCATTACCTTAAATTAATTCTTATAACATGTCATTATCACACCGAAGAGGTCCCATGGGGTCCTAAAATCGTCTTAAATATGCCCATGTTATGAAATATATCATCCAATAGGACTAGTACATGTGTTAAGGCAGTTAAATATTATTATTATATTATTTTCAACCCTTATTTACCATATTTACCTTTTAACCATGATAAATAAAAATAATTACAGAAATTACTATTCATAATGTCAAAAAATAAAAGGTAACTATTTACACAATTCTTACCTTATGATTCTAAATATGGAATCTATTTTTTCAAATTCATAGCACAAAGTTGGCATAAATTAATTTAAAATTAAATGGCTAGTTTGACTGGTCGTAGTGCGCTTGAACTCGGTGTTGCGTACGCCACACACTATTTAATTATTTAAAATGGATGCATACCATGGAAGCTTTGAGTGTTAAAATTATAGACTTAAATTAATTATTAATATATTGGGAATATGAATGGTGTTGGTACGTTCTGTTGGTATTATTACCTTGAGTCATTAAAGGTCTATTTTGATTTTGGTAGTTATACAACAGAAGTGAGGCTGGTATATTGGGATATGATTTAGTGAGTCAGTTATTATATTTGAGAGAGAATCTTGGTTAAAAATATGGGTTGAATTCTTAGGTATGATAAGTAAAATTGTGGAGAGTTGATAGTGGCCTATGTCATATAAATATTAATCTAAGATAAAATATTTATTTAAACTATAAATTTAAATAATTATAACACTCTATATTTTTTCCCTTACGTTTTAGACTTGAATTTAAAATTAAAAAATGGTTGAAGATGTTTTTATATAAATTAGATGTTTTTATAGTTGTTGGTCAATTTAGATTTTGGATGATGTATGTTTTAAAGGCAACATGTGGCTATTGATGAAACTGAGTACCTAAAAGGGGATCACTGGGTACTTAATGTCAATGATAGATTAAGGGTGGTTTAGGGAGACCACCATGTTTGTAATGGTGGGTAATTAGGTACCCAATAAGTTCAAATTTGGTTTTTTTATTAAATTAAATATTTGATAATATCATTATAATTATTTCATTATGTAATGGATATAAAAGTAAACAGTTAATTTTATCCATTTTAAATAAAAATGTTAGAAAAGAATTACATATTGGGAAATGATATTATTTGGGAAATGAATTAAATTTTAATTATATATAAAATTTAAAAATTATTATTTATGAAAAAAATTTCATAAATTATAATTATTATTATAGGAAATGAGGTAATGAATAAACCAAATTGGTATATGATAAATATTATTTAAAAATGATAATTGTAAGTTGAAAATGTATGTATATAGGACATATATGGATTTTTATTATTATAATTATCATTACTCTATGTCATGACATGCATAAATATGTCTTACTAATATTATGAATGGTAATATAATTTATTTCTTTTATGATATAATATTTTATTAATTATTATCTTCATGTTTGAGATATATGAATGTATGTTAATATTAATATAATTAATATCATGTAGTAACATAATAATAAAAATGAAAATAATGATAAAAATGATAATGATGATAATGATAATAATAAGTAATGATATTAATAAAAATATGAGAGGGATAGAAATGAAGAGGAAAAAAGCCTATGAGAGATATGGCTAGAAAGAGACGATCAAAGAAGGAATGATACTGATAGTTCCAATCCGCCTATGCTCTTCTTAACATTCCCTTCTCTCTTAAATTCTAAGGTGTTTGGGTTCATTGTGAATCACCATAAAAATTTATGAATTTTCCCTATTACTTATTATGTGGTTCTTGAATTAAGAATTTGTAATTCTATTTCCCAAAATTATTTTGAAATAATATCAGTGATTAGGGATTCATTAATGTTTGTCTAAAGGAGTCTAAGTAGGGATAATTCAGTTCATTTTAATAACTATTTTGATATATTTGTTCAGTTTATTACCTATAATTGATTTAGGTTTGATTATTAATTAGCTATGAATGTTTATTATTAAGATTTTTTTTGGTAATGAAAAATTGATTCAGTAATTTTTTGATGTTGTTTAGTGATTAATTTATGTAACCGAGGTCATGAAGGATTTTATGAGTAGGTGGTCTCAAATATCCCTAAATCCACAAATTGGGTATCTTAAAGTGTGTCTAATTGTTAATTTCCACCAGTTAGGAAGTTTTAAAAATATATTTTTAAAATATAATTGAATTTTGATGAAACTTTGAATATTTTGACTTAATTATTTTCCACGGAATTATTTAATAGATTTATATAAGTTGTTCTAGAATAATTGATCCTTGATTAAATAATTTAAGATCCTTTACTGTAAGTAATCAATTCATAGGAACATTGGTCAAATATTGGAAATGAAAACATGAAGCCTCTACTCACTAACACTGCTAAAAAGTAGTATAGATGAACACAATCATGAGGCCTAACCCAAAAGAACGATGTAGAGCCTACCATAACCTACTATTAGATATTTTAATTACTAAATGAATCACAAATTTTATTTAGAAACAAATCATCTAAAGGATTCACTATAGTTGACAAGGAAAGATTAAATAATGATGTTTTAAGGTGTGAATAAATTTTTTTAAAAAATAGGGATGCAAGATCATTATTCAGGGATTATTCATAAGAATGATGCTTAAATCATATAATTTTGAGAGGTGGGGAATAATTTTTATAATTCTGGAGAGAATCTAGTTTTAAATCTCATTCCAACTACTACTTTATAAATCTATCGATCCCTTTTTGGGAGGCGATCTAATAGACTTGGATACATTAAAAGGAATTCACTATGAAAAATATGTAATAGGGTTGTCCTCCACTCTCCTATTCTCCTCTATAATTTCGCGGATCATATCTTTATCATTATAAAATTATTTATATGTTCAAGTTGTGGTATTAGTAAAAAACCCATTTTAGAACTAATCCCTCAAAATTGAATCACCATCAATTCATTCATTTATGAATTAGAATCAAATTCTCTTTACTCATGATCCAAAATCAATGAAAAAACCAATACCTCATATTATATTGATTATAATGAATGAGATAAATAAAATATTTCATAGATATAGGATTCATTTATGAATTTTACCGCAAAAAATTATGAAATAGTATGAAGGAATTCACTCTAAAACCAAATTTTTTCTTCAGTATATATGAAAATTAAATTTTGTTTTCCGGAAATAGAAAATATATTCTCCCATGAAAAATCATCTCTTTGATCTTTTTTATATTTCCTCATACCATCATCTTATTCTCTCCAAAAAATATTTCTTCTAATATTCCAGAAAAATCTTCAATTAAAAACCCCATGAATGTTATGCCACAACTATCATTTACAACATAAGGTAAATGAAATACATTTTGGCCACAATTAAATGTTTAGTTTTTATCACATGATGAATAAAATATGAATTTGAAATTTAAATCCCTGAATGGAGTCAAAATCCCTAATAACCTGGTAATGGTTATAAAAAATGACTGAGTCATGGGTTCCTTATAGTGTGACCATACCACTATGATCTAGTCTACTTATGCCTAAAAAATATACATTACTACCAAAAAAACCTTCCATGACATATACATTAGGTTATAGTGCGGAGAATCATAGATCATCAGTTAGGAAAATTTTCCTCATTTTATGGCTCATTAGTGATTATACATTATTAGATCACTGTTGGATTCCCATATCAAAATTGTATACATATAGTCACCACTATTTTACTGATTCCATACATTCAGCTGATCATCAAGTCAGACTAGGGTTGGAGGACCCCTAATTATGTCTTGTTCCACTCAACATTAGTAAATCCCTCCCCATCCACTCCATATACCCTCCTCCCTTGTGATGAAAAAACTATTCTCCCATGAGAATGATTTGTTCCACTGTTTCTTCCTCCTTTCTAGCCCCCATGGGAAGGATCTCATAGATGATTGGAAAATACCCCCAAAGGGTAGCCATGTGGCCTATGTCCTAGTTGAGGGACAACCTACAGAACTTGAATTATGTTTTCTTATATGTCATGAAGGCAGAAACATGGGTAAGTACTATACATTTCATAATCACATCTTATCTTTTCCTCACCTTTGACCATTATTTATTCTATAACTTAATGGCCCCAACTATTTATTTAAGAATTTAACTTCATTAGAAAATGCTGAAATGTTGTGGCTACAACAAAGTTAAATTACCCCTATAAGAAAATAAACATTATAGATTCATCTCATTACATGTAACCTAATATTAATGAATTAAAATAAAATAAAATGAACAATAATTTGATTCATAAAACCAAAAAACTTTAAACAAAAAAAGAATAGAAAAAACCACCTATAAAATCCCCCAACACTTAAATATTTTATTACATCCATGAAAAATCCTCAACATAAAATCATATAAGATCAGTGATCTCTCAAATGAGATTTTAAAAACAGGATTCCCATAAAAATAAATAAAATTAAAAATGAAAATTTATAAGAAAAATAAAATAAATAAAGACTAAAATGTCTAATCATTCCTCAATTAGAATTTCCCAGTTGAATAAAAATTTTACTTTTTAACACACATTTTCAACTTATCATCACTTTAAATGATAATTAATGGTCCATAATTCCAAAAATGGAGATTCCACTCCTCAGAGTTCATTTCATGAACTAGAGTTATGATCATCTCAGGAGTTTTGAAATTTATCTATCAGCTTTCAAGTTCACTCAATCTCCACTTAGAAGATGAAGATAAAAAGATCCTGAGGGATGTTTAATTAAGGTGCAAAAGTCTTAAAGATCGAGGTGGGGTTTTTATGATGTTTAAGTAAGTCTTAAGAATAAGTATTAATTTTCTAAGTATAATTGATTATATTTTTGTAACACTAAATATAAAATTCTCCTCCTTCAACCCCTTTGAAAACTAATCATCATACTCGCTGAAATTAGATTTAAGGATCAAAAAACCATTAAATCACATAACAATACCCTATTTATAATTATTTTTTTATTTTATTTATTTTTAAAAACTTTTGATTGAGAAATGTATCACATCTACCATCCAAAACCATATAATCAATATCATTGGTCATGAAATCAAAACATTTGGCCCCCTTAAGACCCAAACCATTTTTTTAAAAGGTAATAAGGGGATGAAATATAATAAAATGATTAATTAAAGGAAATATTTAATAATTAATCAAGGGAACCAAAACCCATATCCTATTTTAGAATAATAATTTCCAAGAAGATAATGATCACCCATTTTGAAAATTGTTTAAAATTAATGCATTTATATTCAAAGAAATATGTTAGGAAAAATAAAATAACAAGAATTGTTGATTAATATTAAGGTATTTGATGGTTTCTTAGGTTTCAAAAATGATTAATGTAATGTAGGTATAAAGGTTAAAAGGGATTAAATTAGATCACTCACTTTTCTCAATAATTTTAGGTAATTGAAAATCAAAATACATTAATGATAAATAAATGAAAATTTTAGTAGTGGTGAATATCATTAGTTCTCTCAATATATGAATTATAAAAAAAATATTGAAAAATTGACTATAATACTCTCTAGATAAATAATTAAAAAAATGGATAACCACTTATATACACATAAATATAGTCTAATAAATTAAATTTTCTAAAAATCAAGTTTATGAATTAAAAATAATTCCAATAATCATTTAAAGAAAATATCACAATTAGAAAAAGTATAAGGTTCTCAAAATTTTCAATTTAATTTTCTAATTTTATAAACATAATGAATAAAAAAGGTACCACATTCCAATATATATTTCCTAGGTGATGATGTCTTATTGGTCATCCTAAAGGGGGGATATTTCTGATAAGGATTTAGGGGATCCCCCACACATGAATTAAAAAATTTCCCCAATGTCGGAGACCAAAAAATAATGAAATAAAATGAAATTTAGTAACTGAGACATTGTAAATAAATAAGAAAGTGTGCTCCCTTAAAATTTGTGAAGTGATCTCTAGTTGAAGACACCAAATGAGAAGACTACATTGAAAAAATTTAACATGAACAACATAGAATGGAACACCAAACGAATTAGATATGGAAAGAGTGTATTTTCATATCAAGTGATATAGTCAAAAAAAATAAAAAAAATAAAAAAATGGGGGATATTAAGAGTCTAGTAACTTATTCGATAGATCCCCAATATACTGATCTTATGTACCTAATAGATGAAATGGTGGTGTGTAAATAGATGAAATAGTAGTGTTCATGTCAAAAATGTGTCCCAGAGTTGTGGAATTAGTGGTAATTAATGGTTGAGGATTTATCACTATCATTAAAATATCTGATAGTTGGGATAGTTCCAAAATCTAAAAAGGAGTGTTGTTCTAGGAGGTTAGGTCAATAAATGTAATCCTAATCAGTGCCTTTGAAAATTTCCCCCTCACCTTTCTTTATACCTGAAGTTTATTATGGTCCATATGGAGTTCAAAACTGATAGAGTGAGAGCCCATAGAGGTGTCTGAGGATATGTGGGCTCTAATGGGAAAAGTAGTGACCAGATCTAGGAATCATGTTCAAAGGCACCATCTGATTGATCTGTAATTAGATACGAAGGGGTAAATAGTGGATATACTAGAGTGGGACTAGATATTTAGATGGGTGGTGGGAAGTATGGTGTTGTGGCACATACAATCCCCAATTCATCACATACCATCCTCAAATTTTTGAAAATACAATTCAAAGATTCTATACAAAAAATGATTTCATCCCCTTTGAAAATATTTATGGATTGAAGGTGTTTGGTCATGCATAGAATATGAAAGAGGTACCCGTGGTTTGGAAGTGGCATAATATTGAGTTATTTCACCCTTATATAATGTTGTTGTGGTAAACTAATCATCCTAAACAAAAATACCCTTATCCTTATAATATGGGACCATTTTAGCCAAGAGAGGGACATAAATAAACTCTAAAGGTCCTATATAAATGAGGGTGGTAATTTCAATAAATAATATGATATTATTATTCAAATGGGTTATAATATTTACACCCATAAGAGTACCCTTTAATTTTTTATGTAATCCCTCAAATTAATGATTGAATTAGAAAGCCATATTTATTTTGTAAGGGCCATAAATTGTAAATAGAATTAGTATATCCAATAGGCTTACTAATCCATGATAATCGGATTTAGCCATCCATGGATGGGTGATGGATTGGAGAATAATTTAATGAAAGGAATATTTCAATTGATTAATCTTGGTCGATGATACATTGTGTAGAATGATTTGGTTAGTAACAAAATGATACGTGATGACCTCTAAATTATCCTTTCTTGGATCTTTGACCAATGTCACATGTGTCGATGATGGAAAAATGTCTACTCTATATATTCCAAGGAAAATTCAAAACTCTAAAATATTTAGTCACTAATTCTCTATTCCAAATATAAAGAGAACATTATCGGTTTAAAATTCATGAGTGGTGAGGAATTCTATTAGAATATTAGAATAAATTTATTCTCAAACTTTAAAGATGTGTTCTAAATGAATAGATCCTAAATTAGAGATGATATTATGTTCCATATCAATATTTCGTATGACAACCATGTCCAAAGTCTTTCAGGTCCTCATTGTATCCAATTGAAACCCATATATCTGTAGCATAAAAGCATAATCTTGAAATAAAATGGATGGCTAGTGGTGGGTAATGAGAAAAGGCTAGGGAAAATTAGTGGGTGGGGTATTTTTGGTTGTGGATAGGGGTTGAGAAACAATGGTGGAGAATCTCTTTCAATAAAAAATAGGTGGTGAATTTTTGGGGATTTTCATTTTGTGTTTAGATAAAATTGAGGTTGGTCCATGGATTTGGAATTATCAAGGATCATAGGTATAGAAGTTAATGATTATTTATGGGTTTTAGAAGGTAATGGATAAAATTTTTTGGATTTAAAATAGGAGGAGAATGAATTGGTCAAAGGGAGTTGAATTTCTGGTACTGTTATCAGATTAAATAGGATATATATACTAAACTTCATAGGTTTCTAAAATAGAGGTGGAAAATTAATTAGAAGAAGATGAAATATATGGAAGTCATATTTCACTCACCATGGTGAAATGTTGGAGAAAAAGGTAAGAGAAGGAATGCTTTGAAGGATTGAGGGAAAAAATAGAAAAAACCCAATTGAAAAATAGTTGACATGAAAATTTGAGGGAATGGTAAAATAGAGGTCTAGAAAGATAAAAATGTGGGAAGGGAATATTTATAATGGAAAAAAGATGGGGGATAAATAAACTTGTTTGATTTGTTGGAGGAATCAACGAACATACTGGGAAGAAGAATGACCATGCACTTGGGTACATAGGAGGGAGGGAACAATGTCATGGAAAAGGGTTTCTACCCAAAACTTTGGGGAGGCCTAGTGGAACAAAACATTTATTTCAATATCATCAGACCCCATGACCTTTAAATACATTCACCAACTCTATTTCTTGGTTCCTGATCTATGTTGTAGAGGTTTTTAAATTTCAAGTCAGCCAAATGCATAAAAATGGGTCTCCTAGGACCACATAGAGAAATATGTGTTAGGTCATAGAGGGAACAATATTTATAGTGATCCGAAATCCCATGCTCCTAGATTTTATATTGTGGCTGACCTACTATGGTGTAGAGGTAATAAATTTCCATATGGTAAAATATTTTAAAAAGATAATAATCAAGGGGTCTATTGTATTTGAAAGTTTCAATGTCATGGTGAATTTACCTTATGTGACCACTATTGTGTGGAAATGTTATAAATGGTGTAAAAAAAATTATGCTTATTGAAAATTTAGTAGAGGGATCTAAAACTATATTAGTGACTCATATGGAGTTTTAGGGTTGAACTTATTAGAGTCTTAGGACAACCATGAATCAATAATAATTAAAAAGAACAAAATGAAACAAAAAAATAATTTCTATGTAATTCAAATTCAAGAGAAGTAATATTTCCCATCTAAAATTAATAAAAATAAACATTGAGATGATTCCAATTAACTTTTAAAGGTCTATCGTCATTCCTTTGAATTTTTACAGATCCATATGGAGAAAATAATAACAATTAATGGTCTATACCATAACAACAAAAAATTACAAGAAATAATTTTTTTGGTATTCTCCTTATAAATTTCAACATTTTTTTATTCTTATATTTGAATTTTTGTAAGTTTATATAGCTCTAACATTTTTTTAATTCCAAAAATATATTCATTCCAATTCATGTGCTCTATTTCCCAAAAATATTATTAGGAAAGTTCTACTAGAATATGAAAAGTTTCCCATACACAAACTAGAATAGGCACACCCAAATGGTTACATAAAAGCTATCTGATAGGACTAGAAAGAATAAAGAATATTTATTATCCCATCCTTATTATAATCATTGATGTAATTATCTATAATCATCTTCACTTCTCAGTTATAATGTTCCACTACCCACTTGTTGGTGAGTTATATGGGGTCCTCATGTTGTAATAGACCCTATGTATCTTTATCTCTTACCAAAATAAATATTTATGTATTTAGATTAACATATTACTAATCCTAATTTTTTGTACACAGAAAATGACAAAAAATGTTCTTTTTCAGAAAGATGATGACCAATTTTGCTATGTTGGAAGTATTAGCTTCATCCTCGATCCACTTATAAACATAATGATGAAAAAAATGAAAGTGTTTCCCCTTAAATTAGGGATTGAAACCATCAAATCAATTTCCAAAACACTAAATAATTACACATATATAATGGAGTTCTAGGGAATTACATCATGTTTTTCTATGATCCTTATTCTTGGGAAATTATCATATGTGGTTATAAAATATTTTACATCCATGTGTAATGTAGTTCAGAAAAAACACACTTTGTAAAACTTATTTTTCTATTAAATATGTTTCATGATATCCTACTATTATGGAGGAGTAACAAAAAAATGACACAAAATAAATTTATTTCTTAGGCACACACCATAAATGTTTTTCTCCAATCTGCTAGAAGATCATTTTATCATATCAAAAATAATATCTCACATTGAACAAAAAAGTCATTTATATTGGTAGGAAAAGTGTGGTTAAATCACTCTAATTGAGAGATAAATGAAACTATCCCCACACCATGTATTTTCTATGATGTCAACTATAATTATAAATTTATCTAGAAGTTACTTAAAAGTATCATATTCTTAGTCCATGAAAATATTAATAATGGTTTTCATATAAATATGGCCAACAGAAAAATTTTCCAAACAATTCTAGTCATTTATTTTATTGTTAAACACGTGAATTTGGAAAAATAAAACGGATTATGTGGGTTTGGAATATTTTTGAAGAAAAATATTTTAGTAATGTATGATCGGTGTGTATTATGAGCACAAAATATTGACTAATAATATCAAAATAAAAGTTGAAAACATAGAGTTTATTTTCTGTGGTAGTGTAATTGAGTTGTGCATCCATCCAAGGATTACCAGAAAAATATATTTTTCAAAAGATTCAAACTTTTTTCTATGCAGGAACCACTCCTATTGGATAATAACTATCATTACACATTAACTCAAATCATTCCTCTTAATTAGGATGATTTTTGATATGGTGAGTGGTAAGCTTAATCTTTAGCACTTTGAAATACTTTTTACATATTTCTTAAAAGTTAAATTCCATATCATGGACCAATAAATAATTGAGAATTTGAGAAATATTTAATAAACCCTATAAAATACATCGAATTATAGATAAATATTTTGATATCTTAGATTGTTTTGGGGTATTTGAATTCTTAGATTACAATAAATTTTTCCAAGTCAACTTAAATTCCACGGAAAATTAGTTTCGAGTCACAATTACCACTATCATTATGAGATGAAATTTCTCCTAGTTGAGAAAAATACAAGTCTTTTCCCATACTTAAAGTACAATGTCAAGGTTTATATTGAACACAGAAAACAATTTTAAAAATATTGTGCAAACATCCATTAAAATTTTCAAGAACTATTCCACCATACTTTGAAAAATATGCATCATGCACCACTGAAAAGTGGTGGTTTATTGAACATACATAATAATATACATTGGTATGTGAAATTAATATAAGGACATATGGAATTTGTATTTGATTTATCCTCTGGTTCCATAAGTATATAATTTTAGAGCAAGTGAATATCTAGAAATTAATAATAATCATTCCCTATAAGTATCTACATCATATGATCAATAATGGGAAGTAGAAAATAATCCTTTCATGTTCCATCATTCAATTTTATATATTAAATAAAGACTCTCAAGCCTATAACTGCCCATGTGGAAATGAGGTCATCATGTTTTTTGATAATGATCATCTCTATTTTTTTTGGAAAACCGTAATAGACTCACCAATTAAATATCTGAAATAGGGTAAATGATTCCATCATCTAAGATTCTCAAAAACTCCATCATCACTACTTCCCTCATTGGAGGAGTTAGTCTTTATTAGGGTTTTCCTATAAGCTTCTTCTTATCTTAAATTCTAACAATTTGAGTTAAAATAGAACCTATCATTCCATAGATATATATTAATCACCAAGAAATGGAATTATTCCATTTATTCAACATATAAAGAATAATATTCTCTTATTCACTTGTGAGTGTAGCAATTATAATTGATATGAGTTTTCCATATATCCTAAAAAGATATAATGATGGATTATTTGAAGTTTCTTCAAATCTAACTAAGTCACTTTGACGAATGAAGTTATAAATTCTAGAATAATTTCTCTATTAAATTGATCTAGACTTTGGAAACTAGACTTAATAATTAGGTTTTGACTCTATTTAAATTTAGAAACTACATCTATTTTCTCAACAAATTCATCTTCTTTAACTTGAAACATCCATAAGATGGAATTTTCTTCCAGATTAGTGATAGAATAGAAATATTATTTTGTCTTCATGCTTCACTTATTACATTAGATCAAACATCACATGATCATCACCAAAATAAAAAATAAATCAGAATTTATTGACATAGATAAGTTATTTTCCAATAAGAAAAAAGTATACCCAAGATTATGGGTGCTCACAATTCTTTCTTTATTTCTATAATAAGAAAATAAAGAGGAAAATGAACTTCTTTACATTTACCAAAACATCTTCTGAGATACCACAAGGATATTTTGATGATATATCCACAAATTATAGCGAACTATATATCTATATAAAATACCATAGTAAAATATACTTAAAAGAATTTAATGTAAATATGATTATGATTACTCTTATGTCACAAAAATATTTTTGCAAAGTACATGATCGAATTGTACATAATATCGAAAATCTTATCGAGTTACGTTACTTATGAGGAAGTTTTCTATATACCCCCACAGAAAATTCCATAGCCAATGATATTATAACAAAACCTTCTATTTTATTATTATTTTAGATTAAATCTTTGATAAAATTTTCATGCATGGTAATTTGAGAATTTTCCTCAGTGAATAAAATATTAATGCGTAGTTATTTATAAATTTCAAGGAATTTCTTTTATTTTTTCTCGAAATTCTTTAGATACATCCCCTTTTGAAAATAAGTGGTTCATGATATGGTATAACATCACATTTATATAATAGTAGCATCCCTTTATGCTTGATTCTCTCTTAATCCTTATATTTTTTATCCAATTGTCTTTTGTTTTCATCATATTTTTGTAGAACATCCATCATTTCACTCTCATATTATCGACAAACATAAGATTTATTTTCTTTAGTTTGATAGTTTAATTATAAATCTCATCCACTTCATAACATGATCACTTTCTCTACTTTTCTAGGTTCTTTATTGTTCCCCATAAAAACTCTGAGAAGTCTCTCATTCAAATTTTGGGAAATCTATCTCGGTTAAAACTCCATGTTTTATATTTCTCCTTGTCCCCTCCCTATATAGTTTTAATGGTTCTAAATGTTATTATCTATTTTAACTATGTTTTGATCAATTTTATTAACATATTTAATCATTATTTCCTCAAAATATGGATTATTATATTATGGTGTCTCTTACTAAATTTATTTCTTGAATTATGGTAGGGGATTTTGGAATTGTTGACTGGTAAATCATACTTTCTAATGTACATGAAGAAAACTAGGAGGGACTTGATTTTGATTGGCATTATACATAAAAACCATTCTTATGGATTTATTATATTGGGATTTTATAATTAGTTTCATATACTAGTTTTGGTTTTATTATTGAGGATTATTGTAATTGACATAATTTACTTCATCTATTGTGGGTTCCTCCGTGCCACTTGGAATTCCTGGAAGAGGTGTGGACCATAACACATTTTACATTATAATACATAAGGGTTTATGGGTGGACATTACTATACTTTGGATTGGAAACAATAAATCCATTATTTTATATATTTCTTCTATATGAACATCCAACTTGGTAGTCTCTTCGACATGTGGAACTCATCTCTTAATAGGGACTCTTTCTTCTTACTACTGCATAATGTTATCATCAAAATCACCAATAATAATTGTATACATGGTAGGTTTCATATTCAAATGTACTCCTATTTTTGCGTCAACAATTTATCTTTAATTATTTTTTTAAAAAAATATAATATCTAAAGTTGCATCCAAAGTGTCACTCAATGATGAGCTTAACATCAAAACATCTCCTTGAATCATTCCCAGGCCTCAAGAAATGAATCCCCATATTACTGTGATATTTTTTTATTATCACTATGTAGTTTGGCTATCATATATGGGGGGAAATAAATCTCTAAAAATTTATGGACAATAACTTCCAATTTTATGATGGATCACTGGGGTTGTGATTTCAACCAATCCATAGCAGAAAACATTAATAAAAATGGGAAGGGTCTTTGTGAAATTACATCATCTGAAACATTGTTATTTTGGAATGTGTCACCAATATAATTGGAAAAAGAAGGAGGATAATGTGGATCATTATATGATAAGATTATAATCTATTTTTTATTGTGTATCATCTAAATATTCCCTGAATATAACTTGAAATTGTTAGAATTGATATATGATTACATAATATGTGATGTGGACTCATTTATGGTTGGAATTCAATAATTAGTGAGTGTTATCTCTAGCTATTCTGGTTAACCAACCCTATACTATTTATAATATCTTAATGGCTTCCATTATATCCATTATTATTTTCCTTTCCTACTCTCCAATGCAAAGAAATACACCTTTCAATTTCCGAATGTAACTATGGTGATTTATCAATATCAAAACATCTTAATCTCATATGATGAAAGTGCCTCATGCACCTGGAACCTGTAATAAATAAAAATATAAAACCCATTCATATACAAAGGGTATAAAAATAAATATAAATATAAAATGGAAGAGAAAATAATGAAATAATCAACCAATATTAATATTCAAATGTAGTTCCACTAATTGAATCCATAATAACAACACCAAAATATAGATACGTTCATTGGTTTCATCAATTCATAGGAACAAGGGTCAATGTTTATAAATGAAAACAAAAATCCCCTAATAAAAAACAATACAAAAAAGTAGTATAGATGAATGGAGTCCTAAGGTCGAACCCAAAGTCTCTATATGGATCCTAACCTAGAATAATATTCTTGATTTTCACTTTGTTGAGAATAAAAAATGATCAATAGAAAATGATTAGCTACAATAATTTCTTAAGTTCATGAAGAAAGATGAAGTAATGTAGTTTTAATATGTTATTAAATATTTTGACAAAATAGAGACCACAGTCAGTTATTGGGGGATGATTCTTATAAATAATGATTAAATATTCGAATATTCAACACATGACGAATAATTTCATGAATTTTAAGGAGAAACTAGTTTTAAATCTCAGTTCAACTTGCACTATATAAATCAATCAATCCATTTTACTGAGGTGATATAATATACATTGATGCATTAAAGAGAATTCACTATCAAAAATTTGTAATAAGGTAAAACATTTTTATCTAATTCCTGTATTCTATACTGGGGTTTGTCTCACAATCATCATCCACTTTATTAGATTATTGGGTAATGGTATTAGAAAAAAGTGAATATCTTATCACTAATCCCTAACAATTTAATCACCATCCATTCATTTATTTATGAATTAATATTCAATTCCCTGTTCTCTTGATCCACTTTCCTTAGAAAAACTACTCACTCATTTTATATTGATTGTATTTTATGATATGAATAAAGGATTTCATCTAAAGATGATTCATTATAGATAGATGATATTAAAAGAGATACAATATTTAAAATGAAGTCACTCAAAAATCAATTACTATCTTCATTCCTTATGATAGTCAATTTTCCTTTTCTTTAAAAGGAAATAATATTCTATCTTTGAAAATTATTTCTTCCATCCTTTTTGGATGTCCTTAGATCCTACTATTATGCTCTCCAAAGAACATTCCTCATCCCAAGTGATTCTAATCTTCATTTATTTACCTTAATAATCTCATATAATAACATTCTTTTTATAGATCATGGGAATGGAAGTACATTTTCCTGGGGTAAATATCCTTTTATATGATGTGGTGAATTAAATCTGAATTAGAAATCCTAATATCCAAAAATTATGTCATGTAAATCACTAATAAAATGGATGTGGTTGTACCAAAAATGAATGTGTCTTGGTATCTCTATGGTGTGGACACACCACTATAACATTTTTTTTCAAGACTTAAATATTTACATTCCTTCCTGATATTATCCATCCATGACGTACGCATTAGGTAATAGCATAGAAAATAATAGATATTTACCCATTCTAACAATCCTTATTTCATGGTTTAATAATATATTATATACCATGGGTTTAATTTTTCAAACCCACATTGAATATTAAGATATATGGTCACCACTATTTAAGTGATTTTATTCATTAAGATGGTAATCAAGTCAGAATAGGGTCAGAGGACCCTTATCATTGTCTCATACTACCACACACCAATGATGTCATCCTCCCCACAAACTTATTGACTATCATACCATGTGATAACATAACTATGGCCCCATTCACATGTTTTTTGTGACCTACGATTCCTACTATATTGTTCTTATGGTGAGGATCTCCTGTATACTTGGAGGACCATCCCTACGAGGTCATCAGGTGGCTTACAGCCTTGTTGAGGGCCAGCCCTAGGGAATCATAAACATTTTTTCTTATATATACAAATGCTTTAGAATGGTGAAGTCCTTTATGTTGAAGAATCATATCCTATTTTTTCATCACCTTCATCCACTGTGTAGGCTACGACATGATAATCCCTATTTCATCATATGAAAATTTTCTTCATCATATGTTGTAATAATGATGTGTTTGCATCATAGTTGGATTATTTATATAAAAATAACCAACATTCTAGAATTTTCCCATAAATTCAAATTCAATAAAAATTAATATAACGTTGATAAAAAGATTAATAATTTTATTCATAAGACTTAAAACACGAGTTTCAAAAAAAATTTAAAAATAAATTATTAGTTAGTATATTGTCAAATGGATTCTAGTTACTGATAAATTATTGGATATCATAAGTAATTTAATTACTTATATTAATTATTAATACATGATTTTCTCACCCCCACATATAAAATTATATTATTATCATATGTAATTTAAATTATTATAATTTGGTTTTTTAGTTTTTTAAAAGTCTATGTTTATATATTTCATTATTAAATATATAAAGAATATTATTTTTGTTTATTTAATATAAAAAGGGGTTAGTTGGATCATTTATATGTTCTAATACTTCAATTATTTTTATAAAATTATTAATATGGTTCATAATTAATTTTCGAATAGTAAAGGTAGTTAATTAGTTATATTTTTATAAATAAATATTTCATCATTACTTAGTGAGTAAAAATTAAATTTTCTTAAACAAAAAATATGTATAATAAACCATGAAAACATTGAATATTATAATGTGATGAGAGTGAGGTTTTGTTTCAAACAAAACATTGATTTTATCAATACTTATTATAATTATTCGATAAACTTTCATCTATAAAATTTGTTTTAGGCCACACATTAATTTTAAAAAATTATATTATACTTATTTTTAAAAATTAATGATAAATTTGGTTTTAAACTGAAATTGGGTTTTAGGAAAACTTGATGTATTTTTTTATAATTTAATGAGTATATATTTGTTTTTCTAAATGAGAATTTAATTATATGGATAGTAGTGGTATTTCATTGATAAATTATCATGATTGATTTGTTTTTTATTTAAAATTAGCACTTTAGTAAATCATGAAATGTTTCTTATTACATGATTAGTACCATATTTATATTCCCATTAGTAAATCTTGAAAATTTTATTATTCCATGTCTACCGCCTTGTTTTTCATTCCACAAGTGAAAATTAAATTGTTGATTATTCTATTTTTACCATCTAGTTTGGTTTCCAACTAGTAAATATTAAATTATTGATTATTCAATGTTTTGGTAAGTCTTTATGTTATTAATAATATGTCTATATTATTTCTTATGTAATTTTTTAGTAATTAGTGATCTTGTTTCTAAGATAACTTGATTACTTATTATGATATGTTTTGGTATTTTTATACTTTCCAAAAATATTCTTTAGTTATTTTCTATTCCAGACATTATGATTTGTTTATATTATTACCATTTTAATATAATTGACTACATGTTAAAATTATTCATGAATTATCTTACTATTTATGTTTGGAACACATGTTACATTTAATGGTATCATATACTTATTATGTTTTGTTTTTTTATTACTTTGTTTATTTGTTTCTATGTTTTGTTGAGATTGTGAAAGGGTTATATGCTATTGTTATAAAATACTTGAGAATATATCTATATTCATTATAATTTTTTTTAAAGATAAGATGTGTATTCATAACCCATGACTCCATATATAGGATATGCTATAAGATTTCCCTGAATTTGTATAACCCTTTACCCTCTCCTAAAGTGATATGCTTCAATATTTCCATTACTATATACACACCTTCTCCTTTCCCAAGGGATAATTATTTCTCCTTGAATCTCTTGTATAGGTCTTAAAGGATCTAAAATTATAAAGAATCATTTTTCTTATGTTTTAGAAAATCTTGAAGTCGTTTTACACAAGTATGCACCCTTATAGTATAAAAATTCATCTATTATGTCTATTATTTATATGTAATAACTTTATTCCTAACTGGTGGAATGATTAGTCTATAAACTATGAAAAATTATTTAGTATTATATACATAAATATTAAAAAACATTCTGATGCATACACGTACAATCTTATACCTATGAGTTGTAATATTTGGTGATGTCTATGGATCCTCTATACCAACATATTGCTTGTGAAATTTATTAGAAATTCACATTGTCTAGTTTCATTTAAGTATAAAAGGTACACTTTGATCCATTTAAATTAATTATTTTTATTAATCCTCATTGCATTAGGAGTTATATATTATAAAATACTTAATATTGTCTTGATTCAATTATTTATACTTATACTATCAGTTTATATTATGTTTTTTGTATTTATTTTTGGTCTAATTTTCATACATTTGTATAGGTAGTATGTTCGTTTATACAACTAGGAACGTTCCATGGGAATGTACTTCCCAATGAACAAGTTATAATTTTTTGAAATGTTTGATATACAAAAATATCATGTTAGATTTATGAATAAATATAGCATCAAAATGGGTAAATAATTCACTAATAAGAGACAAAAACCTAATCAGTAGTCACCATCCTTGGGATTTCATGTAATTCCTTAATTATTGGTGATGATATTTTTTTAGGTCACTGGAAGGAATGAGCCATGTAATTATAGATATGGAAATTCCCTTAACCCAATTCATTATTCATTGTGTAGATAAAAATGATAGGGTGATTAGAGTTCGTAAAATTGAATCGTAGCTTTGTTTTGAGGTGTATATACCCTCAAAATTTGATTCATTAGGAGTGGAAATTTTCAATGATGGTCCATAAATTAATGATCCATATTTTCTAACATATTTTTGGGCATAAAATAGATGATTTTTGATGACACACATAAATAAAAATCCCCTAATAATGACGTCATCATCTACATATGTCAAATTAGGTGATTCATTAGATTTTGAGGAACTATATTATTTCATAATGATAAAATTTAAAGATTAAAATTTTTAATGGATTCATAGATTTTCATCATATGTGTCATGTTTAATTTTCATTTTGGTGTTCTTGAAATGTTGGAGTAGAGAATATGACATTTCATGTGATTAAGAGGGAAAAAATAGAAAAAACAAAGATTAAGGTTCAATTGTTTTCGTTTAATGAATGATTCAACGTGTGGAACGCCCAAACTGTGTAAATATTGAGTTTCATAGAGGTAGTGTGTTAGAGGTTAGGAACAAATTGTTCTTAGTTGGTTGTGTAAGACATTCTGGAAAGGATAAAAATTCATCATTTCTCAAAGAATGGATTGTCCCTTGTCAAATAATATTAGTAATATTTAGTACTTATAATGTTTTTTTATAATAAGTTAAATTCACAATGCATCAATTTTTTTAGGTTCCCCCCATATTGGTTGACTTTGAATGAGTGGTAACTACCATGAGAGTGAAATTGACTTTATAGGTTTTTTTCTCATCAGATATTGTTCCATATTTAATTATTTTATTACTCATTAAAGTGTCTTGGAATGCTTATATTATGTAAAAGACAACAATATTTGGATTTGGAGATGGTATGAACCTATTTTGAAATTTGATTTTTGATATCATGCCTTATATTTTGGGTGAAACCAACTTTGATGGAATTTCTTTTTTACCTCATATGACCATTATAGTGTTGGGTCTATATTGCTCTTAGGGTCTCATTAGAGATATAATATAGGAAAAAAATAAATAACAATATAACTATCCCAACCCATGATTCATATGTGGTTATAATATTCATTGATAATATAATTATTCATCCTTAGGATATGAATATAAACACATTGGAGGTGATTAAAATATTGGATGATCTTGGAATTCTATACAATTGAGTGGGTAAAAAGTTTAAAATACCAAAAATGCTCCCCAAGGTTTTTAATATGATTAATGGGTGGAAGGAATCCAATACATAAGAGGTAATATATTTATGTTCATCTCATTATATATGTCATTAGATTCATTTTTATCTCCAATGGAAGGATCATTAGGTTTCTCAGATGACATGATCTATTATATAACTAATTTTTTTTAGTGAAATCATGACATTATGATTGATTATATATTTTCCAAGGTTAAATTAATATTATGGTAGGATGGATAATTCTCATTAGGTCAGTTAATCTATTATATATTGTGTCTTCAGTCAATATTAGTGTGTTTTGTAAGACTAGATCCAGTTTTAAAAGAACTTGACATTAGGAGATTACCTTTAAAATACCTATAATATTAATATGTTCATGGAAAATATTATATTCCCAACAAAATAGTATTTTAAATAGTCTTGAAGTGTAGAGGAACTTGGTGAAACTATATTCGATCCTAAATCCATGATCATGAAGGAACATGGATTGGAAATTTCATCCTCCTCCCCATGAAAATATATTTGTGAAAGGATTTGAGAATGGTATATATTTCATATCATAGTATGATCAGAACCATAAAAATGGTAATTCTATGCAATGGATAGGGAATATAAATGAAAAGAATACTCCCATGACTTCAATATGACTACGGTATCATGTATGCAATAAAACTTTATATTTGGGATCTCTTATCAGTTGAACCATGTTGGTGGATGAATTCCCGTAGCTAGGTAACATCATTATTCATATGAGGGGAACATCCACAGAGGTTATCATCTATATGATCAATTATAGGACCATCATTCTATTTATCTTCTTTGGTTTTAGAAAGCATTTAATGTTGTTTAGATGCTTAATCATAAGGAGGACATCAGTAGATACTGTTGATGTTTACATAGGGAATAACTATATGACTTTTAAATTATTTTTTAGAACAAATATGACCCACCCATATATATTTTTTTCTATATGATTATAGGGAATAACTAAAAGATATTTAGCTTCATAGGCACTGTGAGGCCCTCTTTATCGATTTAATTCTTCATCATATGGATGAATTCCATGATGAATATTGATGTTACAAAGGGGTGGTCCTATCTGATTTTTTATTTCTTCTCTACCAGGGGCAATCCATGTGATTTATATACATCATTATAAGAAGGAACTCTATAGTGGATGATGTTTTCACTACCATGGAGAGAACATCCATATTTACCAGTAGCTTCATTAGGGGGAGGACCTCTATAATAGTTCACTTTTATAAATGAGTAGGAGTATACTAGATGGGATAAAAATCATTATTAGAAGATAGATGACACCTACACTAGGATTAATTTTAATTCCCCTTAGGTTATAGTTGAGATGTATAAATTGACCATGGGATTATTTCCAATAGAAAAAAGTCAAGTTTTACCCATGGTGGTGGTGTTAGGTTACACATAGTGGATTCCCCTTCTTGGTACCCTTAAAGATATAGTGGGGGATTAAAGTCCCTTTAGTGGATTCTGGATTAGTTGGGCCCTTAAGGTAGTGCAAATGACCAAATTTAATTTCATCCTTCCTTAGAGACTCCAACGTGGAAAACTAGATGTATGTGTTATCCTAATAATATTTCTATAAGTATGGTATGAAGGTATTTTTTGACTTTGATGTGATAATCTTGATATAGTTTGATATGGGGATGGGATCAACTTTCCCAGGCTTTCTCCCTTTCATAGTGATAACTATCATGAATTTATCTCCTAACAATTCTATAAAGAAATGAGCACATTAAGATCATGCCTTATAAAACATACTCTTGAACTATCATGTTTACCATTTTATGTTGAAGGTTTTGTGCATGTAAAATTAGGTATCAATGCCCTATAGTCGAGGGAATCATTATTAAAGTAGTATTAATATATTTATATGGGATTACCACATGTTTAATATATTTTTTATAAGTACCTATGGATGTTGGACTACCCCCAAAAAATTTAGGATCCACTACATTTAATTAACTGTATGTTGTGGTGGTGATTTATATTTGTACTGAATGGGTCAAGTTGAGTTTATTGTTAATACATAAATATATGTTAGGAGATAAAAGTACCAATACTTTGAGAAAAACGATATAAAGAATCAAGGGATTCTGAAATGTGATTATTGATGTTTTTCTAATCATTCAATGACAAGGGTTGGTGGAATTTTAAAAAACTATCTACAACATGTTGAGAGCGATTTTTAGTTGATTAAGAAGACATTGAGATAATTTGAAGAGGATCATGGGTGATTGGACTTCTATACCTAGTAAATACACATAACAGACCTAGACAGGTTGCCAGTTGTCTATTAGTTAAGGAGATGAAGTTAAATATTTGAACAAGGTATTTATCTTATAGATAAGAGTATGTCATATTAGATAAACTAGTCCATAAGATAATTGAGGAATTTTGAAAAAGAATTCATCTTTTTTAGAAAAACTACAATATAATTGAGATGTTATAATCTTATTATATTATTCATAACACCCATAATATAATTTAGTTTCAAAAGAAAAATTTATCTTACATGAGAATCATCCTATGGAGATGAAGGAAAATAGTATTAGTCACATAGTTAAAAATATTATGTTCTATATAGTAAATAAGAATGAGGCCATCCATGTAGAGAACATAAATTATTTTAAAGAAGTTAAATTTTAATAATAATTCAAAGAAGTAAACACTTGATTATTTAGGTGATTTAAATAAGGATTGCTGATCAGGAATCAAAGAAGTCTGAATGAAGAGATCACTCCTGTAGAAGATTTACGAGCCAATAAATAAAAATCAAAACTAAATATTTCCATGAAATTTTTAGATGTATGAATATATAGGTACCAATGAATAATTAAGGTGTGATAATTATATTAATAACTCCTATAAAATGTGTGTGGATTTTGAGAACAAGATATGAATTTGTAACACAGAGAGAGAAAGAGACAAAAATGGGAATGAGTGAAAAAGAAGGATATCTATTGTGAATTTGAGTATTTATAGAGGACAAGAAATATCCATATCATTCAATATCTACAATGAGAAAAAATAATAACACTTTTGTTGAAATATTTGATAGAGTACATATACAGACCTATGGATTCATCTACTCACAGGGGAGTACCGAAATCCAATACAGTATAAGAACAATATAACCTAAATCCATTTCTTTGGTAGATCTTTTAATGATTTATGTTTTTCACTTAAAATGGACTCTAGGAGTGGTAGATGTTATATTGTACTCTATTTTTTAAGATATTAATTATAATAAGAAATCATCCATGATGGGGGGTTGTTGACGCTCCTTTCCGTCATAGAGTCTAAAGTAATGTAAAGGGAAATACCTTAAACCCAAAGTGATTCATCCTTTGAAGAAACATCAAAAATTGGCAAAGGCATGAATGAAGATTCAAATGCACTTGGGTCATGAAAGTTCCTCAAAGGTCACGTAAGTATACTTCTGTGCTTCCCATTGGACACGGAGGTGACTTGCGTGCCTTCTTTGAAATTTGACCAGGGTCTTCTCCAGCCTATAAATACCCGCTTTGGGCCCCCCATTTCGGGGATGAAAAATTACAGAAACTTAGATTTGAGCTCCCGGTGCCCTAGTCTCTTCTCAAAGCTTCTGAACACTTCTAAGGTGATTTATTACCTAGAACGGAAGATCTTAAGAGGGGGGGGGGAAGGGCTAAGTGTTGAAACTCATCAACACTTGCGCGCCTAGGTGGCCAGCCCTTAAGGGAAATGACCACACTTGTGCGCCACCTTACCCCTTTAACAGAACTTGCGCACAGCTCTTCTGATAGCATCCAAGGATAGTACTAAGGGATTGAGACAAGCCTCTCCCATGTTTTACTCTAAGGATTCATCGGCGCCCAAGTACCCATATGTCGCGCAAGTATACTTGCGCGACCAGGACTTTTTGCGCCCACGCAGGACTTGTGCGCCACCTTCTTTTTTGGTGCCCCTTATGCTTATTTGACCTTTCTTATTCCTATCCACTAATCCTCTTAAAGATTAAGCCTTCAGAACTCTCTCCAATGTCATTCATGACATGATTTACTTGTTGGATTCCTTATCTGAAAGGAATTCTGTGGAACATCTCTTAAAACCTAGTGATTTACATATCATCATGTCACTAAGGTCAAATATTTCATTCATTCGACCTCATCCTTTACGATGAGAATCCTTAACCTAGGCCCCCCTTTTTAAGAGTAATCCCCTATCCAAGTTCTCTTAATTTGGGAATCCTCCTTAGGAGTAAGCCCCAATCATAATTTCCAAATTTGGGCATCCTCCTTAGGAGTAATCCCCAGTCACAATGTCTACAAATATGGGCATCCTCCTTAGGAGTAAGCCCCAAGTCTCTTAACCTGGGCATCCTCCTTATGAGTAAGCCCCAATCATAATTCCCCCCCTAATTTGGGTATCTTCTTCAAGAGTAAGCTCCAAGTTAGAGTATCCAAATCTCCATGAAGTACATATACCTTTATGGACCTTGTTCCTAGGTTTATTCCCTGAAGTAAATCCTAATCTTCATCTATTTTGGGAAGTCATACATACATAAGCCCCACATCATTTCTCATGATGGCACAATTTTCTGTTTTTACCAATACCTCTTGTTTCTCACACCGAGCATGACTCACGTGAGCTTAGAGTGTAAAAGTAATTATGAAATCTTTCTTTGAGCCATAAATCATACATAAACATCATACTCCCTTACTTGAACTACGTGGGTTCTGATTCCTTTTCCAAAACAAAGGATATGTAGGTAGCCCATCAGTGGGTAAGATCCCAACTCTGAAATAATCCATATCCTTCTGAATGACAATAAACTTCAAGTGCCCCACTGAGTGGCTTTAAAACCAGTATGGTCATCATAATGACCAAGAGACTTTTATGTATTGAAGGATACCATTGACTAAGAATCACTAATAAATATAGATGATTCTCTATCAATGAAGAACCTCGAATACGTTTAAAAGATTCTCTAAATTTCCTACATATCAATCATTGATTTTTAGATCTAAAGGAAAGCTTATTTTATACTTGGTAATGTAATAAGGATTCATGAACATAACTTAAATCTACAAAGAGAGTCCCGGAGTAGACAATAATTTCCCTAAAAAAGGTGTGATGAGTCCGACCTCCCATCCTCTTGACCAATGAAAACTCTTAAGCCTCATTAGTTCACAAGTAATGAGAACCTACCTTTGGAAAGTAGGTCCAAATGGATATAAGATCATTGGATGTTTCCAGTTCTACGAACAAACCCGTTAGAAACCGGTTGGAATGTTTGAACCTTAAATCAATAAGGTCATCCTCAATTCCATAGGAAACAAAAAATGGTGAACCCAACATGAATTATTAACCAAGTTAAAATGATGTTTTACTTATTTGTTAGGCCCCTATTTAATATTCAATGAGAGGGCCAACAAAACAATCAATAACATATGTGCTTATCCAAAATATTTAGTGGCCAGAATTATCTTGATTACTACTATTATATCAAACAGGAACCCTTTTCCAAGATATTCTACATTACGAGAATGGCTTTTCTTAAGTTCACGTCTGTGAATGCCTCTGCTGTGAAAACCTCTACTGTGAATGCATCTGCTGCTACTCCTGCTGGATCATCGTTCGCTCTGAGGGAGACATCACCCACTCAGTGTCTTCAATGTTGGGTATTGAATTCACTGGTTAAATAGTACCATTAACACGGTATCATTCCAAATCTGGAGCCTTCTCGACATGCCATCCAGGTGAACAATTCACCCTGGTCATTCGGACAACGACGACTAGTGATTAAGAAGAAGGTGATGCTAACCACCGTCTCCAAACTTTTTGGGTTGTTATCCCTGGAACGCAACAACCATTCCCTTCCATATTCTGAGGAGGTGAATGAGAAGAACACTCAGGGCCTTAATTCAAGGAAACATGAGTCCTCCCCAAGGGCTCCCACCAATAATCGCCACCAGACTCGTGCGGCAGTGTGTACTCAACATGATGAGGGTGTCATCTCCAGGCGTTCGGCTCAGGTTCCTCTAATCCGAGAAGGAAAAGCAAACCACCAGAGGCGAAAACCAGTTAACAATGATCAGGTTCATATCTCTGCCGTTTCCAGAGAAGTAGACCAACATAACTTGGTGGAAAGAAACGAGCGGGAAGACACACCTGTCCGTTTTAATCCCGCTGTCCAGCAGACTCGTCTAGCAGCAACATGCCAATCCCGCCAGGAAATTCCGTTGGAGTACTATAGACAGGAACATACACCTGTTTATAAATCATCGAATAGTCATTAGGCTCGTCTGACTACATGTGATGGATCCCACCAACCCAATGTGTTGACAACTGGTAAACAGGTACAAACATCTTCTTACACTCATCAATCCTTCCAGCAACCTCGTCTGTCAGCATTAAAGGAAGCTCATCAACCACGTTTGGCAGAGTGCAATCAGCATGAACATACACCTGCTAGTATTGATCAATCCTACCAACAATATCATTTGGTAGCATTCAGAGAAGTCAGTCGGAAAGCTCCGGCGACAAACAGGAGGCATACTCAGCTCTCTGCCCCCACACATGAGTACTGTCAGAATTCAATGACAGGAAAAAGAGGACAGGAGAAGGCATATACACCTACTCCAAGCATGAAATGGACATATATCCTCGTTCTGGCCACTGAAGTCACCAAGCACATTCTGCCAATGGTGAAAGAGAAGAAGAAAATCCCTGCTCATATTCTGGATGCCTGCCAGGATATTATAACAGCTTCAACAGCATATCAGAGAAAGACACATAAATCTATCCCTACCAGTGGAGTGACACATCAATAGTTCACTCAGGAACAGACACACACATCTGTTCCAGTCCAAGAGGGTTGTGGGGTGTACTCCCCCATATCATATGGACAACCAAGTCAGACACATACACCTGATTTGAGTTGATACAATCAGCCTAACCTGATAATTTCTCCTAAGCAGGAACATACACCTGCCCATAATGACCACTTTCATCAACATGTGATTCCTAAAGCAAGTAAGAAGGTGTCTAAAAAGAATACCCACCCAGCACAGTCAAGAAATCAAGAGCCAATCTACAACAAGGCCTTGCTCGATGCTGGAGTTCTTGATGCACTCAGACAATTATCTGTTGCAACTCAAGATTCTACTCCCTCAGTTCCCAATAGTGGGAACATTAATTCTGAAGGTCTACATCAGATACTTCCTCATGAAGGCTTGCTTCATAACGATTCAGTCGATCTCGAAGTTTCATCTTCAGATGAGAGACACAAGAACCCTCTGTGTGGTCAGAAGACCAAGGAGAAAAATGTTTCATCTTTTCCTGTAACCCACCATAGTGGTCCTCCCCATGATGATGAATTTAGCTACGAAATTCCTCTCCACAGTAGTAATTCGCATTGTCTGGAAAATTCTTCAAAAGACAATGAAGTGATGAGAAAGACCTCTTATATTGAGGCACTTTCAAATGTGAATCCATTCATGCCTGATGCTTTACCAAGTGAAACACTTTCTCGATCAGAAGATAGATCGGGGTGTAGGTCATTCTCCGAACCAACCCTGGGTCGTTCATCTTGTAGTTTGATAAGTGAATTCTTTACCGATCTTAATGAATCCGATGAAGCAACAAGGAAGCACCAGCTCTGGTATAATTAGGTAGAATAATCTTCATTTAATGATAAAGAGGAAATACTAAATATGAGAAAACAACTGGAAAAAGGTGAAGTGCCAGTAATGTTTTGGCCTTTGGCCATCTCTCAGTATGATATTCCAGATATGTTGATGGAAGATGGAATTCATGATATTCGTCTCAACATATGGAAAACTCTTTGTCAGTTGAAAAAGAAAATATTATCTTATGATGAATATGAAAATCATATCAAGATAATAGAAGGGTTTCAATGCCAAATTGACTTGGCATCTTTCTCAGTTTCTCGATTTCTGAAGGCTGAAAAGCAGCAGAGATCCCTTCAGCGTTCATGCCTTGGCGCACTAAGAAGATTGCACCAATTCATTACCAATTCCCCATATGGTATTCATATCAGGGGATGGGGTGTTCATGGAGCACTACATTTCAGTGTTCTCTCCAATCTGCAAAGACCGCCGAAAATGGTCTCATGCAATGTTATTGCCCATGGCAGGCCACAATCAATGGGTTTTGTTTTTAATCAAAAGTTTGACCAAGAACATGCTTCAACTAGTTCCTCTCAAAATAAAGAATATAGAGAACAAGTTATTTAATTACTCCTGCATCAAGAAAACGAGAATATTGAATAGGCCTCTCGTTTAGAGCAAGCACATCATCAAGTTGTAGAGGTGTCAAAAATCATTCAACGGTCTTTTGAGTCGGGTGATAAAAGTGGATGCAGGTTGATGCATCCAGCTAATTTCCAGACTAATGTCCGTAATATTAGGAGAGAGTTCAAGAAAGTCTCAGATATAGAATGTCAAGATTCACCCCTTTTTTCCAGACTAGGGGCTCTTTTAACCCAACCCTCAGAATCAATAAATAGGATTCAAGGAGTTGAGTAGGAACAGCCGCAGTCCACCGGACTGGGGACTTTTTCAAATCGTCAATCTCTTTCTCAGAGAAATTCAATCTTCTCTCGATTAGGGAAGAAGCCTCAAGAGGAACAAAGAGACAAATTATCAAGAGATTCCCTCCAAATTACGGTTTTTTAAGAAGTTCTTGAGGGATCAAATCAACAAAAGGCAATGTCTCATCAGAGTAATGGAAGAAGAAAATATCATAGAAATGCCGATAGAAGAGATGAAATGCATTATGCATCAATCAATGTCATCAATGCTGTTGTTGCTGATCCACCAGATGAGTTTCACTCAGAGGGACCAGATGAAGAGGTTCCTGCTCAAGAAGTTATACGCATAGACACAAATGAAGAAGTTGTTTGTACACGAAATCAAAGGATTACTCAGAACCTAGGTAATCCTTCAGGTGACCCACTTCCCCCTCTCCGAAAGGTGTCCAATAAGCGAAAGGGAAGAATCTGGTTACATACCCTTCCTCTGGAGAAGGCCAATCACTCTCACTAGAGAAAAGATTTGCACAACAAGAGGAAGAAATAAAGGAATTGAGGAGGTTGAACGTAGAACTACTTCAAGGTAGTCTTCATCCTAAGCATGATGGAGTCAGTAAACCAAAGGAATTTTTTTGTGGATACTGAGATGGATCAAGAATATCCTCCTTTATCAGTAGACCCTCACAGGTCGAATCCTATGGGTCAAGTGCAACAACAATCGACAGTGCTGCCATCGGTTGCAGTACCAGCTGCCACATCTTTCCAAGCTCCAGTCATTGCACCTGTTTAGGTCCAAGCTCAACTGGATGTTTCTCAAAAGTTAGTAACTACTATTGAGTAATTAACATCTCGGTTGGAAGCTATGGAGGGGAATCATGATCAAATTCAACTAGAAAAGAGAGCTTACCCTGAGTGGGTTGATGCAATTCCTCACCCATCAAATTTTTCAAGTACCACATTCCCAATATTTAATGGTTCGGGAGACCCACAAAACTTAACACATTTTGTTTCTCATTGCGATCCTATGATGGGAACCCCTCAGCAATAGGAAGCATTTAAGCTCAGGTGTTTTGTACAGTCATTACAAGGGCCTACTTTTGTCTCGTAGACAAGCTTGAAATCCCAGTCAATTACCGGATGGGAGGATCTCCACCAAATATTTCTTCTTCAATTTAGCTCAACTTTTCCAAAGACAACAGTTTTAGATCTTAAAAATTATAAGAAAACGGAGAATGAAAGAATTTCAGATTTCATTGCTTGCTGGAAGGGATTAACTTATTCCCTGATTTTAGTACTCCCTCAAGAATTTTTTTTGCCAATCTGTGTTGCAAAATTTATGTGATGAGATATGCACACCATTGATCCCTATAAAATACACAGGAGGGTTTCGAGACCTTACTTCAATCACTCAATAGATTGAAGATTCTCTTATGAAGAGTATGGATAAAGCTCCTATAATTCCATCAGCTCCAGGTAGGTGAATGGGTAAAGCAGATACTGCTACAGTTATTCTTAAACAAGAACATGTACCTGCTTCTACTTTAAAAACTTCATCTTCTTGAAGGGCTCGACCTCTTGAGTGCCAACAAAAGAGGCCGTTTCTTCAAGATGATCAAAGAGATCAAATACGGAAACAATTTGAGGATATAAAGAGAAAATATTACTATTTTAGAAATGAACAAGTTCTTGGTTACTTCATTTCGGCTCTGGAAAATAATTTGGTTCAATTCCCAAGGCCCAAGAGGCCAAACAAGGAAGGAGATGAATACTGTCCCAATTATTTCCTATTTCATCAGATGTTAGGGCATCCCATTCAAGGGTGTTTTTTCTTCAAGGACCTCCTGCAAAAAAATGGTCGACTTGGGACAAGTCAAACTGAAAGGTTCTTCAGCTCAGGTAGCATGTGTTACTGCTACAGATCCAGAGGAGGAAGGAGAGTGGCAAGAAGTCAAGAACAAAAATTCACAAAAATATGATGATTGGATGGTCAGAAAAACGATCTACTAAACTCATGCTATTTTGCAAACACAATTGAAGAAACCAATTGTGTCTTCTTCCATGAATGCCACAGCCAAACCCTCTTCATCAGAGGGAAGATCCTCAAAGAAACGACATAATTCAAAGAAAGAGGAACAATCAGAAGAAGATGAAATCTTGTCAAAGCCCAAGTTTTCTTTGACTCTGGCAGATTTTATGCCATCTACTTCGAAGCAATGGGCACCACCCCATCAAACGGCACAGCCTAAATTGGCTAGTCAGGAAGAGTCTTCATCGGATGAAGAGTTAATTTTCAGTTCTATTAATATGATTAAATTAACAGATCCATATGCTAGTCATAGTTTCTATTTTGATATGCCCGAGTTCCCTGTATCAAACAGAGGAATCAGAGGAAGTTCCAGAGGCTCAGGATACAGGAGAATACGTGGATCTTTCAGAGGACACTATTCCAATTCTACCCCTGCTAGAACTGTGTATGCGGCAGAAACTCGTGGTAGAGCCCTTCAACGAGCTCAACAAGAACAAGCAAGTTCTTCCACACAAGGAAGACTCAGTCCTGGCACAATTATTCTGGAAGATCGGTTGAAGGTTCCATCTTCTTCCTCTCAGCAAGTAAATAGACATAATCGTTCTAATCTTCCAAATCCAGAAGTATTACCAACTTTTATCCCGGTACAAGATGCATCATCTTCCAAAGCATCAACTTATAAGGCACCTATGAAACGACATGTTTTTGTTGGGAAACACAGACCTTTTGATCAAAAGTATGATGTATTGAAACAATTGGACCAAATACCTGCCAAGTTATCAATTCTGGATGCTTTGAATTTATCAAAGGATCTTCAGGAGGCACTCATCGAGGCTTTGTCGAGTCCTCAGGAGTTTGAAACTGAAATTGCTGCAGCTAAAGTCTACCATGTAGAGAATAATCCTGCAGAATTTCATGTAGTGATATCTTTCACTAATGAAGATTAAGATGATGTCGTGCATGTAAATATTAGACCTTTGTACTTATCTATCAAGGTCAATGGTGTAGACGTCCAAAGAGTTTTCATTGATAATGGTTCAGGAGTCAACCTCATCCCCATTCGTACACTTCATTGATTGGGCCTCACATAATCTAATTTATCTCTTTCTACATTGATGTTACAAGGATATGATAAAAATGACCAAGAAACACTGGGCGAGATTACACTCAGAACTCAGTTTGGAGATCTTGTATGCAATTCAGATTTTATGGTTGTTGATCAAGACTCAGCCATCAACATCTTGCTTGGTAGACCCTGGCTACATCAACATGCAGCTATCCCTTCATCATACCATCAATGTCTCAAATATTGTTTCGATGGTAAAATTGGGACATTGTGTGGTGATAAATCCCCTTTCAACACATGTGAATCTCAATACATTGAGGCAGAATTTTATCACATGAAGGGAAATGAGAAATCCATAACAATGGAGATTGCCAAAGTTAATTCTCCATATGGTTTGGAAAAGATTCCAGTAAACCCATTTACACATGTGTGTACAAATTATGTGTTTCCTATCAGTCAAATTGACATGATAGACCCAAATCAAAATAATCTTTTGGAAACTTCCATAATGTCAATTACGACAATCAATCCAGACAGCATGGGAGAAATTGGTGATTCACAAAGCAATATTAAAAGCTCAAATGGAGATGTCTTCATTTTATCCACTAAAATCCAACAAGTCTATACTTCACCAACCAGGACAGAAGAGGTTATAGAAATGTTAGAAGTGAATGATGATTTTGATTCTCAATCCACCATCTCCTCTATATTTCCCAAGGAAGACCCTTCTCATCAATAGGGTCAGAAATGGAAGCTTCTTTTTCAAGATGTTAAAATTTCAACATATCTTCTGATCATGGAAATTATACTTCATCATATACTATGAAAGTAGAAACAGAAGAAATAACACATGTTAAAGAAGAAGAGGAAGATCTCAGAGATTCTCCACCATCATTTGAAGAGGGTATCTCTACCACCATGGATGAACTTAGAGAAATAAATCTGGGTACAAAAGAAGATCCACACCCTACTTTAATTAGTGCGGCCATGACTCTTGAAGAGAAAGAGATGTATATTTCCTTCTTAAATCAAAATTGAGATATATTTTCTTGGAATTATATAGAGATTCTAGGACTTGATCCTGATGTTTCCACTCATCGTTTGGGTTTTCTAGAAGAACATCGAGGATTCATACGAGCTGCTAGAAGAACACACCCAACCTATGCTTCCAAAATTGAGGCTGAAGTGGATAAGATTATCAAAGATAACTTCATTATAGAAGTTCAATATCCCAAATGGTTGGATAATATTGTCCGAGTGAAAAAGAATAATGGAAAAATTAGAGTTTGCATTGATTTCAGAGATCTTAATCGACATTGTCCTAAGGATTATTTCCCTGTACCGATTACAGAACTCTTAATTGATGAAACAGCTGGCTATGAATCACTTTCCTTCATGGATGGATATTCTGGATATAATCAAATCCGAATGGCTCCAGAAGATTAAAAATCTACAGCCTTCCGAGCCCCTCGAGGTGTGTTTTTCTATCGGGTAATGCCCTTTGGACTAAATAATGAAGGAACAACATATCAGCGTGCCAGGCATCGTATCTTCAGACCCTTTTTAGGGAAGTTTGTTGAATGTTATGTGTACAATTTTGTGGTTAAATAAAAACAATGTTCTAATCACTTGGCTGATTTAGAAATCATATTACACAAACTTTGGCAACATAATTTGAAGATAAACCCCTTAAAATGTGCTTTTGGGGTAACCTCAGGGAAATTTCTTAGCTCTTTTGTATGCCATCGAGGTATTGAAGTCGATCCTAAAAAGACAAAGTCAATCCTTAATATGTAACCTCCTCTAAATTTGGAATAATTGAGAGGACTTCAAGGACACTTAGCCTATATTCGGCGTTTCATCACCAATTTGGTAGGAAAAGTTTACCCTTCACCAAATTGATGAAGAAGGGAGTCACTTACCAGTGGAATGAAGAATGTCAAGAAGCATTTGATATTCTCAAGAAGTATCTCTTGAGTCCACTAGTGTTAATGCCACCTGTTGAAGGAAGACCACTTATCCTCTATGTGACAGCTTTAGAGCGATCATTGGGTTCCTTTATTTCTCAGAAGAATGATGCTAGGAATGAAAACAACCTCTAATATCTAAGTTGGACTATGCTTGAAGTAGAAACCCGATATTCAAATATTGAGAAGTGATGCCTAGAATTAATCTTTGCAGTTCAGAAGTTGAGACACTACCTTCAATATCATGATGTCCAATTGGTATCTCGAAATAACCTTCTAAAATTCATCCTTAGTCATCCAATGCTTACAGGATGTCTGGAAATATGGGAAGTTATTTTGTAGTAATTTTATATTCAATATGTGTCTCAAAAAGAAATAAAGTGCCAAGCTCTAGCTGGTTTCCTTGCTGAACATCTTTCAGTAGAAGATACATCTTCAGATATTGAACTTCCTGATGAGGAAGTATTCTTTATTCATGATAGTCTTCAAACATGGGAAATGTAATTTGATGGTTCTTCCAGAAGTCCAACAATGAGGAAAATGGAAGATCCCAAGTTCAAAAAATTTGGGTTAGGAGTTGTACTCATTTCCCCGAAAAAGGCATTGCTACATTATTCCTTCTCATTATTGGGAGGTGGTATAAATAATGAAGCGGAATACCAAGCTCTTATTGCAGGATTAGAGTTGGCGCTTCAAGGACAAGTGAATCACTTAAAGGTGAAAGGTGATTCAGACCTGGTAATCAAACAAGTCAATGGGGATTACGCAATCAGAAAAGAAGAACTAATCCCTTTGTATGATTACATCAGAGAGTTAATGTAAGAGTTTCCTTCAGAACCAACATTTTCTTATGTCCCAAGATCAGAAAATTCTTAAGCTGATGTACTGGCTAATATAGCCATAACTCTTGCAGATCCAAATCGGGATGAGACAACCATCAGTATTGCCCACCGTCGTACAATTTCACCTTAGGTTCAAATCAGAAGAGAGGAAATCAATGAAATTAGTCCCATATCTGAAACATATGGTCATACTATAGGATGGATGACACATATCAGGGAATACCTTCAAAATGGAACACTTACGCCTGATAGAGCTAGGAAAGAACAAGTCCGGAGACATGTGGTCAATTTCACTCTTTTTTATAGCCTAGATCACTTAGAGAAAATTATCTACAAGCGTGGTTTTTATGGAGTTCTCTTCAGATGTATTGATGGTGAAGAGACAATGGCTGTCATGAAAGAAGTACATGCAGGAGTCTGCAGTGCCCATCAGTCTGGACATAGACTATCTGATCAAATTCAAAGGCTTAGATATTTTTGTCCTTCAATGATACAAGATTGTGTTGATTTCACAAAGAAGTGTCATTCATGCCAATTACATGCCAACTTTATTCATCAACCCCCAGAGTTTCTTTATATATCTAAATACTTGTGGCCATTTTACACATGGGTAATGGATGTAGTGGGACCTTATCCTTCGGCTACATCCAAGCATTTTAATTACATTCTTACTACTACTGACTTCTTTTCCAAATGGGAAGAGGAAATACCCCTAAAAGAAGTCAGTTCTAAATTAATTGTTAGCTTCATCAAGTCTAACATCATTACCAGATTTGGTGTCCCTCATACCATATTGACGGACAATGGAACCAACTTCTGTTCATTCTAGGTGAGGAAGTTGTATTAAGAATAAAACATTAAATCCAATAATTCCTCTCGGTATCATGCATCGGCCAATGGACTGATAGAAGCTTTCAACAAGACTCTGTCAAATATAATGCAAAAGATGGTGGATAAAGATAAAAAGTCATGTCCGAATAAACTCTTTCATGCTTTATGGTCTTATTGAACCACCACCTGCACTGCAACGCGGTCAACTCTATATTCACTGGTATATGGAATGGAAGCGATCTTGACAATTGAGGTTCAACTACCCTCACTCAGAGTAGCCATTTGTGATCAGTCATCTACAAATGAACAATCTCAAAAGCAATTGGATGAATTGGAATAGTTAGATGAGAAAATATTGTGCACCCTGCACCACTTGGAAGTCTATCAGAATTGAATAGCATGAGATTTGAACAAAAAAGTTTGTCTTCGTTCATTCGTTCAGGGAGAATTTGTATTAGTCCTTAGAACTCCAATGATACCCGGAAAGAAACCTCCCAATATTGAGCCAAAATGGGAAGGACCTTATTCAATACATAAGGTATACTCCAATGGAGCTTATTTTTTAATCTCAATGGATATAGAACTCACCACTACTCCAACCAATGCCAGATTTCTGAAGAAATATTTTGTATAAACACAAAATACACTAAGGGTCCATGCATACGACTTTAAACTATTGGAACTTACGTCCAATATAACGTTAAACTGTGAAGTCCTAACTACATGACACTAAACTGTACAGAAGTCCCTTATGTCTAGCAAGACGTTAAACTACATAACCAACAGTCCATGCATACGACCTTAAACTATTGGCATTCCTTACGTCCAGCAAGACATTAAACTGCATCATCATCCACGGTAAATACATGTGAACTTAAAATATTTTCATCCCTTTCGTCCAACATGATGTTAAACTGTGTCTTCTTTGTCCTTATTGCATGACATTAAACTTCACAATCCCCCTTTTTGTCCAACATGACATTAAACTGTATTGTCCCCATCATCTTAGCTACAAGACGCTAAACTGTACAACACACTTATTGTCCAACATGACGCAAAACTATGTTCATGTCCAACATGACATTAAACTGTGTCCCTATATTTTTCCTACATGATGTTAAACTGTATTTTTCCCTGCTACATGACAATAAACTGTGCAGTACCAATAGTCCTCACTACAAGACTTTAAACTACATAGCCCCTTAATATGTCCTACATGACATCAAACTGTTCATCGTTAGAGTTGTTGCTACCTCTTGTTTCTCACACCAAGTATGAATCACATGAGCTTAGATAAAACTTCAACCATAACACCCTTTCCGGGCTGCTAACCATGTGTAAGTCCCAGCATCATTTTTAGGTCGTTGTCCCCAAAAAACAACTTGATCACTAACTCATTCTTTAATTGAACTATGCGGACTTTGATCCTTGCCTTCTAGGCTAGGCACATAGGCAACCTACCAAGGTTAAATCCCAAAACCAATCTCTTCACATCGGTTCACCTCCATCTCATACGATGTTGATTCGTGAAGCCATCCCCAGAATCAATATCTTTACATTGGTTCACCTTGGTCCTTGCTATATGATGTTAAACTGTACATCACTTTTTTCCTGTATGAAAATAAACTAAAAATACCATTACCTAAGAGGGAATTATTATTTACATTGATTTCCAATCATGTCATATTCCAAAGACTACGTGCATACATGGTAATGACTGAACCTTTTATATTTAGTTAAACCATCATTGCACTAAAGTCCCCTTTTCACCCTTCACTTGTACGAACTAAATCTGTACAAAGGGTATTTCTAGAACTATGTGGGCTTGATTCCAATCCTTATGGGATACTTAATAATGTTCGAGTGTCCCTAGAATCCAGCCCCAAGTATTTTGGGCCTAACCCCAAATTCCACTTTCAGTCCCCTAGCTGAAAACTCCCTGTGAAATAACACACTGTGTATTTCTTATAATGGTCTGAGTTCTATGACCCTAAACTAAGATCTCTTACACTTTCATCCCACAAGACCTTAAGTTGTATTTCAAGAACTACGTACAGCTTGATTCCCATCCTTATGGGATACGTAGTGAAGTCCAACATTTCAATTCCGGACCCAGCCACAACATGATTATGGTTATCATTGAACTTTTATCTCTACATACATTGGACAATAACCATTTTTATGTGTTATAATCATAACCTTAAATATTTTCAGATCTTCATAACCCTTTCTTTGACTTCTGGTCACAAAATGTCTAAAACCTGAGAGTTTTTTTTGCTTGAATATGCAGCACGTACCCTTAGGTGGCCTTGCATAAGTAGTCTACATAACAGACCTGTCATCCAAAAGATACTATTATTTGACTATGAAGCTAATGACCTTAGGCGTCCCTGCATAATTCAACCCCCTAACAGGTTTTTTAAATAATTATAACTACATTCTTGGGAATAAAACCTCTATTTTCCTTAGTTGTTTTAACGAAAATATGTAGGGATCCGCAAAAAAAAATAGCCATCCTTAATATATTTGTCTCATACTCTTTTTATTGATATGAAAGTATTCCAGTCTATGGTTTATATTTCCCTTCCGTATATTTGGGTTAGACCTTCATAGTAGTGACATTCATCCAATTCTTAGAGAAACTTGTTTGGAAATATCTTCTCCATAATCAAGAACCTCTCTTCATATAGGAAACTCTATGATTTGGAAAATTTGAATCCCCATAAACATTCACTGGCTTTTTAGCAGTAGAAAAGTAAATTTCTAAGAGTTCTTTTTCCTGACTATACAGCACGTTACCTTAGGCGGCCTTGCATAAGTAGTCTACATAACAGAACTATTAGAAAAAATATGCTATTATTTTACTATGAAACCAATGCCCTTATGTGGCCCTGCATAATTCAACCCCCTAACGGGTTCGTTAAATAATGGTAACTTCATTCTTGGGAACTGCTTATTCTAATTCCTTTTAGCCCTTTTTCATATCATTCCTCAAATTCAGAATTTATTAAGTCATATTTTACATATTTTCCCTCATACTTGGGTGTGGTAATATGTTTTCAGATAAATTATCAAGGAATTGAGTCAATTATAATCCATTCGGTCAAAGCTATTTTGACCTTAAACATTAGCCTTTATGTCTGACGTGCATGACTTTAAACTTCCCACAAAAGATAAGTGAACTCTGAATAAAAGTCAAGTCCCATCTCACTAAAAATATATTTTGTATGATTTAGGTAATATTGAGAAATTAAAAGATTCAAAGTTTGTAGGGATATTTATAATAATCCTAGTAAAAATCAAACTATGATTACTAGGCCCATTGTCCAAAGTAAAAATTTAAAGTAGGTAGTAGGAAAATATGTGCACAAATGATTGAAGATGAAAGTGTTTTTTTTTCATTTGATGCACAAGAATTAGAAGGACATCCAGAGATTGGAGTCTATTCTCTTTTCCAAAAAGTTACAAGAGGATGTCAACATAAGTCTTCACTTGATGTAAAATATCTCGAGCTTCATCAGCAACCACTTGAAGGTCATGCAATAGGACAAATTCACTCTTTTCAGCCTGATGGAGTGCTTTATTACCATCCGCGATGGATTTTATCCCATTTGTTTGAGCTCCCTCCAATGAATTATTGAGTTGGTCAAGTTCCCCAGTAACAACATATTAACTATTGTTGAAGGTGCATCTCTTGGACGACATTATCTTTGATCTTATGCTTCAGCTCCTTCATCTTGGCAGCATAGTCAACCTCATCTCGGGATACCGCATCCTCAAATTCACTGATATGGGATAACAGCTTCACCCTGGTCAGATCTTCACGACACTTTTTCTCTTGCTCCCTCATTAAGATGACTTGTTTCACTGCGGTATGGATCTTTTGATATCCAAAATTGCCAAGTCCCAGTATGACAAATAGAGATGACAGTCGAGGGATCTTCGATGACAGCTCTTCTAAAGGCACTCAGATATGATCTTCCATATGTTTTTCCATGCCTTGCGTCGTGAAAATTAGAATTCCTTTTGTACATCTGGATCAGACTCAACATTACTGTCACAAGGGGGAATGTAATCCGTGATTAATGCACTTAAGGAAGTGCCATGTTCTTCTCCCTCCCCCCCTGACCTATGTTTCTTAATTTTCAATTTCCTTTGGGGAAAAAGCTGAGGCTTCACCTCCAGATCTAGCCACTGAAATTGATGGCCCTGCATAATCAATTGAGAGATTTGGTTAATTTCAAATAATAAAATAAAGTTGATTGACTGTCTTGCAAATTAAGTACAATGGAAAATATTGTTATCCCTTACCCAACGGTAGATCAGTAACTTGATAAGGCCCCTCCCCGTCTTTCCTAGCTTTAACAGGATTTTCAGGGTGAGTTTGAGGAAGCTCTACAGGGTTCATCTCCACTTGCGCTAATGTCTCTGCAATAGTAGGGTTTTTTGTACCCCCTTTAGGCAGTGGTAGTTCAGCAGATTGCTCAGATAGAGCTGCATATTTGAACCAATCATTATTAGGCATGTAATAAGAAGTTATTTTTAATAGGACGAAGGATGACACTCACGTACATAATCTTCTAAATTACATGGTAAGTTAACACAATACAAAAAATATTCAAAATATGCGCCAAGTCCCATCATTTAATCCAATGTAATATGATAATCTTTGTTAATCTCACTAGTGGGAGCATTTGGTATGTCTTCTTGGAAACCTTCATCCTGCGGTCTCTGACCCTGAACACCATCTTCAGATAAAATAGTGGCGTCAGTTTCAATGACCACCAAAAGCTCAAGTGCAGTGGTTGAACCTAAAGTATCATATAATGGAAGTCATTAGATGTTTAATTCAACATTTTATGAAGCATTTTTAACTTACCAGAAGCAGGTTATTCTCTTCTTGCAACAGTAGTAGGGGGAATACTAGGAACAAATGATGGCTCTTCTCCTGGAGTAGACAAGTCAGCCTGATATTGTAATTGTTCACCAGTACCATCCATGGTCCTCAAAAGAGGGTCAGTCCTCTCCCTTATAGGGTAAATTGAAGAAGCCCCTGCAATCCCATGAAGTATGAGCAACCTTTTCATGGGTATAGACTCATGATTATCTGAAGGACTTACCGCTACTAATGAAGCGTTTAGCTATGGACTTCTTCCTTCGATGGCTTTGCTTCTTTGGATTTTTGGGAGTGTCGGAAATATCCCTTATAGGCACCTGAATTGGACAATTGAAGGCCATGTCCAACTCCTCATTCATGGCCTACTGTCCTGGAGATATCTCGCCCGATTGGCAAGGAGATTCAGCAGCAGCCCCGATGGCAGTACCACCAGGGATATATTATGGTGAAGGAACCTCAGTAGTTCCTTTCTTTGCAAGCTGCAGGATGAAGAAAATAATTTCCTCAAGTAACAAAACTTTGACTGAAATCAAGTTTCAAAGAAAATAAGGAAAGAAAACATACATCTTTAGGAGCCACGTAATCATGCCACTCCTCATCTCCGGAAGCATCAATCCCCTCAGCGGCGCCATGATCTATCATTTCCTTCACCCACTTGGTGAAAGGAATGGAATCATCAGTGGAATATATGATAATTTATAGCTCTCTAATATAATCCCACACTTCATTGGGTCTATCCTTGTAATGTATATCTGTAGAAGCCAAAAGATTCTCTATTCCAGGGAGGTGTAGCCCCTCACACAAATCCAGCCAGGCAGTTTCAACACCATAGTATAAACTCTTCCATGTTTGGATAGCCTCTAGTCGTTTATATTCAGTATATGTACCAGAAGGCTGCGAGGAAGGTCCTACAATCTTGGACTTCAGTTTACTCCCAGATCCTGCAACTATTGATAGAGAATAAGAAAATAAGACTTGTTTCTATATAAAGTAATGGTGATCAAATTTCCACAATGATGTAACTTACCAGGAGTCGATGGAGTAGGTATTTTGATTCTGAATAGAGGATTATATCGGGCACGAGGCTACTTTTCTATTTGTTGTGCCTCATCATCCCCATCTTGGGAATCTGGTGAGTCAATCCTAGATGAGGAATTCGGCGAATCAGCTTCAGGTGGGGAAGAATCACCTTCGTAAGGAAGGATTTCTTTCTCTACAGCCCTCTTCCGTTTCCCCACCTGATAAACCGGGTGATTCAACACCCCTCTAGGGTATGATGTTGTCCAGTGCTCGACAAACCATGTAGTCAAGTTATATGCTGCTTTTTCAACTGGTAGATCAAACACTACCCCAGTCTTCTCCCTAGATGTCAACAACCATAGTTGTCGGGAAACCATCGGATATTGCTCAGACCTGACATGCACGGGAGGAGATACAATAGTCTTCTGTAAACACTTGAATTGAAGTGAAAATCTATATGGATCATTGGCCTCGCATATAATATCTTTGTCAATTCTAGAAACCAGCACACCATCTCTATAGGCCAGCATGTATGCCCTCAAATCCAGGATGGCTGTTCCATCATCAACAAACTGCCCGGTTGAC
Source organism: Viscum album (assembly GCA_963277665.1). Classification (NCBI taxonomy): domain Eukaryota; kingdom Viridiplantae; phylum Streptophyta; class Magnoliopsida; order Santalales; family Viscaceae; genus Viscum; species Viscum album. Next base: position 847,255,878 of record OY728150.1, on the reverse strand, counting down.
GGATTTCCATAAGGAAAGAAATGAAATTCTTTATACATGCTCAGCCTCAACTTCATGTCATATGATTTTAGAGCTAGTGTAGTAATTCCAGAGAATGCTTGCACTGATGGCCTGAAAGAACTTCTGGGAATATGTACTCCATTTTTTACATTATACGTCCTGAAGTGAGTGGCGATCCATCCCTATAAAACTTGGAATGGTCCCACTATTCTCAAAGGAGACTTACCCATGAAGGCATGGAGTAAGATCCTGTGAATCATTGCTAAAATGGGGGTATCCAACCCAACCATTTTCCCCTCAGCCAACTTGGCCGCAATAACAAAGGTCCCTGGCCTGACGCCTCCCTTTGAGTCCCTAACTGGAAAAAGATAAACACTGAGCCACAAGGACAAGAAGCCCACCAAATGAGTCTTCTTCGGGATTCTATAATTCACTTCATATCCCCACTTCTCAAATTATCCATCTTCTAGAGTCGGCCAGAATGTTCCAGGAGCAACCCTCTTCTCTGTTTTGGGGTAGGTGGTAGGACGAGTGGGCCTCTTCTTCTTGGATCCCTTCTCCTTGGATCCCTTCTCCTTCGATCTCTTATCCTTCGGCTCCTTCTCCTGCTTCTCGATAAGAAACATATTCATCCACTCCTCTAGATGAATATCATTTCTAGAATGAGTTAAGGAGGTCTCTGAACTCTTGAGCTTGTGGAAGATTTCCAATAATTCCCGAGATAAAGCCGGAGTCTTCTCCGAATCATTCCAAGTCACCTTTGGAGGGATTAATTCATCATACATATCACCCAAAAATGGATCGCCTGAGATCTTGTGGACATCCCATAGACTAATACCTACCTCTTCATGATTCAGATGGAAAGAATTGGTTTATGGGATCCAAAGGCTTAGTATCTCCGGCACGAAGTTATCATGCCTGTAAACATATTTTTGCCCAGCCCAGAAAGCTTTATATATCGTAACTCCTTTCAAATCCTTAACAAAATCTGCACAGGTTTGTCACACCTAGTATGCCCACATCCAGGTTGGCTTCACACCTCCTCCAGGACGGAAGTCCCAGCTCTTATTCCAGCCTTTGGATTTATCCATCTGATAATTTCAGAAGATTGAGGGATAACAATGTGGTTGCAGCTCAGGCTTATGAGGTTTCAGATCTGGCGTACAAGGGCTATGATGCATCATATGGTCCTTCTCTACTGTTCCAGCATTTAGAAATACTCCTCCACATGAGATATTTGCTGCAGTAATGTTGGTGTAGTTCCGAAACCAAGAAATTGGAAGATAGTTCTTTGCCTCTGGAATGGTAACTTCTCGCAGATGACCATAGACATACAAAGGCAGATAAATGCTCTGGGGGAAGTCATGATGATACTTATTCAAATACTTATCAAAATCCGTGAGATTTCTCTCACAGATGGTATAATAAGCATGGCCAATGATGCTCATCATATCATCAATTCACTTACTAGCCAGTTCATCAGCCATCCCGATTCTATTAGGAGCCATTGGATCTGCACAAAGGTTAAATAAACTAACTCTTAAATGGTTTGATTTTTTATGAAATTTGTGATGAAATTCGAAAAAAACGGAAAACAAATTAAGGTGCGCAAGTCTAAATTTGGAGCGCAAGTAAGCATGTGTCGCGCAATTAAGGATGTGTCACGCAAGTTTTTGGCATGTAGGTATCACCGTGCAAGTCCAAATACCTTGACAGCAGCGCGACAGTGATGAAATAGCAGAAAATAGAACAACTTGTGCAGCGAATACAACTTGTGTGGTGAGAGCTCGAAATTCTGAAATTTGGTATTTTGCACGAGAACTGGCCGCATATATATAGGCCAGGCCGCACCCTTGCCTGCCGGCGCCTAAGAGTCTCACCACTTGCGCGCCTCAATTTTCACGCTCAACAGAACTTGTGCACCACTTGTTCCTTGATTTTCTTATTTTCCTCAGAGTCACATCCTTATTTCTTTTGGATCTAACTCTGAGGGGGGAATTTTGTTGACGCTCCTTTCCATCACAGAGTCTAAAGGAATGTAAAGGGAAATATCTTGAACCCAAAGTGATTCATCCTTTGAAAAAACCTCAAAAATTGACAAAGGAATGAACGAAGATTCAAATGCACTTGGGTCACGCATGTTCCTCTAAGGTCACACAAGTATACTTGCACGCCACCCATTGGTCACACAGGTGATTTTCATGACTTATTTGAAATTCGCCCAGGGTCTTCTCCAGCCTATAAATACCCTCTGTGGGCCCCCCATTTTGGGGAAAAAAATTCTTGAAACTCATATTTGAGCTCCTGGCACCCTAGTCTCTTCTCAAAGCTTCCAAACACCTCTAAGATAATTTCGTACTTAGAATAGAAGATCTTAAGAGGGGGGAAGACTTATGTGTTGAAACTCATCAACACTTGCGCGCCTAGGTGGCCAGTCCTTAAGGGAAATGGCCACACTTGCGTGCCGCCTTACCCCTTCAACAGAACTTGCGCGCTGCTCTTCTAAAAGCATCCAAGGATAGTAATAAAGGATTGAGCCAAGCCTCACCCAAGTTTTACTCTAAGGATTCATCGGCGCGCAAGTACCCATGTGTCACGCAAGTATACTTGCGCGACCAGTACTTGCGCGCCCACACATGACTTGTGAGCCACCTTCTTTTTTGGTGCCACTCCTGCCTATTTCACCTTTCTTATGCCTATCCACTCATCCTCTTCAAGATCAAGCCTTCAGAACTCTCTCAAAAGTCATTCGTGACATAATTTCCTTGTTGGCTTCCTTATCTGAAAGGAATTCTGTGGAACATCTCTTAAAACCTAGTGATTTACATATCGTCATGCCACTAAGGTAAGAGATTTCATTTGTTCGACATCATCCTTTATGATGAGAATCCTTAACCTGGGCCCCCTTTTCAGGAGTAAGCCCCAGTCCAAGTTCTCTTAATTTGGGCATCATTTTTAGGAGTAAGCCCCAATCATAATTTCCAAATCTGGGCATCCTCCTTAGGAGTAAGCCCCAGTCGCAAAGTCTAAAAATATGGGCATCCTCCTTAGGATTAAGCCCCAAGTCTCTTAACCTGGGAATCCTCCTTAGGAGTAATCCCCAATCATAATTGACCCCCTAATTTGGGCATCTTCTTCAAGAGTAAGACCCAAGTTAGAGTATCCAAATCTCAATGAAGTAAATCCTAATATTCATCTATTTTGGGCAGTCATACATACATAAGCCCCAAATCATTTCTCATGATGGCACAATTGTCTGTTTTTACCAATATCTCTTGTTTATCACACCGATCATGAGTCACGTGAGCTTAGAGTGTAAAAGTAATTATGACATCTTTCTTTGAGCCATAAATCATACATAAACATATTAATCCCTTACTCAAACTATGTGGGTTTTGATTCCTTTTCCAAAACAAAGGATATGTAGGTATCCCATCTGCGGGTACGATCCCAACTCTGAAATAATCCATGTCCTTCTGAATGACAATAAACTTCAAGTACCCAACTGAGTGGATTTAAAACCAGTATGGTCATCATAATGACCAAGATACTTTTATGTATTGAAGGATACCACTGACTAAGAATCTCTAATAAATACATATGATTATCTATCAATGAAGAACCTTAAATAAATATAAAATATTCTCTAAATTTACTACATACCAATCATTGATTGTTAGATCTAAAGGAAATCCCATTTTAAACTTGGTAATGTAATAAGGATTCACGAAGATAACTTAATTATATAAAGAGAGTCCCGGAGTAGACAATAATTTCCTCAAAAGGTGTGATGAGTCCAACCTCCCATCCTCTCAACCAATGAAAATTCTTAAGCCTCACTAGTTCACAACTAATGAGCACCTACCTTTGGAAAGTAGGTCCAAATGGATATATAATCATTGGATGTTTCTGGTTCTACGAACAATCCCGTTAGAAACAGCTTGGAATGTTTGAACCTTAAATCAATAAGGTCATCCCCAATTCTAGAGGAAACAGGGGTATTCCCTAGATGGAAAGTAGTGTGTATACTATTGGAACCTTGTAAATATGGTTTGGTTCTCTTTCTTTTATTACTACTTAACATATAGTGATATAGTGATAAATAATTGTGTAGATTTATAACTTTTAAATGTTTAATAGCTTTAATTAAGAGAATTCATAATATAGTGTTCCAATAATAAACCCCATAGTGGTACATGATCAAATCCTAAACTATCAAGTGGTATCAGAGTGAGGCTCCCATTAAATATCCAAGGAATAACTATGAGAGGTTGAGAATATAAACTCCATCAATAACTAAGGTTTTACAACATTCAATGAGAATAATTATCACAAATGGAAGAATATTATGCTAACCTACCTCTTATCACTTGGTCGGAAGTTAGGGATGCTGTAATATGTGGGTTTGAACCCATTTCTTAATAGTCTACTTTGACTCATTTATACAAGAGGAAAATAGAGTTATATGAAAAGGATCAAAATTCCATCATGATTTCTTTATTATATTTGTTCTTACCGAAGTTCATAGGTCTTTAAAGTTACAATTATTTCTAGGAAAAACTAAGGATTAGTTATGAATTAAATATAAAATTCACGGAATAAAAAATGAGAGTCTGTAGAAGAAAATTCTAAGATAAAAAAATGACTGATGGTGAAATTATTTATGGCTATTTCATTTAGTTAAGTGATATTATTATCAATATTTGAGGTTTTGGTGATAATATAGAAGTCCCATCATTGTGAATAAAATAATATAAAATTTTCAAAGTAAATATGATTTATAAATATGGACCCTGGAAGAAAGAGAATCCTTGAAAAGAAATGAGTTACACAATATACTCATACCACATGGGATGAAAAATGAATTGATCTTCAAAAAATAGAATAAAATTAATTTTTTATTTTAATCCCTATGTAATGAAAAGGTAAAAGAATATAATGTTGTGGAATAAAGTTACTCAAATGATATTTAAGATTAAATAGAATTTTATCAGATAGTGTCACTTCTGTAAAAATATATTCATGATGGGAAAATTGAAAGGAAAAAGGTAAGAACTTACCAAGAAGATATAATTTTTATTATATTCATCATATTGAAAAATATGTCACAATTTAGAAGATAGAAGAATCAAATTTAGATGAGTAGGATAAGAAAGATCCAAATTAGAAAAATTATACAAGTAAGAAGAAGAATTTCATAGATAAAATAAGAAGCTTTCCAAGAAGAAAATAGGAATAAACCTTATCTAAAAACTCAGATAATGAATTCAATCTCTGTTTTTACATTGATAAGGAGTTTTATTGATTAAGAAATTACAATGGAGAAGAAATAAAATAACATGAGTGGAATATAAAAGAATAAAATGAAATTCTTTATAAGTTAGACACAATACACTTAATGAACCAATGAATGGAAATAAAAAACTAGTTAATGAGAAAGAATAATATTTCAAGAAGGAAGTGGCATAAATTTATGACATCAATAAGATAAATCTTAGAAAAATGAACAAAAAAATATGGAAAGATATCTTGAGGTGAATAATTGTAGAAAATAAGAATAACAGGTTATGACACAGTATATTTGTCTCACAGTTCAACATTAGTTGAATTAAGAACAAAACACTTCATTAAGACCACTAAAGTAAAAGGTGAATCTTTTCAGGATTGTGATTAGTTAGGATCCAACATGCAAGAAAAATTTACATCAAACCTATCGAAAAATAAATGTATTATCTACAATAGTACATGTGAAAATTTCTATGAAATTCCTCTTTCAGTCACGGTGAATATTAAGAGAAGCTCTTCCTCGTAAAAGGCAGAAAGGAATCCAAGAAGGCCAATACCTAGTAGGGACAAAGAGGATCAATTTATAATATAACAAAAATATATTAATTCTACATTTTTTTATAAAAATTGAAGATATAATTTAAGAGGTTATAACTACTGTTGTGGGAGGTAAAAGATCAAAGACTACTCTTATTGGTGTAATAATTCTCTACTAGGGAAGTGACTGGGACTGAAATGAATAATTATATATCAATTAATGGTATATTTCAAGAAAGTGAGAGAGAGTGATGTGACTATATTGTCATCAAATATATCAAACAAAAATACACTTGGATGTTTACAATTTTTATATGGGAGAAGTGAAAAAATAAGGCTTGTATACTCAATTATGCACGACTAAACTTCTTATATAGGCTTCATATAATGAAAGGTGGAAGTCATGTTCTACTAATATTATAAAAAGGGAATGTGATAATCCAAATAAGGCTAATAACATAATAAATGATACGTTAGTCTCAAATATTAACCGACTTTCTAGGGATAAACATATGGAGGAAGAAATATTGAATGTTGAAGTTAAAGGAAAGTGGTCAGTATAGAGGTAAATCCTACAATACTTTATGAATATTCAATAACTGTTGATGTTGATAGACTTGTTTTGACATGAATAATTTTATTAGTATTCTATATAACTAAAACAAATTGTGTAAATTGTCATTGAGATCCCAAGGTGATGAAAGGTCCTTGAAATAAGAGGTTAACTAAACCTCTTCACACAAAGCGAGAACTCAAAAGATAGTTTTAGGTAAAAAATGCATTGAGAATGTTAAAATAATAGTATTATTAGATTTTTAAGAAAATATAAGTCTTAGGTGAGGGGAAACTCTTATCCTGAGTGTTTACTCTATGTTGTGACCATGTTGGTTTGAATTTTTTTTAAGATAATTTTTTGTTGTTGTTAAAGGAATGAAATCACATAAACTATGTATTTTTGTGTCGATATACTAACCATCATATTTAAGAGTTTGGATGAAAAATTATTATGAAATTCTATCAGATTGGGAAGAATGTTTATTAAAGAGATGGATTATTAGACTCACCTTGGGTCTGGAATCAGGTTCTAATCATAATGATGAAGAGAATCAAATTAAATATGAATATGATATAAATATGAGGATGATTTTATATTTTGTAATTCAAAAAAATAATAAGTGATTGAAAAAACTATGATATGAGCCTTATTTAATAAGGTGGGAGTTCTTCCAATAATATTGAGGGATGTAAGGAAATATGTATGGTGGAATGGATGAGATGATGTAAAATATTCCATTATAAGTCAAACAATTCCAAAAATGATCTTAAACGTATTCAAAGTCATGAAAAATTCATGAATCAAAAAATTTTTGTGAAAGAAGTAAGTTGATGAAGCCAACCATTTCTAATCTCAGTTCATCACTTCATGAACACCCGATATATAATTTTTTGTGGGTTAGGAAGGTTCATCCGAACTTGAAGTTATAAAGATATGAGTTTTAATTCAAACTAATAAACCATAAGATATAAATATTTCGTGAAAGGAGTTTAGTGTTGGAAGTTTATTGGTGTCATAATCATATAATGAAACATATTTTGGAAGATAATGATTCACTGATAACATCGGTCCATAACATGCAGTGTGGAACAAATATATCTTAATGGATTCTGACACTGATTCATATTATTGGTATCTTTTATGTCAAATTCATATATTTATGAGAGGAAAAAAATTTGTAGGGAATTTATTGGGAAAAATAAAAAAGAAATTTTTTTGGAAGTTATTGGGACTGATAAATATAGAGAATATGAAAAGTTTATTATGAACAATATGAAGATAGAAATAATTTATCATTCAAAAATTTAGTCAACCATTTTCATCATGATATATTATATATTTATTTCTACAAATAGTTGGTTAATATAAAATAATAAATCTAATATGTTGTCGATTTTGGAATGAGATAATGTATATTATTATTTATAATTTTAGTTGGGTCAATATCCATTAGAGTAGAGATGACGCTTATTATCAAAGTGTTATGGATATCCATACATTAGACATATGACGGAACTAATAACATCTTCAAGGTCATTAATCTATGAAAATATGAAAATGGTAACTTCTTGAGGCTTGACAAAGTGTTATCAAGGGTATTATAGAAGTGGTTGAAGAATTTTGAATAATGGTATTCATATTTTTCATTTAGTGGAGAGTAATGTAATTAAGAATCTAATGTCTTCATAGTAATGAATAAATATGATTTAATAGTTGGTCATATGGATCATAATTAGAAGATATTTTTTTTCATATGTTTGAACTTCTATTTTTCAAATTAGTGTAGAAAGAGAATTGTGGCAGAGCAGACAGACAGACCTTCATATAGTGATATTGTTCAAGGTGGTCGAACGAAGATGTCTGAAAGTGAAGGTGTCATGACTGCGCCACCAAAGAGGAGGCCAAGGAGATACTGCACGAATCTACCCAAACCAATGGCAACAAGGTCTGCACACAAGATTGGAGCGTCACAAGAAAATGTCATTGCAAATGGGTACAGTGGAAAACGAAGAGGAGGGTCCCCGAAGAGGGATAAAGGATTCAGTGGAAAATGGCCGGTCAAAGAGAAGTTTTCTGAGGAAATGTTGCGGAAGAAAAATATATACCTTGAGATGATGCGCAAATACGAATCTTCTGAATGGGAGTCAGCTGATCCTGGTGATGAGTTATCTGATGATGGGGAGAAGGATGCATATGGTTTTGATGTTATGTAGCTTTTTATTTTCTTCTGACTTTACTTGCACTTTTCTTTTAATAAATTTGCGGGACCAGGCTTATGCCTGGTTCAGACTTTCCTGGTATAGGTAAACATAATCAAGAATCCATATATATCATTATAATGAAGAAATCAGAATGAGGAATCAGAATCAGACTGATGTTTTTGAATAAATTTTGAATTTATCTAATGTTGTGTGAAGATTTGAGAAGTTTAAAAAAGAGTTTAGTAGTATTTAAGAAGTCAATATCTGCCCTAAATTCAAGGATAATTTATGTTTTGAGAAAAATAGGTAGAATGGGAAACATTTTTATAATCCCGACCAAACAATTTTTGGGTTTCATATAAAATGAGAATTCAATTTTTTTACTTTCCTATCATCGATGTACTAAATAGAGAAGGTGGAGTTCTTGATATTTTGTAGAGAGAAGAATTTTTTTGGTCAAGTATTTTAGAGAATGTTTACCAGACACAAGAAAAAAGGAGAAGAGACAATATCATAATCAGGGTTTTCTGGAATCAGAATGAGAAATCAGAATGGGGGTTCCATATTGAGAAAAGAGAAGTTATGATTTTATTCAACCATATTCTGGAAGAGTATTATATCATATTGAGAAATCATACTAGGTATATTAGTCTTGAAAATTAAATTGAGTATCATTATGATGTTTAGGAATTTCCATCCTGTTGATGGGTAAAAAAGTGAAGATTTTTTTTAGATAACATATTTGTGAAATTTGAAAAGGAAACATAATAAAATGTTTCTTAACTTGTTACAAAAACCTTGTATAAAATCATTTGTCCTATAAGGATTAGATAAACTTTTTTCTTGAACATAGTGCTAAAAGAGTACAAGGTTATATCCTACTCATTTCATTCCACAAAAGGAAATTTTATAGTGGATTGTTTGGTATATGATTATTTCCATACTGTACCATGGACATGGATACTATTTTTGAGTAGTGAACCTTGTAAATTCTCATGTTTTTTTGGTATGTGTGTTTGGTTTTTTAGAAAGGTAGAAACTCTTTATCATGAGGTGAAGGTTGTGTTAGAAGAAAGAAAACATAGAAGAAAAATATATAGCTAATTCAAACCCTCTCCCTCTAAGTGATACATTGTTCCTATTTGGAATTCCCAATTGGTATCAGAACGAAGAGGCCCTTTGTTTACTATTTGATGAAGTTTTTAATATGAAGTTGTAATGGGGGATCTCAATTGTGTGAACAGTAATGGTTTTCCATTCATCATTGGAAAGAAATATCATATCTGGAAAGATAGAATGTTACCTTATATCATGCAAATTAGGTAGTATTTTCTTGAATCTATGAAAGATGGGTTTCCTCCTATTGATGTTAAAGTTAATCTCACATCTATTGGAAAGAGTAATCTAGAGAATGATGGAAGTTCCAAGAATGATTTACTCTCATCAGTTTCTAAAATCGTGTTTTCAGGAGTGAATGGTGTTTCCAATGGCAAGGGTAATGAGGATACTCTGAAAGATATTAATGAAGGAAATAAAAATACAAGTAAAACATACAAATCTAGAGGTTGAAGTATGAATATATCAATATGGGTGAATAAAAATCTTTTGGTGACTTCATTAGTACGGTTTATAAAAATTTCAATACTATCATATGTCTTTTTATAAAGTTAGAATATAATACTATTGTAGAAAGGATCATGAGAATTCTTCCTGATAAGTTTAATTCTAATGTTTCTTCATTGGAAGATAGAAATCCAGTAACATTATCTCTGTTTGATTTTCATAAAACTCTCATCTGTTATGAATTGAGAAGGTAAAAAGTTACAAAATTTAAAACAGAAGTTGATAGATAAATGTATTTCAAGGAACCCAAAAGGAGAATTTGATGAAAATACTTATTGAGTATGAGACAAGGGAATCTAATTTCCAAAATTAGGTATTTAAAAATCATGAGTATTTTTTATTCTTTTTTTTTTCTAAAAATGTGAGACGAGGTATAGGTAAATATAAGGGAAAAAATCACACAAAATGTTTTTAATATGGATCCATTGGGAACATTTTGACTAATTTAGCTCGAATAAATAAATAAGAGGTTAGTCCGGAAGATGATAGAAGTCAGTGAAAATCATAAAAGAAACATAGTGATAAGGATTAATCTTATTACAAAGGGAATGAAAGAAAATTCTCCAAATACAAAAGGAGAAGATTATTATCTAAACATAAACATGAAGAGGACAATGATATTGAATCCAAAATGGATATTGAGATGGATGAATATAAATTTTTTTCAAATATAAATAATGAAGATTTTATAATTATCAGTTATAATAAAAAATAAACTAAATTATGATTTCATCTAAAATAAGAATTGAAATCATGTATGAGAAAAATTGGGAGTCTGAAAAAAGAAATAAAGAAGAATAAAAGTAAATAATATTCCACAAAACAACCAAGATTTTTTTTCATGATTATAAATTCAATCATTTGGAAGAGATTAATGATTTGTAGAAATATCTTTAGAAAGGAATAAATCATAACTAACATTTAAAAGTAACATTGATAGCAAGATAAGAATATTTTGAAACTATCTAACAAAAATATTATCAATATGAATAGAGGGTTATAAGATTGAATAATTATATTTCTAAAGTCATGGAAATCTCTAAAGGATACAAAATTACCTTTAAAGGTTGAGAATAAAGATGAAATTGTTTTTGAGAATAAGAATGCTGGGAATTTTATATATTTTTCCAAGACCAAAAAATTTTAGAGGTCAGAAGTTTCTAAGAATCCTGAATCTAATTTTTTTTATAAAATTTATGATTTCAAAAAAGATCCTGTAACTTCCTATTACGATAAGTATAAAAAAACTAAGCTAAAAAATATGATTCTGGTTGATAATAGAAATGAAGGTCGTTAATGAAAATCTAATAAGAAGGAAAACAAGGTTGGTGAGAAACATGTTCCCAACTTTGGTAAGTATGGAAGTTTTATGGGAAAATATTACTTCTATGGATACTAATTTTATTGTGGTGTATTTGAGAATACAAAAAATATGTTTTTGTTTAAGAAACAACATTAATACAATTACACACACTACAGAAGGAAATGTTTGAAGAGAATTCAATACCCTTAAAGAAATAAGTCTGAGATGGTTGTTTCGAAAAAACCTGAGAAGGTTGGTGTAAAAATTGAAAATAGGTTCCAACCTTTAGAAACAATTTATAAAAGATGTGAAAAACCTTTAAAACTTCAAAAGGTTGTATTTTTTTGTTTCTGGCATAAAAATTATTTTATTATAATTCCCCAAAGACGAAAGCTAAAAAAGATAAAGGGAATGAAAAATCTCATGTTATAGAAACCTCTCTGTAAACAAAAAAATGATAATGAACCACAATTTTTGATTTTGGGTGTTATTATCATATGAAATGTGATTTAAATTTTTGTGATAATGTGAATGAATTTAAAGAATGAAAAGATACATTTGGAAATGATGAATCCTTTGGAATCAAAGGTGTTAGATCATCTATCATTAGGAAAGAAAAGTTGAAATTTAAAAAGGTTTGTTTTATTGATGAGCTAAAGCACAAAAATCTATGTGTTTAATAATACTTTGGTGAAGTAAATAATTTTTTTTAAAACATTTCTTTTTCTATAAAAATAGAGTAGGATGGAAAGATAGTCACAAGAGGAAAACACCGAAGTGGAAACTAGTTCCAAGTTAGTGAAATATAAAACTCTTTTTACTTGATAATGGTTGAATAAAATTAGATATTATATAAAAGGATGGGGAACAAGTTTCCAAGAAACATGAGAAATTTATCAAAGATACACATTATTCCTATAATTTCTGATATATCGAGAATAAGTGATCGGTGTTGCAAAATTTTTCAGAAAGGAAAGATTACTAATTCTATGCATAAGAAATTTTACATTTGTTCAAAACAACCCCTGTAATTTATTCTTTAAGATATCTTTTGGAAAATGAGAAAACAATAAAATCATGAATATAAGTACATCATCACTATCATTTATTACTCAACTTACATTACTTGTGCTATGTATATGAAACATAAGTCAAATGCTCTGTAAATAATTAAATGTTTCATGAGTAATGTTGAGAAGGAATGTGAATGTTTGGTAAAGAAGATGAGAACTAAAAATATTTGTGAATAAAAAAATGATGAATTTGAAAGTTATATTGAGATGAATGGAATTAAAAATGAGTTCAGTGCACCATACACTCCTAAAAAAGGGTTTTATTGAAAGACTGAATAGAAGTCTGGTTCAATGTGAAGAACTATATTACATGAACATGGTCTCTCTCAATACATTTAGATCCAATCCACGATTACTTCATTGTATATTCAAAACTAATGTTTCTTCAGACGGATTTCAGATATGACTCCATATGAAATTTTATTTTGGGAAAACTCTATGTTTGAAACAAGTATGAGTTTTTGGGAGTTCATGAATCATAAAGAAAAAAGGGGGAGACCTTGGAAAGATTGAGCATGGAGGTGAAGATTTAATTTTCCATATCTAGGATTTGGATAGAAGAGGATATAGATGTTTCAATAAATATTCATGAAGATTATTTGACTGTATTTATGTGAATGTTATGGAAAAGTATAGGGAAGACAAAAAACATAGTTAAATAAGGAAGATGAATAGGGTGAAATAATTTCTGATAAGAATTATAATAAGGCTAAAAATAGTAATCCAACATTAGAAGAAGAGTCTTACTCAACTAATTCCAGTGAAGAGGATGAATCAATAAAATATTAACATAGGGTGAGGAATCAAGTGGAAGATCAAAAAACTATTATTTATCAATATCAAAAGGGTCAATCAAGAAGAAGATCAAAAGTTATTACAGATACTTCTTGATATTCAAAAGTGGAGCCAAAATACGTGAATGAAGATTTTGAGTATCCAAAATTGGTCTATAAAATGAATGAATATATGGATTAGATTGAAAAGAATGATATGTGAAAAATCATACTTAAACCAAACGAAAAATCTGTTATTTTAATGAAGTTGGTTTTTAGAGATAAGGCGAATGATGATATAAGTGTTAAGGAATAGAGAAATGTTATTGTGAAAAGGTTACTAATATATTGAAGGCATTGAATTTAATGAAAGTTTTTCCCTAGTGGAAAGGTGATAAAAAAATAGAGTCATTATTTATATTACTATACAATGTAGTTACAAAAATTTTCAAATTGATGTGAAATCATCATTTTTGAACGGTGATCTTGATGATTATGTTTACATCGAACAAATATGTGGATTTTTTATTGGTAATGATGAAAGGTATGTGTTCTGGTTGAACAAATACATGTATGGGATGGAAAAATCTCTAAGGGAATGCTATTCTAAATTGGATACCTACTTTAGGAAGATGAGTTTTCAGAAAGAAAGATCTTGAAACACCCCGAGATATTATGATTTTTTTGAATTAATTTAAACTTTTTGATATTTTTCATTTCACAAAAAATTAGATATATCTTATATTAATTGAATCCAATAACTAAAACATTCCTTTCACATGGCACCGAATTGGTTTTCTCTGCACACAACACCAACATGGCATCTGTTACAAAAATTACTTAGTTTCTATGAAACATCATTTTATTACTATAATTATTTAAATGAGATAATTATTCTATAGATGTTAAAAAAAGAATATGAATAATAATAAATACATTTAAAATATTTTTTAAAATGGGTTTATATAAATAATACATATTGATAATGAAATATATAATTTTTGGTAAACTCCTTTTATGTTTAAAAATAATATTTTCTCAAATAAATTGAATTACATTTCCTTCTATGAAAAAAATTAATTTTAGACACTTTCAGAAATTGAATTTGATAAAATAAACTCCATTATTGAATTTATAATTTCAAAATTAGATTAGGTTATTTTTGTTTTTATTTTTCTAAAATTTTTATTTTAGGATGAATAGTAAACAATACTGAATTTTTAATTCAAAATTTTATTTTAATATAATTTATTTATAAGGGTAAATTTTATTTTAAATGGGTATAAAAGTTAAATTAGATAATATGCTTATCAATTAATACAATTTAGTTCATTGGAACCAATTTCACATTGAAATTTGGTATAAAACCTTAGCAAACTTTTAAAAAATTTTATTTTTAAATCCCATATTGTCATCCCATCTACTGGATTAAATTAAAATTAATTTCTATCACTTATGTGAATGGAATTTGGAAAAATTAATTCCATATTTTAAATAATCATAATTTATAATATATAATAATTTCAACTTAGTTTTGACTAGAAATACTAATGAAGGTAATTAAAATTAATTATAATGATTAAGGAAAAATTAAGCTTAACAAATGACTAAACCATAAAGTTAAGGGCCCAAATGACCTATCCACTTGTCCAAAAACCATTGGATTGACATTATTCATCTTTTATCACTAAATTATTGATTTTCTATGGTTTTGGAAGACTTGTATTAGGTAAAACATGGTTGAACTTAAATTGCTCTCAAAAATAACATGTGAGTCCTTTTCCTCCCCTATAAAAGGCCACCACCTCTCCCCCTTCCTCACACATCTCAAATAACTTAGGATATGAAAAGATATACCCAATACACATACAAAAACCATAACTTAATTCTTTAATCCTCCCTTTTTGAGTAAATCAATCCAAGGAACCCCTTTGGTGAAAACCAAAAGGAGTTACCCAAAAAGACGTAATATCCCCCCTCAAGCTCTTTTATATTATTTTCAATGTACACCCCTTAACTATAATTATTACATGATTATATAAAAACAATAGTATCATAAATATACTGATATGTTTTTATTATAATGTTTCAACCTACACTTACACACACTTCCATCTAATGGGTAACTAGAATACTGTTTATGTGTATGGTGAACTACTACCTCACAGAAAGATGATTATTCGTTTTTTATTTACCACCTTTCATGGTTGGGAATTATGATGGAAACATTTCTTATATATGATAATTATTTTGATTTAATCTTCTATAATTATTTCAAATCAAATAACTTTAAACTTTCCATTTTATGTAAAAATGATAATTTCATTTTAAGAAGTATGGACTACCACCCCCTCATAGAAATATGATTCGTTCACACACTACCCAAAATGTATTAAGTATGGGTTTAGTGAACTTATATGATATATATGATTTATTAATTTAATTTAATAATTTTATGTATACATATACACATATATATTTCATTTACTTTTATTCCTTCAATGTGACAATAAAACAGAGAAAACATTCATGCGTATGTATGACCTACCATCTCCATGAACAGTGCATTCCATTTCATCCAAATGTACTATATGGATTATTATTTTAAAAATATACTGAATATAAATGATATTTATATAATTTTTAAATTATTTAAATCATTATATAAGTATAATGACCAATGATATAACAAATTAAGACACATGTAAAGAATAATGTAGAGTTTACCCTTAGTGAAACCTTAACATAGAATTGTTAAGAAGAGGGTAATATATAGTCATAATAAAACCATATATGGTATTAAGTATAATAAAATGGTTTCTAGATAGATTTATAATAAACATATATTTAATATATAGGATGTTCACATGTGTTTTATGAGATTCAAGACATAAGGTAAGGGAATTTCATCTCACATTTTATTTATGTGAGATACATGCTTTATTAACCACCCATTCCTTTTGTGTGGTGTGTAAAATGACCATGGATGAATTATATGATTAGTATACTTATATCAATTGGTATTGAAATTTCAATATGATAATGTTTTTTTCATGGGGTTTATTTTTCAAATGTTACCAAATCTGTAATGTAATGTTTTCTCAATTTTCCTTATTTAAGACACAAACCCTGTTACACACCTATATTTTTCCACAAGGTCTATATAAAATTTTAGAAATATTATATCCTAAATACCTTTATTTTTTTGATATTTTATTATTATTTTAATTTCATTTTATTAAATGGTAATTATGGCCAAAATTTACCAATTGAATGGATTCTATTGAAATAAAATCATCACTTATTGAGATTGTTTATGTTTATGCTTCCTTTAACAAAATATTATGATCAATATCTATTGAAAACACATGATGTTTATTCTAATTCGGTTACTAATGATATATAAATTTATAGGTATCATTTTTCCACTCTTTTAAAAATAATATATTTAAGAATGATTTTTTAAGAAAGAACAACTTTAATTATCTCTTCAGTCAAAAATATGTGTCTTTTAAAACAATGGTTTCTATAAATATTTTTGAGATTTATTTATTGATTTTTATAAAGTATTTTTTAAAGAAAATGGGTTTTAAAATGTTTAATGGATATTTTATAAGTTTTGTAAGAAAATGTTTTTCAAAATATTGTTGTGATTCTTTTATAAGATTTCAAGGAAAATGATTTTAAAAAATGTTTTCAATTTTGTTTTCATAGTTTTCATGGAAAACAGGTTTTCAAAATTTTTTTAACCATCCTTTATAAGTTTTAAATGTATTTTTAAATAAATATTTCTAATACATTTTTAGGATTTATTTACATGTTTTTAATGTTTTTTCAAATAAAAAGGTTTTAAAAAAGGTTTTCAAGCTTATTTTATAAGTTTTCAAGGAAAATGGTTTTCAAATGTTATTTCAAGATTCTTTTATATGTTTTTATGTGAAAATGGTTTTCAAAATATTTTTAATATTTATTTATAAGTCTGAAATATGTATTTAATGAAATGGTTTAAAAAACATTCTCAATCTTTATTTATATATTTTCAAAATGTTTTCAAAGAAAAAGGTTTTCAAAAGGTTTTTCAAGATTATTTTATAAGTTTTCCGGGAAAAATGTTTTCAAATGTTTTCTAGACAAAATTATAAGTTTTTGAATTTGATATAAAATAAAATTATTTTCAAAAGGTTTTATCTTTAAAAAAAAATTCAAAGAAGAATGTATATTTTAGTCAAGAAATATATTAAAAAGATATCTCAAAAATACTTTCCTTCTAGGAGGAAATCAATTGATGTTAATCATGAATTTCTGGGAAATGAGCCAAATGTTATATTCATAATATTTCTCTAAATGTTTTTTGTTTTTATTATAAGATGTTTATGAAAAACCATTTCTCTTTAAAAGGGTATATTTTTATGAAACTGATTTCTATTCCATAGTTTATACACTTTTAAAACCAATTTTTCATCAATGTGTTACGCCCTAATAAATGCATATGAAACCCACTCCCCTTAACGAATTATTCCAGGATGAAATGGTTATAAAACCTATATATTTTCCATAGGTTATGATATAATTAAATATTTATGATACCCATTTCATTTATTGGGTTATAATATGATCTCTTTTTATGGGTCATGATATGATGAAAGTTTTATTATTTTGTGTCAAATGTATAAATGATTTTTTATGAGATTCGTGAGACCTATATCTCCCTCCAATGCATTGGATAACTATAAATGTATTAAGATATCAAATGGTATATGAGAGGTATTAACAAGAATGAAACAAGAGGGTATATAAGAGGGAATCCAAATCCCAAAATAAGAGGGAATCTTAAGCCGAAAACAAGAGGTAATATGAGAGAAAATCCCAATCCTAAAATAAGAGGGTATATGAGAGGGTATCTCAATCCCTAAGTAAGTACACAGGTGATTATCCTAAGACTAACATGTTATGAAGGTCTTTGTAGGAATCCTTGACACATGGTTTTTATGAGCTTACATATATGCCAAAATTTCCATGTTTTATTCCTATGTTATTATTTCATGGATTATTTTCTTTATTTTCTTATGATTAATGTGTTATGAACTTCCATGATTTATGCCATGAGTCATATTAATGATCTCTGATATTTTGGGTAGGATCTTATAATGTAATAATTACATACTCAAACACCAATACTCATATTTATTCTAACAGCCTTCTTTGTTTACCCCTATTAAGCATCTTAGATCAACCATTTTTATGTATCCTTTGGCAGGATATAAAGATACACATTAAGTATGATGTTTCTAAGAAGGGTTCTAGTCATGATGAATCTATTGATAGATAATGTAGCTTGATTATGTACTATTTTATATGTCTCTATGTTTCTAAAGGCACTAAATTAATACGATATTTAAGCATCTATTTGTTTAATGTTTTAATTATTTCACAAAAGTGAAGTAATGTATATATACAGTAATATTGGTTTGTTATAGTTGGTATCAGAGAAAAGGTTTAGTCAACCTTTGGAATCTATGAGGAGAAAACATTAAATATATTCCTAGGTATACTTATATATATATATATATATATATTTCTACAGATTTCTCTAAGGATTTGTATAAGTATGAGTTAATTTTTAAGAAAAAGTCATGCAATTTTGTTAAAGGATAGAGTGAGTGGTTTCATATTAATAAATCATTTTCTGGACACTATACGTGGATGTGGTTACAGAAAAAATGTGCATTGGTGTAACAACACTAACGAGGTGTGTCAGGACTGACTCTTCATAACCTATTACACAACAATAGGCCTTATTGTGCACCTGAATTGACAATCATGGGGGATATGCTTTTGGAATTCACAAACCCTTCATGAACCATCAAGAAGGATTTAAAAATAAATTTCCTATTAATTACCTATGATAATCATAGTGTGTCATATATTAATGAATGTGTCATTATTTAGACATCCTATATTATTTTTCATTATCGTGTGGGGTTTTAATATGATAAGTGTTTCTAACCCTATCATTTTGGTTTTAGTCAATGGCTAGAACCTAAATAAACCTATTTAATTGCGATTGAAATAGAAAATTCAACAAATATCCCCCTGAAAACCCAAATGCAATGTAAGTAAAAAATAATAATTTCTATACTCACCCAAAAATTTAATGATATGAACCTTGCTACATTTCAAAATGATAAATGGAGGGAACACCATTCCATTGAGTCCATGATGAAATTTCCACCTTATTTCGGTAGGTCTTTTGATCCACTTGTTTATAAATAATGGATCAATATCACTGAAAAGATACTTTCCATTATCCAAGGTTCAGAACATGAGAATATCATTCTGGATGTTTATCATTTAGAAGGTGAAGCATATTAGTGGTGGAATCTAATTAAGAATACAAAGTCTCATGATGAAATTGACTCTATTTATTTGGACGAGTTCAAGAAATAATATCCTTTAAATCTTCATAAAAATATGTAAAAGGAATTGTTAGTGTATAATCATAGGGATGGTGATTTTTTTCATGCCTATGAAGAAAATTTTACAAGTCTTGTGAGATATTATTCAAGTATTACCAATAAACCCAGAAGAAAAATTGATGGATTCTTTGTTGTATTGAAACCTATTCTTTGAAACTCCTTTTTAATAAGAGACTTAATATGCTATTAATAAGTTTTCAGATGTACTATAAAGGTGTAAATAGAGGTTGGAGATTTGTATCAATTGCATGGTTTTATCAAGAAAAGGAATATGAAGTTCAAAGGAAAATCTAACAGCCATAGAGAAAAGAAAATGAAACTTCCATTATGCACAATTTGTAGGAATAAATATGGAGGTAATTGTATTAGGGGGACTACTAAATGTTTTATGTATGGGAGGGATCACCATAGATTAGATGAATGTAAATTTGATGAGAGTAAGTTATCTAAGGATGAGAATAGTGAGAAATCACCACAGAATTCACCTCCCACACTTTAGTGTTTCAATTTCATAGAGTTCAACTATTATGATAACAAGTTCCCCACTCCATGGAATAATGTGAATGATAAGCCTCAAAAACATCTTAAGGTAAATGACAAATGGAAAGATTATGAAATCATGATGGTTAAATTGAAACAAAATAATTAGGAAAATTCATATCCTCCCCTCCTTAGTTGGGAATTTCATGTTCGATTTTGTTTGAATAAACCCTATGAAAATAATATTTTTCATACTTGGGTGAGATTTAAGGTTATTATATTCCCCTTCATAGATTATGGAATAATTAAATCACATTTTATATTCTATCCATACAATGATAGGCCGAATCTTCCAATGAAAATGTTTTTGGTATATGATAAGAGCTTATTTAAGGAATAAATGCTGAATTATATTTTTAATGGTTACAAGGTTAATTATTTATGGAAATATTAGGATAATATTTAGTTGATGTTTTTGAGAGTATAATATTATTTCTCTATATGTGGATTTATCCATATTTGATAACTTTTGCTAAACTTTTTTTTGTGATAATGAGAGATGGAATAACCTATCAGTCTATTTTTGGATCTCATGATCTATTAGTACTCTTGGAATGGAGAACTCACCTTTATTTCATGGAATAAGAGATTAAGGGAAAATTGATCAAGTCAAAACAAAGGGTGAGAATGTTTTAAAATCAAGTAATTATATCTCATTGGAAAAATAAATAAAATTTAGGAATGGATATTGAAATAAAATTTTTTCATGTTATCATCATTTAATATGATATCAATGACCTTTTCCAAGCCTCTTTGGGTTATGAATTTTATTAACTTTATGAATTTTTTTCTTATTTGGAGAGGATGGGAGAGCACTCAATGGAAGATTCTTGGGTGACTACTTCTCAAACCCTAGATCCTCACCCTCATGCAACTAATAACCGATTATACTTCAAAATCACCTACTAATCGCTAATGGAAGGCTTCAATCATTCTCAGGAGACCAGATTTGAAAGCCCCAAACCGGTGTGTAGGATATCTAATACACTTGATATTGGTCAACTGAAGAAAAATTATGCAGAAAATTCAAAAGGAATCTCTTTCGTAGAAGTGATAAAAGGTACAGATCTGAATTCCTCGAAGGTGGCTAATCCCTCTTTTTGCAAGAGATTGGATGATGGAACGTTCTCAGTGGAACTGGACTTAGATACTCATTAATAGAGAGAGTAGATGTGCATGTTTTCTCTTCTAGGAAGGACTGATTATGCTAAAGTTGATCGTCCCTGGCCCATTCCAGATTTAAAAGCTAGACTATCTCATTGATGGGGTTTCCAGAACTAGAAATTTGTTCCAGTATCTATGGGATATTACCACATGTTTTTTAACACCCAAGAACACTTGGATTACGTGTGGAAAATTGGGAATTTGTAATTTAAACCATTAAATTTTAGACTTTATGATTGGGATTATGATTTTAATCCCAACACACATAGAAATAATGTAGCCCATGTTTGGATTAGAATGCATGAACTGAACTGGTATTTTTGGAATCCCAAAATCCTTAATGACATAGCCTCGTGCATTGGTTCCCAAATAAAAATTGACCAAAGAAAACTTAATGATGAATTGAGGTTCTTTTCTCAAGTTATGGCAGAATTTAAACTAGACACAGAACTCCCAAATGCTATACACTTTTATGCTAATGATTTCAAAACTGAGATCAAAATTAAATATGAAAAAATGCTACCATATTATGAGGTTTGTAAAATAATTGGGCATAACATAAATAACTGTAGGGTTATTAAGAAACATGTTATTCAACCTGTTGAAATTGATTGGAAATAAATAAGGAATGCTAAAAAATGAAAGGATCATATAGCTGATATTCTTAAAACTAACAAGAACATAAATGAAGTGTGGGTTAAAAAATAGAATACTTTCCCCCCCTGAAACATACCTCTGATAAATCTTTGGTAGACTTTGTCGATGAAAAAGAAATAATTGTAAAATAACAGGATCTTCATGAAGAGCTTATGACTATGGTGTTGGAAATTGTCAAAAGTCATAATGATCATGAAACACATTTGGCTAACAACTCTTAGGATATTATGATTGTTCCTGCTTCTACTAACCCTAATGAAACAGATAAGGAAGAATCCACTAGGGTTGAAAAACATGAAAAAGAAAAGGAGTGCATTCAAGGGAAAAGGGAGGATCTTATGGACAATTACAAACACCAAATACCCAACCCTGATGTGAAGCTGAATGCCACCTATGAAAGCAATCTGGATTCATAGGTATGTGAAGCTAGTACTACACACTTGGAACACTTCTCTGACTCAATGCAGGTAACTAGAAATTACCATCTTGAGAAGTATGATAATGTTATCACTATCACTTCTTTGGAGAAAATTAACATCTTGAAACAAGTGGATATTCAGTAATCTGGTAACACCGATTTAATGCAGTTTGATAGTACATCTTTTCCTACTTCTCTATGCAATGCTTGTCCTTCCGATTTCTTAGAAAATAATTTACTTGATGTACACTGTACGCATCCCCCTGCAAAATCTGATAACACAGTTTTGCTGAATTATAATAGCACTGAATTACCTTTCTTCATCCCTTCCTTGGACCAAAGGTATACATTAGAAAATACTAATAATCAACAGCCTCTCGACAAAGTTTCTTTGCATACTATATGCACGAATTTACCTGTTTTTTCATGTAATTCATCATCTTCTGATGGTTTAAAAATAACTCAAATGATACACATTATGGTCATATTCCTGGACATGAAACTTTACAAGAAAATGATATTTGTTCTACTCTTTCTGCTTCTATGAAAACAGTTATGTCTGAGACACAAGTAGTCCAAAAAACTGCACTATTGGTTTCAATTCCAGATTCAAATATGAATTTATCTCATTGTGCCAACACTAGCACTAGTAAAACAGAGTCTATTAGCACTCCTGTCCCAGAAATCAAAAACAAAATGACCCATTCTCACGAGGTTAGAAGATCTAAGAGGAATAAAATAATGGGTAAATAAAAAAAAGGGGCTCTAACCCCAATCATTGTTCCAAATGAATATAATATTTTGGAATTGTGAGGGTATTTCTAACTCTGACACAATGGTTGTTCTTAAAATATTTTTAATGACTCACAATCCAAAAATCTTCTCTATTGCTGAAACTAAAGGGAACTATTCCAAGAGATTTTCTCACATTTGTTCTTATGGTTATAACATTTTGGGTTCCTTCAAAGATGGTACTTCAGTTGAATCCTTATGGTTATTTTATCATAAAAACTTACAAAATGTTACTACTTTTAAAAATTCTAAACAATTGTACACTTGTGATTTTACATATGATATTAAACACATCTTTTTCCCCATGATTTATTCCAAGAATAGATACCATGATAGAAGGCCCTTTTGGGGTGAACTTATAAATTTATCTAACACTATCCAAGAACCGTGGGTCTTGATTGGGGACTTTAATGCTATTCTTCCCCCCAGTGAAAAAGTAGGCCCTTCTCATTCCATCATTTCATCTCATGAATTTAAAGCTGCCATCGATGATATAAATCTACTGGAAATTAATCTTACTGGTGCTAAATACACTTGGTACAGAAGACACTACAATAAAGTGGTTTCTAGAAAACTCGATAGAGCTCTCAGTAATATTGCCATGATTTACAATTGGGACTCTGTTTCTAGTGTCATGCTTCATAGAATAAACTCTGATCACCATCCCATTATTGTTAACCTACTTACTAAAACTAAAAAACCCTCCCTGCCTTTCAAACTTAACAATGCTTGGTCTTAAGACACTGACTGTGCTTCATTGATTAAAAATTTATGGAACACTATGAATCATCAATATGATCCATAAGCCTTCATTAATAGTCTAAAATTTCCCAAACAAGATTTAAATAGTTGGTGTAGAACCAAAGAAAAACAAATTGACAAAGACATCCTTTCCTTGGAAAGTGATCTTACTTAAATTCAAAATTGTAACACAAACTCTGACTTTTCTCTTGACCCTAAATTAGAGATCAACACAACTATAAAACCCAAATCTTAACAATCTCTTAAATATAACATGCACAAACATATTTTCAAAACTAAATGGATCTCTAATGGAGATAGAAATACCAAAATTTACAAGTCCTTACGAAGAATTAGAAAAATTAATCGGCCTCTTTATTTTCCTTTAAATGATGGCATTCTTATTGATTCTGAAGAAAACAATTTGAATCATGCGGTATCTCACTTTCATGACATTTTAATGGTCCTGATGTGAATAAAGACTATATTCCTGATGTCATCCCTCGAATGGTTGAGGAAGCTAATAATGCTTACCTATCCCTTATACCTATTGAACATGAAATAAAAGATATTGTTTTTAGTCTAAATCCTGACAGTGCCCTCGGTCCTGATGGCTTTAATAATGGTTTCTTTCAGCATCACTGGGACATCACTCACACCGATGTCTGCAAGCTTGCTAAGGATTTTTTCTCTACTAAGCATCTCCCATATGGACTTAATGCTCAATTTGTTTCTTTAATTCCTAAAGTGGATAAAAAATCCAAGATACATTTGTTCTGGACCATCACCCTTATTAATACCATGTACAAAATCATTACAAAAATTCTTGCTAATAGTCTTATTATTAAATCCAATAAGATCATTACCTGGAATCAATTTGGGTTTATCAAAGGTAGATGTATTCAAGATTGCAATTTTATTACTCGAAATGTACTAAATTTTTAAACAAAACCAATAGAGGTGGGAATGTTGCTATTAAGATGGAAATTAGGAAAGCTTTTGTTACTATTGATTGGAGCTTCATCTTTAAAGTTCTTCAATTTTTTGGTTTTAATGAGGAAATTAACAAGAAAATCAAAACCTTATTTCACTTCGTATATATTTCCATTCTGATTAAAGGTTATCCCAAATGTTACTTTAAATGCTCCAAAGGTGTTAGATATGGTGACCCCCTTTCAACCATTATTTTTTCTATTACTGAGGATTACCTTAGCAGATTGCTTATGCAACTTGTAGATCAAAGAAAACTTACACCTATTCAAGCCTCTAGGAACTTAAACGTACCCACTCATATTCTATATGCTGATGATATCATCATGTTTCTACAAGGTGATAAAAGGAATATAAAAGTTCTAAAAATGCGCTTTCTCATTATGAGGATGTTTCGGGTCAAGCCATTTGTTGGAATAAATATTTTTTTGGGATAAGATTCACTGTGCGAAGGAAAAATATTATTATTAAAAACCTTAGTATTAAATAGGGTACCTTCCCATGCATATATCTTGGGGTACCCATCTTCTGGGGAAGACCCAAAGCTAGTTACTTCTCCAATATTGTTGATCAAATCACACATCTTCTTTCTACTTAGAAAGGTAAATATTTGTCTATGGATGGTAGAATCTTCCTTGTTAAATATATTATCATTTCTAAAATGGTTTACTTATTGATGATATAAAAATGGCCTGCCAGTACCATTAAAAAACTTAATACTTGTATTAAGAATTTTTCTGGATTGGAAATATTTTTGAAAGGAACCTTGTCACAGTTCCCTGGAGGACATGTTGTAAACCTTTAGATAAAGGAGGTATTAACATTAAAAACCATGAAATGTTTAATGATGGTTTACATTCCAGGCTTGTTTGGAGTTTGATTCATAACAACTCTCACTCTATTGAGATTATTAAGAAAATATTTCTCAATAAACATAAAAAAAGAAACTTATATTATATTCAGTCTTCTATCTAGCCATCTATTAGGAATATTTTTCAAAATATTATGATTACTGCTAGATGGATGGTCAATTATGATTCTTTATTACGTTTTTGACTGATAATTGGATGGGTACCCCCTTAATTTCTATATTACCCTATAACTCTTCTCCTGAAAATATTAATAATACCATTAAGGATGTAATTCACTCAAGCAGACATGATATTCCTAATAACATTAATCACATAATTGATAGTTACCCTTATTTGATTTCTGAAGACTTCCCTATTTAGGAACTTTCTCAAAATGAAATTATTCACTGAAAATATTTTTACAATCATAACTTCTTAAACTCTAATCCTTGTTATGGGTGGTTGAATGCATTTAATAAACCTTGGATCAAACCATCGAGACTCACTCTTTTATGGAGAATCTCTCACAGTAGAATTCCCACTGAAGTGTGTCTTCAATCTTTTGGTATAAAACTATGTTCTATGTTCCTTCTTTGAAATCAACAAAGAGAAGACATTAATAATCATTTTCATTCAGGTGCTATGAATTTTTCTTTTTGGAACTATATTTCTGATATGTTTAATTGCAGGTGGAATTTTTCTGATTCTATGACCTCTCAGATAAAAAGATGTGTCGAACATGATGTCTCTCATCAAATTAAGAACATGTTACTCTCTGTTGTTGCCGAGTTGATGCATGTAATCTGGTATGATTGAAATAATTTGATTCACAACAAATGCTCATTAAATCTCAATACAGGTAAAGCCATGATCCACATTGCGGTGCAAGAAGCACCCTCTATCCAGAAAGTGCACTACAACAATTCTATTAGTGACTTTGAGATTCTCCCCAAATTTCGGATTAATGAAATCTATAGGCAAAAGAAATGCTACCTTGAAGTTTTCTGGCAAGCCCCGCTCCCTGGATGGATCAAAGTCAACATTGATGGTGCCTCGAAAGGAAATCCAGGTATTGTGGGTTGTGGAGCTATCTTCAGAGACTTCCTTGTCTAGTGCCATGGGTTCTTCTATGGTACCTTTTGTACCACCTCCTCTTTTGAAGCAGAAATGATGGTTATGATACATGCTATCAATTTTGTCCATCAAAAAGGTTAGAGGGAGATTTTTATTGAGAGTGACTCGACTATAATTGTCCAGGCTATCTGGAATGGTGTGATCCATCTCGCATGGCCTCTTACCACCCGCTGGATGAGATGTCTTGATTTGATTCGTGATATCAACTACATTGTCATGCATGCATATCGGGAGGTGAATATGGTTTCCGATGCCCTTGACAACAAGGGACTCAATCAATAATTGACTTGGTCTGATACTTTGCTTCCTGAATTTTACCACTTGTATGATAAAGATTGTAAGAAACTCCCATCCTTCAGACTCATGTAACTTCTTTTTTATATATTCAATAAATTTTGCCTTGGTCTTTGAATGAGGCACCACCTTCTTAAAAATAATTATTAACTTTATCCTAACCGTGTTCTCTATCACTCTCTTTCCGAACACAATGATTATATTTATTTTCCATGACTAATGTTTCACCACACACCTATTTGTTTCTATATGGAAACTTAGTTATGTGTTATTTTGGGTAACCATTATATTTTAAACTTTATTTTTCAAAGGAATTATTATTGTTAATTTTAAAATTGTGGGTTTCTATAAAAGAAACATTCAAGTATTAATCCTTTAATATTTGAGATGAATTTCAAGGGTGTAATTCATTTTAAGGTGGGTAGAATTTAACTCCCTGAGATTTTGTGAAATTGCCTTTTTGAATTAAGTTAATTTTTTTTGATATTTTTTATTTCAAAAAATACCAGATATATCTTATATTATTTGAATTAAATAATACAAACATTCCTTTCACACATCACTAACTTGGTTTTCACTACACAGAACACCGAATTGGCATGCGTTACATGCAAAACTATGTTTATACAAAACATCATTTTATTGCCTTAATTATTTAAATGGTATAATTATAACGCAACCATTAAAATTTTTAATTTAAATAGTAATAATTAATTTTAAAATATATTTATAATGGTTTTATATAAATAAGACATATTAATAATGAATGATATAATTTTTTGTAACGTCCTTAAAAGTTTAAAAATACTATTTTCACAAACCAATTACTTTTCACGTCTTTACATAAAAAACAAAAAAAAATTATAGAATTTTATAAATTTAAACTAAAAAAATAATATTCATTTTTTAAATTATAATTTTGAAATTATATTATTGTGATTTTTTAGGATTATTTTTGAGAAAAACATCAGTTTTGGATAAATTCTGAAAAATACTGAATTTTAATTCAAAACTGCATTTTCATCTAATTTATTTGTAAGGATAAATTATATTTTTAATTAGTTTAAAAGTATAATTAGATAATATTTATATGAAATAATCCAATTTAGGTCATTATGAACAATTTAACATTGAAATTCGTTACAAAAAACATAGCAAATATTTGAACGTTTTTACTTTGAAAACCCGCATTATCGTTCCATCTGTATGATTGAATTTAAATTAGTTTCAACCACTTATATGATTGGAATTCGAAAAAATTAATTACATATTTATAATAATAATAATTTATAATTTCTAATAAGTTAAATTTTTTTGAAAAAATACTAGTGAAAGCAATTAAAATTAATAACAATGATTAAAGAAAAATTAAGCTTAGCAAAGGACTAACCCATAAACATAAAGGACCAAATGACCTAGAAACATGTTAAAAACATATTTTATGGAAATTAGTAAGAAAATAAACTTCCATTATTGTGTTTATTTTGTTTTTTGATGACATTTTTTAGTTTAAAACGTGGGTACACCTTAGATGTTTTCCAAAATACGAAGTGAGTCCTTTTCCTCACCCATAACAGGACACCACCTATCCCCCTTCCCAATACCTCTCAAACCACATATGTTTGGATAAGATATTACAAATATAATTCCCCAAATCCCTCCCCTATTTCTTGAATCCTATTTTTGGGATAAAATAAATCCAAGTAAGCCCTTTTATCAAAAACAAAAGGAGTTACCCAAAGAAGAGGTAACATCCTTCCTCATGCCCATTTATATTATTTTAATTATCCAACCACTAAAATTTCATTATTCCATGATTATACAAAAAAAAATCCTTAATATACTAAAATTTATTTATTCTAAGGTTTTAACTTACACTTGGACACACATCCATCAAATGCGTAACAAATATACTTTTTATGTGTATAGCGAACAACCGCCTTGCGAAACGATGGTAGTTATTTTTTACTTTACCACATTTAATTGTTAGAAACTAATATGAAAACAATATTTATATATAATATATATGATAATTATTATTTATTTAATCTTCTTAATTATTTTAGTGAATATATATTTATACGTTCCATTTTGTGTAAATTTGATAATTTCATTTGAGGAAGTGTGGACAACCACTCCCTCAAAGCGATGTCATTCGTTCACACACTACACAGAATGTATGGAGGATGGTTTTAGTGAAATTAGATGATATATATGATATAATAATACTTCTGGAATAATTTTATTTATACATATATATACATTTATTTCATTTACTTTTTTCCTTCAATGAGACAATAAGATGAAATCGACGTTCATGAACGGTGTATTACATTTCATAATTATATACTATATAAATTATTATTACACACATATAAAAAAATGATATTTTTATCATGTTTTACATTCTGGAAATCATGATATAACTATAATGACTAAATATATAACATATTAAGACACATGTGAAGAACAAAGAGGATATTACCTGAAGAGAAACCTTAATAATGAATTCATAACATGTGGGTAAGGTAAAGTCATAATATAACCATATATAGTATTATATATAATAATATGGTTGTTTGATAGATGTATAATAAAATTATATTTATTATATAAGATGTTTTTATGAGTACGATGATAGTCAAGACACAAGCTAAGGTAATTTCATATCACTTTTAATTTTTGTGAGAGACATGATTTATTTACCACCCATTTCTTTGGAGAGGAATGTTTACATTCAATGGATAATTATATGATTCCTAAAAATAATTTTTATATATTAACAAAATCCATTTTATGATCTTTCAATCATGGGGTTTTTGTTTATAAAGTGACCCAATCGGTAATGTAATTTTGTCTAAATTTTCCTTCTTTGAGACACATGCCATGTTATGTACCTATAAATTTCTAGGAGGTGTATATAATGTCTTTGAAATTTTATATCATGAATATTGATTATTTCATGATATTTTAGGAATCATTTAATTTCATTTTTTATATGTGGATTATGGTTCAATGTTACCATGTTGTAAGAGTATATGGAGAAAATCTCATCGCTTTATGATATTGTTTTTGTTTATGCTTCCATTGATGACATATTATGATCCATATATGATGAAAACTCAAGACTTTTATTCTCCTTAGGAAATTTAGGATATATTCATGTATTGGTACAATTTTTCCATTCTTTGGTATATTATATAGTTAGTAATGTGTTTTTAAAAAATCCCAAATTTACCTCTCTTCAATCAAAAATAGGTTTTCTTTCAAACCATGTTTTCTGAAAACATTTTCAAGATTTGGTTATAAATTTTTTAACTTATTTTAAAATAAAATATTTTCCAAAACGTTTTCTTTCTTATTTTATAAATTTTCAAGGAAAATAGTTTTCAAAAAACTTTCAATATTTTTTTATAAGTTTTCAAGGAAAATGTTTTTAATTTTTTTGAAGTTTCATTTATAATTTTTCATAGAAGAAGGGTTTTAAAAATGTTTATAAGAATTATTTATATTTTTTCAAATGGTTTGTAATGAAATAATTTTCCAAATGTTTTAATGATTTATTTATATGTTTTCATAGTTTTTTCAATGAAAATGGTTTTTGAAAATGGTTTCAAGTTTCATTTATAAGTTTTCATGGAAATGTTTTTCAAAAATTTTTCAATATTATTTTATAATATTTGAAGGAATATTCTTTCAATTTTTTTTCAAAATTATTTTATAATTTTTATGGAATTTGTTTTTAAAATGTTTTCGAGATTTATTTATATGATTTCAAAGTGCCATTGATGAAAATATTTTCATCTTGTTTTCAATTTTTATTAATATTTTTTGAAATTATTTTTAAAGAAAAATTCATTCAAAATGCGGTTCAAGATTCATTTATATGTTTTAATAGAGAAATTTTTAATTTTTCTTATAAACTCCATTACTCGTTTTCAATTTTTTTAAATAAAATGGTTCTCAAAATTTTTTATGTTTTCCAAGTATTTTTCAAAGAATAAATGATATTTTACTCTAGAAATATTTTTAAAATACATCTTTAAATTATTTTCCATCCAACATGACTTATGTTTATGTTACTCCTGATTTTTGTGAATTGATCTAATTATTATCTTCATATTCATTCTTTGAATGTTTTTTAAGGGAATGAGGTTTATGAAAACCTATTTCAATTTCACAGGTTATATGTTAATGAAACTCAATCCACTTCCTTGGGTTATATTCTTATGAAACCCATTTATCTTCAATGTGTTATGACTTGATAAATTCTTATGAAACCTGTTTTCATTCACATGTTATTCTAGGATGAAATTATTATGAAACCTATATATTTTTTATAGGTTATTATATTAAATTTTTATGAAACCCATTTCATTTCATAGTTTATTATATGATCTCTTTTTATTGGTCATGACATGATGAATTTTTATTTATTTTTTTGAATATTCATGGAAGATGTTATTATAATATGGGTGAGACCTATATCTCCCTCCAATACACTGGGTAATGATAAATGTTTAATGAGATAAAAGGGTGTATGAAAGGGAATCCTAAGCCTGAAATGATAGGGTATATTGGAGGGCATCCAAATAAAAAACAAGATGGAATCTTAATCCTAAAATAACATTATACACGAGAGGGAATCCCAAGACTGAAATAAGAGGATTCATAGGAGGCTGTCCTGAACCTAAAGTAATAATACAGGTGATTCTCCCAAGATTAAAATTTTATAAATGTCTTGGTAGGTATCCTTAATATAGGTTTTTATAAGATTATGTATATGCCACAAATTCCATGTTTTAGTCAAATGTTAAGATTTCTTTTTTTTTATGTTATTTATTCCCATATGACTAATGTCTTATAAAATTTCATGATTTTTTAAATGATTTATTTTTATGATCTTCAATATGAATGGTATAATCTTCTAATGTTATGATCAAAACCTTATACACCTATTCTGATGTTTATTCTTACACTCCTCCCTTGTTTACCCTTACTAAGAATTTGATCTCACCCATTTTTATGTTTCCTTACCATTTTTTATGAAGATATGTATTATGTATATTGTGTATAATATGGGTTCTAGTCAAGGAGAACCTAGTGGGAGATAATATAGCTCCACGATTTACCACTGTTTATGTTTCCATGTTTCCAAAGTCACAAAACTAATACAGTCTTTGGGCAGCTATTTGTGTAATGTTTTAAGTATTCCACTATAGTTTTGTAATGTCTATTTATATTAATATTGGATTATTATAGAGTTTATAGAAATATATACATTAAATAAAATCATATTTTTCCCGCTTCGTAATTTTTTATGTTTATGTCATTATCTTTACTAGGAATAATGAAATAACATTTAAAAGTATAACAGAATATATTGAAAATTTGTTTGATATATCTATGCATGGTGAAATTAAATACATTCATTGGTTAAAAATCTCCCAAATTAAAAAATATACTATTCTTTCTCCAGAATATTATGCTACGGAACATAAGAAGTTCTTCCTAGAAAATTCAAAACCTATTTCTATGAAAATTTTAGTGGGAACTAAGATGAATAAATATTTTGAAGTTAATGATGTTTATTAGAAAGAGTTTTGGAAGATTATAAGAAGTCTGTTGTATTTTACTACTTTAAAACCTAATACTCTTTATATTTTTATCTTACGATCATGATATTAGAGTGCTCCAAAAGAATAAAATTTGATGGATGGAAAAATAATTCTTCGATGTATTGAAGGTACATAAAATTTCTGAATTGGGTATGATAGCTAAGAATGTATTGACACATTTGTGTATTCAGATGCTGATTGGGAATCAAATGTTTATGATAGAAGATTCATATCCTGTGGAGTTTTCATTCTCGGAAAATGTTCATTTAATAAGAATACAATGAAAATAAATTTAGTAACTCATAGAACTGATGAAGATAAGTGTGTTGCTACCACTCAAGATGATACCCAACTTATGTGGATTAGAACTTAATTGGAATATTGAATTCTTTAAGTGAAGATACCCTTTATCTTGGGTTGTGATAATCAAAGTGAAATTAACCTAGGTAAAAATATGGTACAATATTCCAATTAAAAATACATTGATATCAAATATCACTTCATCAAAGATAATTATGAGAAGAATGAATTAAATATGATGTATGTTCCTACATTGGAACTAGTTACTAAAATTATCACAAAATCATTATCAAAATAACCTTTTCATAAACTAATTTTGAACAATAGACGTTCAACCTCATTTTAATAAAGTTTTATGTATGTGTTTGTGTCCCTAATCTGATAATATCTTTGGAAAGTGTTTTCAAGGGGGAGAATTGTTTCATAAATCTATCCATTGTTATATACTAAACCTTTTATGGTAGCAAGTAACAAATGGGAGTTGTGGGTAAGCTATTATTTGAGCATCATAAGTGTGTGAAAAATTATAACTTTTTGTTTGAGGGTTTATAAGATACTTTTATTAACATGAATATGGAATACGAAGATAATATGTGAAGGAAAGGTGAAGTTTTTTCATGAGTCACTCATTTTGGAGAACATGGGTTTTCATTCAGGGATTCCTTTTACAGACAACAAGTTAGCTTACATAAGATTAAAATGATATATAAGTAATCCATAGATTGAGGTTATACATTTTAGTGATTTATGAATCTTGGTTGATAAATAATACATAGGGATAGATTATTATGACCGTGTTGGGCATAAGTTATTTTTAGATACTGAATGAAGTTGTTTTTACAAGAATTTCCATTTGTTGTAAAAGGAAACAAATCACCTAAACATTGTATTTTTAGTGATCTAAATGAACATAATATTAAGGAGTTTAGAATCACAATTCTTAAAAAATTCCATCAGATTGTGAATATGTTTTCTAGAGGGAAATGATCATCAGGGTCACCTTGGGTCTGGAATAAGGTTCTGATCATTAAAAGGAAACTAATATAATTCTTCATGTATCTGATATAAATCTAATGATGATTTTTTGTTTTTTTAATTTAAATAAATAATATTTTTTTGAAAAACTTGTGATTAAAGATTATCTTAGAATGGAGGAGTTCTTTCAATCATATTGTGGGTTGGAAAGAAAGATGCATGATTGAAGGGATAATAAGATAAAAATTATTCCATTATATGTCAAATACTGATGAAGCTGATCATAAATGTATTAAAATTCATGAGGAAATCATAAAACAAGTATAAATTTATGAAAGAAAGAATTTTCTAAATCTGAAGATTTCAGGCCTCAGTTCATCAGTGTAAGAACATCAAACATTGAAATGTTTGTTGGCTTTGAATGATCATTATAATGTGAATCTTGGAAGATGATGGTTTTATTTAGACCAATAATCCAATGTATATAAATATTTATAGAAACAAGTCGAGTGTTTGGTGTTAATTGTTATCAAAATTAGATAAAGAAATATCTTGATGAAGAAAATAGGTCACTACTAACACCAGTCCATCAGATGTAGTATGCCACCAATCCATCATAATGGATTCGGTTATCGATTCATATTATTGGTATGTTTTTAAATCAAATTTTGTATTTTATCAGAGGTAGAATTATTTTGTTGGGAATTTTTCGGGACCAATTAATCAAATAATTTGTAAATTATAGGGAATGCTGAATACAAAGAAGAAGAAATGATCATCGTGGCCAATATGAAGAGGAAAATCATAGATCAATCAAAAATTTAGTCAACCATTTTCATCAAGAATTTTTAATGTTTTCCTAAACAAACTGGTCAATAAAAAATAAGAACTCTAATATGTTTTCATTTGGTTCATGTGATACAGTATATTTTAACATAAAAGTATAATTGGGTCAAGACCCATCGTACTGAAAATGGAACTGGTTATTGGAGTGATGTAGATACTTATCCATCAGAAACATGGTGTCACAAATAACATCACCAAGAACATCAGTATGGGAAATGATGAAAATGATAATTTATTGAAGTTTTTCAATGTTTTTTCAATGGGATCAAAGAAGTAGTTCAAGAACATTGAAGATTGGTATTAAAATAGATCATTTGTTGAAGAGAATCATGTTGATGAATCTGATGTCTTCATAGTAATGAAGAAATCATATTGAGGAGTTCGTTTAAGGATCATAATGAGGAGACATTTGTTTTTATATATTTAACTATTATTTTTCAAAATGGTGAAGAGTTTTTTCAATTGGTGTGAAGAAATGCAAAGAAAAATTCACCATACTCATCATAATGAAGAATGTATAATGAGGAATATGAATCAAATTTATGTTTTTGAGTAAATTATAAAGGGATATAAATTTGTGATAATATTTTAGATGTTTTGAGAAGATTTGAGAATCATTGAAGAAGTCAAGATGCAACTAACATTTAAGGATAATTTATGTTTTGAGATAATTTGGTTAAGCATGAAACATTTTTATAATCCCTCCCAATACATTTTTATGTTTCCTAAAAAATTAGTAAGTACATTGTACATTCCTCACATCGAAGTACAGAAGAGTAAAGGAAGATAGTTGAATATTTTTAGAGAAAAGATGTTTCTAGATCAAGCATTATAGAGATTTTTTTGGATAGAATAATAAAGGAAAGGAAACAAGATCAAAATCATAGTTTTTGGGATTATAATGACCAATAGGATTGTTGTTTTTTAGATTGAGAAAGTTGAAGTTCAATTTTTTTCAGCCGTATTCTAGAATATTATTTTATCATATCGAGAAATCGGACTAGGCAGATCAGACTGGGAAATTCGAATGAGTATCATTACAAATTCCAAGAATTTATTACCCAATTCTAGGTTCAAAATTGAATAATTATTTTAAGAACATCTTTTTGAATGTTGACAGGGCAGAATAGTGACATGTTTCTTAGCCTATTACAAAAGCTTTTTAAAACATAATTTATTCTAAAATTATCACATGCACTGTTATATTGAACATTCTATTACATGAGTGTAAGGGAAGATCCTACTCATTGTATTCCACAGAAATTAATTATTTTCTAGTGGATTTATTGGTATCAAATTGATTCCATACCTTAAAAAGGATTGGTATGATTATATTGAGTAGTGAACATTATAAACTCTTATATTCCTATGTATTTGTGTATGGTTTATTTACATCAAGGTAACATCTCTTTAGCTGGAGGCAGACGTTGATTCAGAAGAAATGAAACTTATAATAAAAATATATATCCGATTCACCCCTCCCACTCTTAGAGATACATTGAACCTATTTGAAATTATCACATTGAGGAACTAAAAAAGTTCCTCCATATTAATTGAAATTATTCTTTATCTATGATAAATTATATGTAATTTATGGATACGTGTAGAGCTATAACTATTAGAAAATAAATAATATTGGACTCTGGGAGATTCAACTACCATGAAGATAAAGAGTGATTTTATCACTTGAGGGGGAAATAAAAATAGAGTTGAGGTTACCAATATATCATAAGCTATGTGAACAAGGATATTCTAGAAAATTTTAATAGACCCATGAAATCTGGAGATAGAGGTTACTTAGTGACATTATACTAAATATATATGAACAACACCTTAAGTTAGTTTCTAGGTATGATATCACATGGATGGTTGTTTATGGGCTGAATTGAAAACATTGGTAATATACCTCTTTTTTTCTATATCCGGAGAGAATAAGTAGACTTAAATTTGAATAATTGAAGGCTCTTTACTAAATTAAAGTATATGATGTCGTTCTTCTCTTGCAACAACCTATGATTTTAGACCATTAGAACTATATTTGATAGACTGTGTCACAAATAAATAGACTAATGTGTCACTAGACTAAAAATAACCCTAAAATATTAATTTGATATAAATTATATATTCATTAGTAAATAAAAGGAAAAAAATCAATAAAAATAGGAATATATTATTGTTATTTTTATTAATATTTAAAAATATATGGTTCTCAATGAACCATTTAAAAATGTACTGTATTTTACATCAATTAATTAAATTGACCATAGTAAAAGTTAATTATAATATATAATATTTATATTTATGAACTAATATTTCAAAAATTTAATTATTTTGAAATATATATGTAAAAATATTAAAGAAAATTGAAGTTTAAAAAGTAATTTTTCAATAAAAATATTTTTTATTTATATTTTGTATTTTTATTTATAGAAAAAATTTATAAAAAATTTAAATTTAAATTTATAAAAAAACCTCATTTTTGAATTTATAATGTCAAAATTTGATTAGATCATTTTTAATTTTTTTAAAATAATTGATCTTTAGGTGAATAATGAAACAATAGTATTTTACTAAAATCCTAGAGTTTATGATCATATCATGAAGAAATTATAAATGGAAATATTATAATTAATTTTTTAGATCAATGATATACTCAATGAGTAAAACTATATATTTCCCAATACTTTTGTGAATTTATAGACAAAAGTTTGACAATATATGTAATATTTTTCAATAAAAAACATTTTTGGTCTTTTATTCTAATTAAATTATATTTTTGGTAAAAAATACTATTATTTTGAAGTAAGAAATATATTCTTTATAATACATCATTTAATATCATCATAATAAAATAAATTTATAATTTTACCCTACACATTAATTTTAAGCTAAAAAATACTGTTGTTCTAGAAACGTGTTTTATGTGTATATGAGCTAATGTTAAAATTGACTTTTCATGAACACATAAATTTAATCTCATAAAATCAATTTCATATTTATAATTATTATGTTTAATTTTATTAAAAGGATATATTTTATTTTTATGAATTAAAAGTAAATTAATTAGCTAAAAATTAGTTATCATGATCAAACCAAAATATGTAAAAACAAAAAACTCAATGAATAAAGGACATAAAAACTAATTTAAAAAAATAAAATAATATTTTGAGTTATGATCAAAATTAATGGATCCCTACTTCATTTTCTCACATTTTTAGTGTTCTTGAAATGTAAAACATGTGGTGCATTTATATTAAGTGGAAATATTTATAGAAATGAAATTCTCACCACTTATAAAAAGGGTCTCTAAAAACCCATTAAAGCCCCCTTAAAAATTATGTTTAAAATTAAAAATAAATATTTTTAACTTAAATTTGAATCATATGACTTTTCCTTAAGCCTCTTTTCACAAGACCTTGTCATAATCCCTCAATTTAAAAAGAGTATTTTAAGGGAAAGCCCAAGTACTCAATTTGAGTGTTTCTTTCCTTAATTATTATCTATTATTTCTTACATTAAAAGAGTCTAATTAATGTATATTTTTATTGTATTTTTTATAATTAATTTTATTAATCTAATTTAATAAAAATTAACCACCTTTCCCATTTTTTATTAAGAAAAACAAAACCATCATTTGTGATTTGTGCAGACCACCGCCTTTACGAAGAAGCAACTCCCATTATTTTCATGACTACCTCTATTCAAAAGTTATAAAGGTGTTATTGGTGAATAAATGTGAACCAGATAATATATTTATGGTTATTAACAAATAAATTATGATTCACCATCTTTCCTTGTCATTTTCTGAGAAATGAAGTCATTAATCAAGAATTGTGTGGACTATTGCCTTTACAACGTAATGTATATCATTTCTCAGGTAGATAATTTTTTATTTAATAAAATATCTTGAAATTTGATTCAACACCATATATGTATAAAAATAATATCACTAATCTTCTATAATAAGTATATTTTTTCAAAAAAAAAATTACATTCATAATTATAATTGTAGAGACCCAAATCTTGGCGTACATGGACATTACATTACTTTTTCGGAATACTTAATACATGAAAAAAACAGAGGCCTAAAGACCGGATTAGTTTAGTGTCTTTGGGAACTCGGAACATAATCTTATAATCATGGTGAAAGATCTTCAACATCTCCCATAAAGATCCTCCCCTTTTTTTTTTCTTACCTAAAACCTTTCTTTATATCCTGGGTAAAATAAAACATAACAAGGGTGAGCTCAAATTCTTAGTAAGGGTACACAAAGAGAACATAAAACAATCTAAAAGCATTTGAATGAAAAAAATTGAACATAAAACCTAAACATCAAAATCTTGAGCAAAGAAATAAATCTTGGAAGTATGTAAGGAATATATCGTAAAGGAACATCAATCATGATAAAATAGCATGGGAATAAAACATGTAATTGTGGAAAACCATTAATCACATGATATAATTTCCATAGTAGCTGAGGCATTACTGCCAAGACCATCTTAGTGGAAAAATTCCCTTTCTGAATGGAGTTTATTCCACGTTCCAGTCTTGTATCACTGAACCGAATTAACTTACCATTCCAACCATGTATATTTCATGATATATAAATCATTACCCAATGAATTGGAGTTAGATATAGGTAACACCCATCTCATAATGAAATCTTTATTACTTGTTCCACAAAATGAACATAAATCATTCATCATTACCCAAAGTATAAAATGGGTTTCATAAACATCATTCCATCATAACATAACCCATACAAAAAATGGATATCATTTCATCATAAGAAAATTGAAACCATGTAAATCATAAAGAAATTATACTTGAAACATTCACATATGAAATAATTCCATCTTATATGGAAAATGGTTTTGATAAAACACATGAAATGAATTCTTGTGGAAAATATCCTTTCTTCTTCAAAATAATTTTCCTTTCACAAAATGCCATGCAATTTTAAAATAAAATAATTTTTTTTTGAAAATAGTCATTTAATATTGTATATTAAGCTTCATGAAAATAAAGAGTTATGAAACCGTAAAAAACTGTTCATGCCGTATAAGTTAAAAAAACATTCTTCTCGTACTTTTGCTGGAAAAGTCAAAATGTACCTTATATGGTAACCAAAGTAAATATTACTTCTATACAATGTGTTAAAAAGACAACAAAGTGTAAAATGACTTTAAACATACATGGATTAATATTAAACATTTTATGAAAACATATTTAGTAAACATTGACATGGATGATAAACTTAACCTCAGTAAATACTTACGTATAAGCAATCGCAGATAAAAATGAGATTTGAAAAATTATCCCTTACCTTATGTCTGATATGCTTTGTATGTATCCAAACCTCCTTTATAATGATTTAAATAATGTCACCGTCTTATTACAGAATCAGATTCATTTTTATGATATCATATATGGTTTACTTATGACTTTATATTACCCGTTCTTTTGTAAATTCGATGTAAAAGCAGCGATTTGGGTAAAATCATTTCATTTATTTTACGTGTTTTGACTTGTTGTTCTTGATATTATTACTTATATCCTGATTTAATTAATTCCAAAATGTAAAACATGATTTATATATAATATATATTGAGCATAGAAATATATATAAGATAGATCGATAAATGGAATGAAATACACCGTTCACGGAGACGGTAGGCCGTACGTACGCATGAACGCAGTTTTCGTTTCCTTATTGAATTGAATGGATTTAAGTAGATGAAATAAATATATATATATACATAAATACAGTATCATTATTATGTCATATACTTCATTATTATTCATTATATATACTTTATAATTATTCATGAATGGTTAACATAGAGAATGAATCTCATCGTGTTGTGGAGACGGTAGTCCGTACGTACGCACGAGTGATGATATCATTTCAATGATCGTGGAATTGTATTTAAGTGTATGTATAATCTTTCAGAATAAATATCACTATAAAATAATCCAATATATTTAATTATTTACACTATTATACCCATCCAAGTAAGGTGGTGGTCGAAAACAGATTACACCACGGCGTGGAGACGGTATTCTGTACGTACGCACACATGATGATTTCATTTTCTGTAGGATGGATAGAAGGTGAAATAAGGTTGTTTCATATTTATAATAAAATATCATTATATAATTAATAATGATGTTACTACTTTATAATGATACAACTAAAGAATAAGAAGTAGAAGAAGAAAGAAAGTTGAGAGAATCAGAAGAAGAGATTACCTTTTCTTCGACGCACATCCTTTAAGATTCCTCTTAAGGAAGCAGTGTTGGTCTTTTGAGAAGACCAGAACCTCCATAATGTTTCTAGGGAAGTGTATAAGATAAATGGGAAGGGGTTTTCCGAGCTTCAAGGCTAAAAATGGTGTGAAGAGAAGAGGGAAGGGGTGCCCTTTTTATAAGGGAGGAGAAGGGAACCTTTGGAAAAACTTAAAATATTATTTTATATTAAAGTCATATTCAGTTTATAATAGTTCCAAATGGATTTATTTAAAAGATAAATTGGGTATGGTTATAAATACTCTCAACCAATATGTTTTAGACAAGTTTAGGTTACTATTTTAACCGTATCACTTAGATGTAACTATATGTTAAATAATTTAACTTTTACCCTGTCTTCTTGTTTTCTTATACTGTATGGTTAATAAAATTACTATAACAAGACAAACGAACCCAAAGTGGTAAATTATTAATATATATAACCTTATCTAAGTCATTTGTCTGAACCTTATATTTTTAGGAATATAATAAAAATTAATAATATAATATTTGTTTTAAAAACTATTTTATGTCAATTTTGAAACTATTTGGTAATTGATTTATGTAAAAATCATAAAAACATGATTAGTTCAAAAAAGGTTAATTTAATCAATACTAACATGTCATATTAACCTATAAAATTAGTGGAATTCATAAAAAGTCTATAATTACATTTATTTGTGTATTTATAACATCAATTATGTTAATATTTCATTAATAAGGTAATTACTGCATCATCATTGTGTCATAAATAAATTAAATTATTTAATGTCTAAATATTATAAATAAAAAACCAATATGTAGTAAATAGTTTTATATTTATAATGAATATTCATAGTCTAATTTATCTTACGTATAATCCTATATTAAAAATGTTTTAGTTATTAATCTTTGATTTTAACTATTTTAAATTTTTTTTAAATAAAATAATAATAAGTGTCCTAATCTAATCCAAGTGGACCTAAAGGGTAATATTTTATTCCAAAGGTTGTTTTTGGTCGAATTATAATTATCAAATAGAATTATAACATGTGTTAGTTTAATAATAATATCATTTTTACCCTTAATTACCCTATTTACTTTTAAATGTGGTAAATAAAAGTAAAAAGTTACTATTCACCAAAAATTAGTTTTATCTTATTGAACCACATTTTACTCATTGATATTAACTATGTCTCTTGGGTTTTCGAAATTTCACTCGCAGAAGCGGTAAAATTATGTTTTAAGTAAAATTTCAAATTCTCCTAGGAGGTGGGTAAAAGACGGTGAAAAGTT
The DNA here is from genome assembly GCA_963277665.1 of Viscum album. Taxonomy (NCBI): domain Eukaryota; kingdom Viridiplantae; phylum Streptophyta; class Magnoliopsida; order Santalales; family Viscaceae; genus Viscum; species Viscum album. The sequence continues at coordinate 847,213,166 of OY728150.1, read as the reverse complement.
CAATAAAATTTTTATATATCTAAAATTATTATAAAATAATTCCAATGAATTACATTGTACTTATAAAGGTATTATGTATCAATTTTTTGAACTAGAATAAATTTAAATAAAATAAATAATTATTTAAATAAAATACCGGTTTTTAAATAGTAACCTAGTGTTTTCACTATTCATCAAAAATTGAAAGTTTTCAGAAAAATACCAAAAATTCACCCTAGGCTAATTTCGATATTCCGAATCTAAAAATGAAGTCCATTTTGAAATATAAAGTTTATAATATTTCAAAAACTGGGTATTACTATTCATAACAGTTAGTTCATAATAATATTATAATAATATCTCGTTTAGTGAAACTTGGTATTGCGTACTACACATGCTATCGAAGAAGGTCTTGATTGCATGTAATGCAAGCCAAGTTAGGGCTGCGTGTTGTGAAATCTCCATTTCGTGCTGCGTATAACATAATCAAAACTTATTTCATTTATATATTAAAAAAATCTATACTTAATGTTGCGTAGAATAATTTCCACAAAATGAACTTGAATTTTTGTGAAACACAAGCCAAGAATAGTGTTGCATATACTGCAAGATAATACGATGTTGCATATAGTACAATATGATCATGGTGTAGTGTATAATAGAAGATATCAAAGAAATTAAAAATAATATATCTCATAAAATCTCGGGGTGTTACATTCTACCCCCCTTAAAATGAATTTCTCCCTCGAAATTCATCGGGGTTATAAATGGTTTACTTATTGAAAGTTTATTTCATAGAAACCCACATCGTAAAAAGGAATACTAAAACCTCCTTTTAAAAAGGGAAGGTAGAATCATAACATTCACCCAAAGTAACTCAGCACTGGGTTTCTACATAGGACAACATAGGTGAAAATATGGATATGGATGAGAAATATAACCATCAACATCTGAGGAAGAGTGGTAGAGGACATGGCTATGAAAAAGCCAACAATCACAAAGCCATAAATTTGTGATGATCTAAGGTACCATCTAAATAATCAGATATAAGTGAACTAGGACAAAATTTTTGGTTTTCAAGATCATTTCCCTAAAGATGAAGAAATTGGAATTAGAAGAAATACTTTCTTGATTTTGGTACAATATCACTATTGGTTGTTCCTTGGACAATTTCCACTTCATCTCTTAATGAAATGAAGTTGAATTTTTCATTCGTGAAGTGTTAGAAGATCATGTGATAGAATGATGGGTCATTCCATCTGTCTCAAACAAAAGGTTAGAAAAAGTTATCAAAAATACATAAGTCCATCTATAGTGAGATTAATCATATATGGTTCCTAAAATGGACTTATAAATCATCTATCATAGCGATTAATAAAATAAAACTAGTTTATACTAACTAGGGACTTCCTGTAGGCCAGTGGTATGCGATAAAGGCCTGTCATACTTTAGTTGTGGGTTTGATTCCCACATCCTTGTCCGACGCGACGAGTGGTCGCTCGTCCTATGGGTTGTCCTTTTTCTAAAACTATACTATTATAAAATTCTGGAAATAATATTGAAAAACAAGTTCTATCCTTAAATAATACTATCTTATGTCCAACATAATCCATTCTAATCTTTAGGCTTATCCAAAATACATCTGTCCAATCTCATAGTATAAAGAAAATGGTTACTTGTAAGGTCACATAATAAGCATGTGAATACCATCATTTATCCCCCATATATCATAAGATATATCTTGTTAGTCACATTACAAACATGTGAATACCTTAATCATATATTCTTTTGAAAAATTAATACCCATTGAACCTTAGTGAAAACATGAATGCTGTCAAAAGTTAACTCATTCCACATACCAAAATCCCAAAATTTCTATATACTCAAACCATGATATCACTTTGTTCTTATATCAGTCATGAGCTCATGAATATTATCAAAAATTTATTTTCTATTTATCCCTTCATTATACATATATCATCTTCTTTCCGAAAATATATGAATAAACTTTCATGGTTACCAGTACCATTCAACATATACTTTCAAATAATTTAGGAAAAAAAATAGTGTAACAATCCTTATATGTTTCTTTATTCCATAGTACCATTAAATTACCTATACAACATAACTCTTGATAAACATACAATCATTCCACTACCTTCTTATACCATTGGAAAAGCTTCAACACTTCTTTCATCTCATATATCATTTGTAGTTTCCTCATCATCATCCACATAAATACTACCCATATGACCATGATGATTCTCTTCATGAGATTTTCCCTTAGGGAATTGGTTTGCATAATTCCCAAACATCCCACATTTAATACATCCAATAATTGTTGATGTCGTAGCATTACCATTATCATTCTCCATGGTGTTAACTGAACCTTTTCCTTTACACTTACTAGATTTGTGTCCCTGTTTTCCGCACCCAAAGCATCTTCCAGTTCCTTTGAAAAATTCTCCTTGATGCCTCTTCCCACATGATTTACATGAGAGAAATCAAACTTTCTTTCCACTATGATCATCATGAAACTCTATCTTTATCTTATTAGTTGAGTCGGGAAACTTACCAAAGTTGAGATTATTGATCATATTATTAGATTTCTGATTAGGAATAATAACGATGTTTGGACTTCCAAATCTCATTTAATTTGGTTTCTAATGAAGAATATCATTCCATTGTCCATCATATCCTCCATTATCGTGAATCTTCATGTTTCCAGCCATTTTCTAAAACCCAAAAAGAATAGTGTGAGAGGAAAAAATCATGCTAGGGAAAAAACAAAATAAAGGGGGATTACTGTCAATATCTAACATATTAGGTTAAATTCTAAGATTGTTACCATAATTCTAGGAGTATAACCTATATGTATACTTATCCTTAGGGACATCCCTATACATACCTTATAAATATCTCTAGGTATTTCACTAAAGTTTTTGCATCCTAGTTTCCAAAGGTTAACTAAACCTTCACTATGATACCAAATGTAGAAACCCAAAGCTTGACATACATGGACATTACATTAATTTTGCATAATACTTAATACATGACAAAAACAGATGCCTAAAGACCATATTTTATTAGTGTGTTTGGAAACACGAAACATAATCTTCCAATCATGGTGAAAGATCTTCAACATCTCCCATAAAGATCTTCCCCTTTTTGTTTTTCTTACCTAAAACCATTATTTATATCCTGGGGAAATGAAAACATAACAAGGGTGAGCTCAAATGCTCAGTAAGGGTAAACATAGAGAACATAAAACAATCCATAAACATTTGAATGCTAAAACTTGAACATAAAATCTAAACATCCAAATCTTGAGCAGAGACATAAATCTTGAAATTATATAAGGAATATATCATAAAGGAACATAAATCATGATAAAATAGCTTGGTAATAAAACATGTAATTATGGAAAACCATTAAGCACATGATATGATTTCCATAGTAGCCAAGGCATTGCTACCAAGACCATCTTAGTGGACAAAGTCCCTTTCTGAATCGAGTTCACTCCTCGTTCCAGTCCTGTATCACTGAACTAGATTAACATACCGTTCCAGCCATGTCTATCTCATGAGATATAAATCTTTACCTAATGAATTTTAGGGAGATATATGTCCCACCCATCTCATAATGAAATAATTCTTACTTGTGGAAAAACATGAACATAAATCATTCGTCATTACCCCAAGTATAAAATGGGTTTCATAAACATCATTCCCTCATAACATAATCCATACAAAAAAATGGATATCATTTACTCATAAGAAAATTGAAACCATGTAAATCATAGAGAAATTAAACTTGAAACATACAAATATGAAATAATGCCATCTTATATGGAAAATGGTTTTGAAAAACACTTGAAATGAATTTTTGAAGAAAATATCCATTCTTCTTCAAAATCATTTTATTTTCACAAAATGCCATGAAATTTTAAAAGAAAATAATTTTGTTTAAAATAGTCATTAAATATTTTAGAGTAATATTCATCAAAATAAGTCATTATGAAACCATAAAATTTTTTTCATGCCGTATAAGTTAAAAAAACATTCTTCTTGTACTTTTGCTGGAAAAGTCAAAACGTACCTTATATGGTAACAAAAGAAAATATTCCTTCCATACAATGTGGTAAAAAGTCAAAAAAGTGTAAAAATGACTTTAAAAATACATGAAAGAATAGTAAAAATTTTATGAAAACATTTTTAGAAAGCATTGACATGGATGATAAACATAACCCTAGTAAATACTTACGTATAAACAATCTCGGATAAAAATGAGATTTGCAAAATTATCCCTTACCTTATGTTTGATATGCTTAGAATTTATCCAAGACTCTTGTATAATGATTTAAATAATTTCATTGACTTATTAAAGAATCATATTCTATGTTATGATATCATATATGGTTTACTTATGACTTTATATTACCCATTCTTTTGTAAATTCAATGTAAAAGCAGCAATTTGGGTAAAATCGTTTCATTTATTGTACGTGTTTTTACTTGTTGTTCTTGATATTATTACTTATATCCTGATTTAATTATTTCCATAATGTAAAAAATGATTTATATATAATATATATTCAGTATATACATATATATTTGATAGATAGATAAATGGAATGAAATACACCATTCATGGAGACGGTAGGCCGTACGTACGCATGAACACTGTTTTCGTTTCCTTATTGAATTGAATGGATTAAGTAGATGACATACATATATATATATTCATAAATCCAGTATCATTATTATGTAATATATTTCATTATTATTCATTATATATACTTTATAATTATTCATGAATGGTTAACATGGAGAATGAATCTCATCACGTCGTAGAGACGGTAGTCCGTACGTACGCACGAGTGATGATATCATTACCATGATAGTGTAATTGTATTTAAGTGTATGTATAATATTTCAGAATCAATATAACTTTACAATAATCATATATAGTTATTTATTTACACCATTATACCCATCCAAGTAAGGTGGTGGTCGAAAACAGATTACAACACGACGTGGAGAAGGTATTCCGTATGTACGCACGCACGATGATTTCGTTTTCCGTAGGATGGATAGAAGGTGAAATAAGGTTGTTTCATATTTATAATAACATATCAGTATATAAGTAATACTTATGTTATTAATTTTTAATTAGAAAACTAAATAAGAAGAAGTAGAAGAAGAAAGAAACTTGAGAGAATCAGAAGAAAAGATTAGCTCTTCTTCGACACACCTCCTTTAAGCTTCCTCTTAAGGAAGTAGAGTTGGTATTTTGAGAAGACCAGAACCTCCAAAATGTTTCTAGGGAAGTGGATAAGAATAATGGGAAGTGTTTGGCCGAGCTTAAATGCTCAAAAGGGTCTGAAGAGAATAGGGATGGGGTTCCCTTTATATAAGGGAGGAGAGGGGTACCTTTGAAAAAACATAAAATATTATTTTATAATAAAGTCATATTCCGTTTATAATAGTTCCAAATAGATTTATTTCGAAGCTAAGTTTGTATGGGTCGATATACTATCATCCAATAGTTTTTATACAAGTTTAGGTTACTATTTTAACCTTATCATTTATATTTTACTCTAAGTTAAATAATTTAACTTTTACCGTGTCTTCTTTTTTTCTTACACTATATGGTTAATAAAATTACTATAACAAGCCAAACGAACCCCAAGTGGTTCATTATTAATATATATAACCTTATATATGTCATTTGGATGAACCTTATATTTTTAGTAATATAATTACAATTAGTAATATAATATTTGTTTTAAAAACTATTTTATGTCAATTTTGACACTATTTGGTAATTAATTTTTGTGAAACTCATAACAACATCATTAGTACGAAAAAAAGTTAATTAAATCAACAATAATATGTCATATTAACCTAAAAAATTATTTGAATTCATAAAATGTCTAAAATTACATTTATTTGAGTATTTATAACATCAATTATGTTAATATTTCATTAATAAGGTAATTACTGCATCATCATTGTGTCATAAATAAATTAAATTATTTAATATCTAAAAATTATAAATAAAATACCATTATTTAGGAAATATTTTTATCTTTATAATAAATATTTATAGTCTAATTTATCTTATGTATAACCCTATATTAAAAATATTTTAGTTATTAAACATTGATTTTAACTATTTTAACTCTTTTTTAAATAAAATAATAATAAGTGTCCTAATCTAATACAAGTGGACCTAAAGGGTAATATCTTATTCCAAAGGTTGTTTTGGGTCGAATTATACTTATCCAATAGAATTAGAACATGTGTTAGGGTAATAATAATATCATTTTTACCCTTAATTACCCTATTTACTTTTTACCGTGGTAAATAAAAGTAAAAAGTTACTATTCACCAAAATTTATTTTTATTTTATTGAACCACTTTTTACTCCTTGATATTAACCATGTCTCTCGGATTTTCGAAATTCCACTCACAGAAGCGGTAAAATTATGTTTTATGTAAATTTTCAAATTCTCCTAGGAGGTGGGTAAAAGACGGTGAATAGTTCAATAAAATTTTTATATATTTAAAATTATTATAAAATGACATCAATGAATTACATTGAACTTATAAAGATATTATGTATCAATTTTCTAACCTAAAATAAATTTAAATAAAATAAATAATTATTTAAATAAAAAGTCAGTTTTTAAATAGTAACCCAGTGTTTTCACTATTCATCAAAAATTGAAAGTTTTCAGAAAAATACCAAAAATTCACCATAGGCTAATTTCTATATTCCAAATATAAAAATGAAGTCAATTTTGAAAGATAAAGTTTATAAAATTTCAAAAAGTGGGTATTACTATTCATAACGGTTAGTTCATAACAATATTATAATAACATCTCGTTTAGTGAAACTTGGTATTGCGTACTACACATGCTATCGAAGAAGGTCTTGATTGTGTGTAATGCATGCCAAGTCAGGGCTGCATGTAGTGAAATCTCCGTTTGGTGTTTCGTATAACATAATCAAAACTTATATCATTTATACATTAAACAAAATCTATACATAATGTTGCATAAAATAATTTCCACAAAACAAACATGAATTTGTGTGTAACAGAAGCCAAGAATAGTGTTGCGTATACTGCAAGCTAATACGGTGTTGGGTATAGTACAAGATAATCTTGGTGTAGTGTATAATAGAAGACATCAAAGAAATTAAAAAAAATATATCTCATAAAATCTCGGGGTGTTACAATAATCATCCACTATTATGGTATATTAATGTTTGGGTTGGTCAAAATACCTACCAGAAAAATACTATAAAACTTTTCTTGTATCACTATGCTAACTTAATTATAGATAATATAATATAAAAATAATCAAAAAATAATTTCATTTTTAATGATAACATTAATATTAAACTATTTAATTATGATACCATTGTTTATTTGTTAAAAGTCCCCAAAACATGCTTGTCTCCAATCTCATCTAAAAGAACAATTACACAAAATTACATCGGATGAAACTTTAACAATATAAATAATTATAAATTTTTATATAGAGTACTTTCTATGATATGGGAATAATTTACTTTTGGAGAGAAATGAAAAATAACATTGTAATTATGAAACTAATTAAATAAATCATGATTTCTCACACCCAATATTGAAAATAGATAATAAGTAACTAATATACAATTATAGGATAATTATAAATGTATTTTGTTAAAGGTTATATATATAAATAATTTCACAAAATTTTCCATTTTGATAAATATTTTTTATAATGTAAATTTAAGAACTTATGTGGAAGTCATGAATTAAGGTAAGAGTATCTTGTCTCAAATTTTCACCCATTGAGACATATTTCATAATATACACCATGTTTTATTTGTAATGTTGTTTCTAATTCCCTATTAATATTTTTATCAAGATCCTATCAATATTCATAGTATTCCAATTTTCACTTTAAATTATATCCTTCTTGTCGTTTTAACTTTAAAATTTCTAGGATTGTAAGAGGTTCTTTTTCTCAAATTTAATTTCATGAGAAACTATTATTTATTGTATATGTTTCATCTATTTACCAAACTCTGTAAAGTAAGAAATTTTTTCCATTTCATGAGATTTTAATTTCCATCTCATAATCTCCCTATGAAGATCTATCAATTCCAATGTTACCAATACCGTGATAGTTGCATCACCAATATTATTTTTAAATAGAGATTTATTTTGAAAGATAATCCATCAAGGGAATTTGTATACTATTATATCTAAAAAAATTATTATTTTATTCTCCTATAATCATTATTGGGGTTTTATATGTCTTCTCCCTAATTCACCCCCCAGTATCATTATTTACCTATTATAATGAAACCAACCCTGCCCTTCCTTTTGATCGCTAACCTCCCTTTATTCCATGTCCATATTCAATGGATGATTTTTTAATGTCTTTATTTACGCCTGAATAAGTTATTAAGGTCATTTTATAATACTTGAAATTCTTTAAAAGTTTTAGATATTTTTTTTAATATTTTCTATATGTTTCATTTTTATCAAAGTGTCAATAACATCCATTTTTTTCATTTTCAGTATACACACATATTTCTATATATTTGTCCATTTTATGTGAAACCTTTTATTTTTTATTTTCATGTTATATAATCGAGATTAATTTACTCCAAGTTTTAAAAAATAATTACTTTAATTATTTTAAAAATATCAATGATATTTCTTATTTCTATGGTGGTTTTTATAAAAATTAAAAAAACATTATCATTTAAGTGAGTGTATTTTGACATATATTATACTTGATCAAGCATATTCTTTAAATTATACCATCCATTTTATTTTTCTGGATAGATTATATAATTTTAAATTCTATTAAATAAATTATCACCCCCTTCTATTTTCTTACTTAAAACTCGAGTTTGAATTGGCGTTACTTTTCTTTTAATGAATTTTATGTTTTAATGCCACATATTTTATTCCATTGATTGAAGGTTTTTGAACTAGATTGAAAATATAGATTGATTGAGGAAATTATTTAGTTAACCATATAACCTATATCTATATAGTATAAATTCCATATGATTTATCAAAGGGTATTAACCTAGAAATTTACTGAATGTACTTTAAAACCCTTTTTTTCTATAGTTTTTTCACATTAGGATTATTAATGGAATTGTGAATGATTTATTTATGTGATTTATATTTAACAGGATATGAAACTAATTTTACTTCCATAGGATCTTTAACATTTTTTTAATGAATGATTTTAAGTGGAACCTATATGTATTTCTGAATGACACATGGTATCTTATATCACCCTAAAATGAATTGTTTAAGAATTTATATCTCAATAGATAATTATTTGTGAGTTCTTTTTAGTTTCCCACAAGCATGGTAATTGATGGTGTAGCTTATCATAATAATTTTTCCTTATACTAATTTTCATGACATATTCTTATTCTTTTTATGAATACTACTTTATTCTCACTTGTATTGTGTTTATAATTAATGTTTAAACACTATTTTTATTAATGTAATATGTTATGCAAAAACATATTTTATGATTTATGATCTATGATTTTTTCAGTACAAGTTTCTTATGTATCATTATTTTACTCATATGACCATATTATTCTAACTTATAATATTTCACATTCATCACTTATTATTACAATTAATGATCATATTATCTCACCTATTTATTATGTTTCCATTTCCAAAATGTATTAATATGAGTGTAACATATGAGAAGTTTAGAAGGTATTCTAGTATGGTTAGATTATGGATAAACATTTTCTTGTTTTGTAAAATAAGTTTCATATATTTTTGTACCTCAAAAACCCAAAACCAGAATGTATTCTATGTTGTGTGGAATTATTTTGAGATGTAATACTGTTGTTAAATTTTTCCAAGTTTATCTTAGATCATATCACATGAAATAATTTCTCATTGGTAAAATTATGTGTCTTCAAAACTAGACCTATGAGTGCATGTGTAGGGTGACACGCCCATCATAAGAGACTCATGATTTTAATTAAAGGATGATTAGAGGTTGATGATATAATATTAACCCCATAGGACCCATTTTATTTGATTTTTTGTAACGCCCCGACCCCAGTTACCCAGAGTCGGTGCATTACTTCGTAACATTGGCATGATCACAAAAGATCAAGTCTCGAAATACCGATTAGTTTAGTAGCCTTGGAAACACTAGATACATTCATAAATGTCACATTACGTCATAAAGTGAAAAACTAATAATAAAGTCTTCATAGTCCAAACTCATATCCTCTTCTGACTATCCCTGCAGGTCATTCATAAAATACTTCTTCACATCCTGGAAAATATTAAAACATTGAAAGGGGTGTGCTCAGATGCTCAGTATGGATAACAATATAGCGGAAGCTTTCATAAATAAACATAAACATTTAAGGCAATGTATTACTAAAACAAAAGCATTTTAAACATGAACTTCAACATAATATGGAAAAAGTAAAATGAAATAATGCCATTTACTTACTCACATGGATATTCTACTAGTCGAATAATCACATGAAATATCAATAACCACTTTCATAATGATGGAATGCATAATGCCAGACTATCATAACCACATACCCAAGGCCTCGTGCCAAGACCAAAAATAAGATTTTGTCAAGGCCTCATGCCAAGACACTAGTTTGTCTCATGAGACCTACCGATGCATATAGGAGCTATAGCGGGCTCCACCCGTCACTTATTAAGTCCAATGCATTCTTCATACGAATAGGTTTAAACATATCATAAACCATAACATAATCATACCACATAAAATATGCATAACGGAAACATAAAATTTCCACATTTCAATCACAAGATATAAATACAACACATTGATATAATAAAAAGACTTTCAAAACCATTTTCAGTACCATAATAAAATAAAAGTAAAACATGGTATTTATTTTTCTTTTAAAAAATGGTATGGCTTGTAGAGGAAGCCGAAACTCAAATAATGGTCATGGCGGCGGAGAAGTCGTTGTCGCCGCATATGTATGACTAAAACATTCCCTTTTGTCATTTATTAAATTCTTCGTATATAAACGATTCCTTTTTGAATAAACGTAACAGTCAAAGGGGTTTATACACCGTATAAAAGAAGGTTGTGTATAAAGCCAAATATGCCTCAATGAAAGGGGATTGAGACGAAGTCCCTCACAAAGATCATTTTTTTAAATAAAATAGATCTATTATGTGTATTCACTATAAGTACACATAAATAAAGTACAAATACAAGATAGGACATAATAATATCATGACATAATTTGAAAGTAGGAGATTAACCCAAAGAATGGAAATTGGGTTAAGAAGTTCCCTTACCTCGTGTCTGAATTGACTCGACCGCTCTTTAACCTCCTAAATAATAAACTAGAGTTAATCTATAACTTCTTAAGAACCTTTTTCAAGTTCATTTTTCTTTTTATATCACTTATTACCGTGTCATGAACATTATGTAATTATTTATGTTTATAACGGTTGTTTTGTCGGTCTTAGGTACTTGAGTCAAAAATAAACTTCTTATAATTACACTTTGTTCATGTGGTTAAATATCCATTATATAAAGAATTATATTCATGTTTTAGATATCATATATATCATATATATCCAATATATACATAAATTTATAATATTACATAACATTTAGAGGTAAGAAATGAAATGCACCGTTCATGGAGACGGTAAGCCGTACGTACGCATGAACGCTACTTTCATTTGTATTTCATATTTAATGGAATGAAATTATAATTTTATAAAGTTATACTATAATTCCATTATAATATAATGTATAATAACATTTACTCTATCCTTTATACATCCCACATATGGCATTAACGATTCATATCACTTTGAGGGGGCGGTAGTCCGCACTTCCTAAAATGAAATTATCGCGTTTACCCATAATGGAAATCGTAAAGGTATGCCATAAATGAAAAATACAGAAGCATAAGGAAAACATAAACATAATATATATCATATATAAAAAATAGTTTCATCATAATGGCCACCTTTGAAGGTGTTATATGAGTGTTGAACAACCATCGTTTCATGAGGCAGAAATTCGCCATCCACAGAAACAATATGTTCTTTAACCATTAGATGTAGGTGTGTGTATGTGTAGCTCTAATACTTCTGATAACAACATCCTATTATATTGAGGATACTGGTGTTGTTACAAAAGAAATGAATACAAAGAGTTTATGGGGTTGGATAAGCAAAATGAAACAAAATAACAAAAGAGAAGACATTACCTTAAAACGGGTAACTCTTTTTTGATTTGAGCCAAAGGCTTCGTTGGTAAGAATTCTGCCCAAAGTGAGGCTTATAGGAGTAAGAGAGGGAAGTTGGGAGAGTATTTGTTTAGAGGTTGGCTGAGCAAAATGTCTTGAAAGTGTGAATAAGGTGGGAGTGGTGGGGTTCTTTTATAAGTGGAGAGGAGGGGCACTTTTGGAAAGTAATGAAATGTTATTTTATTATACAATGCTTTTCAGATTCTAAAGGTCCCAAACTTATATAATTCGAGTCTAAGGTGATAAGGGGTAGAAATATTCTCATCCAATAGGCTTTGGACAAGTGTAAGCCTTAGATTTTACATTATCTTTTCATTTTATTTAAATCGTTAATTAATGAGGTAATCACTTCTTCATCATGGTGTCATAAATAATTTAATTTATTTAATGTCTAAAAATTGTAAAACAAATATCATGATGTAGGAAATCATTTTATATTTCTAATTAATATTTATAGTACAAAATATAACTTGTATAATACCATTTATAAAATTGTTTTATTAAAACAACTTATGTTTGTGACATTTTTACTTTAACTTTAAATAAAAGTTATTTATGTCATTTTCAACCAAAGTGGCTCCATGGGGTCCCCAAGTTGTCCCATGGATTGTCTTGGTCGGCCATGAAACATCCAATAGGGGTAGGACAAGTGTAAAGGTATTTTCATATTTTTATAATATCATTTTTACCTTAAATTTCACTAATTACCTATAATCGCGATTAATTAAACTTAAAAGTTACTATTCACCAAAAATTATTTTAATCCCATTGAACCATATTTTACTTCCTAATGACAACCATGTATGTCGGATTTTTGAAAATCAAATCACAGAAGTAGTAATGTTTCATTTAAACGAAAAATCAGTTTTTTTAACTACCACTTAGTGGTTTCACTATTCATCAAAAATTGATGTTTTTCAGAACAATGCCAAAATTTCACCCTAAGCTTTAATTGATGTTACGAATTCAAAAATGATGTCTATTTTATGAAATTAAAAACATATAAGTTGCATTAATTAATTTTATAATTAATTCCCGCTGTCACAACAAATAGCGTGTTTTTAAGAAACAATATATATCAAAAGATTGACAATTGTTTATGTCCAATTTCAAAGTGAAATTAATTATAATGAACACCATTTGATAAAATGGTAAAAATATATTCTAATTATACTTTTAAACCACTCAATAGTATAATTTATCACTATAAATTATTTTGATTTAAAAAGTTGTTTTAAGTATTTTTCACTATTCATAAAAATTTGGAAGTTCTCAGAAAATTACAAAAAATTCAACTTAGGATAATTTCGATATTATGAATACAAAAATGAAGTCCATTTTGAAATATAAAATTTCTATAATTTTAAAAAGTGGTTATTACTATTCATAACGGCTACTTTGATTAATCGCGGTGTTTTAGAACTTGAACTTGCGTACAATGAAATCTATTGCATTATTGAAAGAGAGGCATATCGTGGAAGCTCGTGGTGTTACATTCTTCCCTCCTTCAATAAATTGCGTCCTCTCAATTTGAAATTTTTCTTTGAAAATAAAAGGTTGAAAATAGAAAATACCTTTTTGGAAAACCCACATCGAAAAGTGGGTTAATAAGAATATAACATTAAAAGAAAGAAAGATAAGTACAAAGGTCACCCGAGATAGCCCATACTAGGATTCTATGAAAATATGGATATGGAAGAAAAACAAACCATCAAGGTCTAATGGAGAGCTGTAGAAAACTGGATTAGGAGAAAGTTAACCATAAGAAAATCACAAACTTCTGACTGGTTAAACGGTCATTGAATCCCCAGTTGGAAAAGTTAACCAGCAACGTTTTTGTTTTAAGTTACCTTTTATAAAGTTGAGGAATTTATTTATGAGATTTACTAAGAACGTAATGGAATATATATACTTGTCATTTAGAATTTCATTATTTAATAAATTTTTACCACAAACCCATCTTTCACTCTAAAAGGTAATAGGACTCAAAAATATTCTATTTATCATAATTGTATAAGGTTCCAAATATTAACACATACTATTTAGATTAGGAAAACTATTGTGTAATAACCAGGGACTTCCTGTTGGCTAGTGGTAGGTAATAAAGGCCTGTCGCACTATGGTTGCGGGTTCGATTCCTACAGCTTCGTCCGATGCGACGGGTTATCCCCCAACCTGCAGGTTGTCCTTTTCCTAAAACTATAGTATTATAATATTCCAAAAATAATCTTCAGAAATTTTTTAACATTAAACAATACTATCCAAGTTTCAACTTAATCCATTCCAAACTTTATAGTTATCCAAAATACCTCTGTCCAGACTTTCTCTAAAAGGTATCTAAATCCCAAAATCAATTGTAACATCAGATTACCCAAACAATGTAATGTTTCTCTTATTGTCACATACTAAAAATATGATTACCTTCATCATATTAAATCCTTAATCAAAACAACAAGTACTGGAGTACAATCCTTATATATATCACATTATTCTTATAAGCAGAATATAATCCTTGAGTCCAAAAGCACCAATACATTAATTATTCCACTTCAGCTGTAGTAACAACATAAGATAGTCCTTGATCCCTTGGCCTTTTCTGAGGTAAGTTTCCCTGACGCTTAGGAAATTCATTTGCATAATGCCCCATTTCCCTACAATTGTAGCATTCAACATTGATAACCACTTTCTTTCCCTTGCAATCACGCACCTGGTGACCTTTTTCTCCACATTTGTAACAAACTCTCATTCCTTTCAGGCAAGTACCGGGGTGATTCTTCCCACAATTATCGCATAATGGAAAATCCTTCTTTCCCTTTTTCACTTTATCCGTATCTTGTTCCACCATTCTCTTCTTCTCTTGCTTTACTTTGTTGTCATAAGAATTGGAGAATTCCTTTTCCGTCTTGATAGCACACAAGACAATATCTTCGTATGATGAGAAGGTTTGTGAGACTAATGCTCGATGGAGAAATGGTTTTAACCCATAAAAGAAACGATCAATCTTACTTCTTGGGTTACGTATATAATCTGTTGTATGCCTCGCTAACCTTGTAAAGTTAGCCTCATGCTTTGCGACATTCTCATCCTCCTTTTGTGTCAGACTCAGAAATTGCCTTTCCATATATGCTCGATGGTCATGTGGAAAGTATTTTTCTAAGAAAAGATATTTGAAATCTCTCCATTCCATACTTGATACTTCTTCATCTTCCTTTGTATTTTGAATCAATGACTACCATTGATCGACATCTCCAGTGAGGCGGTAAACTGCCATGATAACCTTTTCCCTTTCACTACTCCCCAAGGTGTGGAATATTTTCTCTAAGGAGTTTATCCATTGCTCAGCTACTAATGGATTTGCACCCCCATTAAATGTTGGTGGTCGTTTCCTCATGAATAGGTCTAACATTGATCCTCCACGCTGCGGATCAGGGTACTCCATACGAGTAAGGTTATTATTCATAACCTGAGTGAGTTGTCCCAGTATGGTAATAAGTTGATCCGCACCAGTTGTATCTCTAGATCCACAATAATTATCTTGAGCAGGAGGGAAATCCCTACACAGAGTGCGTGCATTGATACGGTTTCCATTCCTTCCACTAGGCGCCATTTCTAAACAATGGCATAAACTAGATTAGTTTATGAATCAAAATACATAATTCCATACTTGTAAAATACTTAACATAAATTGAACTATTTATGGATATAATCCATAATCATAAAAATGTTTTCTTTGAGGAAGTATATACTCATAACCCTTCATAGTGGTTTGTAAAGAAAATGAGAATTATCCTAAGCATATCCTCCAGGAGTGTCGTAACCAAGAGTTCAGCAAGGCCCATTGTCGTGCACCAGTTCCCGTTCAAGTATAGCTCAAAGAGGTGTTTTCGGGGTTTACCCCTAGGTACATCTGTGCCAGCGTCGCCTCTACCTGGTCATATCCAGATAGAGATGTATTTCTTGGAAAACTCACAACATCTCTATAATACCAAAATTCTAGGAAGTTATTCTATACTAATCCTCAAAGTCTATCTTTGGGCTATGTGCTCTAATCAGAGTTTATCTAAATCTAGCTTCCAAGGTTAGTACTAAACTGCCTCTGATACCAACTGTAACGCCCCGACCCCAGTTACCCAGAGTCGGTGCATTACTTCGTAAGATTGGCATGATCACAAAAGATCAAGTCTAGAAAGACCTATTAGTTTAGTAGCCTTGGAAACACTAGATACATTCATAAATGTTACATTACATCATAAAGTGAAAAACTAATAACAAAGTCTTCATAGTCCACACTCATATCCTCTTCTGACTATCCCTGCAGGTCATTTATAAAATACTTCTTCACATCCTGGAAAATATTAATACATTGAAAGGGGTGAGCTCAGATGCTCAGTAAGGATAACAATATAGCGGAAGCTTTCATAAATAAACATAAACATTTAAGGCAATGTATGACTAAAACAAAAGACTTTTAAACTTGAACTTTAACATAATATGGAAAAAGTAAAATGAAATAATGCCATTTACTTACTCACATGGATATTCTACTAGTCGAATAATCCTATGAAGTATCAATAACCACTTTCATAATGATGGAATGCATAATGCCAGACTATCATAACCACATAGCCAAGGCCTCGTGCCAAGACCAAAAATAAGATTTTGTCAAGGCCTCATGCCAAGACACTAGTTTGTCTCATGAGACCTACCGATGCATCAAGGAGCTATAGCGGGCTCCACCCGTCACTTATTAAGTAAAATGCATTTCTCATATGAATAGGTTTAAAAATATCATAAACCATAACATAATCATATCACATAAAATATGCATAACGAAAAAAAAAAACATTTCCACATTTCAATCACAAGATATAAATACAACACATTGATATAATAAAAAGACTTTCAAAACCATTTTCAATACCAAAATAAAAGAAAAGTAAAACATGGTATTTATTTTTCTTTTAAAAAAATGTATGGCTTGTAGAGGAAGCCGAAACTCAAATAATGGTCATGGCGGTGGAGAAGTCGTTGTCTCTACATACGTACGACTAAAACATTCCCTTTTGTTGTTTAGTAAACGCTTCGTATAAAAAATATTCCTTTTGAATAAACATAACAGTCAAAGGGGTTTATACACTGTATAAAAGAAGGTTGTGTATAAAACCAAATATGCCTCAATGAAAGGGGATTGAGACGAAGTACCTCACAAAGATCATTTTTTAAATAAAATAGATATATTATGTGTATTCACTATAAGTAAAAATAAATAAAGTACAAATACAAGATAGGACATAATAATATCATGACATAATTTGAAAGTAGGAGATTAACCCAAAGAATGGAAATTGGGTTAAGAAGTTCCCTTACCTCGTGTTCGACTTGACTCGACCGCCCTCTAACCTCATGAATAATAAACTAGAGTTAATATCTAACTTCTTAAGAACCCTTTTAAAGTTAATTATTCCTTTTATATCACTTATTACTATGTCATGAACATTATGTAATTATTTAAGTTTATAACGGTCGTTTTGTCGATCTTAGGTACTTGAGTCAAAAATGAACTTCTTATAATTACACTTTGTTCATGTGGGGAAATATCCATTATATTCAGAATTATATTCATGTTGTAGATATCATATATATCATATATATCCAGTATATACATGAATTTATAATATTACATAACATTTAGAGGTAAGAAATGAAATGCACCGTTCATGGAGACGGTAAGCCGTACGTACGCATGAATGCTACTTTAATTTGTATTTCAAATTTAATGGAATGAAATTATAATTTTATAAAGGTATACTATAATTCCATTATAATATAATGTATAATAACATTTAATCCATCCTTTATACATCCCACATATGGCATTAACAATTCAAATCACTTTGAGGGGGCGGTAGTCCACACTTCCTAAAATGAAATTATCGCGTTTACCCATAACGGAAATCGTAAAGGTATGCCATAAATGAAAAATACAGAATCATAAGGAAAACATAAAAATAATATATATCATATATAAAAAATAGTGTCATCATAATGGCCACCTATGAAGGTGTTATATGAGTGTTGAACATTCATCGTTTCGTGAGGCAGAAATTCGCCATCCACAGAAACAGTATGTTTCTTTAACCATTAGATGTGGGTGTGTGTAAGTGTAGCTCTAATAATTATTATAACAGAATCCTAGTATATTGAGGATACTGGTGTTGTTACAAAAGAAATGAATAAAAAGAGTTTAGGGGGTTGGAGAAGAAAAATAAAACAAAATAGCATAAGAGAAGACATTACCTTAAAACGGGTAACTGTTTTTTGATTTGAGCCAAAGGATTCCTTGGGAATAATTCTGCCCAAAGTGAGGCTTATAGGAGTAATAGAGGGAAGTTGGGAGAGTATTTGGGCAGAGGTTGGCCGAGCCAAATGTCTTGAAAGTGTGAATAAGGTGGGAGTGGTGGGGGCCTTTTATAAGTGGAGAGGAGGGTCACTTTAGGAAAGTAATGAAATGTTATTTTATTATACAATGATTTTCGGATTCTAAAGGTCCCACACTTATATAATTCAAGGATAAGGTGATAAGGGTTCAAAATATTCTCATCAAATAGGCTTTGGACAAGTGTATGCCTTGGATTTTACATTATCTTTTCATTTTATTTAAATCGTTAATTAATGAGGTAATCGCTCCATCATTATGGTGTCATAAATAATTTAATTTATTTAATGTCTAAAAATAAAAAAAAATATCATGATGTAGGAAATCCTTTTATCTTTATAATGAATATTTATAGCAAAAAATATTACTTGTATAACCCCATTTATAAAATTGTTTTAGTAAAACAACTTATGTTTGTGACATTTTTACTTTAACTTTAAATAAAAGTTATTTTTGTCATTTTCCTACCAAAGTGGCTCCATGGGGTCCCCAAGTTGACCCATGGATTGTCTTGGTCGGACATGACACATCCAATAGGGGTAGGACAAGTGTAAATGTATTTTTATATTTTTATAATATCATTTTTACCTTAAATTTCACTAATTACCTTTAATCGCGATTAATTAAACTTAAAAGTTACTATTCACCAAAAATTATTTTAATCCCATTGAACCACATTTTACTTCCTAATGACAACCATGTATGTCAGATTTTTAAAAATCAAATCATCAAAAATTGAAGTTTTTCAGAACAATGCCAAAATTTCACCCTAAGCTATAATTGATGTTCCGAATTCAAAAATAATGTCTATTTTATGAAATTCCAAACATATAAGTTGCATTAATTAATTTCATAATTAATTCCCACTGTCACAACAAATAGCG
Source organism: Viscum album (assembly GCA_963277665.1). Lineage (NCBI taxonomy): Eukaryota > Viridiplantae > Streptophyta > Magnoliopsida > Santalales > Viscaceae > Viscum > Viscum album. The sequence goes on along the minus strand of OY728150.1, from coordinate 847,193,541 downwards.
TGTTTTTAAGAAACAATATATATCAAAATATTGACAATTGTTTATGTCCAATTTCAAAGTGAAATTAATTCTAATGAACACCATTTGATAAAATGGTAAAAAAATATTCTAATTATACTTTAAAACCACTCAATAGTATAATTTATCACTATAAATTATTTTGATTAAAAAAGTTGTTTTAAGTATTTTTCACTATTAATAAAAATTTAGAAGTTCTCAGAAAATTACAAAAAATTCAACTAAGGATAATTTCGATATTACGAATACAAAAATGAAGTCCATTTTGAAATATAAAATTTCTATAATTTTAAAAAGTGGTTATTACTATTCATAACAGCTACTTTGATTAGTCGTGGTGTTTTAGAACTCGAAATTGCGTACAATGCAAGCTATTGAATTATTGAAAGAGAGGCGTATCTGGGAAGCTCGGGGTGTTACATTTTTCATATGGGGGAGAAAGAAATGATGATACATATTTAATTTTTAAATCAATTAAGGTATTGTTAGAAATTAAAAATTTAAATATTGTGGAGCCCTAAAGGGATCATTTTTAATTTTTTTATTATGTGAATATGTGTTGGAAGATAGAAGTATTGATACCTTGGAGAACATGGATGAAAATATTCAATGTAAACCAAAATGTGATTAATGATGAACTATTCTTCAATAAAATTGATAAGAAGTGTTGGTTGAAGTAGATAAATCTGTTATATCACATTGGAAGTTTTTTAAATTTTATTGAGAATAGTTGGAGATAATTTGATGATTCAACTGATATATTAGAGTTATATATGTTATTTATCCATGTGGTAGGCCCAAATATAAAGTCACTTGTCTTCCAGGTGAGGAAATTATGTTTGATATTTGTCATAGGTGATTACCTTATGAAAATGAGGCCATAATATAACTCAATTATACGGAAAACCCCATTAGAAAATTGAGGCAATTGGAAATGTAATTTATCTTATATAGAAAATCTCATAAGATAATAGAGATATTGTAAGATAATTATATTACATAGACCATCAAATATAACAATGTAGGTTTATAAGATAAATATTTCTTACATGAAAAGTATCATATTGACATAAATGAAAATAATATTAGTTTCATGATTAAAAATAGTAAGGTACATGTAGAAATACTTCTTGAGGCCTTGAATATATAGATATTGAATAAGTTTAAAGAAGTTATTTTTTGGAAGGTTTAAATGAAGGAAGAACCGAATTAATTGGGTTATTTAAATAAGGATTCTTGACTAAGAGCAACGGAATTTTGGATGATAAGATCTTGCCTTCCAAAGATTGAGAACTTTCAAAATGAAAATATAAATTATATATTTACTCAGTAGATTGTGTTCCTAATTATTATGGATCCAAAAATGAATTAAGTTGTTATAAGTATATTGAGATGTCACATAAACCTTTTATGAATTATAATAACTTGATATTCATTTCTTTTGAGGAGAGTTAATGGGATGAAGTTCAGAACCATTTAAGAAGAAGGAGATCTACAATGTATTGAAGTATTTTAAGAAGCCTATGAAATTCTTAATAATTTAAAATACTTATGAGGACTGAAGACCAGTACTAGTGTCATAGTTATTGAGTGAGAACACATGACGACCTATGGATCCATTTTCTTTTAGAGGTGTAACAATATCCATAGGTGTATAGAAATTCAAAGAGTTGAAGGTTTTTTTGGGTATTTTGGTGAAGAATTATTGTATTTCTAATAGAGTCTTGAAGTGGAATTGGAAAAAACAGACTCTATATTCTAATTAATTATTTGATATTGTAAATATTCCATTTTGATGAGTATAAAATACATGGAGTGGAGTATTCCTATTTTCCGAAACTTATGAATATTTTAGTACCATTCTATTTTATTACAACTATACAAGGGGTGGGACTGTGATAAATCTTTAAGTGGGTTGAAAAAATTTAATAGGATAAATAGAATGAATTTAGATAAATAATAAAGGAGTGTTCCACTGATTCACCCCTCTTAGTTTAACATGATTGGATCTTAGATTATTAAGTGGTGCTGAAGAGATGTTCCCTCTAATGATCCCATGGATAATTATGAGAGATATAGAAACATAACTTTGTCAATAACTGAGGTGTTCCCATTTTCTATGTTAATAATTATCAAAATTCTGGGAATATGATACTACCCAAACTCTTATCAGATGGGTTGTAAGTGAGTGATGCTGAAATATTTTGGTTCAAAACCATTACTAATGGTGATTCTTTGACTACAATATAAAAGGCGAACATTGAGTTATATCGAATGTCATTAAATTTCATAATGAGCTATTTATCATAATTTTTTTACTCAAATGTCACAAGACTTCAATCTTATAAGGACATGTGATAAAATTTGAAGAGCATCTATAAAGGAAAAATCAAATTCATGAAATATAAATAGAAATTATAGATGAGAAATTTAAAATACATTCAAGTATTTGATGATGAAGATATTGATATCTATTTCACCTATATAAATTATATTTTTGGAAATATTCTTGGGGTTGTGAGAATATTTATGACTACATCATTGTAAATAATTCTGTGATAAATTTTGTAAATAAATTAGATTCAAAAATATAAAACCTAGAAGAATGAGAATAATTGAAAATTTATGAGATAAAAAATATACTCATAGATTGTGAGACGATAAAAATAACAGTTTTCAAAAAATAGAAAAAAATGAAGTTATACTTTGTATCCATGAGGAAAGTAGAAGTAAAATAAGACGAAGCTATAGAATAAAGGGACTCAAGATGATGCTAAGGAGGAATACGACTTCAATAAAATATTATCTCTTATATTATGCATATTTATGACGGAAAAATGGAATTCAAAAGGTAAGAACATACCAAGATGTTATAATTGTGATGATATTGTTCATATTTTAATGTAATACCCATATAAGAATATTGAAAAATATGAATTACATTTAGACGATGATAAAATAAAAAATTAGAAAAATGATAAGAGGAAGAAAAATAATTGTAGTAGAAAAAAAGTATATTTGTGAGAAGTATAAGAAAAGATGAATTTTCTAGAAACTAATATAATTAATTCACATGCTTTTATATCATTGAAAAGGGGTTTTATTAATTAATAAATGATAATATATACAAAAAGATAGATCATGAGTGGAAAATGAAATAAAAATTGAAATTTTTTATCATAAATTGACAATATTTTATAAAAATAAAATAACAATCGTGAGAATCAAAATAAAAACACGGATATTGAGAAGGATTTGTTTATTAATAATGAAGTGAAATAAAATAATGAGATTTATAGAAAAAATATTATTAATATAGAAGAATAAAATATGGAAAGATATCTTAGGAAGGAGGTTTTGAAAATAAAATCAATTGATACAAAATCCATTTTTTCTCATAGTTCATCTTGAGTTGAATAAGAGAATAAAATACTTAACGAAGTCCACTGAATAAGAAGGTGAATCATAGAAGGCAATTGAGAAGGTGGGTATAAACAAGAAATTAAAATTAACACTAAATATGTCCCATAAAGAACCAATTCTCTCTAAAGATTATTGCGAAAGACATAAGGATGAACCTATTTCAACATAATTGAACCATGACTGACACTCTTCCCAATAAAAGAAGGAATGAAATCAATGTCATCCATTACCACTAGGAATAAGGTGGGAAAATTTATATTAGAACAATAGTAATGGGATTTTGGATGTATTTAAAATAAAAATGGAAGGTCTAACTATAGTAGTTATTGTTGCTTAATGGGAGGTATAAACAAAATGAATACTGTTGAGGGAATAATACAAATATATCTGGGAAGAGAAAAGAATTGAAGGGTAACTTTGGATCAAAAGTGATGATATATTTTAAGATATGGAGAGATATAATTGTAATCAGAGATGCATCAAATATATATAACTCAAATAGATCTGGATATTTTCAAGAGAAATGTGAAAGATCTTGATAAGAAGGTTTCAATGCCGAGTTATATATGACTAAAATAATTATAGAGGTTTCATTTAATGAAAGTGGTAATTCATGCACTATTAATTATATAAAAAGTGAAAGGTGAAAGACTATACTAGATGATAACTTCAAAATATAGTTCTTGGTTTTTAGTCCTAACTAAATAGTTAAGGCTAAACATATGGAGAAATAAAAAATGAATACTAAAGATAAATAAAGAAAATGGTGATAGTGGTAAGGCCTGAAATGCTTGAGGAATATTCCACAAGAAGTAATTTTTTTTTCAAAAATAATATGTGTGAATGATACGGACCATCATTGAATTACTTAAAGAATTTATGAGTATCCATTATTCATAGAAGTAATTGATTAAATTATCAATGAGATCATAAGGTGATGAAGTGATATTAAATTCCAAAGTGAAGGAAACTACTTTAGAAAAGAAGACAACTAAAACTAAATAGGGAAAATAAAATATATTTATGCTTTTAAAAAAAAATTATGTGTTAAATTAATAAGAAAAGAGAGGTATATGGTTATGGGAAACTCTCAAATTATGTTTTGCCTCTGGGGAAATAAAATTTCCCTCCTAATTCATTATTTTCTTATCTATATTAACTTTTTGGGAATTAAAGGATAGGTGTTGAGATACCAGTACTAGAAAAAAAACAAGGATAGATTTATGGTTTCTATACTACCATGATGTTGTAGAGTTAGTGCATATGTTAAGGGGGTAAAAAAATGGAGATGAAGTAGCCAAGGTATCATCATCTATATGAATCTAAAATATATTCATAATTTTAACAGTCCCATGAAATTTGAATTTTTAGGCTAATGAGTAATGTTGTGATAAATTTTTATGACCATGATCTTATGTGTGTTTAATACTATAATATCACAATGTTTTTTGTTTTTGGATTCATTGAAAACCTTTGATACATATCATTTATTTTATACATTAGGTTATCCTAAGTAGACTTAGAGTAGACTAACCAAGATATATTTTCTAAGGTAAATCATGTGATATTATCCTTGAATTTTAGGTTACTAAAGTTGTTTTTAAAGAATAATTATTGGTTTAGATGATGAATTGAACACAATTTTTCCTTTTAATTTGATTTTACATTAGAGGGGAAAAGAAATGTTTATATATATTTAATTTTAAAATGTGTAGGGATATTGGAAAAAAATTAAAAGGGGGATATTGTTAAGAATAAAAGGGATTAGTTTCATTTTATATCAATATGTCAACATTTATTATAATAATAAAGTACTACTACCTTGGAGAACATGTTTAAAAAGATCCAAGGAAGTATCAATTGCGATAATCTATGAACTTTGTTTTCTTCAAATTAAAGCAAAGACACATGTTGGTGGAATTAGTGACATTGTTTATATCACATTATAAGTGTTTTATGTTATTTACAAGTGATGGAGATAATTTAAAGAGGGTCATGGTCAATTGGAGTTATATATGTAGTTGATCTATCTAGAATACCAAGGCATATGGTTACATATCTATTGGGTGGTGATTTGATCTTAATTTTTCTGAAAAGTTATTATCTTATACAAATAATCCCGTAGCTAATTATTTTTAGTAGACTAGTCTTTAAGATATTTTTGGTTATATAGTTAATTTATCCTATTTGAGAATTCTGGTATATTGATAAATGATGTTGAGAGTATCCTGATAGACACAAAGAGGATGGTCAATAAGGAAACATCGCATGAAGTCATTCATGTGGTGATATTGAATGAGTTTAAAGAAGTGAATTTTATGGGTGATTTCAATAAAGTAAACATTAGATTCTTTAGCTTACTTAAATGAGGGTCCTTAACTGAGAATCAAGGATGTTTTAATGAGGATAACACACCTACATATAATTGATAAGTTTCAAAATATAAATAGAAACTAAATATTCACATTATATTATATTTGTATAAATAATTTTCCACCAAATAATAATTCATGTGGTATACGCATATTGACAACTCACATATAAAGTTCTATAATTCTAAGAACACAATACTGATTTTAATCGTGGAAAGAGAAGGAGATGATACCATGTAAATTTAAAGTAGAAGGACATGTATCCAAGTATTTATAGAACCTGAAGAAAATAGAGATCTCTAATGATCTAGAAAGAGTCTCAATACAAATATTGGTTCTAGATTTATTGATGGATTACACATGTAGAATAAAATATCTATATAATTATAGAAGAGGAACTACATGCAGAGGTGTAGGTGAACACTAGAAGTTTGAGTTCATTATTTATTGGATATTTTGGTGAAGAATCATTTTATATTCTAGTAGAATATGGAAGATGTAGAGGGAATAATAGACACTATGTTGTATGTTATTGTTGGAGATATTAAATAATATATATTGGTGGTATAAACAATATTGAAATAAATATATCTATTTTTTTAACCTTGTTACCCAAAAAATATAAGTTTTTTCGAAGCCACTTTGAGGAGAAGTGGGAAACCATTGGCCTCTTAACAGAATATCACTATGTATTGAAGGTAGTCACAAATTGATTGAAAACAAGACTAAGATTATTTCAGTTAGACAATCTATATAATTCCTAGTGTCGGGTACTAACCTAAAGTTATGGTTCCTCAATAATGAGTTATTCATTATGATTAGCCATTTTTTCCATTGTGTGTATAAATTCCTTTGTGCTAATTTTATGTTGGTTGAAACCTCATGCTAGTATTTGGTATTTATTATTTATCCAATACTCTTTCTCCTCATTAATATCAACTCACAAACTTCTTTCATATATTATTTATACATCATTTTTAGGGTATTGACTAGACCAAAATTTTCATTAATATATTCCTTTAATTGGGGATGAGCTCTAAAAATTTCCATTTGTCTTAATCCACTATTAGTAGTTTCCCACATCATTATTCAATTTCAGTATTTACACAAACCAATTGTTCACTTTTCATGATTGGTTCTGAACTCACTGCTATGGCAGTTAGTGATTCAGCTACACCTGTTTCTCTTACACATTTCTTGGACATACCTAAGGATCTGTTCAGAATTAGTTAATGGAGGTTCATGTAATATTTACAAGGCCTATTCTTCTTTCCTCCCTTTTGAATCATAAAATTCATAGATTGGAGATTACATTTTTTTTCCTTACATAGTTTGTCTCTAGTATCTATATCCTAATATTGGAGATGATCATATTATGATGTTTTTTTAGGAGTCACTCTCTCCATCACCTATCATGGTGTCTTCAACTGATTTTGGTTCAACCCATTTTATTTAATTTTTTTAAATGAAATTCTTACACCCTTAATTTTCTATATATTATTACTCAATTTTAGACAAGGATACAAATTGGTTATGGGTCTTAAGAGGGATTGTTCCATCCTACTTTTTAGAAGAAAATAATTCCTTAAATCTTGTAAATACTGTGGGATTCTCTCTATTTTATTACTACTAAAAATGTGGTGAGACTGAGAAATTGGTGAGTGTATTGATAACATTAATAGGTTCAAGAGGTAGAATTAAGATAATTTATAAAATAGTGTGTCATGATTCCCCCCCACCTCTCAGTGGTACTTGATTAAATCTAATACTATCAAGTGCTATCATATATAGCTTCCCTCTTAAGAACAAAATATGAATTTATATTGATAGTTAATAATAATGTTTTTCAATAGACAATGTGTTACTTAATTAAGAAGGAATATTTATCACAATTTTAAAAATAAGATACCACTCAATCATTTATCACATAGTCTGGAAGTGTGGGATTATACAATATTTGGAATTGAACCGATTGTTAATGTTGTTACATTGACTCAATTAGACAAGAAAAACATGGAGTTAGATAGAAGTAAAAAAATTATATCTTGATGTATTTATCTGAGAAAATTTAAATAAAGGTAATGTGTCTTAAAATTTACAAGATGATCTAGGAATATTTAATGATAAACTATTATAATATACTGATATTTTGATTGAATACAATGTTCGATGGTGTATAAGATACACCAAACTCAGCCCAAATGAACCATGAAATATTATTTTTTAAATATGATATTTAAAACCAATTTATTAAATTCATGTGTATGAATTGAATTAAATAATTTATCAACTACATATAATTTTCACACTAAATATAAATTTATTGATTTCTGTTTAGGAAATAGACAGTCAATTTTTATTGATTCCATTTTATTCTTCAACAAAAATATTTCTTCAATTTTTTTTCTTATTGTGGGAAACTAATTATAATAAAGTTATTTAAGGTTTAGAAATTTTATCTGATATATATTTTATAATTATTTAAATCAGCAAATGTAAAAAAATTTGGGTGAATTTTTTGTATTTTTATTTAATGATGGATTTTTCAATGAATAATGAATAATACATATTTTTCTAAAAATATCATTTTATTTTCAATATAAATTATCATTCTTAATTTAATTATATATCAATGTAACATGATTATTATAATGTATAATTAAGTTCATTTTAATCATCATTATACCAACTTTTTCTATAAGTACATTTTGGGGCTTAAAATTGATTTTTATAAAAATTTTAATTTTTGTGTTTTATGAATTCACATTAAAATTAATTTATAAAAATTTTATAAATTGAATCATATAAACTGGATTCCATATTTTCAAATTATTTTTTCTAAATTTGGTAAATAGTCCCCTTTTATTTTTTGACAATTTGAATAGTAATTATAATAATTTTTATTACCATAGTAAATCACAAATCAAGTAATTATAATTAAAAATAAAATGATAGGTCCTGGATAATGAATATAAAAATTTACATAATTTTATTTTATGATATTATTTAGACCAATAATCATCCTATAATATAAATAAATAAAATTATATCATTTTTTACATGAAAATTATTTTATAATCATTTAATATTTTAGGAAAATTAAAAAACGTTCCTCCCCTCTCCCATAAAAGAGATCCTATTATTTCCATATATTCACACCTAAAAAACATTTAGTTTGAAAAAATAACTAGACTAATCCATTCCTTACACCTCTTCTAATAGGCATTGGTTTGATTAGAAAACCAACCTAGGAAGGCTTTTTTGTATAAACCTCAATAGGTTGTCTGAATAAGTGGTATACTATTTAACCATGAGTTTTGGTTTTATTTCATTTTACAAATAGTTAAAATATTTTTCAACCATGATAAAATAATAAACCCAGTATCATCCATAAACTTATATGTTTTTTTGTTTATGATACAACCTATATCAATCTCCACTTCCATCAAATGAAGAAAAACACAGTTTGCGTGTGTGTTAGACTACCACCTTGCAGACCTATGTAATTCATTTTCAATCAAAATATCTCATTGATAGATATAATAACATATTTAATTTATATAGAAAATATTAATTACCTATATATAATTTTATAGTAGTAATATATCATCAATTTTTATAACATTCCACACATTGTAAAATGATAACATTGTTGGTGCGTACATGTCTACTACCACCTCTACAAAGTTATGTGATTAATTTTTAATCAGTACATAACATAGAATATGTACATAAGTATATTTAAATAAATAATAAATTGTTTAGGATATTTATATATTTCCAAAATGTTAAAAAAATACATACCCTCTTTACAAAATGGTCATTGAAAAATGGAAATGTTACTCATGTGTATGTTTGGCCTACCATCTCCATGGTTGTGACATAATTTATTTTTCATAACCATAATAAATGGTATAATTACTATATAAATATTATATTTATTTAGAAATAGTTATTCAGGATATTATAAAACAATGTAACCTTTGACCATGGTTGATATGTATAATTTGTTTTAAAATTATGAACCGAACATCCTCAAAACTCACGATGAGGACATACCTAATTAAGTAATTAAATATGTCATTATAATAAATGAAAAAATAGATTAATGATAAATTAATAAAACATTAAAAGTTTTTAAAAAAATTAATTTTTTTATGTTTCTTATATAGGAGTTAATATACATACAATTAAAGTTCAGACTTGAGTTAAGGGATTTCATCTAAATTTCCATTCATTGTGGAATATTTTAATGTTATGCTTCTAGTTTATTTTATATAGGCTATATAATACCCCTTTTAATGTTACATCTTAAATCCTATATAATTAAGTTTGTTTTATGTTTCAATTGGAAATATTTTATCCAAATGTGTTTGAATTGAAAGTAAACAAGTGGTAAAGGGTCTCTTAACTCAATGATATGATCTTTGTAAGGGTAATTCATCTTAAATTCACTTTCATTGAAACATACATTTATCTAATTTTATGAGGTTTATATACTTCCCCTTTTACAAGTTATATCATGAATCTAACTATTTTAAATATTTTTAATATTCCATTTTACTTAATTCATTTACATGGCCTTTGACTGAAAAGTTACCAAATTGGAAATGGATTTATGTTAGAATTTCATCTCTTTTTTAGATTGTTTATGTTGAAGGTTATTTTAGAAGAAATAAAATTATATTATTTTCTTAATCCAAATATCATTTATTATCCGCATGTTATGAATATAATTTACATGTTCAATATCCGTTATCTACCTTATTTATTAAATAAACATAATGAATGTTTTTTTACGTGATATAAATCTTGTATCTTCTTTTAGATCGAGATCCATTTTGATCTATATACATATTTCATGAAATGTTTTCAAAATTTTATTTTACAAAAATTAATGTTTTCATAATGATATTTAAATTGGCAATTAAACTTATTTTAATTGGGTTTAAAATGTAAATGTATTAATGTTTTCTAAATGGATCACATTAAACTCCCTCTTCAAAATATTTTAAAGGAATATTTATTTTTAATGTTTAGAACATGAAAAGATTTTCCCACCATCAAGAAAATTTTTTATTTGAACATTTATTTGTATATTTAAAAGGATATTTCCAATGAAAATGTTTTTTTAATTTTTTTTTGACTTTTTATTTTTTAAAATTTATTCTCAAAGTGAAAGGGTATTTTCCTCAAGAATGTTTTTCATTGACTTTAAATGGTATTTCAATTCATCAATTCCAAAAACCAATTATGTTACTTATTATCAACTAAGGATAATTTGTAATTACACTATAATAATTATTTTTTTCTTTGTATTATTAATTTAAAATATATTTTCATAGAACATATTTATTTTCCATTGGTTATTCATGTTATGAAAGGAATTCCCTATTTTAACATATAAAAAAACAATTAATTTCTTCTCTAATGTAACCATTATTTTATGATTATATTCCATTATAATATTTCATGTTTTCATCAAGAAAAATCCCTCATTCCCTTTTTATGGGTGATTTATGTTTTTGAAAATGGGGTTTCAATGGGAAAGGGTATTTCTATATCTTAAAGTGTCATCCATAAGGGTTAATAATTATTTTTAAAGTGTCTCATGATATTTTATTCTTGATATGGTACTGGAGAATTATATATGGGAAATAAGTGAGCATGATAAAACTTATATGATGGGTTGATCTTTATTATAGATCATGAAAAATGGGTGAACCCAATGTAGATTATACAAAGGGTGAACCCTATTATATCTCTTCAACATATTGGATTATGTTCTTTTTCATCAGTGGTTTGAAGGATGGTGTTACCTAATGTGGAATCTATTATTGATGTAACTAGTTTCCATTAATTTTTGAAATGGGTTTAAAATGGGTTACGAGTGTGATGATCCAAATTTCCCAAAAGGGTTTTTTAATTTTGTCCTATGGGTTTTTAATGGTTCCACATATCAAGATCAATATCATATGTCTCATAATTATAGAATATTATAATTATTTCCATTATTAAAGCTCCATTTGATGTTTCATGATTGATGATATAGGTATTAATGAGTATAAATTTTATTATTTTGTGCTTGTTGATTATTTTATCATACCCTTATGCTAATCTTTCTCTCAATGATGAAATTTAATTATTAATGATTATATTTATCCTTACTAAGAATTTGAGTTCGCCCTTATTATGATTCCTTCCCCAAGTTATAATGAATGATGATAAATTATTTGTGTCTATAAGGTTTTCACATGTGATGAATTTTTTTTTATATTTTGAAGACTTCATATGGAATATGAAAATATGGGTATAGTTAGAAAAATACTCTCTTGCAGTCACAAGTGTGATTTATGTAAGAGTTTTTTCATAATTCTTTAAATCTATAAACATAAAAGGTCTATGGGAATGTAATTGAACCAATATCTCCTTTTATATATTTTAAGGTTTGGATGGAAAACATTAGGTTACATTTATCAGTATCTATACAAAAATATAATGTTTGTGTTTTTAGAACCAGATCCGATAGTGCGAGTTCGAGGCTACTAATGTTTGTTTTAGAGAAGAGTTTAAACAAACTTGGAAATTAAGAGGTTTCTATGTGAGGTAATCCTAAGAGTTATGGATACCATCATAGGTTTAGAAGTTAATGGTTGATCATATGTTAAATGTATTATACATCCCTTTTTAGGTTTTCAGTAAGATAATTTTTATATCCCTTTTATTTGGATGAGGTATATAAAACCTAGAGGATGAAAATGATGTATTATTTTAGGTTTAATGGTAGAATTATCTTTTAGAATCATATTTGATTTTAATGTGTCTTTATAGTGATTGTGGTTATTTATGGAAATGATTATCATATTTTGGATATTATATGATTAGGGAATATTCCTTTTGCATATATGACTTTATCAAGGAGTAATGTTATTTAGAGATAAATGTTAAATTTATCATGGAAGAATATGTGATCATATACTTCAGATTTTTGGTTTTCAATATTTTTCAAGAATAAAATGGATATTTTTAGGTATAGTTTTTTATCTATTTATCTAACATTCACTTTCAGTATTACTACATAAATTTGGAGATTAATGTATTATTTCTTCATATGAATGGTTGTTAAATTAGGTAATTGTCTTACCTTATACTAACCATTTTGGTTTTCAATAATTTTTAAATTTATGAGAGAAATATTTATATCCTTTTTTGGAATTATTTTTTCCACTATAAGTTTGTTTTAGTACTACAAGCAAGAAAAATTAATCTTGAAAACTCATCATTTAGAGAAAATGATGATATTGTGGTGAAATGGATTAAAGGATGAAATTATAATTGTAAAGTAATTTTATTTCATTATGTTGTTAGATAATAAGAAAAATAAATCCTTGAATCTAGGAAAAAAATATAGAAATAAAAAAAAATTATTCCCTTTATTTCAGAGGAGTCAATTCTAATATGAAACCACATCGGGTTTTGGTTTTGTAGTTGTTAACATTATCTTGATCATTTAATTTCCTATGTTCAATTATCTCTATCACTATCCATCAATTTTTTTAAATTATATTTTTCTTCCAAGTCCATATCTTTACTTTACACAAATTTTCTCCCATTCAAAACCTAGTTTTACATTATTTCAATTGACCATCATATTTTCTATTTCCCTCTTTTCTAGATAAATTTAATTAACATTTTTTATGATGTGGGATTTCAAAAAATATATTTGGAAAATTTAGGCCCTTAGTTACTAATAATGAGTTAAAATTGAGAATAATAAATTCATTAATGTTAGAGGGAGGATAATTTAATATGATGATATTTTAAAATAATACTATGGTTTATAAAATAAAAGATACACAACACTGAGTTTAAATGAAACATGAAATATTATTATTTAAATATGACTTTTATAATCTTGCCATTAAATTAGTGGGTATGAATGATATAAACTACTTTATGAAATACATATAAAGGTACTTATCAATATAAATATATTGACTATTTATATAGAAAGGAATTCTCAATTCTTATTAAATCTATTTTATTCTCCAAAAAAAAATTTCTTGAAAAATGGGGTTTATTGATTTTTAGGTGAAAATTATTATAATTAATTTATTAAAGTACTATAAATTTTATTTTTTAAAAAATGGAAGTCATTTTTTAAATCATGATATTATAATTATATTTGGGATTAATGATCTTATTTATCTAAAAAGATTTATTTTATAGTGAATAAAGAAAAATACTGACTATGCCCAGATGTTTTAAGAAAGTTGACAGATGTCCTACTATTGGATTTTCAGTGGAAGAGCTTAGTGACTCCATATATTATCATAAGTTGCCATTGGTGGATAGATTCATCCATGAGAAACTACCTCTTCCTCTCTTCAGACCATCCATAAGCTCTTGGGGTATCCAGTATCCTATGGCAGTTTTGACCTAATATAGGTATACTTTCTATATCCATTTATTTTATAGAGAGGATTTTGTAAGAGTGTAGTCCAGGCCAGATCAAATATCAGGTCTGTGGTGATTCTCGCTCTCTGGGTGGTCCTCAAATGATTACTTTTTGAGAGAATCGATCATGGATGCTGTATGGTTAAGGCTCCCCAGGCTGCCTCATCCTATGCACAATCTGGACACCCTTCAGTCGATGGGAAACACATTGTGATTATTTTGTGCTCAGAGAAAAATGCTCAGTGTTAACAATTAGTGGTATTCTCTTATATTTTGAAGGTAGTAGGAGGGTCAAGATGGGGTTCATGGTGAGAGATATGGTGTCTGATGTAGATTCCCATAATTTTCTGACTCAGGGTAAGTTAGCTAAGGAAGGGTGTGTTGGTCTTTATTCTCTACCAATACTGGTTTTCTCCATCATCAAGATGACTATCACTAGGTTTTGGTGGATAATTTTAAATTCAATAATGATGTTCATTTTCTAAAAAAGTGATCCACACACCTAACATTTACTCAGATGTTATGACCAAATTGTTTTCTAGGGAAAACATCCCATCAGCTGTGTTACCTTTCATGGTTCAAAAGTTTCTTAGGGGTTAGGATTCTTTCACCCCAGATTATTTGTAGTGACTAGGTCAGTTGTCTCTGACATTTTCATTGTTTGATCTCAAAAAACTAGTCTTGCTTCCATGGTTGGTTCCTTCTAGGATTTTTCAGCAAAATCTTGATAGATGGGGTCCTTAAAGAGATCCATTCTTCCCAAAATTCACCAAAGAGATTATTGATTGTCTTTATTTTTCTAGAGGGGATGCCTTCATCATTTTTGTTTTAGAAGGTTTGTGATGCCAATTTATTTTCAGATATTCTCGATGACAACACTCAAGCAATGGGTCAATCATCTATTGGGGGAAATAAAGTAGTTAAATTGAAGATGGTCTTAATAGAAATAGAAAATGGGTGTATCACATAATCCATGACAAAATGAGATTCAATCATCCTAGCTTCGAAGGTTGGTTTGGAAGTTCGTGGTGTTTTTACTTCCTTTGAATAAACCTCTCCATTATCATTTTTAACTTATGTGGTTTAAGAGAAATGGTGAGGACTGAGTTACTCACAAATGAATCTCAACACAATAAAGACTCTATTGTTGTGGTTTTAGATCCCAAATAACCATTTGATCATATATCATCATTTTACCATAGTTTGTGATTTTTAGAGTTTATGCATTCTTGTAGTGATAGTTCCCACATTTGGACCTTCTGGAGATGGGATATTTTAGTGGGTATGACATATTCTTCCTCACAACACATACCTTCATGGATCTCGAAAATGGGTAATGAGTTTATTATCTTTTTCTATTATCTATTTGAAATGAGATGTTACTAATAGAATGAAATTATGGATTCAGTTATATTCATTTAAACTAAGGGGTCCTCCAAGGTTCATTGGATGATATTTAAAAAAAAATTAGCATATAAAAAAAGATTAGGAGTGGTTCTTCACAACAAATTTATGTAGGATTTGTCTAATTTCATGAATTCAAAACAAATTATTGATAAGTGTCTCCACGGAAGAATATACACATGTTATAATAAAAAGAAATAAAATGGAAGATTCTGAAGCATTTTGGATAGATTACTCATCAATTTTCAAGTGTTGGATTCCTTTTCTTTGGATCCAATTACTCATCTTACATAGTCCCTCTCAGACTAGGCTCCCTTTCCAATTTGTTTAATGAAGAGGAACATGAGTTTTTTAAACATCAAGTATTCTAGTAACTAGATCCATGTTAAAGAATTATTGTATATGGTTTCACAATCCTATGATAAAATGGAGGGGATTCCTCATTGAACTTGGATGATTAAAATGATAAAGGATAGAAAATTAATATTCAAATTTGGTGTAACTGTAGTAATAAGGGGTTATATTAGTATATACTAGTATATAGAGTAAATTTAAAAGATAGAGTGGAAACTCCAGATCAGGTGACATAAAGAATTTTTTATTTCCTTAACTAAGAAACAATAAGAGTTTGCAGAAAAAATTATAGAGATCGAAATTATTTGTAAATAAAAGTTCTGCACAACCTGGCTAAAGAGGGGGATAATACCACAATGTTTTTTACAATCAATAATCACATATATTAATGTTCTGAAAAACATTAATTTATTCATAGAAGATGGATCATTCACATCATATGTTCTTATTGTGGATTAGAAAGACTTGGAGAATTTTGAGAACCATATCAGCAGTTTAAACATGAATAGGGTTGCTGGTCGAGGAAGATCAGAGGTGGAAAACATGTTCATGAATTAAATTCTAAGGATGATCACTTAAAAAGAGAATGAAGTGTCAAATATTATACCGGAGGATCAAAAGATTTTTTTTTCATCATGCATCAAGAGAGTTTTTGAGTCCCTGATGGATTTATTTTGTGGTATCATGGGATCTTGAGAAGAATCGGGTTTGGGAGGATAATCATAATTACGTTAGAGGATGAGAGATTACTCAAGTTTCATATTCCTCAAGAGTGGCATTGATTCCTAAAGTGAAACATCCCATCTCATTTATTCAATACATACTAATTTTTTATTTAAAATTAAGCTCTAAAATTCCTTCCATCCTAATCAACACAAGGATTAGTGAGATCATTCCAAGAATTATATCAGATGAACAACACATATTTATGAAATGGAGGATCATCCAATGTTCCATTGGATTTGAAAAATAATTGGTGGGAGACTTAAATAAAAGGAAAATTGGATCAAATGTCATGATAAATGATGATATGGATACATATTAAGATAGAATTGAGTTTATTTTTATTCTTTGGGTTATAAATATGTTTGGTTTTAATGATTTTTTCTACGATCTGTGCTTTAGATGTTATGATTCTCCATGGCTCACGACCTCCTTAATGGGAAGGGGTATGGGTTCTTTAAATATTATCAGGTTATTAGACAAAGAGAACATATTTCTCCAAGACCTTTTATCTTAGCCTAATATTCTCTCATAAGAATCATTATGAATAGTTTTAATTATGGGAGTATTATTCCTTTCACCAATAGGTTTGGGAGTGGAATGATTTCCCATTTAATTTATGTTTATTACATGTTATTTTCAATCATTGGTAGGAATAAGTAAATTAATGTTTTCCTCAAAATCTTTTAAATATATGGATGTTTGAGTGGTCAATGTAACAATAAATGGAAGAGAAACATTTTTATCCCTAAAAAGCTATTAAAGAGTTGAGGTGTCATGATACAAGGCAAATTGGTCAGGTAGAGGTGGAAAATTATAATGAAATATCTTGGTGCTGTTGTGTCTAACAGAAGAATAAAGGAATATTTATTTGATGACCTTATGAATGAGATAATAATGATTATTTTCAACTGGAAAAATAAACTTCTCTCC
This sequence comes from Viscum album, assembly GCA_963277665.1. Lineage (NCBI taxonomy): Eukaryota > Viridiplantae > Streptophyta > Magnoliopsida > Santalales > Viscaceae > Viscum > Viscum album. The sequence continues at coordinate 847,175,857 of OY728150.1, read as the reverse complement.
TTTGAAGGTTAAATCAATATAATTAATAGTGTTCTTAACTCACTTAGAATGTATATTCATTCAATCATTAAAACTTCAAAGGAGGAATTTAAAGGTTGGATCATCACATGAATTCTTTTAATTTAGATGTAAACCAAGTTGTAAAATTTCATTAGGCATCTTGGAAAAGGTTGGTGAGGCCTTTGGATGACAGTGATATTGATCTAAACAATATAAAGGAATCTATGAATTCCTTATAAGAAAAAGAAGTGTGGAATATTATCATTGTGAACTTATTGTGGAAAACATTTACGAGAAACCAAATAGGGGTAATATTAGGATGATTAGGATGGCTGGTCCATCAAGCACACCAATCTTTCACGTTGCACACTCGGACACATTGAGATCATGTATAAGAAGGCATAATGGATTTTTGGATTCATCGACAACAACCTTTGGTCAAATAAATGGTTGGGTGATAAGTTATAGTATCTGGGAGGCCCAGTTCCAGATATATACATCTAAAAAGATGCCAGGTACCCAACCTTTATTCAAACTATTTTAAATCATGATCAAAAGACCTTTTTCGACAATATCTACTTGAATAACGATGGAGATCTATGTGTCTTCATAGATTTTACTTCAAAGACATTTTATTGAAAATTGTATAGGGGGTTGGCATGTAATATCACTATTATAGACAACGAGAAAAAAATTGGGGTTCAAAGAGATCCCATGTAAGTTGAATTATTAGTTTGGAGATTATGAAATAAATACCTACCTATAGATGGGAATGTAAAAGAAAAAATGTGTTGACATAATGTCCAAATTTTATTGTTGTTTCTCTTATCAATATGAATATAAAGAGAAATTATTTTTCTAGAGTTAATGGGTGAGGGGAATTTAGAGACATGTCAGACATAACATAAATATTCATTTTGGTGGTTGCATAATGGAGATAGCCATTGACATGTTGTTTTCATATATAGGTATATTTGGGGAAGAGTTGAAGGCTGGGGATGTTAACTTTTTTGGAGTGTGGTGGTCTCTCTAGGAAGTATTGAAAAAATTAAAAGTAGGTAAAAAAACACTCAAATTTATTTCTTGAGGTTCATGTTATAACGTCCCGGATTCAGGTGCCACACCACGGATGCCCCAAACCCGGTTGGTCACATGACCTCAAGATCATTTCACCAAATGTTAAATGTTTCCGACTAGCAGTGACGGACCATGTCTAATAGTAGAGAAATTATGCCCTCATTTATCAAAGTGTAGAGCAGTGGAAAAATATAAATAACCTACAATAGTGGAAGTAGTAAACAATATATAACTGAATGGATAACAGAAGAAAAAGAGAACCAGAAGTCATATATATATCATGATGTAGCATGTCACTATTCTATGAAAACATCCAGATCACGATACATTGCAATATAATACAATACAGCTCAATGTACAAGGTAGAACAAAAAATAGTACAATAGGAACCCAGCAGCATCACAAGCCTAAGCTCGGTCCCATGCTCTCTTAGTCCCCTACAAAAATCATGTACCTATATAGGGACCCTTTCCCCTATCGACTCCTACAAAATTATAGTCTATTTGGTCCAAAGACATGAACCAAACATGGTGTGAGAATTAAATCCCAGTAGGTAACCACCAAAGGCCCGTTCCCAACTGTCAGTGAAAAAGTGCAACAATAGTGTGCAGCAGTAAATGAAATAAACTAATAAGTACTCAAAAGTAACTAAATTTACCAGTTATATTTCCATTTTTAATATTCATTTTACCATGCCAATCCTGTGCTTTAACATGACAGGTACAACATATAAAAATCACCATGGTGAACATTCATGATAACACTGTCCTCATACATACAAACCTTACCCTCAAGTAAAAAGATTAGAAACCCATAGGCATCTACCCAAAAGCATAATGAATATTGACCACATGCGTATGAGGTGTCACCCACAAGCATAGAATTTATTTCCCACAGGCACAAGAACTACTACCCACATACATGAGAATGGTTTCCCACAGGCTAAACGAGACACTGACCTCAGCCTATACAAGTAACCGGGCCGAGCCCAACATATAAACAAGAAATTATATACAATTCTTCTCAAGGAAATTCAAATCATGATAAAACTCCCTGTATACCCACATGTATCCTTGATAAATGTCTAAATAGAGGGACACAACCTCAGGGTGGTCTTGGATCCAAGTAGTGATCCCAAACAACAGTTTTAACTTTTCAAAAGTTTATCTATGCAATTATAGATAATTTTCTGCAAAGGCCACAACCATACAGCACCCCAAACATGGGTTCGTAGCACAATGGTACAAAAATTCAACTCAACAGTTGGAAACAAACACCAGACCACCTACCTCGATTGCACATGATCAGTATATGTGAACATCACCTCCTGAAACGCATAAGAAAGGAATAGATTTGAGATAAACAACTATACGTTCAACCTCAAATAACATCAAATTGGGAAAGAATTGGTAATAATGGCTCAAGGAGAAGGGATGGCTTACTCAGGCGGTCCCAACGTGATCGACAGATACAGAATCAGATTCTCAGTGTGTGAGTGAGAGATCTCCAAAGCTCCGACCTCCTCTTGAGCTCGAAAACGAACCCAAACACGTCTGCTGCCAAAAGATGAGTCTACTACCCGTTTTAAGCAAAAAAAAAAACAAACTACACGGAATATACTTTTCATTTTTTTAAATTGTTCCTCTGGCGGCCCCTCGCTAACACTGCACTTCTCATTTGTTGACATGAGTACACGGTGTGTAATACCTGAGTACACGGCGTGTACTATCGCTCAGCTGGCGTCTGGCTTTGCCACCTTACTATTCACATATCGACTGACTACACGACGTGTAAATACCAACTACACGACGTGTAGTCGGTTTTTACACCTTTAATCGCTGACAAGGCTACACTGCCTATATACTCATCCTACACGGCCAAAGTACACGGCGTGTACCCACAAAATTTGGGATTTTTACCCATTCTCAAAAACACTTAAGGAAAAATGAAAAGAAGCAACCCATACCTCAAAAACAAGAATTGGGTTCTTACACATGTTAACGTTATTTTATAGAACTGAGTTTTCTAACTATAATTAGGTTATCTGTTCTGGATTTCAAATTGTTTTTTCTACATCTTGGTTACTTTTTGGAAAGAAGAGTAATTTTTCATAGTAGATGGATTCACTGGAGACACCCATCTATTGGCATCAAGATGAATGTTTATGGATCATGTATTTCTTGTAATATGAGAGGTGGAGGTATTGAGAGAGACAATATGGGCTTAGTTATGGTGGGATTTATTTCTTTTTATAAGACACTAAATTCCTTAGAAGTGAAGGCAAGTTACTTGCTCACTGATTCGATGTTGTGCCAAATGAATGACATCCAAATCAATAAAATAGCTAAGTTGGTTGGATTTATATAGTGGAAGAATAGATATCCTTGGAAATTGGCCAACATTATTAGGAAGTGTAATTTTTTTCAAGCATGGGATCCAGGTCAGACACACTTAGAGAGATGGTAATTTTGCAGTGACTGTGATTTCAATCAAAAGGAGCCTAGTAGAGATATTTATAGTTTATAATTATGTTGGGTCTTTATCAGATGAGTGTAAAGCCATTGTTAATGGAGACACAATTAGTATTCACCATTTTTCGTCCTAATCAGTCTTGGGGTCCATTTCTATTTTCTTTGTATGCTTTGAAATTATAAAAAGTCAGTTTTTAATAAATAAATAATGACATTAGTAATTTTAGATTCCATGATAAAGGTTAAATCGATTAATTAAGGTTAAAAACAAAAGGAGAAGGACTAAAGAATGACCCTAAAACATAGAATTATATTATTGGATGAGAGTATTTAGACCAATATTCATCCTTTAATCTAAATAAACTATTTTCAATATATTGTACATGAATATTAATTTATTGTAATTTATTATTTTCAGAAATTCCAAATGTTTACACCCCCTATATTATAAAAGGTCACATATTATTATAATTTCACAAAAATTATAAAATTATTGGTTCTGATATTAACTACCCAAATACCAACCTTACATCTGTCTTCAAATCCTATAAAAATTAGTTTTATCAAAAATACAACCTAGAAATTCTATTGTGTAAAAGTTAAAAGGTTTTCAGAATAAGAGGTATAGTTTTTAACCAAGCATTATTGATTTATTTCTACTTAAAAATCATTAAAATTTTATTCAACCATAATGAATTAATAACACAATTATATTTCATATATTTATATTTTTTTTATCTTAATGGAACAACCTATATCCATATCTTCTTCAATGAAATGGGAAATGAACAATCATTTGTGTGTACAGTGGACTACGCCATGCAGAACGATATAATTCATTTTCCATAATCATATATCATGGTAGATAATAATGATTTATTTATTGTATATATATCATTCATGAAATATTTATCATTTTTGGGAATCATTACATCATCTTTTTTCTTAACATTCTGTACACTGAATGATGCTAACATTGTTCATGCATATGTGTGGACTACCACCTCCATGAAGCGATGTGATTATTTTTACATCACTAAATAACATAGATGATATATATAAGTTCATTTAGGGAAATAATATGTTATTTATAATATTATTACCATTTATTAAATATAAAAGAATATTTTCCTTCTTTTCATAGTGACCATTGAAAAAAGGAAATGTTACTCATAATTACATACGACCTACCTCCTCCACGATTGTGATGTAAATATTTTTTTTCATAACCAGATTAAATTTTTTGTTTTAAAATTATAATTAATTAATATATATATTATATTAATGTACATATTATTACTCTTTATATGATGGAACAAGGACCCCTTTACATTGGTCATCATGAAAAATTCCATTTGAAATTATGAACCAAATGTCCTCAAAACACCTAATGTGGACTTAACTGATTAAGTAATTAAAGATGACCTTATTATAAAAGATACAATTTTAATGATAAATTCATAAAATAATAAAATTCTATTAAACAACTAAAAACTGATTTATATTTATTTTATAGGATTTATAGGACATATATTGAAAGTCTGGACATGAGTTAAGGTATTTTTTCTCAATTTGAATTAATTGAAGAATAATTTATCATTATGAACCTAATTTATTTTATATAGTGTATATAATTTCCATTTCAAATGTTATATCTTGAATTATATATAATTCATGATATTTTATGTTTCAATTTGAATTATTTTATCCAAATGGATTTTAGCTGAAAGATACCATGTTTTGAAGGGTTTCTTAAATAAATTTCCTTTCATTGGGTTATAACTCTTCTTCATTAACATATTTATGTCATGATTATCTATGAATTGATCATTAAAATGATTTAATATATATATTTAAACTTGTTTTTTGGTGTTTTATTTTTAAAAAATAGTATTTCCTTTGATTAACTCTCAATTTAATTATATGATCATTCTAATGGTAATTAGTCTCAAATTTGTTTTGTTTGGGACATACATTTATCTTATATTATGAGATGTATGTACTACACCTTTGATGTGTCATATAATGAATCTAATTATGTTAATGATATTTAATGTTTCATATTATGTTATTCATTCATGGGGCTTATCATTAAAAATTTACCAAAGTGGGAAAAGATTTATGTTACAATAAATTTCTTTTTGGGATTGATTACATTAAAGGATACTTTTTGAAAAATCATGTGGAATTATTTTCTTTAACAACTTCTATTTTATTCTCCTCTGGGGTTTCATGTGGTTTACACGTATTATTTTCTACCTTAATGATTAAAGAAACACCAAGAAATATGTTGTAGGTGATACTGATTTTTATCTTCTTATAGATCAAGAATATTTATCTTACATATCCATGTTTTCATAGATGTATTCAAAAATGTTATTTTCAAAATAAATATTTTTTGCTAAATATATTTAACCCTATATTTTACGTTATTTTAAAAGGATTCAAAATGTAAATTTCTTAACAATATCAAATATGTCACTTTAGACTCCCTTTAAAAAATCATTGAAAGAAATATATATTTTTAATGTTTACAAAATGAATGGATTTTCCTATTATTAGGTACATTATTTTATTTGAATATTACATCATAATTTACCAAGGGTATTTTAATATAAAATGGTTTTCACAATATTTTATGAATTTTTAGTTTTTAAAATTTATTTTTAATGTCAAAAGGGTATTTTCCTCAATAATTGTTTTCATGTTCTTTTAATGGTATTTCCATTCATAAATTCCAACAACCCTTGATTTTACTTTTCCTACAATGGGGATATTTTTTAACGATATCATCCTCATTATTTCTTTGGTTGGATTATACTATTTAATGGTTATTTTAATGTACCTAATTTCTTTTGCATGGTTTAATCAAGTTATGAAGTAATGTTCTATTTTGACATATACGGTGACAAAAAAATTTCATTTCATTATAAAAATTATTTGATGGTTTGATTCCCTTATAATATATCATGTTTTCTTTAATAAAAAACTATTCTTCCCTTATTATAGGTGATTTACGATTTGAAAATGAGTTTTTAAAAGGATATGGTATTTCCATATCTAAAAGTGGTTATCATTTAAAAAAAGAGTTTTTCAATAGTTTTATGATTTTTTAGTCAAGATATGATGCATTAATATTATATATAACAAATTTTTTTATCCCTATATAGCTTATAACATGGTTTGATCTCCATTATAATGCATAAAAATGGGTGAGTCTAATATAAAATATATGAAGGGTGGTCTACATTATACCTACTCAATGAATTGGGTTACGATCCTTGTCATCAAAGGAAAGAAGGAGGGAGTCAACAAGTGTTGTTTTCCCTAAGGATATAACTGTACTCTAGTTATATATAACATGGGTTTAAAATAGGTTATGAATATGATGATCTACATTTCATGAAATGATTTATATTTACATTGTATGTGGTTTTAATGACTCTTTTGAAAAATATTTGCATTACATACCTCATGATTATTTATTTTTATGACTATTTCCATTTTTAAAGATACATTCCATGTTTCATGATTGATAATATATATATATATATGAGTATGAATTCTCTTATGTAATTCTCATTTATTATGTCATTATACCCTTAAGCTCATCATACACTCACTGATAGCATTTAATTGTTAATTCTTATGTTAACCCATACTAAGAATTTGAGGTCAACCTTCTTATATCTCTATTTACATAGATTTTGAAGAATGATGATAAATGCATTTAGTTTACAAAGGTTTTATATTTGAATAAAATTTTGGGGGTTGTTGAAGACATAATATGGAATACGAAAAGCTGGGTATAGTGGGAGAAACACTTTCTTGAATTTATCAGTTTCATTTATGTAAGAGCATTATCTAATTCTCTAAAACCTCAATCCTAATAGTTCTTTGGGTATGCAAGTGAACCAATATATCATTTATATATTTTAGGTTTTGTATGGGAAGAATTGGGGTAGATTTAAGAGTATCAAAGATAAAAAATATGAAGTTTATGTTTTCAAAATGGGATCATTGATTGTGGTATTGGGGTTATTACAGCTATGAATGAAATATCATAGTCAGATAATCCAAAATTCATGTATATAGTAGAAAATTTAAATAAATTAAAATGTATTATGATGAACATATTTATGGTAGTTTCACAAAATTATATGATATTGTTAGAAATGTTTTAGTGTTTGGTGATATGCTAAAAGACTCCATCATTATAAAGAATATCATCTAAAATTTTCAATATTTATTTGATTTTAAAATATCATCCATGGAAGATAAAAAATACTTGGAAATAGATGAGTGTCACAATAGAATAATAACTTATAAGATGAGAAAAGAACTAAAATAAAAAATGTAATAAAAAATGAGTTGGTTGTTGAATTCAGTATATAAGGAATATTAAAATAAGATGAAGCTATAGAAGCAAGAAACTCTAATGATGATGTTGATAAAAAAGGATTCAATAAAATAATTCATCTTCTAAAAAAGATATTAATGTTTTTTAATTGAAATTAAAAGGTAATAACTTACCAATATATAATAGTTTTGATTATATTAGTCATATTTAAAGATATTTCCAATATACTAATAATGAGGAATCTAATTCATATAAATATGATGAGAAAATAAGAAATAAAAAAAAGGAAAAATGAAGCAGAAAAATTTTAACAGGAAAATAAGAAGATTTATGATATGGAATGTGAAATTTTACTTTTCTAGAAACTCATATAATAAAGTCACTCGATTTTATTACATTTAGAATGGGTTTGATTCAAAAAGAAGAAATTATATAGAAGAAAGGAAGGATTTGGAGTATAAACTAAAATAAGAAAAGTAATTCTGTATATGACATAAAAAATAATTTAGGAAATAAACTAAGAAACATGAGAAAGAAAAAAGGGTGGTTGCTGGTAAGAAGATTATGTAAGGAATAGAGTGACATACATTAATGCGATCGAGAATCATCAGCTTAAATAATCTAAAAATGAAAATATTTTAAGAGATCATATAGAAAATATAGTTGTAAAAAGGGAAAAACTAGTTGATACATGACCCATTTGTCTCATAATTCGATATGAGTTGAACAAGTGAATTAAATAATTCACCAAGTCAACTAAAGTTAGAGGTGAATCTTCCATGGTTAGTGAGATGATAGGTTCTAATAGGAAAAACAATTTACAATGTACCTATATCATAATAAATCTATTATCTCTATCATTGGTGGGAAAAAATATAAGGAAAAAACTATTTCAAACAAGGAGATTCATGAGTGAAACTCCTCCCCATAAAAGAAATAAATGAATCCAAGAAGGCAATTACCCCTAGGAATAAGGAGTATCATTTTATAATATAATAAGAACATAATAATTCTATAGAGATGGTCTACTAAAATGGAAGATCTAAAAAAAGAGGTTGTTTCATGTGTTGTATGAGGTATACACATGAATACTACTATTTCTGTTATAACATTTCTTATTTTTAGAGGATATGGGAACTGAAGTGGAGAATTTGTGAGAAAGTGGTGATAGATTTCAAGAAAAAAAGAGTTGGGACAAGGTTATCATCAAATATATCTTACCAAAACAGATATGGATTTTCCAATGAACTATATAGAAGATGTGGATGAGAAGGTTTCTATGCTGGGGTATAAATGACTAAACGTCATGTAGAGGTTTCACATAATGAAATTGGGAAATACTATGCTACTAATTTTATCAAAAGGGAAATCGAGAAGCCCGAGTTAGCTAATAATACAAAAACAAGTATATGGTTGTTAGTCCTAACAAACTGGAAAAGGATATATGGATGGTGGAAGTAAAATTTTTATACTAATGGTAAATAAAAGATAGTGGTGATAGAGGTAAATGCTAATGTTTTTCAACCTAGACCTTGATAGCCCAAAGCTGGTGTCCGATACTAAATAAATTGACATGATTGTATGGAATCCATCCCCAAAGGACCAACCCATTTTGTAGTCTTGGTAGAACAAATACATAAATGAGTGTTGTATTAAAAATGAATACATTTATTACAACAATTTTTTTCCTTCATTGTAAATAAGTTACTCTAAGGATAAATCTAATCCATTTAGTAAATCAATGCATATATTTTTTAGTAATATTATTTGATTCTACGAAAGAAACAAAATAATGGTGATCTCAAATGATAAGTAACGGTACAATAGAGTGGAAGCAATAATGAATCAATTAAAATAGTCATCATGGAAAGGTAAATAACTAGAAATACAATCCATTCAAATAACTAGATAAGGCAATATCAATATAAAATTTTAGGAAGATGAAACACATTCCATTTATTCAATGAAATAAAAATGAAATGTATCCATAGACATGTCGACACATTATATCATAGATGAATAATAACCAAATCATGAAAATTAAATTCATCTATAGATATGTCGATTCAAAATATCATGGATGAATAATATTAGAATATAAATGAAGTAAATGATTAATTTTTGGATTACATGTTTCCTAGGTACATAATACAATTACCATTTATAAATTTTAGAAGAAGGTTTACAAAATATAAGAAAAAAACTAGCTAAGGCATCTATCCAAATGAATCTTCTCATGAGGTTATTGATGTAGTGAGGGGATATCTATAACCGGGTCCACCAGTATCGTACCAGTCCAAAACATTCCTCATCGATAAAATAATTGATTAAAAAATATACCCCATCAAATATCCATAAGTAAGATATACAGACTTATCGATATTATCCCAGATAGTAAAATAACTATTAAAGTAGATGTCGTATGCAAAATGGCATACAATATAGGTAATATTAATATACATGATAAATGAAATGGATAATTTAGGGGAAATTAAATGTTCAATGATCATAAGAGATTGAATATTTCAAGGGGACTAATAAATAAATCAAGGAAGTGAAAGTGAATTCTATCCTTTCCTAAATAAATTGTAAACCATCCCATGTAGGATTTAGGATAGTATCAATACCAGAAATACAATCTGGAGTAAAAATAGAGGGTTATTGTCATTGATGAAATAAAAGAATATATTTTAAAAATAATCTTATGGAAAACATACTTTCCTTTTGAAAAACCTTTTGAAAATCGTTTTCTTTAAAAATTAATCTTTTTAAACATGAAATGTAGGCTTTAAAGAAATTATGGTGGATGTATCCGTACATGTCCTATTAGGTAAAAAATATTCCTTTTATATGGAAAAAGTTTAGAAAATACCTCCTTAGGAAAGTGACAAAAATATTCTTTTGAAACATTGGAAAAATTAAAAAAGGGTAAAACATTATTTTGTAAATCATTTGAGAGATATTTTTGAAATTTTTTTAATAAAATCCGGGTTTTAGAATAAAATAGGTTCTATGACTAATGTGAGATATAAAGTTGGGTTTTTCTGAAAATCATATCCTAAAAACATCTTAGTACCAAAGAGTGTAAAAATGGTACAAACACTAGAAAATGGTTATAAATAACTGAAAAATAATTAAATGGATTATTCAATAATGATTATTTAATTTACTAGAATTGAAATACCATTGAAATATAATTAAAGTTATTGTTTAGGAAAATAATCTTTAAACATCCCAATGTGTCCCATAACACGTTGAGATATTTTAAAACATTATAATCATGATAGAATAATATTATATGAATTTTTAAAATATCATAAGAGTAAGTGGATTTATAATATATCATATAAATGGAAGAACATACACCATGTAAAAGAAAATAAGTGCATAACTACAATTAAGCCTCAATTGAATATAAATTGAGACGAAAATCCCCTACCAATGTGGTAACATATGAATTAGAAAGCCCAAAGGTATTGTCCATTTAATAAAAAATTTAAATACCACGAATATAATAGGGTTCTTGATATTATATATAAATTTTGAATTATTTACACCATGCATATATATATATATATTTAATAAATTAGGTGAACAATAATAAATTATGCCTCAGGGAATGAAAAGTGGGACATGAACTCCTTACCTTGTGTTTCCCTTTAGGTGAAAATATTTTAAATTCCTATATAATAAAATTATGTTAATTTTATAATTTATTCACACCCTTTTTCATTATTATAATAACTTTTATTTCATTTATTACCATTTTTTTACAACAACTTAAACACTTAAGTTTACATTGGGTGTATTGAACAATTTGATTTACACGCCAAAACAACTATTGTTGGTCAACTATGGTCATAGGGTTCATTATAGAACATATCCAAAATAATAATCATGAAATAATTATCATATTTATACATCAATTATAATTTTAAAATCAATCATTAAATATGGTTATGAAAATTAGAATATGTTACAATCATAGAGATGGTAGGCTGTAAAAATACATGAGTAACATTCCCATTTTAAAATGGTCGTTTTGGAAGGAAGGTAAGTAACACAATATAATTCCAGAAAGATAGTTATATAATAAATAACACATATTTAATCATACATACTTATGTAAAGAATTATATGTTATCAATTGAATCACATCATGTTGAGGAGGTGGACGTGCACATGTCCACGAACCATGTTATCTCTTTTAAAGATTGTGAAAGTGTAATAAATGAGATGACACACACACACACATATATATATTATATTTAGAGAAATATAATTATTTAATTAATATCATATAGATGTTTTTTTATGTCTCATATATTTAATTAAAACAATCCTTTATCTCTTCCATGTTTAGTGCGAAGGATTCACAAAGCTTTGACGGGGCAGTAGTCCACACTTCCTCAAAAGATGTTATCATATTAATGTAATATGGAATTTATTAAAGGTAAGTCTAATAAAATTATTAAAAAAGATTTAAGACACAATAAATATAATATATAATATATATGAACATAGTTTCCATCATAATGGCCACCATGAAAGATGGTAGGGATAAATTGAACAATCCTCATTTCCTGAAGAAATAGTTGACTGTACACAGAAACATTATGTTCATTACCCATTAGATGGTGATGTGTGTTAGATTAGGTAGAAATATAAGAATAAAAAAATCATAGTATATTTATTATACTGTTTTTGTTACACAAGAACAGAATAAGGATATTTTAAGGGATGGAGAATGGAAATGAAACTAGAGAGATTGAGAAAAGACATTACCTTTTAATCAGGTAACTTCTTTTTGTTTAACCAAAAGTCAACCATGGAAGGTATTGCACCTAGATGGAGTATTCTACGTCTTGGGGAGGGATTTTGGGAGGCCATTTGGACAAATATTGGCTGAACATAAAGAGGTGTGATAATTGGTTAGAGGTGGTGACCTTTTATAGAGAAGGAAAAGGACTCATATGGTATTCTAGAATAGAAGTTAGGTAAACACATGTTCTTAGCTTACTAAAGTCATAAAAAATCACCCATACTCATTAATGGAATTTTAATGGCCGAAATAATTCCAGAAAATGGGTGTTGGACAAGTGGCTAGGTCAATTGGGCCTTTAAACTTAGGATCTTAGTCCATTTTAAGCCTAATTACACCTTAATCACTGTAATTATTATTAATCACATTCACTAATAATTTTTTCCCAAAAATAAATTTGATCATATTAGAACAAAAATATTTTCTTTATTTCAATGGTTTATATTATATTTTCAAAATTCAAATCCCAAATGTGGAATAATTAGGATTAATACTAATCTCACAGATAGACAGATTAACTGGTTTTAGTAGAAAAATGTCTAAATATTGATAAGTTATTATATTAAATTTAACAGTTAAATTTATTAAAATGTCCAAATTGTATTAATATATGAATAATTTTTCCATTTAAAATTTAATCCAAATTTATAATATAATTTTTCATTAATAATTATTTAAATGAAATGGCATTTTTTAACTAAAATTTAGTTTTTTTTCTTCACAATTCACAAAATATGATGTTTCTAAAAAAAATCCCAAAATTTCATCATAAGTTAATTTTTACCTTATTAATTCAAAAATATTGTTTATTTTACCAAATTTAATAGATATGTTTGTTAAAATTAATATTTAAAATGAGTTCTCCATTAAAATGTCATAACATTTCCTTTATAAAAATATATTTTTTATGGGAAATATTAGGTTTTCTCTTATGTTATGCTTACCAAATCTATTGGATGAAAATTATGAAAAATAATTTAATATGTAACATATTTATTACATTAATATAACCTCATAATTATAATTAATTTAATCTATTATGTTAAAATAGCTTTGTGAGAATAAAAACTGTTATCTATAAAAATATCTATTTAATATTCATTTTGTTCTTATATTCATTTATAATTTATTTTTAACAAATTATTTAGTTTTATAAACCATATATTTTTCAAATTTAGTTATTAATATTCATAATGACTTGTTTATATCTTATTAAATTAAATAATAGTCTTTTAATTACAGATTGTTTCTTGGTAAGACTCAACATTGCTTATAGAGCGAGCCATCGAAGAAGGTCGCTTTTTTCATGTAACACAATTTATAGAGGAAGGTATCAATTAAGTGTAATGAAATCCAACACGGTGTTTAATTCATAGAAATATATATAGGATACATTTTAAATAGTAATTATATTTTATAGTATATAGATATTATATTACATTACATGCTTGCTGTCATATGTGATACATGATATCAAATACAAGGTTCTTGCTTTAGTTTTTCAGGGCCTCACATGAAGTACTTGATGAAACTCCCAAAATAAATGACCTGATGTTTCAAAAGAATTTATATGAATGTTGTGTATATACTATGAAGAACATGATCAAATGAATGACTATCCTTCCCACCCAAAGGAATTGATGAAATTATTAATGAGTGATCAAGATGATGAAGTTTCCTTAATAGTTAAGGTAAAAGAAAATATTACAAAAAAGGATAAAGGTAAAGAGAAATTTGAAATAATACAATCTGTTTAGGTTGTTAGAAAAATATATGTTCTAAAATTGAAATAAAATACAATTCTATAGTGAGAAGAAACTCTTAGTCAGATTGTTTCCTCTAAGGTGCTAAAAAGGTCCATCCTTATTCCCTATTGTTTTTATTGTGTATGCTAACTTATAGGTAATTAAAGGAAAGGTGTAGATCTATATTTATAGAAAAAATAATGGTGGACTCATGATGTTTCAAATACAATGAATTCGAACAGTGAATACATACATTGAGGGGATCCATAAATATTGACGAAGCTGCCAATATATTACAAGGTACGCGAATCTATCAATTTTATAAAAGTTCGATAGCCCCATGAAATATGAAGTTTGATTTTAATCAATGATATTGTCAAAAAAAATTATGGGAAGCAACATAAGTGAGTTTCTGAGTATGATATCACATGGTTTTTTATGGATTATATTAACAACCTTGATTATATACCTCTTTTTTCTACACTAGGTTAGCCTAGGTAGACATAGGGTTGGATAACTGAAGGCTCTTTACTTAGGTAAACCATGTGATGTCGCACTTCCCTTATAAGTGACTGATAATTGGTTTATGGGATGATCTAAACCCCATCAAAACTTTACATTTTATTTCCCATTAGAGGGAGAAAAAAATTATCACATATATTGATTTTTAAAATTTGGTGGGATGTTGAAAAAAAATTATAAAGGGGGAGGTTGTAGAGTCTAAAAATGATCAGTTTCATTTATTTATAATATGAGTGGATATAGAAATATTAATACATTGGAGAATATATATTAACAAACTCATGGTAGTATAAAATGTGATTATTGATGTGATTTTATTTGATGGAATAAATGAAAACTATTTTCATAAGTTGAGACAAAATCTACATCATGTGGGATTTTTTTATATTTTATTATGATGCATTGGAGAAAACTTAAATTGTCTTAAAATTGATTGGAATTATATATATGGTTGATCTGTATAGAATACCATGATATGAGGTCACTTCTCAGCTGGGTGAGAATATTATGTTTGATTTTTGGAAATGGAATTTATCTTACCCAGACAAGGTCATAAGATAATTTACTTGGACAGACTAACCCATAAGATAATTTAGGTATTTTCTCGAAAAAAATTTTCTTACATGGACTAAACAGTAGGATAATTGAGATCTTATATAATAATTATATTACATAGTCTAATTTGTAAGAAAATTGAGGTATATATTAGAATTATATTAAATAGATGAAGTAAAGTGAGATTATCCCCATAGATGAAAATAGGAAGGTTCACATGGAGAAGGTGCATTGGTTTAAATGTTTGGATATCTTGAATGAGTTTATAGAATAAGATTTTATATAGGATTTAAATAATGGAAAAACAAAATTCATTGAGTAATTTAAATGTTAATTCTTAACTGAGAATGATTGATATTTGTTTGATCATACCATTCTTGCTGAAGATTCAGGAGTTTCAAAATTCAAAATGGAAACTAAATATTAATATGGTAATTTTTGTGTATAAATATAAATGTTACAATATATAATTAATGATTAATATGTATAATAATATTTTACATATACTATGTGGGAATTTTGAGAACCTGATATGTATTTGTATCTTGGATATAGAAGGAGATGAAGCCATGTAGCGTTGAAGAAGATAGAGATATATTGTGAATTTGAGTATTTTTAGAATTTAAAGAATTTCCACCTTATGAAATATTTGGAACAAGACCCAAGAACATGATTGGTGATGATATTCATGAGGAACATGTGATGATATAATGATCCATCTAATTGTGTATGAAAACCAAAATCCATAGGTACATAATAAATCCAAGAGTCAAAGGGCATTATGTATTAGATATTTTGGTTAATAATAGTTGTATAATTTAATGGACTCTATAAGTGGTTGATATCATATTAGACGCTGTTCTGTAAATTTATTTTGGAGATATTTAAAAATACACATTGGGGAGGTATAACCAATATGGTAAGTAGTATTTCTATAGTAAAAACCTTATAAATAATATTTACTAATTTATATTTCATTACAACTACGCACAATGTGGGGAAATGATAAATCATTGTGTTGATCATGAAATTGAACAATTTTATGTGGTTGAATTAAAATAATTCATAAAAGTATATATCAATGATTCAACTCCCCTATTTGTGGAAGAAAATTTGATCTATGACAATCAATTTATATTCTAGGAGAACAAAAAAAATACAATTTGTGAAGTATCACAAGTATGTATTGATTACCAATTAATACCATTTAATGATAAAGGAATTTACCTTGGGGTTTCTATTATTTAATTGAAAAGTTTCTATGCCCCACCACTAATTCTATATTTTTTTCTAGTGAATCAGGTAATATATGTATATATATTCCAAACTATAGATGGTATTATTTTAAATAATTTCATCAATATCTAGTTTTCTAGTTCTGTTCCTTTTTTAACCCCTCAATATTTTCTTTATGGATAATAGTTAATTACATTAAATTTTACATCAATATAGAAAAAATTGATGAAAAGTAAAAAGAAATACATTTACATCAGTGGATGATATACAAAATTAAGCCATCCCAATCTCAGGGTATAAGGAAGTTCATTCTTGTTGCATACATAAAGATTGGTTATTATATAGTTCGATGTTATATGAGAAGTTCTGACAGATTTGATCAATGTTAGATAATGATTTTAATGAATTTTAATGTCTTCCATGAATATAGAAGATTTACAGTAGAGTTTAATGTAAACTTAGAAGATTAAGGGTTCCATAATAGATTATTGTAATCTAAGAATATAAAAATACACATTTTAATTTAAATTCATCTAGGGAAAAATATTTTTTCAATAGTTATTTACCATCTAGGAAGGCTCAATGGTTATTGTAGAGTTTCACATTATCTATGAAAAATGAAGGGATACCCGAGAGTTTCATTTTATCTTTGTTGATAAAATGTTATAGTGAAATTTATTGTTATAAAGGAAGATGAAGTGTTAATCTTGATTTTAATGTCATCTTAGAGGACGATAAGTTGAAAGAAATTTTAATTATATCAAGGAAGATAAAAAGTTATTTTTTATTTTAAGGTCTTATAAGAATATGAAAAAAGGTTATGTTGGAGTTATATTCATTCCATGAAGTATCAAGGTTTACATTGGTGTTTAATTTTATACATGAAGATAAAAGGATACAATATGGTTTAATGATATCTAATAACAAGAATGGTTATATTTGTATTCAATTTAAAATAGGAAAACCAATGTTTATGCAAGGGTTCAATGATTTAAAGGATGATGAAAAGGTTTATACACGATATTTTTATAGTCTAGGAAGAAACAAGGGTTAAAATTATATTTTATATCATATTAGAAGGGAAAATGGTAATGGTAGAGTTTATAATATCAAATAAGTATTATAGTTTATATAAGGGATTTATGTCATCGATGAATATAAAATAGTTTTTTGTATATTTTGTTCCATACACAAATAAATTCTGGCCTGGAAAGGTGGTGGAGTTTCTATTATGTTGGGATTGAACTTATGAAAGGAATCTTATATAACTAGGTTAATGGAATAAAAACCCATATAAATCAGGGTTTGAGTTTAAATTCCCATGACATGGTACTCCACAAATCCTTGATAAATTATTATTTAAATTTCAATATAGTTAAGAATGACTAAGATGTAGTTTAATTATATATAGGTAAGGTGTGAAAACCATCATTCAAAATGATTCCATTATTTTAAATCCAAGTAAGAGTTAATTACACCCAATTAACATCATGTTGTGAAGAAGATGTACTATAATGTTTAAGGACATCTACTATGGGATAATACTATATAGTTTTAGGTTATATAGTAAGGACCAATATGTATAGTTTAATGTAAAATTGGATAAACCATATATCATTCAGTTTAAGGTTATGCCCCTAAGTAGTAATTATATCATAAAAACGTACAATAAGTCTACATTTCTCAGAATGAGTCTCTATATGTAATAACAAGATATGATAATATATAATATGACTAGGAAATACACATAAGTATCTTGGGTGACCATGAGATCCATAAGATATAACATGGTTGGGTACTATCCTAAAAGTGAATGTAAATCATATTAATGGGGCATACATGTATGTTTCACACGATTTGGGGCTAGTCAATGATATATGTGATAACAAGCTATATGTTGGACTTATACATGAGAAATATAAATCTTAGGGATAGTTTATAAATTTATTGAGTATACATAACATTTTTTAAGATAATATTGATTAAACCATATGTTATATGTGTTTATAATTTTGAGGTTATGTGGCATGATCTAATAATAAGGAAACAATTCACTATGGTAAATTGGGTCACAAAATTTAATACCTTAAAGAAATAACCTTCTTAGTACTAATAGTTTTAAAAATCTTGATCATTTTAGTCAGGGTATCCAACTAATTTAAATAGGTTTACTTATCTAATGTTTTTTTAACATAGATATTACTAAGGTATTGAAAAAACATGGGGTCTTGAATAATGAAGAAAATTCCATTAGTTATTTCTCCATATGTTTAGTGGGTTATATTAAGTATATAATCTACTATTCCAATTTTAAAATTATTCCAAGGGGGATTCCTTTTTCAATGTCAAAATTTTAAGCCATTGGAGAAATTTTCTTTCCCAAATTCATTGTTATGAAACATTTAGGAAATCCTCTTCAAACATATCCCTTAGGATTATGATTCATAAATAACATATGAGGGATCATCTTTGTTTTTGGTTATTAGAGAATTAGTAGATCACTATGCTCGGGGTGTTGTCTTCCTTGGGTTGTGACTATTCAGTTTCCACTTCCCTTTTCAAATGGGAATTTGGATGTTTAATTTATGAGAAAATTCAAAAAATTTACTGATACTATAACTTATAATGTACAAATATTTAACATTGGAACTATCTGGACCCAGATCTTGGCATGCACGAGTCTTGAACTTGGTGTGAATTATTTAAGAAACCCACAATTCTCCAAATTATTTCTTTGGATTTATGTTATTATATTGAACACATTCTGAGTTTCTATACACATCATCATTAATATAATACAACTATTCCATTATTTATATCAACAAGATTCTATAATTTTTTACTGGAATGTATTCCATTATAGTTATACTAAGGTAAGTTATCCTATTCTTTTTTATGAGCTAGAAAAAACATTCATCATTGATATAGAATGATCCTCAATTTATGGATTTTCTATCTATAACATCCCCATATCAATCCACATCACTAAATTGCATTATATATTTCTTTTTTCCTTGGAAAATGTATCAAACCATAATAAAGAGTATCTTTCACATGACACTTTGTCCAATTCAATTCATTATGGGGTTAATTGTTTAGATTATTCTAATAACATGAAACTAAAAATATTACATAGATGATATTGAGTTGTGTTTTCAATAAGTAAAATAATATTCTAATAAACTTTTGATAAAGTGTTGAATCTATTAATTTTAAAAATTAATTATTTTTAAATATCATTATATAATTCCTAATAGTTGAAACATGTTTGAATTCATTCATTCCAAATTCATGTAAAAACTTATTAGGATAATTTAATCAATAAATAAATATATAATCATGTCATTGATTAAATCTCAATCATGGATGTATGTAGCATGCTGACCCTATATAGCTTGGAGTCGATGTCTACTATCAATTATATTGGCATGATTACAAGGAATCAAGTCCCGACGGATGAAGAGTTTAACTGTCCTTATAAACCAGATACATACATGAGTGTTGTATTAAAAATAAATAAACTAATTAAAATATATTGTTTTTCTTCATTCTAAATAAATATCATTTAGGTTAGATTTATTCTATATAGAAAATATCTTCATAACATTCATTGTATTCTTCTTGAATTCCTAATAGAAAGAAACATAATAAGGGAGATCTCAAATGTTATGTAATATAAAAATATAGTGAAATGAATACATAAAAATGATATTAGTCATTATGGAATGGTAAATAACAGAACACATGTGAAATATAATCAATAAACTC
The DNA here is from genome assembly GCA_963277665.1 of Viscum album. Classification (NCBI taxonomy): domain Eukaryota; kingdom Viridiplantae; phylum Streptophyta; class Magnoliopsida; order Santalales; family Viscaceae; genus Viscum; species Viscum album. The sequence continues at coordinate 847,155,301 of OY728150.1, read as the reverse complement.
AATTGAATTATGCAAATAATATGACAATACAGTAACAGAAATCCAATGTCATTCAAATAACTAGTTAATGAAATATCAGTATGGAAAGCTATGCCACTAAAATGTAGTCTATTTAATCAATGAATTGAAATTGAAATGTATACAAGTATATGTCAACACAAAATCTAATGGAGGTATAATAACTAAAACTAAATGAGTGAAATTCTTGATTATTGGATGCCATGTTTCCGAGGTACATGGTAACTTTACTCTTAAGACCTTTCACAATAATGTTTACAACATATAGGGTAAATACCAATCTAAGGAGGTTAGAAAAATTACCCATACAATGAGACTAATGATGCATCAAGGGGATATCAATAATCAAACCTAACCCATGTCTTACTAGTATAAAACATTCCTCATATTGAACAATTGAAATAAATAATACGCCTTATCAAATCAAAGTATTTAATAAAGAATATGTAATTATAAATATTTCCCAAAATAATAAAATAACAGTAAAATTAGACACCACATGTAAAATGGTATATGATTTGGAAAGAGTAAAATCCATGATAGATGATATATTTAATTAGGTGAAATTCAATGATCATAGCAGATTTAATATTTCAAATTGATTTCAAAAATGAATCAAGTATGTGAATATAAATACAATCGTTGACCAAATCAATCAAAAACCATCCAAAGGAAGTATAAGAATGGTATCAACACAACATACCATATGTGGAATGAAATAAAGGATTTTTTTCATTGATGAGTGGAAATAGTATAATAATATCTTTTGAGAAATTATTGGGGGATATATGCATTTTTTTTAAAAAACACTTTAAAAAAATTATTTGAAAATAAATTAAAATAAATTATTTAGAAGAAAAATTTAAAAATGAAAAGGAATCTTCAAAAGGAACTAAGATAGGTAAATATTTCCATGTTATAAAACATAAATAGAACATTCATTTTTCATGGTAAAAAGGTACGAAAAATGCATTGTTTAGAATGTGACAAGAAGATTACATTAAAAACATTAATAAAAGGAAAAAGGAGGGATACACATGTATTTACCAAATATTTTTTATTTTTTTAAATCAATTTAATAAAATATTGTTTTTATAACAAAATAGATTCTCTAACTAAATAGAGATATAAAGTCGGGTTTTCAGAGAAACATTTTCTAATACATTTTGAGTACCAAAAAGATGGAAAATAGTTCTAATACTTGATAATGGTCATGAATAAATATAGGAAATAAAATTAAAGGTTTTATTGAAAAACTATCATATAATTTACTATAATGGAAGTAAAATTGAATGATCATTGATGTTATTGTTGTGGAAAAAAATTGTTGAACATTCCAAAGTGTCTCATACAACTTTGAATCATTTTAAATTGTAAAACTCATGGAGGAATAAAATTATATGAAAGTGAAAATAACATTATATTAATAATATTTATAAAATATCATGTTAAATGGTAGTATATACATAGTATAAAATATTCTTGGATCACAATAACAAATAAGTCTCAATATAATGTAAATTAAGTCGAAATACTTTACCTTGTATTTTCTTTTGGATGAACATCATTTAACTTATTGTAAAATAAAATTATGTTAATTATATAACTTCTTGAGATTTGTTTTTGATTTTTATCATTAATTTTATTTCAATCATTACAATTTTTGATAAAACCACTTAAACAATTATGTTTACATCAAATGTTTTGACCAAGATTAGTTTATGTGTCAAAAAAAACGTTGGTAGGTAAACTATGGTTAAAGGGGTCATTATATAACATATCCATAATAATAATAATGAAATAATTATAATATTTATACATCAATTAAAAATTAAAAAATATCATTAAATATGGTCATGAAAAATTAATCAATGTTACGTTCATAGAGACGGTAGGCTATATGCACACATGAGTAACGTTCTCATTTTTCAATGATGATTATGGAAATAATGTTTGTAGAATTATATACTTCTATATTGATAATTATTTCATAAATAACATATTTTATAAATTATATATACTTATATATATAAATTTTTTTGATGAAAAAGGAGTTACAACTTGTCGAGGAGCTGGTATTACACACGTCCATGAATAAATTTATCACTTTTAAAGTGTGTGAAAGGGTAATAAATAAAATTATATATATATATATATATATGAATAAAGTTAATTAGGTAATTAATGTCATATATATTTTATTTATGTCTCATATTTTTAATTATAATCATATTTTATACATTTCATGTATCCTGTGAAAAAATCACATCACTTTGAGGGGGAGATAGTCAACTGTTACACAAACAATGGTATCATGTTAACGAAATAAGAAATGTATTAGAGGTATGTGTTATAAAAGTTTTACAGTATTATAAAAAAAATTAATAACATAAATATCATATATAATTAGAGTTTCCATAATAATGGACACCATGATAGGTGGTAAAGGAAAAATGAACAATCATCATTTCACAAGGCAGTAGTTTGTAATACCAAGAAATATTAAGCGTGTTACCCATTTGATGAATGTGTGTTTAAGTGTAGGTGAAACCCATAATATAAAAACATATAAATATATTCAGGATACTATTTTTATTATATTAAAATGTAAAAGAAATATTTGATTTGATGGAAAAGTAAATGAAAGAAAATAGATCATTGGAAATTGTTACCATAAAAATCGGGTAACTCCTTTTTGTTTATTCCAAAGAGCTTCCTTGAAAGGCATTATGTCCATTGGGAGGATTCAATATCAAGGTGTGTAATTTTTTTAAGTGAATTTGGTTGATATTGTCTAACACTATTCTGTTCGATAGGTGTGAGTAATGGGGAGAAGTGGTGGCCTTTTATAGTGCATAAAAATGACTAACTTGGTATTTTGAAAACAAGTTAGGTGTACCCAAGTTTTTACATGGAAAAGTCATAAAAACCAAAAAAATTAATACATTAAAGTTAATTTACAAATTATGGCCATCCAATTGGTGTTGGACAAGTGTTTTGGTCATTTGGGTCCCTAAGATTAAGGGTGAGTCCCTTGTGAAGATTAATTTTACATTAAGCGTTGTGATTAATTTTAAATACATTCCCTAATATTTTTTTAGAAACTAAGTTTATATTATTAGACATTATAAATTATTTCTCTTCCAAATACGGAATCTATTTTTTCAACTTACAATCACTAAAGTGGCAGAAAATAATAAAAAATTAATCCCACAAATGGGATGACAATAGGGGTTTTAAAGTAAAAAATGTCTAAAATATTGAAATGTTTTTATAATAGATTTAAAAATTAAATTGATTAAAATTAAATAAATTGTATTAATTGATAGAAATAAAATATAATTAACATTTAAAATAAATTAAAATTATAATTTAATGATATAAATAAATTAGATGGAAATGTAGTTTTGAATTAAAATTTAGTATTTTTAACTATTAAAAAAAATGATATGTTTTATAAAAATATAAACAAATTAACCACAAATTTATTATTTTGTTTTAAGTTAAAATAAGATGTTTATTCTTACTTATTAAATCAATTAAAGTGTGAGCATTCAAGTTTAAAGTGGGTCCTCCATTAAAAGGTGGTAAAATTGCCTTTATAAAAAATATTGGATTTTACGTGAAAAATAGAGTTTGTTCTTATCTTATGTGTATCACATCTAATTGATGAATATAAAAAATAAAATAGGTTAATTAATATTTCAAATAATTAGTTCATATTTTAAAAAACATGGTCAACCCCCCTTGGGATTTTGTTTATTTCGTTCGAAAGGGAAGGATGCTCATGGAGCAAGGCATTGATGATGGTCACACATGGAGGGAGGGGAATTTTAAGGTGGATGATTTGGAAAGTATAGGGAATTATATAGAGTTAATTTATTTGTATTGTTCACCTAAGTCCTTACCAGATGATTAAAATAAAATTTTAAGGAACTATTCCCTCGTCTTCATAACTTTCATCCCCTATGATATGGTGCCCTTTTATACTTCTTAATAAAAAGTTAATCTCGGTAATTCCTTCATTGTGACAACAACCAAATTTTCCTATATTTAATTGAATTTTTTTAAATTTATGATATTAATTTGAGAGGTTACCATCTTGATCACACCTTTAAAAAACATATTTCAACCACTAAAATATCATTCTCACTTTAATATTATTCTCATGTTATTAAATACTATAATTCTTTCTCATATATTTTTGTTTTCTTTACATGATTCATGCACCCTTAATTTTATATTTTAATATATATTATAAATTAAGATGTATGTTTTGGGTCTAAAAACACTTGAACACAAAAAATATCATTGAATCCTTATTAATTGATATAAATTATATTATTTTCTATTTTTTAATTAATTTCCTAGACCTACAATGATTTGATTTTACCTAAAATTTCATAAATATCTTATTTAAAAACTTGAAGATAGTATAATTTTTTATAAATTTTAATCATCTTTATATTGTATGGTTTTTACTTTACTTCAAACATCCTAGTAAATATAGCTTATTATGGATATTTGTTTGATCATACCATTCTTGCTGAAGATTCAGGAGTTTCAAAATTCAAAATGGAAACTAAATATTAATATGGTAATTTTTGTGTATAAATATAAATGTTACAATATATAATTAATGATTAATATGTATAATAATATTTTACATATACTATATGGGAATTTTGAGAACCTGATATGTATTTGTATCTTGGATATAGAAGGAGATGAAGCCATGTAGCGTTGAAGAAGATAGAGATATATTGTGAATTTGAGTATTTTTAGAATTTAAAGAATTTCCACCTTATGAAATATTTGGAACAAGACCCAAGAACAACATTGGTGATGATATTCATGAGGAACATGTGATGACATACTGATCCATCTACTTGTGTATGAAAACCAAAATCCATAGGTACATAAGAAATCCAAGAGTCAAAGGGCATTATGTATTAGATATTTTGGTTAATAATAGTTGTATAATTTAATGGACTCTATAAGTTGTTGATATCATATTAGACGTTGTTCTGTAAATTTATTTTGGAGATATTTAAAAATACACATTGGGGAGGTATAACCAATATGGTAAGTAGTATTTCTATAGTAAAAACCTTATAAATAACATTTACTAATTTATATTTCATTACAACTACACACAATGTGGGGAAATGAGAAATCATTGTGTGGATCATGAAATTGAACAAGTTTATGAGGTTGAATTAAAATAATTCATAAAAGTATATATCAATGATTCAACTCCCCTATTTGTGGAAGAAAATTTGATCCATGACAATCAATTTATATTCTACGAGAACAAAAAAAATACAATTTGTGAAGTATCACAAGTATGTATTGATTACCAATTAATACCATTTAAAGATAAAGGAATTTAACTTGGGTTTTCTATTATTTAATTGAAAAGTTTCTATGCCCCACCACTAATTCTATATTTTTTTCTAGTGAATCAGGTAATATATGTATATATATTACAAACTTTAGATGGTATTATTTTAAATAATTTCATCAATATCTAGTTTTCTAGTTCTGTTCCTTTTTTAACTCCTCAATATTTTCTTTATGGATAATAGTTAATTACATTAAATTTTACGTCAATATAGAAAAAAATTGTTGAAAAGTAAAAAGAAATACATTTACATCAGTGGATGATATACAAAATTAAGCCATCCCAATCTCAGGGTATAAAGAAGTTCATTCTTGTTGCATACAAAAAGATTGGTTATTATATAGTTCGATGTTATATGAGAAGTTCTGACAGATTTGATCAATGTTAGATAATGATTTTAATGAATTTTAATGTCTTCCATGAATATAGAAGATTTACAGTAGAGTTTAATGTAACCTTAGAAGATTAAGGGTTCCATAATAGATTATTGTAATCCAAGAATATAAAAATACACATTTTAATTTAAATTCATCTATGGAAAAATATTTTTTCAATAGTTATTTACCATCTAGGAAGGCTCAATGGTTATTGTAGAGTTTCACATTATCTATGAAAAATGAAGGGATACCCGAGAGTTTCATTTTATCTTTTTAGGTAAAATGATATAGTGAAATTTGTTGTTATAAAGGAAGATGAAGTGTTAATCTTGATATTAATGTCATCTTAGAGGACGATAAGTTGAAAGAAATTTTAATTATATCAAGGAAGATAAAAAGTTATTTTTTATTTTAAGGTCTTATAAGAAGATGAAAAAAGGTTATGTTGGAGTTATATTCATTCCATGAAGTATCAAGGTTTACATTGGTGTTTAATTTTATACATGAAGATAAAAGGATACAATATGGTTTAATGATATCTAATAACATGAATGGTTATATTTGTATTCAATTTAAAATAGGAAAACCAATGTTTATGCAAGGGTTCAATGATTTCAAGGACGATGAAAAAGTTTATACATGATATTTTTATAGTCTAGGAAGAAACAAGGGTTAAAATTATATTTTATATCATATTAGAAGGGAAAATGGTAATGGTAGAGTTTATTCTATCAAAGAAGTATTATAGTTTATATAAGGGATTTATGTCATCGATGAATATAAAATAGTTTCTTGTATATTTTGTTCCATACACAAATAAATTCTGGCCTAGAAAGGTGGTGGAGTTTCTATTGTGTTGGGATTGAACTTATGAAAGGAATCTTATATAACTAGGTTAATGGAATAAAAACCCATATAAATCAGGGTTTGAGTTTAAATTCCCATGACATGGTACTCCACAAATCCTTGATAAATTATTATTTAAATTTAAATATAGTTAAGAATGACTAAGATGTAGTTTAATTATATATAGGTAAGGTGTGAAAACCATCATTCATAACGATTCCATTATTTTAAGTCCAAGTAAGAGTTAATTACACCCAATTAACATCATGTTGTGAAGAAGATGTACTATAATGTTTAAGGACATCTGCTATGGGATAATACTATATAGTTTTAGGTTATATAGTAAGGACCAATATGTATAGTTTAATGTAAAATTGGATAAACCATATATCATTCAGTTTAAGGTTATGCCCATAAGTAGTAATTATATCATAAAAACATACAATAAGTCTACATTTCTCAGAATGAGTCTCTATATGTAATAACAAGATATGATAATATATAATATGACTAGGAAATACACATAAGTATCTTGGGTGACCATGAGATCCATAAGATATAACATGGTTGGGTACTATCCTAAAAGTGAATGTAAGTCATATTAATGGGGCATACATGTATGTTTCACAATATTTGGGACTAGTCAATGATATATGTGATAACGAGCTATATGTTGGACTTATACATGTGAAATATAAATCTTAGGGATAGTTTATAAATTTATTGAGTATACATAACATTTTTTAAGATAATATTGATTAAACCATATGTTATTTGTGTTTATAATTTTGAGGTTATGTGGCATGATCTAATAATAAGGAAACAATTCACTATGGTAAATTGGGTCACAAAATTTAATACCTTAATGAAATAACCTTCTTAGTACTAATAGTTTTAAAAATCTTGATCATTTTATTCAGGGTATCCAACTAATTTAAATAGGTTTACTTATCTAATGTTTTTTTAACATAGATATTACTAAGGTATTGAAAAAACATGGGGTCTTGAATAATGAAGAAAATTCCATTAGTTATTTCTCCATATGTTTAGTGGGTTATATTAAGTATATAATATACTATTCCAATTTTAAAATTATTCCAAGGGGGATTCCTTTTTCAATGTCAAAATTTTAAGCCTTGGAGAAATTTTCTTTCCCAAATTTATTGTTATGAAACATTTAGAAAATCCTCTTCAAACATATCCCTTAGGATTATGATTCATAAATAACATATGAGGGATCATCTTTGTTTTTGGTTATTAGAGAAGTAGTAGATCACTATTCTCGGGGTGTTGTCTTCCTTGGGTTGTGACTATTCAGTTTCCACTTCCCTTTTCAAATGGGAATTTGTATGTTTAATTTATGAGAAAATTCAAAAAATTTACTGATACTATAACTTATAATGTACAAATATTTAACATTGGAACTATCTGGACCCAGATCTTGGCATGCACGAGTCTTGAACATGGTGTGAATTATTTAAGAAACCCACAACTCTCCAAATTATTTTTTTGGATTTATGTTATTATATTGAACACATTCTGAGTTTCTATACACATCATCATTAATATAATACAACTATTCCATTATTTATATCAACAAGATTCTATAATTTTTTACTGGAATGTATTCCATTATAGTTATACTAAGGTAATTTATCCTATTCTTTTTTATGAGCTAGAAAAAACATTCATCATTGATATAGAATGATCCTCAATTTATGGATTTTCTATCTATAACATCCCCATATCAATCCACATCACTAAATTGCATTATAAATTTCTTTTTTCCTTGGAAAATGTATCAAACCATAATAAAGAGTATCTTTCACATGACACTTTGTCCAATTCAATTCATTATGGGGTTAATTGTTTAGATTATTCTAATAACATGAAACTAAAAATATTACATAGATGATATTTAGTTGTGTTTTCAATAAGTAAAATAATATTCTAATAAACTTTTGATAAAGTGTTGAATCTATTAATTTTAATAATTAATTATTTTTAAATATCATTATATAATTCCTAATAGTTGAAACATGTTTGAATTCATTCATTCCAAATTCATGTAAAAACTTATTAGGATAATTTAATCAATAAATAAATATATAATCATGTCATTGATTAAATCTCAATCATGGATGTATGTAGCATGCTGACCCTAGATAGCTTGGAGTCGATGTCTACTATCAATTATATTGGCATGATTACAAGGAATCAAGTCCCGAAGGATGAAGAGTTTAACTGTCCTTATAAACCAGATACATACATGAGTGTTGTATTAAAAATAAATAAACTAATTACAATATATTGTTTTTCTTCATTCTAAATAAATAACATTTAGAGTAGATTTATTCTATATAGAAAATATCTTCATAACATTCATAGTATTCTTCTTGAATTCCTAATAAAAAGAAACATAATAAGGGAGATCTCAAATGTTATGTAATATAAAAATATAGTGAAATCAATACATAAAAATGATATTAGTTATTACGGAATGGTAAATAACTGAACACATGTGATATATAATCAATAAACTCAATTGAATTATGCAAATAATATGACAATACAGTAATAGAAATCGAATGTCATTCAAATAACTAGTTAATGAAATATCAGTATGGAAAGCTATGACACTAAAATGTAGTCTATTTAATCAATTAATTGAAACTGAAATGTATAAAAGTATATGTCAACACAAAATCTAATGGATGTATAATAACTAGAACTAAATGAGTGAAATTCTTGATTATTGATGCCATGTTTCCTAGGTACATGGTAACTTTACTCTTAATACCTTTCACAATAATGTTTACAACATATAGGGTAAATACCAATCTAAGGAGGTTAGAAAAATGACCCATACAATGAGACTAATGATGCATCAAGGGGATATCAATAATCAAACCTAACCCGTGTCTTACTAGTATAAAACATTCCTCATATTGAACAATTGAAATAAATAATACGCCTTATCAAATCAAAGTATTTAATAAAGAATATGTAATTATAAATATTTCCCAAAATAATAAAATAAAAGTAAAATTAGACACCACATGTAAAATGGTATATGATTTGGGAAAGAGTAAAATCCATGATAGATGATATATTTAATTAGGTGAAATTCAATGATCATAGCAGATTCAATATTTCAAATTGATTTCAAAAATGAATCAAGTATGTGAATATAAATACAATCGTTAACCAAATCAATCAAAAACCATCCAAAGGAAGTATAAGAATGGTATCAACACAACATACCATATGTGGAATGAAATAAAGGATTTTTGTCATTGATGAGTGGAAATAGTATAATAATATCTTTTGAGAAATTATTGGGGGAGATATACATTTTTTTTAAAAAACACTTTAAAAAAATTATTTGAAAATAAATTAAAAAAAAATTATTTAGAAGAAAAATTTAAAAATGAAAAGGAATCTTCAAAAGGAACTAAGATAGGTAAATATTTCCATGTTATAAAACATAAAGATAACATTCATTTTTCATGGTAAAAAGGTAAGAAAAATGCATTGTTTAGAATGTGACAAGAAGATTACATTAAAAACATTAATAAAAGGAAAAAGGAGGGATACACATGTATTTACCAAATATTTTTTATTTTTTTAAATTAATTTAATAAAATATTGTTTTTATAAAAAAATAGATTCTCTAACTAAATAGAGATATAAAGTCAGGTTTTCAGAGAAACATTTTCTAATACATTTTGAGTACCAAAAAGATGGAAAATAGTTCTAATACTTGATAATGGTCATGAATAAATATAGGAAATAAAATTAAATGTTTTATTTAAAAACTATCATATAATTTACTATAATGGAAGTAAAATTGAATGATCATTGATGTAATTGTTGTGGAAAAAAATTGTTGAACATTCCAAAGTGTCTTATACAACTTTGAATCATTTTAAATTGTAAAATTCATGGAGGAATAAAATTATATGAAAGTGAAAATAACATTATATTAAGAATATTCCTAAAATATCATGTTAAATGGTAGTATATACATAGTATAAAATATTCTAGGATCACAATAACAAATAAGTCTCAATATAATGTAAATTAAGTCGAAATACTTTACCTTGTATTTTCTTTTGGATGAAAATCATTTAACTTATTGTAAAATAAAATTATGTTAATTATATAGCTTCTTGAGATTTGTTTTTGATTTTTATCATTAATTTTATTTCAATCATTACAATTTTCGATAAAACCACTTAAACAATTATGTTTACATCAAATGTTTTGACCAAGATTAGTTTATGTGTCAAAACAAACGTTGGTAGGTAAACTATGGTTAATGGGGTCATTATATAACATATCCATAATAATAATAATGAAATAATTAACATATTTATACATCAATTAAAAATTAAAAAATATCATTAAATATGGTCATGAAAAATTAATCAATGTTACATTCATAGAGACGGTAGGCTATATGCACACATGAGTAACGTTCTCATTTTTCAATGATGATTATGGAAATAATGTTTGTAGAATTATATACTTCCATATTGATAATTATTTCATAAATAACATATTTTATAAATTATATATACTTATATATATAAATTTTTTTGATGAAAAAGGAGTTACAACTTGTCGAGGAGGTGGTATTACACACGTCCATGAATAAATTTATCACTTTTAAAGTGTGTGAAAGGGTAATAAATAAAATGATATATATATATATATATGAATAAAGTTAATTAGGTAATTAATGTCATATATATTTTATTTATGTCTCATATTTTTAATTATAATCATATTTTATACATTTCATGTATCTTGTGAAAAAATCACATCACTTTGAGGGGGAGATAGTCAACTGTTACACAAACAATGGTATCATGTTAACAAAAAAAGAAATGTATTAGAGGTATGTGTTATAAAAGTTTTACAGTATTATAAAAAAAATTAATATCATAAATATCATATATAATTAGAGTTTCCATAATAATGGACACCATGATAGGTGGTAAAGGAAAAATGAACAATCATCATTTCACAAGGCAGTAGTTTGTAATACCAAGAAATATTAAGCGTGTTACCCATTTGATGAATGTGTGTTTAAGTGTAGGTGAAACCCATAATATAAAAACATATAAATATATTCAGGATATTATTTTTATTATATTAAAATGTAAAAGGAATATTTGATTTGATGGAAAAGTAAATGAAAGAAAATAGATCATTGGAAATTGTTACCATAAAAATCGGGTAACTCCTTTTTGTTTATTCCAAAGAGCTTCCTTGAAAGGCATTATGTCCATTGGGAGGATTCAATATCAAGGTGTGTAATTTTTTTAAGTGAATTTGGTTGATATTTTCTAACACTATTCTGTTCGATAGGTGTGAGTAATGGGGAGATGTGGTGGCCTTTTATAGTGCATAAAAATGACTAACTTGGTATTTTGAAAAAAAGTTAGGTGTACCCAAGTTTTTACCTGGAAAAGTCATAAAAACCAAAACAATTAATACATTAATGTTAATTTACGAATTATGGCCATCCAATTGGTGTTGGACAAGTGTTTTGGTCATTTGGGTCCCTAAGATTAAGGGTGAGTCCCTTGTGAATATTAATTTTACCTTAAGCGTTGTGATTAATTTTAAATACATTCCCTAATATTTTTTTAGAAACTAAGTTTATATTATTAGACATTATAAATTATTTCTCTTACAAATACGAAATCTATTTTTTCAACTTACAATCACTAAAGTGGCAGAAAATAATAAAAAATTAATCCCACAAATTGGATGACAATATGGGTTTTAAAGTAAAAAATGTCTAAAAGATTGAAATGTTTTTATAATAGATTTAAAAATTAAATTGAATAAAATTAAATAAATTGTATTAATTTATAGAAATAAAATATAATTAACATTTAAAATCAATTAAAATTATAATTTAATGATATAAATAAATTAGATGGAAATGTAGTTTTGAATTAAAATTTAGTATTTTTAACTATTCAAAAAAAATGATATGTTTTATAAAAATATAAACAAAATAACCACAAATTTATTATTTTGTTTCAAGTTAAAATAAGATGTTTATTCTTACTTATTAAATCAATTAAAGTGTGAGCATTCAGGTTTAAAGTGGGTCCTCCATTAAAAGGTGGTAAAATTGCCTTTATAAAAAATATTGGATTTTACGTGAAAAATAGAGTTTGTTCTTATCTTATGTGTATCACATCTAATTGATGAATATAAAAAATAAAATAGGTTAATTAATATTTCAAATAATTAGTTCATATTTTAAACAACATGGTCAACCCCCCTTGGGATTTTTTTTATTTCGTTCGAAAGGGAAGGATGCTCATGGAGCAAGGCATTGATGATGGTCACACTTGGAGGGAGGGGAATTTTAAGGTGGATGATTCGGAAAGTATAGAGAATTATATAGAGTTAATTGCTTTGTATTATTCACCTAAGTCCTTACCAGATGATTAAAATAAAATTTTAAGGAACTATTCCCTCGTCTGCATAACTTTTATCCCCTATGATATGGTGCCCTTTCATACTTCTTAATAAAAATTTAATATCGGTAATGACTTCATTGTGACATCAACCAAATTTTCCTATATTTAATTGATTTTTTTTAAATTTATGATATTAATTTGAGAGGTTACCTTCTTGATCACACCTTTAAAAAACATATTTCAACCACTAAAATATCATTCTCACTTTAATATTATTCTCATGTTATTCAAGATTATAATTCTTTCTCATATATTTTTGTTTTCTTTACCATGATTCATGCGCCCTTAATTTTATATTTTAATATATATTATAAATTAAGATGTATGTTTTGGGTCCAAAAACACTTGAACACAAAAAATATCATTGAATCCTTATTAATTGATATAAATTATATTATTTTATATTTTTTAATTAATTTCCTAGACCTACAATGATTTGATTTTACCTAAAATTTCATAAATATCTTATTTAAAAACTTGAAGATAGTATAATTTTTTTATAAATTTTAACCATCTTTATATGGTATGGTTTTTACTTTACTTCAAACATCCTAGTAAATATAGATTATTATTTTTCACTAGATTAATCTGAAACAATGATTCAATTTTGATGTATAGAACATGTAGTATTATAATAAATCTATTATCTCTATATCATAATAAATCTATTATCTCTATCATTGGTGGGAAAAAATATAAGGAAAAAACTATTTCAAACAAGGAGATTCATGAGTGAAACTCCTCCCCATAAAAGAAATAAATGAATCCAAGAAGGAAATTACCCCTAGGAATAAGGAGGCTCATTTTATAATATAATAAGAACATAATAATTCTATAGAGATGGTCTACTAAAATGGAAGATCTAAAATAAGTGGTTGTTTCATGTGTTGTATGAGGTATACACATGAATACTACTATTTCTGTTATAACATGTCTTATTTTTAGAGGATATGGGAACTTAAGTGGAGAATTGGTGAGAAAGTGGTGATATATTTCAAGAAAAAAAGAGTTGGGACAAGGTTAAAATCAAATATATCTTACCAAAACAGATATGGATTTTTCAATGAACTATATAGAAGATGTAGATGAGAAGGTTTCTATGCTGGGGTATAAATGACTAAACGTCATGTAGAGGTTTCACATAAAGAAATTGGGAAATACTATGCTACTAATTTTATCAAAAGGGAAATCGAGAAGCCCGAGTTAGCTAATAATACAAAAACAAGTATATGGTTGTTAGTCCTAACAAACTGGAAAAGGCTATATGGATGGTGGAAGTAAAATTTTTATACTAATGGTAAATGAAAGATAGTGGTGATAGAGATAAATGCTAATGTTTTTCAACCTAGACCTTGATAGCCCAAAGCTGGTGTCCGATACTAAATAAATTGACATGATTGTATGGAATCCATCCCCAAAGGACCAACCCATTTTGTAGTCTTGGTAAACCAAATACATAAATGAGTGTTGTATTAAAAATGAATACATTTATTACAACAATTTTTTTCCTTTATTGTAAATAAGTTACTCTAAGGATAAATCTAATCCATTTAGTAAATCAATGCATATATTTTGTAGTAATATTATTTGATTCCATGAAGGAAACAAAATAATGGTGATCTCAAATGATAAGTAACGGTACAATAGAGTGGAAGCAATAATGAATCAATTAGAATAGTCATCATGGAAAGGTAAATAACTAGAAATACAAGCCATTCAAATAACTAGATAAGGCAATATCAATATAAAATTTTAGGAAGATGAAACACATTCCATTTATTCAATGAAATAAAAATGAAATGTATCCATAGACATGTTGACACATTATATCATAGATGAATAATAACCAAATCATGAAAATTAAATGCATCTATAGATATGTCGATTCAAAATATCATGGATGAATAATATTAGAATATAAATGAAGTAAATGATTAATTTTTGGATTACATGTTTCCTAGGTACATAATACAATTACCATTTATACATTTTAGAAGAAGGTTTACAAAATATAGGAAAAAACATAGCTAAGGCATCTATCCAAATGAATCTTCTCATGAGGTTATTGATGCAGTGAGGGGCTATCTATAACCGGGTCCACCAGTATCATACCAGTCCAAAACATTCCTCATCGATAAAATAATTGATTAAAAAATATACCCCATAAAATATCCATAAGTAAGATATACAGACTTATCGATATTATCCCAGATAGTAAAATAACTATTAAAGTAGATGTCGTATGTAAAATGGCATACAATATAGGTAATATTAATATACATGGTAAATGAAATGGATAATTTAGGGGAAATTAAATGTTCAATGATCATAAGAGATTGAATATTTCAAGGGGACTAATAAATAAATCAAGGAAGTGAAAGTGAATTCTATCCTTGCCTAAATAAATTGTAAACCATCCCATGTAGGATTTAGGATAGTATCAATACCAGAAATACAATCTGGAGTAAAAATAGAGGGTTATTGTCATTGATGAAATTAAAGAATATATTTTCAAAATACTCTTATGGAAAACATACTTTCTTTTTGAAAAACCTTTTGAAAATATTTTTCTTTAAAAATTAATATTTTTAAACATGAAATGTAGGCTTTAAAGAAATTATGGTGGATGTATCCGTGCATGTCCTATTAGGTAAAAAATATTCCTTTTATATGGAAAAAGTTTAGAAAATACCTCCTTAGGAAAGTGAAAAAAATATTCTTTTGAAACATTGGAAAAATTAAAAAGGGTAAAACATTATTTTGTAAATCATTTGAGAGATATTTTTGAAAACATTTTAATAAAATTCGGGTTTTAGAATAAAATAGGTTCTATGACTAATGTGAGATATAAAGTTGGGTTTTTCTGAAAATCATATCCTAAAAACATCTTAGTACCAAAGAGTGTAAAAATGGTACTAACACTAGAAAATGGTTATAAATAACTGAAAAATAATTAAATGGATTATTCAATAATGCTTATTTAATTTACTGGAATGGAAATACCATTGAAATATAATTAAAGTAATTGTTTAGGAAAATAATCTTTAAACATCCCAATGTGTCCCATAACACGTTGAGATATTTTAAAACATTATAATCATGACAGAATAATATTATATGAATGTTTAAAATATCATAAGAGTAAGTGGATTCATAATATATCATATAAATGGAAGAACATACACCATGTAAAAGAAAATAAGTGCATAACTACAATTAAGCCTCAATTGAATATAAATTGAGACGAAAATCCCCTACCAATGTGGTAACATATGAATTAGAAAGCCCAAAGGTATTATCCATTTAATAAAAAATTTAAATACCACGAATATAATAGGGTTCTTGATATTATATATAAATTTTGAATTATGTACACCATGCATATATATATATTTAATAAATTAGGTGAACAATAATAAATTATGCCTCAGGGAATGAAAAGTGGGACATGAACTCCTTACCTTGTGTTTCCCTTTAGGTGAAAATCTTTTAAATTCCTATATAATAAAATTATGTTAATTTTATAATTTATTCACACCCTTTTTCATTATTATAATAACTTTTATTTCATTTATTACCATTTTTTTACAACAACTTAAACAATTAAGTTTACATTGGGTGTATTGAACAATTTGATTTACACGCCAAAACAACTATTGTTGGTCAACTATGGTAATAGGGTTCATTATAGAACATATCCAAAATAATAATCATGAAATAATTATCATATTTATACATCAATTATAATTTTAAAATCAATCATTAATTATGGTTATGAAAATTAGAATATGTTACAATCATAGAGATGGTAGGCTGTAAAAATACATGAGTAACATTCCCATTTTAAAATGGTCGTTTTGGAAGGAAGGTAAGTAACACAATATAATTCCAGAAAGATAGTTATATAATAAATAACACATATTTAATCATACATACTTATGTAAAGAATTATATGTCATCAATTGAATCACATCTTGTTGAGGAGGTGGACGCGCACACGTCCACGAACCATGTTATCTCTTTTAAAGATTGTGAAAGTGTAATAAATGAGATGACACACACACACACACACATATATATATTATATTTAGAGAAATATAATTATTTAATTAATATCATATAGATGTTTTTTTATGTCTCATATATTTAATTAAAACCATCCTTTATCTCTTCCATGTTTAGTGCGAAGGATTCACAAAGCTTTGACGGGGCAGTAGTCCACACTTCCTCAAACGATGTTATCATATTAATGTAATATGGAATTTATTAAAGGTAAGTCTAATAAAATTATTAAAAAAGATTTAAGACACAATAAATATAATATATAATATATATGAACATAGTTTCCATCATAATGGCCACCATGAAAGATGGTAGGGATAAATTAAACAATCCTCATTTCCTGAAGAAATAGTTCACTGTACACAGAAACATTATGTTCATTACCCATTAGATGGTGATGTGTGTTAGATTAGGTAGAAATATAAGAATAAAAAAATCCTAGTATATTTATTATACTGTTTTGGTTACACAAGAATAGAATAAGGAGATTTTAAGGGATGGAGAATGGAAATGAAACTAGAGAGATTGAGAAAAGACATTACCTTTTAATCGGGTAACTTCTTTTTGTTTAACCAAAAGTCAACCCTGGAAGGTATTGTACCTAGATGGAGTATTCTACGTCTTGGGGAGGGATTTTGGGAGGCCATTTGGACAAATATTGGCTGAACATAAAGAGGTGTGATAATTGGTTAGAGGTGGTGACCTTTTATAGAGAAGGAAAAGGACTCATATGGTATTCTAGAATAGATGTTAGGTAAACACATGTTCTTAGCTTACTAAAGTCATAAAAAATCACCCATACTCATTAATAGAATTTTAATGGCCGAAATAATTCCAGAAAATGGGTGTTGGACAAGTGGCTAGGTCAATTGTGCCTTTAAACTTAGGATCTTAGTCCATTTTAAGCCTAATTACACCTTAATCACTGTAATTAGTATTAATCACATTCACTAATAATTTTTTCCCAAAAATAAATTTGATCATATTAGAACAAAAATATTGTCTTTATTTCAATGGTTTATATTATATTTTCAAAATTCAAATCCCAAATGTGGAATAATTAGGATTAATACTAATCTCACGGATAGACAGATTAACTGGTTTTAGTAGAAAAATGTCTAAATATTGATAAGTTATTATATTAAATTTAATAGTTAAATTTATTAAAATGACTAAATTGTATTAATATATGAATAATTTTTCCATTTAAAATTTAATCCAAATTTATAATATAATTTTTCATTAATAATTATTTAAATGAAATGGCATTTTTTAACTAAAATTTAGTTTTTTTTCTTCACAATTCACAAAATATGATGTTTCTCAAAAAAATCCCAAAATTTCATCATAAGTTAATTTTTACCTTATTAATTCAAAAATATTATTTATTTTACCAAATTAAATAGATATGTTTGTTAAAATTAATATTTAAAATGAGTTCTCCATTAAAATTTCATAACATTTCCTTTATAAAAATATATTTTTTATGGGAAATATTAGGTTTTCTCTTATGTTATGCTTACCAAATCTATTGGATGAAAATTATGAAAAATAATTTAATATGTAACATATTTATTACATTAATATAACCTCATAATTATAATTAATTTAATCTATTATGTTAAAATAGCTTTGTGAGAATAAAAACAGTTATCTATAAAAATATCTATTTAATATTCATTTTGTTCTTATATTCATTTATAATTTATTTTTAACAAATTATTTAGTTGTATAAACCATATATTTTCCAAATTTAGTTAATAATATTCATAATGACTTGTTTATATCTTATTAAATTAAATAATAGTCTTTTAATTACAGATTGTTTCTTGGTAAGACTCAACATTGCTTATAGAGCGAGCCATCGAAGAAGGTCACTTTTTTCATGTAACACAAGCTATAGAGGAAGGTATCAATTAAGTGTAATGAAATCTAACACGGTGTTGAATTAATAGAAATATATATAGGATACATTTTAAATAGTAATTATATTTTATAGTATATAGATATTATATTACATTACATGCTTGCTGTCGTATGTGATACATGATATCGAATACAAGGTTCTTACTTTAGTTTTTCAGGGCCTCACATGAAGTACTTGATGAAACTCCCAAAATAAATGACCTGATGTTTCAAAAGAATTTATATGAATGATGTGGATATACTATGAAGAACATGATCAAATGAATGACTATCCTTCCCACCCAAAGGAATTGATGAAATTATTAATGAGTGATCAAGATGATGAAGTTTCCTTAATAGTTAAGGTAAAAGAAAATATTACAAAAAATGATAAAGGTAAAGAGAAATTTGAAATAATACAATATGTTGAGGTTGTTAGAAAAATATATGTTCTAAAATTGAAATAAAATACAATTCTATAGTGAGAAGAAACTCTTAGTCAGATTGTTTCCTATGAGGAGCTAAAAAGGCCCATCCTTATTCCCTATTGTTTTTATTGTGTATGCTAACTTATAGGGAATTAAAGGAAAGGTGTAGAGCTATATTTATAGAAAAAATAATGGTGGACTCATGATGTTCCAAATACAATGAATTCGAACAGTGAATACATACATTGAGGGGATCCATAAATATTGACAAAGCTGCCAATATATTACAAGGTACGCGAATCTATCAATTTTATAAAAGTTCGATAGCCCCATGAAATATGAAGTTTGATTTTAATCAATGATATTATCAAAAAAAATTATGGGAAGCAACAGAAGTGAGTTTCTGAGTATGATATCACATGCTTTTTTATGGATTATATTAACAACCTTGATTATATACCTCTTTTTTCTACACTAGGTTAGCCTAGGTAGACATAGGGTTGGATAACTGAAGGCTCTTTACTTAGGTAAACCATGTGATGTCGCACTTCCATTATAAGTGACTGATAATTGGTTTATGGGATGACCTAAACCCCATCAACACTTTACATTTTATTTCCCATTAGAGGGAGAAAAAAATTATCACATATATTGATTTTTAAAATTTGGTGGGATGTTGAAAAAAAATTATAAAGGGGGAGGTTGTAGAGTCTAAAAAGGATCAGTTTCATTTATTTATAATATGAGTGGATATAGAAATATTAATACAATGGAGAATATATATTAACAAACTCATGGTAGTATAAAATGTGATTATTGATGTGATTTTATTTGATGGAATAAATGAAAAGTATTTTCTTAAGTTGAGACAAAATATACATAATGTTGGATTTTTTTATATTTTATTATGATGCATTGGAGAAAACTTAAATTGTCTTAAAATCGATTGGAATTATATATATGGTTGATCTGTATAGAATACCATGATATGAGGTCACTTCTCAGCTGGGTGAGAATATTATGTTTGATTTTTGGAAATGGAATTTATCTTACCCAGACAAGGTCATAAGATAATTCACTTGGACAGACTAACCCATAAGATAATTTAGGTATTTTCTCGAAAAAAATTTTCTTACATGGACTAAACAGTACGATAATTGAGATCTTATGTTATAATTATATTACATAGTCTAATTTGTAAGAAAATTGAGGTATATATTAGAATTATATTAAATAGATGAAGTAAAGTGAGATTATCCCCATAGATGAAAATAGGAAGGTTCACATGGAGAAGGTGCATTGGTTTAAATATTTGGATATCTTGAATGAGTTTATATAATAAGATTTTATATAGGATTTAAATAAAGGAAAACACAATTCATTGAGTAATTTAAATGTTAATTCTTAACTGAGAATGATGGATATTTGTTTGATCATACCATTCTTGCTGAAGATTCAGGAGTTTCAAAATTCAAAATGGAAACTAAATATTAATATGGTAATTTTTGTGTATAAATATAAATGTTACAATATATAATTAATGATTAATATGTATAATAATATTTTACATATACTATGTGGGAATTTTGAGAACCTGATATGTATTTGTATCTTGGATATAGAAGGAGATGAAGCCATGTAGCATTGAAGAAGATAGAGATATATTGTGAATTTGAGTATTTTTAGAATTTAAAGAATTTCCACCTTATGAAATATTTGGAACAAGACCCAAGAACAACATTGGTGATGATATTCATGAGGAACATGTGATGACATACTGATCCATCTACTTGTGTATGAAAACCAAAATCCATAGGTACATAAGAAATCCAAGAGTCAAAGGGAATTATGTATTAGATATTTTGGTTAATAATAGTTGTATAATTTAATGGACTCTATAAGTGGTTGATATCATATTAGACGCTGTTCTGTAAATTTATTTTGGAGATATTTAAAAATACACATTGGGAAGGTATAACCAATATGGTAAGTAGTATTTCTATAGTAAAAACCTTATAAATAATATTTACTAATTTATATTTCATTACAACTACACACAATGTGGGGAAATGAGAAATCATTGTGTGGATCATGAAATTGAACAAGTTTATGAGGTTGAATTAAAATAATTCATAAAAGTATATATCAATGATTCAACTCCCCTATTTGGGGAAGAAAATTTGATCCATGACAATCAATTTATATTCTATGAGAACAAAAAAAATACAATTTGTGAAGTATCAAAAGTATGTATTGATTACCAATTAATACCATTTAAAGATAAAGGAATTTACCTTGGGATTTCTATTATTTAATTGAAAAGTTTCTATGCCCCATCACTAATTCTATATTTTTTTCTAGTGAATCAGGTAATATATGTATATATATTCCAAACTTTAGATGGTATTATTTTAAATAATTTCATCAATATCTAGTTTTCTAGTTCTGTTCCTTTTTTAACTCCTCAATATTTTCTTTAGGGATAATAGTTAATTACATTAAATTTTACGTCAATATAGAAAAAAATTGATGAAAAGTAAAAAGAAATACATTTACATCAGTGGATGATATACAAAATTAAGCCATCCCAATCTCAGGGTATAAGGAAGTTCATTCTTGTTGCATACAGAAAGATTGGTTATTATATAGTTCGATGTTATATGAGAAGTTCTGATAGATTTGATCAATGTTAGAAAATGATTTTAATGAATTTTAATGTCTTCCATGAATATAGAAGATTTATAGTAGAGTTTAATGTAAACTTAGAAGATTAAGGGTTCCATAATAGATTATTGTAATCCAAGAATATAAAAATACACATTTTAATTTAAATTCATCTATGGAAAAATATTTTTTCAATAGTTATTTACCATCTAGGAAGGCTCAATGGTTATTGTAGAGTTTCACATTATCTATGAAAAATGAAGGGATACCCGAGAGTTTCATTTTATCTTTGTAGATAAAATGATATAGTGAAATTTATTGTTATAAAGGAAGATGAAGTGTTAATATTGATTTTAATGTCATCTTAGAGGAAGATAAGTTGAAATAAATTTTAATTATATCAAGGAAGATAAAAAGTTATTTTTTATTTTAATGTCTTATAAGAAGATGAAAAAAGGTTATGTTGGAGTTATATTCATTCCATGAAGTATCAAGGTTTACATTGGTGTTTAATTTTATACATGAAGATAAAAGGATACAATATGGTTTAATGATATCTAATAACATGAATGGTTATATTTGTATTCAATTTAAAATAGGAAAACCAATGTTTATGCAAGGGTTCAATGATTTCAAGGATGATGAAAAGGTTTATACACGATATTTTTATAGTCTAGGAAGAAACAAGGGTTAAAATTATATTTTATATCATATTAGAAGGGAAAATGGTAATGGTAGAGTTTATACTATCAAAGAAGTATTATACTTTATATAAGGGATTTATGTCATCGATGAATATAAAATAGTTTTTTGTATATTTTGTTCCATACACAAATAAATTCTGGCCTGGAAAGGTGGTGGAGTTTCTATTGTGTTGGGATTGAACTTATGAAAGGAATCTTATATAACTAGGTTAATGGAATAAAAACCCATATAAATCATGGTTTGAGTTTAAATTCCCATGACATGGTACTCCACAAATCCTTGATAAATTATTATTTAAATTTCAATATAGTTAAGAATGACTAAGATGTAGTTTAATTATATATAGGTAAGGTGTGAAAACCATCATTCACAATTATTCCATTATTTTAAATCCAAGTAAGAGTTAATTACACCCAATTAACATCATGTTGTGAAGAAGATGTACTATAATGTTTAAGGACATCTGCTATGGGATAATAATATATAGTTTTAGGTTATATAGTAAGGACCAATATGTATAGTTTAATGTAAAATTGGATAAACCATATATCATTCAGTTTAAGGTTATGCCCATAAGTAGTAATTATATCATAAAAACGTACAATAAGTCTACATTTCTCAGAATGAGTCTCTATATGTAATAACAAGATATGATAATATATAATATGACTAGGAAATACACATAAGTATCTTGGGTGACCATGAGATCCATAAGATATAACATGGTTGGGTACTATCCTAAAAGTGAATGTAAATCATATTAATGGGGCATACATGTATGTTTCACAAGATTTGGGGCTAGTCAATGATATATGTGATAACAAGCTATATGTTGGACTTATACATGTGAAATATAAATCTTAGGGATAATTTATAAATTTATTGAGTATACATAACATTTTTTAAGATAATATTGATTAAACCATATGTTATATGTGTTTATAATTTTTAGGTTATGTGGCATGATCTAATAATAAGGAAACAATTCACTATGGTAAATTGGGTCACAAAATTTAATACCTTAAAGAAATAACCTTCTTAGTACTAATAGTTTTAAAAATATTGATCATTTTAGTCAGGGTATCCAACTAATTTAAATAGGTTTACTTATCTAATGTTTTTTAACATAGATATTACTAAGGTATTGAAAAAACATGGGGTCTTGAATAATGAAAAAAATTCCATCAGTTATTTCTCCATATGTTTAGTGGGTTATATTAAGTATATAATCTACTATTCCAATTTTAAAATTATTCCAAGGGGGATTCCTTTTTCAATGTCAAAATTTTAAGCCTTGGAGAAATTTTCTTTCCCAAATTCATTGTTATGAAACATTTAGGAAATCCTCTTCAAATATATCCCTTAGGATTATGATTCATAAATAACATATGAGGGATCATCTTTGTTTTTGGTTATTAGAGAAGTAGTAGATCACTATGCTTGGGGTGTTGTCTTCCTTGGGTTGTGACTATTCAGTTTCCACTTCCCTTTTCAAATGGGAATTTGGATGTTTAATTTATGAGAAAATTCAAAAACTTTACTGATACTATAACTTATAATATACAAATATTTAACATTGGAACTATCTGGACCCAGATCTTGGCATGCACGAGTCTTGAACTTGGTGTGAATTATTTAAGAAACCCACAATTCTCCAAATTATTTCTTTGGATTTATGTTATTATATTGAACACATTATGAGTTTCTATACACATCATCATTAATATAATACAACTATTCCATTATTTATATCAACAAGATTCTATAATTTTTTACTGGAATGTATTCCATTATAGTTATACTAAGGTAAGTTATCCTATTCTTTTTTATGAGCTAGAAAAAACATTCATCATTGATATAGAATGATCCTCAATTTATGGATTTTCTATCTATAACATCCCCATATCAATCCACATCACTAAATTGCATTATAAATTTCTTTTTTCCTTGGAAAATGTATCAAACCATAATAAAGAGTATCTTTCACATGACACTTTGTCCAATTCAATTCATTATGGGGTTAATTGTTTAGATTATTCTAATAACATGAAACTAAAAATATTACATAGATGATATTTAGTTGTGTTTTCAATAAGTAAAATAATATTCTAATAAACTTTTGATAAAGTGTTGAATCTATTAATTTTAATAATTAATTATTTTTAAATATCATTATATAATTCCTAATAGTTGAAACATGTTTGAATTCATTCATTCCAAATTCATGTAAAAACTTATTAGGATAATTTAATCAATAAATAAATATATAATCATGTCATTGATTAAATCTCAATCATGGATGTATGTAGCATGCTGACCCTAGATAGCTTGGAGTCGATGTCTACTATCAATTATATTGGCATGATTACAAGGAATCAAGTCCCGACAGATGAAGAGTTTAACTGTCCTTATAAACCAGATACATACATGAGTGTTGTATTAAAAATAAATAAACTAATTACAATATATTGTTTTTCTTCATTCTAAATAAATAACATTTAGGGTAGATTTATTCTATATAGAAAATATCTTCATAACATTCATAGTATTCTTCTTGAATTCCTAATAAAAAGAAACATAATAAGGGATATCTCAAATGTTATGTAATATAAAAATATAGTGAAATCAATACATAAAAATGATATTAGTCATTATGGAATGGTAAATAACTGAACACATGTGAAATATAATCAATAAACTCAATTGAATTATGCAAATAATATGACAATACAGTAACAGAAATCCAATGTCATTCAAATAACTAGTTAATGAAATATCAGTATGGAAAGCTATGACACTAAAATGTAGTCTATTTAATCAATGAATTGAAATTGAAATGTATACAAGTATATGTCAACACAAAATATAATGGATGTATAATAACTAAAACTAAATGAGTAAAATTATTGATTATTGGATGCCATGTTTCCTAGGTACATGGTAACTTTACTCTTAAGACCTTTCACAATAATGTTTACAACATATAGGGTAAATACCAATCTAAGGAGGTTAGAAAAATGACCCATACAATGAGACTAATGATGCATCAAGGGGATATCAATAATCAAACCTAACCCATGTCTTACTAGTATAAAACATTCCTCATATTGAACAATTGAAATAAATAATACACCTTATCAAATCAAAGTATTTAATAAAGAATATGTAATTATAAATATTTCCCAAAATAATAAAATAACAGTAAAATTAGACACCACATGTAAAATGGTATATGATTTGGGAAAGAGTAAAATCCATGATATATGATATATTTAATTAGGTGAAATTCAATGATCATAGAAGATTTAATATTTCAAATTGATTTCAAAAATGAATCAAGTATGTGAATATAAATACAATCGTTGACCAAATCAATCAAAAACCATCCAAAGGAAGTATAAGAATGGTATCAACACAACATACCATATGTGGAATGAAATAAAGGATTTTTGTCATTGATGAGTGGAAATAGTATAATAATATCTTTTGAGAAATTATTGGGGGATATATGCATTTTTTTTAAAAAACACTTTTAAAAAAAATTATTTGAAAATAAATTAAAAAAATTTATTTAGAAGAAAAATTTAAAAATGAAAAGGAATCTTCAAAAAGAACTAAGATAGGTAAATATTTCCATGTTATAAAACATAAATAGAACATTCATTTTTCATGGTAAAAAGGTAAGAAAAATGCATTGTTTAGAATGTGACAAGAAGATTACATTAAAAACATTAATAAAAGGAAAAAGGAGGGATACACATGTATTTACCAAATATTTTTTATTTTTTTAAATCAATTTAATAAAATATTGTTTTTATAAGAAAATAGATTCTCTAACTAAATAGAGATATAAATTAGGTTTTCAGAGAAACATTTTCTAATACATTTTGAGTACCAAAAAGATGGAAAATAGTTCTAATACTTGATAATGGTCATGAATAAATATAGGAAATAAAATTAAAGGTTTTATTGAAAAACTATCATATAATTTACTATAATGGAAGTAAAATTGAATGATCATTGATGTTATTGTTGTGGAAAAAAATTGTTGAACATTCCAAAGTGTCTCATACAACTTTGAATCATTTTAAATTGTAAAACTCATGGAGGAATAAAATTATATGAAAGTGAAAATAACATTATATTAAGAATATTCCTAAAATATCATGTTAAATGGTAGTATATACATAGTATAAAATATTCTAGGATCACAATAACAAATAAGTCTCAATATAATGTAAATTAAGTCGAAATACTTTACCTTGTATTTTCTTTTGGATGAACATCATTTAACTTATTGTAAAATAAAATTATGTTAATTATATAACTTCTTGAGATTTTTTTTTTGATTATTATCATTAATTTTATTTCAATCATTACAATTTTCGATAAAACCACTTAAATAATTATGTTTACATCAAATGTTTTGACCAAGATTAGTTTATGTGTCAAAACAAACGTTGGTAGGTAAACTATGGTTAAAGGGGTCATTATATAACATATCCATAATAATAATAATGAAATAATTATCATATTTATACATCAATTAAAAATTAAAAAATATCATTAAATATGGTCATGAAAAATTAATCAATGTTACGTTCATAGAGACGGTAGGCTATATGCACACATGAGTAACGTTCTCATTTTTCAATGATGATTATGGAAATAATGTTTGTAGAATTATATACTTCCATATTGATAATTATTTCATAAATAACATATTTTATAAATTATATATACTTATATATATAAATTGTTTTGATGAAAAAGGAGTTACAACTTGTCGAGGAGGTGGTATTACACACGTCCATGAATAAATTTATCACTTTTAAAGTGTGTGAAAGGGTAATAAATAAAATGATATATATATATATGAATAAAGTTAATTAGGTAATTAATGTCATATATATTTTATTTATGTCTCATATTTTTAATTATAATCATATTTTATACATTTCATGTATCCTGTGAAAAAATCACATCACTTTGAGGGGGAGATAGTCAACTGTTACACAAAAAATGGTATCATGTTAATGAAAAAAGAAATGTATTAGAGGTATGTGTTATAAAAGTTTTACAGTATTATAAAAAAATTAATATCATAAATATCATATATAATTAGAATTTCCATAATGATGGACACCATGATATGTGGTAAAGGAAAAATGAACAATCATCATTTCACAAGGCAGTAGTTTGTAATACCAAAAAATATTAAGCGTGTTACCCATTTGATGAATGTGTGTTTAAGTGTAGGTGAAACCCATAATATAAAAACATATAAATATATTCAGGATACTATTTTTATTATATTAAAATGTAAAAGGAATATTTGATTTGATGGAAAAGTAAATGAAAGAAAATAGATTATTGGAAATTGTTACTATAAAAATCGGGTAACTCCTTTTTGTTTATTCCAAAGAGCTTCCTTGAAAGGAATTATGTCCATTGGGAGGATTAAATATCAAGGTGTGTAATTTTTTTAAGTGAATTTGGTTGATATTGTCTAACACTATTCTGTTCGATAGGTGTGAGTAATGGGGAGAAGTGGTGGCCTTTTATAGTGCATAAAAATGACTAACTTGGTATTTTGAAAACAAGTTAGGTGTACCCAAGTGTTTCCTGGAAAAGTCATAAAAACCATAAAAATTAATACATTAAAGTTAATTTACAAATTATGGCCATCCAATTGGTGTTGGACAAGTGTTTTGGTCATTTGGGTCCCTAAGATTAAGGGTGAGTCCCTTGTGAAGATTAATTTTACCTTAACCGTTGTGATTAATTTTAAATACATTCCCTAATATTTTTTTAGAAACTAAGTTTATATTATTAGACATTATAAATTATTTCTCTTCTAAATACGGAATCTATTTTTTCAACTTACAATCATTAAAGTGGCAGAAAATAATAAAAAATTAATCCCACAAATGGGATGACAATAGGGGTTTTAAAGTAAAAAATGTCTAAAAGATTGAAATGTTTTTATAATAGATTTAAAAATTAAATTGATTAAAATTAAACAAATTGTATTAATTGATAGAAATAAAATATAATTAAAATTTAAAATCAATTAAAATTATAATTTAATGATATAAATAAATTAGATTGAAATGTAGTTTTGAATTAAAATTTAGTATTTTTAACTATTCAAAAAAAAATGATATATTTTATAAAAATATAAACAAAGTAACCACAAATTTATTATTTTGTTTCAAGTTAAAATAATATGTTTATTATTACTTATTAAATCAATTAAAGTGTGAGCATTCAGGTTTAAAGTGGGTCCTCCATTAAAAGGTGGTAAAATTGCCTGTATAAAAAATATTGGATTTTACGTGAAAAATAGAGTTTGTTCTTATCTTATGTGTATCACATCTAATTGATGAATATAAAAAATAAAATAGGTTAATTAATATTTCAAATAATTAGTTCATATTTTAAACAACATGGTCAACCCCCCTTGGGATTTTGTTTATTTCATTCGAAAGGGAAGGATGCTCATGGAGCAAGGCATTAATGATGGTCACACTTGGAGGGAGGGGAATTTTAAGGTGGATGATTTGGAAAGTATAGGGAATTATATAGAGTTAATTGCTTTGTATTGTTCACCTAAGTCCTTACCAGATGATTAAAATAAAATTTTAAGGAACTATTCCCTCGTCTTCATAACTTTCATCCCCTATGATATGGTGCCCTTTCATACTTCTTAATAAAAAGTTAATCTCGGTAATGCCTTCATTGTGACATCAACCAAATTTTCCTATATTTAATTGAATTTTTTTAAATTTATGATATTAATTTGAGAGGTTACCTTCTTGATCACACCTTTAAAAAACATATTTCAACCACTAAAATATCATTCTCACTTTAATATTATTCTCATGTTATTCAATATTATAATTCTTTCTCATATATTTTTGTTTTCTTTACCATGATTCATGCACCCTTAATTTTATATTTTAATATATATTATAAATTAAGATGTATGTTTTGGGTCCAAAAACACTTGAACACAAAAAATATCATTGAATCCTTATTAATTGATATAAATTATATTATTTTCTATTTTTTAATTAATTTCCTAGACCTACAATGATTTGATTTTACCTAAAATTTCATAAATATCTTATTTAAAAACTTGAAGATAGTATAATTTTTTTATAAATTTTAACCATCTTTATATGGTATGGTTTTTACTTTACTTCAAACATCCTAGTAAATATTGATTATTATTTTTCACTAGATTAATCTGAAACAATGATTCAATTTTTATGTATAGAACATGTAGTATTACATTAATAATGTATATAAACTATCAAACTAATAATTATTTACTTTTATTACTTGGATACATTAATAATGTATATAAACAATGATTTAATCATGATTAGAATTTTCATATTGTTTCTCATCTAACATAATTATCATTTTTAGTTATTCACTTTCTTAATCTTGAAGGATGAAATTAAAGGTATTATAATTAATAATATTCCTTCTCTAAACAATATAATTTTTAAACCACTCACCTTATTTGATTAATTTTTTTTCTCAATTTGGATTTGATTATTATTATGAAATTTATTTTTGAGATTTAAATTTTGATTGATTAATATTTAAATATTTTAAAATAAACTTTTTATTTACATATTCACTGTATACTACATGGTTGATTTTATATTTTTGGAAGCAAACAAACTATTGATTTGTGAGTCATCATCTAATGATTCTCTTTCTTATTTTTTATGTCATGAGAACTTTTTTAAAGTCTCTTTAGGAGTATCCCAATCATTATAATTTTTATTACTATTATACAGTCATTCATTAAATATTAGAAAATC
This sequence comes from Viscum album, assembly GCA_963277665.1. NCBI lineage: Eukaryota > Viridiplantae > Streptophyta > Magnoliopsida > Santalales > Viscaceae > Viscum > Viscum album. The sequence continues at coordinate 847,124,542 of OY728150.1, read as the reverse complement.
CTTCTTTAATAGACATTAAATCCATTATAAATAACATGGGTGAAACTTTCTTTTTTACCTTTTGATTTATATTGATTTCTCTCAAAATAATATCCTCTATTAGATAATTTATTTGTAACTTCATCATATTCATTATATTTTTTAATTTTAGAGGACACATGGAGGATACGTGACCAATTTTTTCATGGATTAATAATTTAAAATGAATATACCCTTTATAATTACATTTCCCAATTTTGAGTTTCCTCTGAATCAGAGAGAAACTATAAGTACAATATTTTATACTCTATTATTCATTTGAAAAAAACTACCCTTTATAAATATTCAAATACATCATATTATTTAAAGAAATTTATTTTAATTTATTTCCTTTTATTCTGATGGAATAAAATTTTACCATTTCATCATTAATTAGAGTACTATTAAATTCATTAAAACTGAAATTAAGATATATTTATCTCCATGTGTTGAGATAATGTACTCAAACTTGTATGGTAATGTTTGTATGAGTTTCTTTATCATAGTAGGGTCTCCACGCATTCCTCTATATCCACTAATGGTGTTGGAAGTTACATTAACTATGGTGAATAATTTATCAACATATTCATGTTGTAACAATATTACATTATTAAATTATTGCCTGAGGATTTTAAACCTTTCTACCATTACTTTGTGGTTTCCTTTTATTAATACAAAAAATATTTTCCCTAATATCATGAGTAGTTTTTCATAGCATGAAATTTTTTATTTTTTTTCTTAGGTAATGATTATAGTAGATCATTACTTTCTATCCCATACCTTTTAACATATTTATTATCAAATATATGCTATGTATATTCCTCTTTTTGAACTATCAAAAAATTAATGAAAAGAATAAATAACAACAATTATGTGTGAGAGATGATAAGGAATAATTATATACTTGTATAGATGAAATAATTTCCCATAAAGTGATGAAATACCATTACGATTAAATGAGTTATGTTGATACATAGTAATTTTAATATTAATTTCCAAGAGAAACACCACGCTCTTATACAAATTAAAATAATCACTTGGGATATGATTAACACTAATAAAGGGTGGTCGAGGATGAATCAATGTTAATATTTTATATTCCATACACTGATATCCCCCCAATTTTTTAGTATATATCTATATAATTTAAAATGGTGTAAGAAAAAAGAACACACAAAATTTGATAACAATGTTCACCTATAAGATATATGACCACATCAATAGTGTATTTTGTTTTTTATTGCATGTACACACAACACTAATTTTATTTTCAAGTAGAATATAAAAGAAAGGATATTCCCTTGAATATGTTATAATTTCCAAACATACAAGATTTTTAAAAGAACCAAATTATAAAAATAAAGATAGAAAAACTCATTTAAAAAATGATTACAAGTGTAAGAGAGATAAAAAAGGGAAAAAATACGATCTTCATGTTTCTACTCCTCACCTTGTACAGAAATAATATTGAGATGTTATAGACTCAACGTTTCTCATCAGAATTGTTTAAATATTCCTCTCTTAAATATTATTCACCAATTTCACCCCATTCTAAAACATTTGGCATAAAACATAATAAATTATCATAATTTAATAATATAAATTCCAATTAAATCCTGAAAATTATTACTATATAATTTTTAATTCCTTCAAAGAATCATGAGAGTTTACTCTCCATGGCCCTGAATAAATAACAACAACCTAAAATTTCATATGACCCTTCCCCCATACACTTCCTTGTCAATCTACCATTTAAATATTCAAACAGAACTATGGAATATTATTCAATAATATTGACAAATTTCACCTTTGATTTCCAATAAATCTCATGATTTCGTTCATCATGGTCTAAATTAATTATAATTGAATCTTCTCATTTTTATTTAATTTTATTGAAAAAAAATATTAATAATCCATTCAATAATGATAACATCATGTGATATAGTAATGGGGTCAGTGATTTTATCAATGATTAAGACTTTATGTTCTTCATGTGCATAACATAATACTAATATATGATTTTCTTATTTATAGGGAAATACCGTTCTTCTTTTGATATCTTCATAATGAAATCTAGTTTCTTGAATAATGATTTAAATCGTATTGATGATATTAAAATCAATGGAGAATAATACAAGCATTATTTGATATCAATTCTTCATCTGAAAACATTGTTTCAGAAATATACGTTTTTTTAAAAAATATTACATATTATTTGGAATATTAGGATAAATATTATGTATGTACTAGAAAATAAGTTAACCTTAATGTTCCATCTAATTTATTTTTAGTATAACATTACATCTAGGGTATTTAACATTATATATCTCAGTTCTACTTAATACTTCCAAATTATTAACATATAACATAAAGATACTATTAAGTATATGTAAATTCCCCTTAAATGTCTTCTATATTATATAACAATTCATTATATATCACCATGATGATCATATAAACATTTACGTATTGATTTTTACTCTTATTTTGGAGTTTTTACCTTTACACATGCATTAGAGAACTATTACATATTCTGAGTGACTCTTACATATTGAGGAGTTTTCCAAATTCTGACTCTTAGGAAACCTTCAACATTTATGAGTTACTATTTAGTATATCGTGAAAAATCATAATCACTATTACATATAGAGGATTTTTAAAAGATATCAATAACCAACAATATTATGTGAAACACACATAAATATTTCTTGGTTAATTATTTGGAAACAGATAACTCTATAACACACTAGAACTCATCTCAAAACATAAAATTATATTATAAACCTCTTTGAATTACCATTACTATGTATTGAAAACAAATAAAACATCATCCTTAATGGTTTCAACCATCTCGACATTTGTATTTTTTGTTAATAAATTATATTTCAACCTTCCATTTTAGAGATTATATTTCTCCAATAAAATTCTATTCTCACCCTCTATCAGAAATATAGTAAACTCTTTATTGTTTTTTATAAATAAAATACATTTTATTCTTAAAATTTATATCTTATACTTATACTGGAAGCTTACCTTTTTACCCTAAAAATAAAATTTAAGAGCCACGTTTCTCACTCTTATTGACAACAATGAAAAATAATATTGATAGTGCATAGAATTAGTTAATATAAATCCATATGAAATAAATTATAATATATATATATATTTATATATATATATATATTTGACCAGTATAAATATAGAAAAAATGGGGGATAATTGATAAATCAACGTTAGCCTTAAAAAATTCAACAACTGATTCAAACTCATGAAATATTTCTAGGAATTCATAAATAAATTTTTAATCAGTTTTCTACTCTCACTCAATAAATAGATTTAAAATATTAAAGTGAATGTATGTTTATACCTATGTAAATTTAATCTCCCCCTTTATACTAATTATAATAATGCTAGAAGAAGTGAAGTAAAGTAAGATATATACCTCTGGGTCTTTGGATAATGGTTTACACACCAATTATATATTTCATCTTCTCTAAAATCATCAATTAAATTTGGTTTTATAAGAAGGTAATAAATTTCATCATTGGATGGAATAAATTATACCTTTAAGTTAACTTCATAAAATATTTCATCCATAAATGATATTTAATATCAATGTGATTTAACCTTAAATTTTTCATCAAATTCCATGATATATTTATATAAAATTTTGATCACCCCCAATAACTAGTGGATATTCAACTATAAATTACTTATCATCATGTTGATACATCACCCAAAGAATCTATGAAACTACATTTCATTCAATAATATACTAAAACTAAGTTTAAATTAATGTGATAATTTATTTATCTGTGTAAATTCATGACATGTATCTTCCAGCAAGGAAGAATTATCTTACAGATGATGAATTTATATATTCAATATTTCAAGCACAGTAAACATGAGTATAAGATTTTATGTTTAGCCCTTTTTTATTCTAGATATTCTTTTTGCTTCAAATAGATGGGACTCCTTAGGATTTGATTCATACCTCACACAATGTGTAATATTATGAAGAATATTTGGCCCTGAAGTATTCATGTATAAATGACTACCATTAAATTTCCTAAATAATTTCTTATTCATACTTTTACCATCAGTATCTTTATTTAAAAAGGCTCCAACTTGAATTGGTGTAGAAAAATTATTATATTATTTGATACCAATTATTTTTATTAACTATTTTGTATGTTTTTCTTGAGAAATTAAAATGTTTCTAATAGATTGAATAATTTGAAAACCTAAGAAAAATAAAATCTCCACAAATAAATATATTTTAGCCTTATTTTTAATATATGTGGAACATTCATTACCAAATTTCACCTCATTAATACTAAAGATAATATAATTAACATACAGAATAAAAATTACCAATATAGTGCAAGTATCTATAATTTTTTGGCCTGAATCACTACACATTAACCATACTCATGATTCACATAAACTTAGGCGTGACTCCCCGTATTTAAAAGGCTGTAAACTATCAGAGAGGGTGTAAACCGCTGATATTTTAGTATATATTTTCCTTTAATTAAATACTATATTAAATATCTTGTATCACGCGTAACACCAAACTAAATCCAAACATGATGAATTTTATTATAATGATAAACATTAACAAATTATGATGTTATAATGTGATGCATCATTTAGAAAATTAGAAGAGCAAAGCCTCATGTAAATAAAAAAGTAATTATTAATTAAAATTATTTATTACAAAAATATTTATTATAGTATCATACATATTATTATTATTATTATTATTTAAAAATAATAACTTAATACAAATAATTTTATGAAATATTAATATTTAAAGGAAGATAAATAATTTCCAGGGGTAGTGATTAAAATTATATAATGATAATAAGGTTATTTTTTAGATAATTCTTTTGATAGTGTTTTATAAGAATCATGATTTAGTTCATATTGTGTCTTTGGGATTTTAAAAAATTGTTTAATCACTTATATTTTAAAACAAATTACTATGTAACATATTTTAAAAGAATGTTTGATATGTGTAAAAAATTATTTATAATTCGTTTAATAGATAAGTTATTCTGAAATATAATCACTAATAGAAATGGAAAATGGTTTCTTTATTCTACATATATTGTTTTATATAATATTTTTATTTAAAGATTGTAATTAATCATATTTAAAAAATTAAAATAATTATTTTAGTAAAATGGATTGATTAAATTATAATAATTGAAAATAAAACTTGTAAATAAAATCCAATAAAAAAATAAATAACAATAAGGAATTAGAGTTTAGTGATTCAAATTCAATGAAATATATTTTACAAATTTAAAAATTGTTTTATTACTGTATAATTTTTTTTAAAAATAAATTCTGAATATTTGTAGTATTAAATTTAATGAAATGTATTTAAAAAAATAAAAAAAATGAATAATCATTTATAAATTTATTAAAAATTCTTTTGAAATAAAGATGAAAACATTTAATGTTAATGAGATATTATTTTAAATGAATTGTTTAATTCCTATAATATATTATTATATTTATAAATTGAAAAAATTAAAATTATGAAATGTTTTAATAATATATTATATAGATATATAAAAAAATTCATCCAATGGTTTTTAATATATTATTTGTATATATTTTATTAGTAAAAAATATAATTTTATAATGATATGTAGCAATCATTTTAAAAAATAATATTATAAAATATTAAATATTTTTATTTTAATATATAATTACTATTATTTATAGTGAATTATTATGAATAAATGGTTAATATTTTCTCATTATTTTTTTATAAAATTAAAATGTCTATCCAGAATAAATCTTAACCATATTGAATACAGTTGGTTACAAAGAAATAATTTTCACAATTAATTATTTAAAATATAAATTCCACTTAATTGAGAGAATAATTACATAAAATTTATATGTTTTTGAAGTATACATAATTATATACCAATCATATAACAAATAATATATAATAAAAAATATATATGTAATCACTCATAAAAAGAGATAGTTTTTATTAATAATATAATATTTTTCAATGTATTATGTGATTTTATTTAAAAAAATTAAAAAATTTTATAATTATAATTTAATAGGAATTATTTTTTTAATAATCACATGGATATAATTTTATGCTGAATTTTGAATTTTTTTCCAAGATGCTGTTTTTTAGTGAATAATAAAAAATTCAATTTTTACGAATATCATGAATTTTTTGACAAAATTATAATATAAGGGTGACTTAATAATTAATAAAACAATTTATGAAAAAAATATTATTAAGTGTAAAATAATGAATTTAAAAATATTAGGTTTAATTTAAAATCCTATATGTGATATTTTGGAACGTAAATTACATTTTATACTAATGAAAAGCTATTTTGGTTCATTTCATTTAATTTAATAGTTGGAAGGTAACATTCAATTTTTGATTGTAATAAATTTAAAATCCCCTCATTTTTTTGAATAATATAGAAAGAAATTCATGTTTCTAATCCCTCTTCCAAAGGATTAGGCTGAAATGGTAAATTAATCAATATTTAACCCTAAAGACCCTTCTCTAGAAGTATAAATACCCCCTCTCCATTCCCTTGGAAAACAAATTCCCATTAACCTCTAAAATAAAAATAACTTACCATTTACCATATCCTATTTCTCTTATCACCCACATGAGTATTATACAGGTACTCATTTCCAAGCCTTCAAGGCTTTAGAAAAGGATAAAATCATTAACAAATAGGTAACCTTAATTCTGTTTTCTTTATTTTTCACTTTTTCCTTTATACACACTCAATAAATTTCCTTTTTATTCCATTAAAAAATATTTAATATATAATTATATAACATATTAATTTTATTATGATATTTTTATGACAATTTTTTATCCATTTTTAGTATATACTCTCTCTCACACTATTTTGAGATATTCGGACATTGGCCTATTTCATCCACCTCATAGGACATTGTCAATACATTATGTATCACTTATTATATTACAAGATATTCGGTAATATGTAATATAAATTTATATTAATATACTCTATATATATTTTTACTAAATTATTAATAAAAAATAATCAAAATCATAAAATCTGAATGAAATTAGATGGTTTAAAAGAAAACATGTCTTCAATCATTTCTCTTTTCAAATGAAATAGTAATAAATAATTTACATTGAATATAACTAATATAGAATTAAAAAATGATATATAATTATTTTTGGACTTATTTTTAATAATAAAAATTATTAAATAAGAGGTGCAAGCGTGATAGAATAAAATGGTTCTTAAAGTAAGCATTTCTTTATCCCCATTTTCTTTAATTGAGACATATTCTATATTCCCCACCTTCTTTTTATAGTGATCTATATAATACTAATTAATTTATTTTGATATAAGTTTTCATTAATTTCATTCAATTTAATAATCCATATCATGTTTTTTATTTCAAAATTATTTTTTTCATGAATTAACAAATGTCAAAAGGGTTTCTTATCTCGAAATTCCCTTCATCGAGTCTTATTTTTTATTATACACAAAATTTATTTAATATGGTGTATATAATTACAATTTTAACATATTATATCATGATTATATTTTTATTCATGATATTTAGTGTTCCTTCATAATTTCACTATATCTTTGGATATTGTTCTAATTATTACAAAATCTTTGAGGGGTTTTCTTGACTTAACTATGTTCCTTGACTCCTAAAAATTTCTTGTTGAAAATAATATTAAAATACAGATTTATTCTATCCTGTACTGAAATTATATTTTATTTACTCCTTATATTTTTGGATAACTTTCAATTTCACATCAAATAATTCTTCTTTTATGTTTTTTTTCATTATAATAGTTTTGATTACAAAGAGTAATTCTCATCCTCCCTTGAGTTGTTTCTCTTCCATGTATATATTATTTCAACACACAAATGTTTTTATTTCTTATTTCAAAATAAAAAAATTTAGTATATCATGTGATCTTCAAACATCTATTTATATCTTTCAAAATTCAATTTTTATTACTCTTTTAATTATGGGAGTTTCAATCAAGATATTTCAAAATATTAAAAATTGCAGTAATTTTAAATTTCATATTTTTATCATCAATTATAAAATTATTTATTTAATATTTAATTATTTTAAAATTCATATTATTTGGGATTATATTAAAGGTTTGTTTGGAAATATTTTCATTTCTCCTTCTTAGAATACTTTTTTATTTGAAAGAGGCTTGTATCTTTAATTTTTTAAATAATGAAGAAATAATTTTTTTTTATATTTTTTTTCTATTTTTATATCAATATAAAAAATATCCATCTACCTTGGATATATATATAAAAAATCAACATAACATATCATTTATGAAATAATACTTTTAGGTGATCAAATTTTTGGTATCTTCCCATCAAATTATGTAATTTCAATTGATTATATTTGAAAGTGTTTTGAAACCCATGTTATTTTCAAGGGTTTTTATGAAATGATAAATGGTTGATTTTATTTGGAACATGTATATATGTTTGACTATTATATGTGGAGTGGTGTCTCATATTATTCTTCAATGCATTGTTTAATGTTTTAAATATCATGTGAAAACAAAAGGTGGAAACGATTGGGTTTTCTCATAATAGAATGGGTGGGTATAATTGGGTTTCCACAGAACTAAAATTATTGGAATTATTGGGATTAAAAAATACTATTGGGTGGTACTGAATGGGTTTCTCACAATGTGATGATTTCTTATTCTTATTTATGTTTTATAGTTCTTAGATTGACCTAACTTCAATGACCTGACACATTTATATATTATATTACTATGTTTTTATCCAGGGATCATATTTATTTTCCCACATTTCCATATGCATATTCCATGGAATATGTTTTTCCTTTTTTCAATTACATGTAATTATACTACATAGAAAAATATTATTGTTCAATATTATTTTTAATCATATATTTATCCCATTTCATGTTTTCTTAAGCATATGATTTAACCATTAATGAAATGTTGATAAGTTTAACCATATTAAGAATTTCATTTGTACCTTTATTTTTATTTAATAATTCCCCATGAAATTTTATGCTTTAATATGTGTAAAATGAAGTTTTATAAAGAGATTATTTTGTGAGATGTTAAAGTAACAATGTGTAATAAAATGTTTTTCAATACTATCTCTAAAGACAATTTTTTTTTAGTTTTGGGATTGAGTGATCATTGTGAGATGTAGTGAATTATAAAAATTAATTAAACTATTTGTATGTTTTAGATTGGGCCACTAAAATTAGTGGCATATAAAATTTTAGTTATTTTTTTGGGCTTGGGACAAAAAAAATTATTGAAATCCAAAATTAAAAACCAAAATGTAAGAACACAAGAAAATTATTTTATTTATTAGGTATATGGTTTCAAGGAAATGTTAACTCAGTCTCAATACAATCAATTGAATATATAATCTAAAACCAATTATCCTAGGGATAATAACATTTAAAAATGCAAGTTCAATATTAACTCTATCATCACTTATTTCACAACAAGTGGGATTTACAACACCCATGGTTTGATACTTCCTTGGGATATGATTTGGATGACTGATATTCTCTTTATGAATATTTATAATGTATTTGAATACATTGTTATATCATGAGTCATGAATATATTTAGAATTACCTTATATATTTTCATCAATGATTGAAATTTATATAATTAGGACATAATTTATTTAAGGTGTATAATGTGACACCACAATATTTTTGCATATATTTTCTATTAAATAGATAATATGCTGAATCTTCAAGCAACTCCTTTTGACGTATCCTTCTCAAAATTGACAATGGATGGGCTCCTTTATAGTTGTTGAGTTCTCAAAACTAGGTGGATTCATCCTTGTAAATGAAAAATTTGGTTTTACTATGTCTAGATGTAGAACCAATCATTACTTCATTAAGTTACACAGATTATTCTAGAGTAGTTTTTTTGGAATCATCAATTACTTCAATGGTTTACTAACCTCATCTCTTGATACTCCGGAATCTGCAAGTGAAAAATTGAGCACACCCACTTTCTTGTCACTTCTGTATTTTTATCACCAGCATTTTCAAGTGAATTTTATTTCTATTGAACTTTTTGATGCCACAACCAGTTCAGAAGTATCTTCATAGAGTAAAAAAATTTATTCTAAAATGTTAGGAAAAGAAATGTTCTTTCTGGGACTTAGATGAGTCCTTTATTCTACAAAAATGTCCTTTAAATAGAACATATACATAAGATTTCATGGCATAGGATATCAAGGATGATGTTTATCTTTAGGCTTCACAAATTTCTGTTGTCAATGTGTTTTTCCCTTCATGTCTCTTTCATTTTTTGGGTACAGAACACAATGTGATAGAATCTTCTTCCACGGTGGTGCTATGATTTTCATGCAATTTTCAGTTTTTTGTTTTAAAATATATGGGTCTTATAGTATCAATTATTATATGTGATTAGATTTTATAGAAATATTTCATCGGATGAATCAAGGGAAGGTTACACAGTAATAATGATGATAGGCAAAGGATATGATCTAGTGAGATTCCTTTATCTTTCACTGCCCAAGATGATGAGCTAGATGAATTTCATTTTCTTCCTCCCATTTTATAACCTCTTATAATATTGTCTTCCAACTATTGAAAACACTTTTCACCTCATGTAATCACTTTGTTACTAATTTTCTTTAATATATATTTGGGGTATAAGTTGGTCCCAACACATACTTGAATCTTCTTGGTAGATAATATGTTGAATAACTTGTATCACATGAAACATTGTTCTAAAACAAACCATGATGTATATTTTGATAAATATAAACATTAATACCATTTGAGGATTGAATGTGAAACATCATTGAGAAAAATAGAAGAGTAAAAAATCATGTAAATAAAATAATAATAATTAATTTTAATATTTATTATCAATACATGTATTCTAGTTCCTTATATATTATTATTTTTATGATAAAAAAAAAGTTTTGATACTAATGAATAGATTTTATTTAGGGGTTAACAGTTAGGTAATTAATTATCATTTTACAGGATTAAAGGAATTCAGTTATAAAAGTGATTATTTTTCAAATAAATATTTTTAAAGGGTTGTATAAGAATCATGATTTATGTTTTTTTATTGTTTTTATGATTTTGTAAAACCATTTTCTCACTTATATTTCTATAATAAATAATTATTTTATATATTTGAAAATTTTGTTTGATATGTGTGAATAATTTTTTACCCTTTATTAAATAGTTATGAAATAATTACATATATTCACTCTTAAGAAAGAAAAACATTTGATTTATTCTAAATATATTGTTTTTTAAAATCGTTTTATTAAAGATTGTAATTAAAAATATTAAATAATTCATATAAATATTTTGACAAAATAGATTTATTAAATTTAATTAATGAAACGTAAAAAATTTAAATAAAATCTTAGAAATAAAAAAGGGATTATAAAAATAGGATTTTAATGAATTATTTTCTCTTCGACATGACTTACATAAAAAATGTTGTTTTATTATTCTATATTTTTTTTAAAACTAAATTACTCTTTTTTGTAGTATTATATTTAATAAAATATTTTTATTCCAAAAATAAATAAATAAATAATAATTAATACATTTTTATCAATTGGTAAGTAACGAAGATAAAAAAATTATTGATAAGAAGTGGTATTGTTTTCAATGAATTTTTTTATTTGAGTGATGTGTTTATATATTAATAAAGTATTGTAATGATTACTAAAAAATAATATTCATAAAATATATTGACAATATATATATATTAAATAAATTAAAATTTATTTATTGGGGTTTATCTTATTCTTTTTTGATGTTTTATTAGTTAAAAATATCATTTTAAAACATTAAGTAACTTGTTTTAAAGTAAAATAAAATTGTAAAGTATTTATTTTTTATGAAGATGTAATTATGAATTTTTAGAGTGTATTATTATCCAAAAATGGTTATAAAATATTGATAATTTTTTTTATAAAATGGTCATTAACATACATGTCCAAACATAGATCCTAAAGTTTGTTATAATAATTTTTTTTCTAAATTACGAATTCAAAAGAAAAATTCCACTTAATTTAGAGAATAATTTCATAAAAATTCACATTTTTTATATCAATAAATAATTTTTTATAACACATGTGATAAATAATAGATAATAAAAAATATAAATTAATCAATCAGAACAAAAGTGGTTATTTTTATTCTAAATAAGTTGTTTTTCTATGTATTATAATATTTTATTCAAATGTTAAATTTCAAAATATCAGAATTTTATGTTGATAAAATGACTTCATATTTGGAATTATCATATCTAAATATAGTTAGGTTACAAATTTAATTTTTTTTATGAATTTAAATATTTAGTGAATAGAAAATAATTCACTTTTTATGAATATCACAATTATTTTGAAATCAATATATGTAATTAAGGAGTAAAATAATCAATGGATAAATTAATATTTCACCTCTAGGTTTCCACCATCAAAACCACTTTCTTGGTCTACAGTTTACCTTATGAGGAGCTATAAATTGGGGATTATAATCATAAATATTCTAAAGTGGGGATCTTGAGACGGTAAAAACGGACCTCTTATATTTGTTTAAAAAAGTGTTTCAGACGGAAGAGATGATTTGTCCTCACTGATCCTAACATCGATACTCTAGATAATTTTTTCATCCATTGTTACTAACTTCAGTGATCTTTCCCCTAATCATTCACCCCTTCACTGAATTTTTTTTTGTGTTCTTTGGTTGTGTTTTGTTGGGTATGATTGATGTGATTTATCTGAAAGTTCTTGGTTGGTCTTCACTAAATGAATATAGGGGATGAGATTTTTAATTCTAAGGGTTCTCCCCCATCTTGTCATAATAGGAGTGCATTTATTTCCATCCATACCAATGTCATGATTTAGGCTCAAGGTAGGTTCCCAATCAACCAATTAAAAAATGGGGGTTTTGGAAAATAGAAAAAAAATATTATCAGTTAACCAAGGATTAAAATAACATTTAAAAAAAATATAATTTGAATTTATAATCCAATATGTGGTATGTTATAGATTAAATAATATTTCAACCTAATAATTTTTTTCATCTGATTGAGTTGATTTTTTAAAGGTTCTCTTCATTTGTTTCTTTATCTAAATGTCAAATAACCCTTATTTTCTTAATAATAAACTAAAAATTTTCTTAGAATCAAGAATTATCAATATTTATAGGGTTAAATGATAAAATGATAGATATTTTAACATTAATAAACCCATCTCCCCAAATATATATACCCCTCCACTTTCCATGGTAAATAACTTCTTATAGACCACTCAAGTACCTATATATACCCATTTCTCATCTCCTAAAGTTCTTTGAACACTCAAATATATTCTATAGATACTCAAACCTAATCCTTCCACAGTTAACGAACATGGGGTTTCATCTAACCAAAAACCCAACATAGTCTACCAGAAGCCCCGAACAGTGTCCTCAATTATAATATACTAGAAACCAGTGTTAGGGAATCATAAGATACACCATGCGAATGGATTTTTCTCTCATACATGAGAATAAATAAGTACTATAATGAAAATAAAAAAAATCTATATGGATATAAGAATAACTAAACATAAAAATTAATATGATTAATAAACTCAAGAATAAAGGAACAACAAAATTAGATAAAAAATTATAACATGAAAATAAATGGGCTAATGAGGAAGAAAAATCCAAAACTGAGGAAAAAACCCAAAAAGCTACATGGGATTCCGCATGACCCACAATCAACATCCAACCTCACATATCCCCTATATGATAAATTTCATAACCTGCCTTCACCAAAAACAGGGAAGGAACAACAGATTTCAGACCCTTCCTTCATTAAGTTGAAGGAGAGATAATGACCCCCTGAGAGCCACCTTCAATAGGTCCCGGAGTGGTGACTAGAACCAAGGGTATAGAATCACACAAAAGATGAAAGGTATTAACCTTTTTATTTTAATTTAATCGAGAGATAAGATAGAAATCCCAATAACACCCAAGCTGAAAGTAAAGATAAACCCAAAAGTAAACCATTCCCATATGCATGTTAAAAAGTAATGAATACAAGCCACCAAAAACTCTAAAGGTAAGGAACCAAGAAAAAGGAAAAAGAAAATAGAAACTGTCCCAAGTACGGTCCCACATGATCCCGGATGTCCTCCTAGAAACCTGAAAAAAGTTTTATATACGTAGGGTGAGCATATAAGTACACTCAGTAGGGAAAACCAAAGACTCTCGTGCACAAGTGGAGAGGCATCCTAATGCCCTGTGAGAAAAGAAAACCAAAGCACTGAGCAAGGAAAAACTATCCACCAATGTCTCACCAAGTCACACTCCCCAAATAATGCAAAGCAAGTAAAGTATAGTAATCGCACATCGATATTTGGGTACTCCGCACCACTTTCCCACTGGTTATTGAAGAAATCCTATGCATGGAACCAATCTCACCATTCTCACCATAGTCCCACTGCCACACCCTCCTGCACACACCTGGGCCACAACCACACATCCCGCCCATAGAAAACTGGGCCACAACAACCTCACGTAACTATGACCGCAAACACCTATACCAAAACAACCACTGCCATACCCGAAGACACCTGGGTGAGAAAGCTACCGTCATGCCCGAAGACACCTGAGCCTCATCTCGAAGATATTTGAAACAACCTTCCCATAAACACCTGGGGAAACCACCACAACCACCCCACCCGAAGATTATTGGGCTAATAATGGACCTCAGGCCATCACAGCCTTCCCGAAGAGTCTTGGGCTATCAGGGAAAGGGAGCAAAAATGGAGCTAATAACCAGCCACTCATATGAGTGTTGAAAAAACACCCTACCTATAAAATGGGGTGTTCGGCATGAAGTTCTCAACTTGGGTCGGTTTTGAATAAGAAACATAAAAGATAAAGTTATATGTATAGGTAACAAACACTCATCCCAACATAGGGGTTCCAAAACCTAAGCACAAACACCCTTGTTACTATTCATTCACAAAAGAAGTCACGACACTCGCGGCCGAGTCACAACTCATTCCCAAAATAATTCCCCACTCAACCATTCTTTTTTCCATGTTCAAGTGATCCCATTAGGGTAAATTCTTCACTATTGGGCAACTAATAGGCATTACCACAAGCCAAAAAGGAAAGAAACAACCAAACAAAAATTTAAGCATTCACACCCGGTTCTCTTTCAAAGTCACAAAAACAAAGGGATAAGTGAGATCCATCGAAGTACTAGAACCAAAGAAAACCCCGAGATACAGCCCCATGCTCCCAAAATCCTGGAGCCAACAGTTTCTCAAAAATAGGGGATTCCACCCTAATTCGTGATATAAGCAGAGTAACCACACATCCTCAAATTCACAACTAGAAAAAGTACAACAACAGGGGATCCCATCCCCACCCGTATCACCCCAGAAATCAGCCCGTGAAGAAACAACCAAACCACTACCACCAACACAAGGCAGGCCCATGCAGGTATTTTCACATTTAAAATATTTAACACACTCCATGGTTTCAATTCCACTATGCTTTAATCGGGGTTATCACATAAAAGGGTTGATCTTGGTGCTTTCAATTTATTTAACCGAGTATATTTAATTAAACAATTCCATGTTAAAGTTATTTAAACATCCAAGAGCACCAATGTCCAATAGTGCACAGAGAAATACCACCAACGTCCATGATTTTTAGTGATCATAGGCCCGTACAATTCGAAACACATAACAACATAAAGAGTACACCAAAACAATGATCACACCCCCTTTTCATTCTTTAATGGTCCGTTCATTATCTTCATTATGTTCGGTTTCATCAATTTCCACAGATGAAAAAGCATTCCCACACCGAATGATACACAGAAAGGAGAGGCAAAGGATAAAATCCCTACTTGGTTGATCAAAGATCGATGTTTTTCTCCATGCACCAAAAAAGGGGAAGCGCGACTCGCAGGGCTCCCGCACAGGTTCACCACTTTCCTCGGGAAAGAAAATATGTCGAACGCACAAGGAAAAGGATGAGAATATCCAAGAGGAAGGAGAATAAAATCCATCCTGATAAAGAGATGAGATCACAAGGTTACGGGATAAGAAATTTTAACACCATGGAAGTCGGATCATGGTTCTACCACACAGTTGGGTGGTTACACACGAATGAATTAATTATTATTTAATTGGGAGGTTTCGTGGGATGTTTAGATATTAATTATGGGTTAAAAACAGCCTTGAAACGCCTTAAAAGGTCAAAAAGGGCCTAAAAGAGGTGTTACGGGAAAAACTGTAGAAGGAAAACCCGACAAGGCTGGATAACACCGATCGGTCGCACCGATGGGGTGCGACCCCTTAGGATCCAAGAATTTGGCAAAGGGATGGATCATGATGGTCGGGGCCATTACATCAGATACATCTCAAACTGTTCTCACCCTCGAGAATCCAAAATTAGACCTGAAGGAAAGGGGGCTGGGAGGTCCAAACAACCACCCCAGAAGATACCTCTTAGGAGTGAACCTCTCTAACACAAGAACACCTTATCTTCGGAACAATCACGGACGTCCTACCGCTCCTTTCCCCATGAAACCACACAAAAACAAAAGACTAACCCGTCCGGCCATGTGGGAGAGGGGTTTCCCTTCTTCATTTTAAGATACTATCCGCTTTGGATGGAACTGACTCACCCGCACGAGTTTAGGAGCATGCACTTTAATGAATCCTAAATTGGAATCAGGTCCTCCACTCTCCATCCTTTAGGACACTTCAAACACATTCATAGAAAAAGGAAACTGGATATCCCATAATCAACATGGTAAAGCATTACATAGCAAACAAGTACAGACAAAATAGGATAAAACTCAAAAAAAAACTCTAGGTATAGGGCATGCATATGCGCTTCCCTCTCCCAGGTTCTCTCCTCAATCCCACCCTGCTTCCATAACATGCAAACCAATGGGATGGTTCCTCAAGGAAGCACCTTCTCCTAATGACCATCGATCATCACTGGCCATTCCATGAAGGTTGCATCATCTTCGATATCTATCTCTCCACAGTCAAGGACGTGCGAATAGTCATGTAGATACCGACAAAGATGGGACACATGGAAGACATCGTGCACCCTTTGTAGCTGTCGTGGAAACACCAGCTGATAGCCACCTCACCGACCCAGTGCAGCACCTCGAAGGGTCCGATGAACCTGGTAGAGATCTTAATTCCCCTGCCAAACCTCCGCTTCCCACACCGAGGGGAGACCTTCAAGAACACGTGGTCCCCGAACTAGAACTCCAAGGGCCTTCTCCTATCATCCACATATGACTTTTTCTATTCCTGAGCCGCCTTCATCCTCTCTCGTATAAGATACACCTTCTCCGTTGTTCTCTATACCACCTTCGGGCCAAGAACACCCGCCTCCCTAACTTCTGTCCAGCACACGGGTGAGCGACATGACCTCTCGTACAAATCTTTGAATGGATCCATGCCAATGGTAGAGTGGTAGCTATTTTCGGAGACAAACTCTACCATAGGATAGTGTAGCACCCATGAACTTTCTAATTCCAGGATGCATGCTTGCAGCATATCCTCCAAAGTCTGGATGGTGTGCTCTGTTTGCCCATTTGTCTGGGGGTGGAAGGCAGTGCTAAGGCATAGCTGGGTTCCAAAAGCATGATGTAAACCCCTAGAGACTCTTGAGGTAAATCATGCATCCCTATCCGAGACTATGGACCTCGGAACTCAACGCAACCGCACCACCTCGTCCACATATCTCTGTGCAAGAGAATCCAATGCACTCGACTCCCTGATCGCCAGAAAGTGATCCGACTTCTTCAACCAGTATACTACTACCCAGATGGAATCATAGTATCCTTGAACCTTGGGTATCCCCATGAAGAAATCCATCAAGATTTATTCCCAATTCCACTCGGGGACATCTAAGGGTTGCAACAAACCACCTGGAACATGGTGCTCAGCCTTCACCTGCTAGCACACTAGGCACTTGGCCACACACTCGAAGTGCCCATATCAGCACCTGAAGGCCATCTTCAGGATGTCTCCCTCATTCACCATCAACTGGTGATATCCAGACCGTATGTTGATCTTCAAGAACCATCTTTCCCCTTTCAACTGGTCAAAGAGATCGTATATCCTTGGAAGAGGGTAGTCATTATTAAACGTAACCTGATTCAGTCTCCTATAGTCTACGCAAAGCCTTATACCACCATCTGCCTTCTTCACAAACAACACAGGAGAACCCCACAATGACGCACTTAGTCGAACAAAACCCTTCTTCATCAGATCGTCAATCTGAATCTACAACTCCTGTAGCTCCGAAGGTTCCATCCGGTAGTGAGCCATCGAAATTAGACAAGCACCGGGCTGTAAGTCTATCCCAAACTCGATATCTCATCGAGGGGGTAGAGTTTTCACCTCCTCAGGTAAGATGTCCATAAACTCACTAATGATCCCCAGAACTTCTACCATCTCTACATCCACTGATTCAACTTATATCTCAGCTAACAAGGAGAGGAGGGGTTCTTCTCGCCTGCTGCCCTTCTGGACACCCCGCTTGCCAGTGAAAGTAACACGTCGGCCGCCTATGTTTGAAAACACGACCCTTACTTGGAAGCATTCTATGATGAAACATACAAAGAACAGCCAATCAATGCATAGGATGACATCGTATGGCTATATCTTCAATAGAAAGAGGTCCATAACTGAATGATGTGGCCCTATCGTCAGTCTATATCCTCAAAAAACATATATCAAGTTGGTCTGACCACTGACTAGTGTGCTCAGCACTAGGGGAACTGTAATTCTCTTGACATATAGACCCAATTAATGGGCTAGAATGGGTGTAACAAAGGAGTGCGAAGCTCCGGTATCAAACAAGACGTAAGCAAGGGTACTGAACAAACTGATCGTATGTCGAATGACCTCTGGTCCTACTGGAACTGCTACCTCCGTAGTGTGTAACTGCCCACGCCTGGATCCTCTGCCCCTCATCTGTTGGCCACCTCCCCGTCCAAACCCTGGTCAAGGTCCCTGAGGAGTGCCCTAATGTCAGCCTCCCCCTGCAACATCTGCCCTCGGAGGAGCGGGAGCTTGCTGAACCTACTGCTGCTGCTGGAAATGCCTCACTGGATACTGCTGCTGCTGAGGTGGGTGCTGAACCAACCCGCCACCGCTGTACTTCAATCTATCCAAGCACATATTCTGGAGGTGCCCATGGATCCCACAGACGTAGTATCTCGTCCCTGAGCCCAAAGAGAAAGGGCGAGGTCCGGGAGATCAGAACTGGAACTGCTGGGGCCTGCTCCCTGCCGGTCGAAACCTAGAGGTCCCTGATGCTGGAGGCCTAGTGCTGACGGCCTTCCCCTTTGATGATCCCAGCTGGATCACCTCTCGTGACACACCTCCCAGCCTATGCATCCTCTCCACCACCTCTACCTTCTTATGGACCTCCATGTACGTCAGCAAGGTGAAGGGGGGTAACAGCGTACTGGAGGGAAGGTCGGAGCGCCTCCTCTAAACGTCTCTCCTAAGACTCCTCATCTAGAAAGAGGTTTGGAGAAAAGATGAGGAGATCCTTGAACTTTATCCCTAGATCCCTTACTGACATAATCCCCTTCTAGAGGGAGATTAGCTCCTGCCTCTTCTCATATTTCATCGTAGAAGAGAAGAATTATGTCCGGAACTCCTTCTCGAAATCAGCCCATGCCACCTTAGTCTCTATCCTTTCCCCCAGGTAGAGCGTCCACCACTGAAGCGCTGCTCCCTGCATCTAGATCACAGCTAGAAGAACCCAGTACTCTGTCGGATCCCGGTTCAAGCCTAAATCTATCACCAACTCCTCTAGAAAACTCCCCGTCTTCATATCAGAGGTGCTGCCCTCATACTTTTTGAGGGTCTGTCGCTGGAAGGCTCGAAGCGTCTTCTTCCACTAGTCATCCTCCTCCTCTCGATCAGCCCTCTGCCGATCGGCCACGTCAACCTCTTGGGCCTCGATTGCCCTCACCAATCATGGTTTTCTCCCAAGTGCCATAGCTGCAAGGTAAACAAGGAATGCCGAAGCCCAAGTAGTGCAGAATATTGTTCTTAATTTTTTTAATCTACTTATTTATTTCAATCCCCAAACATCCCAGAAAAACGAGAACAGAAGTCATTATGATGCATTTACCTTTCCTAGGGTCTCTACCCAGTAATCAGTGTAGCCTCACTTAGTCGTTCGGTAGGTCCAGAGTCCTTGCATCGGATCATGGGGGGCCCTAAAATCTCATGTCCTAGCCGGTCTTCCCTGGCCTAATTCATGCACCAAGGTCACCCAACACTGTTGCCATACCATCCCATGAAATCCTCACTATGCCTAACTCTAGACTCCATCCTATCTCTCAACCCTTCCTATGATACCATTATATCACAACCTTCCTTCACTAAAAGGAGGAAAGGGACATCAGATTTCTATACCCTTCTTTCTATAATTTTAAGGAGAGATAATGAACCCCGAGACCCGCCTTCAATAGGTCCTGGAGTGGCGACTATAAACAAGGGTATAGAATCCCACACAAGATGGAAGGCATTACCCTTTTTATTTTAATATAATAAAGATATAAGATAGCAATCCGAACAACACCCAAGATAAAAGTAAAGGTAAAGCCAAAAGTAAACCATTCCCATATGAATGTTCAAAAGTAAGGAATACAAGACACCATAAACTCCATAGGTAAAGTACCAAGTAAAAGGAAAACGACAACAGAAACTGTCCCAAGGTCCAAGCTACTACGGTCCCACATGATCCCTGATGTCCTCTTGGAAACCTGAAAACATTATTATAAATGTAGGGTGAGCATAAAAGTACACTCAGTAGGGAAAAACAAAGACTCTCATGCACAAGTAGAGAGGCATCCTAATGCCCTGTGAGGAAAGAAAACCAAAGAAACTAGAAAGGAAAAACTATCCACCCAAGTATCACCAAGGCACACTCCCTAAATAACACAAGGCAAGTAAATTATAGTAATAGCACATCGATATTTGGGTACCCCGCGCCACTTTCCCACTGGTTATTGAAGAAATCATGTGCATCGAACCAATCCCGCCATTCTCACCGCAGTCCCACTGCCACACCCGCCCACAAATACCTGGTCCATAACCACACATCCCACCCATAGACACCTGGGCCAAAAAAACCTCACGTAACCATGCTAGCAAACACCTAGTCCAGAACAACCACTAGCATTACTGAAGACACTTGGGACAGAAATCTACCGTCACGCCCGAAGACACCTGGGCCTCATCATGAAGATACTTGGGAAGCAACCTTCCCATAAACACCTAGGTAAACCACCATAACCACCCCACCCAAAGATTCATGGGCTAATAATGGACCTCAGGACATCACAGCCAGCCTGAAGAGTCTTGGGCTATCCAGGAAAGGGTGCAAAAAAGGAGCTAATAACCAGCCTCTCATACGAGTGTTGGAAAACACCCTCCCCATAAAATGGGGTGTTCGGCACGAAGTGCTCAACTTGGGTGGGGAGAGAATAAGAAAAATAAAAGCTACAGTTATTTGTATAAGTAAAAAATAGTCATCCCAACCTAGGGGTTCCAAAACCTAAGCACAAACACCCTTGTTACTATTCATTCACAAAAGAAGTCACACCACTTGCGGCCGAGTCACAAATCATTCCCAAAATAATTCCCCACTCAACCATTCTTGTTTCCATTTCCATGTGATCACATTAGAGTAAATTCTTCACTACTGGGCAACAAATAGGCATAAACAGAAGCCAAAAAGGAAAGAAATAGCCAAACAAAAATTTAAGCATTCACACTTGGTTCTCTTGCAAAGTCACAACAAAAAAGGGATAAGTGAGATCCCTCGAAGTACTAGAACCAAAGAAAACCCCAAGATATTTCCCCTTGTTCCCAAAATCCAGGAGCCAATTGTTTCTTAACAACATAGTATTCCACCTCAATTTTTGATATAAGCATAGAAACCACACAACCTCAAATTCACAACCAGCAAAAGTACAACAACAGGGGATCCCATCCCCACCCGTATCACCCCAAAAATCGGCCTATGATGAAACAACTAAACTGCTACCACCAACACAAGGTAGGCCCATGAAGGTATTTTCAGATTTAAAAGATTTAACACACTCCATGGTTTTAATTACACTGTGATTTAACCGGGGTTATCACATAAAATAGTTGATCCTGGTGCTTTCAATTTATTTAACCGAGTATATGTAATTAAAAATTCCAGGTTACGGTTATTTAAACATCCAGGAGCACCGAGGTCCAACAGTGCATAGATAAAGACCACCAACGACCATGATTTTCAGTGAGCATAGGCCCATACAATTCACAACACATAACAATATAAAGAGTATAACAGAAAAATGATCACACCCCCCATTTTTCATTCTTTAAAGGTCCTTCCATTATCTTCGTCAAGTTCAGTTTCATCAATTTCCACAGAGGCAAAATCATTCCCACCCCTCATGATACACAGAAAGGAGATACAAAGGAGAAAATCCCTACTTGGTTGATTAAAGATCGATTTTTTTCTCCACATTCCAAAAAGGGGAAGCGCGACTCGCAGGGCTCCCACATAGGTGCACCACTTTCCTCAGGAAAGAAAATACTTCGAACGCACAAGGAAAAGGAGGAGACTAGCCTAGAGGAAGGAGAATAAAATCTATCCTAATAAAGAGATGAGATCCCAAGGTTATGAGATAAGAAATTTGAACAACTTAAAAGTCGGATCATAGTTCTACCACCCGGTTGGGTGGTTACACATGAATGAATTAATTATTATTTAATAGGGAGGTTTCTTGGGTTTTTTAGATATTAATTATGGGTTAAAAATGGCCTTGAAACACCTTAAAAGGTGAAAAAGGGCCTAAAAGAGGCGTTACGGGAAAAACTGTAGGAGGAAAACCCAACAAGGCTGGATAACACCGATCGGTCGCACCGACCGGTCGCGCCGATTGGTCGCACCGATGGGGTGCGACCCCTTAGGATCCTAGAATTTGGAAAAGGGATGGATCATGAGGGTCTGTGCCATTACAATCAATGCAGGTGAAACAACTTGAAATGAACATGGAGCTGTAAGATATTTTAAAGAGGAAAAATTATATAAGTTTCTACCCTCTATATCTAAGAATAATATCTCATATTACATCCTAACAATGCTATTTTTAAATAAAATAGAAAAATTAACATTTTTATTTGGCATTACAAAAGAAAAACACACATCAATATCATGTTAAAATGAATTTTTGTTTTATATTAATTAATTTGAGAAAATATCTTAAAAGACATTTTTACCATGCCCAAGCCCCATGGAAAACTATTTCTTTAAATACCCTCTTTAGAACCATTTCACAAAAAAAATATTTTGAAATATATATTTCCAAATAAATAGTGTTTTCTAACATTCAAATAGTTCTGTAAAACATCATTGAAAATAATTTCCAATTAACACTATTCAAGAATACATAAAACACCATTTTTAAAACCCACACACATTGGGGTTTGACAAATAATCCATTTACACTTATTAAAAAATAGTTCAAAATTATTTTTAAAAAAATTTAGACTTAAATAACACCCCATTAAAACTCTTTAAAAAACAGTTTGAAAGAATATTTAAATCACAGTTTCCCTTTACTTCCTCTAAATAATTTGACAAACCATTTTCAAAACATTTTAAAGATAACCTCATATAATAATAAAAGGAATCATGCTATGAAGAACCACTATGTCAAGTCATAAAACAGGGATAAATAATCAAAAATAACATGGGAAATAAACAAAAATCTAGGTAACATGGGATGCAATCTAAGCACCTAGATAAATCCCCTAAACTGATCAAAAACAAGATCATAGTTTCTTGCATCTAACAAAATTTCATTAAGAAATAGGATCTAGAATGAATTAGATTAACCCTATGTTCTTAGAGAACTTAGCATGTATTTAAATTTAAGTGATCTATCGATCATTCCGGGCCTCTCTCTTGGTCCCCACCTAGGCTCTTCTAGTCCTCACTTCCCATGATCTCACTTGATATATGAAGAAACAATCCCCTCTATGGGAACTCTCAGTCCCCAGGAAACATTCCTTAACATACATCAATCTAGGTTAGGAAAAACACTAACTATTATACCTATCCCATCTTCGAATTCCTACCATGATGTGTCAAATAGATGAGAATAATCAATCATTACATAGATTAGATATTAAAAATTTTGGAATCACACACGGTTCACCTCCCACACCCTCACAAGGATGTATACCCATATACATCAAAACACAATAATAATAAAAGGGTAGAAAAATAAACATCCTCTAATCATATCATAAGTCACCATAACATAAACGATTCACAAGTGGTGAAAGAGGGCCTCATATATTTTATAAAAACTCATTTTTCATAAATTTTAAAATGAGACGCCTCTTCTAAAAACATGTTTAGTATTTCTATCCATCTCACCCATTAAAAAACCTGTAATGGCATAAACCTAGTTTCCCAAAGTCAGTGCATTATTTTATTACATTGGCATGATAAAAAAATCAAGTCTTGAAGGATCAATTAGTTTATGAGCCTTTGAAATACTAGATTCAAAAATAAGTTTTACATTACATATTGAAATGAAAACAACATAGTATCTCATTTGAAAACACTCATATCCCTAAAATTATCCCCACATGTCATTCATAATATACTTCTACACATCCTAGGAAAAAAAAATGAAACATAAGAAAGGGGTGAGATCAGATTCATAGTAAGGATAAAGAAAATATAGAGGAAGATATCATAAATAAGTATAAAATTTTTATGGCATGGTATAAAACTAAAACAAAATCCTTTTAAACATTATATTTAACATTATATAGAAATATTAAATCTGTTAATTCCATTTAAACATGCACATGGATATTATAATATTCTAATAATCACATTAAAAATCAATAACTAACTCACAATGAGGTAATTAAAAATGTCAGATATCATAACCATATCGTCAACGCCTTGTGCCCAGACCGTAAATAACCATACTGTCAAGGTCTTGTGCAAATACACTAGTT
Source organism: Viscum album (assembly GCA_963277665.1). NCBI lineage: Eukaryota > Viridiplantae > Streptophyta > Magnoliopsida > Santalales > Viscaceae > Viscum > Viscum album. Next base: position 847,099,370 of record OY728150.1, on the reverse strand, counting down.
TGTTGCATGAGACTTAATGATGCATCGAGGGGATATAACGGGCCCCACCCAACACTTAATAAGTCTAATTCATTCCTTATATGAAAAGGGTGAAACAAAAAAATAAATAGTCATATTAATACTAGCATACAAAATGTTAATAGGAACCGTATACCATGAATGGTATAAAATACCACAAACATAATCAAACATATCATAAAACCTTTAGTACAATATGGAAGATTATATCATAATAAATCAACCTCAATCAAACATAAAATAAAAAAAAGTATGTTGACAGAAATGAAAATAATATAATAAATTCAATAAATATCTTTGAGAGAAATATCCTTTTTTGACTTTGAAATTATTTAAAAGACTCATAATTATGAAAGAAAACATTTCGTATGAAAAAAACCTTGTAATATTGTAAGGGAAGCTTCAAAATTATAAGGATTAATAATGGAGAAAAAATACCCTCCTTCCGTATGAGTTAAAAAACCATTCCTTATATAATTTGAAAAAAAGTCTTAAAGTACCTCATTTGGAAAACAATAGAAATATTCATTTCAAAACATTTTATAAAAAGTCAAGAATTGGTAAAAATTTCATTTAAAAATTATAGATAATATTTTGAAATACATTTAAAAAAATAGGGACATGGATGATAAATATTTCCTATTAGATACTGACATATAAACAACATCGAATAATAATGAGATTGTGAAATTAACCCTTACCTTGTTCTTTCCTTTAGTCGAGGGTGTATTAACCTATTCTTTTTCAGGTATCTCCTTTTGTATTGAACAAAACGACTCCATATAATGGATTTCTGCCCAAAGTAAGGAATATATGATGAATTTAGGGATGTTGAGAGAAGAAATTGGAAGTTTCTTACTGAACTATATGGTTTTAGATATGTGAATTGAAGAGAAGGAAGTGTGACATTTTATAAGGGAGGTGAGGGGTACTTTTGGAAGATATTCAAAAATTAATTTATTATAAATTGGTTTTGGGTTTCAAATCGATAAAAAAGTGATTTATTTCAAATAAAAGATTAGTATGGGTTGAAATTCACCCAGTCAATGATTTATAGAAATATTTAGGTCATAGAACAATCTATATCTTTTGGGATTAACCCTTAGTTAAACAGATTAACTCTTACCGTGTCTACTTGTCTTTTTAAATTATAGGGTTAATATAGTTACTTTAAAATGACAAATGAACCCCAATTGAATCATTAAAGATATATTTAACACTATCATAGTTATTTGGTAGAACATGACATTTTTATGAATTTTATAACAATTAATATAACTTATTTTAGTTTATCATTTATGTTAATTTTGATATTATTCAATATTTTTTTAGAAAATATAAAACCATCATGAAAACTTCAAACAAATTCTTAAAATATTTCACATACATTTATATGTTATCTATAAAATTCTGGGATGTCATTAATTAAGTAGAATTATATTTTTTTAATTATTTTAATTTCAAGTATTTAATATTTTTATTACTAAAATAATTTTTGTTTCACTATTGTGTCATTATTAGTGGTAATTATTTAACCCCTAAAAAGTATAAATAAATTACTCTGATGTATATAATTATTTTATCTATATAAATTATATTTATTATTGACCATATGGCTTATAAAACATAATATTAAAAATGATATAGTTATAAAAAGTTTGAATATTACATTTTAAACTATTCTTTAAATAAAATATAATAAATTTCATAATCTCAAAAAAGTTGTCTAAAAGAAACATATTTTTGACCTAAGGTTTATTTTTGTCGTAAAACACTTATCCAATGAAATTATGACATGTTTTTGTGTAATATTATATTTTTATAATATTATTTTTACCTTTAATTACACTATTTACCTTTAACCGAGGTAAATAGAATTCAAAAGATACTATTCACCAGAAATTTCTTTTTATCCTATTAGACAAAATTTTCTCATACTGATTACAACCATCTATGTCTATTTTTCAATATTCAATCCATAGAAGTGGTAAAATTACATTTAATTCAAATCATCATATGTGTTTAGAAGGTAGGTAAAATAGACGTTCAAAAGTTTAACAAAATATGAATGTCTAATTATATTATAAAAAAATTCCTATGACCTAAATTGGAAAAATATATTTATTATGTATCTAATTAAATTTTAAATAAATTTAATGTAAAATAATTTTTTAAATGAAAAAGTTGGTTTTTTAAAAATACTGTAGTATTTGTCACTATTCATCAAAAATTGAAACCTTCAAAAAAATTCAAAAAACTCACCAAAAGCTAATTTTGATATTCTGAATACGAAAAAGAAGCCTATTTTAATAAATATTTTTTTAAATTTCATAATTTTGTTAATAATATTCATAACATCTTTTTAAATGACTAGTTTGATAGGTCATGGTGCGCTCAAACTCATTGCTATGTGCAATAAAAACTATTGAATTATTTAAGATGAATCATACAATGGAAGATTGGGGTGCTACATTATTCCCTCAAAATAATTTCATCCTAAAAATTTCAGGAATATCACTTCATAAAAAGATTGAGGTGGTTCTTTATTATAATTTCTTTAGGTTCCCACATCACCTCTTCCATGTTATGGTTTCTCCAAAGAACATTTACCAGAAAATGCATCTTATTTCTCAAAAATTGTTCTATAGTATGAATGATCTTAATAAGATCTTCATAGTAAGGTATATTGGGTTACTGTTATATTTCTTCATAGCTGAGAACATACGTAGGGTATGGAACATATTTCCTCAACAATGATACATGGAACACATCATGAACATTAGAGAGACATGGTGGAATTTTCAAACAGTAAGCTACAAATCCAATTCATTATAGAATCTCAAAAGGTTTGATGTAATTGGGACTTAATTTACCCTTATTACCTAATTTTATAACACCCTTATATGGATTTACCTTTAAGAAAACACGATATCCCACTTATAATTCCAAATCATTCCTTTGCTTATCGGTATATCTCTTTTTCCAAAATTGGGATATTTTGATATTGGTCTAAATAGTATTTATCTTTTATTTTATTTACTCAACATGTTTTGGGCCTATGAGTTTTCTTTCACCAACATCATCCCATCAAGTCGGTGTATAAATTCTCTTTCAATATAATGCTTCACATAACGCCATATGTATACTTGAATAGAAGATATTGTTATTGGAAAATTCTACCAGAGGTAAATACTGATCCCACATACCTTAAAAGTCAAGTGAGAAAGATATCAACATGTCTTTTATGGTCTTAACAGTCCTTTGTGATTGTCTATCAATTTGTGGGTGATAAGCTGTGCTCAAACGAAGATGTTTATCTAGTGAATTCTGATTTATTTTCCATAATTTTGATGTGAAACAAGGATCACTATCATAAACAATAGATAACAGTACACCATGAAGTCTTAATACTTCATTAATGAAAATTATTGCCAAATATTCAAGTGGTAAATCTTCTCTTAAAGAAAAAAATGTTCTAATTTGGTAAGACGATCAATATTAACCCATATCACATAATTTATTCTAGGAGTCTTTGTTATACACATGATAAATTCCATCGTAATGTCATCTGATTTCCACACAAGTATATGAAGAGGTTTCATGACTCCTTTAGAATGTTGTTTTCTAGCCTTCACCTATTAACAAAACAAATACCTCGATACATAATTAATAATCTCTCTCTTCATGTTTTCGCACAAAAAAATTTCCTTCAAATCTATATACATCTTAGGACCACCTGGATATATAGAGAAATTAGATCTCTGAGCATCATCCAATAATTCAGTTTTTTTTCTCAGGTATATCTAGAACACAAATCCTCTTCCCAATTTCAAAATGGCATTTTCAAATACAATGTCAATCAGTCTCCCATCAATCACACCTTAAATTTTATTTTTAAACTCGTTATCATTAGACTGAGAAATGTTTATCCTTTCCATTGAAGAGGGTTTGGAAACCATTGGAAAAGGTAGTGATGCTTTATGTTCCATGATAATTTTCAGCTCCGTGGTCACCAGATCCATGAAAATAGGATCATTTTTGACTCTCATTTTGTTTAGAACTCCCTTGTCATTTTTCTCAAAGCATATTCCACCTTATTTTCCTTTCCTAGGTGTTAGTTTATTGTGATACTCTAATCATTATGTAACTCAATCAATATCTTTTGTCTCTTTTTGAGTTCTTTCTAGGAGAAAATACATTTCAAACTGTTGTGATTATTATATATCTCACATCAATCACCATAGAGATATTATCCCCATATCTTTAGGGAAAATATTACCACTGATAACAAAATATCATGAGTTGGATAGTTTTTTTTCATGAATTATTAATTGTATTGATGCATAATAAACAAGCCTATCTTTCTTCATGAGGACACAACTGAGTACTCTCCTGGATGCATCACTATAAATCACAAATCTATCATTTCTGGAAGGTAATGTCAAGATAAGAGCATTGAATAATCTTATATTCAATTCTTCAAAAAAATCTTCACACTCTTTTGACCAAATGAATTGACCCCCTTTTTGTATGATGTTGGTTAATGGGTTAGCCAATCAGGCAAAATTCATAATGGAACACTAATTGTATCCAACTATAGAAATAAAACTACATACCTTAGTTATACTCATAGGTGTTGGACGTTATTTGATTGCCTTTATTTTTGTAGTATCAATATAGATTCCATCCATAGAGAGAATATGGACAAGAAAAGAAATTTCTTGAAGCCAGAATTCACACTTTCTAAACTTCCCATATAGTTCATTTCTTCTAAGAGTCTTCAAAACAATTCATAAGTGGTTCTTATGTTCTTTATATCATTTGGACTATACCATGACACCATCAATGAATACTATAAAAAAATAATGATATACCTTGAAAACTCTATTTATTAGATCTATGAAAATAGTGGTTGTATTAGTCAATCCAAATGGAATTATAATAATTTCATAATGAAAATACTTTATTCAAAATGCTATCTTTGGAATACATTCTAATTTTAAACATAATTGATGATATCAATAATGAAGTTTAATCTCGAAAAAATAATGTGCTCCATAAAGTTTATCAAATAAATCATCTATAAAAGGAAGAGTATACTTGTTCTTTATTTGAATAGCTTTTATTGCTGTATAGTCAATGCACAACCTAATTAGTCTGTCTTTATTATTAACAAAAAGAGCTGGGGCTCCCCAAGGAGAATCAAAAGGGAAAATAAATCCCTTATTACTCAACTCCTCTAGTTGTTTCTTCAGATATACTAACCACACAGTGGACATTCTATAGGGATTTTTTGATATTGGACTTACATCAGGGATTAAATCAATAGTAAACTCAACTTCTCTCTCCCAAGGATACCCTGGTAAATCCATTGGAAATAAATCAAAATATTATCATACAATTGGTTTATCCTAAATTTGAATATTTCCTTACTCATTCTTATATCTTATTTCTCTTCCTCTCCAAGAACCTCATTCAGTAAAGATACTGTGGGTGGATTTTGATAATAATCAGGTGATGATGTTTATTCTCTACAGATAATGGATTCTACAACTACCTAAAATATCGCAATTTCTTTCTTCATTAAATAAATTTTCACATCATATTTTTATTGATAATATATACCAAGGATTATATAAAAATATACCATAGGTATAATGGAACAGTCAGAAGATAAAGCATGTTTATATGCTATAATGGTAATTTCCTAACAGATCTTTGTCACAATGACACTTCCCTTAGTGGTTTTTACTAACAAATACTTTGTTAATTGGAATTAGAAATATCTATTTTTTGAAGAAAATGAGGAAGATATTAAGGAATGTGAGGATCCATAATAAAATAAATATTTTAAAGACTATAAGGAAATGATTAAAGTAACTACCACCACATCCTTAGGAACTTAAACCTTAGCTGTTGTGATAAAAAAAGATTATCCTTGACCCCTTGGCCTTTTCTGGGGCATGTTTCCTTGAAAATTTGGAAAATCATGTGCATAATGTCCCATCACTTTACAATTATAACACTGAAAATTTAAAGTTTCTTTCTTCCCCATACAATCACAGGCATGGTGGCCTTTTTCTCCAAATTTGTAATAAACTCACATCACTTTTAAGCATGTACTAGGGAGTTTCTTCTTACAATTACTATTGGATGGAATTTCATATTTTCCCTTTTCCCCTATTTATTTTTCCAATGTATTCATCATCTCTCTTATTCTATTTCTTTCCTTTAAAGTAATAAAACACAAACTATTCCTTTTATGTCTTGACAACACACGGGGCTATATCTTAGTATGATGAGAATGATTATGAGACTAGTGTCCGTTATAGGAGTGGATTTAACCCATAAATGAATTGATCAATCTTACATATTGGGTTATGTATGTATTCTTCCACACACCTTTCCAACCGTGTAAAGTTAGCTTCATAATTTGCAAAATTTTCATCCTCCTTCTACCCCAAAATCATAAATTTCCTCTTCATATCTGCTCGTAGATCATGAGGAAGATATTTTTATATAAAGTGTTATCAAAATTCCCACCATTACCAATTTTAGACATCTTCATCCTCTTTTATGTTTTTAATTTTTGACCATCATTGAGTTTTGTCTCTTGAGTGGCAATAGACAACCATAAATTTTTTTCCCTTTTCATACCCCCTAAAGCAAGAAATATTTTCTCTAAGAAACTTATCCACTAATAAACTATATAAGGATTTGTAGTTCTATGGAATTTTGGGGGTTTTCCCCTCATGATGTTTTCAAAATTTTATTCTCCACATTGTAGAGAAAGATGCTCTATATGGGTAATTTTATAATTCAGAACCTGAGTTAGCTGTCCTAGTATAGTTATAGATTGTTCAGTTCTAGTTGTATCACCAGCTCTAATATCATTATATTATATAGGATGGAAATCCCTACATGGATCATGTGTGTGGATATAGTTTCCATTCCTTCTACTGGGTTCCATTTCTAAAGATTTTCATACACTATATTATGTTATGATCATATTTCATAATTTCAAACTAGTAAAATAAAAAATATAAATTTCTTTTTTCATATCTAATCCATAATCATAAAAATGGTTCTTTGGGGACATATTTACTCATAAATCCTTCTTAAGGGCTTGTAAAGAAAATGTGAATTATCATAAGATTATCCCCTAGAGAGTCAAACCATGTGTGTAGTAAGGCTTGTTGTCATATACCAGGTCACCCCGAGTGAATCCCAGAACACCTTATCAGAGTTGTTACTCTTATAAACATATGTTCCAGATTCACGTTTACTTGTAGTATATTGAAAGGGATGTATTTTCTAGGAATACCCCACAATCTATATTTTTCCAAAATTCTAGGATGTTATTCTATACTTATCCTAAAAGTCTATCTTAGGGTAGTGTCCCCTAATTAAATAATTTTCTAAATCTAGTTTCCAATGTTTGAACTAAACATCCTTTAATAACAACTATAATTCATTGACCATAGTTGTCCAGAGTCGGTGAATAATTTTATTATATTGGAATGATCACAAGAAAATCAAATCCTGAAGGACCAAAAATTTTAGTAGCCTTGGAAATACTAGATACAAACATAATATTTAAATTACATCTTGAAATGAAAACAACATAGTGTCTCCTTTTAAAACACACAGATCCTATAGATTGTCCCTACAGTTCATTCATACTATACTTCTTCACAACCTAGGTAATAAGTGAGACATATGAAATGGGTGAGATCATATTCTATGTAAGGATATAAAATATTGAGGAAGGTATCATAAATTAACATAAAATTTTTAATGCAATGTATAAAAATGAAACACTGGTCTTTTAAACATGATCTTCAGCATGATATAACAAAAATGAATAAAAAATTCCCCTTAAACATTTACAAGGATACTCTAATAATTTAATAATAACATAAAATATCAATAACTAACTCATAAAGAGGGAATACATAATATCATACATGATAAACATACCATCAATGCCTCATGATAAGAACACAAATAACCATACCATCAAGGCCATGTTCCAAGATAGTAGTTTGTCTCATGAGACACACTGAAACATCGAAGGGTTATAGCAGCCCCCACCCATCACTTACTAAGTCCAATGCATTACTCATTTGAAAAGGGGGATACATAACATAAAAATTCATACTAAAAATAGCATATTAAATGATAACACATTAACTATAAACCACAAATGGTATAACAATAGCACATCTACAGTCAAACAAATCATAAAACCTTCAATACAATATGGAATATTATATCATAATAAATCAACCTCAATGAATCATAAAATCCAAAAAAATATTTTGAAATGTATGAAAATAATCTCATAAATTCTTTAAAACTCATTGAGATAAATATCCCTTTTTTACATTGAAATTATTAAAAAATAGACAATTATAAAAGAAAACATTTCATATGAAAATAACATTGTAAACATGTAAGTGAAGCTTCAAACATTTCAGGAATCAAAAAAGATAAAAATATTGGCTCACACCACATAAGTTAAAAAACATTCCTTCCATATATTTTTTAAAATGTCATAAAGTACCTCATTTGGAAAATAATTGAAAGATTCCATTTCAAACCTATTATAAAATGTCAATCATGGGTAAAATATTTCTTTAAAATATTAGTGATAATTTTTCAAAACAGATTTTAAGAAACCTAGATGTGGGTGATATAGATTTACTAGTGGATAATTATTTATGAATAACCTTGAATAATATTGAGATTGCGAAATTAACACTTACATTGTACTTTCCTTTAGTTGAGGGCGTGTTAACCACCTCTTTTTCGGGTATATCCTTTTGGTTTGCACAAAAGTATTCCATAGAATGCATTTTGTCACAATGTATGGCCTCTCGAATTAAGTGATAGAATTTAGAAGGTGAAATGGGTAGGGTTTGGCAAAACTAAAGGTCTATAGATGTGTGAATGAAATAGAAGTACGGGTTCCCTTTTATAAGGGAGGTGAGGAGATCTTTTAGAAGATCTAAAAATATTAATTTATTATAAATTTATCTTCAGTTTCCAATATCTGAAAAGTGATTTATTTTGAGTATAATATGATGATTGTTCCAAATCCTATAATCCAATGATTTTTAGACAAGTTTTCATGATAAAATTAACTATATATTTTGGGATTAACCCTTAGATAAACAATTTTACTCTAACTGTGTCTACTTGTCTTTTGAAACTATAAGGTTAATATATTTATAATAAAATACCAAACTAATCCCAATTAGATCGTTAATGTCATATTTAATACTATCCTACTAATTTTTATGAACTTGATATTTTTATGAATTTTACATCATTTAATAAATACATTATTTATTTTAAAGTATCATTTTGTCAATTTTGATACTTATTATTACTGTCATTTTTAAAAAATATCAAACCATCATGATAACATTGAATCGATACTTCAAATATTTCAATAAAATTTATATTTTATCTATAAAATTCGTTTATTTAATAAATTAAGTCATATTATATTTATTTTAATATTTTTAATACCATTTATTTGGTATTTATATTAATAAACAAATTTTTATTTCACTATTGTGTCATCATTAAGGGTAATTATTTAATCTCTAAAAAAATTAAAAAATTACCATGTTTTAGATAACTATTTTATATTTCTAAAAAATATTTATATTTGACCATATCATATATATAACCAAATATTAACAATTATTTTGTTATAAAATTTCAGTATGACATTTTTAACTTTTCTTTGAATGAAAAATATTAAATGTACTAACCTAACACAATTTGCATAAAAAGGATCATATTTTTGACCTAAGGCTGATTTTTGTTGAAAAAACTTATCTAATGAAATTAGAAGAAGTTTTAGCATAATATTATAGTATTATAATATTTTTTTAACTCTAATTACCCTATTTACCTTTAATCATGGTAAATGAAATTGAAAGGTTACAATTCACAAAAAATTATGTTGATCCAATTGGACCAATATTTTCATACTGATTACAACTATATATTTACAAATTTTGAAATTCAACTAAAAAAATAGGTAAAATTATTTATAATGTTAATCCACAGAGGTGGTTAGAAGGCGGGTAAAAGAGACATTCAGAAGTTTAATAAAAATTTTAAATCTAATTATTTTATAAAAATATTCCTATAAACTACATTGGACTACTTTATTTATTATTTATCTATTGTAAATTTATAATAAATTTTAAATAAAATAATTATTTATATGAAAAATCAAGATTTTTAACAATAATGCAGTATTTTTCACTAATCATTAAAAATTGAAACATTTCGTAAAAATACCACAAATTAGACATAAGCTAATTTTGATATTATGAATTCAAAAATGATTTCTATTTTGAAAAATAATTTATTTAAATTTCATAATTTGATTAATATTATTCATAACCCCTTTTAAATATCTAGTTTGATAGGTCATGGTGTGCTCGAACTTGATGTTGCATGTAGTGAAAGCTATTGAATTATTTAAAAGGAAGTGTACCATGGAGGTGAGGTGTTAAAAAATTCAACCAAATACAGTCATGGGATCAATTTTATCAAAAATATATTGAAATGGATAGGGAACTCACACTTCCCTTTATGAAACCTTGAAAAACAGTCAACGCTAGCAATAAATTTCATAATATAACCCAAATGCGATATCTCACCCCTTAAAAACCAGAAAACACACTTTGATTATTTAAAAAGTTTTGAAAACATCAATACATTGATTTCAAAATCAACCAAGTTTGTAAAATGGTTTCATATATGATCACAAGGGTTGACACACCCCTTTAAAATCAAACAACTCGTGTAATTTTTTTTTAAGGGTGAAGCTTTGGTCAAAGACCAAAGCAAAAATTTATTGATAAGCAAAAGAGAGATTACAAGAAGCGAAAAGAAGGGATTTTTTTTACAATCTCTATCCAAAAGATGAAATAAATCAGGGGGGATAGAGTCCATCCAAGTCATGCTTTGATGGACACCTTTGTTGGCTAGAGCATCAGCAACGACATTTGCTTGACGATAGGCATGAGTAGCTATAAACTCGATCCCACAGAGTAAATTGAGACAGTTCAACCAGAAAGCAGTGAGCGACCAGGATAGATGAATGTTGCCAGTCCAGATGGCATTAATGATGGTGGAAGAATCACTTTCAATCCAAAGCTTTCTCAAAACTCTTTGAAGATCAAAGTCAATAGCATGAATAACTCCGAGCATTTCCGCCTCCAGAGATGAAGAGTGGCCACAACCAACAAAGAAACAACCATGACATTGCCCAGTTGAGTCCCTGAAGATAGCACCACAACTGGAAGGACTAGGGTTGCCTTTGGAAGCGCCGTCAACATTCACTTTGATCCATCCTGGCATCAGAGATTGCCAAAAAACTTCAAAGAGGCATTTTGGCTTTGGGAAGATACCAGGAACGTGAAGATGACAGAGGATCATAAGGTCACCAACCGAGTTGTTGCAACAGTCTTTTTGAATTGAGGCTGCTTCATGAATCGCAAGGAGGATTCGGGACTTCCCTGCATTAAGATAGAAAGAGTGATTATTGTGAATAATATCATTTCTAACATACCAGAGTTCATGTAGAAGTTCTGCCACTGCTGCCAGAAAGAGATTTTTAACCTGCAGAGAGGCATCATGTCTAGTACAATGCATTAAAGACAAGTAAATAGAATCAGTAATGGGTAATCTGCAATTAAAAAGATCAAAGATGTAATTCCAAAGGGTAGAGGCCGTCGCACAAGATAGAAAAATATGATTGGCATCCTCCCTATGTTGGTTACACAGAAGACATTTAGAACAAAGAGAGATGCCAAAAGTTTGGAGGCAAGTTTCCGTGGGTAATCTGTTGTGCGCAATGCGCCAAATAAGGATGAGTCTAGAATGCTTGATGTAGGGTTTATTGAAGTGATTCACCCAAGAATAAATAGAATCAGGATCAGAGAAATTATGCTTATAAAATTTTTTTGAATCCAGGATGCCATTGGGAGAAGGATCCCAGACAAGGAAATCACCAGCAGAAGAAAAAGCATAATTTTCAATAGCTTGCATAATGATATCTGGGAAATCCCAGTCAAAGGATTGTAAGACCTCCTTTATAGACTATTGAGTATCATCAGGAAGAAGATCCGGAGGCAACAAAGAGATCAGAAAGTTACCACACCATTTACCACACCAAAAATTAATGGAAGAGTCAGCACTGACAATCCATCTAGAATTTTTCATGATTTTGTGGAAAGAGTCCCGAATGGAAGTCCAGATAGAAGAGTTAATGAAGTTATGATTACCCTTTGACAGCTTAGAAAAGAATCTAAGTTTTAGAAAATCAGTATCTTTAGAAGTGGAGTTAATGATGCGCCATGTAAGGCAGGCCTGTAAGGCATCATTGAACATCATTAAATTTTTAATGCCTATTCCTCCATTAGAAATGGGTTTACAACAAGTAATCCAAGGAATAGTAAGAAGCTTCTTTTCAAAAATAATTCCAGACGAGATGAAGTTTTTGATGTAAGTGTTAATTTTTTTAAGAGTACCGATGGGCCATTTATAGGCCATAAAGGAATGAACCATTTTAGAAACAATGGTCGATTTGACCAAACAGATTCTCCCAGCCATGGAGAGAGACTTCCCTTTCCAATTAGCTAGTTGATTTGTGATATGAGAAAGGATACCGTGTAAAAATATTTTAACCTATTCTAAAACCTCCCAAAAATAAGTTAAACAAAAATTAATAAAAGAATAGTTTTAAAAAACCTCATGCCATTGTTTTCCACCACTTTTAAAACTGAAATAATTCCTTAAGTTCCATTTAGGAATTTTCACAAACACTTGGCATGGACTCCCAGTGCATTCAAATGTTTAAAACAATATTAAATCAACTTGGAAACTCATGGGTTATACATATTGGATTATTTTAAATGAAAAAAAAATCTCAATCCAAGAAATATTTAATATCATGCAATAAAAAGTGATAAAAATGAAACACCTACCTTGGATCAATGATGAACAAGTCTTAAGTTTTCACCTACAACAATGAACACATTTGCAAGATAAGATATACCCTCTATAAACCCTACATGAGTAAATACCGATGATTTGGAAGAAAATAAGCTGTAAATTTATCCAACAAAAACATTATGTATAATTAGAGATGTGAAATGTGGGGAAATAAATAAATAAAAATGATTAAGGGGTTTAAAGAGAGTTAACAAGTTGTGACTCGCTTCAATCCATTGTAGAAGGCCACTAAAACAAAAGGGGTAGGGAGGAAGCTCCTAAGGGTGGAATATGTGTTCTATTTAAAAAAGAGTTTGAGTGAAATGAGGGATTAAGGATTTCATTCCATACATTGAAAAAGTATAAATTATATTTTTAATAAATCTAGTAAACCACATAGTTTTTTCAAATAATGGAAATAAAACTACGTAGACAAAAACCAATCACACTATTTACATAGGGGAACCACACAGTTTGAAAAAATTTATGGGAAACCATTCCAAATGGAAATATCAGATTAAATAGATTATTTTCACACTTTTCAAACATTTTACCAAAATATGTGAATGTTGTGCACTATAACATAGATTTACCATAAGTCCCTCTAAATTGTTTTAGGATCGTCATTGTTTGGACTAAACTTTTTTCCAACCATGATGGAAATCCATGTGTAAATAAAAATAATATTAAAAAATATTTGAGTAGGGGGGACCACCTGGTTTCCACTAAAACCTGCAAGAAAAACATTCACTACAAGAAAAACATCAAATCTACATGTTTTAGAACAACAATACATAGAAATATAATAGTAACCACAATCTGATAGAAAAAAAAATCTACTGTAACATGGAGGGTGTTACAATTCTCCTCCCATGCCACATTCTCTCCAAAAACGTATCATTTATATATAGAAGAAAAAAAGGAAAATTATAAAATAAATCCTCAAGGAAAAATATATCTCACCAAAAAAATGACAAAATCCTCAAAACAACTATGAAAATACTCCAAAAACTTATCAACAACCAATAAAGGAATATCCCTAAAGAGATGAGGGATACACATTAGTATCTCCACCATTTATAATTGATCAAAAACGGTGGAACAACTAATATCCTCTTTCCATTTAATAATAGGAAAAAATCAGATTGTATAATTTATTAAATCTCTAATGGGGATATGAAAAACTTCACTGACCAAGGCCATCCTAACACATGGGTCCCAAAACTGATAAAAGGAAGCACTAATTTGAAAAGGATAAAAAAATCGGATCACCAATCCATGGAATACCAACAAGGAGTTCACCAATAGAATATATGCTTTATTTAGAAACGAAATTTCACTACCCTAATGTCCAAAACAATTATATGAGAGTGTTTAGACCTAAATCATTGAATATCATCCCATAGTAATTCCCATTGAAAAAGAGGCTCGAAAACATCCACAGTACATCTATTAATGAAACTACATCCCTAAGTTTCCATGTATGAACCATAGGTTCTCCCCATTCTCATTATAAAAACAAATATCCCATGGTATACACTATACAAAGAAATAAACAAGCATATAGAGATAAATGATTTAAAAAAGAACCACTACTCATAATGAAACACCAAAAGGCCCCCCAAAAGAACACCTATAATGATTTCTCCAATGAAAAATCAATCTAATGCAACTGACTATTAATATCAAAATGTTTCATATTAAAAAAACATTATAAATAAAACAAAATGAAACAAAAAATATGTCCATTAAACAAACAAACCTAAAACATATACAAGTTGTATTGACCCCCATTGGTCCAACAATAAAACCGAAGATCATGGGTCTAATCCACTTGACCCACATAATTTAAAAATGGCCACCAGAGAAAAACTCCCTTCGATGAATCTGATGAACACCACTTCGATAGGAAAACAAAACATGCCACTCCATACAGATACTCATAATGTCAAAATTAGAGAAAAAACAATACTTCCACAAACAGAGTTTTTGGGAGTATTAAACTAAACAAATAAAGACATGAGAACAACCTATACATGTATTTAAAATCATATCAATAATTCCCAAAATCACATAAGGGACAAAAAAACACATTTAAACATAATTATCAAAGAAATTTCTTAACACACCTTATTAAAAACCACATAACTATTATAAGGGCCCAGAAAAAAACATTTTCAATGCCAAAAAACCTCTAAAATAGGGATAAAATTCAAAAAAATCTCAATGGAAACCACTTATGAGTCTCAAAAACTAAACCCTATGTTGACATGGTTAATTTAAAACATTTTCAAAACTAATTTCTGAACAACATCTACCAGTTTGAAAACAAAAACACCCTTCCTAGTTCCATAATAAGTAAAAAAAATTCAATTTGAAATATTTCAAAAATCATTTAACAATTTTAAAACAAACACCTAACATGAAACACCATGTGTACTTGATTAGAAAATTAATCACACATTAAAACAGTTTACAAATTTAAAATGAGATCAACATTATCAATATGTTTCCTAAAAATAAAATAATTATAAAAATATTCCATATGGATTTATTATAAAACAAAAAATTCTTTGATCATGAAATCCATTTTCCACCCACAAACATCAAATTTCATATCAAGGGAAACATCTAAAAAAATGTCAAGACTCAATAACAATTTCAATCCAATAGTTCACACATCTTACAGGACCAACAATGACTCATTTACCATTTACATAACACACCATGTAATATAAGGGTTAAGGGTTGTAAATATAAAAATAGATGGGATACCAAAAAATTAATGACGTGGACACGTGGTTAATGACCATATTCTAATCATACATTACACCCTTACAAAAATTGTACATTAAGAATTTTTTGTTTAGTTTTTAAGCCCTAAAAGCCAACGACAATCTTGAATTCAATTTTTTTAACTATCATAAATATAAAATTTAACCCCATAAGGAGACTCATTCAATGAATTTGAAAATAACACACCACCTCCATTAACATAAAACCATAATAAAACAATTCCATAAAATGAAAAAATGTCTCAACCGCCCATAGAAACTCAAGGAACAAGGAAATTAAGATCCCTCAACACAAATTGAACATAACTCTCAGGTCCCAAAAACCATATCTCAATAATACCAACGCTCTAAATATCAAGAGGGAATTTAGAACGTCGGTTCCACTGAGAACCTAAAGATCTAATTCTAATTTTTATTGAAACATCAAAGGGAGTTATCCTACCTAACACTAAATTTGATTATCCATAAGGCTCCAATGGAATTTTTTTCTCCCCATGAGAAATAAAAAGGTTATAGGGAATCAAAGGTATCACATTCTAAATTATGTTTCTCTTATACTCAAAAATATATAAGTAGGAAAAAGTAAATAGAAAAATATCAATCAAGATATAAGCATAACTGAACATCTAATGTAAAATGAACAATATACAGACAAAAAAAATGGAATAGAAGAATAAGATAAAAAAAGAAAACAAGAAACAAATTGAGCCAAATATTCTAAAAAAATGACCCAAAAGTGATTAAAATTCCTAAACTAGCTCTAAGATCCTCCATCTGACCCAAAATCACCCTTAAGCCACATATATCCTCTATTGGATCAATGGATTTTAAGCAACCTATAATTAACCAGGTCCCAAAAAATATAGGTGTGAGATTACAATATAATAGGTAACCACACCCTAAATATAACCATTCACTTCTAAATTAAAAAATAACAATTACAGTTTCAAATATAGTGGAAAATTTTTCACCTTTATAAGGATTTATGAAAGGAAAAAATAATACATCAAAATTCTATTCAAACTATTTTTCCATTATTTTCATTAAATGAAAACAATATTTTAGAAAACATTCTTATAGATGAATCACTATGGAAAAACACTATTTTAAATCTACACATTAAAATTTTTTCAGCAACACAACTTTCTGAAATATAAATTTCTATACTCAAAGAGTTTTCTAATTTACAAAAAAAAATTCCAAAACATAATTGAAAAATAATTTTTAATTAAAACTAGAAATGGTGACCTAAGAAATTATTTTAAAAACCAACACAAACATGATTAAAAATCCATTTTATATTCTCAACTAAATGCACCCAAACTCTTTGGAAGCACATCTTCACATTTAAAGGACACCCATATCAAAATTATAAATTAAAAAAATTTAACCGCATTTAAATGAAAATTTCCATTTCCATATTTTAAAAACATTCACAAACAGTTTTTAAAACATTTTGAAAGTCACCAAACATAAATTATAAATAAATAATACAATCAAACACCAATATTTGATGTCAATCAACCAGGATAAATAAATAGCAAGAACATGGGTCCCATTAAATAATCAAGGAAACATGGGGAATATAATAAGAACAAGCATAAATCTACTAATATGATCCTAAATGTGATCATAGTTTCATGGATATATAAAATGGGAACAATGTTGACTTATAATAACACTATGTTATAAAATCAGTCAAATGCATACAAAATCTAGAGGCTCTCTCAATCCTCTCTAGGATCTCTCAATCCCCACCTAACCTATCTCAATCCCCAATCCCGATGAACTTACTTGGTATCAGGGGAAAATTTCCCCTCTATGGGATCTCTCATTCTAGAGAAAACATTCATTAATAAACAAAATATTTGGTCAAGGAATCAACTACCCAATCCACCAAATCCATCTAACTAGGTTTAGTAAGTAAATTAAAAGGAGGTGAGCATAATCAGTCATCACATTGAATAAATATAATAAATCTTAAATCACACACGCTTAAACTCCCACACCCCATAAGGAAGCATCCTCATATAGACAAAATCAAAAGATACATATAGTGGTGAATCAATATTAATCATTATATTATGGAATCAGAATCCACCAAAACAAAAATGATTTAAAAAGGGATTAAGAGGGTTTCACACATTTTTTAGAAACTCTTTCTTCATAAAATTAAATATAGTCATTCACTTTGAAAAAATTTATGGGATTCCCAACCATCTCACCATTTAAAAAAATTATATCATTACAACCTTAAGACCAATTTTACAAAAACACCTTTAAAATCAATGGTAATATACACTTCCCTTTAAACCACCATTAAAAACAATTAAATCTACAAATGAGTTTCAAAATATAATACATAGGTGATAAGTCATTCCTTTGAAACCAAACAACCAACATTGATTAATTCAAAATCTATAAAAACCTCAAACATTTTATATGAAAATGAACCAAGGTTGTAAAATGGTTTTTAATATAATTTATAAGGGTTAACACACCCCTTTCAAATAAAATAACCCATGTCATATATTTTAAATACATTCAAAACATAAAAATACTTGGTCTAAAAATAACTTTATACAATAACACTTCTCAAAAACCTAGATATGATGGTCAATAAATATTTCAAAATCGAATGAATTCATTAAGATCCATTTATAAATTTTCTATAACACTTTTCATGGATTCACATTCCATTACAAGGTTTAAAATAACTTAAAATCATCTTATACCCTCATGATTGATCTATATAGGCTTAATTAAATGATTAAATCTTCTGAGAACAACGATTGTTTAAAATAATTCTACAGAAAGATATGATGATGAATCACCTACCATGATTAAATGTAGAAGAATCTGAAATTTGTCTCTTATGATGGAAAAAAATCTCACAAGCCAATATCATCCCTCTACAGATTCTACATTAAAATATACCCATGATTACAACCATCCCGAAACCAAAATTCAACCAATATAATACTTATCGTTCATGGGATATAATAAATCTTAGGGGAATGATGTAATATTAGAGAATAAGAAGATTATAGGTTGATGAAACCCACAAGAATCCAATGTATAACACCACTAAAATGGATGGAGAAGGGATGAGGATCCTAAGGGTGTCATGCCTAGTCCGTTCAAATAAGAGGGGGGAGGGATAAATGAGGGTGGAATGGCCTAATTTGAGTATAGGAAAAGGATTAAATTCAATATTAAATGAATATGGAAATGAAACATGGTTTTCCAAAACATGTGGAAACTTTGTGTATGAAAATACATAGAAAAAACTCACTCACACAATTTACCCTTGGGCATTAAATGGTTTTAAAAACAATGATTAAGAACAATCCAAATTGAATTATCAAATTATATAGGCTATTTGCATGCTTGTTTCATGGTTTAAGAAACTGTTCGCAAGCCATGTACTATAAAAAAGACATAATATAGTTATTTAATGGTTTCTCTTTGGATTACCAAATTTTGGTATACACAATGTTCCACCCATGTTTATAATCTCCTAACAAATAAAAATTAACTAAAAACATATATTAATTTGGGTGACCACATAGTTTCCTCTAATTGTTACATGAAAACCTTACACAATAAGAAAACTCAAAATTTATAAGTTTCAGATCAAAACTCCATAGACACAGAAAATGAAACTAACAATCATAAAAAAAACTATACAGTGACATTCTTGGTGTAACACCTTCTAGGATTTAATAAATTAAGGAAAACATAATCATGTGGTTACCTCGATTCCACTTTAATTTTTCATCCCTTATTCTTTTTAATCATCCAATCACTTCATATTTTCAACCATTATAAAATATTTCATATATATTAATATAATATATAAATGTTATTAGGATACTAGTATAACAATTTTTTATATATTTATTGTATATAATCTCCCATCCTCCCATTAGACATGTCTTGATAGTTGTCAGTTTTTTCCACCTATGAAGATGTTGTAAAATATTTACTAATCAGTGAATTCATGGATGGTTATGGTATATTATGTAATATAAATATATTTTATTGTATTTAGTTATATTTTAAATAATTTTAATTAAAGGATAAATTATAGATAACAAAAATCATTAAATTGAAACAAATCGGGACAATTTAATAGAAATTATGTCTTCAAGCCTTCCTTTCTACAAACACAATTGAAATAAATAAGTCAAAATTATAATAACTAATTAATAATGAAAAATGTAATATAATTAACTTATAAACTCATTTTGTTAAAAATTTAAATTTATTACACATGAGCTAAAATTTCAATGAAATAAAATGAGACCTAAGGTAATGGTTTTATTATCTCAATTTTCATTCATTTAGTATTTTCAATATTCATGAAATTATTCCTCTATATGGTGTATATATTACCCCATGAATTTATTTTTATATATCATTTCCTATAATAAATTATATTTTTATAACTATATATTTTTCTTTCTTACAACAATATTTGATTCAAGCATTACCAAAAGTCCTAAGGGTTAATCATCTCAAAAATTCATTCATTGAGACATGTTTGGTATTATGAATATATTTTATTTTATATTTTGAATATAAAAACTCTTTGAAATATGATTTTATTACTATATTTTTATTAATTATATTAAAATTTATATTTCATGCTCTCTCTTTCATTTAATGTCTTTCAATTACTATGGAATCCATAATGGTTTTTATGACTCAACTCATTTCTTTATGTAAAAACAATTTTTATTTACCAATGGTATTAAATAATGGATTTATTCTATTATAGGATGATATAATATTTTATTTTATCCCTCTATAGGGATTTATTTTTCAAACCAAAGTATTCTTCTTTGATGAATTGTTTTCATCATAAAATATAACATTGCCAAGAATAATTATCATTATCTATATTAGTTGGATCTCCTCCATGTCCATTTTTGTTCAGTCCAAAAATTATTCCTTTCCTATTTTTAATCCTAAATATTTATTATCTATTATGATATCTATATATATGTTTTCCCATTTTGAAAATTAATCATTATTTCCTTTTTAATGATATTGGGTTCAATCATGATATTTTTAAATATTAAAAAGGGTGTTTATTTTCACATTCATATTTGTATTTTCCACTCTGAATTTATTTAATTAATGTTTTATTTGTATAAAATTCATATTATAAATTATTAAATTAAAATTATTATTTTTATTTTTCCCTTTCACCATATTGGAAAGTCTTTTTAATTTAATGAGACTTGTATCGTTGTTTTTACTACATTGAAAAAATTATTTTCTAAAAACTACTTTTATGATTATTCATTTTCCTCTCTATATCCAAAATTTCTATATCATATTGAGATACATTTCTTGAATTAACCAATAAATACCATTAATAAATAAACCAAATGCATGCTCAATGTTTTGGTATCAATTGATCATATTATTGATCTAATGTCATGTGACACCATTTGAAAATGTTATAAAATCTGTTTTCTTTCCATGGGTTATTTATGACATGATTAATGATTGATTTCATGTGGCACACATATATATGGATGAATATTATGTAATGGGTGGATTCTTATATCACATTTTAATGAATTGGTTAAATTTTTATATCTCATGACATAATGATGTATTGCAATGATTGGGATCATTTAGAACTTATAGGGTGGGCATGACTGGGTTTACTCCTAGATAAAATGGTGGGTTTGAATTAATTTTATCTCAATTGAAGGTAGGGAATGATTGGGTTTTCTCCCTATGTGATGATTTCATAGACTGATTTTTGTTCCAAAGTTCCTATATATTCCACATTTCCATGACATAATTTTTTTTATCTTATATGACTATATTTTGATCCATGGATCATGTTTATTGTATCATGTTTTTATAATATTATTCTATGGTTTTTTCTTGATCATTTTAGAAGCCATGTAATTCTATTATATGAACAAATATTAATGGGACATATTCTTTTTAAAAAGTTACTTCTAAAATTTCACGTTTTCTCATTCATATGACCTAACCATTAATGGAATATTGATATGTTCTTCCCTTACTAAGTTTTTGATCACACCAATTTTTTTTCTACATCCCTAAAAAAATATTTGTTGGATATATATAGAATGATATTTCATATATATAGTTTTGTGGTATATGTTGAATAAATAAAGTTCAATAAGAAATTTATGAAGCTTATCACCAGAAATACTAAACCTTTATGGTTTTGAGATTATGGGATCATAATGATATGTAATAAATTATGATAATGAAGGAAAATATATTTATTTTTTAGTTTTTACAAATTCATAGAGTATAAGGGTTGATATTTGGGGGAATATACCCTCTCAATACAATAATAACCATGTCAACACAAAATAGTGTAAGTATTCCAAATAATTAACAAAAAGAAATAAAATATATATATTTAGGTTAATATACATCCACCATGTCAATATAGTAAAAAAAACCTCATCTAATTTTCCATTTTATAATCAAACATGCACAGGTACAAAAGTAATCCAAAGAACCACTACCCCAATATTGAGGAACTACTATGACCATTTAAAATCAAATTTATCTATATTGTTCAAAATTTCTACTCCCATATCCTTGTGAATTCAGATTTCGAACCTTTAACATTACCTACAGAATGTAACGTAAAGTCTTCATGAATCCTAGGGGAATGGTAAAGGGTTTAAATATGAACTACATATGACACACCCATTAGTATACCTAGCTATCATTCATATCATTCACCATTTCATTAAAATCATAATAACTATTTACTGAAATAATATTATACAACCCACTCTAGTCATCCTCAATCAAACCCAAGTGAGATTTTAATTGCCTCAACCAGTGTTGAAGTTGAATAATACATTTTTTTTGATGTGCACGAAAATGTTTATGCATGAGATGAATAGACAAATACATATGATCAATGAAGTACATATATATAATATGATAATTTATATATAGTGTTAATCTAATATATTAATATAATGTATTCATATTATCATGAATACAATTTATTTATGGATAATATATATATATATATTATTTATATTATATTAATTATCCATTAGATGCATATATATAATGTTTCATGTGATGAAATGGTCAGATCCCTCTTGAATGGTTTTATTAGTTTCAATAACAATGGTTGGATTATTTAGAATATAGTCATTTAATCATTGAATGGAGTTTAATAAAATATAGTCAATAGTAGTAACACATGAGATGCGCAATAAAAGTAGAATGAAAAGATTCACGTTGATAAAGATAAAAGCTATATTATGTTGGGTTATTTGTGTAAATTTCATTAAAGTGCATATTAATAATCATGTGTGTTATGAAAATTTGATAAAACTCTATTCCTCCCAAACTTTTCATAAATCTGGTAAAAAGGTGCTAGTAACCATTTTGAAATTCATGAATCCTCACATATAATTTTTGGATCCACATTAAATTGTGTTACCTCATAGGAAGGAATAATACAATTTTGTTTTTGTATCTATGATCTATATCAAATACACTCTATCGATTTTTATGATGGATTTTTCTACAGGGGTTAATTAATCAGTGTGTTTTTCTTCTATTTTTTAAAATATTTTACATGTTTGATTTCACGAAGATAGCTCCTCCTATTTTTGGGGTTTTTATTCTAATAATAATTAGATAATAAAAAAAGATAAGTGGCATTAGATATTTTTTCTGTAATATTTAATCAACTATTTTATATTAAATGTCTAAGAATAGTGAGTTGAATCATTTTGTGAATTAGTTTTAGTGTTTAAACATTCACATGATTTGTGTAAAGGAAATATGATATTTAACATTATAGGAGGGGTTAATGTAAAATTTACTCGAGACATACCATTAAATGAAGTGTTCATATCATGGTATTCTAGGACATTCTCTTATGTGAAGTGTTCATGTATTGGTTTTTTCATTCATACCTTTATGAGGTGAATTTTATTTAATGATAATATAAAATTTACCTTTAATACAATGATTTCACATAAAGGTAAAAGAGATATACCCTTACACAATAAATAATATATAAAGACATGATATATCCTTACATAATAAGAAATATTTAATTTATAATTAAATTTTAAATGATTTAATTAGTTAGTAAATTTTTATGAAGAATTTTTCACAAATATTAAATGTTAATATTAAAATACATTTTATCAAAAATTTATGGAATTCATTTTGATCGAGAAAAAAAGGTTTATTTAGAAACCATTATGGTAGTTTATAAAGTGTTCATAAATTATAGAACATATGATATTTAGATTATATAAAATCTCTAAATTGTATATGTTTAATTATAAATGTTTTTTATAATTCATGAAATATCATATAAATTCACTATAATAAAAAAATATGTAATAGTTAACATTGAAAATAACTTAATGTGTTTATATTCAAAATTATGTAATTTCCATAATATTTAGCTAATTTATAAATTTTTTATTGTTATATTTTATTTATGAGTTATTCATAAATTTTTATCTCATATTTAAATATTTTAATTGTTCATTTATCTGTGGTCTTCTTTATTCTATATTCATGTTTAGAAATGTGAATATTATTTTTTATTTTTATTAACTATTAAAATTTTTTAGGTGTAAGAAATCTACATTACATGCTAGGAATGAATATGAAAAATATAATTTTCATCCACCTTGACCATTGTTTATAATTCATATATTAAGACTAAGAAGAGTTATTGGGTATAGTTTTGACATATTATGTTTCAGAGATATCAATAATTGGATTCTCTTTTAATTAAAGTCTACATAGGATATGGACTTGGGGTTTGACCACATACTGGACGAGTGGCTGTTCCTCATCTTGGATGTTGAATGGGATTGATCATATTTTTTTGGGACTTACACATGTGGATAGTTTCAACCTTATATAATATTGTTTCTTTTCATGAGAGTAAATATAATTTATGTAAGTGATCCATTCAAAAATTCACATACATATTTGTCTTCTATTTTTGACTGAGTAGAACAAACTTGTGGGTTGTGTGAATAGTAAAACATTAGTTTCATGTCATAAAATTAATTTATATAATGGAATAGGGATTCCAAAAATAAATAATTACAAGAATGCATACCTAAAAATGGAAGAAAACCTGTGATGATAATTACAACATAAGATGAAATAGTTATGAATTTAATTTTCATATGATTTATGTTAAACTGGTGAGACTAAAAAAATCCCCATAAAAAGTTTTCGTCAGAATCTTTCCATAATGAAACTCTTCAAGACCTAGATTTTTCAACTAAGTGTTTCTGGTCTTAAGAAGAGTACCCATATATTATCCTATAAAAGGAAGTTAATGTCTAAGTAAATTTGAATTTAATCATGTTGGGTAGGTTGAGATTAGTTGAATTCCCCTTTATTATCTTCCATTGGATTATTCTTGGTGTTTTATTTGGGTTATACTTTCTAGGAAGATCTAATGGTTAAGATACCATAAGAATAAAGGCGAGATAATCTATATGATAGATCTGGATAATGGGTTATCGACTCAAATTTTAAATAGCCTCAGTTGTTTTGATTTTTTATTAACTTTGTTAACAAACTAGTTTAATACATGATCTAATATGAATCATGACCTAATAAATAGATATTATTTCTAGGGATATCAAATTTTTTAGAGAACTATTATTAAAAGTCCTTAATGAAAACATATAATACAAGATACTCACCCAATGATGATTAATTGATGTAGATTATAGAATACATAATTATAATCATTTTTGATAAAATATAGGTATTAACAATAAAATAGTTAAATATTGGTATTTAGGATTGAGAAGTGTTCTCAAGGAGAATAATTCAGAGTACTCAAATGTGAATGTTATAGTGATCTATTTCACTAACTCTAACTCATTAGTATTTAACACTGGGTGTTCATTGCATGTTTGTATAGTCAAATAGAGGAAAAGCGATTGAATGGAATTAGTAAAGAGAAGAGTAGATATTTTTTTTGTTTATATATAAAATATCTACATTATAATTAATAACTTTTGATCTAATTCTACACACAAAATTAGTACTAGAATTAAAAATTATATTATTATGTACCTACCATTAACATAAATTTGATTATTGTACCTTGTTTAGACAAGTTGGTATTTTAGTTAATTATTATGAAAATGAGTTTTTATATATATAAAAATTAAATGATTAATTATATTGGTAATATTATGAATTATTTATATATTCTAGATATGTGCAATTCATTTTTCTACATTTAATATTAGAGCTTTAGGATTTATTCTAATCCCACCCACCATTCACATTGTTTCCTTGGACATATAAATGATAAATTCATTAAATTACTCAATAAATATTAATTTTTAGACTCATTTGATATTGACTATTTTGATATATATGAATTTTTTCAATTAGAATAAATTACCAAGGAACCTGTTGGATTCCAATGTTAATGTACTGGTGGTCTACTGGATCCCAAACATATTGATATATATGCACTAAAGGGCATCCAATAAAGTGGTGGTTTTGGCACATAATTAATTTTACCAATGAATTTAGTTAGTATATATATGTCTTTATGATGAATAAAAAGAATGAATCTTTTTAAAAGTTCAAGGATTTTTAAAATGAAGTACATAATCAACATAGAAAAAAGTATTAAGATTCTTTGATTTAATCAGGTTGGTTAATACTAGAGAAAGGAATTCATAAATCTTCTGAAATATTTTGGAATTTTTTCATAGCTTACTCATCTTTGAACACCTCAATTTAAGTGCGTGTTTGAGTGGAGGAATCATAACTTGTTATACATGGTTTTATCAATGATGATATTATGAAATCTTCTTGTTTAATTTTGGATTTATACTATAGATACTGTTGTATTATTACTAAACAGTGTTAAAATAAAACATTCATAAATAAAATATATGATATATGGATTTGTAAATTTCCCAATATGTATTTTATGAAAATTTGGGGTGGTGAATCATATATACAGAATCTACTATATCTACTAATCCTAGGTGTTCCCAGGCGTATGTATCACCCCACTATTAAGCCACATCACCAGAAATTAATACCAAATTACCATTATACCTATTTCCTTCAACCCAAACACCCGACGTTCCCTTAGATAGTCGACTTCCACCAACATGTTACCACCAGACGACTACGCAAATAGAGATTCTCCGTGTCTAGAACCTGATCTGGATTTTTCTCAGGTTAGATAGGGTTTCTGTATTACTCCATGACGCTCCTATCCCTCTCCACTTCCCGAATCTTTTCTCCAGCCGACTGATCAACCACCGCGTACTCCGCCTCCGTGTTCTCCCCCTCCGCGGACTCTGCCTTTGCGTGCTCTGACTCCTCATACTCTACATTCACGTGCTCCATCTCTGCCTGCTCCAACTCTACATCCTCCATCTCCACTGCATTTGGATACTATGCATCCACGTGCTCTGCCTCCATGTGCTCCGCCTCCGCGTGCTCTGACAGCATGTCCTCCGCCTCCACATCCTCCGAAATTGGCAACTACACCTACGGATCTTCTGAGTAGAGGTCCTACACTACCTACTAGGTATTTTATTATCGATTTTTGAATGGATCCTTTGATTTTTCTCATCTACATGGATTCCATTCCACATTACATGATTCCCTCACATGTTATATTTTTGTGTGGAATGATGTCTTTATTTTCTAGCGAAATTTGATAGGAATACCTCATTCTGTTTGGTTTTTCTTTGAGTGATTGCAGAAATGAAGTTCATGTTTTTAGAAATTTTTCACAAAAGATGAAGTGGGAATTGAAGTTCCCAATTGGCTATGTTCTCATCAATCTTTGTGGCGCTGAACCCCTATATCAGTTCATATGATTTTATGTGAATAAGAATCATTATTTGATTTTAATAATCATGTGTCAATGATGGTATTTCAATGGAAAAAGGGTTTCTTGGAGATCCCAGGAAAACCAAGTAACCCTATAGTTTTTAATAAGGTCGTCCATTGAAATTATCATGCATCCTAACTTCAATGTGGAGGCTATTTGTATATCCTTTATAATTCCAGTAATATTATATTTAAAGGGAAATTTTCCCCTCAAATCTCAAGAAGATGATTTGTCTCCAAATATGATCATTGCTGGAAATAATATTTTGAATATAAGTGGTTTTTAACTTGATGAAAGCCCTCTGAATTTTTAAGGCAGAAAGAGCAGATAGATACATGCACTAAGCCTCCCAGTTGCAGCTTATCGTCTGTTGGGAGTCATGAACCATCCCAGATGCAAGTGGTAAGCCTCCAAGATCATGATATTTGTTGATGTTTATGAACCATCCCAGTATTTTAAAATCCCCGGATATTCATACTTTTTAACCTTATTATATAGGATCATCATTGTACTAAATCATCACAACAATTACCATTGACAGAGAAGAGGATATAATTTTACCTTTTTAACTTATATTTACTAGAAAAAATATTCCAAATTATTGTAATATTCATTTTACACTTGTGTTATAGAAAATTGAAAGTGATGGATGTTTAGGAGTCACATACAACAGTGAAATTGGATTTATTACAACTAAAAATATTTCATCTATTCATGTAGATGTTTTTTTGTCATCATTGTGTTTTATATTCATTACATCATTAGAGTAGAAAATAAATATTTTTTTTCAGTTTTATTTTCAATGTTAATATTATTAAAACACATTGCATTGTTGTTCTCATATGACAATAGGTAAACATCAGAATTCTTCTTCGGCATTTTTCCTTTCTAATGAGTATATACTATACAATGAACAAAATTCCCTGCTTCATTTTTCTCATATATTATTAATTGTTGTAGGGATTGACATTTCTGTCAACCAATATCCAGAAGTGATGGTCCACTACAGAAAAATCACACAACATTCCTAGTAGGATATTACTGATATGGATGTATGAATAAATATTTTGTCTAGAAGCGTTGGTCATCTGCTTTAGTTTCTAGGTTCTATTTGTTCTAACAATATCCTCTATGTAGAAAAATATGTCGCATTATTTAGATAGTGAGGATGGTCTGTAATATAGTGACAAGACCACTCCAGACTGCATCGCTAAGACAGGTCATATTTTTGAATTACACACCATACCAAGGGGATATACAAACAAGAAAACTGAAAATACAGAAAAAAATATGCTACTACAAACACAAGGTAACCATACATATTCACTATTCGTATTCTTTTCATTATTGTTTTTAGAATTAAAATTTTAGTGTAGTATGTATTACATTAGATAGAGTACTATCAGTTCATTTAAATTGTATTCTATTACTCATTTTCTATTTTGATATTATTAGTATGTCATTTTTCATGGAAAATGCCATTGCACCTAAAATTTTTCCAGTATTCAAGATATAAAATATTATTTTTCAAACTTTTAGGATGTATAAATTGTTTTTCACTTATAGAATGTGTCATTTGTTTGTTCAATTATCTGTTCAACTATTAGGATGTTAGAAATGCAGCCTCTTGTATTGAATAAAGGACTCTGTTTGTTTGGAAAAATTCATCAAAAATGAATACAATGTTGTTCTTAATGGAATATAACTCCATTTATTACATTTGATTTACTATAGGAGCTATAGGATACGAAATTTTGGAAATCCACAATCAGCAGCTGAACCTGTAACATTACATCAACAAAACAACCTCTTTAAACTATACAACTCTTATACAATAATCTGTATAATTTATACCATCTGTATGCTTTTGATTTAGTTTTTAATAAATTCCTGTAACAAATATTCTCATCACATATGAATTAAGTCTCAAATTTATGGTATATGCTGATCCATTTACAATACAGTTCCATAAAATTCATTTATTTTGATACAACTATATTCAATTTACCTGGTACATTAGATTTTCATACATTCATATTCATCACTTTTTATTAATGTTAAAATTTTTATTCTCATTTTCCGGATGCAATTCATGGATGATAAAAAAAGGTGAAGACATCTTAGGAACAAGAACAATTTCTTTCAGACTTTTCCACTTCAATTACTTGCAGAAATTCTTCACACATGAAGTTCATACAATTCCATGATGTTTTTAACATCATTTTATATCATTATGTATTGAAATTATTCCACTTTACATATGAAATATTTTATTACAGAAACCACTCATACAAAGATAATGTGTTTCTATTTTATTTAAACTTCTACTATATATAAATTCTGTTATCATTTACTTTTTCTGTTTAACTTAATTATACATAATTCACCATTTACTATTACTTATTCATATTTGAGAACTGTTACCTGCATTGTAATTTCATCATATTTCTTTTCAATTTTCATAGATAACTTCTCAATTTGTTAATGAATTTTGATATTCAGCTTATATTTATGGCACCGTGCATATGCACGGGTGGGTACTAGTTTATCATAAAATAAAATTTTCACTAAATTTGAAAAAATCATTATTTATTTGTTTCCCTAAATAAATTTTGGGATATTATTTTTGTAACACTACTAATCATAGAGTGTTTGTGGTCTGACAAGGTGTTTTACTTGAGAAGAACCGCATGAGTTGATGTTCCATTAGGAGGATATTTAAACTTAAAGAAGTACACGACCAATAAAAATAAATTATTTATAA
Organism: Viscum album; assembly: GCA_963277665.1. Lineage (NCBI taxonomy): Eukaryota > Viridiplantae > Streptophyta > Magnoliopsida > Santalales > Viscaceae > Viscum > Viscum album. The sequence goes on along the minus strand of OY728150.1, from coordinate 847,068,859 downwards.
GGTAAAAGATGATTTGGTCAACAAATAGTGGTGGAATAAGAATAGACTCAAGTTACTCAAGAATCGTAAATGTCTAGTATGCTTTATTAGGAACCCAATAGACATAGAATTCTCATATCTAATGATGTTGATGTAATGTTCATAGGTGATCAATATAGTACCTAACAATAAGCTATTGAGAGTTATGATTAAAGCAAATGGTTAAATGCTATGAAACTAGAGATGGACTCCATGTACACTAACCAGGTTTTTAACATGGTGGATGCACCTGAAGGTGTGAGACCCATAAAGTGAAAGTGGGTTTTAAATAAGAAAAATAATATGTATGGTTTAGTGTCTACTTATAAATCTTTCAGGAGTAAAGGAGTTAAAAAAAATTCATCATATTGACTACGGAATGACCTTTTCACCTATAGTGATGATAAAGTATATTTTGATTTTACTTTCTATAAAAGTTCATTATTATTATGAGATATATCAAGGGGGTGTCAAAACACCATTCCTTAATGATAATTTATTATAGGATGTGCATATGTTACAACCCAATGGGTTTAATGCACAAAATGGAACTTTTAAATATTGTAAGATTCAATTGTACATTTTTTTATTGAATCATGATTCAAGTACATATATAATTTTTTTGTATAGAAGAACGTTAGTGGTAATATAATAGTATTAATGATATTGTATATAGATGAAATATAACTTATCGAAAATAAATTCCTGACACTTTATTCTATGAAGGAATGTATGGTTGAATGTTTATCAATCAAAGTCATGGGTGAAGTAGCCTACATACAAGGTTTGAAGATACATACGTATAGAACTAATAGGTCTCTTAGGATTAGTCAAAACACATATATTGTTGATGTGAAATATAATTTTACCATATAGAACTATTATTAGGGGTATTTTCCATTGTTTCTTAGAATTGATAATTAAAATATTTATGATCATTTTAAAGAGTTAAAAATGAGTGATTTGATTACTTATGTATCTACTATAGGTCCTATAATATATTTCAAGTATTGTACTAGTCCTGATGTTTGTTATGTTTTCAAAATAACAATTATATACCAATCCAATCCTAATGACAATCACATTATTTTTAAAAATAAAATTAATAAGTACATAAGAAGGTATAAAGATATGTTATTGATCATGAAAGGAGAGTAAGAAATTTTTTTAACTGGTTACACATATGCTTATTTTCAATCTGACCAAGATGATTTAAGACCTCAATCAGGATTCTTGTTTTCCCTAAATGGGGCATTAATCATTTGGAAGAGTTTGAGAAAGAAACAATAGTGGAAATGATAATATAGTCATTGTAAATCACTACATATGATACTATAAAGGAATATATTTGGAATAATTATTTCATGTATGAACATAGAGTGATTTTTAGTACTGAGGGTGAAATTGAAATAAATTTTGAAAATAATAGTGTTTTTTCTTTGACTAAGGATCCATTATCTCAACAAGGGATTAAATAAAATTTTCAACAATAGAATATCACATGGGATATCATTGAGAGGGATGATATTAATATTATCTGGGTAGTTATCGAGGATAATATAGAATATATGTTGATGAAACTATTACAACGATAATAACAAAATGAGGTTCAAGTAGAATTAATTCATGTAAGACATATGCATGATTGGTTGTAATATTGGTAAAATGTATTATTTTCTTATAATAAAGGAAATAACCAATTATAATTCATTCATGTGTTTTATAATTTATTTAAAATTAAAGGTCAAATGTTAATATCCCCTCAATGTAAAAATTTGATATGTCCATATATGAAGTTTTTCTCATAGTATTATGGGTTGTGCCGATATGTTAAGAATAACATGAATAAAATATTACAATTTTTATAAGTAATTATTTAGGAGATATTAAGAATATATTTATGAAGTAATAATTATATAATTATTACTGGGATAGACTATATAATGTATAACTCATAGGATATCATTCAATTATCGATATACATAGCATTGTTTGATTATTATAAATCATTCAAACATAAGTTTTAGGATATACATAGAATGAAAAACTTCATACATTGATACAATAAATATATAATTTTGAAGAAAACATAAATAATATAGGGGTAGTTGGGTATGTTTTTCATCATGTCATTAGTTGAAGCACAACCAAGATGATATTTTTTATCTTGTATGATAAGAAAAGACATATGGTCCTCGATTGAATTAGACTGAGGAAATGCATGGCCATGCTTAGTTGAGTGACATATTTTTCCAACTTCTTATATTATGGGAATATGATGTGCTCATATATAAGATGACTGAATTGTAATGTATTCATTGACTTGGTCAGCCTTTTTTAGGACAATCAAGAAAAGATTAGTTAGACATTTTAGATTGATGTTCTCTTAGTCTAATAATCACTTTATTTAATGTAAAATGGGTTTATATAGTTATATATATTAATTATATGATATGTATTATGGTGTAAATGTTCATATAGGTATATGGGCATGTTTAATGTAGATTATAACATACACCTTATTATATTGAGCATTGCTGATTCTTTTTTATACCCCTTTTCTTTAATCTATGAAATAACTATTTAGTAGTTTTATCAATGCTTCTAAGGACAATAGGGTAACACAAGCCCTTGGATAAGAGTAAAATTTTGGACAATTTTTTTTGTTCAAAATAAAGAGAGTAGGAAGAAACCATATCCAAAAGTGTTAGGATGGATTCAGAAGGTGTTGTCATGTTATTCATAAAGTCCTTATAGGATTTTGACGCAAGTGGTAGATTCTTTATGTGAACTAAAATTTACATGAATAAGATGCATTTACACATTCATATGATGCATGAAGTATGTATAAAATATGTTATATTATATATATTTTGTATATTTATTACGTACAGATGATGCATTTTTATTTTCATGCATACAATGTATGTATTGATATATATATATATATATATATTATATTAAATATTCATGAGATTCAAATACAAAAGTATTCATGTGATTCAATGGTTAGATCTATCTTATATGGTTTCATCGATTTTGAACCAAATGGTTGATTTATATGAAATCATTTCATTTATTTAAGAAACGAGTTCAATAAATTATACTCAACAACAATAATGAGTGTGATGTAATATGAAGGAGGAGTAATGATATTTTTTTCTATAATGAGAAGATTTTTTCTTATGTTGGTTTGAATTTTCTGAACACATTCTTGTATGTACTGATGATCTTGAGTTTCTTGAAAATTTGACAAAAGTATCTCCCACCTGAACTCTATTTATCACTCTCGATAAGGCACTAAAATTCATTATAAAATTCTGGAAACCTCACAAAGTGTTTATAGATTCATCTAATAGGGTATTTCCATTAGGTCATAAAGAATGTGTGTTTTTATTCTATGATCCACATCAAATATACTCTATCATTGTCAAATATGGAATTTATTACCAAGGCTATTTACTATATTCTTTTTTCATCTCGATTTTTTAGATATTTTACGTGATTTATTTCGTGAAGATATATCCACATGTTTTTGGTTTTTATACTTCCAAATATCATTAGATGAGAAAATGAATCCAATAAATATATAGATTGTAAATTATTATAATGTATCTTATCCTTTCAGTCAATTCTATTTGTTACATCCCAAGTAAGTAATGAATAATAAATATTTTAATCTATGTCTATTAATGATTAGATAGTGTTTTAGAGGCTTAAAATGAAAATAAATCCAATCTTAAGCATGGAATACACTAATATTTTTTAAAGGATTGTTTTACTGACTTTTGATGGAAATTTTTTTTAAATCTATCTTTTGACAATTTTATAAGCTATGTTTGTCAAAATAAACATATTCATTATGATTGGGACATTGAAATTTACATTGGATAAATTTTTGGTATTTTTCTGACAATGTTCATTTTTTAATAAATAGTGAAAAATACTGCATTTTACATCAAAACTGCTTTTTCATTTAATTTAATTATATGGTTAGATTATATTTTTTAATTGGTATTAAAGTGTAATATGAATATATGTTTACCATTTAGTCCAATGGTGGTCATTAGGATTAATTTCACTTTTAAATTGGTCATAAACTAATGCCAAGCTTTTCATAGATATTGTTTAAAAAAACCCGCTATTTGTCATGACAGTGGGAATTAATTATTAAATTAATTAATGCATATTATATGTTTTGAATTTTGTAAAATAGACATCATTTTTGAATTCATAATATCAAATATATCTTTGGGTGAAGTTTTGGTATCTTTCTGAAAAACTTCAATTTTTGATGAATAGTGAAACCACTAAGTGGTAGTTAAAGAAACTGATTTTTCGTTTAAATGAAACTTTGCCACTTCTGTGATTTGATTTTCAAAAATCAACATACATGGTTGTAATTATAAAGTAAAATGTGGTTCTATGAGATAAAAATAATTTTTTGGTGAATAGTAACTTTTAAGTTCTTAATCGCGATTAGAGGTAATTAGTGTAGTTTAAGGTTAAAATAATATTTTAATAATATGAGATGAGCTTGAAACATGTCATAACCTTATTGGATGTGTCATGGACGACAAATAAAAGCCATGGGTCATCTTGGGGACCCCATGGAGCCACTTTGGTTGGGAAATGACATAAATAACTTTTTATTTAATGTTAAAGTAAAAATGACACAAACATGAGATGTTTTACTAAAACAATTTTTACATGGGGTTATACAAGTCATATTTTTGATTATAAATAGTCATTGGAAAGATAAAACTATTTCATACATCATAGTATTTTTTTATAATTTTTAGACTTTAAATAAATTAAATTAGTTATGACATCATGACGATGAAGCGATTACCTTATTAATAAAGGATTTAAATAAAATGAAATGATAATGTAAAATCTATGAACTACACATGTCCAAAACCTATTTTATGGGTGGATTTAGAACCCTTATCACTTTACCCTCGAATTATACTAATGTGGGACCTTTTTAATCCAAAACTCATTTTAAAATAATGTAACATTTCTTTACTTTCCAAGAGTGCCCCTCCTCTCCTCTTATAAAAGGCCCCCACCTCTACCTCCTTACCCACACTCCCAAAGCCATTGGATCGGCCAACCCCTGCCCATTTTGTCTGTCCACATCCCTCTCTTACTCCTTGGAGCCTCACTTTGGGCAGAAGTCTTCCCAAGGAAGCCTTTGAGCTCAAACCCAAGGGAGTTACCCGATTTTAAGGTAATGTCTTCACTTGAGTCCTTTTGTTTTATTTTGCTTCTCCAACCCCCTAAACTCTTTTTATTCATTTCTTTTGTAACAACTCCAGTATCTTCAATATACTAGAATGTTGTTATAAGAAGGATTCGAGCTACACTTACACACACCAACATCTAATGGTTAAAGGACATACTATTTCCGTGTACTACTACAGATCTGAGCTATAGCCACGGACCTATAGCCACAGTTTTATAGGTCCGTGGTTATATCTTTTATACTGCCACGGTTAATTATTTCATTTGTGGATATATCCAGTAGCCCCGTTTTTTCCCAAACCCATCGGGCTCCTTCTCCCCCCCCTCGATATTCCTCATCCTCACCGCACCCTCCCCCTCCCCGACGCCTCCACGCCGACGCCTCCTCCGCGCCGCGCCCTCCTCACCGCACCCTCCTCGCCGTGACCTCCTCCCCGAATCACTCCCCTCCCCCTGACGCACTCCCCTCCCCAAACGACCACGCCTCCCCCCTCCCCGGTTGACAGCGCCTCCCCCGACGCCGATGGACTCCCCTCCTCCCCCGACGCACTCCCCTCCTCCCGACGACCTCTCCTCCCCTGACGACCGCGCCTCCCCTGATGGACTCCCCTCTTCCGGACAACCCTGATGAACTCCCCTCCTCCCCCGACTGACTCCCCTCCTCCCCTGACGGACTCCCCTCCTCTCGACGGACTCCCCTCCTCCGGACGACCGCAACTCCCCTGCTCCCGACGAAATCTCCTCCTCCGACGAACTCTCCTCCTCCTGACAGCCTCCTCTGGACGACCTCATTGCCGGTATCTTTATCATTCCATTTTTTTATCATTTCCAGTATCTTTATCTTTAACAATAGTTTTTTCAAAATCCATATCAGTAGTAATTTGATCCTTCTCAAGAATATTTCCACTCTTTTAGATATTACTTTTCAAATTCAAACTCTTGATATACCCATAATGAATATAGGGAACCGACCTAAAATTTCTAATAAAATGAGGGGGGTGAGAATTAGAGGGTGATCCACCCAAAATCAGGATACAAATGAGAATCCTATTTTAGAATTTCCAATTCCTAGATAATAGAGACATATTTAGGTATCATAAGTTATGTATTAGTCTTTATTGACCTATTATAATTGGGATTGAAGATCTCAAAATAGTTTTTTCTAATTTCCTTTATAATTTTAAAAATATTGGCTTCACATTATTAGGTTTTTAAAACAGTTTTTTCGATGTCAAAAGTCATTGGGTGTGGGTTAATTCTTCTCTTTTTGACCCCCTTTTGGTCAGATCAGGCAACCAACATGTTAGTTTCTCTTTTTCTGATTTTGGATTCAAGTTGGAGTATTCTTTAATTTATGCTAGTAGTAGTTATCTATATGAATCAACTCTTTGGGGTGAAATTGGTTCTCTCAAAAACAATATTAATGATCCTTGGATAATTCTTGGGGACTTTAATTTGATTATCAATCTGGAAGAAAAAATATTTCCTATGAACTAGTCAATTTATTTTAGTGAATTCAATGGTTTTATTATAAAAAATGATTTGATTTAAGTGAATCATGTTGGGGAAAAGATAACTTGTTATAAAGGGCACCCCAAATGTATAATGGCTAGTAAAATCAATAGGGATTTTGTTAATGATTTTTCTTTACATTCTTGGGATTCCATTTCAAGTATATCATTATCTCATCTTTACAATGACCATCAACTTATTTTGAATTTTATCTCAGGAAAGGGTATTAAGTCTCCATTACCCTTTATATTCAATAAAAATTTTGTTATTCATCTAGAATGTGAAAACGCTGTTTGGGAAGTTTGGTGTTCAGTAGGTGGTAAGAAGAATGAAATTTCATGTATTATTAAAAAAAATATTCATAAGGTAAATCATTAACATTGGAGTAAGGATATGTTTATTCATCTTGACATGCACATATCCAATATTGATGCCTCTCGTCTGTCCTTCCAGGAGCAGTGTACCCATGATGATTTCTCTAGTGTTGTTTCATTGAAATCTGAGATGAATCTTAATATTAACTATTTATCCAATATTTAAGATGTAATAAAAAATATTCATCTAGAGATAATTGAAATAAGGATTGTGTTATAAATTCCAATTTCATTAAAAATATTCAAATTGTTCAGAAAATTTTTAGGCCTCTTTCTTTACTAAAAATAGGAGATCAAATTCTGGATAATAGACATGACATTTTAGAGCACATTATTTTTATAATGAATATCACATTAATGACTCATCTACCATCCCCCACAATAGAGGGTATTATACCCAAATTGTAAATTCATAAAGATAATACATAACTTTTATCAATTAATTTGGAACTATAAATCAACGATGCAATTTTCAGTTTTAGGCCGGAAAGCTCCCAGGGTCCTGATGGAATTATAAATTTATTTTTTCATAATTATTGGGAGATCATTGGTGAAGATGTTTTCAACCATGCTCTTAATTTTTTCAATTGGGACCTTCAACCTAATGGATTAAATTCTCAATTCCATTCCCAAATTCCAATGAAAGAAAATGAAAATGAGATACACTTATTCCGGCCTAATGCTCTTATCAACACTTTAAAAAAAGTTATTACAAATATCATTTCAATTAGAAATTCTACCATCTCTAATAAAATTGTTCCTTCTAATAAGTTTTGATTCATTAAAGGAATGACCATTGATGATTGTATTTTTATGGATTTAGAGTGATTAAATCTCTTTAAAAACTCTATTTATGGGGGGGAATGTTGCCAATAAATTAGACATTAAAAAGGCTTTTCATACCTTCTATTGGGGATTTATATTTAAAATTATTCTCATGTTTTTTATTGAGGACACATTAATTAATTGGATTTTGATTAATTTTACATCTTGTCATATCTCATTTCTTGTAAATGGATCCCTAGAGGGATACTTATCTTGTTCTAGAAGAGCTAGGCAAGGTGATCAACTTTTTGTTATTATTTTAGTTATTTTGTTAAATTATCATTTTTGATTGTTTTCCCTCATAGATAAAAATGGAAAGATGATGGATATTAGTGTTAGTCATAGTTCTTTTACTTCTACCCAACTACATTATGCTGATTATATCATCCTCTTCAATAAATGGGATAAAATAAATATCGAGAATCTCATGAAATCTCTTCTATAATATGAGAATATTTCTAGGAAACAACTTAGTTGGAATAAGTCCATTGTGTACATTGGTAGAAATATCTCAAAAATTATTAAATCAAAAGTCATCACAGATTTGGTTATTAGGAATGTTTTTTCATATTTCCATATCTTTGTGTTCTGATGTTCTGTGGCCGACCGAAGGATTATTATTTTCATGTGATAATTAGTAAGATCAACAATTAGCTTGAAACATGGAACGTAAAATCAATTTTAATGGATTGTCATGTCTGTTTGGTTCAAGCTATTATTGTTTCTAAATTTTTTATTCCCATATGGTTTATAAATGGCCTTGTTCTCTTATGAAGTCTATTACTGTGGCCATGAAAATCCTTATTTAGATTGGTAGTATTTTGGAAAAAAGATTAGTAACTATGCCTTGGAACACCTGTTGCAGATCATTTGATAGGGGGGCCTTGGTATCAAAAATATCAGTCTTTATAATAAACCCTTTTATGCTTATTTAGTTTGGAAACTAGTAATTGACCCCTCAGAAGCTACTGCATTATGATCGTCTAAATTCATTATTATTCTCAGAAGTGAAAACATAAATTAAATGTATTCCTCTATTTGGTCTTCCTATATATCTGCATTTTCCCTTATTGATGTTTATGCTAAATGGAATGTCTCTTAGGATTCTTCTCCCATTGTTTGGAAAGATAATTGGACAGGCGATCCTCTCGTTGATTCTCTTATTCATGATGTTTCAAACATAGATATTAATGTTTCTATTAAGGGTCAATTTGATAATATTTTTTATTCATTGGACACTAGAGGATCTTACACTATCCAACTAGATTCACATTAAATCAGTTTATATAGGTGAATAGACCTTGGAGGCCCCACAACTCTTAGATATTCCATGGGGGAGGAATCTTATTGATGGACTTGATCATCTCTGGGTCAATCTCGATGACCATATATCTTGTAGTAAAGTGGAGAAACCTAATAGAGGTAACCCTGAATGTGAAATTCAGGGAGTTTATCATAAAGTGTATGAAATATAGGAAGATAAAAAATTTATCAAGATCCTTGATATGGTCCAAATATGGTAGGAGGTGGGCTGGGGGTTGCAGGGGGCTGGGGGTGGTAGGTGGCTAGGGGGTGGCAGGGGGCTGGGGGGGGGGGGATGGTGCAGCTAGGGGTTGGGGGCTGGTGCAGGTGGGCTGCGGGGGGGGGGGGGGAGTGGAGGTGGGCTGGGGGGTGGTGGGGGTAGGGGGCTGGGGGGGGGGGGCAGGGGGCTGGTGCAGCTGGGGGCTGGTGGGGGGGGGGGGCAGGGGGCTGGGGGGCAGGGGTCTGGGGTTGGGGGCTGGTTGGGGGCTGGTGGGGGGCTGGGGGCTGGGGTTGGGGGCTGGTGGGGGAGGGGCTATCCAAGGGGGGGGGCTGTCCAACAGGGGGAGGGGCTGTCCAGGCATGGGGAGGGCTATCCAGGAAGGGGGCGGGGCTATCCAGCAGGGGGGAGGGGCTATCCCACAGGGGGTGAGGGCTGTCCAGTAGGGGGGAGGGCTGTCCAGCAGGGGGAGGGGTGTCCAGCAGGGGGGAGGGTTGTCCAGGCAGGGGGAGGGGCTGTCCAGCAGGGGGGAGGGGCTGTCCTTGAGGAATGTCTAGCTGAGAAAGAGCATGAATAGGTGTAACAACAGGTAGAGTAAAATGTGGCAGCCCTATTAGTATATGTCATGTGTAACCTATAGGCTGAGGTCTGTAATGATGGTCCTAGACATGTTCTGGTTGTGTAAAAAATGTTCGGAACAATCTATTTCCTATTTCTTGATTCATGTATGTTGGTTGATGGTACCCCAAGTGACCTCTTTTTAACATTATTTGTATTTTTTTCTAACATAGTGTTTGGTATTAATTTTTTTCCCTTTCAGAGTAGCTTTCAACGGAGTATTAATAGAGGATGGCTTGCAGAATTTCTGTACAATTCTGCACTTATCAGTGGCATGGGGGGGTGTCCAGCAGGGGGAGGGGTGTCCGGCAGGGGGGGTGTCCAGCAGGGGGGAGGGGTGTCCAGTTCTATAGCCCAGGGGTCCCACATTACCAGTAATGTCAGATTACATGTCATGTAACCTGTGATTTTCCTGATCCCATGGGGTATTCCTCTAAGTATTCCTACACATTTCTAGATCTCCAAACCTCACCTAATTAGGTATATCAGGGGTCATCCAATCCTCTAGTCATCAAAGATTATCATTTATTTCTTTAAATATTCTGAGAAAACATCCTCTCATGCCATCCATATCATCCTATGTGAAACTAAGTGGAAGATTTTGCCCCGCGAATGTCGCTGGACTGGGCCAACACGTTGTGGTCACGCTGCGGTCAGGCCGCGATCACGCCGCGGTCACGCCGCGGTCACACCGCGGTCACTCCGCTGTCACGCCACGGTGACGCCGTGATTTGGCCATGCCCCAAGACAAAACCCTGTGGCGGTTACTCTTCCAGGACGACACCCTGCGGCGGTCACACCGCGGTCATGCTGCGGTCACGCCGTGGTCACGCCGCGGTCAAGCCGCGGTCACACCGCAGTCACGCCGCAGTCACGCCTCGGTCATGCCGTGATTTGGCCCTACTCCAGGACGACACCCTGCGACGTTTACTCCTCCAGGACGACACCCTACGGCGGTCATGCCACGGTCATGCCGCGGTCACGCCGCAGTCACGCCGCGGTCAGGCCGCGGTCACCCCGCGGTCACGCCGTGATTTGGCCCTACTCTAGGATGACACCCTGTGGCGGTTACTCCTCCAGGACGAAACCCTACGGCGGTCACGCCGCGGTCACACCGCGGTCACGCCGCAGTCACGCCGCGGTCACGCCACGGTCACGCCGTGATTTGGCCCTACTCCAGGATGACACCATGTGGCGGTTACTCCTCCTTAGAGAATCATTGAATGGTTAGCTCTATAATTTTTCGTATTCCCTCATTCCCAAACTATATCTCCTCTCAGCGCTGCCTCTCATCCATCTTTCCACAAAACGTGCATAGCAGGTGGTAAAAAGGCTCAATTCAACTGAAAACATTGGTTTGGAATTGTCTGGCATATTTTATTTTACATGTATCACATAATATTTGTTCGGAAATTCTTCTTTTTCCTCATCCTCTTACCATGTTGTCCGAACCAGATCATCCTCATCCTCTGCACATGTCGTCTAAACCGGATCAGCCTATTTTCATGGAAATTCAATGTCTGGTTTTGGCTGTCTTAGATGAAATTCCTTCCATAATTCCCTTATCTCATGTAGCACTCATTGGAGGAGGATGACAACTGCCAATTTGAGTTTTAAAGGCTGCACATAATCTGTTTGATGCAATTCCAAAGAGGCTGTTCTATTCTGAGGGCCTATTTCATGCTGGAGTTCCCACATTTCCCCCACAAGCTGGCATGGGAGGTCTGTTTGGGCCTATGCAAACAGGGCTTGTCTGTTATGGAAAAATATGAAACTGGAGACTTGGTTTGCATGAAGAGTTTCCATGAAGGGTCTTCACTATAGAGGAGACTAGCTCTGGTCCGTATTTGGTAGTTTCTTGCATGATGGTTCCCACAACCGTTTGACTGAATTTCACACCAAACCAAGCCCTCCTAGTGACTATTTTTCGATGCACTATAAAATCCCATGTCCAACCCACCAAAATCAAACCAGTTATTCCAGGGCCATTTCCACTCTCACTAAAAAATCCAAACTCAAGACCTACTACAATTCCAAGCTCCCACTTCAATTTAGCCACTATGAACTCCTTCCCAGTTGAGGCATGGGGGATATCCAATGGGGTACAGGGGGGTATGGGGGACTAAGGGGGGCATGGGGGGTGTAGGGGGGTGTTCTAGGGGGCTGTCCAGGGGGTTGCAAGGGGGTGCAAGAGGGCTATCCAGGAACCTAAGCCCATGAAGGTTATGAATGTCTCTATAGAGAAAATGCAGTGTTGTCCAGATCTGGAAAATATCATCAAACATCCCACAGATACTTCACAGGCACCAGGTATGACTATTTCACCACATATAGATAGTGATCACGGTGCTATAAAATCTGGTAACTCTATTTCAAATCATAACTCCAATGTTTTGTTTAATGCAGTACTACATGAAATGAAAGCAGATTTTATCTGAGGATGAGCATGTGTGACCATGATTTCACCAAGCAGTTTGTTTAGTTGATAAACAGTTTTTCTGGTAATGTTTTCCAATTTCAAATATGTTTTATTTTATTTCCATAAACATTTTATAGTTTATTCTGTTTTATTTTCCAGACTGATTATATGTATGTTTTCCTAGATTACTCATATATAGATACTTCTGAATTTTGTTTCAAGTGTTTCCCAAGTCCTACTAAGAACATGTAGTATGGGGTGGTCCTACTAAGAACATATAGTATAGGGCCAGTGTCTAGCAGGGGTCCAGTGTTCAGTAGGGGTAAATATACAGGGGAGTCCAGTGTCCAGGGGGAGTCCAGTGTCCAATAGGGGTAAATATGATTTGGGACTCCCAAGAACTAGTTTCCAGGGGGAGTCCTATGTCCAGCAGGGGTACAAGGGGGCTAGTAGGGGTGGGGGGAGTATGGGTCCAGTGTCCAGCAGGGGTCCAGTGTTCAGCAGGGGTAAATATGCAGGGGGAGTCCAGTGTACAGGGGGGAGGGAGGGGGGGTGCTGTCCAGGGGGGGGGGTGGTCCAGGCAGGGGGTGTCCAGCAGGGGGGAGGGATACTAAACATGGTCTGTAAATCTGATGTAGTTCAGTCTGTTCCTGTCTTATCTCATGCTGCTAAACATGTCAGAATTGGTGAATTGGTACCTGTTAAACCTGAATTTGACATTGCTGAAGATGTTGTGGTTATTAGATCAGATAAACTTGGTTATCAGATCAGGGTGCAGGGGGACTAGCAGAGGACTGACAGGGGGCCTAGCAGGGGGCAGGGGGCCTAGCAGGGGGACAGGGGGCCTAGCAGGGGGCAGGGGGACTAGCAGGGGCAGGGGGCTGGCAGGGGGCAGGGGGGCTGGCAGGGGGACTAACAGGGGGGACTGGCAGGGGGGACTGGTAGGGGGCAAGGGAGCAAGCAGGGGGTGGCAGTGGGGGGACTAGCAGGGGCAGGGGGCAGGGGGTGGGGGGGGGGGGGCTGGCACGGGGGTGGAAGGGGGGACTAGAATGGGGTAGGGGGAAAGGCAAGGGGAAAAGCAGGGGGTGGCAGGGGGGAGGGGTTTCCAGGCAGGGGGGAGTGGTGTCCAGGCAGGGGGAGGGGCTGTCCAGCATGGGGGGGAGGGGCTGTCAAGCACGGGGGGGGGGGGGGGCTCTCTAGCAGGGGTAGGGCTGTCCAGTAGGGGGGAGGGGTGTCCAGTAGGGGGGAGGGGTGTCCAGGTAGGGGGGAGGTGTGTCCAGCAGGGGGGAGGGGTGTCCAGGCAGGGGGAGGGGCTGTTTAGTCGGGGGAGGAGCTGTCCTGCAGGGGGGAGGGGTGTCCAGCAGGGAGAGGGCTGTCCAATAGGGGGGAGGGGTGTCCAGAAGGGGGGAGGGGTGTCCAGGCAGGGGGAGGGGCTGTCCAGCAGAGGGGGAGGGGCTATCCTTGAGGAATGTCTAGCTGAGAAAGAGCATGAATAGGTGTAACATCAGGTAGAGTAAAATGTGGCAGCCCTATTAGTATATGTCATGTGTAACCTATAGGGTGAGGTCTGTAATTATGCTCCTAGACATGTTCTGGTTGTGTAAAAAATGTTGGGAACTCTCTATTTTCTATTTCTTGATTCATGTATGTTGGATGTTGGTACCCCATGTTGATAGGATGTTTCATCTTAATTCTAGTTGCGGTAGAGAACCCTCTTTGATAAGGTGCTCAAGTTGGGAGTACGAGTTGAGGATCTTCTTATAGAATATATCCAGCAGAATTGTGCTTTACCAGTTTCAGCATGAACACATCCTTGGGCAGGGGGGATGGCAGGGGGGGACTGGCAGGGGGTGGGGGGGGGGGGGGCTGACGGGGGGGGGGGGGGCTGACGGGGGGCTGGCAGGGGGACAAGCAGGGGGCAGGGGGGGAGGGCTGGTAGGGGGACAAGTAGGGGGTGGCAGGGGGGACTAGCAGGTGGCAGGGGGGACTAGCAGGGGGTAGGGGGGACTGGCAGGGGGGTGGTAGGGGGGACTGGTAGGGGGGTGGCAGGGGGGTGTCCAGGGGGGTGTCCAGGGGATGTCGAGGGGGTGTCTAGGAAGGTGTCGAGGGGGTTGGGGGTATTTTTTTATGGATTTGGACACCCTATAGCCACGATTTAAACCGGGGCTATTGGTTTATTGCCACGATTTTTAACCGTGGCTATAGACATAATGCCACGGTTTAAAACTGTGGCAATTAAATCTGTCCGGCCTTTAGTATAGCCACAGTTTCAACTGTGGTATTAGGTAAACAGGCACTGTTTGAACCGTGTCTATATACCTATAGCCACGTTTGAAACCGTGGCTAGAGTGTTAAAGCCACGGTTTGGAACCGTGGCTCTAGGTCTAGTCCTATAGCCACGCCAAACTTAGCCACTGTTTGAGGAACCATGGCTATTACCTATAGCCACGGTTCTTGGGCTTATAGCTACGGTTTAGAACTGTGGCTATAGCCCAAATTTCTAGTAGTGGTGGATGGTGAATTTATGCCTCCCGAAATGATGATTGTTCAACATTCTTTTAACACCTTCAAAGGAGGCCATTAAGATGTCACTATATTTATATATGATATATAATATGTTTATGTTTTCCTTAAGCTTCTTTATTTTTCATTTTGGGCATACGTTTATGGTTTCCATTATGGGTAAACACGATATCTTCATTTAAGGAAGTGCGGACTATTGCCCCCTCAAAGTGATTTGATTCGTTAAATACCATATGTGGGACGTATAAAGGATGGAACTATGATATTATATATTATATTATACTGGAATTATAATAGACTTTTATATCATTATGATTCCATTCTATAAAATATGAAATAGAAATGAAAGTAGCGTTCATGCGTACGTACGACTTACCGTCTCCATGAACGGTGCATTTCATTTGTTATCTCTAAATGATTATGTAATATTATAAATGCATGAATGTAATAGATATATATGACATATATGATATCTACATCATGAATACCATTCTGGATATAATGGATACATGAACAACTTGTAATTATAAAGGGCTTATTTTTTACTCAAGTACCAATGATCATTAAAACGACCGTTATTAACTTAAATAATTACATAGTGTTCATGACATGGAAATAAGTGATATAAAAGAGAATAATTAACTTGAAAAAGGTTCTTAAACAAGTAGAAATTAACTCATGTTTATTATTCAGGAGATTAATGAACGACCGAGTCAAGTCGAACCTGAGGTATGGGACTTCGTCTCAATATCCTTTCATTGAGGCATATTTTGTTTTATACACAACCTTCTTTTATATGGTGTATAAACCCCTTTGACTTTTACATTTATTCAAAAGGAATCTTTTTTATACGAAGCATTTACTAAATAACAAAAGGGAATGTTTTTGTCGTACGTATGCGGTGACAATGACTTCTCCGCCGCCGTGACCATTATTTGAGTTTCGGCTTCCTCTACAGGCCATACCTTTTTAAAAAAAAGAAAAATAAATAACATGTTTTACTTTTCTTTTATTTTGGTATTGAAAATTGTTTTCATAATGTTTTTATATCAATGTGTTGTATTGATATCTTGTGATTGAAAGGTGTAAATGTTATATTTCCATTATGCATGTTTTATGCGATACGATTATGTTGAGGTTCATGGGAATTATTATGAAGACGGGTGGTTTTGTGACAGACTAAGGGAGGGTGAGCCCGATATAGCTCTCCAATGCATTGGGTAACGCGAAGGAGTGAAACGTTAAGGTTTCTCCGAAGAGATTTAGGGAATATACTGTGATGGGTATTCTAAACGTAACCAAGAGGGTTACTCCCTACGTAAGAATGTTATGAATGCCTCAAGTTACCTTTATGTCTTATGATTTCTATGATTTATTCATGATTTGATGAGGTATGTTAAAGTGCTTATGTTTTATGGGTAAATTATGATTTCATTCTTATGTATATATGTACCCATGTTTCCTTTTCGTATTTTTATATCCCTTACTGAGCTTTTTATGCTCATCCCATGTTTTTTTGAAATGTTTTTCACAGGTCAAGGGAAAGGTACATGAGATGATGATAGTGTCAAGGAAGTGTCAAGAAAGAATCCATGTTTTATTTTAAATATGTTTCCATTGATGGGAAATAAGAATACTATCTTTATGTAACAACTTTGTTTATATGTGGAATATAATGCAGGTTTTATGATCTAATTCTCTAAAACTCTAAACCCGAAAAGATCCTCAATGTGTAATCTTGTAATAACTCAAGATTAAGTAAGGTTTAAGGCTGGGTCCTTATAGTTGGTATCAGAGGTCGGTTTAGATAACATTAGGAGTTAGAATTCTATTAAATGATTATCCAAAAATTTTTTATGGTAAAATTGAAGTGATATAGTATTTGAAGATTACCATGTTGCTTCATCTAAGACATGTTTGTTCAGAATGGTTTTCCGTAGAGGAAACAGGGAAGCAGTTCTAGGAAGGCATACAGAAGGAAATAACCTTCTGAATCAGCATCCTGAGATGGTTGGAATTGGAACTGAACAGTTTGTTGCAGTAATGGCACAGTTGACTCAAGCGATAAATGGTGGTGGTATCCATGCACGAGATCAGCCAGATCAACCGCAGAGGAACATGTCAGTGGTGGAACATTTCATGAGGCAATATCCCCCATCATTCAGAGGATCATCTAACCCTGTGTTAGCTGAAGGGTGGATTAAAGCACTGGAGAAGATTTTCGATGTCATGGGGTGTTCAGACAATCAAAAGGTTAGTCTTGCTATTTACCGTTTGGAGGGTGAGGCAGAATAGTGGTGGTCTATGGTTAAAAATATCAGGGACGACGATGAGATTGATGCTCTTGACTGGGATGAATTCAAAGGTATGTTTCATGAGAAGTATTTTCCTAAGGCTGTTCGACTTAGGATGGAAAAGCAATTCTTGGAATTGAGGAAAGAGGAAGACTCAGTGGCTACCTATGAAGAAAGGTTCACTCGATTGGCAAGGTATGCTCCATATTTTATCTGAGACCTTGATAGTAAAATCAATCATTTTTACTCAGGATTAAATCCAAAATATCGAAGGGAATTAGCTTCTCGTGAGTTTAAAAGTTATGAAAAGTTTGTTCGATGTGCTGAGAAGGTGGAAATGGAGTTTTCCGATGATCAAGTGTTCTATAACAACCAACAGAATAATAGACCGAGGTGGAAGGAGAAAGGTAAGAATTCTTCAAAAAAGTCTGATGGTAAGAAAACTAGGTTTCCATTTTGTGATAGATGTGGCAAAAGGCATGCTGGGGAATGTCTTCTAAATTCTGGAAAGTGATACTAATGTGGTAAGATGGGACATAAGGATCGTGATTGCACTGAAAAGGATCAAGGTGAAGGTAAGACCAAATTTGATTTACAGTTAGTGAAATGTTATAAGTGCAATGAGATGGGTCACTATGCAAACGAGTGTCCAACAAAGAGCTTGAGTGATGGAAAGCAGTTAGACTACAAGCAGAAAGGGGTGGTGAAATCCTTTGCAACTACTCCAGTAGATGTCGGGCCATTAAATGATGTTGTATCAGGTACTTTGTTTGTTTTTTCAGATTATGCCAGTGTGTTGTTTGGTTCAGGGTCTACACATTCTTTCATCTCTGAAAACTTTTCTAGTAAAATTGGAATACCATCTCAAGAAATGACTCCTGAAATTTTGGTAAAAACACCTGGGGGAAATGTTGAGGAAAAAAAAATTTATAAGAATCTTCATATCCTTATCTGTGGAAAGAACCTACTTATAGACCTTATTTTTCTACCTCTAGTAGAGTTTGATGTTATCCTGGGTATAGATTGGCTCTCTATTTACTATGCTAAGATTGACTGTAGAGCTAAATAAGTTTCTTTTCAGAAAGACTTTCAGTTTGTGTACAAGAATGAACCCTTACTGTTGATAACATATCTAGAGGCCGAGAAAATTTTAAAAGATGGAAATGAATGTTACCTTGCACACATCGTTGAAAATAAAGGAACTGTTCAGATTAATGATGTGCCAGTGGTAAATGAGTATCCTGATGCTTTTCTTGATGAGTTTCCTAGAATAATACCAGATCCGGAAGTTGAATTTACTGTTGACTTAGTTCTTGATGCTTAGCAAATTTCAAAAAACCCTTATCAGATGGCTCAAATTGAACTTTTAGAGTTGAAGGAGCAATTGCAAGATTTATTAGAGAAAGGTTTCATTTGACCTAGCACATCACCATGGGGTGCTCCTGTTTTATTTGTTAAAAAGAAAGATGGTTCAATGATACTTTTCATTGATTATAGAGCCTTGAATAACATCACTGTTAAGAACAAATATCCTTTGCCTCAAATCATTGATTTGTTTGATCAGCTCTAGGGAGCACAGTATTTTTCGAAGATTGACTTGAGATCGGGGAACCATCAGCTGAAGGTAAAGGAAGCAGACATTCCGAAGACTGCGTTTCATTCAAGATATGGCCATTATGAATTTGTAGTAATGCCTTTTGGGCTAACCAATGCACCTTCTGTATTCATGGACTTAATGAATATAATTTTCCATGTGTTCTTAGATAAGTTTGTGGTGGTTTTCATTGATGATATTTTTGTGTTTTCTAAAAGTAAAGAGGAACATGAAAGACATTTAAGGGTTATCTTACAAACCTTAAAAGAAAAGAAATTGTATGGGAAATTCAGCAAGTGTGAGTTTTGGTTGCAAAAAAATTTCTTTCCTTGGTCACATTGTTTCTAAAGATGGGCTAACAGTTGATCCTGAAAAAACAAAATTTGTGGAAGACTAGCCAATACCCACAAATGTAACAGAGATTCGTAGATTCCTTGGTTTGGCAGGGTATTACCGAAGTTTTGTTAGAAATTTTTCACGGTTATCTAGTCCAATGACTAAGCTAACTCGGAAGGGTGTTAAGTTTATCTGGACAAAAGAATGTGATGATTGTTTTCAGGAATTGAAAAGAAGATTGGTGAAAGCTCTAGTTTTGGAACTACCTTCCAGGAATGGTGAGTTTGTTATCTACAGTTATGCTTCATTTAAAGGACTTGGTTGCGTCCTAATGTATAATGATCAGGTAATTTCTTATGCTTCACAATAGTTGAAAACTCATGAGGTAAATTACCCTACACATGATTTGGAATTAGCTGCTGTTGTTTTCGCTTTAAAAATTTGGATGCATCATTTGTATGGAGTAAAGTGTGAAATATATACTGATCACAAAAGTTTAAAGTATATATTCACTCAGAAAGAGTTAAACATGAGACAGAGGAGATGGCTGGAATTAATCAAGGATTATGATTGTAAAATTCATTACCATCCGGGAAAATCAAATGAAGTGGTTGATGCTTTGCGTCGAAAAAGTAATGCTTCATTAACAATGTTGCATTTGGAACGTGATCCTTTGGTTAAAGATTTGATGAACTTTGGCATAGAAGTTTTTGGTGGAGGATGTTCTTCTGTTTTGTTTCAGGTATCAGAGAGATCATCTCTATCAGATAGAATCAAGCAAGCACAGAAGCAAGACAGTGAGTTGTAGAAAAAGGTAGAGCTGGTTCAAAAAGGTAAGTTTCCTGAATCCGAAATTGATAATGATTGTGTATTGAGATTTGGGAAGAGATTGTGTGTGCCTTGTGATTCACATTTTAAGAGAGAGTTGTTATGTGAAGCTCATAGTTCTCCGTTTTCAGTTCATCCTGGCAGTACTAAGATGTACAGAGATCTGCGGGAGTATTACTGGTGGGATGGAATGAAAGGAGATATTTCTGATTTTACTGTGAAGTGTTTGACATGTCAACATGTTAAAGCAGAGCAGCAGTTACCAAAAGGGATGCTTTAGCCTTTACTAGTTCCAGAGTGGAAATGGGAGAATATATCCATGGACTTTGTTGTGGGATTACCGAAGACATCTCGAGGTAATAATGCAATATGAGTTATTGTTGATCGCTTGACTAAATCTGGTCATTTCCTTGCTATACGAGATACTTTTTACCAAGATCAACTTTCCCGTTTGTATCTTAAAGAGATAGTCAGGTTACATAGAGTTCCTCTCTCCATTGTATCTGATCGTGATCCCAGGTTCACTTCTAACTTTTGGAAAGGCCTTCAGAAGTCATTGGGTGCTGAATTAAATTTTAGTACAGCATTTCATCCTCAATCAGATGGGCAGTCAGAATGAAAAATTCAGACCTTGGAGGATATGCTACGAGCTTGTTCGATGAATTATCAGGGAATTTGGGACCAACATCTTTATTCGGTTGAATTTTCATATAATAACAGTTTTCATTCTAGTATACAGATGACACCATTTCAGGCATTATATGGGAAGCGGTGTCGAATTCCAGCTTTCTGGGATGAAGTGGGTGAAAGGAATTTGATGGGACCAGAATTGGTAGAAGAGTTGGCAGAAAAAGTTTAGCTGATATAGAAACACATGAGAACAACTCAGAGTAGGCAGAAGAGTTATGCGGATAACAGGAGGAAGGATCTCTCTTTTGAGGTAGGTGATCTTGTTTTTCTCAAAGTATCACCATGGAAAAGTGTGATGCGATTTGGTAAGAAAGCAAAGCTGAGTCCAAGGTTCATTGGACCATATGAAATTCTAGAGAGAGTTGGATCATTTTCTTACCGATTGGATTTACCTCCGAGTTTATCTCAGGTACACAATGTTTTTCATGTTTCGATGTTGAGAAAGTATATGCCAGATCCATCTCATGTTTTGAGTCCAGAGGTAGTTCAGCTGGAAGAGAACCTATATTATGAGGAACAACCGATCCAGATTCTTGACCACAGGGAGCAAGTGTTACGAAATAAGGTGATTAATTAGGTAAAGGTTTTTTGGAAAAACCACATGATGGAAGAGGCAACATGGGAATCTGAAAATGCAACGAGGGATAAGTACCCCCATTTATTCGATAAGTAAATAAATTGCGGGGACACAAATTTCTTAAAGGGGGGAAGGATGTAATATCCTAAGTAAGTAATGAATAATAAGTATTTTTATCTATGTCTATTAATGATTAGATAGTGTTTTAGAGGCTTAAAATGAAAATAAATCCAATCTTAAGCATGGAATACACTAATATTTTTTAAAGGATTGTTTTACTGCCTTTTGATGGAAAACCATTTTTAAATCTATCTTTTGACAATTTTATAAGATATGTTTGTCAAAATAAACATATTCATTATGATTGATACATTGAAATTTACATTGGATAAATTTTTGGTATTTTTCTGACAATGTTCATTTTTTAATGAATAGTAAAAAATACTGCATTTTACATCAAAACTGCTTTTTCATTTAATTTAATTATATGGTTAGATTATATTTTTTAATTGGTCTTAAAGTTTAATCTGAGTATATTTTTACCATTTAATCCAATGATGGTCATTAGGATTAATTTCACTTTGAAATTGGTCATTAACTAATGCCAAACTTTTCATAGATATTGTTTCAAAAAAACCCGCTATTTGTCATGACAGCGGGAATTAATTATTAAATTAATTAATGCATCTTATATGTTTTGAATTTTTTAAAATAGACATCATTTTTGAATTCAGAATATCAAATATAGCTTAGGGTGAAGTTTTGGTATCTATCTGAAAAACTTCAATTTTTGATGAATAGTGAAACCACTAAGTGGTAGTTAAAGAAACTAATTTTTCATTTAAAAGAAACTTTGCATTTTCTGTGATTTGATTTTCAAAAATCAGACATACATGGTTTTTATTAAGAAGTAAAATGTGGTTTAATGAGATTAAAATAATTTTTTGGTGAATAGTAACTTTTAAGTTCTTAATCGCGATTAGAGGTAATTAGTGTAGTTTAAGTTAAAAATAATGTTTTAATAACATGAGATGAGCTTGAAACATGTCATACCCTTATTGGATGTGTCATGGCTGACCAAGACAATCCATTGAGCCACTTTGGTTGGGAAATGACATAAATAACTTTTTATTTAATGTTAAAGTAAAAATGACACAAACATGAGATGTTTTACTAAATCAATTTTTACATGGGGTTATACAAGTCAGATTTTTGATTATAAATAGTAATTGGAATGATAAAAAGATTTCCTACATCATAGTATTTTCTTTTATAATTTTTAGACTTTAAATAAATTAAATTATTTATGACATCATGATAATGGAGCAATTACCTCATTAATAAAGGATTTAAATAAAATGAAATGATAATGTAAAATCTATGAACTACACATGTCCACATCCTATTTGATGGGTGGATTTCAAACCCTTATCACCTTATCCTAGAATTATATGAATTTGGAACTTTTTGAATCCGAAACTCATTTTAAAATAATGTAACATTTATTTACTTTCCAAGAGTTCCCCTCCTCTCCTCTTATAAAAGGCCCCCGCCTCTACCTCCTTACCCACACTCCCAAAGCCTTTGGCTCGGCCAACCACTACCCATTTTGTCTCTCCACATCCCTCTATTACTCCTTGGAGCCTCACATTGGGCAGAAGTCTTCCCAAGGAAGCCTTTGAGCTCAAACCAAAGGGAGTTACCCGATTTTAAGGTAATGTCTTCACTTGATTCCTTTTGTTTTATTTTGCTTCTCCAACTCCCTAAACTCTTTTTATTCATTTATTTTGTAACAACTCCAGTATATTCAATATACTAGGATGTTTTTATAAGAATTATTCTAGCTACACTTACACACACCTACATCTAATGGTTAAAGGACATACTATTTCCGTGGATAGTGAATTTATGCATCCTGAAACGATGATTGTTCAACATTCTTTTAACACCTTCAAAGGTGTCCATTAAGATGTCACTATATTTATATACGATATATAATATGTTTATGTTTTCCTTAAGCTTCTGTATTTTTTATTTTGGGAATACCTTTATGGTTTCCATTATGGGTAAACACGATATCTTCATTTAAGGAAGTGCGGACTACCGCCCCCTCAAAGTGATTTGATTCGTTAAATACAATATGTGGGATGTATAAAAGATGGAACTATGATATTATATATGATATTATACTGGAATTATAATATACCTTTATATAATTATGATTCCATTCTATAAAATATGAAATAGAAATTAAAGTAGCGTTCATGTGTACGTACGGCAAACCGTCGCCATGAACTGTGCATTTTATTTCTTACCTATAAATGATTATGTAATATTATAAATGCATGCATGTACTGGATATATATTACATATATGATATCTACATCATGAATACCATTACGAATATAATGGATACATGAACAACTTGTAATTATAAAGGGCTTATTTTTGACTCAAGTACCAATGATTGTTAAAACGACCGTTATTAACTTAAATAATTACATAGTGTTCATGACATGGAAATAAGTGATATAAAAGGAATAATGAACTTGAAAAAGGTTCTTGAACAAGTAGAAATTAACTCAATTTTATTATTCAGGAGATTAAAGAACGACCGAGTCAAGTCGGACCCGAGGTTTGGGACTTCGTCTCAATCTCCTTTCATTGAGGCATATTTTGTTTTATACACAACCTTCTTTTATACGGTGTATAAACCCGTTTGACTTTTACGTTTATTCAAAAGGAATCTTTTTTATATGAAGCATTTACTAAATGACAAGAGGGAATGTTTTTGTCGTACGTATGCAGCGACAACGACTTCTCCGCCGCCGTGACCATTATTTGAGTTTCGGCTTCCTCTACAAGCCATACCTTTTATTTTAAAAAGAAAAATAAATACCATGTTTTACTTTTCTTTTATTTTGGTATTGAAAATTGTTTTCATAATGTTTTTATATCAATGTGTTGTATTGATATCTTTTGATTGAAAGTTGGAAATATTATGTTTCCTTTATGCATGTTTTATGTGATACGATTATGTTGAGGTTCTTGGGCATTATTATGAAGATGGGTGGTTCCGTGATAGACTAAGGGCGGGTGAGCCCGATATTGCTCTCCAATGCATTGGGCAACACAAAGGAGTGAAACTTTAAGGTTTCTTTGAAGATATTTAGGGAATATACTGTGATGGGTATTCCAAACGTAACCAAGAGGGTTACTCCCTACGTAAGAATGTTATTAATGCCTCAAGTTACCTTTATGTCTTATTATTTCTATGATTTATTCATGATTTGATGAGGTATGTTTAAGTGCTTATGTTTTATGGGTAAAGTATGATTTCATTCTTATGTATATATGTACCCATGTTTCCTTTCCGTATTTTTTATATCCCTTACTGAGCTTTTTATGATCATCCCAAGTTTTTTTGAAATGTTTTTCACAGGTCAAGGGAAAGGTACATGATATGATGATAGTGTCAAGGAAGTGTCAAGAAAGAATCCATGTTTTATTTTAAATATGTTTCCATTGATGGGAAAGAATAATACTATCTTTATGTAACCACTTTGTTTATATGTGGAATGTAATGCATGTTTTATGATCTAATTCTCTAAAACACTAAACCCAAAAAGATCCTCAATGTTTAATATTGTTATAACTCAAGATTAAGTGAAGTTTAAGGTTGGGACCTTATACTATTTCTTGAGGTATCACTATTCAAAAAAAAAACATGATAGCCTAGTAACACTTCTAAAAGACATATAAAATGTCTCAAGAACTTCTATATACATTACCATTTATATAATGAATTACCTGATAAAATTTAATGGCATTGTAATACTCATCCTTTTCAAAAATCCTTCTCATCATTCCCAACATGTATAATGAGAATTATCTCCCATCCAGTGGTCTCATATACACCAATCTATATCCTTCTTTTGTGTGAACCTCTTCAACACTGATTGTCTAGACCAACACCTATGCTGCATAATCTATAGTGTAAACTATACAAAATTACTCTAATGAATAATTACATGACCCCTATCTCATATTCACATGATCGCAATAACCTAAACATCCATAGGCTACTCTATCATCAAAAATCTAATCCACGCTAGTGATGAAACATCCTCACCACTCACGATAATTGTCATAACCATCCACATATCATTTCATCAACCCATATCTAATGACCAAAATAACCCATAGTATTGTTGATGACACCCAATATGATCCCATGGAACCAAATCAAACATTACAAATCATGAATAACCACATGAAATCACATGGAATCATGTTTTTCACGAAATGAACCCACTAGACAAGGAAAGCATGAAATACCATATTATATCAACTATTTTCCATGAAAGAATATTCCTTGGAATTTCTAATTAAAAATAGAAACCCTATATGGTTTTATTCTTGATCACACAAAGACAACCCTTCCTAATAATATTTATTACAGACACATATAATATATATAACAAAATATAGTTATTCACCACCTACCTAGAGAAAACATAACTTTGCTCACATAAGATATTTGGTAAATATAGATTTAATCAAAAATATCAAAAAAATATAAAAAGTCCAAAAAATAATGTTTTTTTAAAGAAAAGATAATGTTTCGAGACCCGATTCACTAAACTCATATCCTTACCCAACTCCACTATTTGCTTAAAAATGTATCAAGAACTGAAAATATTTGGCTAGAATGTCACTTAGAGAAGAAAAAAAAGAATATATCTATTTAAAATATCACCAATAGTTTATTTAATAAAAAATAAACATGAGATGCCAATACAATTCCTCATACTCATTCCCCATCCTATAACACTACCCCTGACACCTTGATAGGGTATAAAATCATTTTACCATAGAATAATCATACTAATATCAGTATTACACATATTAAAAACCCTAAAACACCCCCTTATATGATATCCCATTCCCAATATGTCTCATACACATAATACCGATCCTTTAATGAAACATGACCATTCCACCCACCTAATTTTCAAAACAATATATTAATATAAAACACATTTTTCTCTTCCCAATCACCCCAATTACCCAATGTAAAATAATTGATCCCCTTCATGGGAACTCACAACTATAGGAATCACCTACCCATATATATTTAGGTCAAACTATCCAATGATATGATAGTGTCAAACCCATCCATGTTCTTTATATAGCACAATTTCATTTTATGTCATACTCAATGCTCATAATTACTCTACATCACATTGATTCCCACTTTTCACCTGATTTCAATGCATCCCACATGATTACACATCATACCTCATGCTCACATATTGAAAAGCTATTATTTAATCCATTTAACATGCATAAACCACTCACATCAGTATCTAAAATAAAAAATAATAGTTTTGTGATCAAGGTATATATAAAACAATCAATGAATCCTCGATATACTCTTAATATGTTGGCTCTATTAAAAATACCTGAACTGAGGCTCGATTACATGATGAATGTCCTCATTGAAAATAGATGCATGTCATCCTTGTAGAGTATTAATCATTTTCAAAAACTCCTTCCATTGATAAGTATCCAATCAATTACCACATCACACACATATAGTCGTATCCAAGCTATCGACTTCCATTAATACTTTTCATCTAACCTCGGATTCCTGAGTGAAGGTTATACCCAAAATCCCTTAAATGAAATTATATATGGTGTAAATGGGGTAGTTATATTTTACATATAATGGGTATTATAGAAGCCTATTTGTTAAACTATTTTTATGATATGTATGGATAGAACATATCTTATGATAGAGTTTAATGGAAATGTATATGAATGGGATTTCATCATACCACCTTCACAAATCTATGAAGTCCTAATATATTATTAACCAATGTCATAAGGATTCATTACCATGAATATATTTTGTATGATATATATGAAATATTGTTATCTTTAAATGATATTTCAAGAAAAAAATCATTTACAGATGCATTACTTCATAAGTTGTGCATGGGAGTTGATGCATCAATTAAATGGATTGCATGAATCAGACAATGAAAAAACTCATGAAATATATCAAATGAATTAATTCATGCATCATTTAGGAAAATCCATCATGGTTATACAAACCATACTTCCATATGATTGTTGGTGAGTGTCTGAATATGTTTTCTTGTAAAGGACTCTTAGATTATATTTTATCTCTCACTATTTAATCTTTATTCCCAAAGAACAAACATGTGTGAATGATGATAGAATAGCATCTACGTGATTGATGATTCATTTTAGTTATTGGATATGTCTTAAGGTGGGATGATTTCATCATCCACATCAATGATTATCATCAAACCCATTTGAAGACGATACAAAGAAGATGTTGTGGAAATACTTGTGAAAGGTATGTATTTTACAATTCCCCCTTTCATATTTTGCGAAAGATTAATTTTTATATACACAGGAGATTTTTTGAATGAAATTATAAGTACTTCATCTTTTTATATTAGGTTTTAATAACCCCTTAGGAATCATAGTAGTCATATCAGAGCAACCCAAAATTTTATATTTAGTAAATCATGCATGAAATAAAATTTATGAAGATCATTTTATACATATCTAACCAACCATAATATATGATTTGTGATATTTTCTGATGGTATTATATTATGAAACATGATATAAGGAATCATAATCCATGATAGAGTTTAAAAAATGTATTTTCATTGTTTATAGTGTACAAATAATTCCTAATATAAAATATGATATAACTATGAATTTTTATGAAAAAAGATCATTATATGATAAATATGATATGATACATACCATTAAATGTGATATCCATTCCATTCGAGATATCAAGATGAGAGATATAGATTTTAAATTATATTATATGATAAGTATCATGTCAATGGTTTATCATATTCATTGAATATTTTATCCATTATGATTCATGATTGATATATTTTTGGAACATTCCCTATAAATCATAAGTTACACAACTCTTAAATCATAAAATATGATATATAGGATGGATATTGTTTTTCTATTATATCTAATCATATATTGAATTAATTAATTAATTTTTTTTATAAATAACGTTCAAACACATTTTTGGGAAAACTTATTACTTTATGAAGTGTTTATAACTTAATTAGTTTTAAAGTGTTAATAATTTACTAGTTATATTTCTATAGAATTACTTAAATATTAAGTGTTAATAATAAATAGGCTATAAAAAATTATATTTCTTTCCCACTGAATTATAAATATTTATTTAAATCATAATGGGTAATTTATAAGCTGTTTCTAAATTAAAAAATAAAACCAAAATACAAAGAGTTTGTATTAAAATATGAATTTCTCTTAATTAATTTGAATTTTTAAAAATAAAAAATAAAGGGCATTAATTGTGCTCTTATTTAAAACACATCAAATATTTTTTTGATGAATGATTTGATAAATGTTTAAATAATATTAATTATATGAGTAGAAATTATGTAAATAGTTTACATAATAAAGTAAATAATATAAAATATTTATATTTCATTAACATTCATATATTTAAAGTAAAATTACATATAAAAAATAATATAAAAACAATATATAACGTAATGGAAATAAATATATAATGTTAAAAATTATTGAATGCCCAAAATAAATAAACTAAAAATTATAAAGTGGTCATGATTTACCTTTTTTATGAACTATTACATAATTATTATCTCTTGTTCAAATGTTTAAAATGTTTATTTATTAAATAGTTACACCATGATTTAATCATAGTTATAAATTTTTTATATTATAAATAAATTTATTCCTTATTTTATGTTGTGACACTAATTATTATAAAATTTTCTAGAATTCCATTATATTCTACGCATGTCAATAGAAGATTTAGTTTATATATACCATTACCCCATTTTAGAGTTGTTGTTATTGGATTGAATTTAGTTATTGTAAATAGTTTAAACAAATTTAGTGTTATATTTATAATGAATTAAATTCCAACTTAGGTAAATTATCCCTATGTATATGGACTTTGGGTCAGACATCCCACAAGCTTGGACACCAATGTATTGTTCTAAAATGGAAACAATTGTATACTTATGGAACCAAGATTATTCTTAGAGATATATAAAATCTCCTTAATTATAAACCATTTCATTAAATGTTCATGTACCTTATGAGAATTATTCATTTAGATATGTGTAGTATTTTTGGCTTATGGTTTTTTGTAACAAAAAATGGGGGCTTTTTACCAAGTTACACATCAACATGAATTGAATATATCGATTTGGTAAATGGAATTATATTCCAGAACTAAATAATTTTAATCAAGCATATATAATGAAACTAATATGAGATATTATGGTGAAAATAAATCCCCTTATAGATAATAACATTTAAATTCATTCCAAATTTGTAAATTTTGATACCTTGGTCATCTAATTATGTAATTTCATTTTAAATAAAGGAGCCCCTAGATTATCCTATGTATTGAAAACAGTAATAGGTGAAATTGGATCACGCTTCTATAGGTTATGCCAAATAATTTTTCCCCTAGAGTGTTTTCTGTTATATTTTTTTTTATTTTCTTTGGGATACAATTCATTTGAAATATATAAGGGTTGTGATACCAGATGAATAATACTGGTTTTCCCCACTTAGTTGATTGGATATGGGGTTTTTCAATCAACTGACCAAGAGTCATATATGATATGATTAAAATTATTCCCTTACCAAAAATCTATATAGTGTGAGGGATTCTTAAGGGTTCCAATTTTGTAGCTAAATAATGATCTTACCATACTAATTGATGTGATGAATTTAAAATGGGTTATCATTTTAGTGGGATCAAATTTAATAAAATTCAATATTAAATGGTAATGAAAATTTTACTCATCTAGTAAAAGTTTTTGTTGTAGATAATAACATCATCATCATCAAATATAGCACTAAGATCAAATAAAAAGTAAAGAGATGATTAATGTATGAAACTGTTGTGAATGATAACATTAGAATATTTCTTCATTAATGAGGTTTTTATTTGCTAAAAACCCTTCTTAAGTAACCAAGTGTTTTAGATATTAAATAGGAGAACATAGTTTCTTGTGAATCATAAAATGATACACTTAGGGATTAAAAGTAAATTTTATGATAAATTAAAACAATAATTATAGTATATATTCATGTATTCCATATGTTTGTATTTGATTTTGAATTAGTGAGACTGGATGTTTCATTAAGGCCTTTTATGGTAAAGAAAACATTTTCATTTTTAATATGTGGAAATTTTCTTAAAATATGAATGAGTTCAAGAAAATATTTGTTCACATTCTCATATGATGAGGAATGATAAATTGGGGAAGTTCTATCAAATTTCTAGAGTTGTGTAGTTGGTAAAAATGGGTAAAAGGTAAAACAATAAGACTGAATGTTAGTTGGTGAGTCTAATAGAGTTTCTTCTAACATACAAGGTCATTGAAACCTCATGTTGTTGGGAAAGAGGATTAATAATAAAAAATATGGAATTAATGAATATTTGTAAAGGTATAACACCATGGAAATTTAGTTTAAAATAATAGTAAGCTTGATACCATATCAAGCACTCAATACCGAGCTTTAAGAAAATTTAGTTTATTATAAAAATATATTTATATAATTCTGGCCGT
Organism: Viscum album; assembly: GCA_963277665.1. Lineage (NCBI taxonomy): Eukaryota > Viridiplantae > Streptophyta > Magnoliopsida > Santalales > Viscaceae > Viscum > Viscum album. The sequence goes on along the minus strand of OY728150.1, from coordinate 847,037,826 downwards.
TACAACATAGCCTTTGAAATGGAAGATATGAATATTAGTATAAAATTTATTAAATAAATGTATAATGGTTCTACTCAATATAGAATTATTGATTAAATCTTATGAAATTAACACTCAATTTTTTGTAAAGTCGTGTAATTCTTTTAAAAGTACATTTTTATCAGAAATTGGTTTATTAATTTTCTGTGACATAATATTATAATTAATATCTATCACATTTAGAAATTTTAATTTTAAAAAATAATATTATTTTTGAAATTAGAAAATCATAATTGTCTTAATTTGAAATTTTTGGATTTATCTAAAAAGATTTATTTTTCAATAAGGAGTGAATAATATTGGTTTTATGAAATATGATATTTTTTATGATATTGAGAAGAAAACAATATGATATAAAAATATATCAAACATATGGAATGAATAATTTATGATAATATAATAAAAATAATATTCAAAAAATATGAAATATAATTTATTTCATGATAAAAATGAAAATCATTTTAAGTGATCACTAAGTACATGTGTATCCCAGGAAAAGTAAAATTATGTGTCTTAAAAATAATATTTGAGATAGTGGAAGCCTTTTATAAATTTTTTTATTTAATAAAAACTTTTATTCATAATTTTAATGTATATATAATTTTTTTAATTATATATCTATAATGACCGAGTATTTAAATAGAAAGATATTACATCACTTTGGAAGAATACATAAAACATTACACAAATATATTCCCAAATACTATATTAGTTTAATGCCTTTAGAAAATTGGAAACATAAACACTGGTGCATAAATGAGATACATTATCTTCCACTAGGTTTTTCTTGACTCATACCCTTATTAGAAATATCTAAATTAATGCATATATTCATAATCTAGGGAAGGAAACATAAAAATCTGTTATCTCACACGCTCAGTAAGGATAAAAAAGGGAGACATGCAAGTATAATCATGAGCATAAGTTCATGAGAACATGATCATGAAAATATAATTTCATAACCTTCATAGAAAATATCATAAATAAAAATAATTTCAAAATGATTATCCATTCATAAGACAAGAATCATAAAGAAATAAAGAAAAATACCCATGAAACCATAACATATTAATAATACAAGGAACATTTTTAGTCATATAAGCATATAATATGCTTTCCGTATTAGCCAATAAATCAGTCCCAAGACTATATTAGTATTATGGGTTCACTCCACATACCATCTTGGTATGCATGGTTCACTCTCATGGTCATCTTAGTAGCATGAGGTAACTCCTTATACCATCTTGGTAGTCATTATTCACTCCCATGACTATATTACTAGCATGAGTTCACTCCTCATATTATCTCGATAGTCATGGCTCGATCCCATGGCTATTTAATTGTCAAGGTTCACTACAAATATGATATTAGTCTGTCCAAAGATAAATAAATATCAACCCAATGAATTTGAATAAGATATAGGTCCCACCCATCCCAAAATGAAATAATACTTACATGAGCCACAAAATCATAACCAATCATATCATAACCCATTTAATGAAATTTGTGTCATAAAAATTTAATCATATTGTAACATGTGGAAAATATATGTTTCATAATAATTTCATCATAAATATAACTCATGAAATAAAGCAGGTTTCAAAAGAATATAATCTTTGAAAGAGAAATCTATTTTATAAACATCATTTCATTAAAACACAATCCATTTAGATAATTAATTTGAAGGGAAAAATTAAATAATTTCCATAGAAATGCAATAGTAATAGAAATCGAAGTTATCATTGATTGGAATTTTTTTTGAAATATCTTTTTGAAACATTTATTTAGGAAAATATTATTTGTTTTTTGAAAAATTATTTTTAAAACATAAATCCTTTTGGGGACTATTTTATTTTAAAACCTATTAAAAACATAGAAATAAGCCCTGAAAATAATATTGAAAATATTTTCCATTGAAAATAGATAAATATAATCTAGAAAATTCTTAGAAAGACTTTTATCTGGAAAAAAATATAAAATAATAATCAAAACATTTTAACAAAATTTTCTTTGAAAACCCTTTTAAAACATATAAAATAATACTGAAAACATTTTGATAGCCCTTTCATTTAAATTTTATTGAAATATTATAAATAAATATTGAAAATATTTTGAATATAATTTCATTTAAAACACATTGAAAACTTATAAAGAATGTTTGAAAATGTTTTAAAAACCATTTCTTCTTAAATATATTTAAAACATATAAAATATTCTGGAAAATAATATAAAAACAAATTTATAAAATATGGTTTTGAAAGAACAAATATTTCTGATCAAATAGAGAGGTAAAGTTGGAATTTGGTAAAAAAAATTATTTAATAATATTTTGCAGCAAATATTAGAAAAATGGAACGGATAAATGAATATATCATGAATAAATGAAGGATAATAAAATTCATGAATTTATTTGAGATATTGATTGTAAGATTTTAATAAGGGAATCTTAATCATAAATAATCTATAAAAGAGTTGATATTGCTTCAATAAAATCTTATCACTTAGTTAGATTGAACTATAAAATCCGTGTATCCATTTGAAATTATGTTAAGATTAATGTTGGTCGGAGTGGATACTCAAGAGGGGTGAATTGAGTTCCAACTAAAATTTTTGTTAAAAAGATTCTTATCCCCCAAATTGAATAACAAGCTAAACTATAGTGAATTTGTAATACAGTAAAGGGTCAGTTAGGTTCTCAAGAGATTGATTAGTTCTTAGTTAATATAATTTTATGATTAATTAACTTTTGAAACTAACCTAATGCTTCACAATAAATACAAACACTTCCTAGTTTAACTATGAGAGTTACTTTAAAATAAATTTGTATTTAATGTACTTAGCAGCAGAATATTCAATATATTTTTAAAAAATAAATAACCACAACAGTTTTAACCAAGAGGTTCAGTCTCAAGCCGAGACTTAGTCCTCTCAAACAATTTATATAAATTTTGATCCACACCCTGGATCGGGGTAAACAAAATTACAATGACTGTCCAGGTCCTATGACACCTACCACAATTCTACATGGGCAAACGAAACAATATCACATAGGCTATCCAGGTCACACTTGACCTCTACCACTATCCACAGTGGGATATAAGAAGGTAAGGGAATGATTGAGTGAGGATTTAGTGATCTTCCAGTTCAGCATAGGAGTAAGTGTGTGTGTGTATAGAATATAGAGAGTACACACACTACTCAAAAGTAAGTAAAATAATCACTGGGAGAGAATAAATATGAGTTTAGAATTCTCTAGTGATTTGAAGTACAACTCTGGACTCCTTTGTTTAAACAAAAGTTCTTCTAAGTCCTTCTCTAGTTTTTTCACTTAAAAAGAGAGTGTCACTTGGTTCCTTGATTTTCGGGTTTAGTTTGATCAGCTTGACATTATGTGCAATTGTTGATGCTCTTCACTCCTTGACTGTTCAGGTTGTGGAGATTCAGCAGTTGTTCTTCCTTCTTCTTGTTTGTATGTAGATACTTCTGTGAGCCTATTTTGTACGTGCATGAAAGAGACTTTTTGTGATCTTTACACTCTCTTTTATGTCTTCATGGTTCCCTCTTATATATCCCTAGGTCTGGAAATGGGAATTATTACATTTATCTAGGTACGAGGTATGGTTTACTGAAATTCCAACAACTATCATTAATTAATATAAGATGCATTAAAAACATAAAATATAACTGTTTCTAAATAAAAAAATAGAAATAGAGTTTAGAGATATGATGACTGGTTTCCATCAGTATATCTTAGTATCAGTGAGCTTGTATCGGTAGCTCTTCGGTATCGGTAGTTGTAATACTTTTAACTGTAGCTCTATGTATCAGTAGCTCTTTCTCCATCAGTAGATCCTTTTATCGGTATCTCTTTTGTACTCGTGGAATTCGTGTATCCGTAGACTTTTTAGCGGCAGCCGTTTGTCTTTTAGTATCAGTATACTTTATAGTTGTATTAGTGGACATCATATTGGTGGCTGTCTGTCTCTATCGGCAACTTCCTATCAGTGATATTTACTTATTGGTAGACTATGTACCGATAGATCTGCATCAGTCGACTTGTGCATACCGGTATACTTATTCTATCAGTAGATCTTATTCTATCAATATTTGTTATGCATATCAGTGACATTATCCATATTGGTAGACTTTATTCTATCTTTCTGTTTGTCTGTATCAGTAGCTATGTGTATACCGGTGAACTTATGCATATCAGTGGACTTAACGCTTATCTGTTCTATGCAAAACATGTCCAGATTGAGTTAGAATTATTTAAAAGTATGTATAAACATAGATAAACATTGATTAAAATATTTCAATGATTATTTTGATATTTTTGTCAACATGATTTTACACACAAATATATAGGATTATAAACACATATTAAAGCATGATTGATATTATGAAAACATATTAAAGCAAAATTGGAATTATCAAAACATATTAAAGCATAATTGGGATTATCAAAACATATTAAAGAAAAATTGGGATTATCAACACATATTAATGCATAATTGGGATTATAAAAACATACTAATACATAATTGGGATTATCAGAATAGGTTAGGTCAGAAATCTCTCCCTTTTCGGTAAACACAACTTATGGTATTGTAATCCAAAATAATCATTAATGTATTAGTATAAAATACAATGGTATTTTATTTCTCGATGAGTAATAACATTTTCAAATGTGAGATTTTAAAAGTATCAGAGGATATAGTATTAAATTCAATTGTATCAGAGGTACTGATAAAAACAAAGTAATAGAGTTACAAAACAAATGTATCAGAGAATAGATTATTTGATGCAAATGTATCATAGGTATGAAACAACTGTATCAGAGATATAGAAAGAATGTATCAGAGGTAAAAATATAAATCAAATTCACCAGAGGGAAATATATGATGATCATAAAATATAATGATTCTTTATATTAGTTCTCCCCCTTTTTATTATTTCTCTCATATTATATTATTTCTCCCTTATTTCTCCCCCTTAGATATTATTTATCCCTTATTTCTCCCCCTTAGATATTATTTCACCCCCTTTGTGATTAGAAAAAAGTGGGATAGAAAGGAAATATAGGAAAAGAGAAGTAACAGAAGGTAAAATATAGAATGAATGTATTTATGTATAGCTTGAGGAAAATACATAGAAATACAAAAGTGAACCAAAAAGAATAAAAGTGATTCACATCAAATATCCTAGCCACTAATCAATACACCTCCAAAATGTCAACTTTGGATTTGGATTTGGGTTGAGAGGTAGACTCAGGCTGACTAGTTACAGTTGAGGGATTGGGAATTCTAGAAAGAACGACTAGTGGTTGAGCAAAAGAGACTGTTCCTAGACTATAGTGGGTATCTCTCTCTATGATCATAGGAGTGAGGCTCTAGATTTCTTGGACTGGAGTCATCTGAGGAATGGAGGCAGACTGAGCAGAGGCCGGTAGAGCTGGAGGTGCAATGATAGGAGTATTGTCCACATGAAAAAATGGTAGAAACAGATTCCTAAAGTCCATTATGATCCCTCCTCCTATTTCTATAGTAGAAATAAAGTCATCCTTGTTTTCCATAAATTTGTCTAGAGAAAGAGTCAACTCTCTATGCTTTCTTACTTGTTCTTTGAAAGCTTGAGTGACTAGAGGTAGTTTCAGGTGTTCTAACATAAACTTGAAATGGTTGTTGAGCTGATTCTTGGTATAAACTCTTTGGAAGTAGTAATCCACATTGTTGTTTACTTCTTTCTGAGAAGAAGTGGCCTCTCTCATAAAATCCCTAGTGGTAGTCACCACTTGGGTCAAGGAAGAAGAGTCTACAGAGCCACTGGTAGAAGACCATCCAAGCTCTTCTCTCATCACTACTCGAAACTGATCAACATCTACAGAGGCACTGGATGAAGCAAGAGGTTTGACAGTGAATGCAACAGTCTTTTTGAATGATTGGGTTAATTTTCTTATCATCTTCTGGACAACCAAATCCCGAGTGTTCACATTCGCATTGACCAACTTCTTAAAATATTCAAACACAACCACAAATAGCCTTACTACACCTTTACGGAAATTGATATTATCATTCATTTGAGCTTGAGAACAACTCATGGGATTTAAGGAAGCAACAGACTACTTCAAGATAGCAACAGCTCTTGTCCAGCTCTCAATATGATAATGACACACTCTGATCTCATTTATCATCTCTGTCATAGTGGTTGACATTGTACATAAAAGGGAGAGTTCAAAATATCTTTCCATTTTGTTTAACTCTTCAAAAAAATAGCTCTTTAAATCTGCAACAGATGCAGTGCAAGATTCCTGAAACTCAGCCTTTAAAGACTCAAGATCAGCCTTAGTAGCTAGATAGTCAGGCACACCTACAGGTGCTCTTTCTGTCACAATACTAGCCATGGAGTCATTCATAACATATTGAATGGATGAAATCCAAGAGGTTTCTATTCTTCATATCTCTTCCACAAAAGAGCTCTTAAGATCATATTTAAACTTGTCTTAATCAGATTTCCCTACCACATCCTCATGTAAAAACTCAAAAGAGATATTATAGTTAACTTGTGGTCTATTCATGGGTGTCTCATCTTCAGAATCAGGGTAGTCCAACCCACAAACAACAAAACCTAGGTCTTCTGCCCAGTCATTAATTCCATCAGCTACTGAAACATTTCCATGTAAAGTTGAATGCTCCCCCTCAACTGGTTGATTATCCTATATATGCATAGCAATGACACCCACAGTAGCTCACTCTTCCTCAGAATAATTTTCCATAACCATCTCTATTTATCCAATAGCAGGAGCTTCCTCTTGAATAGGTTCAGGTTTATCTAATTCAAAAAGAACAACCAATAGCCCAAAAATACTTCCAATCAATGGACTCAAACTCAAGGTGGCAGAAGCAGATGATTCATTTTCAGATTATCTTTCTTCTTACTCATTATCTGGGGCAGTATGGTCTTCCTCATTAACATGTGCTTCTTCATTTCACTCTTCCAAGACTGTTTCCTTCATAGATGACACAATTTAAACAACATGACTTGGAGGCAAGTCCATATGCCTTCCATCATCTATAGAGGTATCTTCTTCATTAGAATCATCACTATACTGAGGTTCCTCTTCATCAGGTCCTAAGACCGGATCCCCCACATCCATAATCCTAGAAGGATGATCCACATGATTAAACCTATCATATAGATTCTCATTATCACTGACCCATTCTCTTCTCCATGGACTCTAATTTATCTTCATGTATTTGCAGATAGTTTTGGTAATACAAAAGTTATATTTCATAACCACTGTCTCATCCTGAGACTTAGCCACAACTCTTACCTTGATCATCAGAGAGATCAGTTTTACAAAGAATAAAGCACTGGTTTTTGACTTTGGTCTTGTCATATCCTCAATCTGAGTCATTAACAGTCTATACAGATTGACATTAACACCATGCCTTAATAGATGCAACAAAAAAATATCTTGATATTTCAAATTTGTAAAATCCTCTCTTCTTGGACATAGTACATGTTGAATGAACTTGAATAATATCCGGTTCTCTCCATCCATTTTTGTAGAAACTACCTTTCTTAGTGTACCATCTCCTGTTAACTCTTCCAAATCATCTTCATATTCAAAGATGTTACTAGTAGGAGTTACTAATTTTGAGAAATATCAAAAAACTCCTTCATGCGGGACTTTAAAGCATTCAGCCCATTCAGTAGAGGATAAAATCTATTTTCATTCCATTCACAATTGAAACCATTCTATTCTCAGCTTCTGATTTTTAAAAATGCACAGACGCGTTGAACTATTTTACCAGATTCGGATAATAGGGGCCATTGTTATTCGAGAAGCCTTTTACCCACTTTGATCCTCATGTACTTCTAGAACTAGAGACTTACAGGACATCAACCATTTCATGTACAACTCTTTCTCAACTACTATCTCCCTTTAAAAGAGATGCGGATTAATTAGGTTCTTCACTTCACTTCCACCACTAGAATCTCATTTGAGTCTCTTTGAATTAGACTCATCATCCTTTCCACTGACTGATGGTCCCTTTACTCTTTCCATTCTACGAAGTGCAAGGCCTAGGGTTCGAAGATTTGGGGAGATAAATCTTTAAGGTAAAGGGTTTGAGATGGATCGAGATGAGGTCGGATCATAGGTTTAATTGTTTAGGAATCAAAAAATAAATAAATAAATAAAACATAATAAGTATATTAGAAACGATACCTATTCTGGCGGCTAAAGATACTGATGTTTAAAAACACTACAAACTTAACGGTAATATATACCGGTGAGAATTCCTACCGGTGAGTTATTCATATCGGTGAGGTCTACTAATAGTGAGGTATAATAGTGAGGTTCATACCGGTGAGGTATAACAGTGAGGTTCATACCGGTGAGGTTTCTAATGGTGAGGTTTCTAACAATGAGGTTTCTAACGGTGAGGTTTTTAATGGTGAGGTTTCTAACGGTGAGGTTTCTAACGACGAGGTTTCTATTGGTGAGGTTTCTCTAAACAGAGTCTATCATTCCTAACTCATGTCTAATGTAACATAACCTATCCGAACATAAAGGCTTGGTGAAAATTTCAGCTAATTGATGTTCAGTACCTATAAATTCAAGAGTAATATATCCCTTTTGGTAATGATCTCTCAAAAAATGGTTCCTTATATCAATGTGTTTGGTCCAAGAGTGAGACACAAGATTATTAGATATATTAATATCATTAGTTTTGTCACAATTTATTGACACATGTTTAAACTTATATCCATAGTCCAATAATGTATGTTTCATCCACAAAATTTTTGCACAACAACTACCAGTAGCAATGTACTCTGATTCAGTAGTATACAATGCATCAAAATTCTGCTTTTTACTACACCAAGATACCAAGGACTTACCTAGGATATGGCATGTTCTAGAAGTGCTTTTTATATCAAACTTGCAACCAAAAAAGTCAACATCTTAATAACTTATTAAATTAAAGGATTGTTCTTTTGGATAAAATAATCCTAATTTAGCAGTATGTTTAATATATTTGAAAATAATTTTAACAGCAAGAAAGTGTGACTATTGTGGATTAGCCTAAAATCTTTCACACATACACACACTAAACATAATATCTAGTCAACTTGTAATAAGGTAAAGTAGACTCCCTATCATACCTATATAGTTGGTTTGATCCACTAGTTTTCTAGTTTCATCTACATCCAACATAAAATTAGTACTCATAGGTGTATCACTTTACTTGTTACTATCCAAACCAACACATTTTAAAGGATCCTTTGTATATTTATTTTTAATTAAAATAATACCATTTTTATTTTTAAAATCTTGAAATCCGAGAAAATATTTGAGCTCACGCATTAAACTCATTTCAAATTCATTCTGAATACTCTTTGAAAAATCAATACACAAAGAAATTTTAGAAGATCCAAAAATAATATCATCGACATAGATTTTTACTATCATAACATCTTTGGAAATTATTTTAATAAAGAGAGTTGGATCATCAATCCCTTTAGAAAAAACTTTGGAAATAAGAAAACTACTAAGTCTGTCATACCAAGCTTGTGGGGCTTGTTTTAAACCATATAAAGATTTAAAAATCTTAAAAACATGATTTGGAAAATGAGGATTAGTAAATCCAGGTGGTTGTTCAACAAAAAATTCTTCAATTATAAAACCATTACGAAAAGTACTTTTAACATCCATTTGATATAACATTAAATTCATATGAGCATCATAGGAAAGTAGAATCCTAATAGCTTCTAATCTAGCGACAGGTGCAAAGGATTCCTTATAGTCTATTCATTCCTCTTGACTATACCCTTATGCAACTAGCCTTGCTTTGTTTCTAACTATGTTTCTTGATTCATCAACCTTATTCCCAAAAACCCATTTAGTGCCTATATTCAAAGTTTCCTTAGGACTATCAACTAATTCCCAGAATTTGTTTCTTTTAAATTTATTTAATTATTCTTTCATAGAAATTACCCAAAATTCATCATTGATTGCATAATTAATATTTTTATATTCTAACTATGAATGAAAGGCTTGATGTTCAACCTGATTTCAAATATATGGTCTAGTCTATGTCCCTCTATCAGGATTACCAACAACATCATCTAAAGGATGATTCTTTAGAATCCTAGTTGATCTAGTAATGGTAGGACTAGAAATTTCAGGTTCTTCTCTAGGTTCAGGTTTATTAGGAGCAGATTCTAGAATATGTCTAGAACTGGTTGTCTTTATAATAGGTTCATTTATTTTATCATTAAGGTCCAGAATAGAGAGATATTCTTCAATATTTTCAAGAGAGGACTTGGGTTCATGTGGATCAGTTTCATTAAATTTTATGTGAACACATTCTTCCACACGTTAGGTTTTTTTTAAAGACTCTATAATATTTACTTGTTATAATGTAACCTATAAATATCCCCTCATCAATTTTAGGAGAAAACTTTTCAAGATTATCCTTATAATTAAGAATAAAGACTTTGAAACCAAAAACTCTGAAGTAACTAACTTTAGGTTTCCTATAATTCCACATTTCATAAGGGGTCTCCTTAAGAACAGGTCTATTCAAGAATCTATTTATAATATAAAAATCTATATTCACAGATTTAGACCAGAAGTAAATAGGAAGGTCATACTCATTAATTATAGTTCTTTCGATTTTTTTAAGGGATCTATTTCTTCTTTCTACTACACCATTCTATTGAGGTGTCCTAGGGGTAGAAAAGTTGTGACTATAGGCATTTTTGAGCAGTATGATTCAATCTCATGATTTTCAAACTCACAGCCAAGATCACTTCTCAGGGTCTTAATCTTAAGTCCACTAAGGTTCTCTACAGACTTGGAGTATTTCAAGAAATAGGAACAAGCTTCACTTTTGAGAGCAAGAAAGTATACCCTAGTAGATCTAGAAAAGTCATCTACTAGAACATAGACATAGTTCATCCCATTTAAACTAGAAACTCTAGAATGTCCAAACAAGTCCATGTGAAGCATCTTGTGAGGTTGGGAAGTTGAAACTTATTTCTTTAATTTAAAAGAAACTTTATGTTCCTTTCCCTTTTGACAGGGTGTACAAACTTTGTCTAATGGGAATTTTAGTGGAGGTGGGTCTCTAACTAAATTCTTACTAGTAAATTTTATAAGTGAATGAATATTGCAATGTCCTAATATTCTGTTCCATAGCCAATATTATTTATGAAAATCATTTAAACAAGTAACATTTTGTTTTCCTATGGAATTAAAATCAACTGCATAAACATTTTCATTTCTCAAAGCAGAAAATACTAAAATATTTTTAGAATTAAAAACATTACGAGAATAATTTTCAAAATTAACATTGAAACCATCATCAAACAACTGAGAAATAATTAAACAATTATATTTATGTCCATCAACAAAAAAAATTAGAAATTAAAACTGAATCAGTGATACGAATCTGACCTAAGACGATGATTTTTCATTTTGAATTATCACCAAAGGTGACATGTCCTCCATAAACCTTGATTGAAGTCTTGAAACATGAGTAATCTCCAGTCATATGCCTTGAAAATCCACTGTCCAAGTACCATATCTTCTTATGGGATCTTTAAGCAGGTCTCCTACAAAACATGTTTAAAGAAAAAATGATTTTTGTACCTTGATCTTCTTGGGTCCAAAGAGGTTAGAAAGCAAAACTTTTGGTACCCATATTTGTCTAATGGGTTTCATATATTCAATATATTCAAAATATTTTGAAAGATAAACTTTGTTTGATCTATAACCATGTGAATAACTAGTTGAGGCATAAGAATTTCTAAAGTTGGAAGTAGCAGTATACTGTCCAGATTTAGGAATAAATCTATTTTTAGTAGTCTGTCTCTATCTAGGCTAATAGCCGATTCTAGTGGTATATTTTTCTGACACTTGTTTTCCAAGAATTTGGTTAAGAGTGTTATTTCTATTTGTGAACTTCTCTATGTCTTTTCTAATTTTCTCATTAGACAATTTCATTTTAGTATTTTCCTTGAGTAATTGAGAATTCCTTTCCTTTTCTATATCAAGAGTAGATTTAATAGAGCTGTTCAAAGCATGCTATTTCTTCATGGTCTTATACTTGTCTTTCAATTCATTACATGTCTTTTCTAGCATATTACAATATTCAAATAATTCTTCACTAGATATATTTTCAGATTTATAATCAGAATCAATAGTAGAGTAATAAGAATTTAAAGCAGGATTATCCAATGTTACATTAGATGTGTTTTTCATGAAACACATGTTGGCATGATTTTTTTCAGATTCAGATATCTCAGATTCACTTGTGTTGTCTTCTGAAGCACTCCATATTGCCTTCATGGCTTTCTTATATTTGTTTTCCTTGTATTCATATTTCTTCTTGAACTTTAACTTTGGACAGTCGTCCTTAATGTGTCATTTCCTTTTTTATTCATAACACACTATCTCATCATCCTTATCATCTTTCTTCCAATTGTTCTTCCAATTTCCTCGTTGTTCATAATTTCCTTTATAGTTTGATATTCTGAATAATTCCTTTTTCCTGTATAATTTCTTAAATCTCCTTGCAATTTGAGCCATCTCTTCATCACTATCTGAATTGGAACCTCCATTGGTTGAGCTTTCAGTAGGTATGTGAACCTTCTTCTTATCCTTTCTATTTGAGGCAGTATACTTGAATTCCACTAGCTTCCTCTTTGGTTCATCATCTTTCTCTTGGTTTACTTTTAGCTCTTCATCATACATCATCAACTTACTAATCATCTTCTTAATAGGTAATGAAATTATATCACACGATTGTATTATGGAGACTAATATGCCTCTCCATCTCTCTGGGAAACATCTTAGTATCCTCATGATTTTCTCTTTTGCAGGAACAACTTTTACACGTGAGCTCATCATATTTAATATTTCATTAAACATGAGATACATGTTAGAAATAGGCTCATCAAGCTTCATTTTAAAATTATCATACATAATAGTGTAGGTATTTAATATCATTTCATTAACATTGGTTGTTCCATCATTAGAAACAACCAATGTATCCAAAATTTCGTAAGCAGTTTTACAAGCAGATATTCTATTAAATTCTTCATATCCTAAAGCACAATAAAGGGCATTCATAGATTTACAATTATTATTTTAAGATGTTTTAGTAGGTTCATACCAAGTAGTTCATTAAGTTTATGGAATCTTATTCTGAGTTTCTATAGTAGACCAAATGTCAAATACCATGCTTTCTAAATGAATTTTCATTTTTAGTTTCCATTGGGAATAATTGACACCATTAAATAAAGGTGGCCTATTGGTAGAAGCACATTCTAGTCTATTATCCATAAATAGATTTTTTGAAAATATATTTAACAAGATAATATTTATAACAAACAGAAATTTAAGATCTTTAAGATACAACTAAATCACCGTTGAAAAACAGAGTATTTGGAAATATTTTATAAGAAAAAACAATCATCTGATACCAAATATTTGTCGGAGTGGATACTCAAGAGGGGGGTAAATTGAGTTCCAATTAAAATTTATATTATAAATATTCTTATTAAAAAAATCCCCCAAATTGAATAACAACCTAAAATATAATGAATTTGTAATACACTAAAGGGTCAGTTAGGTTCTCAAGAGATTGATTAGTTCTCAGTTAATCTAATCTGAAGATTAATTAACTTTTGAAACTAACCTAATGCTTTACCATAAATACAAACACTTGATAGTTTTACTATCAAAGTTACTTTAAAAAAATTTGTATTTAATGTACTTAGAAGAGGAATATTCAAAATATTTTAAAACAAAATAGAGAATCACATCAGTTTTAACCAAGAGGTTCAGTCTCAAGCTGAGACTTAGTCCTCTCAAAAAATTTATATAAATTTTGATCGACACCCTGGATTGGGGTAAACAACATTACATAGACTGTCTAGGTCCTATGACCTCTACCATAGGTCTTCATGGGAAAACAAAACAATATCATATAGGCTATACAAGTCACACTTGACCTCTACCACTATCCATAGTGGGATACAAGAAGGTAAGGGAAAAAATGAGTGAGGATTTAGATATCCTCCATTTCATCACAGGAGTCAGTGTGTGTGTATAAAATATAAAGAGTACACACACTGCTCAAAAGTAAGTAAAAGAATCACTAAGAGTGAATAGATATTAGTTTAGAATGCTCTAGTGATTTGAAGTGCATCTCTGGACTCCATTGATTAAACAAAAGTGCTTCTGAGTCCTTCTCTGGTTTTTTGTCTTAAAAACGTAGTGTTGTTTGGTTCCTTGATTTTCAGGTTCAGTTTGACCAGCTTGAGTTTAGGTGCAATTGTTGAGGCTCTTCAATCCTTGACTGTTCAGGTTATGTTGATTCAGTAGTTGTTCTTCCTTCTTTTTCTTTGTATGTAGATACTTCTGTGAGCTTGTTTCGTATGTGCATGAAAGAGACTTTTTGTGTTCTGTACACTCTCCTTTATGTCTCCATGGTTCCCTCTTATATATCATTAGGTCTGGCAATGGGAAGGATTACCTTTATCTAGGTACGAGGTACAATTTCCTGAAATTCCAACAACTATCAATAATTAATAGCAGGTTCATTAAACCCATCAAATATGATCGTCGCTAAATAAAATCATAGGAATATAGTTTAGAGATATGATGACTGGTTTCTATCGGTAGCTCTTAGTATCAATGAGCTTGTATTGGTAGCTCTTATGTATCAGTAACTGTTATCCTTTATAACGGTAGCTCTATGTATCAGTACCTCTCTCTACATCGGTAGCTCCTTATATCGGTAGCTCTTTCGTACTGGTGGCATTCGTGTATCGGTAGACTTTGTAGTGGTAGCCGTCTGTCTATTATTATCAGTAGACTTTATAGTTGTATCAGTGGACTTCATTTAGGTGGATTTATGTCTCTATCGGTAACTGCATATCCGTGATCTTTGCTTATCGGAAGACTATGTACCGTTATGTTTGTATCAGTTGACTTGTGCATACCAGTAGACTTGTTCTATCCATAGCTCTTCTTCTATCAGTAGCTGTTATGCATATCGATGACCATATCTATATCGATAGACATCATTCTGTCTGTCTGTTTGTCTGTATCAGTAGCTATGTGAATATCTGTGAACTTATGCATATCAGTGGACTTAAATATTATATGTTCTGTACAAAACATGTTCAGATTGAGTTAGAATTATTTGAAAGTATGTATAAACATATATAAACATTGATTAACATATTCCAATGATTATTTTTATTTTCTGTCAACATTATTTAACAAATATATATATAGGATTATAAACACATATTAAAGCATGATTGAGATTATCAAAACATATTAAAGCATAATTGAGATTATCAAAACATATTAAAGCATAATTGGGATTATGAAAACATATTAAAGAATTATTGGGATTATCAAAACATATTGAAGCATAATTGGGATTATCAAAACATATTAAATCATAATTGGGATTATCAAAACAGGTTAGGTAAACACTTAAAATATCATGAATTTAATTATATTCATGATATAAAATTTCAATGGAATTATTTACACCTCATATAAAAAATATATGTGCATAACATGGTATGTGTCTCAAAGAAGGTAAATTGAGACAAAAATATCTTACCTATTTATTATCTTTTGAAACATAAAACCCATGAAAGTTATATCATAGAATGGATATGTAAATACCAATAATATTAGTTATAATAATCATATAATAACTCCATGGTCACCATACATGCCACACAAAATGAATTGGTGCTGAATAAGGCTTGTATCTTATGAAAATAAAAAGTTAGAGGAAATCCACTTTCTTTGTGTCTTGACTCTCATCGTACTCATTCCTATATCTTATATATTAAAAATAAATTATTATAAATCAATCACAAGAAAATTTTATTAATTATAATTCCATATATGGTTTTATTATGGATTTATAATACATGCTTTTTAACAATTATATGGTAATATTTCCCTTCAGATAATATCCTCTTTATTTTTTGCATGTGTCTTAATTTGTTATATATTTCATTCTTATATTTATATGAAGATTTTATGAATTTAAACCATGATCTAAACTTAATTTATATTTAGTAAAGTTTTGTTATAATTATCCGTATAATATAAAAGTATGAAATGGAATACACGGTTCATAAATACGGTAAGTCGTATGTGTTCTTGAATTCTATTTCCGTTTAATTATCGTGTTAAAAGAAAAAAAGAAAAATAAATATATGTATATATATAATTATTAATTATCTTTATTATGTCATATATATCATATATTTTAACTAAACCCATCCCTAATACATTCTATGTAGTGTTTGAATGAATCACATCGATTTGAGGGGGCGGTAGTCCACAACCCCTCAAACGAAATTATCTTATTAACACAAAATGGAATTTATAAGGACACATGTTATTAAAGAAATAAATAATATTAAATACATAATAAATATAATATAAAACATATATAAATAAATTTTCCCAAATAATTTCCAAAAAGAGACACAATAATGAAAAAATGAACAATCATCATTTAGTGAGGCGACAGTTCGTCGTACATGTAAATAGCATACTCATTAGCCATTAGATGGAAGTGTGTGTATGTGTAGGTATAAAACATTGAATAAAATAATCCTAGTATATTTATTATAATTTTTTTATAAAATAATGTAAAAATATGTTTTGAGGGTGTGAAGAATGAAAGTAAATGAAAGGAGTTTGTGGGAGGTTGTTACCTCTTAATCGGGTAACTCATTTTGGTTTTCACTAAAGGGATTACTTGGAAGGATTTATTCTTAAGGTAGTATTCATGGATAGAGTGAGGGATTTTTCGGACCTATTTGGGAATTTCTTTGAGCCAAATAGGCTTGATAGGTGTTAGTATTTGGGGAGAGATGAGTCCTTTTATAATAAAGGTGGAGTGGCACTCTTGTAAATACAAAAAGGTATTCAATAATGGGAGATACCCCTTACCTAATGTGACTCAAAAATGAAAAAAAATAATAGATTAAATTTAAGTTATGGATTAACCAAATATTAACCACACAAAAATATGTTTGTTTTAATAATTTGGTTCTATAACTTCATTGATTCCCCAATTTTATTATTTTTGTTTTTATTAAAGGATATATTTATCTTTAAAAAGTAATTTATCAATTAAGAATAAAATAAATTGATAATTATTATATAATATAGAACCAATTAATTATATATTTTTTAGAAAATTTATAAAATTAAAATATCATCTTCTTAGGAAATTAATTTTTAAAACAGTCGCATGTGATGTGAAAAACTCTTCTTAAACATGGACTGTCCTAACAATATATATTCAATATATGGGTCAATATGTTAACTATAAAAGATAAATTTTTCCATTAATATAAATTATAAATTATTTTTAACACATTAAAATCAATTGTAATAATATAGTATTTTTTATTAATTTTAAATCATTTAATAAAATATCATTTATTGTAAAGTAGCAGTAATTTTATTTTTAAATTAATTATTTTAATTTAATTTTATATAATAAAAATATTACTAGAATTAAAATATATTAACTTTAAATACATCTAACATGATAAATTAATCAAAAATAATAATTAAATACAACAATTCAATCAATTCACTTCACTTTTAAGATTTATAGTATAATTTATGTTATTTAATTATTAACTAAATAATCATTATCTTGGTGTTTCTTAAGCATTTTAAGTAAGTAAATAATCTATATAAATTATCATGATAACAATAACACATTAATATTTGAAAAGGATATTTATAATAAAAGATATGATATTTTGTAGATATTTTAATGTTTTATAAATTTTAAAGGTAAGTAATGTTCTTTTTTGTATTTTTCTTCCTTATCCTTTTATATATGGAAGTTACATTTAATAATATAAAAATAATGCATATAATTAAAACCAATAGGTTATATGATCGAAATATTTGAAGCCAATGGATTTTTGGTTAGTCTCCAGGTCATTTTGGTCCTTAAGATTATCGTTTTGTCCATAATTAAGCTTAATCTTACCTTAAATGTTGTGACTAACTTTAATCACTCTCTATAATCATTTTGGAAAACATAATGTTGAAAATAGAATAATAAAAATATCCTAATAATTACAACCATGTATATATATTTTTTTTCAAAATTTAAATCATAGAAGTGGGAAAATTAAATTTAATGCTAATCCCACAATCGTGGAGATAAAGTGGGGTTTTAAAGTTAAAACGTTAAAAAGATAAACAATTTTTCTGTTACCAATTTTCATATAAGAATGATTCCAATAACCTAAATTTGTTCTATATTTGTATAATTTACCTATTATGCATTTAAAATAAAATAAAATATAAATTAATATTAATAATTATTTAAAAGAAAATGCAGTTTTCACCTAAAATATAGTTTTTTCACTATTCATAAAAACCGATGTTTCTCATAAAAATTAAAAAAATTTACCCTAAGATAGGTTTTACATTTTGAATTGAAAAATGAAAATTATTTTATCAAATTAAATTTCTAAAGGTGTCTAAAATTAATTTTATTAATTTTCATAGAAGGACATGAGAGGAAATTCATTTGATAAAATATTATTTTTAAATATTTAGAACATTACCAAAAAATATATATATCATAATCAAGGTGTTTTATTTTTGTAAAAACATAACAAGAAATGTTTTAAAATTACTTATTACTATTTATATTACAATCTTTATTGGCTAGTTTATTAATATTTCATTGGCATACTTCTAATAATAAAATGATGTTTCATAGAAACTCAGTGTTGCATGTAACATACTCCAAGTCAATGTTGCATGTTGCACAAGACAAGCCTGTGTTGAGTGAAAGGATTGATTTATTTAGTGTAATTAAAGACATCAATGAAAATTAATTCATTAAAAAAATATTTCACAAAATCTCCGGGTGTTACATTCTACCACCCTTAAAATGAATTTCACCATCAAAATTCTCTTTGTTTATCAAAGGATTAATACTTGAATATTTTATTCATAGAAATACATAGAGGAAAATTGATTACTAAGACATCCCTTAAAATAGAAATTTGGAACCATAATGTTTACCCAATGTAACTTATAAGGATATTCCAATATTGGAGAACATTGGTGGGAAAGGAAATCTTGGACAAGGAAGAGAAAAAATTCCATCATGTCTAGATGTAGAGTGATATAGAATAAGGTTAGGATAAATTTAACAATCATATAACCATAAATCTATGATGGCCAAAGGGATCATCTGATTAATCATAAATGGAGGTACCGAGACAACATTTTTGCTGTGAAGATCCTTTTTCCTAATGTTAAAAATTTTTCATGAAATGATATACTTGTATGATTTCTAGAAAACCTCACCCTATGTTGTTTGTTGGTCCACTTCACCTATTTCTCCAAAAAAGTAAGGTTAATTTTTCTATACTGAAGCTCCAACAGATCATTAGATCAATGGTATACCACCCCATCTATCATCATTTATCTTCATCATTGTGTTTTTATATATGGTTATAAAATATTCTTAAATCCTCATATGGTCAGATAATATATTATTCTCCCAAACATCATCCAATTTTAAAATTAATATTTTAATAAATGGTAAACCATAGAACCCTTATGAAACTATAAAATCTAAATTTATAGAAATAATGTCACTAAATCATATTAAAATTTAACTCCCATATATCAAACAATATCTATTGATTGTCACATTCCAAACATATATATACCCTCATAATATATTCTCCAGAAACATGGTAATAACTTGAATTACCATAAATTACTTTGGAAAACATACATTTTTCCTTATTCCAAAGGTTAATGGATATATTCCATAAATCTAAGAAATTGTAAACTTCAACCATGTTGACATAGATCACTTTTTCAACCAATAAATAATAAAATCAATCGAAATTAGTGCTATCGAATTTAGTTTATCCAAATTAATCATCTCTTTATCTAGGTGAAACACAATTTTCTCAACATATTGATCATATTAAGGGTGGTGTTCCCTTAATGAAAATATAACTTTTCCTAGTATTTGTCAGCATTAAATATATTCCTTTAAATACGTAATGAAAAATTATAATGAATATAATTATATAATTCTAGATTAATAAAACATAATCTCTGAATTCCAAAACAAAATAAAATTATTCATCCAACATTATTCTTAAACCATTACACAAGCTTCATCAACATATTCCTTAAAACCAATTTCTTAGAATTATGAACTTTGAATCACATATTAAGGTTTCTAAACCTCAATAAAATCATTCTTATTTTTTTAATATAAAAAATACTAGAAGAAAATTACATAGCATTCAACCTCCACTTGTGGTATCTTTAACTTCATAAATTTAACCATCACTCATACCACCTTCCTGATTCTTTTTATAAGACTTCCAATTGAGAAATTTATTTGCACAATTAACATATATTATACATCTGAAACATTAAATGTTAACCATGTTGGTTCCAGTTATCTCCATTGACTAAAACCAAAAATACAATGAGAAACAACTATCATATCAAGGAACCACATATTCATGAAAAGTTACTTATAGGATATCTAAATTGTGAAACCTTTTTTATATATGACACATTACATTTATTTCATGTTATTAATATACAAATTCTAATTAAATCTTTCTTGATGGTTTGTAAAGAGTTTGGGAATTCCTAATAAATATCCCCATGGAGTGTCAAACTAGGTGTGCAATAAGGAATGTTATCGTGTTCCAGATTACCACAAGTCAAGCATAGAAAAACTTGTTAGAGTTGATACCCCTATGTACATCTATTCTAGAGATACATCCACATATAGTATCCAGACATGGATATATTTCTAATAAGCCACACTCTTCCCGTTACCAAAACTCAAGGATATTTTCCAAAATGTTAACTCATCCTTATACTAATCCTTAGAGACATCCCAAGATATATCCTAAGAAATATACATAGGAATATGACTAATGTTTTTTCATCCTATTATGTAGATTTTAACAAAACTCTTGCTCTGATACCAACTATAATGAACCATTATGGAGATACATAATCATTACAACACTTTATTGGAATAAATAAAATATTACACAAACAGATGCCCAAAGACCATATTAGTTTAGTGCCAATGGTAACATAGAAACATAAACACTTGTGCATAAATTAGCTAAATTATCTTACACTAGGTCTTTTAGGACTGCCACCCTTCTCAGAAAAATAAAACATAATAAAAATCTTCATAACCTAGGAAAGGAAACATAAAATGGGGTGACCTTATATGCTTTATAAGGGTAAATACCAGATATATATAAGCATAATTCTGAGAATAAGGGTTTGATAACATGATAATGAAAATATAAGATCATTCCCCTTATATCAAATATAATAAACATGAATCATGTAATAAATATTGGATGTTCAGAAGACATAAATCATAAGGAAATAAAGAACAAAAGAAATAAATAGATAACCTAGGAATAAAACATTGAATTATGGTAGACATATAAGCATATAAAATTATTTCCATAATATCCAAGGAATATATTCCTATACCATCTTAATATTATGGGTTCACTCCCCATACCATATTTTTAGTCATGGTTAACTCCCATGGCCATGCTAGTAGCAATATATCACCCATCATACCATCTTGGTAGTGATGGATCACTCCCATGGAAGTCTTCATAGAATGAGTTCACTCCTCGTACCATCTTGGTTGTAAGGGTTCTCTCCCATGGCCATATTTGTAGTCAATGTTAACTCCCAAGACCATATTAGTCTATCTCACGAGATATAAATCTTAACCTAATTAATTGGAGGGAGATATTGGTCTCACTCGTCTCATAATGAAATAAAATGTACATGTTCCACAAAATCAAAAACAATCATATCAGAAACCATTCAATTAAATGGGTTTCATAAAAAAGTAATCAAATCATCACCTATATTAAATATAGGTTTCATAATAATTTCATCAAAAACATAACCCACGAGAAGAAGCATGTTTCAAAAGCTTATAAACCATGAAAAAGATAATGGTTTCATAAACATCATTCTATTAAAACATAATTCATTTAGATAAATAATATGAATGGATACAATAGATAATTTCCCTACAAAGGTATAAATAACACCAATGGATGTTATATCACATGGGAAATAATTTTGAATGATATTTTAGAAGCATTTATTCAGAAAAATACCACGTCTTATTTGAAAAAATATTTTTATAACATAAATCCTTTTGAAATCCAATGTATTTAAAAATAATTTAAAAAGATAGAATGTAGGCTTAAAAATACTTTTTAAAACCTTTTCCCTTGAAAATTTATAAAAAGAATTTTAACAACATTTTTAAAACATTTTCCCTTGAAAAAATTTAAAATAATCTTAAAAATATTTATAAACAATTTTCTTTGAATTATATTTATACTTACAGAAGAATATTCAAAACATTTTCGATATCCATTTCATTGAAAATACTTTGAGAACTAATAATTAAATCCCAAAAAAATTTTGAATACAATTTTGATGAAAATAATTTGTAAAATTATAAAGAAAGTTTGAAAAAAAATTAAACCATTTATTATTAAATATTTTTAAAAAATATAATTAATTCTTGAAAATATTTTGAAATTTTTTTTAGGATACAAGGTTTTGGAAAAACATAGATTTCAGATCGAAGAGAGTTGTAAAGTCGGAATTTCATAAAAAATTTTTAAATAATATTTGGTACCATAGAGTATAAAATGGTATTAATACATAAATATATAATAAATGTCCAGGGGAGAAGAAAATTCATGAATTCAATTGGGACATTGATTATAATATTTCAATAAGGGATGTATAATCATAAATAGTATTAAAAATCAATGAGATTGTTTCCATAAACTCTTATGAATTAGTAACATTGATCTATACTCCCCATGTAAGAATGTGAAGTTTCATGAAGATTAAAATATCAAAAAATGAATTATATTCATGTTATAACATGTCAAATTAAGTATGTACACCAAATATAAAAAATATGGGTTCATAACATGGTATGTGTCTCAAAGAAGGTAAATTGAGAAAAAACTATCTTACAGATTTGGTAAATTTTAAAACATGAAAACCATGAATGGAATATCATATATGGATATGTAAATAAAAATATTTGAATTTTGAAAATCATATAATACATCAATGTTCAGTATATACACCACACAAAAGTAATGGTTTGTGAATAAACATATATCTCATGAACATAAAAAGTTTGATGAAATCCCCTTACATTGTGTCTTGAATCGCATTGTAATCATTAAAAACTCCTATATAATAAATAATTATTTATTATAATTATACCATATGACCATATTGTTAAATTTAATACCTTATATGGTTGTATTATGGTTGTATATTTCCCGCTTGTTAACATTATTGTGTTAAGGATTCAATTTGGGTAATATCTTCGTTGTTTTTTGCATGTGTCTTAATTTTTTATATCTTTGGTCCTTATAATTGTATGATGACTTCTAGAATTTAAACCATGATTCAAATATAATTTAAATTCATTATAATTTTATCATAATTATCTATATAATATAGATGAATGAAACAGAAGACACTGTCCATAGAGATGGTAAATCATACATACGCTAGAATGCTATTTCTATTAAACTGCCGTGTTGAAGGAAATAAAGAAAAAGAAATATATTAATTTATAATTTTATATATCATTATTAAATTATGTTTATTATTTCATATATATCATATATATTCACAACACACGTCCTCAATACATTCCATTTAGTGTGTGAATGAATCGCATCGCTTTGAGGGGGTGGTAATCCACACTTCCTCAAACAAAATTATCGTATTAACACAAAATGAAATTTATAAATATATGTGTTGTAAAATAATTAAATAAACTTATATAAATAATAAATATAATATAAAAGATATACAGAAATACTTTTTATCATATTTTCCTCTATAATAGGTGGTAAATGGAAAAATGAACAATTATCATTTAGTGAGGTGGTAGTTCGCCGTACACGTAAACTATATATTCATTACCCATTAAATGGATGTGTGTGTATGTGTAGGTTGGAAAAATAGAATAAAAATATACTAGTATATTTACTAAATTATTTTGTTACATAATCATGGAATAATACAATTTTATGGAGTTGAGAAAGAAAGTAAAAGAAAGGCATTTAAAGTAGGGTGTTCCCTCTTAATCGGGTAACTCCTTTTGGTTTTCAGCAAAGGGATAACTTGAAAGGATCTCTTCCAAATGGAGGCTTAAAGTAGGAAGTTAATGATTCTAGGGACCTATTTGGGAAAGTTTTGGTCTAGGAAAAGTGGCTTGTATGGTGTGATAAAGTGCGAGGAGAGGATGCCTTTTATAATGGAGGAGGAGTGGAACTCTTGTAAATACAAAAATTTATTTAATAATAGGAGGTCTACCATACCAAATCAGCCTCCAAAATAGAAAAATAATAGATTAATATTAAATTATAGTCGATCCAAATCTACACCACATAAAAATATATTTATTTTAATAAATTGGATCCTTAACTTCTATGATTCCCCAAATTTATTATATTATTTCTATTAAAGCATCTAGTTTTCTATCCAAAGTAATCTAACCATTAAGAATAAAAGAAATAGAGATTAAAAATATAATATAAATAAAATTAATTATAAATATGAAACTTAATCTAAAAAAATATCATGTGTTTGGGAAATAAAGTTTTAAAACAAGCTCATGTGGCGTAAAAAACTCTACTTAAACTCGGACCCTACAAACAATGTTTTTTCAATATATGGGTCAATATATTAATTATAAAAGAATAATTTCTCCATTAATATATTATATTTAATATTTTTTAACACTTAAAAATAACTTTGTAGAATATAGTATTTATATTAATTTTAAATCATTCAAGAAAATGTCATTTGTTTTAAAATAACTATAATGTTATTTTAGATATTATTTATTTCATTTCTATTTTTAAATATCAAAGTAATTTAATAATTAAAATATATTAATTTAAAATAGTTGTAACATAAAAAATTAATCTAAAAAAATAATTAAAGATAAGAATTCAATCAATTCACTCCACTTTTCATATTTATAGATTCATTTATTTTAGATAATTATTAACTAAATAATCACTACGTTGGCATTTCTTAAGAATTTTAAGTAACTAAATCATCTCTAAAAATTATTGAAAAATTAATTTGATATAATAATCAAATTTATATTTAAAATTAATATTTTTAAACGAAAATATAATTTTATGTACATATTTCAATGTTTTAGAAATGTTAATGGTAAGGAAGGTTCCATTATTATATTTTTCTTTAACTTCTTATATAAGTTACTTCCATTTTATAATATCCAAATAACCCATAAAGATGGAAATAAGAGTGGATATGATTGAATTATTGTAAGAAAATGGATTTTAGACATGTTTACACATCATTTTCTTCCTTAATAATAATGTTTAGTCTCTAATTAAGATTTATCATGCCCTAATCGTTGTGATAAATTTAATCACTTTCACTAATCTTTTTGGTCAAAAATTAAGTTGATATTATTAGAGTAAAAATATCATATGAATTAAAACCATGTATTTACATTTCTAAAAATTCATATCACAAAAGTGGGAAAATTAAGTTTAATGCTAATCCCACAGGCGTTGAGAGAAAGTGTGTCTTTAAAAGAGTAACATTCAAAAGTTCAGTAAGTTTTTATAACCAATTTCAATATAAAAATTATTCCAATTACATAAATTGTTTCAATATATCTATAGTTGATATATTTTTAGTTTAAAATTAAAGTAAAAATATATACTAATATTAATAATTATTTAAATGAAAAGAATATTTTAAGTAAAATATAGTATTTTTTACTGTTTATCAAAAAATGATGTTTCTTAGAAAAATTTCAAAAACTCACCCCCAAATAATTTTTAAATTATCAATTAAAAAATGAATCTTATTTTATCAGATTCACTTTCTAAAATTTACCAATTTAATTTTTTTTTCAAATAAAGACATGAAAAGTAGTTCAATTAAGAAAATAGTATTTTTAAACATATAATGACTTTACTAAAAATTATATTTTTTATAATTAATATGTCTTATTTATATAAATTCATATTAAAAAATATTTTAAAATTATTTATTACTTTTCATATTACAAACTATATTGGTATGGTTATAATAACCTCATTTAAATAATTCTAACAATAAAATGATGTTTCATAGAAACTCGGTGTTGTGTTTAACATAATCTAAGTTAGTGTTGTGTGTAGTGAAAGCCATATTGGTTCCTAGTGAATGGAAGTTTTTATTTAATGAAATGAATAATATCATTAAAAATTAACTATTTTGAGAGAAATATATTTCAAAAAATCATGGGGTGTTACAATATCATGTGACTTATCTAAATTCTTGTGCAGTACTTGTATAAGAATAAAAAATACAAAATAATATATTAGAAAATTTTTCATGAAATATATGTGAGTAAATAAACATATTTAATAAATATCGATTTTTTATTTTAGGATTTTTTTTATTTTTTATGATGATTTTTAATTTATTGTGATGAAATAATTACCTTAAATGCTTACACAACACCGGTGTTGTACTTCCCCAAGTTGTATAAAAATCAATATAATGATTTTAAAAACTCTATATATGATATTTTTATGGGGTTATAGTTTACCATATATATTTAAGATAAATATTACATATTAGTGATGTTTGAGATGTTTATATTTGAATTATTTTGTTATCGTGTGGTTTTGAATCTCAAAATAGGTGAATAGTTCTTAAAAAGACCTTAATTATATTTTGTGCTAAATATATTTTATCAAATTATTTTAAAAACATAAAAATTAAGAAATAGGAAAATTACGATTTCAAATATTCTGAGATTCAATACATTTCTATTCAGGAACCATTTTTTACCTTATATTTAAAATTATAATCCTTTAATGTTGAAACCATTATTACCTCGATTAAGATTAGAATAGTTTAACCAAGGGGTTAAAACAAATGATATGTTTTAAAATGACATATAAACTAATAAAAATATTTTTTTGTGGTAATATAAAACTATATGTTTCATATATTTTAATTCATGTCATTTTGGAACAATTTTAAACGAGTTAGACACATATTATATTATAATATTTCTTATATTTCCAAAAATGGAATTATTGGTATTTTATAAAAAAATATTAAATGATTTAAAATTCACAAAGAACTTATATTCATCGATATGAATGATATATGGTTTACTTTGTCATCCCTGGTCCTTTTATGGTTCACTTTTCATGTTATAGTAACTTTACTTACCCTTAAATAGTAAAAAACATTGATATCACGATAATCATTAAAAGGGTCTTTGGGGTGGGGGGGGGGGTTAAACATAATAGATAAGGGTAAAAACATAATAAAAACAGATATAAATATTATTTTATGAAAATAATTCTACAAATTCGCATCTTATATTCTAATATATAAATTTTGGATCCATTTTTCTTGGAAAATTAATTTATATTAATTTAATACTTTATGTAATTCTAAGAGTTCCCCTCCCCTCACTTATAAAATGAAACCTCCTCCCATAACATGGTCACACCCATTTATCCATTCATCATGAAAAAAAACCTATACCAATATATTTTAAAATCCCTTATCCATGAATTATAGGTTATTACCTTATTAAAAGGACATTCCAATGGTCCATAAGAAGGGATCTAATTTAATTTTACCATAGAAAAGGTAATGATATTTACCAACTCTTTAATGTTTATTTATTCTCTTAATTACTCTAAATATTATGTACCATCATATAATAATAAATATTGAATAATAAATATATGGATGTTTAATTATTATTATATTACCACAATTCTTCATCACTCCCATCCTATTAAAAGGAAAAAACATCGCTTGTGCGCATGTACAGATTACCATCTCCATACATTGGAGTAATTATTTTATTCACCACAACTATACGTGTTTATAAATATGTAAATATTTAAAATATATGATATTAATGACATAATTATTATCATTTAATTAATACAACATCTACCTTCTTACCTTCTAATCCAATAGACAACAATAATGTCGCTCGTCTGTATGTGTGGACTACCACCTCCACAATGCTATGTGATTCATTTATCATTTATGATTACATGGTCGGTAATAAGTATATGTTCAATTAATATATATGATATATATGAAATAATAGTTATTCTATAAAGTTGAATTATTATTTACCTTTTGTTTCAGTCCATATTTCAAAAATTGAAAATAGCCTTTATACATATGTATAACCTACCTTCTCCCCGAATGTTTGAATTCATTTTTCTATCTCTACCATTTATTGATGAATATATATATATATAATAAATAAAAACTATATTTTTATCATGATTACTATTTTTTAGATTATGTAAATATAATCAATGTACAAGTACCATAACCATTGAATCAAAACATATATGAAAAATGAACAACTAAACACCCAAAAAATGATAATAAAAATGATTATTAACAAATGGGTCACAATATATTATAAATAGATCATATATGTTACTATATATATGTATATGTTTTTATTTAAGAATAAAAAATATAAATTAATTATATATAAGGTTAAATTTCTTTTGAAACCAACCAATCTTGTGTTGAGGGATTTCGTTTAAATTTCCACTCCATTGAGACACATTTGGTATTATGCACCTATTTATTTTTTAATGTCGTATATACTTCCCTATTTATGTATTTAACTTTTATATATATTTATTAATGAATCTCAAAATTTCAATTCAAATTTACTTATTCAATGGGTTACAATATAAAAGTTATAATAATGGTAATAATTTATTTAATATTATCATTTTTTTGGATTAAATTATTTTTTATTGAAGGAATATTATAATATATCCATAATGAACAGCATGTATTTTCTTAACCTCTATATATTTATGGATTTTTGATATTTTATTCCAACTTTTCCTCTCTTTTTACACTGGAATAAATCAAATAAACTTCTAAAATAAAATCAAATCTTATTTCACTTTCGATAGGATATATTTTTATTTAAAGTCCAAATTTCGAAACACTATTTTAAAAAAGTCACATTTATTCACTCAAATGACTTATTAAGTAAATTTTATGTCATAGTTAACATTTTACAATAATTAAATGAAATATCTCTAATATTTTCTAAAAAGGTCATTTTTAACATTTTTTATAAAAATTAAAATGGAACATTTCATTTTAACATATAAGAAATTAATAGATTTTCCTACTTCGATAACATTTTTATGATCTATAGCTAATTCTATAAGTTTTCAATGTTTTTAAAAATAAAAACCTCTAATAATATATTATTTTTATATTTCAATTCTATTTACTTTATTTCTTTTAATGACATAATTTTCTTAAAAACTTTATTTCTGATAGATTAATGGTTATATTTTATCTCTTATTAATTTTTTAGAAATTATCTTTCTCTTAAAACATTCACATTGTTGTGATCATTAAGAATTAAATTTTTGTTAAATATTTGTGTTCTTCATATCAATGATATTATTATTTTCTTAACCGTATACCATTTCTTCATATGGATTTTAACTTTTAATTATATTTTATTAACTAGGGAACTATTGATATTCAATATTATTTACTAAATAAATACATTTGTTGAACATTCATATTATTTACAAATTAAATTTTTTAGTTAAAAATTGTATAATACATTGGAAATAAAATAACTAGTGGGCCTAGTTATTGATATCCTCTCTCTGTGATGATATTTTTCACAAGGAAAACTTATTGTCCAAACATAATAAATTGGTTTTCAGTGTATATCCATCCATAGATTAAACTATATTATAATAATGTATTAATGGGAAATATATGAAGATTTTTATTATCATGACACTGAAGACTAAGTATTTCATTCATTTAGAATTAAATTATTATTATCCTTGATAATTTATCACTGATATATTCCAACGATGCATTTCACGATCAAGTTATTGATTAAATTGATTGTGTTTTCAGTTATATTCCTTACCACATTGTTTATTAATTTTTTTCTTAATATTTTATGTTGTTCATAACCCTTATTACGCATCTAAGATCACCATTTTTTTCATTTCCCTATGATATGAAAAAGAAACATTTTAATGAGTTTGAAGATGTAAATAAATTTTCTCCCTATTTTTTATATTTCATTTATAATTTAAAATCTGAAAAATGTTATAGTTTACCAAGACATCTAAATAATACGTCCCATTAGGATGAAATAGAATTTTTCTAATTATAATTTAATGATGTAAACATAAAATCCATGTCACTAGGTTAGGGGTCTGTATAAAAGGATCTTTTAAAAAACAATGAAATTTCTATATCGTGTATTAGTGTTGTGGATTTCATCAGTAGGATGAGCTCGTAAGGGGCATACCAACACTCTACTATGGTTCTCGCACCGCCGTCCCCTTCCCAGATCAGTGCGCCCTCACCTTCCTGGTTTGGCTGTCCGGAGTGGTGGATCTCTGCTGTTGCGGCCTTGTATTGACTCGTCATGCGCGCACTGGTGGATTTTTCTTTGGCACAGTGTTGATTCAGCGCCTGAGTTCCTGGCCCAGTGGTTCGAGACTTTCACTTCCTCCAGATCTGGGCGTTCGAAGGTAGGGCGTTGTTTCTGTGGAGTTTTCGGATGGTGGTGTCGGGATCTGGTTTTCCTTTTGCGGTTGAGGTGCCTTGAACTCTCAGATAGCGTATGATCATTTGAGGCTGGTTTTTGGTTGAATCTGGTGATTTCCTTTGCCGCCTGATCTTTTTATCTTCTCTGTTGGGTGATTTCTGGGATTTTGGTGATTTTATTCGTCTCGGTATCTTCTTTGTGAGTGTTTTGTGATTTCACGGATGATTAGGGATGGTTTTATGGGTGCATATGTGGCTTTTCTCTGGCCATGTTTTTATTTCTTCCTCGGAGGCGATGAGACGATGCCGCCTATTGTGTGAAGTTTGCGATGGTTGTGAAGATGGTGGCGGAGCCGGAAATCTCTCCAGCGTCCTGAAGCGTTTGGGTTGGTCCCCCTATGATTGGTGTGCGGTTCCGGCGATGGCTCCGGTGTCTTACCACTGTGCGGTGGCACGTGGTGATCTGGTGTCTCTCCGGCGATTTAACACGCTCCTCGAGATGGACTCAGGGCTTGAGGTGGTCACGTGGTTTCGCCGGTGGCATTTTGGCATCGTTGATCGGGGTTGCGCGGCTCGAGGCTGGGTATGACGGGCTCGCGTGATGATGTGCACATGGTATTGATTGAACTTTTGGTGTTTTTTTCTGAATTTTGAATGTCGCTGAAATCTGTATGAGGTTGGAACGGTTTGAACTATTTCCGGTTTCCTTAAACTGGTTTGGGGCCCCATAAACCGACTTCTGATAATGGAAAAAAATGATTTGCAGGTATTAGTGTTGTGAAAATAAATATTATTATTTTTAATGGTATATGATACTGAGTATATACATTACAAGAGTTGTAAATATATTGGAGTTAAAAACACAGTTGAAATTTATATAGAGTATATTTCATATTAATGTGATGAATTAAATAATTTCTTCTCCTAATATTATAATTAATATTAAGCTTAGTTGAATCTAAAAAGTGGATTAATACCATTTTATATTATGTGATAAGAGATGTTTTTTTGTTAATAAATAATATTTGATAATAAAATGATATGATTAATTTTAGGAACATGGTTTATTGTTCATTAGATTAAATAAAATGTTCCATAATGGAAATAGGGATAAAGAATTTATTCAGAATAAATATTTTGTTACGTTTCTTAAAATATGATGAAAGTGTTTCCACCACCCATTAGTATAATATTTTAATAAAGTTTTTTTTTTCAAAATAAAACATCTTAAACACATAGAATAAAATATGATACATAGATATAAATTTTATTATAAAAATATTATAACTAAAATAAAACAAATATTATTTAGTAAACATAATCAGGTTATTTATCTTATCATGATATTTTGAAGAGAATATATATTTTAAATGATTTTTTGATTATTCTTGGACTTATATATGCTCAAATTTATTAAATAAATGAATATAATAGGATAAAACAATTCACATAGTATCCTAAAGAGATTAGGATATGTGATTTTAAAGAAAAACTCAAAAGTTTACATATATTAAGCATGATTAAGTGAAGAACACTATTTTCTAATCTATTAAACCAGTCCAAAAAAATGAATATCACATTATCATAAAGGTGTATAGGATGTACCAATTAACTATTATGTAAATAGTTACATTATCCATAAATGATACATTCTGATGGAATAAGTTTGAAGGATGGCGATGTTAGACTTCAAAAGAGTTATTAGAAGACAATAAAAGATAACACTGTAACATTTGACATTATATAGGTAAGTATTTTGAATACGTATAAGGAGTTTAATATTTGAAATATGATTAAAAAATATCACTAGAATTCAAAACAAATTTCTTTAAAGATTTTATTCAATAATTATTTTATTGGGATGGATTTATCAGATGGTCATAAAGAGATGTGGTTGTAATTACATATAGATGTAATAAATTTACAAAACCCTAAAAACTATAGAAAAAATAAGGTTTATTTGTTTTTTTATCATATATGATATGACATAATAATTATTATGTTGAGTTTTCCTAAATATTATTAAAATAGTTTAATAATATAGCATGCATCATAAAAAGGAAATCTCTATGATATATTTATATCATATTGGTTGTATAAATGTGAATATATATATATATATTTGTTTCATGAAATATTATGATAACTGACCTCTCAAAGTAGGATTCCAAGTTATCCATAATTGATGTTTGTTATGGAGTTTTATATGTTATGAAGTAATTTTAAGGTTATCCTGAGTAGGAATAATGTATGAGATATAAAATATACTAATGAGTAAGAAACAATTTCTTTCACTAGATGACCCCCTATTTTCACCAAAAGGAGTATCATAAACCATGTATTTGGTATATTAGATTTTCAGGGATCATATTAGGTACCCCCTATTTGAGGTTATAGAGATACATAGCATTAGAAACATTACACTTTGATACATTTATATCAAAAGTCCTTATGACATAGCTAATAAGGGGCTAGTTGGGTATGTTTATAATCATGTCGTTGTTTAGAGTTTAACTAAGTTGATATTTTTCTTCTTGTATGAAGAGTATGAAAATTGGTCCCATTAATTAAGATATAATAGGTAGAGTGTTGTGATACCAAATGATAAATACAATGTATTTATCCATTTGGGTGAGGGTTATGTGCTGTTTTCATCCATAATGGAGGATGAACTGTGACTTATTCATCAACCATGTCAGTCTATAATCAGAGAGTAGATAATGTATGATTTGGATATACATGATAGACAAACAATGCAACCCATGTTCACTCGATATCTTGGAAAAAATAGAACATATTATAATTCATGATAGCATGAGATAAATCTGGTGCAAGAAGATATATGTGTAAACATACATTCTCTTGATAGAGATCATAGTAGATCACTATATATATACTGATTATAATTGATATTTTTTCAATGTATAATATTTTAATACATTTATGGATCACAATATTCATATTTTTTAAAAATATATAATTTTTTAATGGTTACAACTTTTTGGTTGAATTAAATTATATTTCATTTAACTCATTGAAATAATCTAAATCTGTTTTACATTTTAATAAAAAATAGGTTTAGATGAGTGTTCCATGGTATTAGATAAAATGTAATAAAATGTAAATTTAATGATATCTTTCCAAAAGTGTTTTGGAAAAAATAAAAAATATTTTTGAAAATCATTTGAAAAGTTAGCATATATGAAATGATATAAGGTGAAATATTAAAAAGTATATGAAACATTAGTGAACGTGGGAGATTTAAGGAAATGCCTGAAATCCCCTAAATACCATTTTCATATGCTATAAATGGGGTAGCCATATTTTAATGTAAAAAGGATCATAAAATCCTATTTCTCCTACTATATTCATTAGATTCATTGTTAGACCATAACATAAGATATGGATGTGTCATAAGGGGCATAAAAATAGATTTCATGCAACTGAATTTTCCACTATATGTAATTATAATATATAACTAGATATGGTCATAAAGTTCCATTACCGTTAATTCAATGTGTATTATTTCCAGTGAATATTGATATATTCAAATGATATTCCATAATAAGAATCATTTAAGGATTCTTTACATGACAGGAAATTCATAAGTTTTGATGTATTCATGAGGTTGATTGCATTAATTTTATCAGTTATTAAATCATGCGTTATAATGCATGAGTTAGTGAATGCATAAATGAGGAGTGCCTTTGATGATTATATGTACCCTAACACCATATAATGGTTTGGGATTGGGTACACATGGATGCTTGGATGAGACTCTCAGATGATTGATGATCTATCCCACTTCCTTAATTATTTTTGAGGCACTTTTATTCAATAAAGAAAGACAGAATCTCACATATGTGTTTAATTATTCAACTTTTCCCATGGATACTTCTGAAATTGAAAGAATTTCATTTATCACTCCAATGGACACCATCAAAACACTTTTATGACATCATGAAGATGATATTTTGGATATATCAGTGTATGGTATGTGGTTTACAACACTTCATTTCATGTTTCATATCTTTTTCATTTCAAGAACCCTTATGATTCCTGGGTTAGCTTATTAAGAGACTATACCTGAAAACATAGTTTAGTCTATTTCTAACACATTAAATAACTAAAACCATTCTATTAATTTATAACCAAAACAACCTAAAAAAACACAATCAAGCAAACAATAGTCATCTGATCACTACATTCCTATCATGATGCATGAACACCACCTATTGCTTTTATGTTTTAAGAGTCAAAAATAAAAAATTAATAACATCAAAAAAAATTTAACCCAAAGACATATAACTGATATATAACCATAAAAACCAATGAGAAATCACAATTACCCTAGAAAATTATTCTTTATCTCATATTGATGTTGGAAATAAACATAAAATAGAATCCATTCCTTTTTATAACACTTATCTTGTCCTCTAGTCTACTACAACCCAAATAACACAACTGAAATGTTACTTCAGAAAAAATTGGTTTAATATTAATTGGAAATAACTATGATCTAATACTAGTTTTAAATTCCACAACTCAAATTACTCCATATAACAAGACCAAAGATTAAAATGATCATATTAACACCTCCCTATATGTTATTTTAATCTTACAAGAAGTGAGGGTCTTAGATGTGATAGTCTAGAGACTATACGGTTGGAAAATTTTTATAACCCTATCGACACACCACATTGGAAGTAGCTAATAACAAAAAACAACAATCCATCATATAGATATAGTTAGATTAATAAACATCTTCCATGTCATGAAATCCATAAAATACCTAAACAAATTCTCTTAAGTCCATAAAACATTTAAAAATACTTATATAATCAAAAGAACCAACATCCCAACATCCAATAATTTATGGACCCATCTACAATCCATGTTATCTATCTTGTCCACGGTCTTCACTTCCATATCCATTATAATCCTCATTTCAAAAAAAAAACCATTACTCGAACCTTGAGATATAAAGTCTATATGTTTCCTAGAGAAAATATGTGTAGTCTGAGTATGAAGTAATTAGTGCCCCACTAATGATGTCCCAAACTAATATTCATACCATTAACTAGTGTATGTAAAATGTAAGAAACCAAAACCAAAACCAAAACATATAAAACAACCTTCTGTGTCTATTTTAAACTAGATTAATTAATATTTTACATACCTTAGCAAGTGCCTAATCTAAGTGAAATATCCTTATAATTCTATTATAAATATTCCCTTGACAATATAATTAATTCCATGCCTTATTCCATAACCATCCTAAAAATTAAAATGATTCCCAAAAAACAGACCCGCAAGTCATATAAAAAGTACCAAGGACATCGATATTTTTTTATCATTTACCTTTTGAACGTATTGATAAAATGTAAAGGGATTAATATAATTCTTTCTTACAAAAATATAATACATTATCGTCAACATTTATGAAAATAATAAGCTACCATCTAGGGGTCTCACATACCACCAATTTTGACCTTCTATGGTGTGCATATTCAAAATTCAATTTTAAAAAAAATCCCTTTATCAAACATAATATATAATTTTAACCACCCATATGAGGGAACTAAACTTACATATAACCCTTTTCCTATGTGTGCGTGAACGAAAAACCTCAACCCCCATTATGAGAATCAGAACCAAAAACATATTCCACACCATCAATAAACTTCAATTTCTGCCTATCAAAATGGTGAAATCCATCTACACCATACCAGTGACCTCATCAACCCATATCCAATGATCAAGATCAACCACATCATTTTGAGTTACAAAAAATACATTTCTATTTTACAAAAACAAACCTCAAAACTCAAGAATCATCACTTTACATCAAGATACCGCAAGACCATCATGAATTTAACCCAAAACATTGGTCAATCCTTTTATTCAATTACATATCAACCATTTTTCACATGACACTACCTACCAATATCTATTATTAATAATGGTATGCAACATTATTCCATTCTTTATCACACATACACAACCCGACACATCCTTATTTATTAAACACATATAAAAAAATTAGAACCCCCCAAAAAGTTAAGCATCGCCTACCTAGAGTATGATAGAATACCCTCATTGAAGAACTCAGAATAATATGGATTTAATTGAAGGATCCACCAAATTAAAAAAAACCCCTAAAAGTTAGGTATTTAGAAAAAATGACAACAGTATGAAAACACGATAAATTATTCTCAAATACTTCTAAACTTTCCTATAGTTACTCCCAACATCAAACCACACAAAGATAAAATATTATTTGGATAAAATATCACTAAAATATGAAAATAATAATGAGAGAAATTTTAGGAAATTTTTATAGCTATCCAAGATAAAAAATTTATAAAACCCATTTTATAGTCAAATTCCAAACCTAAATAATAATTTAAATTTTTTTGGAAAAATTTTAAGAAGAAAATTGTTTTATTGAATTTTAGAGAAATCTATAATTCCAAAAACATCCTTACATATCACTAGAATATAATATTCATCCCAAACATAACATTTATCCCTTATAAAAAATATTTAAGAGACATATTAAATCCATATATAACACGAATTCTCATATTAAATGTATTTACCTTATAAAAATATCCAATACATAGGATATTTCCTTCACAAACAAGTTATTTTTCCCAGCATAAGGTTTTTCCTAAGTCAAAATTATATACATAATAGGCCTGAATTTATAAGATATTTCCCTTGGAATGAATTATATTCATAAGATATTTCACTAATATGTATTAAATTCTCTCTTGTATAAATGGTTTTTCCCTTTATATAAAACCCAATAATTAATGTTTCTATATGAATAAGATATTTTCCATATACAAAATTATTATTAGTAATATTATTCTACAATACTTATTACATATTTCACACATAAGGTTTTTCCATTAAATGTTATGCAATATATACAAATCTATAAAAAATATATTATCCTCCAAATGTATGGTTTTGCCTATAACTCAAAAACTCATATGTACTATTTTTAGTCCTAACAAAATATATTCACCCCACCCAAAATAAGATTTTTTACATATCCACATTTTATAATTCCATTTATAAAAACCTTATACTAACATAAAAAATATTAATATGAAGATCTACTTTGAAGATGTTGAGTAATTAGTAGATTATTGAGATAATAAGATTCCTATAGCATTTGGTATTATAAATAGATAAGAATAATTGAAAGTGTTAATGTAGATATAATCCTTGTGTTTTCGTTTATCAACACATAAATCATTATAAAACTCCCATAAACATACACCATAATATGCAGGGTCAATAATTTATGGATGACTGGAAGAGATTGGAAGTGATTTAATTTTTTTTTGATGTAATTATGTAATTCTATGATGAATTAATGAATTCCTATATTGAATATAAATATTTTCTAAGCATGAATTCATAAAAGTCATATCCCACTTTGAATGTGTGCTTTTAGTATTATATGTTTTAAATATAGAAAATAAATGAATTATTAAGAGCCATGAAAGACCTCAAAATAGTAATGTCT
Organism: Viscum album; assembly: GCA_963277665.1. Classification (NCBI taxonomy): domain Eukaryota; kingdom Viridiplantae; phylum Streptophyta; class Magnoliopsida; order Santalales; family Viscaceae; genus Viscum; species Viscum album. The sequence goes on along the minus strand of OY728150.1, from coordinate 846,999,460 downwards.
CTATTTAGAAAGGTAAATACATAATTTAGAAGTGTTTTAAAAGACCCTAAAAGTATAATCCTTGAATTAAGAGAGTATATGGGAACTTTAGAAGATTCATATCCTGACATTAGAAGAGTTAATATCATGTTATAAACATTCATCATAATTTTTTCAAGGGCAAAGACATATTAAAAGTGTAAATTTACAATTTTAAAGAGTTATCCAATAATTTATAAAGGAAAAATGTGAATTATGAATAGTCACTACCAAACTTCCTAAGGGTCAAATACTTAGTAAAATTTTATGGGTTGTGTTGGCTGGAAATATAAAATTTACGATTTAATTTTTATAGGAAGGAAATAATATCAGACGATGTTTACTATTTTCATTCATGATTTAAACATCAAAAACATGATTTTTTTCCAGTAAATTGGAGAATAATATTCCCAAAACTAATAATAGATTTCATATTAAGAGAAGATGTGAATTTATGGGATAATTTAATAGTTAAAATACCACATTTACTACAAAACCATAATGGATAAGAGTAGTGTTCAAATTATAAATTGAAAAAACATGAATAAGGTGAATAAGTATAAAAATTTCGGGAGGAAGTTATTTGTTAGAATTTAAATTTTAAATTACAATTCAAATGATATTTTTTTTCTATAGTTGGTTCATGATAAATATAATATATCATGTGTGAAAAAAGAGAATAAAAGAAGACTAATTTGTATAGAAATATTCAAGAAAATATATTTTTTTAAAAGAATAATAAGAAGAATAATAAGAGGTTACATAGTTTACACACAGTTAGGAGATATGATTTATGGAAATATAAGGGAATAAGATAAAGAAGAAACAAACAATTAGAAACCTGAAGGAAATATCATCTGGTCGAAGACACTTTTTTTTGTTAAAAATACATATATATTTTTTTAATAGTGCATGATGAATTATTGCAACCATAAGACTTGGAATAAAACAAGTACAAGGATATTACATATATTTTGTAACACACATTTTGATACTTGTGGTTAAAATGTTCTTGATGAAATATAGATCAATTAAAGCATAAAACATATGGTTTGTAGTGGTAAACCATATAAATCTATTGTTTCTTATATGTGTGTGTGTGTTCTTGGAAATTTGTGACTGAAAATAGACATAAAACCTTAATAGGTGTAAAGGGTTGTTTCAATGAAAGAAACATAAAAATTAATTAAAACACTAATTCACCCTCCCCCCGTACTCATTGATTCTTTGTGACATTTTCCGTCTTTTTTAAGGGAATCAGATCTACAGTCTCATCATTTTTGGTATGATATTTAAATATTGTATGTTGGTGCTTCTATTTGGTTAATGTTTATTTCCTTTTAAATTCTATTGTTAACAATATATAATATTAATTTATTTAACAACAAGAGGATTATGACATTCTATGGTAAGGGTCATCATATATGGAAAGATAAAATATATACATATAAATAATATATCAATTATGATGTCACGATTATTGAAAATAAAGAATTTAATCCATATTATGAATGTGATTCCATGGTATTGGATGATATGAAGAATCTTGAAAATGATATATGTTATTTGAATTTTATATTTACATCCCTTCAATAGACTAGATTTCTAAAATTCAAAGTAATCAAAATGAAAACAGTCATATGGGATAAGCATGAGAACATATATAAAGTAAATACCTTAATTAATCATGAAATTATATAGATATTATGGTTGATGTATAAAGAAAACATGATGCAAGATGATGAAACTATAGATGGATTCTTTATAAGGGTTAAAAAAATGGTGATCAAAATAAGATGTTTTTTCGAGAAGAAAAAGATAATACAATAGTTGAGAAAATATATCACATCCCATGAGACCTGTTTGATGATAAAGTATCAAATTTAGAAGATAAATATTATGGAAAATCCATCTTGATAACATACATAAAATTTAAACTACCTATGATATGATAAAATAATTTTTTTTTCAGGAAGATATTTTAGGATTACAAATATTATCTTTTAATTCCTTGATGTAAGATAAGTATAAGATGGTTTATAGTGATAAACGTAACATCCAAAAAATTTATGAAAAATATTCTTTAAAATTAATTTATATTACTTGAATAATTTTTTACACATAATACATAGTTAACTTGAATAAAATTCAAAACCAATTTTATCTTGTGGTGCACACAACATTGAGTCCCTTTGACGACCAATATTCCACATAAGCCTCAGTCTTACCAAATAATAATATACTATTAATATTGTTATGATTAATTTAACATTACCTTTTGAATGGATAGAATGAATGAGAGTAACTAAATTATTAATAAATAGCAATAATTTTTTTTATAAAATTAATTTATTGTTTAAAAATAAATTATAAATGAATATAAAGTCCAATTAAATATATAGGATAATTTTTTCAGGAAAACCATCTTTATGATTAGAAAGAAATTTTATCTTAATAAATGATATTAACCAGTATTAGTAAAATATGATAATGAAATTTATATGTTATATATTCAATCAAATATTCTTAAATTCATCCAAATTTTTTTATAGTTTTAAGATAAGAAAAAAATCCAATTTTAATCATAAAAATCAATATACTTTTAAATGGTAGTTTTACCAACTTGTAATGGTGAACCTACTTTAATTATAAATTTTTGAACATTCATAATTCTTATTTTAAAAAATAAAATTATTTTTTGAAATCATAATATCAAAATTTAATTTGGGTCAAATTGTTTATATTTTTTAGAGAATTTTCATTTTTTTGTTGAATAGTGAAAACACAACATTTTGATTGAAAACTGATTTTTGTATAATTTATTTATATAGTTATATTATATTTCAAAAAGGTTGTAAACTATAATTAGTTCAATTATAAATTAAAAAAAAATCAATTTAGGAAAATAGATTCAATTAAATATTGAAATTGGATGTAAACACATTTTAAACCATTGAACTTTTGTCCTTAGAAACATGATGTATCATAGCGTCTGCAGGATTAATATTAAATTGATTTTAGCCACTTCAATGATTTAAATTTATAAAAAACGATATACATATTTTTAATAGTTATTAATTTTATTTTCTAGTAAGATCAACATAATTTTTTGACTAAAAATATTACTGAAATTAATTAGAGTTAATTACATTGATGAAGGTAAAAATAAGCTCACTTAATGATTATAATTAGAATATAAGGTGTATAAAAGAAAAAAAACATGTCAAAACCCATTTCATGGATATATTCCCTCCTTAAAAACATGAGGCTATATTTTTATGAGTTACTGGGATACTATTCCATGAAATTGAGATATATAATAATCTAAGTAAGGGAAAAAATAGAAAAAAGAACCTTCATTTTCTTTAACACTTGTAGATCTTTGGAGTAGTGATGAAGCTAAATAGGTCTAGTTATAAATATATTTTTTGACTATAAATGGTTTATTTATCTCAAAATCATTTATATTTAATTTTTAGAGAAGATATAATTATGTTAAATGCTTATGAAACAACGACACATGGATTATTTAGTTAATAATTAATGAAAATTAATGAAAATATATGAAATTATTTGAGATTAATACAAATATTATCTTATAAAAATTTAATTTTAACTTTATAAATTATAAAATATAGTCCATTTAAGATCCAATTTATCTTTTATAATGAACATATTGACCCATAAATAGTAACAAACTGTAAAGCACAGTTTGGGTTCAAATAGTGTTTCTACGTGTAACATTTTCTTATAATAAAATCAATGTCCAGAACATAAGGGATATCTATTTCAAAAATTATTTATAATATTTTTGAATTAGGGGTTCTAAATTTTATAGCAAGTCACACTTTTATGTTGTCTTAATGTATTAATTACTTAGGTTCGAAGACTATATATCTAAATGAAAAAAATAAAAAAACAATAAGGAAACATAAATACTATGGAAATGAAATGAAAAAAATACTTTATTGTTGTTTGATAGAATTTATCAACAAAAAAACCCCTTTTAATCCATTATTTTTTCAATTTTTCTATCACATGAGTTAATTAAGACCTCAAAATAGAATTTTCTTTTTGGTATTTATAAGAATACAACTCCCTCTCCACTATAACAAGACGCCCACCCTCCGCATCTCTTCATAAATATCACCCTTTTGGTTCGTCAAAACCCTACCCAATTAATAAAGAAAATTTCTTCCTCTCATCTTATAAGACTCAATTCTGGAAGAAAGATATCCAAAGATGTCATTTATTGAAAACCATACAGATTCACTTGAAAAATTGGTAACATTCTTCAATGATCAATTTTTTTCTTTCTTTATCAAAACACTTAAATTATTATAATCTCATTCTTATATAATAAAATAATAATCCTCAATATATTGAGATGATTTTAAGTTAAGCATTATACCTACACCTACACATAATTCCATTAAATGTCTAACAAAATTACAATTCATGTATGGTAAACTACCACCTCACGAAGCGATGCCATTCATGTTTTATTTTTCCACCTATGATGGTTGGGAATTATGAAGGAAACATTATTTTTATATAATTTTTAAGATATATAATTTTTTAAAACAAAATTTTTGGATGTTTTATATAACACATAACATTATGCCTTCCATATTGTGTAAATATGATAACATTGTTTGTGGATGTGTGGACTACCAGCTCCTCAAACCGATGTGATACGTTCAGAAATTACATGGAATGTATTAAGGATAAGGTTAATTAATAATATTTTACATACATAAAATATATATTATATTCCTGATATAATTACCTTTTTATAAATATAATATATAATTTTCATTATTAAAATTTCATATACTAAAAAAGTGATAATGTTTGTAACACCCCAAGATTTCATAGTACATTATTTCTTCAAAGTAATTCAATAACATCCACTACACACAACACAGAGTTCAAGCACACCATGACTTACCAAACTAGCCATTAAAAAGCGGTCATGAATTGTATTAAATGAATTTTGAGATTTATATAATTCTTATAATTTTAGAATCAATATTGTGATTTTATTAGACATAATGTAAGAACAAATTCATTTTTTGGATAAAAGATGTATTTTTCAAAAAAATGCACTTTTACTTCCTTTTAATGGTGAACACTTTTTAAATTAAATATTTGAAAATTTTATATATTAAATTTGACAAAATAAACTTCTTTTTTATTATCAGGACATAAGAATTCAGTGTTAATAAATTTTTGGTGTTTTTCTAATAACTTTCATATTTGGGTGAATAGTGAAAAATACTATATTTTAACTGAATTTTTTTTTAATAAAAATAATTTATAGTGTTAAATTATAAATTTTAATGGTTTTTAAGTATAAATAGATTATATTTTTACAATTTATTCCAATTCTGTGCATTGTAAGTAATTTCACTTTGAAATTGGACATAAACAAGTGCCAATCTTTTGGTAGTTATTATTTCTTAAAAATATGCATTTTGGTTTTGACAATGGGAATTAATTTTAAATTAATAAATTTAAATTCTATGTTTTTAATTTGGTAAAATAGACTTCATTTTTTAATTCATAATATCAAAATTATCTTTGGGTGAAGTTTTGGCATTTTTATGAAAACTATCAATTTTTGATGATTAGTGAAAAAAAAGAGTTTTTGTTTAAAACTGACTATTTATTTATATAAATTTTCTTTTATTTAAATTTATTTAACGCCAAAATAGATACATAATACCTATATATGTTCAATGTAATTCATTGGAGTCATTTTATAATATGTTTATATATATAACAATTTTATTGACCTTTTTACCGTCTTTTACCCACCTTCTAGGAGCATTTTAAAATTTGTGTAAAACATAATTTTAATGCTTCCATGAATTGAATTTTAAAAATACTAGAGGAATGGTTGATATCAATAAGTAAAATTTGGTTCAACAAGATGATTTTTTTTTCTGAATAGTAACTTTTGACTTTTATTTACCACGGTTAAAAGTCATAGGGTAATTTATGGTAAAAATGATATTATAATTACCCTAAAAATGTCCTAATTATATTGGATAAGTGTAATGAGACCACACAAAACCATAGGAATAAAATGTGATCCTTTAGGTCCACTTGAATTAGATTAGGACATTTATTGTTATTTAATTTAAAGAAGAGTTAAAAGTGTTAAATTAATGTTTTCATAATTAAAACATTTTTAATATAGGGTTATACATAATATAATTTTGACTATAAATATTAATTAAAAATATAATTTATTTCCTACATAATGTTATATTATTTATAATTTTTAGACAGTATATAATTAATTTTATTTATGACACAATGACGATGCAGTAATTACCTTATTAATAAATGATTAAAATAATTGATATTATAAATACATAAGTAATTGTAATTGGAGACTTATGATGAATTAAACTAATTTTATAGGTTAATATGACATTTTAGGGTTTATTAAATCAATTTTTTTGAAGTAAACATGCAGTTATGATTTTAACAATAAAAAATACCAAATAGTGTCAAAATTGGCATAAAATTGTTTTTAAGACCAATATTATATTATTAATTGATGTAATAGCCCTATGAATCTAAGGATCAGAAAAAAAGACTTATATAGTAATATATATGACATTAATGAACCAATTTGGGTTCTATTGGAATTTTATAGTATGTTTATTAACCATATAATATAAAAATAAAAAGAGACAGGGTAAATGTCAAACTATTTAACAAAGAGTTAAATCTAAATGATATAGTTAATATGGTGACCTAGACCTGTCTAAAACCTATTGGTTGAGAGGTTTTCGACCCATACCCACTTTAGCATATAAATAAATTATTTTTGAGCCATGATAAACAGAAAATGATTTTATTATAAATTAATATTTCAAGATTTTCATAAAGTGACCCTCACCTATCCTATAAAAGGTCACTTCCACTTCTCTTAATTTCACACATCCAAATCCTTTTGGATCACCCAAAACCTACCCAAATATACTCCCATAATTTCTAATTTAATCCTAGAGGCCTTACTTTGTCATAAATCCAACCTAAGGATCCATTTTGATCAAATCAAAAGGAAGAACCCGAAGAAGAGGTAAATATTTCATCACCTCTTTAAAGTTCTTTTATTCTTTCACTTCCGAAATATTTGTTGTTTATATTCTAAAATAACAAATCTATTATCTTATATATACTTTGATGTTATTTTAAAAATTTTACAACCTTATTCATTATTATATCCATCCTATAAATGACAAAGTCACCTTATGTGCATACGTACAGATTACTGTCTCCACGTCGTGGTGTAGTTTGTTATTCAAACACTTCACTATTCAGATGGGTATAATAATGAGTATAACTGATGTAAATAATAAATATAACTTGTTGATGATTATTTATATATGATATAACATACAATTACATATGATTTCTCCATCAATATAATGACATTTTCACTCATGTGTACGTACAGATTACTGTCTCCATGACGCGATGAGATTCATTTCCACGTTCACCATTCAATGATGATTATAAAATAAATATCATTAATAATTATGTAATATATGAAATAATGATGATATTGGATATATATATATAAATATTTATTTACTTACATGTATATTATTCACATAGTTTCATTCAATACGATATGAAAATGTAAACAACGTTTATGCATACGTAAGCCTACCATCTCCATAAACAGTGTTTTATAGTTCATATATATACATATATTATAAATATTTATATTCAAAATATATATGATATATAAATCATGTTTTATATTCTTGAAGAATCTAAATCATGATCTATGTGATACAATCCAGAGTAATAAGTTAAAACAAGTATGATAAAGAAAGTGATTATTTTCTGAAATGTTAATTTAACATGACAATTATTATTAAATCAGTAGTATAAAGTCATAAATGAATCATATATGATATCATAAATATTAATATAGTTTTTATATAATTTAATAACATACTACGATTTTTATAGAGTAGGTTAAACATACCCTCGACTAATGGAAGGTGCAAGGTAAGGGTTAATTCCTCAAACTCATTATTATCCAAGATTATTTTATGTGTAAGTATCTACTGGGACATATTTATTATCCATGTCCATTCTTCATAAAAGAGTTTTAAAATGGATTATTTTTAATGGGATTTTTTACTAAAACATCATTGTAAATGTTTTAAATATGTATTCTTCTAAATCATTCTCATTAATGTCCATGTTTTAAAAATGGTTTTTAAGGATTTATTTTTATAGAACAAAATGTTTTTAAAATGTTAATTCCTTTCAAAAGTTTCAATGTGGTATGGGAAACATTGATTAAAAAAATTATGTAAATTTCTTCCTTTATAAATTGTATGAATTTTAAATGTTTTTATGAAAAAGGTATATTTCTCTCAAATATTTGTTACAAATCATATTCATCTATATCAACATCCCTTGATGGATTTTAAACTTGTTTGAAGTTGACTTATTATGATACAAATCATCCATATTGTATTGAAGGTTTTGTGATATGTTAGACTTTGGATGTGTTATTTCTATAGCATTCATGTTTTATGGATAAAGTATTGACATCTCGTATGCTAGTTTTATTATGAATGTTTATGTTATGTTTAATCCTTTTTATATGAGAATGAATTGGACATAGTAAGTGATGGGTGGAGCCCACTATAGCTCCTCATTGCATCAGCAGGTCTCATGAGATAAACTAGTGTCTTGGAACAAGGCCTTGACAAAATCTTATTTATAGTCTTGGCACAAGGCCATGACTATGTGGTTATGAAGTCTGGCATTACGCATTCCATCATTATAAAAGTGGCTATTGATATTGAATGTGATTATTTGACTAGTAGATTATCCATGTGATTAAGTAAATGACTTTATTTTATTGTATCTTTTCCATATTATGCTGAAATTTAGGTATCAAAGGCTTTTGTTTTAGTCTTATACATTGCCTTAAATGTTTGTAGTTATTTTTAAAAGTTTCCCCTATATTGTTATCCTTACTGATCATCTAAACTCACCCCTTTCTATGTTTTAGTTTTCTTAGGATTCTAAGAAGTGTATTATGACTGATAAGAAGGGTTGATCTAGGGGATTAATGGCATTCTCAAAGGATCATTTATGTGGTGTTTTATTTTCTAATGTGTAATGTAATGTTAAGGTATGTAATCTATTTTCCAAGAATGTTAAACTGATCGATCTTTCAGGACTTGATTCATTATAATCATGCCAATGTATTAAAATAATTCACTGACTCTGGGCTTTTGGGTTCGGGGCATTATAGTTGGTATCAGAGTAAGTTTGGCAATAACTGTGGAAACTAGATTTAGATAAACTCAAATTAGAACACATTAACCTATGACAGACTTTGAGTATTAGTATAGATGAACATCATATAATTTTGGTAATGTAGAGATTTTGTGAGTTTTCCAAGAAAATGCATCCCTGTCTAGATACGAGCAAGTAGAGGCGGCTCTGGAAACATATGTACCTAGGATTAAAACCAGAAAACACCGCTTTGTGCTGGACTCGAAGGGGAACTGGTGCACGAGAATGGGCCTTGTTTCACTTTTGGTTACGACACTCCCGGGGGATATGCTTAGGATAATTATCAATTTCATTAAAAATAATTATGAAGGATTAATGAGTAGATACCTCCTACAAGAAAATATTTTATATGTTTGGAATTATTCATTGTGATTCATAAACTGACCTATTATATTCCATTGTATATAAATGGTGCCCAGTAGAAGGAATAAGAACTCCATCAATATGTATGATCCAAAGAGTTAGAAGGATCATATCATTCATGGTATTAATCCATAATTTATAAGGTAAATAGTATCCCATGTATTCACAGCATATGAAGAAATAATGTCATGTGTTAACAAGATAAGTAAATAATTTTATGAGTCCTATGGATTTGAAGGAAAACAAGAGATGAAAAGGATGGTATAGGGAAAGATGGATAAAGGGAAGAGGGGAAAGAAGGATTTTCTCATATGTGATAAATGTGGAAATAATCACCTTGGTATATTATTGAAGGGAAACTATAATTTTTTATATGTGTGGAGAAAAATGAAACAATTTTTTCGTGATTTCAAGGGTGAGAAAAAAGTTGCAAATATAAAATGTATCATCCATAAGGAGTTGGGACACTACGCGAATCAATGCCCAAATCATCAAAGTATACCCTAAATGTTTCTATTAGATAATAATTAAGTTATGATACTACCAAATATGAGGAGAATATATTAAGAGTTCTTATGTTGTTATTAAAGTATTGTGTCATTTGAGTATTATTTTAATGATATGCATGTTATAAGATTTATAGAGTATATAAGGATTGTATTGCAGTACTATTTCATTAAGGACTTAAGATTGTGTGGAACCAAGAAAAGTGACTCAATGGAAATTTAAATTTTTTGTAAAATACATGGTTGAAGGAAAGACAAAACTTTATTATGGTCCTGATACCGATGTATTTATTTTAGAATAAGAGATGATTGCTTTGAATATTATTTACATCCTTGGAAATGGTTTATGGTTTGTTTATTCGATCATTGTTGGAGTTTACAACATTTTTAGATATAAATATTATATCTAGTATTCTATAATTAATAAGGGAGAATTAATTTTGTAACACCCCAAGCTTCCACGATACGTTTCCCGTTGAATAATGCAATAGCTTGCATTGTACGCAACTTCGAGATTTTAACACACCGCGACCAATCAAAGTAGTCGTTATGAATAGTAATACCCACTTTTTGAAATTTTATAAATTTTATCTCTCAAAATGGAATTCATTTTTGGATTTGGAATATCGAAATTAGGCTATGGTAAAATTTTGGTACTTTTTGGATAACTTTTATATTTTGATGAATAGTGAAAATTACCAAATTTTAATTAAAAACAACTTTTTAAATCAAAATAATTAATAGTGATAAATTATGAATTTCTTGGTTTTAAAGTATATTTATAATATATTTTTACCATTTAATACAATGTTGTTAATTGGACATAATTTCACATTTAAACTGGACATAAACAAATGTCAATCTTTTGATAGTTATTATCTTTTGAAAACACACTTTGTTTTAACAACAAGAATTAATTTTAAATTAATTTCATCCACTTATGTGTTTTGAATTTAGAAAAATATATTCCATATTTGGAATTAGGAGGTCCAAAATGTTTAAATAGGTAACTTTTACTTTTAGACATTTTGAATAATTACTTCGGTAAATATTTATTTACCATGGTTAAAGGGTAAATCCGGTAAATAAGGGTAAAAAAATAATATTATAAAAATATTAATTTACCCAAAACGTGTCCTAACCATATTGGTGGATACATTTCCAACCATTTTAATCTTTGGGTCGATTTTGGGACCCTATGGAGCCACTTGTAGGTGATAAGGACACTTTATATTAATTATGTTAAAGTAAATACAAAAATGACATAGGCATATATCTTTTAGCAAATTTTTTTTACATAAAGTTATATATGTTATAATTTAGAATATAAATATTAATTAGAAAGATAAAAATATTTCCTACATAATGATATTTTATTAATAATTTTTAGAAATTGAATAATTAAATTTATTTATGACACAATAATGATGCAGTATTTTCCTTATTAATGAACGAATCAAACAATTTGTATTATAAATGTTAAAATAAATATAATTTGAAAGATTTGATGACATACAAGAATTTTATTGGTCAATATGACATGTTAGGATTTATTAAATGAATTTTTTTGAATTAATAAAGTTTTTATGACTTTAAAAAAATTGATTATTGAATATGTGAAAATTGAAATAAATGAGTTTTAAAAACAAATATTATATTATTAATTGTTATTATATTCCTAAAAATATAAGGTTCGTCCAAATGACTTATATCATGATATTTTTATCATAAATGGACCACTTTTGGGTCTTTTGGATGTATATAGTAAGTTTATAAACTATATAATATAAAAATACAAAGTGACATGGTAAATGTCAAACTAATTAACTAAGAGTTAAAACTAAAAGATAAGGTTAATATAATGACCCAAACCTATATAAAATATATTGTTTAAAATTATTTCGACCCATACCAACCTTATAATTTTAATAATCCACTTTGGAGCCATTAGAAACTGAATATGAATTTATTATAAATTAACACTTTAAGTTTTTTTCTAAAGAGCCCCTCCTCCCCCTTATAAAAGGACACCACTTCTAACGAATTTTTCATACCTTCAAAGCCTTTTGGTTCGGAAAAAATCTACCCAAATACCCTCTAAACTATCCTCCCTTAATCCTAGATTCCTTATTTTAGTCAGAAAGCCAACCTATGGAGCCCTTTTGATCAAATCATAAGGGAGAGCCCGAAGAAGAGGTAACGTTTTCACCACCCTCATTCAAGTTCCATTCTTCTTCAAATTCTTATTTATTTGTTATTTCCATTCTAAAATAATAACTATAGTATATTCTATAAATTTTTTTGTTATTATAAATATGGTACAACCATATTCAGAAGTCTACCCATCCTTTGAATGACATGTCACCTTACCTGCGCACGTACGACTTACTATCTCCACGTCTTGGTGTAATTGTTATTCAAAACATTATTATTTGGATGGGTATGATAATGATGTGTAATTGATTTAAATAATAAATATAAAATGATAATTATATTGTATATATGATATACCATCCAATTATATATTATTTTAATATCAAAAGAATGATATTGTCACGCGTGGGTATGTACGGACTACCGTCTCCACGAACGCGATGAGATTCATTCCCCATCGTATCCATGCAAGTCTAATTATCATTTGATGATTAAATATAATGTTTAAGGACTTGATATCATTCTGTATATGAATAAGATACAATCTATCCATAACAAACATGACTTATGTAACAAAACATATAAAAGAAAATGAGTAAGTTAACACCTGAAACGAGGATAATACTAAGACATTATTAACAAACCAATGTTAAAAGATCGTATATGATATCATATTAATGTATATGATTATTGTATAATTTAAAAACAATTATTTCACCATTATACATGAGTTTAACATATCCTAAACCAAGTAAAATTATAAGGTAAGGGTTTATTTTACAATCTCTTCATTATCTGAGGTTGTTTATACGTAATTATCTACTAGGGCCTCTTTATCATCCACATCCATGTTTCTTAAAAATGGTATTCAAAACATTCTTACTATTTTAAAGAATGTGGGTTAAAGTCATTTATACTATTTTTTTACTTTTTATAAGATGTTTATAAAGGAATCTTTTCATGGTTTTCCAAACAAGGTCCTTTTTATCCTTTTCGACAGAATTAAGGTAAGAATGTTTTTTTAACTTATATGGCGGGTGCAGCTATTATCTACCATTATAAAATCATTGAGGCTTATATTAAAATCTTATAAGAATATTTTTAAAGTAAAGGTTTTATTTTATAATTACGTGACCTTTAAATGATTTCAAAATGAATATTTTAAGAATTTTTGAAAGGTACTCTTTATCAAGATCAGAATTTTAAATATTTAAAGATTTATCTTTATAAATCTTTTTAATTAATGTCCATGTTTTCAAAATGTTTTAAAGGAGTTATTTATATGAACATAAATGTTTTGAAATGATATTTATTCTCAAAAGTTTCAAAGTGGTATGGGACACTTTGATTCAAAAATCTTTTTTAAATTACTTCCTTTATAATTGTGTGACTTTTAAATGATTTTAAAAAAGATATATTTCTCTCAAATAGTTTTGATTTCATCTATGTCAACATCCTTTGATGGATTTTAAGATCATTTGAAGTTTATTTATTATGATACAAAACTTCCATATTATATTGAATGTTTTGTGATATGTTTGACTGTGGATGTGTTATTTATATAGCATTTATAGTTTATGGAGAATGTATTGACATTTCGTATGAAAGTTTTAATATGAATCTTTATGTTATGCTTAAACCTGTTCATATGAGGAATTCATTCGACTTAATAAGTGACAGGTGGAGCCCGCTATATCTCCTCGATGCATCGGTAGGTCTCATGAGACAAACTAGTGTCTTGGCCTGAGGCATTGAAAATTTCTTAATTTTATTCTTGGAAAAAGGCCTTGACTATGTGGTTATGATAGTATGGTATTATTCATTCTATCATTATGAAAGTGGTTATTGATATTGCATGTGATTATTCGACTAGTAGAATATCCATGTGAATAAGTAAGTGGAATTATTTCATTTTATTTTTTCTATATTATGATGAATTTCAAGTTTAAAAGGATTTTGTTTTAGTTATACATTGCCTTAAATGTTTATGCCTATTTATGAAAGTTTCCGCTGTATTGTTATCCTTAATGAGCATCTGAGCTCACCCCTTTCGATGTTTTATTTTTTCCAGGAAGTGAAGAAGTATTTTATGAATGACCTATAGGGATAGTATGAGGGGATATGAAGACAAGATATTGTTTTTTTACATTATGATGTAATGTAAGACTTATGAACATATCTAGTGATTCCAAGGCTACTAAACTAATCGGTCCTTCCGGACTTGATTCCTTGTAATCTTTACAATGTATTTAAGTAATGAACCAACTATGGGTAATTGGGGTCGGGGTGTTACAGTTGGTATCATAGAATGTTTAGTACAAACATTAGAAGCTATAGAAAGTTTAGTAAAAACATTAGAAGCTAGATTTAGATAAACTTTGATTAGAGCACATAGACCAAAGATGGACTTTGAGGTTAGTGTATAATAACTTCCTAGAATTTTTGTATTGTAGAGATTTTTTGAGTTCTCTAAGAAATAAATCCCTGTCTAGATACGAGAAGGTAGAGGTGGCTCTGGCACAGATGTACCTAGGGGTAAAACCCGAAAACACCACTTTGAGATAGACTCAAAGAGGAACTGGTGCACGAAAACAGGCCTTGCTGCACTCTCAGTTACTACACTCCCGGTGGATATGCTTAGGATAATTATAATTTTCTTTACACACCATTATGAATGGTTTATGAGAATATACTTCCTTAAAGAAGAACATTTTATTATTAGGGATTATATCCATAAACTGTTCAATTTATGATAAGTGTTTTACAAGTTTGGATTAATGTTTTGCGATTCATAAACTAATCTAGTGTATTCCATTGTTTAGAAATGGTGCCTAGTGGAAGAAATGGAAAATGTATCAATGAACTCACTCCATGTAGGGATTTAACTCCTTCTCAAGATAATTATAGTGGAGCTGGTGATGCAACTGGTGCTGACCAGCTAATCACCATACTGGGAAAACTCACTCAGGTTATGAATAATAACCTTACCCATATGGTGCAACCCGATCTGCAGTGTGGAGGATCAATGTTAGATCGCTTCATGAGGAAACAAACACCAAAATTCAATGGGGGTAAAAATACACTAGTAGCTGAGCAATGGATAAGTTCCCTAGAGAAAATATTTCAGGCTTTGGGGAGTAGTGAAAGGGAAAAGGTTATCATGGCAGTTTACCACCTCCCTGGAGATGCTGATCAGTGGTGGTCATTAATTCAAAACACAAAGGATGGTGAATAAGTATCAAGTATGGAATAGAGGTAGGTTAAAGAGATTTTCTTAGAAAAATACTTTCCTCGTGACCATCGAGCAGATATAGAAAGGCAATTTCTCAATCTGAGGCAAAAAGAGGATGAGAATGTCACAAAGTATGAAGCTAACTTTACAAGGTTAGTGAGGCATGCAGCAGATTATATACGTAACCTGAGGAGTAATATTGATCGTTTCTTTGATGGGTTAAAACCATTTCTCCATCGAGAATTAGTCTCACAATATTTTTCGTCATACGAAGACATTGTCTCATGTACTATAAGGACAAAAAAGGAATTCTCTAAATCTTATGACAATAAAGTAAAGCAAGAGAAGAAGAGAACGGTGGAACAAGGGACAGATAATGGGAAAAGGGAAATAATGATTTTCCATAATATGATAATTGTGTGAAGAAACACCCCAGTACTTGCCTAAATGTAATGGGAGTTTCTTACAAATGTGGAGAAAAAGGTCACCAAGCTCATGATTGCAAGGGAAAGAAAGATGTTGTCAATGTTGAATGCTACAATTGTAGAGAAATGGGGTGTTATTAAAATGAATACCCTAAGCCGCAAAGAAACTTAACTCAGAAAAGGAAAAGGGATCAAGGCCAATCTTATGATGTTACTACAGTTGAAGTGGAATAATTAATGTATAGTGTTTTTGGACTCAAGGATTATATTCAAGTTGTAAGAATAATGTGATATATATAAAGATTGTACTCCAGTACTTGTTTTTTTCATTAAGGTTTTAATATGAATAAGGTAATATTATTTTCAGTATGTGACAATAAGATAAAATTTACTTTGTCTGGGGAATCTGATGTGACAATTGATTTTAGAATTTAGATACCTTTTACAGAGAGTCTGGATAGAGGTTCTTTGGATAACTATAATGTTTGGAGTGGATTAAGATGAACTTTGGATAGTATTGTTTAAGGTTAAAACAATTTTTATGTCTCATTTTTGGAATATTATGATAATATAGTTTTAGGAAAAGGACAACCTGTAAGTCGGGAGATAACCCATCGCGTCGGACAATGCTGCTAGAATCGAACCTACAACCATAGTGCGACATGCCTTTATTACATACCACTAGCCTACAGGAAGTCCCTGGTCAATAAAAAGCATTTTTCTTCATTTTAATGGTATATGTTAATATTTGGATCCTTATAATATTAGGATAAATATAATATTTTTGAGTTCTATTATCTTTTGGAGTAAAAGATGAGTTTGTGGTAGAAATTAGTTGAAGGATGAAACTCTACTTGTCAAATATATATATATATATATATGTATATATATTTCTTTTATTATATGAAGAAACTAATTCATAAACATTAGGTAAGGGATATTAAAACAAAAAATGTGTTATCCTAATACCTTATGTTTTGTTGAACCAAGGATATTTTAAATCATCATATATTGATGGCTTTGTGGCCCTCAATTCTACAATTGTTTTTGACTGATGACCTCAATCAATCCCTATAAATATTTACGTTTCTCTTCCAATTATGTGTCTCTAATGTCCAACAATGTTCTCCAAATCGAGTTCATGATTTGGTGGTGACCCTTTCATTTCTCTTTTCCTCTTATTAAGACTAAATTTTATAAACCCAATTTCCGATGTGGGGTTTCCCACAAAGATATTTTCTATTTTGAACCTTTTATCTTCGAAGAATAATTTCAAATTGTGAGGATGAAATTTATTGAAGGAGGGGAGAATGTAGCAACCCAAGCTTCCATGGAACGTTTTCCTTTGAATAATGCAATATCCTGCATTATACGCAACTTTGGGATTCTAACACACCACGACCAATCAAAGTAGGCGTTATGAATAGTAATAACCACTATTTGAAATTTTTTAAATTTTATAACTCAATATAGAATTTATTTTCCGATTCGGAATATTGAAATTATCATAGGGTAAAATTTTGGTACTTTTCAGATAACTTTTATATTTTGATGAATAGTAAAAATTACTGAATTTTAATTAAAAATGACTTTTTTAATAAAAATAATTAATAGTGGTAAATTATGAATTTGAGTGGTTTTAAAGTACATATAGAATATATTTTTACCATTTAATACAATGTTGTTCATTGTACATCATTTCATATTTATACCGGACATAAACAAGTGTCAATCTTTTGATAGTTATTATCTCTTAAAAACACGGTTTTTGTTTTGACAATGGGAATTAATTTTAAATTAATTTCTGCCACTTCTGTGTTTTAAATTTAGAAAAATGGATTCCATATTTGGAATTAGGAGGTCCAAAATGTGTAAATAGGTAAATTTTATTTTTAGACATTTTTAATAATTACTTCGGTAAACATTTTATTTACCATGGTTAAAGGGTAAATCCGGTAAATAAAGGTGAAAAATAATATTATAAAAATATTAATTTTTCCTAAAACGTGTCCTAACCCTATTGTTTGTTACATGTCCGACCATGGGAATATTTGGGTCGATTTTGGGACACCACGGAGGCACTTGTAGGCGATAAGGACACTTTATATTAATTAAGTTAAAGTAAATACAAAAATGACATAAGCATATATCTTTTAGAAATTTTTTTTACATAATGTTTTATATGTTATATTTTAGACTATAAATATTCATTAGAAAACTAAAAATATTTCTTACATAATGGTATTTTATTAATAATTTTTAGAAATTTAATAATTAAATTTATTTATGACACAATAATGATGTAGTATTTTCTATTTTAATGATAGAATCAAAAAATTTGTATTATAAATGTTAAAATAAATATAATTTGAATGTTTTGATAAAATACCCGAATTTTTTTGGTTATTATGACATGTTAGGATTTATTAAATGAATTTATTTTGAATTAATAAAGTTTTTATGACTTTAACAAAAATCAATTATTGAATAGTGTCAAAATTTACATAAATGAGTTTTTAAAACAAATATTATATTATTAATTGATATTCTTTTCATAAAAATATACGGTTCGGCCAAATAACTTATATCATGATATTTGTATCATTAATGGACCTCTTTGGGGTATCTTTTATGTATATAAAATTTTTATTAACTATATAATATAAAAATACAAAGTGACATGGTAAATGTAAAACTAATTAATTAAGAGTTAAAACTAAAAGATAAGGTTAATATAATGACCCAAACCTGTCTAAAATATATTTGTTTAAAGGATTTAGACCCATAAATAACTTATACATTGTATAATATACTTTGGAGACATTATAAATGGAATATAAATTTATTATAATTTAATACTTTAAGTTTTTTTCTAAAGTTTCCCTCCTCCCCCTTATAAAAAGACACCACTTCTAACCAGTTATTCATACCTTCAAAGCCTTTTGGTTCAGCCAAACTCTTCCCAAATACCCTTTAAACTATCCTAACTTAATTCTAGATTCCTTAATTATGTAATATATCCAACCTAATGAGCCCTTTTGATCAAATCAAAAGGAAGAACCCGAAGAAGAGGTAACGTTATCACCACCCTCTTTCAAGTTCCATTTTCTTAAAATTCTTCTTTCTTTGTTTTTTCCATTCTAAAATAAAAACTCTAGTATCTTATATATACTGTGATGTTATTATTAATATGGTATAACCATATTCAGTATTCTATCCATCCTTTGAATGACATGTCACCATACGTGCGTACGTACGGCTTACCGTCTCCACGTCGTGGTGTAATTGTTATTCAAAACATTATTATTTTGATGGGTATGTTAATGATGTGTAATTGATGTAAATAATAAATATAAAATGATAATTATTCTGTATATATTATATACCATCCAATTATATATTATTTTAATATCAAAAAAAAGATATTGTCGCTCGTGCGTACGTACGGACTACCGTCTCCACGAACGGGATGAGATTCATTCCCCATCATATCCATGCAAGTCTAATTCTCATTTGATGATTAAAAATAATGTTTAAGGACTTGATATAATTCTGTATATGAATAAGATACAATATATCCATAAAAAACAAGACTTATGTAACCAAACATATAAAAGAAAATGAGTATGTTAACACCCGAAATGACGATAATACTAAGACATTATTAACAAAGCAATGTTAAAAGATCATATATGATATCATATTAATGTATATAATTCTTGAATAATTTAAAAACAATTATTTCTCCATTATAAAGGAGGTAAACCTACCCTCAACCAAGGAAAAGTACAAGGTAAGTGTTTATTTCACAATCTCTTCATTATCGGAGTTTGTTTATACGTAATTATCTACTGGGGCCTCTTTATCATCCACATCCATGATTCTCAAAAACAAAATTCAAAACATTCTTACTATTTTACAGAATATTGGTTAAATTCATTTATACCCTTTTTTGACTTTTTATAATAAGTTTATAAAGGAATTTTTCCGTTTTTTTCCAAACAAGGTTCTTTTTATCATTTTTGATAGAATTAAGGTAAGAATGTTTTTTTAACTTAATAGGCAAGTGCGGCTATTTTCCGCCATTATAAAATCTTCGAAGCTTCCATTAAAATCTTATAAGAATATTTTGAAAGTAAATGTTTTATTTTATAATTACATGACCATTAAATTATTTCAAAATGAATATTTTAAGAATTTATGAAAGGCACTCTTTATCACGATCAGAATTTAAAATGTTTTAATGATTTATCTTTCTAAATATTTTTAATTAATGTCCATGTTTTGAAAATGATTTTAAGGATTTATTTATATGGACATAAATGTTTTTAAATGATATTTCTTTGGGAAAGTTTCAAAGTGTTATGGGACACTTTGATTCAAAAATCTCTTTTAAATTACTTCTTTTATAAATGTGTTAATTTTAAATGATTTCAAAAAGTGATATTTCTCTCAAATAGTTTTGATTTCATCTTTGTCGACATACTTTGATAGATTTTAAGAATATTTGACGTTGATTTATTATGATAAAAAACATCCATATTGTATTCATATGAGGAATGAATTGGACTTAATAAGTGATGAGTGGAGCCCTCTATAGATCCTCAATGCATCGGTAGGTCTCATGAGACAAACTAGTGTCTTGGGACGAGGCCTTGATAAATTCTTATTTGTAGTCTTGGGAAGAGGCTTTGACTATGTGGTTATGATAGTCTGGAATTATGAATTCCATCATTATGAAAGTGGTTATTGATATTGAATGTGATTATTAGACTAGTATAATATTCACGTGAATAAGTAAATGTCATTATTTCATTTAATTTTTTCCATATTATGCTGAAGTTCAAGTTTAAAAGCCTTCTGTTTTAGTTATACACTTCCTTAAATTTTTATGCCTATTTATGAAAGTTTCCACTGTATTGTTGTCCTTATTGATCATATAAGCTCACCCCTTTCAATGTTTTATTTTTCCCAGGATGTGAAGAAGTATTTTATGAATGACCTTTAGGGATATTATGAGGGGATATTAAGACAAGATGTTGTTGTTGTTTTTTTACTTTATGATGTAATGTAATACTTATGAATGTATCTAGTGATTCCAAGGCTACTATACTAATCGGTTATTTGGGACATGATTCCTTGTAATCATGCCAATGTATTAAAATAATGCACCAACTCTGGGTAACTGGGGTTGGGGTGTTACAAATTTAACCAATATGGTTATATTATAATTTAGGATGTTACCCTATTTTAAAATAATACATGATGAAGGTGTTAACATGTTATTACCTAGAAAGAAAGATCTTGATTGTGTTTAACATCCTCAAAAATTTTGGACTGTGAGTTTGGATTAATGTATTTTGGATAATTCTAAAGGTTGGAATGGATTAAGTTTGAAATTGGATACTATTATTAAGGATATTTCAGGATTGTAATAAAAAGGACAACACGCGGACCGTGTGACAATCCGTTGTGTCAGAAAAAGCTGCAATAATCAGACCCACAACCATATTGTGACTGGGATTTATTGCCTACCACTGGACTATGTGAAATCATTGTATTTTATAATATAGTTTTTTAAAGGGTCTAATAGGTGAATTATAAATTCATCATTTTTGGAACACTCTACTATTAGGATAAATATAAATTTTTTTGATTTTTTTTGGAGTGAAAGATGAGTTTGCAGTAGAAATTAGTTGAAGGATGAAACTCTACATGTCATATATATATATATATAAATAATTTTTTCCCACTTATTCTTTGTGTTAATTAATTCTTAAACTTTAGTAGAGGGATCTTAAAAAAAATGAGTTATCCTAATACCTTAAGTTTTGTTGAACCGATGGTATTTTAAATCATCATAGATTGATGGATTTAAGGCCCTCAATTTTACAATTGTTTGTGATTGATGACCTCAATCAATCCCTATAAATATTTATGTTTTTCATCCAATTATATGTCCCTAATTTCCACGAATGTTCTCCTAATCGAGATCATAATTTGGCGGTGACCCTTTCATTTCCCTTTTCCTATTATTAAGACTAAATTTTATTAACCCAATTTCCGATGTGGGTTTTCCCACAAAAGTATTCTCTATTTTCAACCCTTTATTTTCAATGAACAATTTAGAATTGTGAGGACACAATTTATTGATATAGGGAAGAATGTAACACCCCAATATTTCATAGTACATTATTTCTTCAAAAGAACTCAATAACATGAATTACACGCAACACCGAGTTCAAGCGCACCAAGTCTTACCAAACTAGCCATTCAAAAGCCGTTATGAATTGTATTAACTTAATTTTGAACTTTATATAATTATTATAATTTTATTACCCATATAATGAGTTTATTAGACATAATGTAAGAAAAAATTCATTTTTTTCAGATAAAAGATGTATTTTTCCAAAAAAATGCACTTTTACCCCCTTTTAATGGTGAACACTTTTTAAATCAAATATTTGAAAGTTTTATATATTCAATTTTAAAAAATAAACTTCTTATTTATAATTTTGATATAAGAATTTATTTTCAATATATTTGTGGTGTTTTTTGATAACTTTCATATTTGGGTGAATAGTGAAAAATATTATATTTTAACTAAAAACAACCTTTTTAATCAAAATAATATATAGTTCTAAATTATAAATTTTAATGGTTTGGAAGTTTAAAAATATTATATTTTTATAATCTAATCCAATTCTGGTCATTGTAAGTAATTTCACTTTGAAATTTGAAATAAACAAGTATCAATCTTTTGATAGTTATTATTTCTTAAAAATACGCCTTCTGATTTTGAAAACGAGAATTAATATTAAATTAATAAATGAAACTTCAATGTTTTGAATTTGGTAAAATAGAATTTATTTTTGAATTCGGAATATCAAAATTAAATTAGGGTGATTTTTTGTTATTTTTTTTGAAAACATTCAATTTTTGATGAATAGTGAAAAAATTAGTTATTGTTTAAAACCAACTTTTTATTTAAATAATTATACATTTTATTTAAATTTATATTAAGTCAAAATAGATACATAATACCTATATATGTTCAATTTAATTCATTATATTCATTTTATAATAAGTTGATATATATATAAATTTTATTGAACTTTTTACCGTCTTTTACCCACCTTCTAGGAGCATTTGAAAATTTGTGTAAATCATAATTTTACCACATCTGTGAATTGAATTTCAAAAATCATAGAGACAAGGTTTATATCATTATGTAAAATTTGGTTCAACAAGATAAAAATAATTTTTATGAATAGTAACTATTGACTTTTATTTAACACGGTATAAAGTAAATATGGTAATTAGAGGTAAAAATGATATTATTATTACCCTAAAACATGTCTTAATTCTATTTTATAAGTTTAATTATTCCAAATAAAAACCCTATGAATAAAATATGATCCTTTAGTTACACTTGGAATACAGTAGGACATTTATTATTATTTAATTTAAAGAAGAGTTAAAAGTGTTAAATTCAAGTTTTCATAACTAAAAAATTTTTAATATAAGGATCTACATAATATAAATTCAACTATTAATATTAATTATATATATAAAACTATTTCCTACATAATAATATTTTATTAATAATTTTTAGACGTTAAATAATTAAATTTATTTATGACACAATGATGATTCAGTAATTACCTTACTAATAAAAGATTAAAATAATTGTTTTTATAAATACCAAAATAAATGTAATTTAAAACTTATGAAAAAACTAAAATAATTTTATTGGTTAATAGGAAATTTTAGGGTCTATTCAATCTTTTTTTGAAGCAATCATGCTGTTATTATTTAAAAAAGCAAATACCAAATAGTGTCAAAATTGACATAAAATAGTTTATAAAAAAAATATTATATTACTAATTGATATAATTGTCCTAAAAGGATTGGCCAAAACACTTATATAATAATGTATATGTCATTAATGAACCAATTGGGGTTCTATTGTAATTTTATAGTAAGGTTATTAACCATATAATATTAAAATACAAAAAGACACGACAAATGTCAAACTATTTAACTAAGAGTTAAATCTAAAATTTATGGTTAATATGGTGACCTAAACCTGTATAATACCTATTGGTTGAAATAGTTTCAACCCATACCCACCATATCCTATAAATAAATTATTTTTTATCCATTAGAATCTGAAAATGATATTATTACAAAATAATATTTCATGCTTTTCCTAAAGTGACCCTCACCTTTCTTATAAAAGGTCTCTTCCACTTCTCTTAATTTCACCCCTCAAAAGCCTTTTGGATCAGCCAAAACCTTCCCAAATATCCTCCCAAAATTCCTCCTTTCCTATTTTAGGCCTTCCTTTGGTCAGAAATCCAACCTAATGATCCCTTTTTATGAAATCAAAATTTAGAACCCGAAGAAGAGGTAAATATTTCATCACCTCTTTCAAGTTCTTTTCTTCATCCACTTCCTCTTTCCTTGTTGTTTCCCTTATAAAATAATAACTCCAGTATCTTCTATATAATGTGATGATATTATAAAAATTGTACAACCATATTCATTACTCTATCCATCCTATAAATAACAAAGTCACCATACGTGCGTATGTACGGATTACTGTCTCCACATCGTGGTGTAGTTTGTTATTCAAACACTTCATTATTTGTATGGGTATAATAATGATTAAAACTGATGTAAATAATAAATATAACATGTTAATGATTCTTTATATATGATATATCATCAAATTATATATTATTTCACCTTCAATATAATGATATTGTCACTTGTGCGTACGTAAGGATTACCGTCTACACGATGCAATGAGATTAATTTCCACAATTACCATTCAAAAATGATTAAAAAATATAAATAATTATTAAGTATGTAATATATGAAATAATAATGATACTGGATATATATATATATATATATGTACTTACATATATCTTATTCACTTAGTTTTGTTCAATATGATATGAAAACGAAAACAGCGTTTATGCGTATGTACGACCTACCGTATCCATAA
Organism: Viscum album; assembly: GCA_963277665.1. Classification (NCBI taxonomy): domain Eukaryota; kingdom Viridiplantae; phylum Streptophyta; class Magnoliopsida; order Santalales; family Viscaceae; genus Viscum; species Viscum album. The sequence continues at coordinate 846,974,395 of OY728150.1, read as the reverse complement.
ACTGTGTTTTACATTTCATATATATATATATATGTCTATTATAAATATTTATTTTATAAATATATATGACAAATAAATCATGTTTTATATCCTGGAAATATTTAAATAATGATCTAAGTGATACAATCAAGTGTAACATGTTAAAATACATACGATAAAGAAATTGATTATTACCAGAAATGATAATTTAACATGGAAATTATTATTACATGGGTAGTATAAAGTCATAAATAAATCATGTATGATATCATAAATATTAATATGGTTCTGTTATAATTTAATAATAGACTAAGGTCTTTATTCAAGAGTTAAACATACCCTCAGCTAAAGGAAATTGCAAGGAAAGGGTTAATTCCTCAATCTTATTATTTTCCGAGATTGTTTATGTGTAAGAATCTACTGAGACATATTTATTATCCATGTCCATGTTTCATAAAATAGTTTTCAAAGGGATTCTTTTTAAGGTAATTTTTTACTAAAACATCATTTTAAATGTTTTAAATATTTATTCTTCTAAATCAGTTTCATTAATGTCCATATTGTCAAAATGGATTTTAAGGATTTATTTATATAGAAATTAATGTTTTTAGAATGTTAATTCCTTTAAAAGGATTCGAAGTGGTATGGGACACTTTGATTCAAAAATGTCTTTAAAGGTATTCCTTTCATAAATTGTGTGACTTTTAAATGTTTTTATGAAAAATGGATATTTCTCTCATAGATTTTTTACAAATAATTTTCATCTCTATCAACATCCCTTGATGGATTTTAAACTTGTTTGAAGTTGATTTATTATGATAAAAATATTCCATATTGTATTGAAGGTTTTGTGATATGTTTGACTGTAGATGTGTTATTTCTATACAATTCATTGTTTATATATAAAGTATTGACATTTCGTATGCTAGTTTTAATACAAATGTTTATGTTATGTTTAAACCTTTTCATATTTGGAATGCGTTGGACTTAGTAAGTGAAGGGTAGAGCCCGCTATAACTTCTCGATGCATCAGTAGGTCTCATGAGACAAACTAGTGTCTTGGCACAAGGACTTGAATATGTGGTTTTGAATTATGGAATTATGAATTCTATCATTATTAATGTGGCTATTAATATTTTCATGTGATTATTTTACTAGTATAATATCCATGTGAATTAGTAAATGGAATTATTTTATTGTATCTTTGCCATATTATGCTGAAGTTTATGTTTTAAAGGGTTTTTTAGTCTTATACATTGCCTTAAATGTTTAAGATTATTTATGAATGTTTCTGCTATATTGTTATCATTACTGATCATCTGAGCTCAACCCTTTCTATGTTTTAATATTCATAGGATTCCAAGAAGTGTATTATGATTGATAGGCATGGTTACGATTGGGGATTAATGGCACTCTCAAAGGATCATTTATGTTGTGTTTTATTTTATAATGTGTAATGTTACGTTCATGAATGTAATATATTTTCAAAGACATCTAAACTAATCAGTCTTTCGTGACGTGATTCATAGTAATCATGCCAATGTATTAAAATAATGCACCGAATCTAGGCTTCTCGGGCCGGGGCGTTACAATGTTATTCGTGGACGTGTAGACTACAAAATCCTCAAATTGATGTGATTTCATGTATATCAAAATAATTACATGTAGGAGTACATATGATTAAATAATATAGTATATATGGAAATATAAATTTTACATACCTTATTTCTAGAAGGGTCATTGAAAAATGAGAATGTTACTCATGTCTACATGCAACCTACAGTCTCTATGATTGTAATGATGGTTCATTTTTCATAAAAATATTTGGCGATTAATTTTAAAATATAATATATATATATATGATAATTATTTCATTATTATTATTTTGGATTTTCTTATATAATTACCTCATTAACCATTGTCGACCTATCAAATTTAGTTCTGAGACATAAGCCTAATCTGTTCAAAACATCCGACTTAAACATTATTGATTAAGTAATTGTATATAAATTGTTATTAATTAAAAAAGTGTAATGATAAACATGTAAAGGTTATGAATCAAGTATATAACTAACATAATATTATTAATCAGGAATATATTTAAAAAACATGACAAATCAAACTTCAGGTTAGGTATTCTTGTCTCACTTTTACATTTATGAGGCATAAATCTTAATCACCAATTATTTAATTTATGTGATGTATATAATACAAAATTTTATGTAATATATAATTAATTATTTTATAATAATGGTATTTAAATATTTCATTTTATGATTTTAGTTTTGGGTTTTTTTGATTCAAAAGTAACCACATTGGTAAGGGTTTTCATCTCAATTTACATTCCATTGAGACATAATTGTTATTATGCACCATGTTACTTTTATACGGTGTATCTAGTTCTCTATGAATTTTAATAGCATGATTTTAAATTATTTCATGATATTAAATGTTTCAATTGATGTAATTCTTTCATGGATCCTTGGATATAAAAGATACTCAAGTAGTAAGTTATTCCTTTCTCACTCTTACTTTTATGAAGCGTACATCATAATCATCACTTATTTCTCTTGTGGGGTGTATCTACATAGCACTTTAATTTATTATAACATCAATTTTTTTTATCTTCATACTATATAATTTTTTCATTTGATTATTATTACTTTTTGGCTTTTCGATTCAGATGTTACTACCGTAGAAATGGATTTTATCTAAATTTCAGTTCATTAAGGAATGCTATATTGTTAGGAACCCAATTTATTTTATATTGTGTATATAAATCAATTGAATTTAATTGCTTATTAGTATACTTAAATTAATGGGGTATTAAATAACCTTTTTATGATCAATATTTCATATGTTTTATTGTTTCAAATTTACCAATTTGGTAATGGGATTTTTTCATAATTTTACTTCTTTGAGACATTTATTATTTTTTCACCTATCTTCTTTTAATAGGTGTATATACTTATCCATTGACATGATATATCATGAATATAATGATTATAATTGTATTCTATGTTTATTGGAATTTTATTCATTAAAATTTCTTATTATTAAAATGTTTCAAAGTTATATGGGATGATTTATAATGTTTAAAGTTAATTTTATCATCAATGTTTTAAGGATATTTTAAGGTAATTTCCATTAATCAACTTAAAAATCCCTTGTTGTTAATTAAACTTTACTAGGGATATTTTATACTGATACCATACTCATTCATTATTTGTATGGATTATGTTTTTTTCAATGTTATTATTATTTGAGCCATTTATTTTCCATGGGTTAATCATGTTTCAAAAATAATTTTGTGATCCCAATTTCTTTTCCATGGCTTGATTATATCCTAAAGGGATTATTTTGAATCCTTTTTCTTTTCTAAGGGGTGATTATGTGATTATGAATTTTTGTGAAATCCATTTTTTATGGGTTGGTTGCCTCCTAAAAAGATGTTATAAAAAACATTTCTTTTCCATGGGCTAATCACATTTCAAAAAGATTATTTTGTAACCAATTTCCATTCCATGGGTTAATCATGATTCAAATAGATAATTATTTAACCCATTTATATCCATGGGTTACTCATGTTTGTAATATACTATCATTTAACCCATTTCTTTCCCATGGATTAATCATGTTTCAAAAATATTGTTTGGAAACCCATTTCCTTTCCAAGGGTTAATCATGTTTGAAAGAGATAGTTTTCGAAACCATTTCTTATCCATGGGTTAATCATGTTTCAATGATATTTTATAGGAACATGTTTCCTTTTTTATGATTTTATAATGTTTTGAACAGAATTATGGTTGTTTTGATGATTTTTGATGAATTATATAAGTATTCAGTTATTGGAAATTATAAATTATTGGTTCACCTGGACAACTCTTGATGACACCTTATAGCTTCCATGATTGGTGTACCCAGATAGTGCTCTGAATAATTAGGTAATCCAGAGAAGTAAGTAGTCCATATAGGTTATTACATTTGTATGTTCTCTGTAAGGGTTATTTAAGGGTTTAATGATTTGATGTTCCAATATACAAATATGGTTTTTTATTGCTTGATACATGTTTATAATATTTTTACTAATTGATATTGAAATCACATTTCTCGTGTTTTTTTTTACTTTTATGAATCTTTCCTTTTATATGTTTTCAAATTTTATGGTCTAGGTATTGATGGGTATGAGTTCTTTTATGATTCTCTCATGAACATTGATTACGGAATCATACCATTATACACTCCTATTACTATTGATGAAATTTAATTATTAATGATTATGTTAACTCTTACTGTGCATCTAAAATCATCATTTTTATGCTTCATTTTACACAGTTTTTAAATATTTATGATATATGATTAATGTTTATAAAGGATTTCCAAATGATGATGTTGATGACCTGTTGTGAAAAAAAGAAAAGTTTGGTTAAATGAGAGAAATGTAATTTTGATGACTTATGAGTCCATGTTGATATGAATTGACTATATAAGAGTTTTTCCAAATTCTATAAAACTCTAAACTTAAAAGGTCCTTGACGTTTACATGATCCAAGTTTTCCTTTTTATGTTGTTTGTTTTAGATGAAAAATTTGGGTTACAACTAATTAAATCAAATCCAAAAATGGATATTTATGGTATTCAGAACAAGATCTGGGAGTGTTGGTCCTAATCTATTACAATGTATCAAAGTTCAGTTTAGATAACTTTCGGTATTAGGATGTGTTCATTTGAGTTTATCATAATATTTTGTGATGCCGTTATAGGAAAATAAATATGAGAAAAATGATAATAAAATGTATTAGACAACCCATTAATGTTTTAAATGACGAGATCATAAACATATGACTAAAGAATTTTTTTGGGATATTTTATCTCTATCCCCTAGGATAAAAATGAATTTTTGGGGTGGAATTCATTTTCAGGTTTATAGAAAAAATGGAAAAACCTTGTCTGCTTGGTGACAACCCGTCACATCTGGTAAGGTGGTGGGGCTTGAATCCAGTACTGATGGATGATTATGGTTTCCCACAATACCCTGACCTACTTGATGTTTGAGTTAGTTTGCATTTTTTATAGGTTATTATTAATTTTATTTTGAAAACATATGATAATTTATTTAAGTAATAATGGTTTATTTATCTTGGAATAATATACGGTCAAATCCTTCCAATATTTGGGTTTCAAAATTAGTTAGGAAATGTTTGAAAATTTTAAGGGTAGTTATTTATGGAATAATTTAATTTAATCTTTGTCTATTAAAACATAATTATGAAGATACATGTGTCATTTTAAAGTTTACTAATTTTTGGTAATTATCTCACCATATGCTAAAAATATTGGTTTTGGTTAATGTATAGAGATACGTGGAATAGATTGAATACCCCTTTTATATTTATTTGGTCTTTTAAACTATATTTTATATCTTTAGGAATCAAGAATTCGTCATGAATGCTCTTTTTTCGGGAAAAAGATAATGTTTTGGTGTAAATTAATTAAATGATGAAATTATACTCATCAAGTAAGTATAATTCATTTTTCATTTTATCATGGTTTAAATAGTACGATAATTATTTAACTATAGGATAATAATCTTGAAACAAAATTATTATCCTATTGCCTTTAATTATGATGAACTGATGGAATTTTTTATCCTAAAATACTTAGGTTATTAAGGAAGAAAATATTCCATTTATCAATCACCTATTTTTCATCAATGACATAAATCACCCTCTATTATTATTTATTCTTTTCCATTATTCCCACGTACGTTCTCTCAATGTGGAATTCTAGGTATGTGTAACTTATTTTGACTATTATGTTTCCCAATTTCCCTTTATAAGAGTATATTTTATTAACTATATTCAAGATTTTGGTTTAAATAATGGAATTTGAGAAATATTAATCATTTGATAACCAAGATGAATTTAGGGGGTGAAATTAATTTTAAGGGGTGTAGGGTGTAACATCCCATTTTTTTGAAATATTTTATTTTAGAATAATTTAACATATTTTATACATTGTGTCACACACAATACATATATTATCTTTAATCACACACAACATGAAATTTTTCTTTTCATGCACAATACATCGATTTAATTTGATGACTTATGTTACATAGAAGCCCAAGTCTTACCCGACAAAAATATATTATTAATATTATTATTATTGATTTTACCTATCCATATAAATAGTAGGAATAAATTAGAATCAATAAATTATTAAAATATATCTTACACATGTTTATAAAAGTAATTCATTGGTTACCGATTAATAAGAAATGAAACTAAAGTCTAATTGAATATAAAGGATGTGTTTTTTTGAAAAACATTTTTTAGCAAAATGAAATTTTATATTAAAAAATTACATTAATCACTATTACTAAAATATATTAATGAAATTTATATTTTATATTTTTAATAAATTATTTTAAAATTCGTTCAATAAATTTGATAGTGTTAAAATAATAACAAATCAAATTTTAAGTATCAGAAGATATATGTTATTAAAGGCAAGTTTAATCTCCTGTTAATAGATAAAATATTTTCAATATAATTTTGAAATTTTATAATATTTATTTGAAAAAATAAACCTGTTTTTCAAAATCATAATATCCAAATTTACATGTGGTGATTTTTTCTCATTTTTCTAAGACATTTTAGTTTTTGATGAATATCGAAAAACACTACTTTTAAATTGAAAACTACTTTTTGTATAACTTATTTATGTAGTAAAATTAAATTTTAAACAGGTTTTCATTTATAATTAGTTAAATTATACATCATCCAATCCAATTTAGGTAAATAGATTTAGTTTCACATTGAAATTCGATATAAAAAAAGTTCAATATTTTGAGATTTTCTCCTTAAAACCCCACTATCTAGCTATGTATGTGGGATCAGTTTTATATAATTTTTAGCCACTATTGTTATTTTAATTTTAAAAAATGGATAAAATTATTTAGATTCATTATATATTTTTTTCCAATATGTTTAAATTAATATTTTGACAAAAAATATTAATGAAAGTAAATAATATTACTTATAGTGATTAATGTAAAAAAATTATTAGTTAATGATTAAACAAATAATATAATGTGCATAAATGATACAAAAAACTCAAAAATTCATTGTATAGTCATTTTTCGACCCTCAACCCCATATTCTCTATTTTTATGAGTTTTTAGGGATATTTTTCTATGATACCCAAAAATTCTAATGTAATAACATTATATTTGATAGTGTGTATGACACACAACACTAAAGGAGTAATGGAATATAACAACCGACACAATTCAATATATTTAATATTTTAAATTTAATAAATATATGATATATCTATAAATGCTTGTGATAATGATTTTTCATGCGTTTCATGCAACAATGAGTTTCATTAATGACTTGTGATACACGCAAGATCATGTTTTAACAAACAGAAAAATATTTTTAAAATATTATTATTTAATACAAGAATATATAACCAAGCCATTAAAATAATTTTTATTGATATGATTAACTAACTTATGATAATATATATATGATATTCAACAAAATATTTTTTATAATCATCCAATATTTTTATTGGCATAATATTAGAACAAACCCAATTTTACGGTTAAAACGTATATTTTTATAAATGCAGGTCTACCAATTTTAATGGTGATCCTATTTTAATATTTTTTTAGAACTTTTCCAAAATTTATATACCAAAATAAAATTCATTTTTTAAATTGAAACATAAAAATTATGTTTGGTTTAATTTTTATATTTTTCCTCTGATATTTCATTTTTTATAAATTGCGAAAAATTCTAAATTTTAATTAAAAACAAAATTTTCATATAACTTATTAGTAAGGATAAATTATATTTTTTATTGGTTTAGATTTTTAATCAGATCATTTATATATAAATTAATAAAATTTAGGTCATTTAAGTCAATTTGTTTTTGGAATTAAATATAAAAACATAGAAAACTTTTGAACATTTCTTATTAAAAACCGGATTTTTCGTCTCGTCCATAGGATTAAATTTAAATTACATTATGCTAATTTTGTGATTGTAATTTGAAAAAACTGATTCCATATTTGAAATCAGAATAAATTATAATGTCTAATAGTGTAAAAATAGTTTTTGATGAATATTATTAGTGAATGTAATTAAAATTAATTAAAGTAATTAAGAGAAACATTAACTTCACAAGGGACTAAACATTATAATTAAGGTCAAAATTATCAATAAAATTGAACAAATTTTTTTTATGGCCATATATTTACCATATAATTCATTTTATCTTGTTTTTTATATCATTGTATCTACGTTTTATTTGAAAACATTGTGTGTAATTCCCTTTTTCCAAATTTACAAGAATTGTAGTCCTCATCCACTATAAAAAGGCACTCACCCCATCCACTTATTCACACCTCTCAAGTCCTTTGGATCACAAAAACTCTAATTACATAATAAAAAATCCCACCCCCTAATCATTGAAGCATACCGCTTTGAATAAATCAATCGATGGAATCCTTTTGGTTAAAACCAAAAGGAGTTATCCAAAGAAGATGTAACATCTTTCCTCAAGCTCTTTTGCCTTATTTTCATTATCCTCCCCCAAAAACATTATTATTACATTATTATATAAGAAAATAAATATAATAATTTTACTAATATTTTATTATTCTAGGGTTTGAACCTAAACATATACACTGTTCAATCTTTTGGGAAACGAACCTATCGTTTTTGTGAACGACAAAGGGCCACCATATGAAATAATAACTATTAGTTTTTTTCATTACCACCTATCATAGTGGGAATTATGATGGTAATGATATTTATATATGATATATATATGATATTTATAATTCCTTAATTTTCAGATAACATATATACTTATGCATTCCATTTTCTGTAAATACGGTAACATCATTTTTTGGAGATCTGGACTACCGCCTCATTAAAGCAATGCTATTCATTCACAATATACATGGAATGTATAATGGATGGTTTTAATGGAAATATGTGAAATATATGACATATATATGATAATTTAATTATTATATTCATATATATATATATATCATTTAATTTTCCTTATTTTAATATTGAAAAGAAATGAAAGTAGCATTCAAGCGCACATATGACCTACCTTCAACATAAATGATGTATTTCATTTTTTATCCCTAAACATAATGGATTATTATAAATAAATATATACTGAATTTATGTAGTAATTAAATCATGGTTTTCATTCTATATATGATTAAATCGTTATCTAAGTAATAGGAACAACAATTAACAAGTCAAAACATACTCGAAAAACAAGGAATTCACACCGAGAATAGTGAAAATAATGAATGATTATTAAGAAAGAGGTAATAAGATAACTTATAAAGGTAATTCATTATATTATAAATATGATTATTTTTATTTTTTAAATATTTAACATTTTAAAACCTTATTACAAGAGGATAAAGGATATTCACCTGCATAGAAACTCAAGGCAAGAGATTATTGTCTAACTTTTCTTTACTTGAGGAATACAACATTTTCAACACTTAATTATTTTGTGTGGTGTATATAATTACTCTATTTTATTTTATATCATGAATAAATTTATATTCAGGGTATTTATATATTCATTTGAAATTATTTTATATATGTGGATAATAATTCAAAAGTTACCATGTAACAAGGGACTTCACCACAATTTCAATTATATGTGAAAATATTTATTGATGTCCACATAATTTATTATATATGGTTTATATACTGTTTATATGACATATAATATCTGGATTCATTCTTTTTCATGATATTTTGAATTTTCAATTAGAATTATTTTATCTAAGGGTATTTGAATTAAGCGTCACCAAGTGGAAAAGACTTTCATAACCCAAATTATTTTTGTGGGTTATATTACTTCTTCAAGGTTGTTAATATTCTAATACTATGTGTGTAATAACTTTTTTACTATCAATTTTTTTATTTCCACATTTTATTTGGATTTATTTTTGACACACATTATCAATTTATTTATTTATTATCACATCAATGATATGGTATTTTAAATGGATTATTTCACAATCTCATTTTATTTGGTATTGTTTACACTTTAATTTCCTTTAGAGGAAATTTTTGGTTTGTTGTTTAAAAATTACTTTTTTTTATTTTCCCCTGGTTATTTATGACCTTTCTTAATTAATAGAACCATTATTTACATTCTTTGGTAGTCAAAATGTTTTAGAAAATGTTTTTATGAATACCCAACATTATTTCTCTATTTTTTCAGAGAATATTTTTTAATTTTTTTATAAACATTTTTTTAAAAAAAGTATTTCACCTTTCCAAAATGATTTATTAAAATGTTTTTTTACCCTTTTTGTGTTTTATAATATTTTTCTATGGAATCTTTTTCTTTATATTTATGGATAAATAACTTTTCTAACCATTTTACCATGAAAAATGGATTTGATATTTACCTTGTATGACCCATATGCATTTACCCACAATTCATTCATTAAAGACTTATTTTCATGTTTAAAAGGTTAATATTTAAAAAAATATTTAAACGCGATTTTCAAAGAAAAGGAGTTTTGAAATGTTTTTCAAAATGAAAATTATTTTTTCCTCAATAATTATTTTAAAATATATGTTTATAGTATTTTAATTCATCAATGAGAAAAAACCTATATCCTTACTCCACATGGGATATTTTTTATTGATACCATCTTAATTATTCCTCTAGATGGTTTATAATTAATTTTTATAGAGATATTATGGATATTCACTTCCATGATTCCTTTTTCAGTCTCCTTGAAATATTTAATTCTTATGACCATTAATAATTCAATTTACCCTAATTATCCATATTATTATTCATAGATAGGTTTATTTCATAAATCATATTTAATTATTACCCACATTGTCTACTTTTACAGCTATTTGATTATCTTGAGAAATATTGACAAATATGTTTCCATTATTCAATATGGATATTTGATATGGAACATTTTACATTAATTAAATTTATTATTTCAGTATTTGTGGAATTATTTGGATAAGAAGTATATGAGTTGGGGAATAATTAATACAAGACCTAAGAGATATGGACTAGTTAATGCAAGCATGATGGGTTGGGGACCATTTAAATTTGGAACCTTGATATATGGGTAGTCTCATGATATTAAATTAGTTTGCAAAAACCCATTTGAGTATGTTTCCAAGGCAAATATATGATTTTTTAACCATATATTAAATAATCGTTTTAATGTTCATGAGGGTACTGGTTTAAATGAGAGTTACATGAATTCAACATTTAATCATTACATTCATTATTATTCATGATTTTTTCCCTATGAAAAAAATCTGTATATGTTTCTAATCTTTATTTTATTGATTAAATGGAATGTATTTCAGTTCCATATCTTGACATATTGATTATTCATTATCCATTTATTTAAAATGGAATGTGTTTTCCATTATATTAACTTTTTATATTGTTTAGACACTTCCTTCCTAGTTTATTGATTTCATGACATAAGTTTTTAGTCATTTACCTTTCCATATCATTTATGCAACTCCTTATTAGTTATTTATTACATGATATGTGTATTTAGTAATTATAATTACATATAAACTCTTCTCATAGATTCATTATTGGTTCTTCCATTCTTTACATTCCCGGAGCATTTGATATCACACTTATTTTGTTTCCTTTCCCCAAGATTCCATGAAGTGTACTACTAAAGATGTGGAAGGATATTCTAGAAGGAATAAAGTTATCCTTGAAAGTGAAAATATGTTCTAATTAGTGTATTAATTTGTAATACCAGACTCATTTGTATATCTCGTTTACCAATAATACTAAAATATTCAATCCTTCTGGATCTGATTCCTTATAATCATTCCAATGTAACGTTAGTAGACATTAACTATGAGATTTTGTGGTCAGGTCGATACAGTTGTCACCAGAGGAAGTTTTGTAGTTACCATAGGAAGAAATAATTAAGAAAAAATTGAATACAAAACATATTACTAAGGTATAAATTGGAGATATATATAGAAGATCATCCTAGAATTTTGGTATGGTAGATATTATGTGGGTCTCCATAGTAATAGAAACCTATCTAGATAATACAAGTGGATAGGGTTCTGGAATAGATGTAGCTAGGGGTAACAACTGTAACAAGGTGTGTTGTGAATTACTTAGTGTAACCTGGTACACGATAACATACCTTACTGCCCACCTAGTTTGACACTCATGGGGAATATTCATAGAGTTATTCTCATTTTATTTATAAACAATTTTGATGTTTTGAATATACAATGACAATGAATGACCTATGATAAACTAAGACCAAGGAAGGGCCTATGTTGGAATAAAATTGATATAGTTTTTATATTTTGAGGTTATATTTATAACCTTATAGAAAAGGCTATTTAGTGATTAACCTTATTTCTAGGATGTCCATAAAATTTTTGAGAATGTAATTGAAACTATATTAACATGGTTTTATAGAAAGGAAAACATCGATGTCGAGTGATGGCCCATCATGTCTAGCAAGGCCATGGGACTTGAACCCATGACCAAAAGATGACAAGGGTTTTATAACTTACAATAGTCGATTCGATGTCTTGGTTAATGTGTAAATATTTTTAATTAAACAATTTTATGACTAACTGTTAATGAAAAACTGGTAATATCACTTTTAGGTTTAGATATTAATGTATTGACCATAATAGTTTTGGAAAATAGTTAGATAAAACCATAAATACTTGTTTCAGGTATCTTATTGTCCATAAAAGATACTTCTACTGCTTTATAAATAGAATAGATGGTTCATGTGAGAATAACCATTTCATAGAGTAAGGTATGAATTATGATTTGATCGAACAACTACCAAAAGATTAAATTGATCCACTAAAACTGAAACATATCAAGTAATCATATTTAATTATATTATTGGTCAATAAAATATTAACTCAGCAGTATGAAAAGGATCTTAAAAAAATTCCTAATAAAATTAATATTATTGAACTAGTGGTCTTTTAAATAATCATAGATTTATGGATTTGAGGACCACACCTTTCCATTCATCATTAAATTGTTTGTGATTGATGACCTCAATCACTCCAAATAAATATTTATGATTTTCCTCTATGTCATTATCTGCACTTTTCACTAATGTTCTCTTACTTAGATAGTTATTTATATGTTATTCCATGTGACATTTTTACTTCCCATTATATATTTTTTAGAATATTTTTTATGAAACGTGATCATGATGTTCGGTTTCAACCTAGGAAAAATCAAACAAATTATTACCAAGGTAGATTTTATAAAGATAGGATGAAAATTATTTACTGTGGGGAGAATGTAACTCTCATAAATTTAAAGTAATATAATTGTATTCAATAGTGTGAATGATATGCAACACCAAGCACATAAGAGAGTATGTCACAAATCATGTTGGGTCTTCATCCAACCAATGGCCGAACCGGTCTGTGGTAATGCCTGAAGGTCGTTCTTGATCCCCACAGGCTAGAACAAGTGCTCATGTGTCAAAAGTAAAGTTTGGGAATAGTTTACTTGAATACAAGCATAAATGTAAAATAACCAACAATTAATACTAAACCAAAATTGTAAGTCTCAAACAAAAAATCCTTTAGAAGAAACTATAATTTGATATGCATATTTAAAATAAAACCAAAAAAACAACTACTACTGGGTTGGGAGACCAAAAACCAATTCAAAAACTACCACCTGGAAGGAGGAAATCACCCTCAATCTATCTCCACAATGATGTACCAAGAAGAATTCTAGCAAATTGAACCGTCGTTTCTAAAATATTTACCCTTTCCTATATGAGACTTAACCAAATCTACTTACACCCAAATTTATGTAGGGTGTGAGATAACACCCAATATGATTCCACTGAGTAATGATTCAATGCATAAATATTAAATTAAAAATATATTTTAAATTATAATAAATAAAACAAAATAAATTTATGAACAGTTTTAACGAAAATAATATTAATAAAAATTGTTCTAATGAAGAAAATAAAAGAAAGAAGCTTGGAAATAAAAATACCTTTGTGGTTACAATATCCAAAAATTCATAGTGCATTTTGAAGGTGAGAATAAGTAATCAATGATCACCAAATATGGGAGAGGCCCTATTATTACTAGAAAATAGTGGGACCCTAGAACCTCGTGTCTCAGTAAATGTGGTATAGAAACCACGAAAATTCACATTCTCATGCATGATGAACTAGTAGAGGACTTTTCCATAACATAGGGGTCTCTATTAATAAACCTAAATGTTAGTTAGTTTTGTAGTTTCCACACTAGATATGTGAAACCGCGTCGATGCCACTTCTGTATTGCAAGCACAACAGTCCTAGTCTGCCCACCTAGTACTCAGGCTTCCCATTTGCGCTCAATAGGTTCCATGTTCAAATCACTTTTCATATTCAAATAATAAAACAAGAAAAGTCACTAAATATACCAATATGACCACTTACACACAAAAATTCAAATTTGAAAATATTACCCACATCAAAAATATTTCAAAACATAATTCACACAATTTTTATTATTAATTAAAACAAAAAGAAAATTATTAAATAATTTCAAGAGGAAACACAAGAATTTACATGCCAAAAACTACTCAAATCCTTTCTCACGAACAAACACACATTCACACGACAACAAAATATAGTTCTTCGAACTTGCACCAATTAATAAACTCACTGCACAAATTAATAAAACACTAGAAATGACAAATTATGATTATCATCAAAACGCACCCATATTACATAACCATGCCACTAAACTAAATAAAATTCATATTCAGCCTCGAGTAAAAACAAAATCTCACCATGAAAACTAATTAATAAATCTTTCAAATTTATTAAATAATCAATTAAATTCATTAATTAATACTTATACATGAAACCACCTACCTTGGTGTAGAAAACCCAAAAATTTAGTGTGAAACTCCAATTTCTCACCTATCGCACCACAAAAATTTAAATTGAACCCTAAAATCAAGACGTCAAACCAGAAACATCTAAATAGAACCCTACATAATAGGAAATACAAACCCAAAAATCCACAAAATGGATGAAAAAAAAATAGACCAGATCATTACCCAAGGGTTTGCCGACCAAGGGGTCACTGCCCCAAGGGTCACTTTCTAAGGTGTCACCAGCCAAGGGAAGGGCCGCTGGAGGATAGACACGCCATATAGAGCCTCTTCGGAAGATGGGTGATGCAAATGGGTGGTGGCTGGGAGAGGGAGGCAAGCTGGGGTTTTGATGTGAGGCGTGTATCATGGGCAATGTGACTTAGAGGAGTGGAGCTGGTTGGTTTCATCGGAAAGGAGGGAAGGTTGGGCATTGGCCAAGGGGAGGACAAGGAATAGAAGTGGCTTGTAGCACCCAAGGGGTTCAAGGTAAAGTTGTGTGCGACATAAATAGAGAGGGGGAGGAAGGATAGAGGAAACAAAAGAGAGAAACAAAGAAAAAGACAATGAAATAAAACCATAAAAAACCTAAATTCAACTAAAATAAAGAAATAATAATGTAAATGTTAATAATTTTATAATAATGATAACCAAAAATTAATATTAATAGCCTAATTGAAATAATAACAAATATAATAATAATAATAAATATATTATTATTAATAAAACAACTCTAAAATAATTTTTTTCTCATTTCATATAGCCTATATTTTATTATTCATTCAGTTAATTTACTAACTAACCATTCACCATGTCGGACAAACGGAGATATAGAGAATCCACATGGCTTCGACTGTGCCTTGATCATGTGCTAGACATTACTATGGACAAAATGCACATTTACCAGTAGAAGAAAAAAAATTAATTGGGGCTGGTTTTCACCAAAGAAAAACATTTTAAACCCAACTAAAATTATAAAAATTATTCTTGATGTCTGAGTGTGACAACTATCCCCAACATGAAAGCTTTCTACCCTTAAAAATTCAATTCGACATTTTATCAGAGAATAAAAATGAGTACTCTAACATAACCCATGACTTCGAATGTCATGTCTCATGCTCATCATTCACATGTAGCAAAAGGATATAGACCAACGGAATAAACTTCCCTTCAAGCACCCCTCTTAAGAATCCACTATCCGCACTGCCCTCTCAAACATTTCTAAATCGGGATCTATCCCCAACTCTACCCAATTAAATACATGAGATGGATCTAGATTATAATTTTTCAATTGGGATACATGAAACACATTCGAAATCAATGTCAACTGTGAAGGTAATGCTAACCTGTATACCTCCTTTCAAATTTGCTCAGTGATTTCGAAAGGCCCGACATACCTCAGCGTAAGCTTTCCATTATTTCTCAAATGATGATGACCCAAGCGATGGGCCACCTTTAAGAAAACCTGATTACCCATAGGAAACTCAAGATCCTGATTCCTATGATTTTCATAAGATTTTTGGTGACATTGAGCTATAATTAACTGCTGCCTGATCAACTTGACTTTCTCAGTTGTCTCCTGCACAAGGCTAGGTCCCAAAAGTGAGGTCTCTTCTACCTTAGAACAACATAACAGATACTAACATGGAAAAAAACAGATCCCCTCAAAGGGTTCCATTAAAATAGAGGATTTTTAATTGTTATTATAAGTGAACTCGGCCAATCCCAAATGGCCATCCCATGATCCCCTGAAATATAACACACATGCATGGAGTATATCCTTCATTATATGATTTTCTCACTCTATCTGACCATCCATCTGAGGATGGTATGTTTTGATCATATTAATCTATAAACCAAAAGACTTATGAAGGCCATCCAAAAACCAAGAGGTGAAGAGAGTGTATCTATATGACATAACTACTCATTGTACACCATGATGTTTTACCACCTCTTGAATATACAATCAGCATAGCTCATCCACTTTAGCTATATCTCTAATAGGAATAAAGTTTTATGATTGGGTTAATAATTAAATCAGTACCTATATATAATTCCTTCTTCGAGGTGTATGAGGTAATCCCATGATAAAATTCATGTAAACCCCATTCCATGTCCAGGTAGCAATGGGTAATGACTAAAGCAAACCAGAGGGTATTTGATGCTCTTCTTTCACCTACTGACAAGTATAACCTATCATTAAAAAGTTGGATATGTCCTACGAAATACACGGCCACCAGAACTAGTGATGAGTATTGTAATACATTTATTTAGTTCAAGTATGTATGGCCCACAGAGCCTAGTTGTTATCCTGTATCCCCACCTTCTGCAGAGATAATGGAACCATTGCTGGGAACTTGAAGCACAAGATCCCATCAGGAGAAAAAACCCAATCAAAATAAGTCTCTCCACCATGAATAAACTACGTAGACCACTAAAAAATGATCACGAGGATTCTATTGTTGAATCAACTCTTAATGATATGGGTTCAATTGAATGCTCTCCAATAACTCACCTCCACTATGATTCTTGGTCTCCACATGCATCTAAGAAAAGAGCCCCCTTAGAGTCCACTCATCACTAGACTTCCTCAAATACTACACTGGTACTTTTGTTCTCAAGTATTCATCCACAAAATTACCATTTCATGGGATATAGACAATGTTAAAGTCAAACCCCTACAAGTACTCGATCCAATGACGCTGCCTCGGGTCAAGATCCTTTGGTGGGAAAATATAGGCTTTAATTTTATGATCATAGTATACCATGAAATTCTCCCCAAAGAGGCATTGAAACCATGTGTTCAAACAATTCATCATCACTTTTAACTCTAATTCATAGGTCAGGTAGTTCTTTTCTTGTTGTTAGAGTAGGAGAGAGCCATATGACACCATCTGATCACCTTGCATAATCCCAAACCAAAGACCCATACCTGAAGTGTCACAATACACCACAGAGCCCTTTCTATATTCTAGAATGATTAGCACTAGGGTGGTATCCAACCACCACTTAATCTCTTTTAAGGATTCCTGATATTTTAGGGCCCACTTAATCTTCACCCCTTTCCGGGTGAGAACGGTCATGGATGATGTAAGTCGAGAGAAATCCCGAACAAACAACTTGTAGTAACCTAATATGCTGAGGAAAATCATGATCTCAAACAAATTCATCTTCAACTATGATGACATAACTGTATTGAACTTCTTGAGGTCCACCAAAACCCCATGCTTCGATATCACATATCCCTGAAACATCACTTCCTTGATCTAGAAAGTGCACTTGTATAACTTTTCATAGAGACGATGATCCTATAGGGTTCCAAGCATGATCCACAAATGATGATCAAGCTCTTCCTCAGACCCAGAGTAAACTATGATGTTATCCATGAATTCCATGATAAAGGAGTTGAGATACTTTTGGAGAACCCAATTAATAGAAACCATAAAAACAGTTGGAGCATTGGTCATTCTTAAGGGAATAACCAAATACTCAAAGTAGTCATTCTTGCTTAAGAAGGATATCTTTGGGATATACACCTTTGTCAATTAGAATTGGTGGTAACCAGAATAGAAATTTATTTTGGGGAACTAGCTTCCCCCCTTCATTTTGTTGAATAAATCATCAATTCATGGAAGAGGATATTTGTTATTAATGGTTTCCTTATTTAGTTTTTGGTAGTTATGAAAAACTGGAGAGATCTGTCATCCTTATTCATGAATAATACTTGGGTGAACCATGGAGAGATTCTTAGGAGAATGAACCCATATGATTCCAAACCTTCTAGTTGTATGCTTAATTAACATAATTTGGTAGGGGACATGTGATATAAAGGAAGCGATATTGGTTGTGTTCCTAGTTACAATTCATTCGAGAACTCCACTTCCCACTCTAGGGGTACGCCCATGATATCATCTGCAAATATCTATGGAGATACATCCACTACATGAGGTAATCCACCCTGAGGAGTGACACCATCTTCCCCCTATGTGAGAAATAATAACTAATGAGAAATATTTCCCCTCTCGGGAAGTTGATGTCCCATAA
Organism: Viscum album; assembly: GCA_963277665.1. NCBI lineage: Eukaryota > Viridiplantae > Streptophyta > Magnoliopsida > Santalales > Viscaceae > Viscum > Viscum album. The sequence goes on along the minus strand of OY728150.1, from coordinate 846,955,408 downwards.
GACCCAACTAAGGTTCCCTTTCCCCAAGAAATACTAGAGGACTCCCACCAATTTCCATAATACATACTCACTGCTAATATAAATAAACATGTGCTTGAAAACGCACCAATGAATCCATGTTGAGGATCACATCAAACAAGTCCATATCCAAGATCATGAAATCCCATTACATCTCAACTCCGGACCTGGAAAGCACTTGTGATGGAAACCTAAGGTGTTACTCCTTATTCTAACCCAATGGTGTTACCAACTCCATTTTAAAAGACAATTAATCGGTTGGTAGGTTAAAACATTTTACAATGTGGGAAGATATGAAAGAAGGTAATGAACTGGTATCATATAAAACTACATCTATTGAAGATACAATCAGAATGGTCCCTAGAACAATTGAAGGTCCTGCATCAGATCCCACTGGTACCTGATCCGTAGCTTCCAGATGCGTGGTCCCTAACTAAGAATGACCAGTCACCTATGGATTTTCCCTAATCTGGATCTGACTGGAAGATGATCTGGTCATGCCACCATGACCACCAAACCGAGCTTCCATCATCCTAATCGACTCCAGCTAAACTAACACTCCCCTGAAAGACACTGATCTATCCCCAATCTAGTAAGGTTGGGGAACTCTCCAAAATCATTTCATGTGTCTCATAAAATAACATAGATAATAAGGAATTGGTGGGGAAGGACATGCCAGCCAGATGTGTCCAGCCATCCCGCACCGATGGAACACCAAAGACCCTGTACTAGAAGAAACATATGATCTTTTCCTGGGAATATGGGATGAGCTATCAACACCCTTCTTTCCTTGCTCATCATGCTTCCTCTTCTTCTCAGATAAACTGCCACAACCAAACACATACATAGACCCAAAGGAACTAGACCTTCCCTTGAACTCAATCTCCATCATACAAGATCGGTCAAACACCTTAGCATAAGTATACATCATGAATAGGAATACTTGAGAAATGATCTCGTGTCACAAAACCTTTTCAAAACTTTGATCCTTAATCTATTCATTGGAGACTATTATAGGTTCAAATTGGACTATCTCAACAAAGGGATTGATATAATTCATCACTGACCCATCCCTCCCTAAACAAGCTATATGAATTTTCGAGATCTAGCATATGATAATACCTCAGGGAAGTACTATTTTTTAAAACCACCTTGAAGTCCTTCCATATCATCAGATCAGGCTTCCCAGCATGGACCACTGAGTCCCACCACCTTCGACTTAAACCTTCTAGCAAAAATGAATCGCATTTCACTCTGACCTCTTAAGATGTTTCCAGGAACTCGACCATGCACAATATCTTCTCAATATATTCCTATGCTTCCAAATGCTTCCTGATACCTCAGAATGAAGTGGGGTTTTCTTGAGAAACTCATTGGATTTTAATATTTTAGGAATAGATCAATATTCTATTACTGGAGTAGGATTATGACCAGGACTCTCTCCTTGTCCTAAATCCTGAACATCCCAGACTACATCTCCCACCAACCTTTAATCACGTGGTGAGGGTAAACTCTCTTCATATTCATCACGTGGGTGTGTGGGAGCTCTCTAGGGAGGCCTGAAACTACAAGAATCAACACTCACATAAGAAAATCATTAATTCATAAGGTCTAAAAATTAAAATTTCAATAAGTACATTAAGAATCAATAAATCAAACATGGGGAAAAACACAATGACCCAACCACTTTTCCCTTCCCCAATGTCCATGTTCAATCTGCAGCTTACATGTTCCACCTGAAGGAGAAGTAAAATAAGTTTCCCAACACCCCATTGTGACTTGAGGTTTGTCATGAGGGGTGCTAGCCTCGAACCCTACTCAAAAACAGAACTCTATGTCTCGATAGTCCTAGATTCTATCTAACTAGATTCATCCCAAATAAAATGAATCAGAGGGATTAACCTGCCTCTTTTGCCATTTTGTCACAAATCAAGTTGAGTATCCATCAAACTGACACCTGAACCTATCCACAACAAGGCCCGAAGGGATTTCATTATCCCCACAGGCTGGCACAACTACTCAGGAATTAAAATTAATGTTTGGGAATGGATTAACTAAATACATAAATAAATGAAAAATCACCAACAATAAAGACTGAAACAAAATTATAAGTCACAAATAAACAATATATTAACCAAACACTATAATTTGAGATAAATATTTAAACGAAAAACCCAAAAAAACTATCGCTAGTTAGGGTGACTAGAATCCATTTCAAAAATTGCCACCTAATAGGAGGAAACAACCCTCAAGCCATCTCCACAACGTCGTTCCATGAAGACAGTTGGCAACTCTAACCACCATTTCCAAAATATTTACCCCTTCTTGTACCGAACATAACCAAATCTACCTACACTCAAAGGTGCATGTTGAGTGTGAGATAACACCCAATAAAAATCCATAGAGAAAAGATTCCACACAAAAATATTCAATTATAGATATTGTTTCAATTGTAATAAATAAAAGGAAATAAATTCTTGATTAGTTTTTTAAAAAATCATTTTAATAAAAACATTTTTAATGAAAAAAACTTTAAAGGAAATCAGATTTTAAATAAAAGCACCTTCATTATTACTGTAACCCAAAAATGACACCATATTCTGATGGTGAGTGTAATTAGTCAATGAGAACCAAATTTGGGTGGTTCCCTATAGGTACTAACAAAGAGTGGGACCAAAGAACCTCGCTTCTTGGTGAAAGTGGTATAGAAACCATGAAAACCTTCATTCTCATGCAAGACCCACTAATAGGGAAAACACCCATAACCTAGTAGTCTCTAATAACCATACAAATGTTTAGATAGTGTTGTATTCATCAATCCAGCTATATGAAACTCTAGCTAAGTTAAATTGTGTTAATTCCCCTTTTGTATCACTAGCACACTAGTCCTAGTTTGCCGACATAGTACTCAGGCTTCCCATTTATGATCAATAGGTTCCATTTTTATATCACATGTCATATAAAAACAAGCAAACCAAAAACGTCACCACCTATACACAATACCCAGACATACACACAAAAACTCCATTTTAAAAATACTATGCACACCAAAAGCCTTTCAAAACTTAATCTACACCATTTTCACAATCAATTAAACCACTAATAAAATTATTAATAATTTAAAGAGGAAACACATGACTTTACATTAAAAAACCCTCTCAAATCCTTTCTTATGAATGAAAACACATTGATTCTACAAAAAAGTATTGTTTAAAGGCCTATAAAAAATTAATGAACTCCCTGCACAATTTAATAACACACATTCAAATGAAAAATTATGAGTTTTCATCAAAACACACCCATATTAGATAAAGATGACACAAAACCAAATTCAAACCACATAAACTAATTAATAAATATGTAAAAAAAATCCAAAAATAAGAAATTTAACTCATCTATTAATACATATATGTTGAACCACCAACCTTAGTGTATAAAATCCAGAATTTTGGTGTACAAATCCAATTACTCTCCAATTTCACAATAAAAAATTCAAATTGGACTCTAAAAACATGACATAGAAAATGTAACATTCATATTAAACCCTACACAACAAGAAATCCTGACAAAAAATATACCAAAATGGATGAAAAACTATTAGAGTAGATCACTGGTGAAGGGATCACTGGAAAAGGAGTCACCGGCCAAGGGAAGAGCCACTAGAGGTGAGCCGATCTGGCCAGAGCCTTGACAGAAGAGTGGTGCGACAAAGGAGTAGAGGCCAAGAGAGGGAGGAACATTGGGGGTTCAACACGAGGTGAATAAAAGTGGATGCATGACTCATAGGAGGACCATAGCTGGTCAGTTTCACCGGAAAGGAGGGAATTTCGGTCTTCATCCAAGGGGAGGCAAAGGGAGGGAAGGGACTTGTAGCATACAAGGGGTTTAGGGAGTAGGGTAGTGTGTAACAAAAATGGAGAGGGAGGGGATGAATAGAGGAAATAAAAGAGAGGAAAAAAAGGAAATGAAAATGAAATAAAACAATAAAAACCTAAATTCAATATAAAGATAATAATACTAATAATAATGTTAATAATTTTATAATAATGAGAAACATAGCATATTATTAAAAACATAATTAAAATATTGACGAAAATAATAATAAACATAATAATAATATTATTATTATTACTAAAAAACTATAAAATAATTTTCATTTTGTCATTTAACTTAGCATTCACATTATTATTCATTCGGTTAATTTATTACCACACCACACTCCGAGCATGCTACACGGTGATCTGGTAAAACCACATGATTTCAACTGTACGTAGCCCATGCATCAGACATTGCCAGGGCCAAAATTCTTGTTTACCTACAGAAGTGAAAAAATTCAACTGGGCCCAGCCTGCACCTCAAAAAAACATTTTAAATCTAGCTAAAATTATAAAATAAAAAAGTATTACAAAAGTCCGAGTGTGACTGAATAAAATATCTCAAGACTTTAAAATATATTTACAATTTTAAATAAAATAAATATATGATATATCTTTAAATTCACGTGACACTAAGTTAGTGTATGTCGCATTCAATGAATTTTTTTTCAATGTATTGTGTTACACTGAAGACTGTGTTTTAACAACCAAGAATATATTTTCAATATATTACTATTTAATATAATAAGATATACCCTAGATGTAAAATTAGTGATTATGAAGAGTATTACCTAAATTTTTGGGAATATATGTTTTATATTAAATTAGTTATTTCTTATATTCATCAAATTGATTCTATAGGTACAAGATGATAGCAAAGACAATTATCTGCATAAAACCCTATATTTTTAGAAAGGCAATTTTACCACCTTTTGAAAGAGAAAGTATTTTAAATTCAAATTTTGGAACAATTATAAATTATATATGTCAAATAAACTAAATTTTGTTTAAATAGAATATTAAATATTAGGATAGAGTGAATTTTGGAATTTTTTGTTGATGTCTCATATTTTTATGAATTTTAAAAAATGTATAATTCTATTTCCAAAATAATTTTCCTTAAATTATTTATAAGGATAAATATTATTTTTGTCCATTTTTAATGTTTAATCAGATAAATTATATATAAATTAATAAAATTTAGTTCATTTGAATCAATTTTACAATGAAAAATAATAAAAAAAATTAGAAAACATTAGAGAATTTAACATTAAAAACCTTCATTTTCATTCTTTATAGAGGATTAAATTTAAATTAATTTCTGACACTTCTATGATTGGAATTTGAGAAAATTTATCAAAAATTTTGAATCAGTGTAATTCATAATTTCTAATAAGGTTAAATTATTTTTTTCTTAGAAATACTAGTGAATGTGATTAAAATTGATTACAACGATTAAGAGAGAAATTAGCATAATAAGGGAATAAACCTTAAACATAAGGGAAAAAATGACCTTGAAAATTTTTAAAAATAATATTGGATGAAAATATTTCAACACTATCCTAACATTGACAAGACTTGGACCACTATTTGACGCACTATTCAATGAAAAAATGTTCGAGGAATTCCATTTTAAAAAATTTACAAGAATGCCACTCATCCTTCAATATAAAAAGGAACTCAACCCTCCGAAAAATTCACAACCCTCAATACATTTGGATCTCCTAAAATATGATCACAAAATCTCCCAACACCACTCCAATCATCATAGAATCCTCCCATTTGGAAGAAATCTATCCAAAGAAGGATTTTTTGAAAACCAAAACGAGTTACCCAAAGAATAGGTAACATCTGTCTTCAAGTTATTTTGATTTATTTTAATTCTCCACCCCATATAATATTTTTATTCCAAGATTATATAATAAAATAGATATCATAAATATACTTAATAGTTTTTATTTTATGGTTTCCATATAAACATACTAACAATTCTATGCAATCTGTAATGAACCTACCATTTATGTGCATGGAGAACTATCGCTTCACGAAACGATGATTGTTAATTTTTACTTTACCACATATGATGATGGGAATTATCATGAATTTTTTTTTATGTAAATATATATATTATTTATAATTATTTTTATTATTCTGTAAATTTTATATAACACATACCCTTATGCTTTCCATTTTGTGTAAAACTGATAACATCATTTGTGGGCGTGTGGACTACCACCTCCTCAAAGTGGTGTGATTTTTTTACACTATAAATGGAATTTATAATGGATAGTTTTAATAAATATATGTGGAAGATATTATGTAAATATGATACAGTAATTAATATATCTATATATATCATTTAATTCATAGTCTTTTAATATAGAAAATAAATGAATGTTGTATTCATTGGAACGTATGACCTACCATCTCCATGAACAAAGCATTTCATTTATTATCTTGTAATATTATGATTATACTAAGTACATATATATTGAATATATATATGGTTATTAAACAAAGTTTTAAATTTGGAATATGATTAAATCAGTATCAATTTAATAGTAACAATAAGTAACAAGTCAAAATGTATTAAAAAACATGGCAATTAACAACTAAAATAGTGAAAATAATGAAGTATTTTTAACAAATTGGCAATATGATATCTTGAAAAGATAATATATGATGTTATAAATATTATTATGGTTTTGATATAAGTTATTAAGATGTTTAAAACCTTTATATAGGAGGTTAAATTGCATTCACTTGAAAGTAAATGCAAGGTAATGGATTTTTTTCCCACTTTTCTTTTCTGTGAGGCATATATCATTTTCACCATGCAATTATATTGTGTGGTTTATATAATATCCCTATTGTATTTTATATAATGAATAAATTTTTAATCATGGTATTTATAGTTAAATTTTAAACTATTTATTTCAAAGGGATTATAAATTAAAGGTTATCAAGTTGTAAGGGACATCATCTTAATTTTCGTTATTAGAGACATACTATATTGTTATGTACATAATCTATTATACAATATGTAAATACTTACACAATGAAAAATAATATGCTTATTCATTAATTATTCATTTTACATGGAGTTTATAGTTTAATTACTTTATCTATGGGTATTTGAATTAAGCATTATTAAGTAGAAAAACATTTCATAAACAAATTTATTTCTTTTGGTTAAATTACTTCCTCGTTGTCATTAATATTCTTAGGTTATGTTTATAATTACTTTTTAGTATATATTATTTTATTTATTGTTTTAATATGTGTATTTACAAGTGAAACTCATAATATATTTATTTATTTATTCTCATGTCAATTTTATTTTGTTTTCAAGGGTTTATTTTACAATATCATTTTGTTTTGGATTGTTTAAACTTGACTTCCCATAAGATGAAATTATGTGATAATTGTTTAATAAATACATTAATTTTATTATCTTCTAGTTATTCATGAAAATATTATTTTAAAAAATATTTCTTCCATTCTATGGTACTAATAATGTTTTATAAAATGTTTTAATGAAAACCCAACATCATTTTGCTATTTATTCATAGGACCTATTATCTTCTAAAAAATATGTTTGATAAAAATGTTTTCAAAAATGATTTTTTCTATTAAAAAATTATTTATTATTGACACTTTTACAAATTTTTATTTTATAAAATTTTCAATGGAATCTTCTAATAACTTTTTTAACAAGGAATATTTCTTAACTTTTACCATGAAAAAGAGAAGTTTTTTTACCATGTTTGGCCTGTAAAGATTTAACCGCTTTCATTTTATTAAATAATCCCTTTTAAATATAAAATTTAAATTTTTAAATAATATTTTTATTAAATGTTATTTATGAAGAGAATTATTTTCCATTTTTTTTTCAAAATGAAAATAATATTTTCCTTAAGAATGTTTTTAAAGTATCTTTTTGTAGTATTTTCATTCATCAATAACAAAAAACCATTATCATTACTCCAATTGGGATATTTTATATTGTCACCATACTTATTCATCCTCTAGATAGTTTATGATTGACATTTCCAAGGATAATATTGAAATAATCTTCTTTGATTCCCTTTTTAGTCCGCTTAAAATATTCATTTTTTGATGATCATTGAATATTGAATTTCCCATAATTATCCATATAATTTATCATGGATATGTTTATTTCCAAAACCATATATAATTTTCACTTACAGTGTTTACATTATTAGTTATTTGATTATATATGGAAATATTAATAAATCTGTATCCATTATTCAATAAGTATATTTGATAAGACAAAATTTTTACTAATTAAAATTGATAATTTTACTATATGGATAATGATTTAGACATTAACTATATAAGTTGTTGATTGGTTAATGAAAGAACTATGGGATGGAAAATAGTTAATGAAAGCCCTATTGGTTTTGTACTATATAATGTAAGACCTTTGATGCATTATAGTCTCCTAATAGAAAATTAGTTAGCCACAAACCCTTCAGTTTAGTTTCCAAATATAAAAGAAGAGTTTCTACCTACAAATACAAATCATCTTGTGAATGGTATTTATTGTAGTTGTTCATGTTCCATATATAGTACATCCAATAATTAAGCATTTAATTCATTATTATCTATGAGATTTTATCTATGAAAATAGCTATGGATGTTTTTATTATCATATTATTGATTAAATGACAAGAGTTACAGTTCCTAACCATCCAATATTGATTATGCCTTAACCAGTTACTTTAAATAGCATGTACATTTAGTTATTTACCTTCCTATATTTTTTGAACCCTTCCTTTTCAGATTATTCAGTTCATGGAATTTAATTTTAGTTATTTATATTTCTATATTTTTTTCACACTTCCATATTAGTTTATTGATTACATGGAATGTTTCTTTAGTTACTACCTTTCCATATTGACTATTCTCACGGATTCTTTATTTCTTCTATTGTAAGTTACCATTACTGAGAATTTGAGATTGCCATCATTTTTTCCATTCCCCAGGATTCCATGAAGTGTAATAAGAATTATTCTCAAGGATTTGATATATGGAGTAAAGTTATCCTCAAAGGAACAAAATTATGTTATAATTTGTGTATTCATTAATAATACAAGAATAACGTTTATATATTGATTACCAATACTAATAAACTCATTGATTCTTAAAAATTTAATTCCTTATATTCTTTATAATTTAATGGTAGTTGGAACTGGCTCAGGGATTTGGGGTCAGTTTTCTATATATTCCATGAATGTGACCTTGATAATAATTTGAGTAAGGAAGCATAAAAAAAGGAACCTTCCTTTTTTAACACTTATAATGATTTGTAATAGAGAATAATCAACATAGGTTGAGTTATAAATATTATTTTGGAAGATAAATGATTTTTTATTTTTAAAATTATTTAAATTTAATTTTTATATATTATATAATTATGTTAAATTCTTAATAAATTCCAATGCATAGATTATTTGGTTAACAATTAAATTAAATGAATGATATTTTATTGAATGATTTAAAATTACTAAAAATAAAATATTCTGAAAAGTGATATGTTAGTGTTAATAAATATAAAAAATGGCTCATTTGTAGGACAATTTATCATTAATTATGAACATATTAAGAAAATAAATAGTAAAAACATTAAAATTGCAGTTAGGGTTAATACAATGATTCTCTGTGTTATATGCATTTCTGCTAAAATTAATATACAACATATATGGAACTTTTATTTAATAAATTAATTTTAATAATTTATAATAAATTTTTATAAATTTTAAAATAATCCTCACTTTAATTTATCCTTAATGGAACAAATAAATTGGTTATAAGAATAGTGAGCCTAATAAAAAACCAAAATAAAAATGGAAACTTAAAGACTTAGGAAGAAAATGATAAAAATGAATTTTTTGTGTGTGGTGTGAGTTTTTATAGACCATAAATCCAATTAAATCCATTATTATTTCATTTTGGAAGATCATGATTTAATAGAATCCTCCCAATAGTGTCTACCTTTTGCTATTTACATGAATTCCACACCCTCTCAACTATAAAAAGACAACCACACTCCCCCTCTCCTCACACAATTCGAGCCATTTTTTCTCATGAAAAAAATACCCAAATAAGCTCCCAATATTCCTAATTTCATACTACAATCTTATATTTGGCTATAAAGTAATACAAGGATGTCATTTGGTGTAAACCAAAAATAGTTAACCAAAAAAGGGCAACATTTTCGACAATCACTTTTGTTTTATTTCTTTATTAACACACATAAATTATTATTATAAAATGATTTTATATTAAAAGAAGCATCCTAAATATAATGATATTTTTATGTTAATTTTTTTACCTGAAAAAACACACACTCCCATGAAATGGGTATCTATATCACCATTAGTGTATGGCGAAGTACTGCCTCATGAAATAATGTCATTGGTTTTTTTTCTTTACCACCTCTTTTAGTTGGGAATTATGATGGCAACCATATTTTTATATGATATATATGATTTTTATTTTGAATTCATACTTATTTAATTTTTGTATAAAAAATACCATTTTGTATTCCATGTATTTTAAATATGATAACATTGTTTGTAGAGGTGTGGATTACCGCCTCCTTAAAGCGATGTGATACATTCAAAAATTACATGGAATATATTAAAAATGAGTTTAATTAAACACATGTGATATAAATAAAATATATATGATTTTAATGAAATAATTACCTTCTTATAAACATAATATATCATTATCATTAATACACATTCACACACTAAAAAATGATAATGTTACTCATGGACGTGCGGAATTCCACCTCCTTGACGTGATGGGATTCAATTTACATCATAATAATTATATATATAAGTATAAATGATTAAATAATATGGTATATTTTATTTTATAATTATTCTATAATGATAAATTTTACTTACCTTCTTTCAATATGATCATAGAAAAATGGGAACATTACTCATTCTTGTGTACGGGGTAGAGTCTCCATAATTGTAACATTGGTTAATTTCTCATGACCATAATTAATAATTGATATTAAAAGTGTAATTTATGTTTATATATGATAATTATTTCAATATTATTATTATTTTACGTTTTTATATGGACTTCTTTGTGCATAGTCTACCAATCGAAGTTAGTTTTAAAATAAAGGACCAATATTGTTAGAACATAGAACTTAAACATTATTGACTAGTTAATTTTATATAACATGTTAATAAGTGAAATATAAGTAATAATAAACTTTAAAATATTTATTAAAAAAGTATATATTTATGACAATTTTATTATCCAGGATGATAGGGAACAAGCATTACAAATTAGACTCAAGGTAATGGATTTGTTTCTCACTTTTACTTTTGTGCAGCATACATCATATTCAACCCTAATTATTTTTTGGGGTGTATCTAATATCCATTTTGAAGTATTAAAACCTTATTTTTTTTATTCTTGGTATAGAAATGTTTCATTATATTATAATTACTAGTTGGGCTTCTGATTAAAATTTTACAAGAATTGTAATGGTTTTCTTTGAATGTTACATTAGATTGAGACTTAATTGTTATTATGAAACTAGTTACATTTATATTATGTATCTAATTACAAAATAAGTTTAATATAACTAATTTAAATTATTTCATGGTATCAAAATTTTTAAATTATGTTATTATTTCATGGTTTTCATGATTCAAAAGTTACCCAAGTTGTAATGGATTTGTGTCTCTGTTTTACTTTCGTGAGGCATGCGTCATAATAAATACTTATTTCTTTTATGTAGTGTATATATTGAAAATTTAGATGTATTATATCATTAATTAAATAATATTAATTGTTTCTAAATTTTTAATTTTATTATTATTACTTTTTGGGTTTCTGATTCAGATGTTAGTAATAATGTATTTTGTCTCAATTTCATTTAATTGACGAATATAATAATATTAAGCCCCAAGTTTATTTTATATGTTTTATAAACCTCACAAAAATATATTTTATGATTCTTATCTATAAATTTATTATTTTTTAAATATCCTTTTTGTAATCTCTATTTCATGGTGTTTATGGTTTCGAAGTTACCAAACTAGAAATAGACATTTGTCACAATTTTGCTTCTTTGATATATTTGTTATGTTATACACATATATTCTTTTATATGGTGTATATACTTATCCATTGAAATGATATATCATTAATCACTTTATTCTAATGATATTTTATGTCTCTTTTAATATTATTCTTTATTATGTTTTGATTCAAATGTTTGAAAGTGGTATGGGATGATTTGGAATTTTTCATGGTTATTTTCCATATAAATTTTTTTAATGATATATAAATTTAATTATCATTAATCAACATAAAATAATTTTTTTCTACATATCCTAAACTGAGGATATTTTTTATTGATTCCATCCTCATTAATTATCTAGATGGGTAAAATAAAAAATAGGGATTGTTATTTAGCCTATTTCTTTTTTATGGGTAAATTATATATCAAAGAGATTATTCTTAAACCCATTTCCTTTACAAGGGTTGATTATAACAAAAAGATATTATTGTGAAACCCATTTATTTTTCATGGGTTGATTATGTTCGAAAGAGTTTCTTGTGAAACCTTTTTTCCATTCCATGGGATGAATATGTTCTAAAGAGATTTTTATAAAAAAAAATTCTTTTCTATGGGATAATCATGTTTCAATGATATTATATTTTAAACCATTTAATTTCCATGGATTAATCAAGTTTTAAATAGATATTTATTTAATCCATTTATTTTCATTTGGTTACTCATGTTTTAAATTTATTTTTATTAAACCAATTTTGTTTCTATGGGTTAATCAGGATTTGAAGAGATTCTTTTGAAACCTATTTCTTTTCCATGGGTTAATCATGTTTCAAATATATTGTTTTGGAACCCATTTTTTACATGGGTTATTCATGTTTAAGTGTGATTTTATTGGAACCATTTTCTTTTAATGGGGTAATCATGTTCTTAAAAGAATAAATATTATTTTAATCGGTTTTGATGAATTATCTATGTATTCAGTTCGTAGACCTTGTAAATGATGGATGGTCCTAGAATTCACCAATAGATCCTATTATTTCATATACAATTGGTACATCAAGATAGTGCTTTGATTATTTTGGTAGACCAATTCAGTCTGATGTATTGTTTATTACTTTTGTAAGGGATCAATTGGTGTTCTACAAGGGTTCAATGAGATGATCTTCCAAGATACCAATATGTTGTATATTTTCTTGTTATGGGTTTTAATGTTTCTAATAATTGAGATTTATATCACATGAATCATGATTTTTGATTATGATGACTCTTGCCTTTTTTATTTTTTTTTTTCATATTTTATGGTTCTTATATTGATCGATATGAGTTCTTTTATGATTCAGTCATGAACATTGATTATCTCATCAAACCCTTATGCATTTTATTTTCATTGATGCCATTTAGTTGTTAATGATTATGCTTAATCGTACTAAGCATCTGAGATCACCCTTCATATATTTCCTTTTATATAGGTTTTAAATAAAAATACTGAATTATTCTTGTCTATAAAGTATTTCCCAATCATGATTTTGAAGACCTATTGTGAAATAAGAAAGGTTTGGTTAAATGGGAGAAATGTAGTTTTAAAAAATTTTGAGTCCAACTTTGTATGATTAGTTTATATGTGTGTTTTTACTAATTTGAAAAAACTCTAAAACTAAAAGGTCTTCATTGTTTGAAATGATCCCAATTTTACATTTGATGTACTATGGTTTAGATGATAAAATTTGGTCAGAATTATCGTCATCAAATCCTGAAATGAAAATTTATGGAATTTAGAATTTTATTCAGGAGTTTAGGTCCCAATATATTATATAGATATCATTGTTTATATTTATATTCAATTAAGGTTTTAAATATTAATAAAATGTGTATTTTCTCTAGAAATTGAAGAATATTAAATTTAAATTTCATGGAAAATATTCCACTAAAATGTTTTATGTGTGGATAAATTGATCGTTTTTTATAGACAAGAAAATTCTGAATGAATTTGATCCAATGAAGATGAAGATAAAATACTAAGTACATCCTTTAAAAATAAATCATAAAATTATAACAAATCTAGGATTACTTTAATTGGAAATTAAAATAATTTTTCAAAAATCAGAAAATTTTAAATGTCATGAAGAATAAGAGGAAGTTGATAATTCTTACAGTATTGATGAAAATACTCAAATTTCCATAGTTAATGAAGAAGAATTAAATAGTGAAGGAATTAGAAAAATTGGTAGTGATGATGAAACTGATATGGAGTTAATGTTAAAGGGATAATTGAAGGAATTTATTTCCAAGATATCATTGTTAGATAAGAAGATCATAATTACAAAGAGAAATATTCAATATTCTAATAGAAATGAATCACTCCATACTGAAGAAAAATTTAAACTGCTGAAATCAAATGATTATTTTCATAGAATGAATGATGATAAGAAGACATAAAAAATTGTTATTTATGAAAGAGTGAAATAAAATTTAAAAATATATTTAAGTAGTTTAAAAATAGTATATAGAGGATTAAAGGATGTGAAAAGTTTTAGTTTCAACTTCATAAATTCTATGTGGAAAGGTGTTGTAATTTATAAAGATAAGTGGCTTGAAAAACATTAGATGAGTGATAAAAGGTAGTTTTATCATAAAATATCACATAAAAAAGGTTGAAAAGTTCTTAAAAATGTTCATAGAGATCTTCAAATGAATAAGTAAGTGAATCAGACCATATTTAGGTCAAAATCAAGTGAATCTCAGAACTCTAGAAATTCTAGGAACTCTAACATGAACTGAATAACTAGTATAACTAATGACTCAATCGTTGTTAATGATTTTAAATTCATAAATAGTATTTTTGGATTCTATAAAATTTTTTCACTAAAAGTAAAGAAAATACTGGTGAATCAAAAAAGGTAGTGATAAATGTTTCTTCTTTTGGACAACATAATTTTTGCAAACTCAAGTATGTTTTTAATCATTTCTATATGTAATATAGAGGATTCAGGTATAAAAAATATATATTGGTTTAAATAAAAATATCATAATGATCATAAGAGGTTTTGGATGTAGAGTATAAGGATGATTAATCTCTCTAAAAAGGTAAAATTTCCTGTAAAATTCATTAAATATAGACAATAATAAGAGAATAAGTTTCATGTTCTCGAGGTAATCAGTGGAATAAATGACCAGCAAGGTCACATTGAAAATGAATGCCTTATATTTAGTTTTACGTAATATAGTATTATTTAAAATAAATAAAAATTATAAAAGATGAAGAATAAAGGAAAAGAGAAATAATCAAAAGTGTAACATATAGGGATCCATGATAGTGGATGTTCCTCTCTATATTATTAGGGATTGAAAACACTAAATCAATGATGAAAAATTTTAACAACATCTCAATGAAATTTTGGAATTATGGGTATATAACTCTTTTATCCTAGAATCCCTAAGTTGGTTCATTGCATTGTAAAATTGGATAGATTACAAGGAATAATATCCCAAAGGATCCTTTGGATTAGTAGTTTGGGAGACCCATATTACCAACATGATACCCATATTACATTAGGGAAATAAAAAATAAAAAATAATACATAAAAAGGACTAAAAAATTTCATCCTTTAAACAATTTCCAATAATTCATCTTCATATCCTTAGGAATTGAAAAAATATAAGGGAGATCTCAAATTCTCAGTAATGGTAAGTATAATAGAAGAAATAATGAATCAATCAGAATAATCAACAAGGAAAGGTAAACAAATGAAACACATTCCATTTAATAAATAAACTAATAATGGAATGAATCTATATATAATGTTAAAGAAAAAATATCATTGATAACAATAATTATAACATTTGAATTATCAATAATGTAAAGTTTTAATTATTGGACATAATGTCTCATATGTACATTGAATAATTACTGTGAATAACTTTAGTAAGACGGTTTAAAACAGATGGGTTAGAAAACAATTTGGCTTATACAACATTAACTATATTTCTAGGACCACTCATTATACACATAAAAATATAATGGTTACAAATTCATTAGGTTTTTCCAACTGAATTCATCCCATGATACTAAATATTCATCAAGGGGTTTAGTTTAAACTGTCCCCAACCCATGTCTTGCATATCCAATGCATTCATCATGTTTTGAATAATCAATTTAATAAATTAAAAATGAGTGTTTTCATCAAATATCCATATTGAATAAAATATATGTATTTGAAAATATTTCATTAGTTTAATATATGTAATAACAATGGATATTGATATTGATGAATGGAAATACCACAGAAGGATCATCAAAATTCTTCTTGATTAAAATAATGTTTTAACAGTCAAAAGTGTCCCAAACCATTTTTAAAACTTTTATTCATAAGACTCATGAATGGAGAAATTTAATTTAATTTTTTCAATACCTTGAAGATAAAATAATTCATTATATAATATATCTCAAGTGTAAATATATACAACACACAAAGGAATTAAGTGGTGAAAATGGTTTATTCCTTATAGAAAGAGAAGTGTAAGAAGAATCTATTACTACATGAGAAACATTTGAATCGTGAGACTCAGGAAAGAATAATTTAAATGGAAACAGTTAATACACTAAAAAAAATTAATTAATTATATAATATTTCAAAAGTGGTAGTAGGTATACGACACAAAAGAATAAAGTGGTGAATATAACATTATTATCACAAATGTAAAAAGTGTGAAGAAAATCCCTTAACATGAGTCTAAATTGTAACATGTATCTTTTTTTCCTGATTAATTATCTTATGTTAATTATTTACATGATTGACATCCATTTTAAGGTTTATTATCACATTTAGTTCACATATTAATGTTTTTATACAACTACTTAAGCAATTTATTTTACGTCATTATTTTTCCCAAATTTGATCTATGTGTTAACAAATACTTTGGTAGGTTGGCATTGGTCATTGATGTCATTATATAAGGATATCAATATTATTAATAAAAAAATAATTATAATATTTATACATCAATTAATATTTTAAAACCATTCATGAAATATGGTTATGAAAAATGAACCAACATTATAATCATAGAGAAAGTAGGTCATACATGTGCATGAGTAATGTTACCATTTTTAATTGATAGTTTTGGAAATAAGGTAATTAAAATTATATATTTCTAAATTTATCATTATATTATAAACACCATATTATTTAATCATGTAATATTATATATATAAATCTTTTTATGTAAAATGAATCACATCGCGTCGAGGAGGCGGTAGTCCATTCATCGATGAATGATGATATCACTTATTTTTCTGTGTTAAATGGGTAATTATTTAAATTACATATTATATTTTAATAAATTTAATTATTTAGTTAATATCATTGAGATTTAATTTATTTTACATATGTTTAAGTAATACCACCCATAATGATTTCCATGTAATGTGTGAACGTATCTCAACATTTTGTGGAGGTGGAAGTCCAAACAACCACAAATGAAGTTATCATTCTTAAAACCAATTGAATTAACAAATTTATATATTATATAAAAATATTTTTTTCATTATAATTTCTTTCATAAGAGGTGGTAAATGAAAAAACTATCAATCATTGTTTCATGAGGTAGCAGTTCGCCATACATGAACAATAATTTTATTTTCCATGTTATCAAAGTGTGTGCATGTGTATGTTTAAACCACAACATAAAAAATTTAGTTTATTAGGGATAATTATGTTATTTTATAATAGTTTAATAATTATAAATGAAGCTGTTTAGAAACAAATAAAAATTAAATTCACATTGAATATTTTTACCTCGTTTTCATGCAACTCTTTTTGGTTCTCACAAAAGGGAATTCTTGTTCTGATTTCATCCAAATGTGAGGATTCTAGGATTATAGTATATATTTTGGAAGATTATTTTAGTATTTTTTTAGAGATAAAAATGTCTCAAGTGTTGTAAATAGGTGTGAGGGGTGCGTGATTTTTTATTCTGGAGGAGTGGCATTCTTGTAAATAGTGAAATGAGGAATTCCACCAACATCTTCCTACAAAAAGGAGATATAATAATAGTCTAAATTAGATAAAATAGATTATAGGTTCCAAATATTTCTATCCAACAGATTTTGGACATTTATTTTTGCCATTTTGGCCATTATGTTTATGGGTTTTTCCCTTGTTGAGATAATTTGCCTCTGAACCGCTGTAATTAATTTTAATCACTTTCCTGAAAAATGTTTGTTCAAAAACTATGTTTGAATTATTATAAATTATTAATTATTCAGTTGGAAAATATTGAATAAATTATTCTAAATTTCAAACACATAAGTGACTGAAATTAATTTATAATTTACCCCAAAGACTGGACGCAAATCTGTGTTTTTAACGTAAAAATATTTAAAATATTGCTATGTATTTATAAAAAATTTCAATGTTTTATTAATTTAAATTACCGAAGTTATATTAATTGATGTATAATTTATGTAATTTAACATTAAAAAATAATAATTTATCCTTTAAAATAAAACAGAAAAAAAAGATATTTTGAATTAAAATTTATTATTTTTTACTAGTCATCAAAAAAGGAAACTTCTCAAAAAAATACAAAAAATTCACCCTAACCTAATTTTTATGTTTAAATTTTTAAAATGAATATTATTTTTTAAAATTATACTTATAAAAGTTTCGAAATTAATATTATAATAGGAACACCATTAAAATGTTGTTGGAATGCTTTTAAAGAAATCTATGTTTTTATGTGTAATATTGGGTTTGCTCTTATATTATGTCTTTAAAATCTATAAAATAAATTTGAAATGTATTATATTGAATATATAATATAGAAATTTAATTAAAATAAACAAATAATATTAATTAATTTAACTTATTAAGATAAACCCCCATTTCAAATAAAAATAGTCATTTATAAAATCATTCCCTGATTACTGATTTGGTTTCAGTATTAATTTCTAATTAAAAGGTAAATAAGGAATTCAACTATATATCTTCATAATTTAGTTAATACTATTTGTAACATTAATTTTAAGAACTATATGACATATTAAATATTAAATCCTAAAAAATTAATAATACATTATTATGTGGTAAAAATCAATCTTCCATGTTATGAAAGCCATCGAAGAAAGCAATTGTTATGTATAATTAAATCTATCCTCCAATTTCCATATAGATAAAGATAAAATTTATATCCAATTTAACATAATCTTAACATGGTGATTTGTATAAATCAATCTAGGAACAAAATTAAATTTACTCTAAAATGAAAATATTGTATAAAGTCTTAGGGTGTCTCATTCATCCCACCTAAATTAAATTACACCCTCTCAATTTAGACTTGATCTTAGTAATATAGGGTTGATATTTGAAAATACTATTACATTAAAAAGACAAATCATAAATAGTATTAATAATAAAATTATTAACAAGAGATATTTAAAATTATTAAGGTCACATAACTAGGGTCCCAAGTAGGAGAACAAAAGTGAGAAATAAAAAAACATACATAGAAGAAAAACATAAATAACTATAGTAACTAGTCATAAGAAAGTAAGTGATCAATATAATTTTAAGGGACAAAAAAACATAAATATATTATTATCGAAAGGAATATTTTATTCATCGAATATGAATGTAATAGGGTAATTTTTTTTTCAAGACCCTTTGTCTATAGTTTCATAATTCATTCAACCTATATGAATATAAGTAAATATACATTTCAATAAACATAATATTTTCCTTGGATTACTATTTTAGCCATTTATACTTCATATCATAGTAAAATATGCACTATATAGTTAGTTAATATAATAATATCAAAAAAAAAATCATCCAAAGTTCATATTAACCCATTTAATAAATGGTTAACCTTATGAACCTTCCATATATTATGATCTATATCATTAGAATCGGATCTAAGGAAATTATAAGTATCCAATTTAACCTATATATATTAATCATATCTTTATCTAAGATTCATTATCCCAACATCAAGAACACATTAAGGGTTATCATTCACTCAATGATGTGTTTTTTATAGAATTTAACATTATTCAGAATCACCTTTCATTGTAACATTCAATATATGAAATCATATCCTTATTAAAATAATATTGAAATACAATACTTACAAAATTAATAATTATTAGAACTACTAAATCAAAGAAAAAAAAATTCTTTTACAACATTTTTCAAGGATCCAAATACATAGACACATTAATCATTTCACTTCAATGGAATCAATAAAATACACATCAACTTGACCCATTGTATTTTTTTTGTGGTATATTCCCCTGAGGTTTGGGGAATTAATTTGTGTAGTACCCAATATTCTTATAGTGGAATCATTTAAAAATGGAATTTTATTTCATTCACTTAAGATCATGAACCTGGTGTAATGTTTCTACACACTTATAAAAAATTCCCATTCCCTTCAAGAAAGTACTGAGGTTTTTCATTCCATAATTATCACATGAAGGTAAATCCAAAATTCTATTCCATCCCTTATACATTATACAATATACCTTCCTCTTATTCAATGGATTCCCTTCAAATCCATAATACATAGATACATCTTTCACTATACTGATAGAAAATAAATGGTTTCAATCATATGATAAAAAATATTTGGAGACCATTTCCTTTCGAGACATAGATTAATCCCTTAAAAAAGTGATCTATCTTTCACTTCATGTTGAATATGTAATTCATAACATACCTGGATAATATCGAAAATTTATATTCATACTCTACAATAATTAATTAATTATTCTTCTTTTAGATAATGATATTCCTCTTCATATCAGTTTTTTCTCATGGGGGAAATATATTTCGAAGAACTTTTCCTTAAAAGTTATCCATACCATGAGTTTTATTTCCTCATCCGCTCTAGTATTCTAGATTAGAGACCACCATTTATCTGATACACCTTTTATACAATGCATCAAATGTATAACCTTTTCCTTTTCCCTACACCCCAAATCCATAAATATCATCTCCAAAGACATATCCATTAATCAGTTTTCAATGGATGAATAGTCCCACGAAATTATAGGGGGCCTCTATCACATAATGTGATCCAACATTAGATAGTATCTCTATATAATAGGTTTCTCCATTTGGTCATGGTAATGATTCAAAACATGATTGAGAAATAATAATATATCCATAACTTTCTCTGTTTCAATACCAAGTATATTGAATTTCCTACCTAGGAAAACACTATATTGGACATGAGTATTAACTCACTTCTTCCTTATAGGATCAATTTCTGAAAAATTTGATAGACTAGATTATCTCATGAAATTGTTAAATTTTTATAATTCTAAATATCAAATAACATTTAACCTCAAATGAAAAATTTATTAACAACTACTCTCATATTAATGATCATGGTTTCTTTGGGAATATATTTAATATTAAATCCTTCATATTTATTTCTAAGGAAAATCTGAATTATCCTAATCTTATTCCACAAGAGTGTAAAACCAGGTGTGTAGTAAAGCCTGTTTTCCTATACCATGTTACACTAAAGTCATGCCTGACACGTATTGTTGGAATTGTGACCCCTGGGAACATATTTTCTAGAACTGCATCCATATGTAGTATCCAGAGAGTGATTTATTTCTAGGAATACCAATATAATCCCTACCATAAAAAAAATTCTAGGATGATTATCTAAATATATCCTCAAAATGAATATTAGGGTTATGTTAACTAATCGATGTTTTCTAAATCTAAATTCATAGGTTACTGATAAACTTCATCCGATTCCAACTGTAATGCCCTGAGCCCAGAATATTGGAGCTGGTGAATTACTTTATTAAATTAGAATGATTATAAGAAATCAAATCCAGAAGGACTAACTAGTTTATCTTTTTTGGAAAACCACGTTACATACATTATACCCATATTAAATTGGAAAATATAAAACAAAACATAATACATAACAAGGAAAAATAAATAATATCCATCAACTCATTACTATCATTCATCTTCTTATCCTATGGAAAGGATACAGAATAATGGTGATCTCAAATTCTTAGTATGGGTATGTGAATAAGATGACACAGTGTACCAATTATCATAATCAACATGGAAAGCTAAATAACTGAAAGTCAAACCATTTAATCAGTAAATAAAAAATGAAATGGATCCATAGATAGTTTCAAATAAAAAATAGAATGGATAACAGTCATAAGAGAAAATGAATTCTAAATAATGAAAATTATTAATTATTAAATTCCATGTTTCGTAGGTATGTGGAACCATTACTGCAAATACCTTTCATAATATGGTTTAAAACACAATGGTTACAAATCAATTTTCATTTTCAATCTTTAACTCTACTATCAAGAGAATTCAAAAGATAGTTAAATACATAATGGTTATATATTTAATGGTTTTGTACAACTGAATATGTCATATGAGAAAACCGATGCATCGAGGGGAATACATTAAATGATTCCAAACCCATTTCATGAATTTATAAATCATTAATCATATATAAAATTATTGATTAAATTAAGAAAAAAAAATTTCATAACAAAAAAATTCCATATTGAATAATTAACATAGATCCATAAATAATTCATTAATGGAGGATAAGTAACATTAATTTTTTTTGACATAGATGATTTGAAATACCATTTAATGATCAGTAAAATTATTCTTAATGAAAATAGTTCTTAAACATTATAATGTTTCCCATATAAATTTAAAACAATGAATTATAAGATTCAAGAAGGAATACATTAAATAAAAATTTTAAATTCGATGAATATAAAATAATACATGATATAATGCATCAAATTTTGTATTGGATCCACGAAACCAAAAACGCAAGTTGATAAAATGGTTTTTCCCTTATGAAAGTAAACATAAGACAAGAATCCCTTACAACTTGAGAAAAATTTGAATCATAAGATTCATGAAAGAATAATATAAATGGAAAAATTTAATACCATGAAATAATAAAATTAATTATATAATATATCCAAAGTGGTAGTAGGTATACGAAAAAAAATAAATGGTGAATATGATATTTATTTCATAGATGTAAAAATTGAGATGAAAATACTTGACCTTAAGTCTAACTTGTAACATGTGTCTTTATCATCCTGAATAATAAAATTATTTTAACCAATTAAATAAATAATAAAATTTACTGTTTTATTATCAATTATAATTCACTTATTACAATGTTTAATAAAACTAGTTAAACAATTATGTTTACATCTAATGTTTTGAACAAATTCATTTCATGTGACAAAAATTCATTCGGTAGGTAAAATATAGAAAAAGGGTTAATTATATAAACATATACATAATAATAATCATGAAATAATTATAATATATAATAATTAATTATAAATTTAAAACCAATCATGAAATATGGTTATGAAAAAAGAACCAATGTTACAATCATAGAGATGGTAGGTCGTACGTATGCGTGAGTAACATTCCCATTTTCAATGATCATCGTAAAAAGATTGTTAATAACATTATGACATTGCATAATAATAAAAATATCATAACAAACTTATTATTTAATCATATATACTTATATATATAATTAT
Organism: Viscum album; assembly: GCA_963277665.1. NCBI lineage: Eukaryota > Viridiplantae > Streptophyta > Magnoliopsida > Santalales > Viscaceae > Viscum > Viscum album. The sequence goes on along the minus strand of OY728150.1, from coordinate 846,931,860 downwards.
TATGATGTAAAATGAATCACATCATGATGGGGAGGTGGTAGTCCACACGTCCACGAATAACGTAATCAATTTTGTGTGTGTCAGAAAAGGGTAAAAATGAAATTGATATATTATGATTACTAAAATGTAATTATTTAATGGATATCATATTTTTTTATTTTTTTTATTTATAATTAACTAAATTCATTCTCATTATATTCCATGTAATATGTTAATTTATCACATCGCTTTTGGGAGGTAGTAGTCCACACATCCAGAAAAGAAGTTATCATATTTAAACCAAATAGAACACATAAAGGTATGGGTTATATAAAAATTTAAAAAGTATAAATACAATATAAATATCATATTTATCATATTAAAATAGTGTTTCCTTCTTAATTCCAACCATGATTGGTGGTAAAGGAAAAATGAACAACCATTGTTTCTTGAGGTGGTAGTTCACCGCACAAGAATAGTAAGTTTGTTGCACAATTGATGGAAGTGTGTGTAGGTCAAGGTATAATCCTTAACACAAAATTTTTCATTTTATTTAGTAAACATATATTATTTTATAATTATATAAGATAAATAAATTATAGGGTGTAGAAAAAAATAAAACATAATTGCACGTTAGTGATTGCTACCTAATTTTCTGGTTACTCCTTTTGGTTTTCACCAGAGGGATTACTTGGTACTTTATAAAAATGTGATCCTTATATTATGATGGGATTGATTTCATGATATTATTTTAGAATATTTTAGGAAATCCAAATTACTTTAGAGGTGTGAATATCAGGGGGGGGTGAGTTTCTTATTATAGTGGAGGAGTAATGGCATTCTTATAGATTTGGTAAAAGGGAATTCCATCCACATTTTTCATGTGATAAAGTGACTTCAATAATGGTTAAAATAAGATAAAATATATTATATGGTATAAACATTTCGATAAAATATATTTGGTATAGGTTTCTTGGTCATTTTATCCCATGAGTTTAATTTTTTGTCCTTTATTAAGCTAATTTTCCTCTTAATCACTATAATTTATTTTAGTCACTTTCACTAATGTTTTTTGTCCGAAACTAAGGTGATACCATTAGAAATTATAAATTATTATGATTAAAAATATTTAATATGTTATCCATTATTCTAAAAACAATCGTAGAGAAAATTAATTTAAAATTAATACTGTAGACATGATGATAATGTAACTTTTTAAATTAATAATGATAAAATGTTTTATACATTTATATAACTAATTACAAAGTAAAAATGATTCCAAAAATTTAAATTATATTAATTTATGTATAATTTAATTTAAAAACATTAAAAAAATAAATAACATAATGTAACCTTATAAATAAATTAGATGAAAAAGTAGTTTTGTATTAAAATTCAATATTTTTCACTATTCATCAAAAAAAGAAACTTCCCAAAAAAATACCAAAAATCCACCCTATCCTAATATTGATGCTTCAATTTCAAATATTAAGTTTTTTTTAGTATTAGATTTATAAAAGTGTGAAAATATAGATTTATAATAGGTTTTCCATTAAATGGTAGTGAGACTTCTTTTATAAAAATATACAATTTTCTATATAATGTTGGGTTTGTTCTTATCTTACATCAATCAAATCTATTGGATATGTGTCAAAAGTATTTTATTGAATATATAATATATAAATTTAATTAAAATCATCCAAAAATTATAAATAATTTAAATTATTATGAAAGTTTTCATTTTTCACATATAAATAGTTTTTATAAAATGACTCCTTGTATATTCATTTAGTTTCTATATTAAATTATTAATAAATAGGAAAACAATGAATTAAACTATATGTTTTAATAATTTATTTAATCTTACTAATAAAATTCAATTAACCAACTAGTTTATATCTTATTATATTTTAAAAGATATTTCTAATAGTATATTATTGTTTGGTAAAACTCGGTATTTTAAGTTATGAAAGATGTTGAGGAAAGTAATTATTGCATGTAACACAAGATAAACATGGTGTTATATGTAGGACATCTAAACATTATGTTGTGTGTATCATAATATTAATTTTTTTGTCTAAATAAATATTTAATTAAAATTAAATTTATTTTAAAATGAAGATATTGCAATGTTTTATGGTGTTACAGGGTAGCTCGAAATCAAAATGTCGAATCAATTTTAATTTATAATGATCAACTAAAATCAAAGATAACATTGTTTATTGGAGGATTATACACAATATTATTAGTCTATCATAGGAACGTGATGAAGAAAATTAAGTGATCTTTTAAAAGTATGGATCTATAGTGAATAAATTTGAATATGGATTTGTTTTTTCATGATGAAAAAGATAACTGGTAATCTATTTTATGTTTGTATTAAATAAAATTCTTATTATTTAAGTATGAAATAAGATAAATATTTTTAATTTCGAAGGATTGGTTATTTAGAAAAAAATATAATGACCAAGCATATAAGATGAGATACTTTTATTTATGTTCCAATGATGAAATGAAATATGAATTGGTCATTCTAAACATACTAAAATGGAAATATTGTTAATTCATTACATAAGGTGGAATATATACAGTCAAATTATCCAATGTATCTTGTCAATTTGGAAATTTTTGGCCCTATGAGGATGTAATCAAAAAAGGGAGAAAAATATTTTATATCCTTTATTTATGAAATTACTCATATTACTTGCATTTTTATTACGATAAATAAATCTGGGGCTCTAATAATGTATATGAATTTATAAATAAGATAATAAAAGGAATGTGGTTTTCCTTTAAAGATGATTAATTTTGATAATGGAGATGAATATAAAATTGGAATATTTAATGATTATCTAGAGAGACATGATATCCACTGCGAGCATAGTGCACCCAACAAAAAAAATGGATTTTTAATTAAAGAATAAAATTTTAGTGAATATGGATCAAACTATCCTATCATAGCCTCATAAAAATTAATATTTTTTTTGAGAAAAGTGGTTGGTGCAATAGTTCACATTTAAAATCATTACTCATACAAGAAAAAATGATGTATGTCTATATATGAGATTAATTATAAGATGTCTCTATTTATGAAGTATCTATGAGGATTTGAAAGAATTTATGTGATTAGGGTTAAAAGCTGAAATAATGGGAAATTTAAGTAGAAAATTATGATATGATCATGTATCATCCAAATAGAAGAGGACATCATTATTACAAAAACGTTATAGGTATGATTCTTGATAAAATACTATTTTTCTTAATATTTTATTGATAATAAATTACACAATTTCCTCACTTTGTGTTATATATACACATTTATGAAACATTTAGGATTAGATCATTCATTTGAAAATTTGATGAAAGTACCAGTTTTACCCTTTTAAACTACCCTGTAATATTTTACACATAAATATTTTAATACAAATTATTTGAACTTAAAACTTTGTAACAATGTTCCTAACATAAGTTTCTACAAGTTTTATTCAGGACACTGGAGCTAAAAAGTGCATTTGGATGGATTAAATGGGCTATTAAGTCAATGGTGGGATGGACTCCCCAAAATGGACATAGGTTCTATATTTGGGACATAACTTCTTCATCCTTACTTAGATAAGGCCCAAAAATTGTGAGGAGATCGAGGATTCAATTAATCAAAAATCCTCATTCTGTAAGGAGAGCTGATTCATTTGTTTTGGTGGTCAAATTGTCTTGGAATATTGGATTAAAATATTTGGCTTAATTTCGCCATTCACACGTGAAACCACATGTAACCTAGCCTCCCCTCCACTCAATAAATTAGCGTTTTTCTCATTTTTGTGGGTTGGGACGTCCATTAATGGATTTTAGGCTGAGAGGAATTGGTTTCACCAAAATTATACATGCATTTTAAGAGGGGTAGCTCTTGAAGCAAAGATCCCCTCATTGAAGCCTTCTTCTCTTCATCATGTTGTAATGTTTTCATTTGTGTAATGAACTTCTTTGTTCTTCGTTTATTTATTTTCTTTTATTTTTTATTTTGTAAAAATTTCTTTATCTCTTAATATTCCTAATATGTTTGGAATCAATAGTGGAGAGTAGATTGGGTTCTACCATTTCAATCATTTTCTCATGCAAAACGTCTCCATGATGACCACACCGCCCATGGAAGAGTAGTTTTCTAATGATCGATCTACCTTCTTCCATCATTATTTAGTTATATTGAATCATTGAGATAATTTAATTCACACAATATGATCCATGAATTGTGTTCATAAATTATAATAAACTAATAAAGAAATTTAACAATTTACACAAAAACACGTGAGATCGAGGTTTTGTTTAAATTGTGAGAGCGCAAACTTAATCAGTAATACAATACCACACGGGATAAGTTTGTAGAGTGAAAATATATTCCCTAAACACAATTTATCCTCATTATATATAATTTAAATGTGCATCAATTTACCAATGACCATAATCTAACCATAGAATATCAATCCAGGTAGGGTGATACGATTGCATGTTCTGAAGTTATCCTAGAGTTAAATTCACTTCATCTTTGTTTTAATGTAAATTATCCTATGGTTGAGAATTTAAAAAATTAATGGATCATAATTAAGTGAATGTTAATTTAAATTATAATGATATATAATTGAGTGAAGAGGTATAGTTAGATCGATTACGCCTTTTATATGTTGTTTAAAAAAAACATCTTCCTGTTGTGTATTTTTAATCGAACATCATTTCAAAAATAAAAAAATGAAATCTTCTTCCATCAAACATATCCTAGTTTTATAAATTATAAACAAATCCCATCCTTAAAATTAGTTTTTTATTGTCTTTTATTTTATTTTTTGAATACATATAAGAAGTTGCTATAATTTTCTTCATCCTTTGAGAGACGTCCAAGGTTAGCCACTCTACTGCACCTAAGCAACCCTAATCCGAACATCATTCGAAAGCACCCACGAAAGAATCTTTATAATTGGTGCCATTTCTAGTGTGGAAAGTAATTTATTCAACCAATTAGAGATATTTATTTTATTTTTCATTTAATTCTTTTATTCTTCTCTTTCTTTCTGTTTCCACTTTCTCATGATTTTTTCTCTTACTCTCTTCTATTATTTTTATCGGACAAACTCAAACTTCTTTTCATTGTATTATGGTCCAAATTTCTTAATTTAATTTTTAACCTTCATTTATTTATGACACGAACTAATCCCAACAATCTCTTAGATCTAGACCCAGATATCGAAAAGGACCTTAGGGATCGAATCATACATTCTTAGTCTACAGGATGTTTTGACATTCAACAAGTATGAGAATTACTCCACTCCAAGAACACTAAAAATGGAAGAAATTCAAATTAAAACATAAAATAAGAACCAATGGCTGAAAATAATGTAAATGAACTTAATAGAACTATTTGAGAACTTTCTACACCTGATATTAAATATCAACCAAATTGTATTGCATACCCAAATCTTGAATTAGACTTTTAACTGAAATCCATATTAATTCACCTTCTTCCAAATTTTCATGGATAATCTAGTGAGGATACAAATAAACACCTTAAATAATTTAATGTGCAATTATAAACCTTAAAACCAAGAAATGTTTCAGAAGATCAAATCAAACAAAGAGCATTACCATTTTCACTTGATAAAGATATTAAAATTGAATGTATTATTTACAACCCGAAGATATAACTTGTTGGAATGATTTGAAACATCTATTGATGAAGATATTTTTACAGCATCAAGGACTAATTCCATTCGTATGGAGATCTCTTGGATAAAGAATGTCTAAGGGGAGTTAATGTATTTATACTAGGAGAAATTCAAGAAATTGGGTGCAAGCTGCCCATATCACTAAATTAGTGAGAAAATCCCCATCCAATACTTCTACGACGGACTCACACCTATAGAGAGAAGCATGGTTGATTCTATGTCTAGAGATGCATTATTGGACAAGACACCACAAGCTGCACATGCTTTTATTGACCAGATGGCCCAAAAATTCAACAATTTGGTGATCGAGGTACACCACTTGTAGGGGGAGTACATCATGTTAGTCCATATTCTCTTGAAAGTAATTTGGTTGATAACAAGTTGGAAGAATTGAAAACTATGGTGAGATAGATTTCTTAGGATCAAAATACATCCCAACCCCCTCCTTCAAGGCCTTGTGGCATCTTCACTGAGACAAGCCACCCAAATTACTGGTTCCCACAACTACAAGAGACAAGGGATTGCGCAGAAGTATTCCCGGGGAGACCATATCAGCAGAAACAATAGACATACACCCAAAAAAAGTTTGATTCATTTTCTACAACATACAACCATGTGTGAAAATATCAATCAGACATGGGGTATGGATCTAGACAATAAAAAATTCCCCATTTTCAACAAAACTTCCAATAGCCTCTTCATTACCAGCATGGTTTACAATAACCCCAAAAGAGATTTGAAACCCAAACACCAAAAAGCAAAAAAAGGGAATCTCCCATCCAAGGTAGATTCTGAAACTGTTGATCTTTTGAAACAAATTGTTCTTCATCAATAGAATGAGTTGAAGAGTCAAGGATCGGAGCTGAGGGAGTTCAAGACTCAAATGAGAAATATTTCCATAGCCTCCATGAACTCGAATGTAAGAATTCGGAAAATATACCATCTTAACCTACTCCAAATCCCAAGGGGAATGTCATTGACAACATATTGTGAAGTGGGAAGAAAACAACTGATACATCTGAACCTATCATTCCACCGGGATTTACATCAAATCTGGAGAAGCCTCATTACATACCAACTAATGATCAATCCTTTGAGAAAGATAGAGGTAATAAAAATATTTATGATATTCTTTCTAAAACCCTTCCATTTCCAAATAGAGTTGTACAAACAAATAATATGGCTGTAGAGGTGATGAAAAAAATGGTTTATATACATTCTAGCATGTGGATATCAACATCCATTTACTTGAAGCCATCAAGAAAATCCCAAGTTATACAAAATTATTAAAAGGAAATTGTAACAATTGAAGAGGGATCATGGAAAATGAGAGGATGAATCTTGGAAGGAATGTGTCAGCACTCATTACACCAAATCTGGCAATGCCGACCAAGTGCAAGGATCCATGGACATTCACCATCCCATGAACCATAGCGGAGTTTCACTTTTCTAATGCACTTTGTGATTTGGGAGATTCCATAAATGTGATGCCTCACTCTGTATTCTCTTCTTTGCATGTTGGTGAGTTTAATCCCATGAGAGTAGTGGTGCAGTTGGAAAATAGATCTATGATATATCCAGTTGGAGTTCTTGAGGATGTACTTGTCCGGGTAAGAGACATGATCTTTCTAGTAGATTTCTACATGCTTAACATGGAGAATGATCAGGTAAGTTCTCATGCCCCCATTATATTAGGTAGAACCTTCCTCAAACCTGAAAAAACAATCAAAAATGTTAACGAGGGTACACATTCCATTGAATTTGGGGATGAAGGTGTGATATTTAATGTTATGGATTCCATGAAGCACCCCTTAGAGGATCATTCTGCATTTTTTATCTCCCATTTTAATCCACCAAATAAAAACCCCATGGAATTTGATTGTTCTATTCTTTGGGAGATTTTGAGTATTGGGTCTAGTTTATTGTCTAGGAGTACTTCCACACATATTTCTAATGCACCAGACTCTCAAATTTGATTTTGACATGGAATCGTATTTTTATTTGGTAATGTGATCTCTAATTTTGACATGGCTGTTGAGTATGATGATGTATTTGATGCTTTATTCACTAATTTTGATGATGTAGATTCTGATACTGATGCTCTTTGTGAAAAAAGTTCAGTTCCTTCTAGGTCTATATCCCTACACCACCCCCCTAAACAGGAACTCAAGCCATTTACACCAAATCTCAAATACTTATACTTGTAAAGTGGTGATGAATTATCAATTATTATTGATAAAAATCTCCCTTTTGAACATGACGAGAAACTTTTTAATATTTTTTGGAGAACATCAGGGAAATTGGGTGGCCCTTGGCTGACATATCTGGTATTATCCCATCCATTTTCATGCATAAGATTCTTTTGGCAGGTGGGAATAAACTAGTTAGGTAGCCACAAAAGAGACTCAATCCAACACTTTTGGATGTTTTTAAAAAAGAGGATGAAAAATTTCTTGAGGAAGGTATAATTTATCCCATTTGAGATTCCCCATGGGTGAGTCCTATTCATGTTGTGCCATAACAAAGTGATGTTACAGTTGTAAAAAATGCTAAAGTGGAGTTAGTTCTAATGAGGGTACAAAATAGTTGTCTTCTGTGTATTGATTATAGGAAACTAAATCATTCTACTCGTAAAGACCATTTCCCCCTCCCATTTATTGATCAGATGCTTGAGAGACTAGCTGGGAAGAAACACTGTTATTTCTTGGATGGATTTTCTAGATTTTTTCAGGTTCGTATATCTCTGGAGGATCAGTAGAAGACTAAATTTACCTATCCATTTGGTATGTTTTCCTACAGAAGTATGCCATTTTGACTTTGTAATTCCCCAGGCACCTTCCACAGATGCATGGTGAGTATTTTTTTCTGATTTTATTGAGACATGCATGGAGGTATTTATGGATGATTTTACTATGTATGGGTGTTCATTTGATGATTATATCTCTAGCTTGTAAAAGGTTCTGAATCATTATATTGTGAAGAATATAGACTTAAACTTTGAAAAGTGTCATTTCATGGTAGATCATGAAATTGTTTTAGGGCATGAAGTGTCAAAACATGGGATAGAGATTGATAGATATAAGGTAGATATTATTTCATCCTTACCATATATTTAATTTGTGCATTATGTTAGATCTTTCACAGGGCATGTATGATTTTATCTACACTTCAACAAATATTTTAGTAATATTTCTCTTCTTATATCATGATTACATCAAAAGGATCTTGATTTTGTGTTTAATGATTCTTGTAGGACTTCCATGGATGAGCTAATGAATTGTATGACCACTCCACCAATCATACAACCCGAACAGTGGTAGATACCTTTTGAGATTATGTGTGGAGCCTCTAACTTCACATTTGGAGTTGTATTATCTTATAGGGTGGAGGGTCGTTCACATGTGATTTCCTATGCATCAAGGACACTAGATTCGGACCAATAAAACTACATATCCAAGCAAAAGAGTTTATTAATGTCATATTCACTTTAGATAAATTCCATTCATATATATTGGTCTCTAAATTAGTTTTTTTTCTGACCATACATCTTTGAGGTACCTCATGAAGAAGCCATATATAAAGCCCAAGCTAATCCGATGGATGCTCCTTCTTCAGGAATTTGACATTGAGATAAAGGACAAAAAGGGGTCAGAAAACCTGGTGGCAGAAAACTTGAGTATGCTTACTCACACACTAGTGGATGACACCTTGGATCAAGTACCACTTCGAGACACCTTCCCCAATGGGAATATTTATTCCATCTCAGGTATGCATCCTTGGTATGTGGATTTAATGAACTACCTTGTTGCATCTAAAATTCCTACAAATTTAAGGAAACATCATGTCCAAAAGTTAAATAGTGTGTATATATTTTATGTGTGGGGTTATCCATACTTATGGAACATGTGTAGTGACCACATTATTTGGAGTTCTGTTCCTAATACTGAGATTGAGTCTTTTCTGCAATTCTATTGTACACTTTCTTGTGGTGGACATTTTGGACCCCACTAGACATATAAGAATGTTTTTGACTCTGGATTATATTTTCCTAGATTATTTTATGATGTCCATGTGATTTGTAAGTCGTGCTTATGTTTCTAACACACATGAAGCATTTCTAGGAGACACGAGATATCCCAACAACCCATAATATTCTGTGAAATTTTTGATGTATGGGGAATTGATTTAATGGGTCCTTTTACTAGTTCATTTGGTTTCATATATATTTTGGTTGTCGTTGATTATGTGAGTAAATGGGTGGAGGCTAAGGCCACCAAGACTGATGATTCTCATGTCGTTGTGGACTTTGTCAAAACACATATTTTTCTGTAGGTTTGGAGTATCGAAGGCCATCATCAGTGACCAAGGGATTCACTTCTGGAATCAGAATTTGGCTTCCCTCTATTGGAAGTATGGGGTGACACACAAAACATCAACACCATACCACCCCCAAACAAATGACCAGGCGGAGGTTTCAAATCTCACGTTCAAACAGATTTTGGAGAAACCTATGCAGCCAAATTGGAAGGATTGTATCAATAGCTTGGATGATGAGCTATAGGAATATAGGACAACATACAATACTATAATAACTATGTCCCCATTTTGGATTGTTTTTGGGAAAGCGTGTCATCTCCCTATAGAATTTGAGCATTGATCTTATTGGGCTATAATGAAATGCAACATGGGTTTGGCCCAAGATGGAATCCAAAGGAAGATACAAATTCATGAGCTTGAGGAGAATCAATTATATTCATATGAGAACTCAAGTCTCTATAAGGAAATATAAAAATCAGATCGTGAGATAATTATCCAGAAAAAATAATTTCAAGTTGGAGAGAAAGTCTTGCTCTATAGTTCACGACTGAAGCTGATGCCTGATAAGTTGCGTTCCAGGTGGTTAGGTCCTTATGTCATGACTAATTTTTTTCCTTATAGTGCAGTTGAGAACACACTAGAGGACACTATAAGGAGCTTCACAGTCAATGTCCAACGTTTGAAGAAATACTTTAAGGGACTTACTACTGATGTAGTGGATTTCATCACACTACATAACCCCTTCATCACTTAAGCATATCAATTTGTTCCTAACCCTTTTACTTTTTTTATTCTTTGTCCTATTTAAAATTATACATTTCATGTGCATATATTATATAATGGGTTCACATTGAGGACAATGAAATATTTTATGTGTGGGGAGGGAACCTTTTAGTTTAATAAATTCAATTGTTTTCCGTGTTTCAATTATTTTTTAAAAAAATTGTTTTTTTTGAAATTTTGTGTATATTTTTCAGTTTTATGTGTGTTTTATAAAATTTTGGGGTGAAATTATTCTCCTAAACTTTATGAAATCCATATCAATAAGTGAAACAAATTTTCCCGTGAAATTGAGCTTAAATGAATACTGAAGATAACTTTTTTTCAAGTTCAACCCTTTAGTAATTTAATGAAAACTATTATGAATTTTGAATCCCATTCCACATCTCACTATCTTTATATTTGAATTCACTTTCCTATGAGGCTTCTGAGTCATTATTTCCATATTATTCACATACACCTCACTTCTTATGAGAACCAAACCATGCTTGATTTAACCAAAATTGTATTTATTCTAATCAAAATGTGAGGGTTTGAGGTACTGATGTTTTAAATGATTTAGATATTTATTTTGTATTTAAGACACTATTTTAAATAATCCTTTTTACAATGGACTACATTGGATGTTTAATCCATTTAGCCCTAAGATTCCATGAACATCCTGTTAGGTTAGCCACATTACAAGCCAATTTTCCCGATCCAACCAACTCTTGAAGTGAAATTGCATAATCTAGTTGAACATAAGGGTGGGGGAAGCTGTCTTGTGTTGTGCTACCACATTTTGTGATACTTTGGTTGGAAAATTAAATTCTGAATAGATGTGTTTGTTACAGAAGAAAATAATTATATTGAAAGTTGTTCTTTTTCTCTATATCTTTAATTATAAATGAAGTTGTTCCTTTCTGGAGCTTTTAATAGAGGAATAAATTTGTGCCTATCTGGAGCTTTAAAGAAAATAATTTTGGAGAAGATTGATATTTTTATTTTTGAAATGTTTATTTGTGTGAACATTAATTTATTTCTAATTATTATGAACATGAATTGATTCTATGGGTATTTAGGAGGAGACATTATTTAAGTTAAAATTAGATTAATGCAATTTTGCTTCAAAAAGAGTGAAGCACCGCTCATTTAGCCTCTGAATATTTCACATCTTAATCCTAAAAACCGAAAGCCACAAAACAAACCTGAAAATTCCTCAAGATCACGATATTTCATTGACTCATATTGGGTGGAAATTTAGGAATTTATCAATCCTATGGAGACCCTTGTATGAGTTTGGATAAGAAAGACATTGCTAGAAAATTGACATTTGTGTGATAAGAGAAAATTCTAGCGAGGTAAGTGTTTTGTGCATGCGAGGATAAATGATGTGGAAATATATTGACTAATATTAATGGGGAAGTTGAAATAATATTTTTTTATGAGGCATGACAACTTTTTGTCTTGCTGTGTAATTTTTGGATTTCAAGGATATGTGTTTTAAAATTTATTTTGATTTGTTACTGATGTTTACATATATGAGGTTTTCCCCAGGAGTGAAAAAAGGTAATTGTGGGGGAGTTGATAAAACACTATTTTTTTTGACTATTTTATTGATAACAAAAAAATAATTATTTCCTCACATTGTGATAAATATATTAATTTATGAAACAATTTGGATTCGATCATTCAATTGAAAATTTGATGAAAATTCCAGTTTTACCCTTTTAAACTGTAGTTTAGTATTTCACAAAAAAATATGTTAATATGAATTATTTGAACTCAAACATTTGTAACAGTGTTCCTAACTTAACTTTCTATAACTTTTATTCAATAAACTAGAGCTAGGAGTTCATTTGGATGGAGTAAGTGGTCCATTAAATTAATGGTGGGCTGGAATCGACAGAATGGACATGGGTTCTATATTTGGGCCATAATGTCTTTATCTATGCCTGTATTTGGCCTGAATTTTGAGTGGTGATCGAGGATTGCATTTCTCAGAAATAATCCTTTTGGAAGGGATGCTGATTCACACGTTTTGGTGGTAAAATGGGTAGTGAAATTTGAATTAAAATATTTGGACAAATTTCCCCATTCACACTTGAAACCATTTGTAACCTAGTCTCTCCTACACTATAAAAATTAGCGTTTTATTCTCATTTGGAGGGGTTGGGACGTGAATTAGGAGATTGGTGGCAGAGGATAATTGATTTCACCCAAATTCTCCAACCATTGTAAGAGGGGTAGCTCTTGAAGAAAAGATCCCCTCATCGAAGCCTTCTTCTCTTCATCATGTTGTAATGTTTTCATTTGTTTAATAAACATATATGTTATTATTTTATTTCTTCCCTTTTATTCTATTTGGTTAAAATATCTTATCCTATTAATCTTCCTAATTGGGTTGGAATCAAGAGTGGTGACTAGATTGGGTTATACCCTTTCAATCATTTGCTCATGAAAAAAGTCTCCACAATGACCACACCGCCCATGGAAGATAAGTTTTATAGTGATTGATCTATCTTATACCCTCTTCATTTAATTATTTTTAATCACTGATCTACTATAATTTACATAATATGATCCATGAATTGTGTTTTTAAATTATAAGAAACTATGAAAACAATTGAACAATTAACATAAAAACACACGAGGTCGAGGTTTTGTTTTAATTGTTAGAGCGCAAACTTAGTTGGTAATACAAGACCACACGGGATAAGTTTGGAGAGGTAAAATATATTCTGTAAACACAATTCATCCTCATTATTTAGAATTGAAATGATCCTTAATTTACCACATACCATAATTTAACCTTAAAACATATAGCATCCTGCCTTTTTATCACATAAACTTTCATTACATTACACCAAACTGAGGATCTTTAAGGTTTAGTGTCTTGGAAACCAGGAACATAAAACATGAAAACATAAAACATTTTCTTAAACACTTGAAAGGCTTCTCCTCATGTTCATCCTAGGTTCATTACGGTATCTCATAACCTGGGAATATACATCAAAAGAAAGGGTGAGCAGAAGGTCAAGTAAGAAAAATAAGAGAAACATTTTACATGTGATCTTGAGATACTTCAAATAAGGACATGAGAAGAACTTTAAGGCATGAGAAAGAAATAATGAGATACATCATAATAAAAATTACATTTTTCATAACTTGAAGATGTGGCTGCAACATTTAATATTGACAATCATGAACATATCACCAAGTTCAATCCCCAAGGTGTCGTTAAAAATTACCAAGGTTATTCACCATGGCATCGTTAAAAAATGGTTATCTCTAGAGATTAAGTCTTTACCCAATGCATTAGAGCGCTATCTGGGCGCACCCTTAAACTGTAATCTCTTCTGGTTACATCATTATCCAATGCAATGGGGCGCTATCAAGGTGCACCCTTAAATTTTCCTTTATTATCATCTGAGACACATATATAATCATCAATAATTTCATAAACAACCCATATAGAATAAAAGAAATGTGTTTCATTCCATAATCATAACGTTTTAAAAACTGTTTTACAGACATGATCTTTATGTCACTTTAAACCCACAGAAAGGGAAAGAGGGTTTCATGTATGTAAATCCCAGAATTTAAAATAGAACATTTTGATATATATGTGAATACCCCTGTAGAAATAAGAGCTTTGAGTATTCACTTTATAACATAAAATAATTTTTAGAAAAGGGAGAGAGGCACTTTGAGATGAAAATTCTGCAGTATAACGGCTGTGTTACAAGGTTTTAGAAAACATTGAGAAGAGGGGGGACATGGGTCAAACATTCATAAATGACCCATCAAACAGTAGAGGGACAAAATATAATGGATTTAAGAACATGGTAATGAAATTTGAAAATATACCATATTAAATGAAGAATATTAAAAGAAGACAAAAATAAGATTTCTTTTGTGAGAATTCGGCAGCCTAACGGCGTCACTTAAACTTCAAAAAAAAAATGAATTGACAAGGTCAAATAGGGTCTCTAATCATATGAATATAAGAGTCTAGTATGATAGATATAGAGATCATACCCCAACATAATATAAAGGAACTTGAAAGACTTGACATGAAAGTAGAACTTTGAAAAAGAGAAAGGTGAAAGAATCCCTAAACAATTCGGTAGCCTAACGGCGCCACTTAAAACTTCAAAAAAAAACATGAATTGACAAGGTCAAATATGGTCTCTCATCATATGAACATAAGATTCCAGTATGATATATATAGATATCATACCCCAACATAATAGAAAGGAACTTGAAAGACTTGACATGAAAGTAGAACTTCAAAACGAGAAGGGTGAAGAACCACTTAAAAATTCGGCAACCTAATGGCACCACTTAAAACATCAAAATATTGAATTGAAGAGATCAAAAGGGGTATCTCATAATATGTTCATAAAAGATTAGTATGATAGATATAGAGATCATACCCCAACATAACAAAAAGGAACATGAAAGAATTGACATGAAAGTAGAACTTCAAAACGAGAAGGGTGAAGAACCACTTAAAAATTCAGCAGCCTAACGGGGCCACTTAAAACATCAAAATACTGAATTGAAGAGATAAAATGGGGTCTCTCATAATATGATCATAAAAGATCAGTATGATAAATTTATAGATCATAAACCAACATAATAAAAAGGAAATTGAAAGACTTGACAAGAAAATAGATCTTGAAAATGAGAAGGGAGAAAGAATCTGTTACAAAAATTTCGGCAGCCTAACAGCGCCACTTAAAACTTCATAAAACGAAATAATGAGAGTAAGAGGGGATCTATCATTATGTGAACATGAAAAGGGAAGTAAGAGGAGTATAAAATAACACCCTTTAACATAATAACATGGATCATAAAAGAAATTACATAAAAGAGATTTCTTGAAAAGAAAGAGAGAGATCGGATCCCTTACCTTAAAACGTAACTCTTAAAACTCAAAGGTTTGGACCTTGAGGGATTGGGGGCACCTTGGGAGGAATCCTTGGGAGGTAATGAGAACAGAACATCGTTGGGGGATAGTTGGGAGTAAAAACTAAAGGAGGAAAGGGTCGGTATTTATAGGGAAAGTGTGAGGACAAGGCATTAATGGCCAAGGGACACCTCGCATGTGCTTTTCTCAAAACCATGTGATCTCCCTTGGAATTTACCATGGAGTTAGGCCACATGGGACCCCCAAAACAATAATTCACCACCCTTGTCCGGACAATCCTTAAAATATCTCATGACATCATCATGACACAGTTATGAGGTCATTAAACATACCGAAACGCTAAAACTGCATTTTTACTATTCACTGAAAATTTAACTTTCTCAGAAAGATCCCAAAATTTCTCCTTAACCAAATATCAATGATCTGATTTCAAAAATGAACTCCATTTTACAAAAATAATTTTGTAAATATTTTTAGTTTATTTTTTTAAATAAATACACTATTCACCGAAAATTCATTTTTTTAGAAAAATCCCCAAAGATTACCTTAACATAATATCGATGCTCTGAGTTCAAAAATGAAATCCATTTTATAAAAATAATTTTCTAAATATTTTTAATTTAATTTTTAATTAAAAACACTATTCACCCGAAAAAACTAATACTTGAATAATAATTTATGAAACCGTTTTTAACCATTTTATTGAATCACATTACTTAATCAAGGTGCCTAGATTATTTTAAAACATTCTTTAAGTGAAATTACTAATCCATTTGGTCACATTACTAATCCTAAGCATAAAATCACTATTCATAATTTACTATTCATAAAAAATTATGTTGATCTTATTAGACTCTAAATTCCGTACTGAATATAATTTTAGAAGACCATTTTTTGAAAGTCATTACACATTTTTATTTATTTAAGGTTTACATAAACATTTTTAAAATATCATTTCTCTAAAATTCATCAAAAATATGCATACTATATTTATCCGATCATTTAAAAATTCATAAACATCATCATAAGAAGAAATCCCAATTTTTATTTGAAACAAAGGATTACACAAGGCAGTTACGGTCTCCTTACATAACCCCTTATCACACCAGCATAAGACCTAAGTGTAAGGTGTGCTAAGGTGAGAGAATCCAAGGGAGGCTCGGCCAACATCGCATGAGTAGTAATTTATATCAGTTTGAAATTCTCACGAAGGCGATTCCGTTCTAGATTCACACGATGAAGTTCGACTTGATTTTGGTCTAGAGCAAAGCCCAGTGGTGCTACCTCCTTCCCAAGTTCTGTTAGATGGGCTTCGATTGGTCCAAGACTACTGGGTGAGGCCATCAAATCTTCTTTCTATAACAATTAACCAAGATTACTTATATTTAGAGACAATAATCAAAATGTTTAGTTTCCAGCGGTCATATTGACCAATGGTCATATAATAGTCAAAACCCAATGGTATCATTTTAATTATACTCATGTTATCAAATGAAACATTTTTTTTGAGTATAAAAATAAAATAAAATTACACATAAAATTAGGGAACAATATTTATTCCAAATTTCCGGTCGTTACAATCTTCCCCCCTTAAGAAATTGCGTCCTTGCAATTTTTAAAATTAGGTTTCGAAATTTCATTGAAAGTCCCATATCGGAAAATGAGTCGGTAAATCTATTACTTTAAAAGAAAGAAAGGGAAGTACGAAGGTCACCCAAGTTAGCCCACACTAGGATTCCATGTAGGAAAACATGGACATGGAAGAAAAACAAAGGGTCAAGTTCTGAGGGAGAGTGATAGAGAACATGATTAGGAGAATGTTAACCATAAGAAAATCCCAAACTTATGATGTGTGTAAACGGTCATTGATTACCTAGTAGGAAACGTAAACCAACAACCTTTTTGTTTTATGTTCCTTTTCATAATTTTGAGGAATTCATTTACTACATAGAACAAAAACATAAGAAAATATACCTACCTTCATGTAGAGTTTCATCCTTTAATAAGTTTCTACCAAAACTAATCTTTTCTCCAAATGATGAGCATTCAAAACTACTTGGTCTCATCAAAACACAAGAATCATGTTCTAGAGAATCAAATAATCCACAAAATATTAACTATCTATTTCTTCTATCTTTAAACATTATCCCAAAAATAGAAAGGTTATGGTAAAACAACTCTTCAAAAAGAAAGAATCCCATAGGAATGGAAACTACTTTTAAATCTTCAATGTTTCATGGTACTACCCAAAGTTCATCATAGACCATTCCATAAATAACGGTCCTTAAAATTCCTCAAAATAAACCAAACTAAGATTGAAACCCAAATAAAAGAATGATTGATAACATAGTCTTCCAAAAATAAACTTCATTGTTCATCTCCAAACAACATCAACCACTCCTAACATATTATAACAAAAGTATCTAACCTAAACATATTTTACCCAATATAGGTTAATCATTCCCATAAGTAACCTAAATTACTATCATCCCACCTTAAATTCATCGATTCTTCAAAATATAAGTCAAACTTACTCCTCAATGAAAATACCATAGTAATCTATTTACCTCGATCATATAGGGTCCCCAAAATAGTGAACGTCTTCCAAAATAATAATCATCTTTTAATCTCGTAATCATCTTTGTTGTATTAATATGGAAATCGTAGCATTTCCTATCACATTGGTTGTTGGGACATGTTCTTCCATTTCCCTCCATTAACTAAGAAAAGAAACTATAATTAGGGGCTTAAATACTTAGCCAACAATCATGAAAAGAAACTTAAAGCATACAAGGATAACTTGTAGAAGAAAATTATACCCTAACTTGTGATCCCCTAGGTTCCCATCTAGGTTATCCATGATCATATATTCTTATGTGAACCTTTATTTTATTTTATCTTTGTTCCTTTAACAATGGTTCATACTAAGCTTATGAATTTACCAGAGTATATCCCCTGGGAGTGTCGTAACCAAGAGTGCAGCAAGGCCCGTTGTCGTGTACCAGTTCCCGTTCGAGTCTAGCTCAAAGCGGTGTTTTCAGGTTTTACCCCTATGTACATCTATGCCAGATCCACCTCTACCTGCTCGTATCCAGACAGGGATGTATTTTCTTGGAAACCCCTTACTCAATACTCACCAAAATACCAGGAAGATTTCCTATAATTAAACATTTCTATAGGGTTTTTCCTAGAGTTTTTATATCCAAATTTCCACAAATAACTAAACCATCCTTTGATACCAACTATAGAATCCTGCCTTTTTATCACATAAACTTTCATTAAATTACACAAAACTAAGGATATTTAAGGTTTAGTGTCTTGGAAACCAGGAACATAAAACATGAAAACATAAAACATTCTTCTTAAACACTTGAAAGTCTTCTCCTCATGTTCATCCTAGGTTCATTACTGCATCTCATAACCTGGGAATATACATCAAAAGAAAGGGTGAGCAGAAGGCCCAGTAAGGAAAATAAGAGAAACATTTTACATGTGATCTTGAGATACTTCAAATAAGGAAATGAGAAGAACTTTAAGGCATGAGAAAGAAATAATGAGATACATCATAATAAAAATAACATTTTTCATAACATGAAGATGTGGATAAAACATTTAATATTGACAATCATGAACATATCACCAAGGTACATCCCCAAGGTGTCGTTAAAAATTACCAAGGTTATTCACCATGGAGTCGTTAAAAAATGGTCATCTCTAGAGATTAAGTCTTTACCCAATGCATTAGAGCGCTATTTGGGCGCACCCTTAAACTGTAATCTCTTGTGGTTACATCATTATCCAATGCAATGGGGCGCTATCAGGGCGCACCCTTAAGTTTTCCTTTATTATCATGTGAGCCATATATATAATCATCAATCATTTCATAAACTACCCATATAGAATAAAAGAAATGTGTTTCATTCCATAATCATAACGTTTTAAAAACTGTTTTAAAGACATGATCTTTATGTCACTTTAAACCCACGGAAAGGGAAAGAGGGATTCATGTATGCAAATCCCAGAATTTAAAATAGAAAATTTTGATATATATGTTAATACCCCTATATAAATAATAACTTTGAGTATTCACTTTATAACATAAAATAATTTTTAGAAAAGAGAGAGAGGCACTTTGAGACGAAAATTCTGCAGCATAACAGCTATGTTACAAGGTTTTAGAAAACATTGAGAAGAGAGGGGACATGGGTCAAACATTCATAAATGACCCATAAAATAGTAGAGGGACAAAATATAAGGGATTTAAGAACATGGTAATGAAATTTGAAAATATACCATATGAAATGAAGAATATTAAAGGAAGACAAAAATAAGATTTCTTTTGTGAGAATTCGGCAACCTAACGGCGTCACTTAAACTTCAACAAAAATGAATTGACAAGGTCAAATAGGATCTCTCATCATATAAAAATAAGATTACAGTATGATATATATAAAGATCATACCCCAACATAATCGAAAGGAACTTGAATGACTTGACATGAAAGTAGAACTTTGAAAAGGAGAAGGGTGAAAAAATCCCTCAAAAATTCGGCAGCTTAACGACGCCACTTAATACAAAAAAAACATGAATTGACAAGGTCAAATAGGGTATCTCATCATATAAACATAAGAGTCCATTATTATAGATATAGAGATCATACCCCAAAATAATATAAAGTAACTTGAAAGACTTGACATGAAAGTAGATATTTGAAAAAGAGAAAGGTGAAAGAATCCCTCAAAAATTCGGCAGCCTAACGGCGCCACTTAAAACATCAAAAAAAAATGAATTGACAAGGTCAAATAGGTTATCTCATCATATGAACATAAGAGTCCAGTATGATAGATATAGAGATTATACCCCAACATAATAGAAAGGAACATGAAATACTTGACATGAAAGTAGAACTTCAAAACGAGAAGGGTGAAGAACCACTTAAAAATTCGGCAGCCTAATGGCGCCACTTAAAACTTCAAAATACTGAATTGAAGAGATCAAATGGGGTCGCTCATAATATGGTCATAAAAGATCAGTATGATAGATATAGAGATCATACCCCAACATAATAAAAAGGAACTTGAAAGAATTGACATGAAAGTAGAACTTCAAAACGAGAAGGGTGAAGAACCACTTAAAAATTCAGCAGCCTAAAGACGCCACTTAAAACATCAAAATACTGAATTGAAGAGATAAAATGGGGTCTCTAATAATATGATCATAAAATATCAGTATGATAAATTTAGATATCATACCCCAACATAATAAAAAGGAACTTGAAAGACTTGACAAGAAAATAGATCTTGAAAATGAGAAGGGAGATAGAATCTGTTACAAAAATTTCGGCAGCCTAACAGCGCCACTTAAAACTTCATAAAACGAAATAATGAGAGTAAGAGGGGATCTATCATTATGTGAAAATGAAAAGGGCAGTAAGAGGAGTATAAAATAACACCCTTTAACATAATAACATGGATCATAAAAGAAATTACATAAAAGAGATTTCATGAAAAGAAAGAGAGAGATCAGATCCCTTACCTTAAAAAATAACTCTTAAAACTCAAAGGTTTGGACCTTGAGGGCTTGGGGGAACCTTGGGAGGACTCCTTGGGAGGTAAGGAGGCCAGGACGTTGATGGGGAAGAGTTTGGAGTGAAAACTAAAGGAGGAAAGGGTGGGTATTTATAGGGAAAGTGAGGGGACAAGGCATTAATGGCCAAGGGACACCTCACATGTGCTTTTCTCAAAACCATGTGCTCTCCCTTGGAATTTACCATGGAGTTAGGCCACATGGCGCCCCCAAAACAATACTTCACCACCCTTGGCCGGAAAAACCTTAAAATATATCATGACATCATCATGACACAGTTAAGATGTCATTAAATATACCGAAACCCTAAAACTGCATTTTTACTATTCACTGAAAATTTAACTTTCTAAGAAAGATCCCAAAATTTCACCTTAACCAAATATCAATGCTCTGATTTCAAACATGAACTCCATTTTATAAAAATAATTTTCTAAATATTTTTAATTTATTTTTTTAAATAAATACACTATTCACCGAAAAATCATTTTTTTAGAAAAATCCTCAAAGATTACCTTAACATAATATCGATGCTCTGAGTTCAAAAATGAAATCCATTTTATAAAAATAATTTTCTAAATATTTTTAATTTAATATTTAATTAAAAAACACTATTCACTCGAAAAAACTAATACTTGAATACTAATTTTTGAAACCATTTTTTAACCATTTTATTGAATCACATTACTTAATCAAGGTGCCTAGATTATTTTAAAACTCTCTTTAAGTGAAATTACTAATCCATTTGGTCACATTAATAATCCTAAGCATAAAATCACTATTCATAATTTACTATTCATCAAAAATTAAGTTGATCTTATTAGACTCTAAATTCCGTACTGAACATAATTTTAGAAGACCAATTTTTGAAAATCATTACACATTTTTATTTATTTAAGGTTTACATAAACTTTTTTAAAATATAATTTCTCTAAAATTCATCAAAAATATGAATACTATATTTATCCGATTATTTAAAAATTCATAAACCTCATCATAAGAAGAAATCCCAATTTTTATTTAAAACAATGGATTACACAAGGCAGTTACGGTCTCCTTACATAGCCCCTTATCACACCAGCATAGGACCTAAGTGTAGGGTGTGCTAAGGTGAGAGAATCTGAGGGAGGCTCAGACAACATCACATGAGTAGTAATTTCTATCAGTTTGAACTTCTCACGAAGGAAATTCCATTCTAGCTTCACACGATGAAGTTCGGCTTGGGTTTGGTCCAGAGAAAAGCCCAGTGGTGCTACCTCCTTCCCATGTTCTGTTAGATGGGCTTTGATTGGTCCAAGACTACTGGGTGAGGCCATCAAATCTTCTTTCTATAATAATTAACCAAGATTACTTATATTTAGAGATAATAATCAAAACGTTTAGTTTCCAGCGGTCATATTGACCAATGGTCATATAATAGTCAAAACTCAATGGTCTCATTTTAATTATACTCATGTTATCAAATGAAACATTTATGTTGAGTATAAAAATAAAATAAAATAACACATAAAATTAGAAAACAATATTTATTCAAAATTTCGGGTCGTTACAAAACATCAATCAAACTAGGGTGCTGCGATTGCATGTTCTGAAGTTACCCTAGGGTTAAATTCACTTCATCATTGTGGTAAAGTTAATTCTCATAGGGTTCGGGATTTAAAAAATAATCGGATAATAAGTTATTGAATTTTAATTTAAATGATAATGATAAATAATTGAGTGAAAAGGTATAGTTAGATCTATTAATCCTTTTAAATGATGTCTAAAAACACCTTCTTGTTGTGTTTTTTAATCGAACATTATTTGAAAAATAAAAACCAAAAAAAGCAATATTCTTCCAGAAAACTTCTCCTAGTTTTATAAATGATAAAAAACCACCATCCTTAAATTTAGTGTTTTTATTTTATTTCATTGTATTTTTAGTAAACATTTAAGAATTTTTTATAATTGGCTTCCTCATTTGAAAGAAGACCTTTGTTAGCTACATTGTTGCACCTAAGTAACCCAAAACCGAACATCATTAGAAAGCACCCACAACAACATCTTTCAATTTTTGACACTAATAAAGTGATGGTGTTGGAATAAAAAATAAAATATCACAAATTTCATGAAACAAGTTCCAAAAGTTATTATAAATCCATTTTTGATAAATAATCATAAATTTGTTTGGAAAATGGTGAAAGTTATGGAGGTGTTCATATTGAAGATGATGATTTAGAAAAATCTAGTGATTTGAAGCAACCATACTCATCAAATCGAAGTCTGAGCGGATATGTGAAGTTCTTAAACATACTTTGAGATTAAAGAAAAAATATTCAAACAAATATAACATTCAGGACAATATCACACAATTCTGTTTTTTTACTTGTTTAACTAGGATATATTGAAGAAGATCTAGAACATAAACAGTGGGAAGGTTCCATGAATGATAAATTATACAGCATAGAGAAGAATACGACTTGGGAGTTGGTACCAAAGCCTAAAAATGGGAATATTATTGGAAAATAATGGGATTTTCAAAACATGTTGAATGAAAAGGGTTAAGTAACGAGATAAAAATAAGGACATTTGTTTAAAGGGTATGATTTGGTAGAAGGAATAGATTTCTATGAGTCCCTTATACTAGTGTAAAGTCTAGAAACTATTAAAATTTATCAATCCCTTATTAAAAAAATATAAGATATTTGAAATGGATGTCATGTCCTCCTTAAACAATGGTTAATTGGAAGAAGTGGTTTATATTAAATAACCTTGAGGATTTACTCTTTTTGAAGAATTGTATTATATTTTCATGTTTAATAAAGAATATATGGGTTTAAAAAAGCTCCAAGATTATGGAATTCTAATATAAATACCTATTCTAAGAAATTAAAATTTAAGAAATAATGAATGAATAATATACTCTACATCATTTATAATAAAGAGGTATCTCTCATTGTTATTATTTATATATGAACTATTATATTTACTATAAATGAGGAAATATTTTTTTTGAATTTTCTTTAGAGATTAATATGTTATTTATAATATCTATTATTAGTGATAATACCCTCATGATTTGTGTAGGAACATGGGGGGTGTGAATCATTTTTTGATGAATTTTTAAAAAATAAATACATATTCTTTAAATATTTTACCCCCTTTTAATTTAACCATTCTTATTGGTCAGTGTACTTAGATATAATTTATACTAACCCAATAAATAACACCATATTCAATGAGTGTAGTAATAATATATTGATAATACGTTGATTACAAAGTTCACCCATCAAGACCTACAACTTAACTATAATAATTATTCACTCCAATTAGGGATTATACACTATAAAAAATGGTGACTACAATGGTTGTTGCTTCTGACACGTGTATCATGTCTCAAAGTGTATAAACTTGATCATGTCTCAAAAAAATACTCTTAAAACAAATTCTCACTATAGTCACATAGTCATATTTTTTTTTCCTTACACCCCTTGAGTTCTATAGGTTATATTGATTCACATAATTCATATGAAATTGTTTCCTTAAAACTTGTTCTTGGAATTTAATCATCAGATCTATAAAGAAGAATTATATATCAATATGATAGATATCACTACCCTATGTAATTGATACATTTAAATCTAATAACCCTCCAAGAATACACTACAACATAATCAATTATAATTAATTGGATTTATGGGATTTTATAAAATATTTTCATCTAGAAATATCATATTTCAAACTCTAAAAGGATTAATACACTGATATTAATGATAGTAAAACCAATCAGTCATTAACTATTATTTAATCCAATAAATACATCATATCACTCATATGATATCATTATGATGATCAATATATTATTCTTATTCATATTACATACAAAAAAATATTCATTAAAATGTTCTATTGAATCATCATTCTTTACCTTTGAAATTTATATGTTCTTTTTCTCATATGAAACCATTGAAATAAAGTTCCCAAATACCACTCCTCCCACTCTCGAAAATTTTCTTATTAACATGGTATCCAAGAAATAATATTTTATATAAATTAAATATATTATATCTATATTTGATTATATTCCTATGATCCTCCCCACTTTTTATCACATTCAAGAACATGGATGCATCTGATGCAATTTATTTCATAATAATTACCATAAATATAGAACTTAAAATACAAACATTTGAAATTCTCAAAATACCAAATAGTGATCTTCAATAACTCCCATCATACTCATCATCCACAAATAAAACATCGATCACAGCTCTTATATGCTTCATGATTTTTTGATCATGTTAGAACAACTCAAGTATCTTCTTGATTTATTGTCCTCATAAAATTAAATATCCATAATACTAAAAAATTACCATTACATTGGTTGGTATGGATTAGCTTACCATTATGTGAATGACCAATGTCCTTTACATGGATGTATTTTTTCTTTACATATATTAAAATTACCCTTTCATAGATATAGAACTCCCAAAAACCTTTATATATATATGTATATATATATTTCCTTTATGTATCTCATTACACTTGAAATTAATCTTTAAAAATATGACTAATTTAATTTAGGTGGGTTCTTGAATTTTAAGGTTATGTTAATGAAACTCAATGATGACTTTTTATGCATCTAAAGGACACTTAATTTCATATTTATTTGATGAATTATTCTTACAAAGTCATTTCATGAATAATTAAACTAGGGTTCAAATCCATTTTCGTAGAAATAATTTATATTGAGTATATAAGTAATTAAATTTTAAAAAAATATTATGATCATTCTAAATATGTTTTTAAAAGAAATACGATTTATAAGAACGCTAGAATACTCACTCTTTGGGATTCCCAAAATCCTTACGTCCAAATCTACTACTCATAAACACATAAATTACATTACTTACTTGATACTAGTAGTAAAATCCTAGATAAAACCAACCCCAATTAAGAAACTAAACCAATTATTTCATCTCTTACAATAAAAAACATTTTATCTTTAGAGATTTATAGAATTAGGACACGACATATGTTTATAAATACCATATTATTTGTATCAAATGAATAATTATACCATATATTCAAAACTACTTAATTCATTAGAAGTCACCAATGTCTTTCATAAATTCATTCACACATGGTAAACTTTAGAAATTTTAACATGTACATTTTTAATCCATAAACTAGGGAAAAGGAAAACATAAAAATAGATGGGATCAAATTCCCATTAAGGGTTACATATAACTGAAACAATAATGGAATAAAATGAGATAAATATTATAGCTGGAATATGTAAAAAATGTGAATCTATAATCAACCTAAAACTGCGATATTTTTATATACTTGAAGATAAATTAAAATAAGGATATTAATAATATTTATCTCATACTAATGGATTGCCAAATATCAGACATCAAAAACATGTTGTTAATTCCTTATTCCAAAGAAAACTATTTGTTTCAAGACTACAGTCAATAAATCCTATTTTCAATTATTTATGCCATGATAACATCCGACTATGGATTGAGGCATTCACCAAAACCCAACATGTTTTTTCTCATGGGACATGTCAATGCATCAAGGGGATATATAATGTTGGGTCCAACCATCACTTGTTTTAGTATAATGAATTCACTATAAGAGAATATGAACAAACAATGCATAATAAGACTTGGAAATAATTGTCCATATTGAAATAATAACATACAGAATGGCAATACATTTCTCCATTTCAATAAAATATCCTTCTTTCTAGGTTTACATCATCCAATATAAAAAATGGAAAATGTGATTTTAACACCATATATAGAAATGAGTATATACTTAACTCCAAACTTGTACAAGAATGATCATAATACAACTAGAGGAAGAATGTGGATGGTTTAAAAAGAACATATCTCTATTATTAAAAAGGAAACATAGATGGATAATGAAATTGATGAAAATAATGGTTGTAAAATAATTCTTGAACTATACCACACAAGATGGGATCATGAATTGAGTTCTTTAAAATCATGAATTTAGTCCCCTAATATAAATATTATTATAAAAATTGAATCATAAACACTATTAGGGGAAAAATTGAAATTTAAAGGGTAAATGGAAGAGAAAACTTAAAAGATCATTTATAGATTTTTTTTTACAATTATGGTATAGAAGAAGTTATATGCCAATTAAAAGATAATTTTCTAAAAGTTTGA
Organism: Viscum album; assembly: GCA_963277665.1. Taxonomy (NCBI): domain Eukaryota; kingdom Viridiplantae; phylum Streptophyta; class Magnoliopsida; order Santalales; family Viscaceae; genus Viscum; species Viscum album. Next base: position 846,904,390 of record OY728150.1, on the reverse strand, counting down.
TAGAATAATTATTGAACAATATCAATTTTCAAATAATATATAATAATTGAGCCTTGAAAATGGAATAATGTATTATATAGGGAATGTGGATACTATACATTTGAATATAAAACTGACATTTTGAGTACTTGAAATTGCCTTTGTTAAAAACCCACATTGTAAAAAAGGTGATAAAACTGTCTTTCTATAAAAAAATATTTTTTTAAAAGTGGATAATAAAATATCATATAATAAAATATTATGGTGGGAGAACCCTATAATGGAAAATTTGATCATGATAAGACATTATAACTCAAATAAGGGTATTTGAGTTACAAAAAATATGTACTTATGGGTAATCAATTGTGTCGATAGACATTTAAATAAGTGAACATTATTTCACTAGTAAATACAATGAAATATAATTAAAATATCTTTTCAAGGATTTAAAATCCATAGAACACCATATAAAGGGATAATGGGGAATAAAATATATCATGTCTCAAAAAACAATTAATAAGATAAAAAATCCTAACGACTTACCTTGAAATTTATATATTGGAATTAAAATTCCAATATCATGAGTAAAATATAATTCATGATATTATATCTCAAATAAGAAATATATACACCACATTATGGAAATTTGGTGTGTAAATACAACACTTGTTTCAATAAAGGTAAATTAAGTTGAAACCCCTTACAAATTTTCTAGAATTTGAAGAACATAATTTAACCACATGAATAAGAAACATGTATATCCTAATAAATTAATTAAAAATAATAATAATATCCATTTTTTGTTATATTCTTCATATATAGTTATTATGTAAATTAATTCTTCAAATTTTCTCCATCATATGTTTATATTTTTGATCATTTGTACTAGTTTCATAATTGGGCAGTCTATATTGATTATTATATAAATTTAAATAACTTATAGACCATTAGTATTAATTTCAGGGATGATTTATTTTTATTTATTATTATTAAAATTCCTTTAATTAATGTTTTTTCTTTTATCGTGATGATGAATACTATAACTATCAGTTTGTGGCGATTCATGATGATCGAAGTCTGTTTTAGTAATTAATGAACTAAATATTAATAAAACATTTCCAGAAAAAATATATTCACATATTCATTTCATATTAAACCATTAAATAATTTCTCATTTTCTTCCATCACTTAAACTCAATGAATTGTTCAATTGGCTGGTTAAACCGACCTAAACATTATGCTAGATTGATTTAATAAATGATTGGGAGATGTTTTAGATATAATATCAATATACCAGAAGAATAATGATCATAATTTGTTTTAAATAGTGTTAAAAATCCTAATTATTATTTAATCAAAGAATATTTAATGGATATGAAAACATTACACAATTTTAATAAAATATGATACTCTTAGAAAGCTTTTTCTAAATGATTAAATTAACGATGATAATTTGTTGATCATATAATTAACATGTTCTAAATTTTTTCATACCATAACCTTAATGATGTCATTAACATAAAATATATCCTTTTATAAAATCCTTTTATCCATCCATTTTAAGTGTCAAATTAAAATGAAACACATTTCTTCATGAATGTGGTAGTCCAAACAACACATGAATGATTCTTTTTTTCCTTAATAGATGAAATATGTGAATAAAAATGATAATAACTATATTATAATATTATTACAGTATATAATTTAAACTATTATAATTATATTTTTATGACAATATTAAATTCTAATGAATAAAATTATGTTGAAAAACTATTTATTTGAAAATAGTCACGTAGGGGACAAGGAATATCCTTGGAAGCCTCCTAGAATTTGAGAGGAACATTTTAACTATTAGTAACTAAGGGATTATATTCCTGGGATTGGGTTATAGAGTGAGTAAAATTGAATATTTTAGGTTATTAATTCGACGTTAAGTTTTGTCTTGGAGTGGTGAAGATGTTAACCTTTTGCAATGAAGGAAAGGGTAATTGTGGGACCGTGTCTACATTTTTCAATAATGCCTAGACTCTATTCATGGTTCAATAGATCAATATTGGAAAAAAATTTATGGGAAACATTTATTGGTCATTCTGAAGTTCAACCATTTATTTCCATTCATTTTTATTCAATTTTTTAGGTTTTCTACACATGGTTAAACTCAATTCAACCCTTTTACTTTTACAATGGAAATTAATTTCTCAAATTAGTAATTAATTTTAATTTTAAAATATTAATATTAACCATATTACATATTTTTATATATTTAATTTCATATTATATATTAATTTTATAAAAGATATTTTTTGACGGTATGAAAATTTAATTTGAAAATAAACAAAGATATTCATTTAAATAAAGTAAGACAAATAACCCTTGTAAGCATTACATTTATGTATAAGATAAATTTAACACAATTATTTATTTTTATAATTTTAATAGATTTATAATAAAATTAATTATTGGTATGTGGCCTCCCAATAAATCGAAAATTGATCCTCACAAGGAAAATACATGATTTAAAAAAAACAATGATAACATATTTTTATTAAATAAAAAGTTTAATAAGTTATAAAAAAAATTTCCATAGGTTTTATAATTTCAATAAATATTAGCAAATGAATAGTGTTATTTATAAAATTAATATTTTATTAATTAAAATGATCATAAATCTTTTAGGTTATTCATACATAGAAATTAAATCAAGAAATTTAAAATTTTTGTAAATCCTGCATATATTGACTACAAATCAACCTTTTTAGAAAATTATAAAAATTTATTTTAAGAAATATTTTATATATTTTATTAAATGATGATCTTAATTTTTATTTATTTTAAATTAAAAAACTAATACATTTTTTTCATGAATGAAATCCTAAATTATAATGAAAATCAATTTTTTAGATAAATGAAATTTTAAAATATTAACTAGTATTATTTTTATCACATATCCTTTAACAACTAAATTAGTGTTAAATAATGATTAATATAAAAAATAATTAGTAAATATTCATATTATTCTATTAAAATAATTGTGTATCCCATAAAAGATTTTTTTTAAAATTACTATTCTAAACAATGAATTCTCTCCTTAGTCATTTTAGGGATTGCAATTGTAATTGATTTTTATTTATATTAAATGTAGTATTAATTTTTATTATGACCTAATTTTATAAATTGGTTAGTCTTGTTCCTGACCACTCATTCAAATTATACCTTTTATGCTCATACTTAAATATTTCTATTTTATGTAAATATATCATGGTTTCATTTTTGTTTAGTGTTGCATACGTACCATGATATCAAAAAAACTAACATTTTTAAAGGTTATCATATATTAAAATTTTAGGTTTGTTCATCCCCCACCCCAACCATTAAATTTATTTTTTACTCATAAATTGTTTCATCAAATTGGAGTAATTCGTATATGGAAATCATAATTAACCACATAATTTTTAGTGGTCATGTGTTTATTTAGGATATTAAATGATATTTATCTGTGTGAGAAATTATTATATCTACACTATGAAGTAAACTAACCCATTCCTAATTTCACATAGGATTATAATTTGAGATATTAATATAGATAAAAAAATAATAGAGTAACAAAAAACTTAAAAATATTAATATGAAAATAAGACCACTTGGGGATTTTATAATCCAATATCCCATAGATGGTGAATACATATATGACATGGGACTATTTAAAATCTGGAGGGAAAAGTGTTGGAGTTGGTTCCTTAAAACCAAATTATGTGAACATTATGATAAATTGTATTAATAGTTTTTAATATTAATAAAAAACTTATCATGTCAAGATTGTTCTTCTGAATGACATAGTATGTTATAATATCCGAAGAGTAGTCGTCACACTAAATAGTCATAGCAGTTCCCTGGTATGATGAGAACCTATAAGTGACACACCACTATTCTTGAATATATATTCTATAGACGGGTGGACTCATTTTAGGGACACAAATGATATAGGCTATCAGTGTTCAAGACTCATATGACTTTAGAGAGCTTCTCATGGTGTAGACCCTTGGTAATATCAAGTAGGATATTCTGAGAATGAGACCCGCTAGTAAGAAATCTACATTTACATGTGTCATTGGATGTTCCTATAGGTGAATTTTTGTATTGATCATTATGTTAAGATTATTATTAATGATTATTACCATTCATCCACTTTCTTTTATTGACAAAAACCATGACGAAAAATGTTCATGATGAAGAAGGATATGTTGGATGCATCATGAGTAATATTTCATTAATGGATAATGTGTGAAAAAAATTTCCCTTCTATTTATTGATATAAGTTTATATCATAGGACTTTTGAGAGAAATTCTATATGCTAAATAAATCCATGGACAAGGTGTTCTAGTGGAATGTCCTTTTTCTGATAAGTGAAAGAAAGAGACATCAAGCACATAGTTTAATGGATTTGACGTGAATCCTTATTGATACGGGTTGTCAAGATAGAAGTATTATATTACTAGTATGTGTCTGTATGAGATGAAATTCCATTGCGACATTAACTTCATTCTCTATGTGTGATTTTGTGTGTTTGTAGATGTTAACCTCATCCATTAGGCCGCTTTGCCTAACAACATACAGAAAGAGGCATAAAGGGTCACACACTACGTGTATCCAGAGTGACTATTAAATAATAAATTATTATTTTTTATTTTATAGGTTGAATAAATATTATTCCCATATGTGTTTTAATAATTATTCATTTATTATTTTTCACATATAAATATTTATTTTCTATTTACTGAATATTCTATTTATTTATTTATTAGTGAATAATGTAGTGATATTTATTTAATAATTAAGTAGACATTACTCAAGGCCCAATAAATATTTTGGTGGAATGGGGGGCCATGCTTAATTGTCCAGTGAGAAATAGTAAATAATTAATATTATTTAAATAAATAATATTAAAATTTAATTTTTATGTTTAGATAATTTCAAAAAATGATAATATTATTATAAGTTGACTTGGGGTTTTTCCTATGATTAAATAAATAAATAAGGTCACTTAGGAAATTATTTTATTTTAATCCTAGAATTATAAATAACCAATTATGTTATTTTCTCATTACAACCAATACATTTTTGTTGTTTTTTCACAACATATTTGGAGAATCAACTCAAGCCAAGACAATATCCTCCTCCAAGAACGCTCCCAAGAACAAAAGAAATCATCATCTAGAGATTCAAGGTAGAAAATTATTGTATAAGGATATACCATGCTATCACCCAAAGATACCTTCAACAATATTGATATATTCATGGAACATGAGTGGATTTCCGCTAAAGTAAAAACCCACTTGGTTTCCGCAAATCAATGACAGTGGATGGTAGATCTAACACCAAATTCATCTATAAAGAATGTATTCCAACTAAGGTAATTAATTATTTAATTACATTAATTTTAAATAATATGTGATGATCCTCTCTCATGGTTCTAGTGGAAAATTTAATCACTCTTTTAATTTGAATTGTTATATAGGTTTATTCCTCTATCATTTCTTGAATATCTAATTCAAATGATTAATTTTATGATTAAACTAAAATCAAGGTACTCATCCGAAGGTGCCATGGTTTCTGGTCAGAAAACACAAGACCACACACTATGTAACTATAGTTACACGTGACATAGTCATTTTCAATATATCATAATTGATTCATAAATTAATTCGGGATTATGCGTTAATTACACACATTAATTACACCACAAGTTGATAAGAATATAATGGTGCATAATCGGCCATATTACGCACTGTGTAGCCCATGTACACAGTGTGTATTCCGTTTAAGGAAATTCTAGGTCATGTATTTCAATACAAATCCTAGCTAACTTATGATCGCGTAATTTGGATATTACAAAGTGTGTAACCCACTGGAAAAGCTTTGTACCCTAGTTTCTGAGGTATCGATCACACAATGAATTTTTAGATGTATACCTTGGATATAAAGTGAGAGATGTACATTCCTGAGAGCTCGGATTCAAATTCCATGTACTTATACCATGTTACTCAAATTTAAAATTTATTTATTTTTTTATGTATTCCTTAAGTCATATACTTGTGTGTGTTAATAAAGATAAGGAAGCCATGTGATAGGTTTTAATATAGATAAATATTTACATGATTAATTAATATCTATGTAATGTTCATATCTGCCAACGAGCCTATACCCAAGTGGTAGAGGCTTATTCTTGGCATCCAAAAGACCTAGGTTCAAATCTGGGAAGGGGATTAATTCATGAGTACTATAGTAGGTACTGTAATATTGCCTTTGCAGTAGAGGTATTGTAGAAGCAGTGGAACTGTAGCAGAGATGGTATTGTAGGTGTAATAGTAGTGGCCAAGGCATTGTAGTAGCCCGGTTACTGTAGTATTACTATTCACCAAAGGGCCCTAATGGCCAAAAAATGGGCATTCAAGTCTTTTATTCAAGCCTCTTCTCTTTGGGCCTTTCTGATATTAATTGGGTCTCCCTCTACCCAGAAAAAATAGGGCTTTTATTTAATAATAAAATGAGCCTTCGGTCCAAACCTATAAAAAATGTGATGTTCATATATTCATATCATGCACGAATCATACTAAATGTTGTTACATTATGTGTTTCTAAAAATAACACATGACTAAAAAATCAAGTAATTTATTTAATTATATGTGGATTTAATTCTGTAAAAGTATGTGATAATTTGTGTATTCCATATATCACAAGAGTAAAATAATATAAAACTATATTACATGTTAGGAACAATCAGATGAGTAGTCACCGTGTTTCCTCCAAGGTACATTTATGTACACAGTTAATTTTAAATAAATATTTTAATTCTTTTTAAAATTATAATGGACGAGAATCTCAAGGAAATTCAGATGATTATTAAGATAAAATAATTGATTAATTAAAGATAATAATTAATTTATTTGGGCATGATTTATTTTTAATAAGAATGATTAATAATTGAAATTAAGTTTTATCAAATATGTAATTTCTTTCATGAATTTGGATGATCATAATCTTGAGTAGGTCTTTATTTTTGATTAGTTTAATTTAATTAATTATTAAATTAAAATGTTTGTATGTGTTCCTTCCTTTCTCTTATTATGTAGGGCCTGCGTACCCATGGTTTCTGTTAGATAAACTCCCCCTTTTCACTCACCTACGTGTTAGTAAAATTCAATTGTAATGTATGGATCTCACAATCTAGTGGAGGATATTCACGTTTAGAGATAAGGAAAACCAATCCAAGGAGATTCCTAGGTGGATTTGTGGAGAGTTGTAATGAAATCCTTAATCAGTTCAAGGTGTTTTCCCCTAAGGTCAAAAGTTAGTTTAGAAACTTCTAAATAAAGTAAACATTAGTAAATCTCATGATCAAACTCTTTAATATTTTACTTATGTAAATTTCTTTGTTATTTCATTATGTTTGTTTTTTAATCAAATAATTTAATGAAATTAACGATCATGAAAGATAGAACTAATATAAGTTGGATTATGCATAAATATTATCTAATACATTATAAATAAATTATGTAAATTCAATTAATATTCAAAATCACGTGATAAAGATAATAACCCGAAATTTACTCATAAAAGATAAAATACCTAAATCTTATATATTAAGTCGGTATATCCTTCTTTTACTTTTATTGAAATAGAAACATCATTCAAAGTGCTTGAGCAACCCATGTTTGGGTGCATTTAATTATCAGGAAGTTTTAACTCAATAATTTGGATTTAATTAACTTAGTTCATATCAATGGTTGACTACCCATGAAGGAAAAAGTGTAACTAAGAGGCAATGGTATAAGAAATCAATTTTAAGGATTCACGGATTGGGGTGTCCAATTATCAGATCAAGGAACTATGAGTTAATGCAATTAGAATTGGGAATGTATACCTAATACCATTCATATTTATTAACTAACCCAAGTTGGGGTAATAAGAGGGGAATATGGATTCTTGGCACTATGATATAAAAGAAACAATATATTCCAAATATAATAGTTAGGGATATTGGGTTTTGATAAAATAGTGGGAGACTAATAAATAGAATAATTATTTTTTGATTAAATTTTGTTAGATAAAGTATTAAAATTATTATTATCTTATTTTGTAGAAACAAAATTAAAATGAAATCAATCATATATTCTGATCTATACATGAGAAGGAAAACCTTGTCACCAAAATAAATTCCAAGAGTGGAGAAGGATCCTACATGCCAACTATCTCCAAGAAAAGAAATTATATATACTATAAGGACCTTTTCTTGTTGTTCATAGTAATAAGGGACGTGATAAATAGAAATATCTCAATGAGAAACATATGAATGATGCATTAAATTTTTAGCGCTTTATGTTATCATCTATGTCCAAATGTATTTTTAAGAAACATGATAAAATTAATGTATATAGCTTGATGCATCACCTTATGGGTCCCTATTAAGAGAAGTTGAAACAAGAGAGGTATAAGATCACCAATTCATTGTTCACAATAATGATTTGAGAGTCTGTATCATCTAATACTGATGTAGTCAATCTTATTGGATACATTGAATGCTTGAAAATTTTAGGGATAAAATTCCTGGATGAGTTGCGTATAGATATCTTACATTTATCACTTCCCAAGAACATCTCCAACATTATTATTAATTACAATAAGATAAATAATTAGAATAGTGATTTACAACTTCAGAAATTGATTCTCCAAGTTGATAAGGGCCTGGGGCATGATAAACCCACAATCCTTATAATTAAGAAGAAAAGGAAGAAAAAGGAAAAAAGGACCACAGTATATAAATAATCAAAGTCTCCCGAACACTATCGTTATAAGAATGGGAAGATCTAGAGGAAAGGAAAGTAAAAGGAATTATTTTGTTTTTCATAGGGCAAGTCGGTCCACTAGAAGATGAACAACACTAACAAGAAAGGGTAAGATAAATGTAAACTCTTTATTGATTTAAATATTTCAATATCTACACATTGGGTGTTATATACTACTTTTGGTGATCACATCAGAATCTAAATATTAGAACCAAGATGATTATGAATGATTTCTAATATAGTGGTGGATCTGAGTGATGATAATTGAGAGAGTATTTCTAACCTAGCTATTAGACACTACCACCTCTCATTTCCAATTGGAATGATTTTGGTTTTGAAAAATTATTATTATGTACCTACAGATACAAAAAACATAATTTCTGTGTCATGCCTAGATACATATGGGTTTATTTTAATGTTTGGAAATAAAATTTATTTATTTTATAAGTAAAACAATTGTTCTGATATGGAAAATTTAAATAATGGTATTTATATATTAAATGATTGAAACCAGGTGTTGAAAATTGATAAAAAAATCATGTCCCCAGAACTCATATAACAACTAGCTTTGGCATCACCATCTTGGTAATGTAAATGAGAAGCATTTGAAAGAGACATGCTAAGATGGTTATTTAGAATGTTCTAATCTAAAACTTCTTGACAGATGTCATGCATTTTTATAATAAAAAATTACCAACCGACAATTTTTTTTGATGGGGTGAATGGTCCAAAGAGCTTCAAGGAATGGTAAAAACTAATGTTTGTGAACCGTTTAGAGTAGAATCTAGGGGTGGATATTTTTACATCATAACTTTTTCTTATGACTTGAGAAGATATGGATATGTCTTCTTAATCAGGTATATGTATGAGTCCTTTTAGAAATTTGTGGAATTCTATAATGAATTGGAGAATCAACATGGAATGAAGATAAAGAATCTTCAATCGAATTGAGGTGGTCAATATCTTAACCCATAGTTCATCAAATTTTTACAAGAGGTTGGGATTACATATTAACTAACTCCACCATATACACCATAGTGGATGGGTGTTTGTGAAATGAAGAACTATAAATTGTTAAACCTGGTAAGGTTGATGATGAGTCATGCATATCATCCATTATACTTTAGGGGATATGCATTACAAACTATAGAATACACATTGAAATGAGTTCCAAAAAAAGTATAAAATGGAATTATATTCAAGATATAGAGTGGAAATAAACCCATTTTGTCTCATACACATGTTTAGGGTTGTGAGTAATTTGTTAAGATATTATTGAGAAACAAACTAGAACCCTAGGTAGTGAGGTGTATCTTTATAGGTTATCCTAATGAAACAAGGGGATATTTTCAATACAACCCCACAAACCAGAAAGTGACTATCGCAAGACAATCATTCATTCCGGATAGGGATAAAAAACTAAAAAATAAGAGTTAAAAAATATTGACTTAAATGAATTTGATGATCAAGATAATTTAGAGTTGGTATAGGAATCTATTCCATAGGTTCTCATAGAATAAGCAGTTTCTGAAACACAAGTACTGTGTTTGAGCATAAGAGATATAAGATAATAAATGTGACATGGTTTTCTAGTAACCGAACATGGTGTAACATTATTGAATTGAAATTATAAAACTATCTCTGAAATGTTGTTAGAATAGAGCTCATAAGATATACGGTGGAAAGAAGCTAGGAATTATGAAATGGATTCAATGTATTGGAACTATGTTTGGGTTCTCGTCGATGATCCAGTTGATGTAAATCCCATTGGATGAAAATGGGTATTTAAGTGGAAAATAGACATGGAATATAAATTAAATAACTATATTGAAATTATAGTCTCTAAAGGTTTTAAAGAACTTCATGGAACTGACTATGATGAAACCATTCCACGAGTTTATATTTTTAAAACCACTATAATTATAATTGTTATAGCATCTTACCATGACTAAGAGATTTTCTAGATGGATTTCAAAGTAGCGTTCCTTAATTTAATCATCTAAGAATATGTCTATATGAATCAACCAAAAGGTTTTGTGAGTCCAATTGATGCCAAAAATGATTTACAAGTTTTAAATATAAATTTATGGATTGAACCAGTATCCATGTCATGGAAAATTTGTTTTGCTGGAGCCATAAAATAATTTCTTTCATTAAGAATGTAAGGGAACCATGATTTTACAATTGGTTTAGGGGAAATGTGTTTATTATCCTAGTTTTAACTGTTAATGAAATATTACTTGTTGGATAAGAAATAACATTTTAATAGTCTGTTATGGGATGGTTAAAAAAGTGTTTCTATATGAAGGACATATGCGAATCATATTATATTCTTGGGATCAATATCATCCATGATAGATCCAAGAGACAGCTTTGAATAATTCAATGTAAATATGTTGACTAGATACAAAATAGATTTAGTATGTAATAATCTGATAGGGGATAGATTCCAGTGTCGCATAATTTACATCTTTCTAAGAAAATGTGTCCTCATACACAACATGAGAATGAGAGAATTTATAGTGACCCAATATTGACATATATGGATATTCCATCACTTTTGATGAATATTCAGTACATTACCAAAATACATCCTCTAGGACCATAATAGTTTAGTGACTTTGGATTCTCAGAAACAAAATCATATATCCTATTGAAATATCATCAATATATCCCATAAATATCTACACCTTTAGTAATTCTTCTTAAAACCCTTCTTCATAACCTGGTGAAAGTAAAAATAAGAAAGGGGTGAGCTCATATTCTCAGTAAGGGTATATAATGAAAATGCATAAGCATTATATAAAAAAATGATATGGAACATGAACATAATATCTGAAGATCATGCCCTGTATATTATAGATCATAAAAATTAATGGTAGTTCATAAGACATGAATCATTTGGAAATAATGAACATAAGACAAAGAAGCATGAAATAAGAAAAGACATGTAATTTGTGGCTTGTATTTTGGTTTATAACATTGTAAACATGTATATTTAGAAATGGGTTCACTCACAAAGTTAATGACCTGACATCTGGCTCCAACATCAACTTGTGGACATGAAATAAGGTCCATGAATAAAATTGTGAACTTGTAATTATGTTCACACATTTCCCAATGGACATAAAATATGGTCCATGCATAACATTGTGATCATATGATCATTTCACACATAAAACTGTGAATATATAATCAGGTTCATGCATAAACTTATGGACATGCAACCAAGACCATGCATAACATTGTGAACACATAATAAGGTTCCCTCATAACATTGTGAATAGATATTATGGTTCATTCATAAACTTATGGACAAGAACCTGGGTCTATGAATAACACTGTAAACATTTTATCGGGTTGAAAAATAATATATTTAATCATGAGTTATCCATTGTTTCCAAATTCATTGTAGAGAGATGGTGGTCCCACATGTCTCATAATATAATCATTCATACATGTGCCACAAGATAATAAAACATTTCTCATATCATTACCCACAAAAAGGCATAGGTTTTATAAACATCAAATCATAAACCATGAAATTAAATGGGTAACATTAAAATTTGATCAAATAAAAACCTATGTAAAATAGGAATAATTCATAACCATTTCATAAAATTATAACCTATGAAATGAACTAGGTTTCATAAACAAATAACCCTTGAAAGGGAAATAAGCTTCAGAAATAACATGAAATTATACATAACCCATTCATAGAAATGATATAAATGAAATATTTAGATCATTTCCAACAATGTAATGAGTGACATAAATGGATGTCATCTTAAATGGAAAAGAATTTTTAAATATCTCTCAAAAACATTTCTAGAGGAAAATATCCTTTCTTCTTTGAGAACTTTTTTTATTACATAAACCCTTTTGAAAAACTTTTTCCTTGAAAACCTTATTCATTAAAAATATATTTGAAAACATATATAGGAATATTTGAAAACAATAAAAAAATATAAAATCATTTTTTCTTGAAAATAATGTTCAAGGATCTTTTGAAAACATTTTTACGACATTATAAAAAAATGTCTTCTGAATACAATAGATTTCTGACCGAAGAGAGAGACAATTATATTTTACATAAAAAAATTATCTTATATAAAAAAGGAGTATAATGAGTAATATGACATTAGTATATATTTATAAAACATATTTGAAGGAAAATAATGAGTTTTACTGAGATATAGAACAAACTATTTCATCAAAGGAAGTACAAACATAATTTTTTTTGAAAAGTGATGAGACTGCCTCCATAAACTCTTATAACTCAGTAACTTGGGATGATACTCTAATTGTAAGAAAAAAATATTAAAAAAATATTAATAGATAATGAAAACTATTATATTCATGATATAACTTTTAAAATGTAAGTATATACACATTGAAAAATATTTTAGGTTCATAGAAAAACATGAGTCTCAAAGAAGATAAATTGAGACAAAAAGGTTTTACTGATCTGGTAACTTTTGAAACATAAACCCCATGAAAGAAGGATTATAAAATGGGCATGTGAATACCCATAATTTTAATTTTATGATACATATAATTCAATCAAGGTAAGTACATAAAACATACAAAAGGAAATAGTGGTGAACTTAACATGTATCTCATATAAATTTTAAGTGAGATGAAATTCCCCAAACCTTGTGTCTTGACTTTCATCGTACTCATTCAAACCACATGTATAAAAATATAAATTTTTGATAAATCATCTACAAGAACTGTATCATTATATCTAATACCAGATATGGTATTATTATGAACTTATATTACCTTTATGATAATGATACAAGGTTAAGGTTTCACTTTAGGTAATATTTACTTTGTTGAACTCATGTGTCTTAATTTTTATATTTTTGGTACTTATACCAATATCATGATTATAGAATGTAAATAATGGTATAAATATCATTCATATACATTATATTTCTATTAAAATAATATATATAATAGATATGTACAAAAAGGAATGAACTATTCATGGAGATGACAAGCCATACGTACACAGGAACATAGTTTCTGTTTTTGTTGTCGTGTTTAAAAAAAGTATGTAAATCACATGTATGTATATATATATATATATCTGTGTGTGTATATATAACATTATTAAATTAGAATTATTATATCCTATATATAGTATATGTTCATTAAACCCATCTATAATACATTCTATGTGGTGTGTGAATGAATCCCATCACTTTAAGGGGACGATAGTCCACACATTCTGAAACGATATTATCGTATTAAAACAAAATGGAAATTAAATAGGATTGTCGTTAAAAAAGAATAAAAAAGGTTAAAAAATTATAATTATATTATATATGGTTTATGAATAGAGTTTTCATAATAATGGCTACAATGAATGGTGTTAAAGAATAAGTAAACAATCATCGTTTCCTGAGGCATTATATCACGGTACACTTAAACCGTATGTTTAACATCCATAGGATGGAGGTGTGAGTATTTTTTTATCTAAAAAACCATTAAAACATCCTAGTATCTATAGGATACTGTTTTTCTCACCAAATAATGTAATAAATATAGTTTATGGGGTGAATAAGGGGAATAAGGGAAAGGAGATTGAGAGAAGATGTTACCTCTAGATTAGGTAACTCAATTTGTTTTATGCCAAAAGTCTTACATGAATAGATTTATGCCCACAGAGTGCCTCTAATGATCTAGGGAGGAATTTTGGGATTCTAATATAGTATATCTTGTATTAATAAAAATGGTTTGAGAGGTCTGGTGAATAGGTAGAAGTGGTGGCCTTTTATAGTGGAGGAGTGGTAGTTTTGTAAATATTTAAGTAGAGAACTCCACCCACGTTCTTCATGTTTAAATTTGATCCAATAATGGAAAAAGGTCTGAAGAAATTGATTATAGGGTCGAAATATGGTCGTACAATGAATTTTGGAAAAGTGTATAGGTCGTTTTGAGACATAAATTTAAGGTTTAGTAATTTATTAACAATTTTTTTCTCTTAACTGATGTAATTAATTTAAATCACATTAAAAAATATTTTTGGTCAAAAAAATGATTAAATGATTATAAATTATAAATTATGATTATTAAAAATATGGAATTCATTTTCTCTAATTCTGATAACATATGTGGCATAAATTAATTTAAAATTAATCCTGCTTACATGAGGACGCTGTGGGTTTTTAATGTACAAAAGGATCAAAAGTTTTCTTTGTCTTCATATCCAATTTCAATGTGAAATTGGTTGCAATGACCAAAATTGTATTAATTTATAAAAATATTATCTAATAAAAATCTTAAATAAAATAATTTTTTTATCCTTAAAAATAAATTTAATTAAAAAGTAGTTTTGATTTAAAATCCAATATTTTTAACAATTAAATCGAAAGTGATGTTTGTTAGAAAATTTTCCAAAAATAAACATAATAAAATTTTGAAATTATAAAGTAAAATATGATGTTTTTTTACAAAATTATATTTTTAATTGTGTAGAAATTTAATCTTATTATTTTTCATAAATGACATTAAAAGTAGTTCATTCGAAAAAATAAAATTTTTAAACTTATAATGTCATTATAAAGAATTTATCATAACCTAATTTTTCTATTTTTATTCAAATTATATTTTTTATTTTGACATATTTAATCTATAAAAGTTATTAAAATATGATTTAAAATGTGTTTGACACTAAAATGCGGAAATCCTACCTTTAAAAAAAAGGATTTTATGCATTAAATTTTGTTTGTTCTTATCTTATGTATATATAATATATTGGATGAAGAAAAATAAATTTTATTGAATATAAAACACATGTTTTAAATTAATATAACATACATATGATAATTAATTTAATTTACTAGGATAAAATCGTATTTTGACTAAAATAATAGTTTCCTTTATATTGAATCAGTGTTCATATTCATTAATTGGTAACCTATGCATTCATCTTATATTTCTGCAAACCACATGTTTTCATAATTTAGTTAAAAATATTTATATTAAAAAACATAACTACTATGTTATATTCAATTATAATAATTATTTTTTTAATAATATATATATTTTGGTAACACTCGGTCTTATGTGTTATGCAAGCCATCGAGGAAGATCAATATTGTGTGTAATATACACTAAGTCGATGGAGTGTGTAACATAAATAGAGTCGGTGTTGTGTGTAGTAGATGCCAAGTCTATTTCATGTGAAAGAAATTTTTGACTTAGTGTTTTAATATAAAAATATATATAATAAAAAAAGAATTATTTTTAGGGTCACATGAAATTAAAAATATCAAAAAGATAAATTAATTCAAAAAATAAATTCACAAAATCATGGGGTGTCACATTATAACACCCTTAAAATGAATTTCTCCATTGAAATTTATCTGTTTTGTCAATTTTTTAAACATGAATGATTCATTTATATAAACCCGCAATGTAAAAATAGATAAAAAACATCCCCTAAAAAGGGAACTTTTTGAACCATAACGGTTACCCAAAGTAACATATAAATAGGTTTTCACATGGGAGAACATAGTTGACATGTGAAAACATGGGTATGGAAGGAAAATATTTCTCTTATGTTATGATAGAGAGTGATATATAATAAGGTTAGGATAATTTTAACAACCATAAAGCCATAAATCTAAAATCATCTAATAGAGTTTTTTAATTCATTGAAAATGTAGGTATAAAACAATATTTTGGATTTCAAGATCCTTTTCACTAATGTTAAAGAATTTTAATTGGAAGATATAATTGAATGATTTCTAGAAAATTTCACCCTTTATTTATTGTTGATCCACTTCACCTATTTTTCAAATACAACGAAGTAGACTTTTTCATTCCGAAAGTACTAAAAAATTATGAGACCCATGACATTACATCCCATTTGACATTAGTTACCATCAATACGACGTATTTTTAAGAGGATATCCAATATAAATCATCATATGGAGGTATTACACTTTGATATTACTAATATTATCCAAATTTTAACTTAAACATTCCATTAATGGTTATCCTTATAATCCTTCAGATAGAAAACAATTCAAAGATTTGGAACTAATGTCATGAAATCATTTTAACATTGATCCCCCATATATAACAATGTTGCTCTTGGTTTCCATATTCCATACATATGAATACCATCATCATATATTTTCTTGAAACATGGTAAAAACTAGAATTATGATTTATTTGGGAAACATGCATGCTTCCTTATTCCAATGTGTATTTTTTTTATTCAAAAAATCAAAAAATATTGTAAACTACATCAGTGATAACAAAAACCACCTATAAACAAGTCATTACTTAGTTCCAAGGTAATTAATACAGTCTAATTTATTGATTCACATTCCACGTATATTTATCCGTACCTCATTATCTTAACATAATGAAAATAATAAGGGTTACCATCCCAATTAAATATTTCAAATTTAATGTGATCACTTTTCCAGTCTATTGAGACTATTCAACAGACTCTTCTAAATAATTATCAAAAATAAAAACTAAAAAATCCATACATTATTCACTATTATTTGTTCTAGAATCCAAATAAATAAATACGTTAATCCATCAACTTTAACATTTGGAATGGAAGAGGTTTAATTGGATTAGAAGTAAATTCTTATCTCAGGGAATTGTGTTGGGTAATGCTCATTTTCTACATAGATAAGATATAGAACTATGTGATAATTCATCAATCTATGACACTATTTCCCACAAAAATTACATATTACCTCCATCTGAGTTATTCATCATGGGTTTTCATCCCTTATTCTTGACAAAAAGGAATCTGAATATTATTTTCTTTATGTTCCTTACCATAAAAGTACATATTTCACTTATTCGACCTGTTAGGAATATCACCAAAACTTACATTATTTATCATATATCGGGATATCTTATTCGACATTATTGTAATATCTTTTCCTCCACTAATCATCCCATCTGACTTCACATTAGTAAATCATCCTTCACATTTAACATTAATCTTTTTCCTTTCAGTTCCTTACATTGTCCAAAACTAGAATCATAGTGTGATCATAACATAACATAGAAGAAAACCACATAGTCTGGAAAAGATTTACTTTTAGGGTATCAAAATCATGTCACCTTTTTTAATCTATGACACCTTTGTATACTCCTCAGTTATTGATAGAAAATTTATATTGAAATACTTCATAATGGTTCATGATGAGTTTGTGAATTCCTAAATTATATCCCCCTGGATTTTCAAACCAGGTCTGCAACACGGCCCATTTTTGTGTACCAGATAACCCTGAGTCAAGCCTAGAATATCTTGTTGGTGTTTTTTCCCTATGATATATTTGTGCCCGAGCCACATCAACTTTTAGTTTCCAAATAGGGATGTATTCCTAGGAAACCACTCACTATATCCTTTACAAAACATTCTAGGACATTTTCCTAAATGTTAACTCAACCTTAAACAAATCCTTAAATACTTCCCGAGAAATATAAATGGAAATTTACCTTGGTATGTGACTAAGGTTTTATTATCCTAGTTTTCCAAGGTTGAATAAAACTTATTTTGATGACAACTATAGCTATCCAGGCTTGACATACATGGATATTAAAAACTTTTATATGAATTTTCAGTACATTACAAAAATACATGCGTGAGGACCATAATCATTTAGTGTCTTCAGAGATGTGGAAACAAAATATTCTATCCTAATGTCAGATCTAAAACATCTCCCATAAATATATCAACCTTTAGTACTTCTACCTAAAACCCTTCTTTATACCCTGGGGAAAGGAAACATAAGAAAGGGGAGCCCAGATTCTCAGTAAGGGAAAATAAAGGGAATGAATAAGAATAACATGAACAAAATGGTATGGAATTTGAGAATAACCTTTTAAGATAATTCCCTTCATATTAAAAAGCATAATTAAGAATGCATGGTCATAAGATATGAATCATAAAGAAAATTAATAATATAGGCTAAGGAATAATAATATAGGAAAATACATGTAATTTGTGGCATGCACATTGGTTTATAATGTTTCGATCATGTATAAGTAGAAACATGTTCACTCATTAATTTAATGACATGAAATAAAGCCCCAAAAATAACTCATGGAAATGAAACTAGGACCATGCAAAAAAATTTGATCATGTAATCTGGTTCACACATAATGTCATGGATGTGAAAACATGTTCATGCATAATATTGTGAATGTGTAATAAAGTTCACACATTACATAATGGATATGAAACCAAGTCCATGCATAACATGGTGAACCTATAATCAGGTTGACGAATAAGATTGTGAACAAGTAATTAGGTTCATGCATAAATTTATGGATATGCAACTAGGTCTATGCATAACAAACTGAACATGTAATAAGGTTCACTCATAACATTATGAAATTGTAATCGGGCTCATGCATAAACTTATGGACATGCGACCGGGTTCGTGCATATCATAGTGAACATGTAATGAGGTTCATCCATAAAATTTATACTCATGATTAATCCATCATTTTCAAATGAATTGGAGGTATATATATGTCACACCCATCTCATAATGAAATCATCCATACTTGTGCCATAATATCATAAAACATTTATAATATCATGATCCATAAAAAGACACAGGTTTTATAATTATAAAATCATAACCCTTGAAAATAAATTGGAATCATTAATATTTCATTACATCAAAACATATGGAAAATAGATAGGTTTCATAACAATTTCATCAAATTATAACCTATGGTAATAAACAAGTTCCTTAAACATGTAACCTGTGAATGTGAAACATGCATCAAAATGACCAAGACCTTAAGCATAACCCATTCATAGAAAGGGTATTAAGATGAAATTTAGATCATTTTTAATAAGGTAATGCATAAAATCAATGGATGTCATCTTATATGTAAATTTATTTAGAAATATATCTAAAAAACGTTTCTTGATGAAAATATCCTTTTTTATTTGAAATCATATTTTTTATAATGTAAATCATTTTTAAAACAATGTTCTTTGAAAATAGCTTTGAAAAAATATAATGGGGGATTTAAAAACAAAAAAAACATTTTTAAAATCCGCATTCATTGAAAATTATGTTCAAGGATCTTTTGAAAACATTTTTTAAAACATTTTTGAAAACTTTGTTTTTTAATACAATTGATTTCAGACTGAAGGGAGAGACAATCAAATTTTATAGATACACATTTTATTATGTACCAATGGGCGGGAAAATATTTATAACACATGATTATTTCTTGAAAAAATATAGAAGAACTAAACTCAATAGTGTTCTGGAGTTATGGATCAAAATATTTCATCAAAGGAATCATAAACATAAACAATCTTGAAAATCCATGATATTACCTCTATAATCTCTTATAACATGGTAACATGGGATTATAATCTCCATGTAAGAAAATAAAATTAAATATATCTTAATATGTCATGAAAATAAGGATATTCAAGGTATTACATGTATAATGGATGTATATACACCTCTAAAAAGTGTTTTGGGGCATAACAAAACATGAGTCTCAATAAAGGAACATTAAGACAAAACATTTTTACCGATCTAGTAATATTTGAAACCTATACCCCATGAAAGAAGTATTATAAAATTGGAATGTGAATACACATAATATTAATTATAAGATACATATAATTCAATCATAGGATTTACTTTCACTATACAAAAGAAAAGAGTGGAGAACATAACATGTATCTCATGGAAATTTAAAGTGAAATGAAATTCCCATAACCTTGTGTCTTGACACTCATCGTACACATTCAATAAAACTATATAATATTGAAAATTACAATAAATCATTTAAATAAAATTATTATTATCCATAATAGAATATATGGTTTGATTATTACCTTATATTACCAGCATGTTAAAGATCCTTGGTTAAGGTTTCACTTCATGTAATATTTTCTTTGTTATTCACATGTGTCTTAATTTTCTATACTGTTGGTCCTTATAATTATATATTGATTCAAGAATTTAAATAATGGTATAAATTAAATTTATATCAAGTATATGTATATTATAATAATTAATATCACAAATAATTACATAATGGAATACGCCGTTCACGGAGATAGTAAAACGTATGTATGCTTGAACAATGTTTCTATTTTTATTATAGTATTAAAATAAAGTATTTAAATTACATGATTATATATATATATATATAATAATTAAATTATCATGATTATATAATATATATCTTATAATTTAATTAAACCCATCCTTAATACATTCAATGTGGTGTGTGAATGGGTCAGATCACTTTGAGGGCGTAGTATTCCACACTTCCTCAAACAATATTATCATATTAACACCAAATGGAAGGTAAATAGATGTTTTATGAAAAGGGAATATAGAATATTAAATATATAATTAATATATTATATAAAATATATAAATATATTGTCCTTGATAATGGACATAATGATTAGTGGTAAAGAAGAAATGAACAATCATCGTTTCGTTAAGCAATATTTCACTGTACACGGAAACAATATATTCAACATTCATTATATGGATGTGTGTTTTAGTGTTTTTATAAACCATATAATAAAAAATCATAGTATAATTATGATACAAGAGTATTCACACAATTAATGGAATAAATATACTATAGGTGTGAAGACTAAAAATATGGTAAATGAGCTTGAGAGAAGACGCTACCTCTAAATCAGGTAACTCCTTTTGTTTTATAACAAAAAGATTCAATGAGAGGCATTATGAAAAAAGGGGGGCTTTAAGGTTGAGTGGAAGAATTTTTGGAGGATAACATGTAAGATATTGGCTGAATATAAAAGGATTGATAGGTGTGATGAATGGGTAGAATTGGTGGCCTTTTAAAGTGGAGGAGGAAGGGCACTCTTGTAAATATTTGAAGAGAGAATTCCACCCATGTTTGAAATTATTAAAGTGGATACAATAATAGACCAAGTTTATTCCAATTTGTTATTCGGTATATATATGGTCATATAATGGGTGTTGTATATGCTTCTAGGTTATATTGTGTCTTAAATTTAAGGTTTATTGTATTATTATCCTAATTTTTCTCTTATCTGATGTAATTATTTTTAATCACTTTATCTAAAATTTTTGGTATCAAATAATGTTTACCTGATTATAAATTATAAGTTATGTTTATTTTAAACGTGTAATACATTTATCCAATAATCACATATGTGGGAAAAATTAATTTAAAATTAATCTCGTTGATGTGACGACACTGTGGGGTTTTAAACTAAAAAGAATCATACATTTTTGAAGTATTTATATCCAATTTCAATGTGAAATTGGTACCAAGGACCAAAATTGTATTAATGGATAAAAATATTATCTAATTACTCTTTGAAATACAAATAAAATAAATTTTATCCTTATAAAAAAATTGAATTAAAAAAGCAGTTTTGAATTAAAATCTAATGTTTTTAACTATTCATCCATACATGAAGTTAGTCGGAAAAATATCAAAAATTAAAAATAAACTAATTTCGACACTATAAATTAAAAAATGAACATTATTTTATAAAATTAAATTTATAAATGCGTTTAAAATTAATTTTATTATTTTTTCACAACAGGATATTAAAAGCATTTCATTCTTGAAAATAACATTTTTAAATATATAAGGTCATTACCAAAAAAATTTCCTAATATAATTACTATATGTTTATTAGAAGGATAATGTTTATTTTGACATATTTAATCTATAAATGTTATAAAAATAGTATTTAAAAACATTTTCCACTGAAATTCTATAAAACGAACTTTATAAAAAATTAGTTTTTATACATAAAAATGGGTTTGTTCTTATCTTGTGTCTATAGAATATATTGGATAAATATCAAAACTATTTTCTTAAATATATATCATATAGATAAAATCAATATCATATAACAATTCTAATTAATTAAATTTACATGGATTAATTTTTTTTGACTATGATAATAGTTTCCTTTATGTTTAATCAGTTTTCATATTCATTAATTGGCAACCTATGAACTGATCTGATATTTGGGTAAAAAAAATATTTTAATAATTTAGTTAATAATATTTATATTCATCAACTTAACAGCTGGTTTATATTCCATTTTAATAATATTTTTAATAATATATATAGTTAGGTAACACTCGGTCTTGCGTGTTAAGAATTTTATTGAAGAAGGACAATCTTTCATTCAATGTATTATAGGTTGATGATGCAAGCACCGTACAATGAATCAGTGTTGTGTGTAGCGCAATACATGTTGGTGCCATATGAAATGAATTTTTGAATTAGTGTTTATATATATATATATATAATAATACAATTACCAGTGTCGCGTGGAATGAAATTTATCCAAAATATAAATTTATTTAATAAAAATAATTAACAAAATTATTCCGTGTTACAGAATGAGTATAATACAATACGATTCAATGATAGAATCAATCATGTATTACATGTTATGTATTAGAATTGATGTTTCCTATGCACTTCGAATTGTAAGAATATGTCAAGAAAATCATGTAAAACAACATTGGACTACTGTTATGGTTATCCTTAAGAATCTGAGAAGAAATAAGGATATGTTCTTATTGAATAGAGGTGATGAGGAGCTGGTCATCCGAGTTTAAAATGATTCCAGTTTAAGACAAATCAGGATGATATGAAGTTGTTATTAGGATATTTTTTTGTCTCAATAAATTAATTGTGAGATGGAAGAGTTCAAAGTAGCCAGTTTTCAGTGATTCTACAACGGAGTATATGAATATAGTATCTTCTAATGCAATTAATGAATACATTTTATTTTTTAATTTTTACGTGAACATAATTTACTACCTAATAGTAAATACACTATCACATTTTATTGTGATAATACTTCAGTGGAGTCACATGAATAAGGACCAAGGTCACACCAACAGACAAAGAACATACTCTAGAAGTATCATCTATTGTAGGATTTTTATTAAATGGCTGAAGTCAAAGTAAGTAGTGTAACTATAGAAGAGAATGTGGTAGACACCTTGACTGAAGTCCTATCTTAGAATAAGCATGAGTATCATGAGGGAGGGAGAGGACTGAAAGTTGTTAGTAATTGGCTATAGTGAAAGTTAGAGTCTGTTGGAGATGGTTCCCTTGAACCTACTTCTGTGTAATTTATGATAACTTATATTCATAGTTCTGAATGTTAATAAACTACTTATCACATAAAGATTGTTCTTATACTTAATATAATATGTGATAATGTCCTATGAGTAATGGCTGCACTAAAAGGCCATAGCAGTTCCCCGCTATGATGAGAACACGGATATGCTATGAGACTATTCTTGAATATAAGCTATATAACCAGATGATATCATTTGTGGGGGGAAATGATAGAGGGTATCAGGGGTGGAGACCCATTGGTCATTGAAATACCTTCTCATTGTTTACGCCATTGGCAATATCCAGTATTATATTATGAGAATAAGACCCTCCAGTAGGAAATACATATTTATATATGTCATTTGATGTTCCTACATGCCGACATGTGTATAGGTCCTTAGACATTAATGTTACTATAAATGAGTATTAGGAGTCATTCACATAAATGTATCGACAAAACCATAGTGAAATGTTGTGGGACAAAGTATGATTTTTTGGGTGCATCATGAGTGATATTACATTAATGAATAATGTGACAAATATTTTTACCATCTATTTATTAATGGTAGTTAATATCTCATGCCCTTTCATAAAAATGATATATCCTAAAAAAATATGTGGGCTCCGTATTCTAATGGAATGTTCATTTTTAGGGAAATCAATGAAAGAGACCTAGAGCACATAGGTTGATGGCACTATCATGCAACCATCTTGATTAGAGATATCAAGATAAAGAGATTATATTAAATATTTATAATTCTTATGTGGTGATATGTCATTATGGCATTAACTTCCTTCTCTATGGTGCCTTGGAATGTTTCCGGACACTTACTTTGGACATTAGGCTGCTTCGCCTAATTCCATTGAGAAAAAGGCCTTGAGGGTCACACACTAAGTGTATCCAAAATCTCATTTAAATAATATATTATTATATATTATTTAAAATATTAATTAAATTTTATTCCCATACGTGGTTCAATTATTCTTCATATATGATGGATCACATATAAATATTTATTTTCTATTTATTGAATATAATATTTTTTTATTTAGAAATAATGCATTAATATTTGTTCAATAAATAAATAGACATTATTCAAGGGCCAATAAATATTGCGGAGGAATGGATGACTAAGTTTATTAGTCCATTGAGAAATAACAAATATTGAATATTATTTAAATAAATAATATTTAATTTTAATTCACATGTTAATATCATGTTAGGAAATGACAATATTATTATTATTTGACAAGAGGTTTTTTCTAGGATTAAATAAATAATTAATGGAACTTGTGAAATTGTTTTATTATAGCCCTAGAAATATAAATACCCAATTATGTCATCTACTAAATTTGGACAATTATTTTTTGTGGGGTGTTAACAATGGATTATAAGAATCCTCTCAATCCTAGAGATCCTCCTCCTCAATTAATGAATCCAAGAATGGAGAGCAATCTCCTACCATTGGATCAAGGAGAATTATCTAGAAGCGGTTCACGACGAAATAAAAGGCGAACAATAGAAGTAAAAGGGTCTACCAAGATAGTACCAAGAGATACCTCTAGTTATTTATAAAGATTTGTGGAACATGTGTGGATCCCCACTAGAAGAAATATACACATATGTTTCTACAAAAGAATGAAGGTTGATCGTAGATCTCTCACCAGATTCTTCAACAATGATAAAATTCCAACAATGTTAATTATTTATTTTATTAAATTATGTATAATTAATATGTTTGGATCCACTCTCTCAGTTTGGGTGTAACTACACATTGTCTATTTCCCTAATTCAATTCCAATGGCCATGGTGTTAATTATCGCATATATCTTAGATTGATCATCGTTATGGAAGAAAGAGAAGTTAGGATCTTCCCATCACACACATCTCCTACGCCCGGATCCTACAAAAACTCATTATTGGATTCATTAATTATATTTGAATAGGATTTTACTTTTTTATAAGGTTTTTGGTGATTATCTCTACCATTGTAACTTGGATTGGAATATTGAGTTGTTTAATACCCAATTCAATTAAAATCAAGGAAATAATTTTTTAATATCCATTCCTTTACACTAGTATGTCTGATGACCTTAGTCACTTGATATTTCATGAGACATCATCATTATATTATTTTTTGTGTTTAAGTCTTCAAATAGTTTCATATTTTAATCATATTATATGATAAATGGTTTGGAATAATCTAAAATTTCTAATCTTATATCCTACTGTAATCAGTTCTTGATTGAGGTAATATTAGTATTATTCCTCACACACATGGTTACCTCTAGTTCTAGCTATTGAAAAAACAAAAAGTTAATCATGAATGACGATCATTATAAATTAATTATCATAAATAACCTTATGAACATTTTGAACTCCATATGGCTCGCATCATAACCCAAACAAGTTAAAATATAATTCATACAACTAAACTTGAATTGGACTTGATTAAACCAATAAAATCTCATATATCATTCTTGGTTCATCCTAGGTATCTTTGAGTCAGGTTCTCTAATATGAATCATAAAAATCATTAAAATAGTGATCCCAAGTTAGTATGAACATGCTTGAAATATTTGAAACCCAATAACCATTAAATTATATTCTCTAATAATAAAACGTATCCTTAAACTAAATTAATCATTCCTAAATTAATATACCCAACTATGTATATACCATAATCATAAACTCTAAATTTTTTTTCTCTCAAATCTATTTCAATATCGATGTCATTAAACCAGAATGATAGTGTATATTCTTCCAAAAAATTACTCCAAATTTATCTCTCAAATGGTATTAACAAATAGTTCAAACATTCATCGACTTATAACTCAATATCATAATTCCCAAAATGAGATTAACTTCTCTAAATAAATTATGAATGAATTATCAATCCCTATATGAATGATTATTAACTAACTAAAATCATTAAATTCAGACCCCACATATATTACCAACATCAATCGTATATTAAACATAAGATTTGTCCATACCTCAACCATATATTCTTGGATAGTTATTTCTAAAAATATAAAACTAAAATAAAATAATTTTTCATGGTTATTGATACTATTTAATATATTTCAAAATACTTTAAAAGTAAAAAAAACTAAATATTAAACCATATATTTTTCACATAATCTTCATAACATTTATAATTGACCATAATTTAATTGAGAAAAATCTCTTAATAATGAAAATATGTAAGAGTTTTATGATAATATCTATCCCAAGACCTTAGTATGAACTAGAAAACTCACATTCTCCATCATAATAGGCATAAAATAAAAATATAACCATTTATGTATTCTACCTTATTTGGTCACACCACATAGAGGATTCCAGTCGTATACCTTTCTCAGATTCATTTTTGTGAAATTGTTTCAACCAAATACTAAAACCAATAATGATTATGATAATATTCAAAATATGAATGTGAAAAAAACAATCCAAATATTTCTCTTCTTATGAATACTTTATTTATAACATATGATACTTTCATATCAACCCAAAACTATCTTTGTTCAATCCGTATTAATATATGGTAATTTATCTATTAGGTTATCTAACACAACCATTTATCAAAGTTATTAAATACTTTTAAATGGATCATAAATATATTTTTAATACCCAAATAACATCCCCCCATATAGAGTGCCTCTCTGAGTGTTTAGTCTAAGTCCCACTCATCATGAATCAGTGTCATTATTGAGTGAATGATCAACCAACCCATTTGGGGTTATTACACCATAGTGCATCTATTCTACAACAACAGCTGATTGAATGTATATATAAAGTAATTTATTTCTAGGTATAACCACATAATATCTATTTTACGAAATCATTAGGATGATATCCAATACATAAAAATCTTCTTATGGTTTTCTTAAGGGTTATCTAACCGTATTACCTAAATAATGTGTGCATTATTACCTTAACATCCAAACATATAATATTCCAAAAAGTTATCTATAACATTAAAATCTTGAGTTACCATATATTATGAAACCTTAAATTATTTTCAACAAATTTCCAAATCATTAAAGTTATCTAAAACATTCTTTTGATTCCAATCGTGATGCTTTGGACCTGCAATCCAAAATCTGGTGCTCAAAAACACATACATCACAAGACATGAATGATAGCATTTATAAAATATTGGATAAATATAACCTTAATTAATAATTTAAAAAAATATTTTATCTCTTATATCTAATGTAACTTATCATGTTTACATATTTAGAGAATTAGGAAACTACATAAAGTTATAAATCCCATATTCTTAGTATTAAATGGAAAATTATCAATTGAAATATGAAAATACTTATTTCATTAACGGTATTCAATTCCACAAAAAAAATATTTCACACATGATATCCTTTGAAATATGTCACATGTAATAAATTTCCCTATAACCAAGATAAATGGAAAACATAATAAATGTTGAGGTCAAACACTCAGTAAGGGAAACATATAAATGAAAAATTCATGTAATACAATGGAATAAATAATATTTATGTAATATGTATGAAACAGAAAGTTATAATCAACATGAAACTGGGATCATTCAATATCCATGATAGTAAATAAAAACATATATTAATATTGTCGATCTCACACTAATGGAATACATAATGTTAGACAACAAAAAACCAATTATCATGGAATTATACCAACACCGTTTTCATTTTGTCAAGACCACCATCAAGACATCATACTGTTAAGGATTTTTAACAAGAAAATATCCTGTTATGGGAAGATCCATACAACAAAATACCACATGTTTCTTTCCCAGGATACCTGTTTACACATCAAGGTGACATATAATGTTAGTTCCCACCATTCACTTTTTTTTAACTCCAATGAATTCTCTATAAGATAAAATGAATAAAAATATATAATTAAGCATTATGATTTTCATTTATATTGAAATAACAACATAAACAATTCTACTACTTTTCCTTGTGACAATAAAATAACATTCATCAAAGGTAAACATCATCAAATCTAAAATACGTAAAATGTGATGATCACCCTATATTGAGAAATGTGTATATGGTTAATCCAGTACAAGAATAATCATGGTAATAATCCATACATAGTAATATTATATCTAGTTTCAAAAAAAACATCTGTAGTTTAATTATGCAATAATACAATCATGTTGACATAAATGAAAAATATCATTATAAATGAATGAATGACAATTCCACAAATGAAGGGATCCTGAATTGGATTGATCAGTATAAAGAATTATTTCCCTTAAAATATATATGTATATATATATATTTATATTTATTAGTGTAAAAATAGTGAAAATAAACCCTTTTAGGGGAATAAAAAATTTGAAAAATGGAATGGGAAATGGAAGTAAAAACATAAAATATCCTTTTGGAAATAGTTTTTTACAACAATGTGTGGGTGGAACTTAGAGGAACAATCCAAAAGCTTTTTCTCAAATCTAAATTGAAAACTCATTGAAAATATTTAATTTTCACATAATCTTTAATAATGGAGACTAGAAAATGAAATAATTGTTTATATATAAAATGTTGATCAAAATCATTTTATTATAAAGAGAACATTTTTAATACTTCAAATTTCCTTAGTTGAAAACCAACATTTTAAAAAGAGTGATAAAATATTCTTTGTGTAAAAAGATAATTTTCCCAAAAATTAACATAAAATACCATATAATAAAATATTATGGTGTTAGAATCCAATCATGTAAGAACAATGCTCAAGATAATACATTATAACTCAAAGAAGGGTATTTGAGTTACCCAAAATCCTTCCTATTTGGGAAACAGATGAATCAATTTCTATATGATTAAATAAACATAATTTTTAAAGTAAATCTCATAAAATAAAAATAAAATAACATTCAATGTATAATTTATCAATTGAACACCATATAAATGGAAAGTGGTGCATATAATGTGTAATGTATCAAAGAATCAGAATTGAAACCAAGGAAATCCCTATTTATTATAAACCATTGAATTAAACCCCTTAAAATAGTTTTATTTAAATTTTACTTCCAAATACATTATTAAAATATTAGTAATGATATGATATCTCCAATATTCAACATATACACCACATAAAGATAATTATGTGCATAAATATAATAGTTCTCTCAAAAAATAGAAATTGTGCTGAAAACCCTTACATATGAGGTTTTAAATGTTGCTGAAGAAGACTAATTAAATTATACAATTAAAAAAATACCTCTTTTGAATGGTTAGTGGGAGAACCATTACATTTCTTAAAGGCCAAGGGGCTTATAAACTAATTTTTTCCCAAAGGGAACTGCAGTGAATTGTACTGCAACAGTACCCTGGATATTATAGTACCACCACCACTATAGTACCTCCTCCACTATAGTGTAATAGACACCAAATTTATTCTATTTCTATGCTAATGCTACATTGTCCTGCTATAGTGATCCAAGAATTGTTTCTATACCTAGAATCGATCCTGGGTCTTTTGGATGCCATGCAGGAGCCGTTACCACTTGGGTACGAGCTCGCTGGAACCTTACCTATGATATTAAATTATATGAACGTACATGAATGTATTATATAAAAAACATAGTTGTATTAATCACCTAATTAAAAACCTTACTAATATATATTTTCAATCATACTCTTCAAAAATATTTATTCTCTACAGGAAGTCTTCGGATTTTCCACATCGAGTGTTTATGGTTTTAATCATTTATATTAATTTCCTAATAGTTGTGTTTGTGTTCATTATTAATTAGAACTTCATCACATATTGGTCATAGAACAAAATTTTATTAATTATTTATAATTATTTATTATTTTTAAAATTCCATTGATGATTTTTATTCTTTTTCCTTTAATATGAAATCGATAACTAAGACGTTTTAGGGATTCTTAATGGTCAAAAGGCATTTTATTAATTAATGAAATTAATTTTGATATAAACATTGAAAAACCAAAAAACATTATATACTTACATCATGTTACACCATTAAATATTTTATCATATTTATCTATGGAAAAAAACTATAGTATTGTTCAATTATGTGGCCAAACATACCAAAACATGATCAAACCCTGACTTAATGAACGACTTGGAGGTGATTTAAATGTTAAATCATTATAATAAATTATATGATCTCATTTAGTACTTATTAATCTAATATATTCAAATTATATTGAATTAGAAGAACAATTAATGTATATGAAAACATTATACAATTTTAATAAATGATTATCCTCCTAACATGATTATTTTCAATGATTATATTAATAATGATTGGTTGTTGATCATATCATCAATATATTCTATAATTTTTCATAGAAAAAACGTTACTGATACAATAAAAAAATAATCTTTCTATATCATCATTATTTTGAACCTTTTGAGGTGGTGAAGGGAAAAAACAGCTTATGTCGTAAAGGTAGTAATCCGCACAACACATGAGAATTGTTTTCTTAATCGATGGGGTATATGAAAAAAATGATAAAAAAATTAATATAATAACATTAAAGAATATAAATTATACAAATAATATGATATTATAATGGTTAGAATAAAATTTGACGAAGAAAATAAAAAATAAAAACTAAGTTGTTGAAAATATTCACGTCGAGGGATTGAATATTCATTAGAATCATCATGGAATTTGAGGGTCTTAAGAAAATTATTAGTGAACTTGGGATTATTTCCCTAGGATATGGGTTCCTGGTAGAGTAAAATTATATAGTTTAAATTAGTAATATTAACGTAACATATTTATTTAAGTGGTTAAGATGTTTCCCATTTATAAGTGAAGAAAACTATAGTAGTGGGAACAAGTTTACATTTTTCAATAATACTGTGACATTATTCCAGAGTTAATGGCTTAAAAATAGACATAATTATAGGGACTCATATATAAGTAGGTTATAATCTATACAATTGATTTATATTCACGTTTTTAAATGTTTTAGGTATTTGATACTAGCTTAAATAAAATGTACCCCTTTTACATTAACCTCAATAATTAATTTCTATCCTTAGAAGTTAATTTTAATTGAAAGGAATAATATTTAAACTTTTAACTAATATTAAAACTATAGTTTCAAATTTTAAAATAATTTTATCAAATATATGTTTTTCCGGTGTGAAAAGTAAATTTTAAAATAAACACACATAATCATGTTAAAACATTATTAGAAAAATAATTTCTTATGCATCAAATTTATGTATATGATAAAATTTAAACATTTATTATTATTAATGACATAAATTTATTTATAGAGAAGTAAATAAAATTTATTATTATTCTAATTGATGAAAAAATATAACCTCCCCATGTAAATAATTGATTTAAACAATAGAGTGAAAATAGTTATTTTATATTAATATAAAGTTTTAATTAGTTATAAAAATCTATTCCATAGGTTTTCGAGTTCAAATGTTTAAAAAAACATAAAGTGTTTTTAAATATTCTCGTGTATTCTTACATAGTAATAAATTATGGAAATTATAATATTAGAATATCCAGTATCTTATGAAAAAAATAATTATTTCTAGAAAATACCCAAAAATTCATACCAAGTAAATTTTATATGATAAATTAAAACATAATTTTTATTTTTATTTATTTCAGATTTAAAAACATATAAATTCGATTTTTAAATAAAATCCTAAAATAGAATGAAATTTTTTTTCTCAAAAATTTAAAATTTAAAATATTAACATATATTATTATTATTTCATGTCATTTATAACAAAAAGTAGTGTAATCCAATTATTAATATAAAAATTTATCTATTATTAATAGTATTTATCTTTGAATAAAAATGTTTATCTCTTGAAAGGAAATATCTTAGAAAAATAATTTTTTAAATAAAAAACGATCTTATAATTAATTTTATCTAAATAATTTTATTTTCATTAATATCAAATGTGGTATTTATTTTAATTATACATAGATTTCATAAAGTGGTTACTCTTATTAAATCCCATAAATTCTAAATTTATATTTTAATAGTCATACTTATATATTTATATTTTATCAAAATATATCACGAATTTTTCTAAGTATGATGTTGTACACGAATTTATAAATCATAGAAAATAACTTATTTAAAGGTAATACTATTGTAGAATTTAAAGGTATTACATCACCTCCACCTACTAATTAAATTGTGACCTCAAAATTTTACTCATCAGATCATTGTAATTTCTATAGGGACGTCATAATTAACTATACACAACTAGATGATCATGGGTTTATGTTGTATGTTGAAAGAGATTAATCTATGGAAATATTATTATATGCACTCAATAATGAGAGATAAACTACTTAAAATTTCACACATAATCCTTCTATGGTATTTTCTTCAATATCCATAAAATATAACTTCCCACAAACGTTGAAAATGATTTATATGATAAGTATACAACTATGGGGTTTTATAATTCAATATCTATTAGTCAGTGAAGGATTTAATTAAATAGTAATTTAGAAAATATATAGTGGAAACTAACTATATCATTCATTAGTAGTAGTTTTATAATATTTTATTTATTCATATTGGTTTCAGTGTCTATATCCTTATTTGTCCCTTGTATTGGATCATTGAGTGGCATAACGCCTAAATATCTTTCAATTAATGTAATGGCTTTTAATAGTTTTCTTTAACAGTTGTGAGTCTACTGACCTTCATCAAATTATCATTCATGTGACATTATCTTCCTCTTTTTTGGTGTGTTTATGAATCATAATATGTACACATAATTAATCATATTTAATGATAGTTGTTTTGGAATGATAAATACATTTCTCACTCTTTCTCCCATTGTGATTGGTTTTCCATCAAGGTAATCTTGGTATTCTCCCTTAAACCCATATTTCCTTTTAGTTACATCAATTAATAAAACAAAAATATTAATAATGAGTGATGATCATTACAATTGAATTTTCAGAAACCAACTTAAGAAACTTTAACATCAAGATGTATCAGTTCATAACACAATCACAGTATCATATAGTTTATATAAATCAACTTGTATTAGAATTTGTTCAACCTATATCAATCTTATATATCATTATTTTTTCAACCTATGTTACAATATATTGGGTTCTCGCATACTTATTATGCTAATCCTTAAAATTGAGATCCCAAATTACTATGACATATTTTAAATATTTTGGACCCAATAATCCTTGAAATCTATACTCCCAAAATCCAACATATTTTCCTCAAACAACGTTATTTGTTCTTACAACCATGTATCAAACTATATATATACTCTAATAATATACTCTTAATCTCATACCATTCCCAAAACCTATTTTAATCTTCAATATATAAAAACACAACAAGACTGTATATTCCTCTAAAAATAACTCTATATCTAAAACAAATATTCATTTACCAACTAGTTAATAATGTCAAATACTAGTCACTATATATCATAATTCCAAAAATTTCATGAGCATATACAAAAAATCATGGATCAATTATCAATACCAAGGTTACCAATTAATATCTAACTTAATTATTCAAATTCAAACCACCCTGTATTATCTCAACAACCTGGGTATATTGAACATAAGAGTTATCCATACCACACTCATAAGTTCTCCAATACTTATTCCCTATAATTATAACCTTGACCAAAAATAACCTTTCAATATTATTGATACCATTTAACATATTCCACCACACCATTAAAATATCATCATTGAAAAATAACTCCGAATTGTTTTACCAAATTCTAATAAAATTTATAATATACCATAATATAATTAATAACTATCACTCATGACTGAAAATGGTTTTGACTTTCATGATTATATCAATCTCACTAAATTAGGTAAGACTAATAAACAAACCATTTCTGTCATAATAGGAATATATTAAAATTAGAAACCATTTATGTTTTCTCCCTTATCTGGTTAGAACACATAGAGGATTCATAGTACATAACTTTATCCACTTCATTTGTTTGATCCCCTTTCAACCAAATTCTAAAACTATAAATGGTCATGATAATATCAAAAATGTTTATATTAATGCATCAATAAAAATATGTTTTTACATAAACACAACATTATTTTCAAAATATGACACTTTCATATCGAATATGAGTCTATTTTTTGAATCCTTGGTTATAGATGGTAATTTTTATATTTGGTTCTCTAACTTAATTAGTTATCATCATTCCTAAATCCTTCATAATGATTCATAAAGATGATGGTAATTCCTAACGGATATCCCCCGGTAGTGCCTCTCTAGGTATATAGTTTTTTTCCCACTCATCATGTATCATAATAGTGAATGATTTAATTCCTATCTAATTATTTATAGGGAGATTAACCCTAGGTGAATATACTGCACATGTTCATGCAATTTATACTATCTATAAATACAATAAATTTTTTAAATAAAATTTCTTTTGTGATTGAATTAAATCCTATATTTTGGGTATATAAAATACGTGCAATTATTTAGTATTATTATATTATATCATATTTAAACAACCCTTACGAATAATAATTATTAATAATATAGCCGTAGAAGTGGGATATTATTATTAGTATAAATAAAATATTTTTATAAATCTACTTGACCCAAAAAATGAAGTGGTGGCCTCAACTAGTAGGATCATACCCTATGAATCCCAATTATTAGATATTCTTATGGATAATAACTCATTGATATTTTCCCTTGACCATTCCAAAGATGATACAGATTAAATAAATCCCTTGTGAATTCGTTTACTGGATATGTTCAATCCTATCGAGATCATGACCCAAACCTTGTATGTCGAACCACCACACAAAAATATCACCATCATGTAATATACCCTTAGGGAGTTTTAAAGTAAAATAAAAGGATATATATCATTACCCTAATAATATGAATATATATATATATTATATTCAATATAATAATGGTTATATTTACATTATTTTGTTATTAAATTATAAATGGTTCTAGTCTTGATACAGTAATTTTTTTTTATTTTTGTGTAATATACAATTTCACTTAGGAAATTTGTTTTTTTTGAATTCATGAATTTTAAACATCTATTTTATTTGAAAAAAATTATAAAATTAAATATTTTTACTATATATAAATTAGAATATAATTTTTATTTATTCAAATGTAATATTTATAAGGGTATAGAAACTGTATTGTCAAAAAAAAAATTCATTTTTTAATAGACATTGATTATTGTTTTAAAACTAAAAATTCACATATTTGTAAACATATTTTTATAAAATAAATATTATTTTTCGAATAACCACATTGAAATTATCCTACAACGAATGTTTCTTAATTTTCTGAGATAACCAAATTTTCGGGTAAAAATTAAATTTGGTATAAATATACGTCATGTATTGTGACATCATAATGATATAAATTTGATGTATTAAATTATAGAAATGGTATCCATGACTAAATATATGTTTCCCCTTTTAAATAATTTTTTAGGTTATTTTATAAATTTTATAATTCCTATATGGATCCCCCAAAATCTATATTATATTTTATGGTTTTAAAACCAATTATTTATAAATATGACTCACCTCCACATCACCAAGATTGATGTCTTATTATGTTAGACCAAAAGGATTCTAAAGTAATAATAAAAATACTCTTTTTTAGAAACTTTGTTAAAAACCATGGGATAGTTTTTATTTATGATGTATTTCTAATATAGGGTCCAAAACCTATGTTTGGGAAATAATAATGAATTCTCCTCTGTTTTCCTATATAAACCCACTAAATCTCTCATTCATCTAAAATAAAAACCTTAGATCATTTCCTTACCCTAAACTGTCCCATATAGAGTGCTACCATGGTTCCCTCACAATGTTTAGATGCTCTTCCCCTATTCTGGGAATCACCCCCTCAATGTAAGGGATCATCTTTTTCTCCTCTTTATCCAAGCTATCTATTTATGTAATTCACTTTTTCTTCAATTCCTATGGATGGTATATGATCTTATACTTACATATTAAATCTTGTATGATTCATAAGTTATGTTTTACCCCTTTAACCATCATTAATCCCCCCGATGTTTTATTATTGACCCCTGTTATGTTGAAAAAATCATCATGTGATTTTTATATGAAAATTTTTTGTATAAAAAAATCATTTTTTATTATACCTATAAATTCCTAAAATGTCATGTAAAATTATGTTCTTACATATCCATGATAATATCAATTTTAATTCAATGTAATTATATACTCATTTATCTCTCACTGAACCGTTTTATTAAACCTAATGTCATGCCGTTATGCTGCTAAAATTTCACTGTGATTTTCCTTACTATACATTTGTGTTCTATATACCCATACAAATTTCCACTCAAGGGTAATAAAATAGTTCATCACATGACACATAGATAAGATAATTCAATTTATTAAACCCATAATTTTTTATCTTGGGATTAAGTTTTATCAAATACATTCTTATGTGATATGATCTATGTGAAACACTTACGCAAGTACATGATATGATTTTTATGGGTGTGACTAGATAACACTCCAATACATTGAGTAATGTTTTAGTCTCATTATATTCCATGTATGGTTCACATGAGATTATCCTAATAACATTGTATTATGATTTCTTAGTGGATAACCTTGAATTATTTTTATGATGTTATTTTTAATATTGTCTCCACATTCCCTTATTCTATTTATGTTAACATGTAATATCATGACACATTATGTGTTTTTATGATTTTCACCACTATTTATGTCCTATTGAAATTCATATTATCTAACATTTAAAAACATATTCATTTATTATTTGTTTATTCACTTACTAGGTTTTTTATCTCACCCCTTTCTGATGTATATCCCGATGTAATCCCATTCATATTTAAGAATGACTGAATAATATTAGCATTTTCAGGATGTTTTCAATAATGTTGAGATACCATTGTTTTAGGTTGTCATGTAATATACCTATTTAACAATTGAAACTATAATTTTCAATAATTTGGGTTTTACAATATGTTTCCTTTTGAAATATATCATGAATTAATATATAATAAAGTCATGGGTTTTCATCATTAGTTTTAGTAGAAATTTTACTTATATGTTGGGCTATGATTAGAAAATTATAGAAAAATACATAAGGAAAATATTATGAATATGAATAAATCCCTAATTTTTAGTAAAATATAGAGTATTCGATTTCCAGGAAAATATATCCGTATATGGATAAAAGAGTGTGTTTTTCTCTACAATATATGTATGAAGAGGTAACACATAAAAATAACATATTGAGCTATAATCGATCAGGAAATCATGTATTTAAATAATCTTTATTCCACCCATTTATTAGCACTCATAGGTGATATAAATTATTATATTCAAAATCTCATTATGAACCCTTAATATGCGAACAAAAATGGCTATATGATTTTATTTTAGGAAATAGATCATCAATAAAATAGATTAAAGCCAATAAATTCATAATGTAAGGAAATACATGTCATTTATAAATTATAATTTTAATGATATTGGATTAATTCTTATGTGTTTAATTGTTTGAAATTAATTATTCATAATTTTCCCTTTATTATACCCAATAAATTAAAATATAGGGAATTGAGTAAGTAATCAATGTGATGTGAAATGTTTTGACTTACCAAATTAGATTCTCAACCTGATAGGAGAAAAAATCATAAACATTGTGATGGTACTCTCTTAGATGAATCATTTTGTGAATAAGAACCTATATTTTTAATAATTTCAAAATCCACCTAAGAAAGAAAATGTTGTAATTGAGACATTTAGGGAATATGATACTCATACTTTCAATGGATCATTTTATCCCTTAATAATAGAAAAATGGATCAACTCAATTGAAAGTATATTCTCAGTCATTTAATGTTCTGATCAATAGATGGTTATAATGGAAGTTTATTTTATTTAGAGATATTCTTATTAATAGTGGAAATTGATCAAAAATATGAAGACTATGGAAGGAATATAAGTAATGTGGTGGAATTCATTATAAAAGTTTTTTATTAAAAAATATTTTCCTTGCACAATAAAACATAAAATGGAAATGTAGTTCCATTCCCTCTAGAAAAAAGACTTTTAATCCATCAAGGTGTTTGAGGAAAATTTCAAAATGCTTTTAAAATATGAAATTAGATTTTTCATTACCTCTAAATATGAAATTTAACACTTCTTTTTTGGGATAAATCCATCTATAAAAAAGGCCCTAGTGATTTGGTAAAATGACTACTATGAGGTAACTGTACTATGCGCACTAAATATAGATATTTGGAAATATGAATGGACTCTCATGGATAAGAAGAAGAAAACTGAGTTTAATTTTGATGGTGTGATGGAGAAATCAAAAGGTGGTAAGAAATTTCAACATCCCATTTGTCAAAAGGGTTGGAAGAATCACCCAAGAATTTTTTTGATGAAGAAGAAGAAATTATTTAGGTGTAGAAATGAAGAGATCCTCAGTAGTGATTGGTAATTGGAGAAAACCACCAGTGTATTGGAAGAGGGGAATGATCTAGTAAAACATCATCCTATTGTCCAACGTTTCATCTGTAAGGAAAAGAGGACATTATGTGAACCACTTCTCTAAGATGAGGGATTTTGGAGACAATCAAAACTAACAACATCCATGGAATCAAGGGAAATAATATTCCATCATAACCAAAGAGAAGGATTATAAAAAAAGTGGTTACTAGTATGATTTTTATTAATCAAAGAATAGAAGAAATATATTTTTTATTATGGTTTTATGGATTCCTTCATATCACTCATGTTTAGTAACAATATTCAAACACAACAACATGTCACGGAAGTTGAATTGTTTTTGAAATTAAAACATGGAGAAATTATTTTATCCCATTTAAATAACTCCACTTAAATTAAATTTTTTGAGTTAAACTACAAAACAAATCTTGTGATTATACCTTTAGTGGGATTTAAGGAAATTATAGGTATGGATTGAATTTATTTATATATATCCACCATAAATTTCAATGAGTAGTAAATCAATCTCCAAATCACAAATAATCCTCAAACTCTGTGCATATTCAAGGAGGAGGATGAATATTATTTTGCACCAATATCTCAAGAATAGATATTATTTCCATATGAGTAATTTTATTTATCTCAAATGATTGATTATATGAAATAGATCATCCATGAAGAAATTCCAATTATGAGTTTATAAAATAATGTGCTTCTCAAATAATTTCATGGTCTCTCTCCTAGTTGAGCGGTATTATTTTCAGTTTAAATTATACCTAGGGATTTTCCAACAACCAAGAATCCATTTAGAACTACTATTGTGGAACATGATGAGAAGAAGAAGCAACTATAAGAGTGTCACGAACCAGCTTGGGTCGACCCTGAACCGGTCACCTGAGCCGGCCAGAGACATGGCCCAAAGGGTTTTCCCGATCCCCACGAGCTGAAAAAAAGTGTCGGGCATCAAAACATTAATCATTGGGAATGATTTAGCCCATGCGAAAGAGATAAACAGACAAATAAAAACTGAAGACAAAAATTAAAACCAGCAGCAAAAAGAAACAAGACGACATATACCTCCTTGTGACCCTTTGGTCACCTCCCAACTAAGGCCAACCTTGCCCCCATAGAGAGCAACTCGGCTATGAAAACCTGAGCAAGGGAAACATGCAACTGAAAAGATCTAATAGGCGTGAGCACCGAGATGCTCAGTAGGGTTGCCAAAGTAACCCACATAATCCACCCAAAACAACTTTCCGGAAACAATCCCAAAACAGTAATTTTCACATACAAAGATAAAAAAAATGTTTTTCATATTTTAAAGGAAAAAGGGTCCTGTTTTACCATCTCAAAAAAAATACAACACACGCCACAACATGTTTTCCCCAAAACAATGCATTTCTTAAAAACTGAGATTTCAAATTCATGTTTATCACATTTGAG
The DNA here is from genome assembly GCA_963277665.1 of Viscum album. NCBI lineage: Eukaryota > Viridiplantae > Streptophyta > Magnoliopsida > Santalales > Viscaceae > Viscum > Viscum album. The sequence continues at coordinate 846,863,480 of OY728150.1, read as the reverse complement.
CAAAAGAAGAACATGAAATAAGTAAATAATGGAAACCAAGTTCAAGTAAAAGTAAAAAAGTAGGTATAGGCAACAACCATGGGTGATCCTAAACATCCCTAGAAAAACCCCTGGACGTACTCGGGTTCAGACTACCTGCCGACATGGTACTCCACAGTCAATAACCGACTGGACGCCCCAACAACCAACCAGTGGCATTCCCCACAAGGCCTACCTACCAAGGGGGACTAACCCGTCTAATCGGGGTTAGCCAAAAATCATCACTCGATTCTCTAAAAGACGCCCATGAACCCATGGTGATTTCGATAATACTGTGTAAGTGGGAGACACTCGCAAGCGTGACTCATCTCACCGTACTTGTCAACCCATTACACGGACACCACTACATGACAACCCTCGAAGGGAAGTCCCCCTATAGAGATTCCCACAAATATGTATATATGAAATTCATTCACATTCAGCAAGGTACCAACCGGGCCTTCATATCATGCGCAGTTTTCAAAACATTTTTTAAATGAGTTAAGTTTCCAATCAGGCACACCCATTTTTCCCAAAAGTCAGGGCAAAGACATTATTTTCAAGGAGTCAACACAAATATTACAATTAAGTTGGAAGAGCCAAATGGGCCTTCAACTTGGCATTCCCAAAGGAATTACCCAAAACATTTCACAAATATCATTTACATTTTCAAAACCAAACTAGCCCTTAAGATCGAAACATGCACTCAAACAATACGAGCTTACCAAACGAGCCTGTAAGAAAAACGACCATCTAACTCACACCAAAAGCCAAATGGGCCAACTTATTTTTATCCCTCTTGAAATACCAATCCATTTCATAAAACAAAATTCCTCTTTAAGAAAATACAGTTTTTGGTGTCATTTTCATTCGGAGGCACATCCATGCGAGCACCTAGTGCTCCCATGGATGTGCCAACATCCAATGGCACATCTTCTTTTTAGAATAATTACCTTAGAAACCATTTTCATAAAACACTTAGCATTGAAACCAAACCCAATTCTTCCACAACACTTTATAAAAGCAAATAGAATCTTTCAAACCAACCACCATTTTTAAAACATTTTCCAAAACAACCCATTGGTTCATCATTTTGTCAAAAAAACACACCAAACCAAATCTTAAACCTCCAAAATACAATCACTATCAGTTACAACCAAAATCCTCATAAGGCACTCAATTTAACATTACTAAGAGCCTAAGCATTTCATATAAACCAACATTAAAAGCCACTTTCAGAAATTTAAAACAGCGATATAACTTTATCAGAAGATTTTCATAAATGAAATAAAGATGCAAATGATATAAAAGGATTAATTGAAAACATTAAAGTGCTTTAGGTTTGAATCAAAAAGGGGAAATGGTTGGAAACACCTACCTCAAAGAAATTGGTCGAGCCGACGCTATCGAAAACACAATGCCAACTGCTCACGTACATGCACTCACACAAAAGCATATGTACTAGAAAAAATTATTGCCACACCTTAACAACACAGTCGACACCCCATGTTAGTGCGGCGCGGACCAACGCACAACCAAATAAAAACCAGAGACTCAAAAAAATATAAGACACTAAAAAGGATGATGCAAAACAAAGCAGCGGCATAGTGAAACACTGCCAAAATAAAAATTCAGGTAAAGATGACTCTGGACCAGATAAAGACCTCAAGGCTCCGCAACTCAAATTCATATATAAACTGCCGTAATAATATATAATAAAGTATAAATATAACCTTACCCAAAGAACAAAGAGCGGAAACGAGACCGTGCCCGAGCAAAGTGGAGGTGCTGCTAAGAGGGTCGGGTCACGCCGGAACCAGGCGGAGGCGCGCGCAAGTGTTCGGGTCGTGCCGGAACAAGGCAGAGGCGTGCACAAGGGTTCGTGTTGCTGAAAAAGGGCGCACAAGGAATGTTTGAGGCAGTGGTCACCGTAGATGGCTGCGGCCGGTAGGAGGGATGTCGTCGGAAGGGAGGGATGCCAGCGGAGGAGCGGGGGAAGGGAGATCCGTCGTGGGGGTAGGGGTGCGAAGGAATGGCGGAAGGCCAGAACGCTAGGAGGAGGCCGGGAATAGCGGCTGGGTGAGGCGAAGGGGAAGCAGGGGCCAGGAGGGCCGGCGGGCATGGCGACTAGACAGGGGGGTGCGTGGGGCGACTCCGATGGGAAAAGAGGGGAGGCAGCTCGGCGGATGCGGCGGCAGCCAGAGGAGAGGGGGGGGGGGGGTCGGGGTCGCGTGGGGGAGAAAGGGGGGAGAGGGGGTGGGCTCGGGTAGATAGGGTTTTCATTTTTTTCTTATAATAAAAATGATATAATTAATAGTAATAATAATAATTCTAATCAAATAAAAATAATAATAATAATAATAATAAATCATAATTATTATAAACATATATACATACATAAAAATATATATAAACTTATATAAGCATAAATACATATAAACATATATATATATATATATATATAAACATATATATAACATATATAAACATATAAACTTATATGAACTTACATATAAACATGTATACACATAAACATATAACATTAAAACATATTTATTTGTGAACATACGTGTATATATATATACACCTATAAACATAAATACACATACATTATATATATTTACACACAACGTTAGAAAACAAACACATACAATGTAGATACACATATATATACACATATATAAAAAAATATAAACATACCTATACATATATCTACACACATAACATTAAAACGGGATGACTGTGTGGTATTTTTGCACCATACGGTACCCTAGCGGACTACAAGCGGGCTACATGTACCCAAGCGGAAAGCACATGCCCAAGCGGACTTCACGTCTTAAACACACAGTTTTCGCGCTCTATCCCAAACCATAAACTCAACCCAAAATTTAAAATTTAAACTAGGACTCACCCGCACTTAGGAAAAAACACCCGACGCCAAGTGAAATAAAATAATTAAAATGAAAAAAAACGGGTGTTACAATTCTCCCCACCAAAAACACTTTCTGCCAAAAGAAAGTGACCAAGTCAATAGTTATCTTAACTCGAGTCTGTGCCCTGGAAAAACCAGAAGAAACTGTGAGGCTCGGGGTGACCATTACCAACACAAGTCACACCCGACCAACTCGAGTACAAAAATTTTCTGAGGTTGAGGGGAGAACACGGGAAGGTTCTCCCCACCACAGAAATTTACTAACACAGAGACCCTGAAACTCGAACACACCACCCCTGGGGGGGGGGCAACATGGGAACTCCCAAACCAAAACTAGTTACTTTCTCCACATAGACCGAAAAACACTCGGAGACTTAAATAGGAATCTTGCTACGAAACGACCCAACAGCTCGAGGATAAAGAATTAACTCAACCCCTCCCACACCGACCGAACAAACTCCTCTCCGCAACCAGAGACTAGGGAATTCCTAGCCCAAACTCACCAAGGGCCTCGAAATAATGCACGTTAATTTCACAAAACAAAAAATCCCCCTAAGGAACACAATTGAGAATCAACTCAAATTTAGAATGACCCGTTCATTCGTGGGCCCATCACCCTACAAGGAGAACCGAACGATTTGAAAACACACTGGGAACAGATAAGACCGCTTAGACTGTGGTAGAAAAAGTTCATCACATCACCACAACTATGATGAGATTACAACGGTGAAAAGAATAGAACAAGGACAATTTGGATATTTCCTTTCAGAAAGCTGAAAACATAATCTGAAGTGAGGTTCTACACACCCTCAGAAACTCCTGACTGTGCACGAGCTTCGCCTCAAGACCTGTGGCCGGGTCCCTGATGGCTGAAGCATCTCCTGCCTCACAGTCATGCATTTTCATCTCCTGGTCTCTAACTCCTTCACGAGCGACGCTTCTCCCAGAACTCTCCCGGGTGTGCTGGACAGCCACACAGTATCAAGACATTGAAGGGATGCAGCAAGGCGACATAGAATATCTGGACAGGCCGTACTGGTGGCACACAAGAGAGCGTTCCGACAAACTATGAGCCAGTACTGACTAGGATGGTTTCTTGGAGACAGGTTCCACTGGCCCACACTCCTTGCCAGGTGGGGAACCTTCGCGGAAGTCGACCACCGTTAATCACACCCAAAACTCCAATGACAATGAGACATCTCATCTTTACTTGTCTAAAAATGAACCCTCAAATAAACCTGAGACAGTACGCACCCTAACAACCCTGGGAGTTCCCAACAACATGAAGACCCACTCCAATTCCAAAACCACACAACTAACCCTCACAGACTTCGATTTCTTTGACTGGTAGGCAACATGCAAAAGAACTGAAAACTGGGCATGACTCATTAGCAAACTTAGCGACCTTTCTCGGCGGCATACTCATGAAAACACGTGAAACATCATCGAAACTGGCATCAAGCCAAACTCAATCAAGGAAACAACACAAGTCAAGGTCAAAAGGCCCATAAGCCAAAAATATACAAACACAAGCATAAACCACCTTCCAAAACCATTATTTCTTTAAAATTTTAAAACCCTCCCATGGCACCTTATGAACCGTCACAAGTGAGTTCATTCAATCTCGCTCACATCATCTGCAAACAAGTGCCCCTACGCACCCTCTGCACATATCAATGCACATGTGACCCTCCATAAGGAATACCAAGGTTCGAACACCTCTTCCTTACCAAATACAAACACATGCCATATTGTTCCAAACCAATACACTTTCTCTTTAAAAACCAACTTTACTAATTTAAAAAACAATTTGGAAGAAACCTTTTTTTTCATTTAGAAAACACATTCATTTCCAATGCACACACAGAGAGACCGAGTTCAAAACAAAACACAACCAACTATGAAACATCAGAATGAGGGACTAGTGTCTGTGCTTAACCCGGCAACATAGAGGTGAGCCATGCCCCAAGTAAGACCTAACACTAAGAGGACCTTAAACCGGACACTTGGACTCCACGTGGGTCACCACCCCATGTGACGCCGCAATGTGAACCGAATCTCTCCCATTTTTCATCCCTCAATCCAAAATAACCAAAGACAAAAGACTCAAATCTTGAACTAACCCTGGTAACTCAGGTCTCGTCACGAGCGGTGGTGATCAGGCACCGACCCGTAACCTATCTCCTGAGCCCCAACAGTCCTAATCTCCTTCTAACAGACATACCAAATAACAAGAGCCTCCTTTGATACCATTTTGTCATGAACCATCTCGGGTCGACCCTGAACCGGTCACCTGAGCCGGCCCACGACATGGCTTGAAGGGCGTTCCCGATCCCCACGGGCTGGCAACAAGTGCCGGGCATCAAAAATTTAATCATTGGGAACAATTTGGCCCTGGCGAAAGAGATAAGCAAACAAATAAAAACTGACGAAAAAAATAAAAACCAGCAGCGGAAAGAAACAAGACGACACATACCTCCTTGTGACCCTTTTGTCACCTCCCAACTAAGGCCAACCTTGCCCCCATAGCAAGCAACTCGGCCATGAAAACCTGAGCAAGGGAAACCTGCAACTGGAAAGATATAATAGGCGTGAGCACCGAGATGCTCAGTAGGGATACCAAAGTATCCCACATAATCCAACCAAAACCACTTTCCGGAATCATTCCCAAAACACTAGTTTTCACATACAAAGATAATTTTTTTTTCATATTTTAAAGGAAAAAGGATCCTGTTTTACCATCTCAAAAAAAAAACAACACACGCCACAACGCGTTTTCCCCAAAATAATGCATTTCTTGAAAACTGAGATTTCAAATTCATGTTTATCACATTTGTGAAAAAGAAGAACATGAAATAAGTAAATGATTGAAACCAAGTGCAAGTAAAAGTAAACAATTAGGTATAGGCAACAACCATGGGTGATCCTAAACATCCCTAGAAAACACCCTGGATGTACTCGGGTTCAGACTACCCGCCGGTATGGTACTCCACAGTAAATAACCAACTAGACGCCCCAATAGCCAACGAGTGGCACGCCCCACAAGGCCTACCTACCAAGGGGGGACTAACCCGTCTAATCGGGGTTAGACAGCAACCATCACTCGATTCTCTAAAAGACACCCAAGAACCCATGGTGATTTCGATAATACTGTGTAAGTGGGAGACCCTCGCACGCGTGACTCATCTCACCGCACTTGTCAACCCATTACATGGACACCACTACACGACAACCCTCGAAGGGAAGTCCCCGTGTAGATATGCCCACAAATACGTATATATATAATTCTTTCACATTCAGCAAGGTTCCAACTGGGCCTTCATAGCATGCGCAGTTTTCAAAACATTTTGTAAATGAGTTAAGTTTCCAATCGCGCACACACATTTTTCCAAAAAGTCAGTCCAAAGACATTATTTTCAAGGAGTCAACACAAATATTACAATTCAGTTGGAAGAGACAAATGGGCCTTCAACTTGGCATTCCCAAAGGCATTACCCAAAACATTTCACAAATATCATTTACATTTTCAAAACCAAACTAGCCCTTAAGATCGAAACACGCACTCAAACAATACGAGTTTACCAAACGTGCCTTTAAGAAAAACGACCATCTAACTCACACAAATGAAAAATGAGCCAACTTATTTTCATCCCTCTTGAAATACCAATCAATTTCAAAAAAAAAATTCCTCTTTAAGAAAATACAATTTTTAGGTGTCGTTTTCATTTGGAGGCACATCCATGCGAGCACCTAGTGCTCCCATGGATGTGCCAACATTCAACGACACATCTAGTTTTTAGAAGAATTACCTTAGAAACCATTTTCATAAAACATTTAGCATTGAAACCAGACCCAATTCTTCCACAACCCTTTATGAAAGCCAATAGAATCTTTCAAACCAACCACCATTTCCAAAACATTTTCCAAAACAACCCATTGGTTCATCATTTTGTCAAAAAAACACAACAAACCAAATCTTACACCTACAAAACACAATAACTATCAGTTATAACCAAAAACCTTACAAGGCACTCAATTTAACTTTACTAAGAGCCTAAGCATTTCATATAAACCAAAATTAAAATCCACTTTCAAAAATTTAAAACAGCAATATAACTTCGTCAGATGATTTTCATAAATGCAATAAGGATGAAAATGATATAAAAGGGTTAATTGAAAACATTAAAGTGCTCAAGGTTTGAGTCAAAAAGGGGAAATGGTTGGAAACACCTACCTCAAAGAAATTGGCCGAGCCGACGCTTTCAAGAAAACACTGCCAGCTGCTCACGTACATGCACTCCCACAAAAGTGATCACACTAGAAAAAATTATCGCCACATCTTAACAACACAGTCGACACCCAAAGTTAGTGCGGCACGGACCAACGCACAACCAAATAAAAACCAGGGACTCAAAAACAACATAAGACACTAAAAAGGATGACGCAAAACAATGCAGTGGCATAGTGAAACATTGCAAAAATATAAATTCAGGTAAAGCCGACTCTGGACCAGATAAAGACCTCAAGGGTCCACAACTCAAATTCACATATAAACTACCATAAGAATATATAACAAATTATAAATATAACCTTACCCAAACATCGGCGAGGGGAAATGAGACCGCGCCCGAGAAAAGTGGAGGTGCTGCGAAGAGGGTCGGGTCGCGCCAGAACCAGGTGGAGGCGCGCACAAGGGTTCGGGTCGCGCCGGAACAAGGCGAAGGCGCGCGCAAGGGTTCATGTTGCTGAAAATAGGGAGCACAAGGGATGTTTGAGGCAGCGGTCGCCAGAGATGGCTGCGGCCGGTAGGAGGGATGCCGTCAGAAGGGAGGGATGCCTACTGAGGAGTGCGGGAAGGGAGATTCGTCGGGTGGGCAGGGGTGCGAAGGTGCAGCGGAAGGCCTGAACACCGGGAGGAGGACGGGAACAGCGGCTGGGCGCGGCGAAGGGTAAGCAGGGGCCAGGAGGGCCGGCGGGCGTGGCGACTAGACAAGGGGTTGCGTGGGGCGACTCCGACGGGAAAGAGGGGAGGCGGATCGGTGGACACGGCGACAGCCTGAGGAGAGGGGGGGGGGGGGGGGCTCGCGTGGGGGAGAAAGGGGGGAGAGGGGCGGGCTCGGGTAGATAGGGTTTTCGTTTTTTTTATTATAATAATAATATAATTAATAGTAATAATAATAATTCTAATCAAATAAACACAACAATAATAATAAAAAATCATAATTATTACAAACATATATACATACATAAAAATATATATAAACTTATATAAACCTAAATACATATAAACATATATATATATAAAAATATATATAACATATATATATAAACATATATATAACATATATAAACATATAAACTTATATAAACCTACATATAAACATGTATACGAATAAGCATATATTGTTAAAACATATTTATTTGAGAACATACGTGTATATATATACACCTATAAACATAAATACACATACATTATATATATTTACACCCAATGTTAGAACACAAACACATACAACGTAGATACACATATATATACACACATATAAAAAAATATAAACATACCAATACATATATCAACACACATAACATTAAAACGGGATGACTGTGTGGTATTTCCGCACCGTACGGTACCCAAGCGGACTGCAAGTGGGCTACACGTACCCAAGCGAAAAGCACATGCCCAAGCAGACTGCGCGTCTTAAACACACAGTGTTCACACTCTATCCCAAACCATAAACTCAACCCAACATAAAAAATTTAAACCTGGACTCACCCGCACTTAGGAAAAAACACCCGATGCCAAGTGAAATAAAATAATTAAAATGACTAAAAAAATGGGTGTGGAAAATAGAATCTGGATAAAGGTTTCATCACTCTAGTGATTTAACATTGGGTGAATCAATCCTCTTCATCAATGAGAAGGATGGATTGCTGTTCCTTTCCATTGAATATCGTGATCTAAAATATATCATGATAAAGAATAAGTATCCTTTTTCACAGATTGATGAATTATTTTATCTACTATGTGATGCCCAATACTTATCCAATGTGGATATTCAGTCTGGGATTATAATGTATGGTTGATGAAGAAAGATATCCCCCATAATAATTTTTATATAAGGTATGGGCACTATGAGTTAATATGAATCCCATTTACACTATTTGATGTTCTAGAAATCTAAATGGACATGATGACTATAGACTTTATAGATTACCTTGATAATTTTTTTCAGTATATATAGATTATATAATAATAAAATTCAAAGGAATGAATGATCATGATAATAATTTGAGTGTTATGATAAATACTTTATTAAAGGATATGGTTTATGAAATGTATAGAAAATGTGATTTCTGGTTGAAGGAAGTCTCATTCTTGGGCAATGTTATAATAAGTAATGAGAGATTTTTGGATCCTTAAATGATAGAAGTAATTGAAGGATGTCCAATTCTAACATATGTCATAGATATCTATAGTTTCCATTGATTATCTAGGGACTATCATTGATTTTTCAGAAATTTCTCATGGTTTTCAAACCCAGTAACCAAGATAAATCCGAAGGGAGTAAGGTTTTCATTGAATAATGAATGTGAAGAGAGCTTTAAGGAGTTGGAAATGAGGTTATTCACTTCAGCTATACTTACACAACACACAAGTGGGGATCTTTCGTGGTATAAAATGAAACATCTATGAAGGGATTGGGTTGTGTACAAATATATAATGACTTGTTGATTTCATTGTCCCTAAGGAACATGATAGTTCATGAACATAACTAACCAACACATGATCTGATGTTTTCAATTGTAATATTCATATTGAAAATCAAGCATAATTATCTCTTTAGAGAAAAGTGTGAAATATATGTGGATAATAATATCCTCAAGAATATATTCTCACAAAAAGTGGTGAATAAGAGCCAGTGAAGAAGGATAATTATGCTAACGAATTATATCTTCTCAGTACAGTACTATACTAAAAAATCATATATAAGTGGTAGATTCTCTTAGTTTAAGGGATCTAAAAATTTTATCATTAATGAGAAATGAGAATGATGAGATCTTATTAGACATGAAATGGATATAAATTGGAATAATAAATGGTGGAACGTCATCATTCCTTTCAAAAATGATTGTTTAATCATTCCTTATCGATTAGATAAACTATTCTCAAAGAGATGATGTGGAAATTCTGAATAAGATGGAATATATATGAAAATAGAAATCCATGGAGTTCAAAATTAATAAATGAGTTGTAGTATTTGGATCATGATTATGTATACCATAAAATCATGAGTTAATGATGGAATTGTTGGATGACACACATAACTCAACCTTCTCCATCCAATCAGTGAGTACAAAGACGTATTGTAATATATGAAATAATTATTGGTGGCACAATATGATTTATGATATCACCAAATATACATCAAGGTGACTCATATATCATCACGTAAAGGATAAAAGGGACAAAATCCAATGGGATGATACAAAAATTACCCATACCAACATGGAAATGGGAAAACTACCCATGGAAATTGTAATAGGTATTCCAAAGATATCACGAGGAAATAATTATATATAGTTTTTAGTGAATTATCTTACAATGACTGCTCACTTCATTCCAATTATAGATGATTAATCATTCAATCATCTGGAAAGGATATACATTAGAGAACTTGTAGGGTTTCATGGAACACCACTTTCAATTCTATCTAATTGAGACACAATAGTTTTCTCTAATTTCTAGAAGATACTCTCACAAGCTCTAAAAAATGAGTTGAACCACAACACAAATTATCACCCATAATCTAATGGATAATCTGAGTAGACTATATAGAAATACAATGTCATATTGAGAGAATTCTCAATGGATTTAAAAGTAATATGGGATAAACAACTTATAATGGTTGTGTTCTCATAAAATAATGGTTTTCACTCAAGCATTCAAATTACTCCCTATGAAGCCCTTTATGGGAAGAGGTGAAAAATAGCTACATACATGGATGAAGATAGTGAATGCAAATGGTTGTGTCCCAACATGGTTAGAGTAATGGTGGAAAAATTAAATATCATTCTGAAAACATAATGGATGCCTAGATTTGATAGAATATTTATGCTAACAATCATCGACGAGATTAGGAGTTTGAGGTCCGATATAATTTATTCCTCAACATATATCCATGGAATAAAGTCATGATATTTGGGATGAAGGGAAAAGCTTAATCCAACAAAAATTTCTCCCTTTGAGATCCTTGATCACATAAGAGCGTTTCCATATCAACTTGACCTCTCACTTTACAAATCTCAACTGTATGATGTGTTTCATATATCCCTCTTTAGGATGTACATACCATACCCCATACATGGATTGAATCCATTGGTGGCCCCATTAGAGAACGATCATTCATATGTGGAGAATACAGTGAAGAACATAATAGATATAATGTTATATGAAATTAGACAATTCCACAGGTCAAAGTGCTATAGAGATAACACAAGTTTGAAGAATCAATGTGGGAACCATATTAGGTGATGATACATAATTACCCACAACTATTTTAGAGTGTGGAATGAAAATTTGGAGTGAAAATTATCTAATGGGGGGAATATTATAACAAAAAAATCTTTTATAAATAAAATTCTTGTTATGATTGTATTAAATGCTATATTAATGTTGTAGAAAACACTAGTACTTATTTGTTTTTATTATATCGAATAAAATTTAGAAGATCATTCTGAATCATAATTTTTGATAGTATTGTTTCTGAATTGCTGTATAATGATAAGTATAAGTATAGGATTTTGAAAAATCCAATTGGCGTTGAAAAAAGAATTGATGGCCTCTATATTTAGGATCATACCCTATGAATCCAATTTATCATATCCTATGACGGAAATAGTATTTAAGGGGTTTTCCCCTGACCAATACCAGGCCGATATCCAATAACTAAAGCATGAAAAAAACCATTTATAGGAGAAGTTCAATTTCATCGAGATCATGACCCAACCAATGTACGACGAACCACCCCATGAAAATTTCACCACTACACACCTTACCCTTTGAGGATTTTCTGGTGTAATAATGTAATATGTATCCATACCCTAATAATATTAATATTTCTATTATATGTTCAATGTTATAATGGTCATATTTACTTCTTATTATCGTTACATTATAAACATTTTTGAATTTTTATACGATAAAATACAATTGAATTTTTTGTGTAATATGAAATGTCAATCAATACATTTCTTTTTAATTAATTAATAAATTGTAAAAATAAATTATATTTTAATAAAATATTACTGTGATTTTTTTTATAAAATATAATTATAATATAATTTTTATGAAGTCAAATATAATTTTTATAAGGGTTTGGAAACTATTTTTTCCAAGAAGAACCTAGCATATCTAAATAAGATGTCGATTATTATTTTCAAATTAAAAAATTAAGATATCTAGAAAATTATGTTGATAAAATAATAATTACTTTTGGATTCAGCATTTCAAAATTATCCAATAGTAAATTGTTCATAATTTCTTGAGGCGTTATAATTTTTGAGTAAATATTAAATACGGTATAACAATATGTTGTGTTTTAGGACATCATAATGACCAAAATGTGATGTAATATGTGATATAATTGGTATTAAAGGCAAAATATATGTTTTAACTTTATAATAAGTTGTTTTTGAGGTTATTTGATAAATTATGTAAGTCCATTATGAATCTTTCAAAAGATAAATTATTTTTTATGATTTAAAATCAATTCATTATAAATATGACTCACTTCCACATCACCGAGGGTAAAATTTTGTTAAGATCATACTTTATACTTATAAAATAATGAAATCCAAGAAACTTTGGTAGAAATAATTTACAATAAACATGTGATTATTTTTGGTTTTTCTTACTTTATTATATAGATTTAGAGACCTATTTTTAGGAAATAATAATGAACTCACATCTCTTTTCCAATATAACCCCACCAAGATCCCATTATTATTCAATAAAAATACCTAGATCATTTTACTCTACCATAAAGTCTCTAGAGTCATCCCAAGGTTCCCCAAGATCTCAATAATTTCCTCTCCAGCTCTTGGAATCACCTCTATATGTAATAAATACCCACTTTCTACACTTTCTTCAATAATGGTATTTTTGTAATACATTTTTAGTTCCAATTACTGTTGATGGAATATTCTATCTCACATCCCTCTTACTTTTATTATGATTTATATGTGATTAGTGACTCCATTAAATATCATTAAACCCTCCCCTGATTCATTATGTACCCATGTTACACTTTCAAAATTATCCTTTGATTTATCAATTCCCAATTTTTATTCAAGAATCCTCCATGAATTATGGCTTTTAAATACCCAATTTTCATGTTGTATTTTTTTCTTAAATACCACTTAAACTATATTTTTATTACTTTCGTGTGATGATATACCACATTTTCTCTTATTGAATGAATTTAAGAATCTTCATGTACTACCGTTATGCTACCAAAATGGCACTATGATTTTCCATGTCGATCAATTGTGATGTATATACGAATACCAATTTCTACTCAAGGGTATTCACCTGGTTACACATACACTTAATTTATTGGGTAATTCCTTTTATGTAACCCACAATCTTTAATTGTGGGATTACATTTGATGAAATATCTTTCTATGTTATATGATATAGGTGACACACTTATTCATGTTCATGATATGATTATCATTGGTGCACACTGATAGCGATACAATGTGTTGTGTATTGTTTTAGTCTCATGGGATTCCATGTATGGTTCATTAGAGGATATCCTAAACATATAATTTTATTATGTCTTATAGGTTAACCATAACTTATTCATATGTTTTTATGAATAAATTGTTTCTATATTCCCAGGATGAATATATGTTATCATATTATTTCATGCATGGTTGTTCATGTTTATGATTCTAAACCTTTTTATGTCTAATTTAAATTCCAGTTGTCTAAAATATAATAATTTCATCATTTTATGAATTTTTATTCCCTTACTAGAATTTATAGTTCACCCATATCTTATTTATGGCCCCAGGATATCTAATACAATTTTAATAATGATGAAATATTAAGATCATGTTAAGGGATTTTTTAATAATACTATTGTACCATGTTTTTTATGTTGTTATATTATGTTCATAATTACCTAAATATACTATAATTCTTTATATTTTGGGTTTAACTATGTGTATCCTTATATATAAAATCATGAATTAATTTGTAATAAAGAAAAAGGTTTTCATTGTATCTTGACATGGATGTATTTATTGAAAAACCCCCATAATATATATTTTACCAAAACATCATGAAGTTATCAAAAACATAGAATTGTACCTAGGGGTTTCAATAGGGTACTCTAAACATAAAACTAAAATTAAATTTTCATTATTAACTTAACTTAAAATCATATACTATTACAAAGGGTTATATATACCTTTGAAATTGTGGATAGAAATAACTTATCAATGCTTAATTAATTTCAATAAACATCATAATATACAATGTTTTCTCTAAATTTCATTTGACACTACCTATACCAAACCAGACACACCCTCTAAGATTCAATTCTCATAAACACATAAATTACATTAATTTTTTGATACCATCTATAAAATCCTAGATAAAACCAACCATATTTAGAAAATAAAAACAATTAGTTCATACTGTACATTAAAAGGATATTTTTATTTTTATATGTTTATATAATTAGGACACATCATAAACTAATAAATATCATGTTATATCCATCAAATGATAATTATCCAATTAAATATAAAACTAGTTAATTCATGAAAAGTCTTAAATGTATCCCAGAAATTCCATCACACAAGATATCATTTGAAACATGTGGCATGAACTACTTTTATCCATAACTTAGGGATGTGGATAACATAAGAAGTATAAGGACCCAACCTTAAACATTACATAATATTTAATTTAATGAAAAATTCACATTGAGGATCTTTTCAGGTTTAGTGTTTTAGATAATTAGGCCATAACTATTACATTACAACTTGAATATTACAAGTAGATACTACTACTCAGTATCCATTATTTTCATAAAATAAAAACTCTTAAAAAGAAACATGTCTAGTTCCATGTTTTAGATATCATGACTTTTCCTTGATCCCATACTTGATTCTATTCAACTTTAAGTCTTGTGAATTTTTTTTCAAAAACTTGGGATGAGAATAAATAGCTTAGTAAGGGATACACAATGAAGGAAAACTGTTAGTTTTTCAAAACAACTGGTAAACCATGAATACTTTATAGTTAGTAATACTTTTCACTTTTATGAAGTAGTAATACTCTTCACTGAATAAAAGAACATTTCATACCCTTTTGTATCCAAAATATTTCCATAAAACCCATATAAGGAACACATAACATATAAAGGTAACTTGGGACATAAATATACTTAAATGGAATAACCATACTGTCAACTTCCACACATATCACTAAATGGAATATACATACACCCGACTTTCATACCCAATGCATTGGAGGTTATAACGTAACCACCCATCTTGGTTTTCACGGCACCACCCGCCATATGGATTATAACATAACCACCCATAAAATGTCCAAGTACCATCACAACACATAAAATATTTCGAATATAAACATTTCACTAATAACATTTTATTTGAAGTCACAAGAAGTAATTTCAAGATATTGAAATAATCAATCCATTTTCATAGTCCATTTAGAAAGAGATTTCTGAATCAAAGTGTTCCATACCACTTTGAAGATTTTAATGGAATTATAATTTCAAAACATTTATTTACAAATAAATAAATACTGAAAACCATTTTTAAAACATGGACATTAAAGATAAAGATTTAGAATAATAAATCTTTAAAACATTTAAAATGATATTTTAGTTAATTAAATTTTAACAAAAAGAGAGACTCTTGAATACAAATAATTGAGGAATGACATTTAATAAAAACATTATAATATCATGAGAATAAAGGTATTCCTGATATTATATTTCCAAATACAATATATACACCATATAAGAGTGAATTGATGCATAACAACAATGAAGTCTCAATGGAAATGTAAATTGAGATGAAATCACTTATAAAGATGGTATCCTTAAATTAAGGATAAATCAATCTCATAATTATGTTTGAAAAATATAAATACACCCAATATAAGTGAATATTACGTGTAAAACAAATAGAGGTCATTCACACATTTTCATTGGATGACATATTCATGATGTACAAGTTGAACCCAAAGAATTGAAATTGGGTTAAGAAGTTCCCTTGTAAAAATTTGACAGCCTAACGACGTCACTTTAAAATTTAGAAAATGAGATGATGAGATAAAAAGGGTATATCATCACTTGGAAACAAAATTTACATCAATAAGGATATATAAGAACATATCCCAACATAATAAGATGTAAATTTAATGACATAACAAAATGAAGTCTTTTAAAAAGAGGAGGGTGAAAGGATCCCTTACCGAATAGGTAACTTACAAAACGTACGCCACATGAAAGAAGGATCATAAAATAAAGATGTAAATACCCATAAATTAAATTATATTACACAAAGAATAAAATAATGGTTAGTACATACACCACAAAAAAGGAATTAGTGGAAAATATAGCATGAAATCTCACTGGGATAAAAATGAGATGAACAACCCCTTACCACATTGTAATCAATCAAGTCGTATGACCCAAAGTTAATAAACACCAAATGAATCATATAATACCATGAATATAATGATAATCATCATAATTTATATCAAAAGTAAGTACACAATATACCACATGCAATAAATAAGTGGCGAACAATGGAAATATCACGAAATTAAATGAGAGATAAGAAAATCCCTTACCTTGTGTCTGACTTGACTCGATCGTTCTTTAATCTCCTGAATAACAAACTAATGTTAATTTCTACTTGCTTAAGAACCTTTTTTAAGTTTATTATTCCTTTTTATATCACATATTACCATTTTATAAACATAATGTAATCATTTAAGTTAACAATGTTCGTTTTGTCGATATTTGGTACTTGAGTCAAAAATGGACTTCTTATACTTACATGTTGTTCATGTGTTCAAAGGTTAATTATATCCAGAATTATATTCATGATTTGGATATCATATACATCAAGAATAAACAATTATTTAAATTAGTACATAACATTTAGAGGCAAGAAATGAAACATACCGTTCATGGATACGGTAAGCCGTACGTACGCATGAACGCTACTTCCATTTCTATTTCATATTTAATGGAATTAAAACATAATTATACATAGTATTATTATAATTACATAATTTTATCATATATAATATCATTAAATCTATCATTTATACGTACCACATATGGTATGAATGAGTCATATCACTTTGAGGGGGTGGTAGTCCGCATTTCCTCTAATGAGATTTTCGTGTTTACCCATAATGGAAACCGTAAAGGCATGCTATAAATGGAAATTAAAGAAGAATAAAGAAAACATAAACATAATATATATCATATATAAATAAAGTGACATCATAATGGCCACCATGAGAAGCGGTAGAAGATAATCAAACAATCATCGTTTCATGAGGCTCTAGTTTTTCGTCCACATAAACATTACGTTCTTCATCCATTATATGGAGGTGTGCGTAAGTGTAGTTAGAATACTTCTCATAACAACATCCTAGTATATTTATGATATTGGTTTTGTTACAAAATAAAGGAATAAAAATATTTTAGGGGTTGGAGAAGTAAAATAAAATAAAACAATTTAAGAGAAACTGTTACCATTAATTTGGGTAACTCCATTTGGTTTGAACCAAAGGACATATTGAAGTGCCTTCTGCCTAAGTTAAGGCTTCTAGGAGGAGGATATTGATGTAGGGAGTGTAATTGGGTATAGTCTTGACGATCCAAATGGCTTGAGAGTTGTGAGGAATTGTTTATAAGTGGTCTCCTTTTATAAGGGAGAGGAGGGGCTCTTTAGGAAAGTATAAAAATATTATTTTATAATATAATTATATTCGGTTTCTAATTGTCCAAAAATCATTAAGGTAGAAGATAAGATGACTAATATTCTAAATAAAATCATCCATTAATAATTTGACATTTTTTGGATAATAATGTAACCATTATAATCTTATTTATTTAATTCAGTTATTAATTAGGTAAATACTGCATCATTATTGTGTCATAAATAATTTAATTTATTTTAATTCTAAAAATTATAAAAAAAATACCATGATGTAGGAAATATATTTATCTTTCCCAATAATATTTTTAGTCACAAATAAGACTTATATAACACCATATATAAATTAATTACAAAAAGATTTTTGTTAATGTCAATTTTGACTTCACATTAAATTAATTAATCTAAATTGTCATTTTCAAACCCATGTGGCTCAATGTGGTCCCCAAATCGACCCAAATATTACCATGGTCGTTAAGGACTCAAAAGATAAGGTTTGGACAAGTTTTAAGGTAATTAGGAATTATTTTAATATTTGTTTTACCATGAATTACCCTATTTACCTTTAACCGCGATAAATAAAAGTCAAAAGTTACTATTCACCAAAAATTATTTTCATCTTATTGAACAACATTTTACTTCTTGATAAAAACCAAGTATGTAGGATTTTCGAAATTCAATTAACAGAAGTGGTAAATTTTCATTTAAATGAAAAATTCAGTTTTTTTAACTACCACTAAGTGGTTTCACTATTCATCAAAAATTGATGTTTTTCAGAAAAATACCAAAAATTCAGCCTAAGCATTATTTGATATTCCGAATTCAAAATTGATGTCTATTTTTCAAAATTCAAAACATAGAAGTTCCATTAATTAATTTTAAAATTAATTCATGTTATCAAAACAAATAGCATGTTTTTAAGAAACAATAACAATCAAAAGATTGATACTTGTTTACGCCCAATTTTGAAGTGAAATTATTTCCAATGACCAAAATTGAATTAAATGGTGAAAATATATTTTAATTTCACATTAAAACCTATTAAAAAGATAATATAACCATATAAATAAATTAGATTAAAAGGCACTTTTAAATTATAAGACAATATTTTTCACTATTCAGTAAAAAATGAACTTTATCAAAAAAATACCAAAAAATTACCCAAAGTAAAATTTGATGTCCCCATTCTAAATAAGGATTTTATTTCATCAAATAAAATTTATTAAAGTGACCAAAAATATATTTAAGGAGGGTTCTCCATTAAAAGGCGGTAATTCAGTCTTTTAGTTTTAATTATGCCTAAAATTAGATACATTTACATTTTAAGCCTCTAAATTTTATTGGATAAATGTAAATACATTTAAAAAACATGTATAATCATATTTTAGTTAGTTTTTTTCATTCCATCCAATTCAACAACTAGGAGTTAACTACCATTAAAAATAATAATATTATATTTTTAGTGTGCAACGTAAGATTTCAAAGAAACCCGTTATTGCGTATCAGGTATGTTATTGATCATATAAACCCCTTTAAAGTAAAATTAATATTAAATTCACAAATATTAATAAATATAAAATATGTATTATTATTTATTTACCTGGGATGTCACATCCTTCCCCCCTTTTGGAAATTTCATCCCTGCAATTTTAAAATTTGGGCTCGGAAACTTTATTGAAAGCCCCATATCAGAAAAAGACTCCGTAAAACTATCACTTTAAAAGATAGAAAGAGAAGTAAAATGGTCACACAAGTTAAACTATACTAAGATTAAATTAAAACATGGATATAGAAGAGAAACAAAAGGGTCATTTTCTGATGGAGAGTGATATGAAACATAATTAGGAGAAAGTTAACCACAAGAAAATCACAGACTTATGATGTGTGTAAACGGTCTTTGATTACCCGGTAGGAAACATAAACCAACAATGTTTTTGTTTTACGTTCCTTTTCATAATTTTAAGGAATTAATCTTCTACATAGAAAAAAAAACATAAGGAAATATACTTACCTTCAAGTAGAGTTTCATCTTTTAATAAGTTTCTAAAAAAAACTAATCATTTCTCTAAATGATGAGCATTAAAAAAGACTTTGTCACATCAAAAGAACATGAATCATATTCTTTAGAATCACATAATCCACAAAAGGAGAACTATATATTTCCATTGTATTTAGAAATCAACTAAAACCAAAATGGTTAGCACCAGATCAGATAATCACCAAAAGGATAATCCTTTATAAAAAGAAAAAATTCTCTTAATCTCCAAAATTAAACAAATAGATCCCAAGGTTCAAGAAAGACCATTTAATAAATAGTTATCCTTAAAATTCTTCAACGTAATCCAAAATAATATTGTGACCCAAATCTCATAAGGACTTAATTATATAGACTTCCAAGATACATCTTGACATTTATCTCCAAGTTACACCAGTTACACATAAAGTCTCATATTGAAAATTAATTATTATAATCACATATTATCTATAATAGGTTAATAATTTTCTTAACTAAATCAAATCATCATGTTTCTATAATAAAAATAAAGATTCTTCCAAACTATAATTTCAACCATTATTCCACAATTCAAATCCCATAGTATCCTATCTTCCTTAGGCATATAGTGTTTCCTCAAAAGAGAGAACGTCTTCCACAACAACCTTTTATCACTTAATCACTAAATCATTTTTCAATACTATGTATATCAATTTGATAAAACATAAGTTCTAAATATCAACATATTATTATTCTATAAAAACACTTTACTAAAATAATATGTCATCCTAACCAGGTATATCAAGTAGGCTAGTGGTAAGAAATGCGCCCTTGTTGCCCTTCGGTTGTGGGTTAGATTCCTAAAGCCTTTCTAGATGTGATGGGTTGTCACCCATCCTATGGATTATCCTTTTTATAAAACTCAGAAATAACCCTAACATGTTTTAACCTCAAATGTTTCCTTATACATCTCATTTTCATCAAAATTCATTATGATCTCAAAATCGTAATAATTGAAGTCTTATTTCACCAATATATGATAAAATAAAATGATCCCAAAAATTAAGAACATCATACCTTGATCATGGTGTCCATTTGGTTTCATCGTCATCTTGTTCACGTAGTTAGAAGGTCCATGCATTGCAACAATGATTTAGAGATCCTTCAAAATCATTTTCATCCTCTATAAAAATACACCTTGTACAACAAGGGTCATATGGGTGTTCACAGAAAAATGGTTTTGGAAAATAATCATGTAAGAAATATAATTTCAAAACATCTAGTAAAACATGATTTCAATAAAACAGTCGAACCGAATTTGAGTTGAAACTTTCAATTAACGGTCCGTTTAAAATACCATAACTATATGTTGAGAGACTATATTTTAATATCAAATAAAAATATGTTGCGCAAGGGTCTCCTTCTTCATAACCTTTTTTAAAATCATAATATTCTTCAAAATCATGTGATAAGGTAAAATATTTGAAAATGCCTTGATAATATTTACCTTTCTTGAAAATATGATAATATTGTGAAAATAGGATTTTTGTAAATACAACCCATGATCCACGATGATAACGAGGTATAGTGGAGGTGTTTTATATCTCAAACAACTACTTTCAAGTGAGTTTTATGCTAGAAAAAGTTTCACAATCATCCGAACATGACTTTGCAATAATTATTGCAAGAATGTCATCAGGAAGAGATATGAATGTCGTTTGAGATCCTCCTCCTTCCATTTGTAACTGAAATTCCTTGATCTAAAAAATTTATAAAACAATGATTTTACTAAAATATTAGATAGGGACTAACCATATGTCTACTAAAAATTCCTAATCTTTAAAGTTTTCTAAACCGACCTCTGATACAAACTATAAGGACTCGGCCTTAAACATTAAATAATATTGAATTTAATGAATAATTCACATTGAGGATCTTTTCAGGTTTAGAGTTTTAGAGAATTAGGAAATAAATATTACATTAAAAATTAAATATTACAAGTAGACACTACTAATCATTATCCATTTTTTTCATAAAATAAAAAATCTTAAAAAGAATTATGTCTAGTTACATGTTTTAGATAGCATTACATTTCCTTGATCCCATCCTTTACCCTATTCATCTTTTAGTCATGTGGAAAAAATTTCATAAACATGGGATGTGAATAAATAGCTCAGAAAAGGATACACAAAGAAGGAAAACTGTTAGTTTTTCAAAACAATAGGTCAACCATGAATACTTTATCTTTAGTAATACTTTTCACCTTTATGAAGTAGTAATACTCTTCCCTGAATAAAAGATCATTACATACCCTTTTGTAACCAAAAGATATACATAAAACCCATATTAAGAACACATAACTTATAAAGGTAACTTTGGACATAAACATACTTAAATGGAAGAACCATATAGTTGACTTCCACACATATCACTAAATGGAATATCTATACGGCCGACTTCCATACCCAATGCATTGGAGGTTATAACGTAACCACCTGTCCTGGTTTTCACGGAACCACCCGTCATATGGTTTATCATGTAAACACCCGTCAAATGTACATTAACATCACAGAACATAAAATATTTCAAATATAAACATTTCACTAATAAAATTTCATTTGAACTCATAATAAGTAATTTCAAGATATTGAAATAATCAATCCATTTTCATAAATCATTTAAAAAGATATTTATGAATAAAAGTGTCCCATACCACTTTGAAGTAGTTAATGGAATTATAATTTAAAAACATTAATGTACAAATAAATAAATACTAAATACCATTTTTAAAACATGGACATTAAAGATAAATATTTAGAATAATAAATCTTTAAAATATTTTAAATGATATTTAGTTAAAGAGTTTTTAACAAAAAGAGAGACTCTTGAATACAAATAATTGTGGAATGACATTTATTCAAAACATTATAATATCATGAGAATAAAGGGATTCATGATATAATATTTCAAAAGGCAGTAATACACTATATAAGAGTGAATTTGTGCATAACAACTATGAAGCCTCAATGGAAATGTAAATTGAGATGAAATCCCTTATAAAGATGGTTTCCTTAAATTAAGGATAAATAAATCTCATAATTATGTGTAAAAAATATAAATACAACAAATATAAGTGAATATTAAGTGTAAAACAATCATAGGTCATTCACAAATTTTCATAGGATGACATATTCAAAAAGTACAAGTTGAACCCAAAGAATTGAAATTGGGTTAAGAAGATCCCTTGTAAAAATTCGACAGCCTAAGGACGTCACATTAAAATTAAAAAAATGATTTGATGAGATAAAAAGGGTATATCATCACTTAGACATAAAATTTTCTTCATTAAGGATATAGAAGAACATATCCCAACATAATAAGTTGTAAATTTAAAGACATAAAAAAGAAGTCTTTTATAAAGAGGAGGGTGAAAGGTTCCCTTACCGATTTGGTAACTTACAAAAGTTACGCCACATAAAAGAAAGGTTATACAATGAAGATGTAAATAACCATAAATTAAAATATCTTACACAAAGAATAAAATCATGGGCAGTACATACACCACACAAAAGGAAGTAGTGGAAAATATATCATGAAATCTCACGAAGATAAAAAGTGAGTTGAAAACCCCTTACCACGTTGTAATTAATCGATTCGTACGACCCAAAGTTAATAACCAAAAAATGAATCGTAGAATACCTTGAATATTATGATAATAATGATAATTTATATCAAAAGTAAGTACCCAATACACCACATGCAATAAATAAGTGGCGAACAATGGAAATCTCATGAAATTAAAAGTGAGATATGAAAATCCATTACCTTGTGTCCGACTTGACTCAATCGTTCTTTAATGTCCTAAATAATAAACTAAATTTAATTTAAACTTGATTAAGAACCTTTTTAAAGTTTATTATTCTTTTTTATTTCACTTATTACCATTTTATAAACATTATGTAATCATTTAAGTTAATAATGTTCGTTTTGTCGATATTTGGAACTTGAGTCAAAAATGATATTCCTATAATTACATGTTGTTCATGTGGTCAAAGTTTAATTATATCCAGAATGATATTCATGATTTGGATATCATATATATCATGTATATCCATCATATACATGTATTGATAATAGTACATAACATTTCAAGGTATGAAATGAAATGTATCGTTCATGGAGATGGTAAGCCGTACGTATGCATGAACGCTACTTCCATTTCTATTTAATATTTAAAGGAATTAAAAAATAACGATACATAGTATTATTATAATTAAAGTATTTTATCATATATAATATCATTAAATCTATCCTTTATACATACCACATATGGTATGAACGAGTCATATCACTTTGAGGGGGCAGTAGTCCGCACTTCCTCTAATGAGATTATTGTGTTTACCCATAATGGAAACCATAAAGGAATGCTATAAATGGAAATTACAGAATTATAAAGAAAACATAAACATAATATATATCATATATAAATAAACTTCCATCATAATGTCCACCATTAGAGGCGGTAGAAGATAATCGAACAATCATCATTTCACGAGGCTTTAGTTTGCCATCCACAGAAACATTATGTTCTTCATCCATTATATGGAGGTGTGTGTAATTTTAGTTAGAATACATCTCATAACAACATCCAAGTATATTTAGGATACTGGTTTTGTTACAAAATAAATAAATAAAAAGAGTTTAGGGGTTGGAGAAGTAAAATAAAATAAGACAATTTAAGAGAAACTGTTACCTTTATTTTGGATAACTCCCTTTGGTTTGAACCAAAGGAATTCTTGGAGTGCCTTATGCCTAAGGTAAGGCATCTAGAAGGAGTATAGGGATTTAGGGAGTGCAATTGGGTAGAGTTTGGACGAGCCAAATTGCTTTAGAGGTGTGATAAATTGGTAATAATTGGTCTTCTTTTTAAGGGAGAGGAGGGGCTCTTTAGGAAAGTGTGAAAATATTATTTTATTATATAATGATATTCTGTTTCTATTGGTCCAAAAATAATTACGGACGAATATAAGATGTCTCATATTCGAAAGAAAATCATCCAATCAGAATTGGACTCGTTTTGGATAATAAGTTAATCATTATAGCCTTATTTATTTAAATCATTTATTAATGAGGTAAATACTGCATCATTATTGTGTCATAAATAATTTAATTTATTTGATGTCTAAAAATTATAAAAAAATACCACAATGTAGTAAATAATTATAGATTTCAAAATAATATTTTTATTCGAAAATAGGACTTATATAACACTATATAAATATTATTTACTAAAATAGTGTTGTTAATGTCAATGTTGTCTTCACATTAAATTAATTAATCTAAATTGTCATTTTCACTCTCAAGTGGCTAAATGGGGTCCCAAAATCGACCCAAAGATGCCCATGGTCGTTAATGACTCAACGAATAAAATTTGGACAAGTTTTATGGTAATTTGAAATTATTATAATATTCTTCTTACCATGAATTACCCTATTTACCTTTAGCCGCGGTAAATAAAAGTCAAAAGTTTCTATTCACCAAAAATTATTTTCATCTTATTGATCCACATTTTATTTCTTGATAACAACCATGTATGTCAAATATTTGAAATTCAATTCACAGATGTGGTAAATTTTCATTTAAATGAAAAAGTCAGTTTTTTTAACTACCACTAAGTAGATTTACTATTCAACAAAAATTGAATTTTTTCCGAAAAATACAAAACAATCAGCCGAAGAATTATTTGATATTACGAAATAAAAATTGATGTCTATTTTTCAAAATTAAAAAAATATAAGTGGCATTAATTATTTTTAAAATTAATTCCCATTATCAAAACAAATAGCATGTTTTTAAGAAACAAAAAGTATCAAAAAATTGATACTTGTTTATGTCCAATTTCAAAGTGAAATTAATTCCAATGACCCACAATAGATTAAGTTGTAAATTTATATTTTAATTTATCTTTAAAACAAATTAAAAAGATAATCTAACCATATAAATAAATTAGATTAAAAGGCACTTTTGAATTAAAATACAATATTTTAAACTATTCATTAAAAAATGAACTTTATCAGAAAAATTCCAAAAAAATACCCAAAGTAAAATTTGAGGTCCCCATTCTAAAGAAGGATTTTATTTGGTCAATTAGAATTTATTAAAGTGACCAAAAATATATTGAAATAGGGTTCACCATTAAAAGGTGGTAAATCGGTCTTTTAATGTAAATTATGCTTAAAATTAGATTCATTCACATTTTAAGCCTCTAAATTTATTGGATAAATGTAAATACATTTAGCAAACATGTATAATAATATTGTAGTTATTTTATTTCATTCTCTCCAATTCAACGGCTAGGAGTTAACTACCATTTAAAATAATAATACTATATTATTAGTGTGTAATGTAATATTTCAAAGAAACTCGTTGTTGCGTATCGGGTATGTTATCGATCATAGAAACCACTTTAAAGTAAAATTAATATTTAATTCACAAATATTAATAAATACAAAATATTTCTTATTATTTATTTACCTGGTATGTTATAAGAAGTGATGAGATGAAATGATTAATAACAGAAATATATAGAGAAACAATCATGGAATAAACATCAAATAATATTATTAAAGGAATAGATAAATAACATGAATCCATAATCACCATAAAATTAGGATCACACTACAAAAATGATTATTAATGAATATATGGAAATCAATAATATTGATCTCATTGTTATGGAATACATAATCAGACCTAAAAACCCTATTTTGATGGCCTTGGAAAATAGTGCATTACCTTTCTTAGAGACCAAAATCAAGAAACAATATTGTCAAGGAATTGTGCCAATACTGTATCCGGTTATAGGAAGAGGTAAACACCAAAACCAATCTTATTTTTCCAATTGAGATCAATAAGTTCTTTTAAGGGATGTATTATTTCAGGACCAACCCATCACTTGTTTAAGTCCAATTCATTTAGCATAAGATAAAATGAATAAAAAACATAATAATTTTTACCAATAATCATATATATATATTTGAATAACATCATATTAAATGATAGTAAATTTCCTCTTTTTAATAAAATAACATTATGTATAGCTGAATGTTTTCCAAACTAAAATATATAAAATTTCATGTTAACAACATATAGACGAATGAGAATAAGATTATGTTAATAATATAATAATATTAATAATTATCCTTCCATATGAATTTGGAAGGATTCAAAATAACATAACTCTATTATAATAAAGAAAACATATATTTATGATGGCACGTATGAAAAACATCCATGAAAAGGAATTGTTAAACGTTACCACCCATAAAGGGATCATGAATTTTATTGTTTTTATCATGAATTAATACCATCCAATATATATATATTAGAGTATAAATAGTGAATCACAAATAGATTTAGGAATAATCCTTTTGAAAGTTGAAATAGAAATGTAGGTGCAAACTAAAAATTACCATTAGATATCATTTTTTAACGATGATATAAAATAGGTAGTAAAAGGACAATTAACAAAACATTTTTCTAAATGTGAATTGAAAAACTAGTGAAAAATTTTAATTTTAAAAGAATCTTGTCAAATTTAACCTTGAAAATGATATATGTTTTCTATGGGTTATGTGGATCGATAACATTTGATTATAAAAGGGTTATTTTTACTGCTCGAAATTAACATTGTTGGAAACCCACATTGTAAAAATCCAGATGAATAATTATTTCCATTATATCTTCATTGTCCTAAATAGTATCATAATGTACTATATAGTATAATCCTATGGTGGGAAAACCAAAACATGTAAGAATAAAGATCAATATAAAACATTATAACTCAAGAAAGGGGATTTTATTTACTAAATTTTTTTAATTCAAGTAAAACAACTATATAAAAATCCTCTTCAAAATGGAACATTATTGGGCTATTAAATCACCTGAAATAAAAATAAAATAATAGTCATGGGATTTTAAATCAATGGAAAACCATACAAATGGAACATGGTGAATATATCTCAAAGAATGATAATTGAGACCAAGAAAAACCTTATACCATAGAATGTATTCCATCAAAACCCCTTGAAAGGGAGGAAATAAAATAGAAAATAAAATAAAATTAATAAAATATAATTCATGAAAATATAACTCAAATAATCAATATATACACCACATATAAGAAATTAGGTTCATAAATATAATACTTTACATGACAAAGGGAAATTGAGATGAAAACCCTTACCTTTTGTTTTGAATTCCATAAACATACAATAAAGTCATGTACCAAAAACACATATTTGTTAATAAATTAATTAAAAAACTTAACCATAATAATTTTTTTATACTCTTCCAAAATAGTAACTCTTTGCCTGAATTATTCTAATTTTGACCATCACTTGATTATAGTATTGATTATTTGTTCTAGTTTCATAATATTAATTCTAGTGTCCATTATTTATTCAAATTCACCACATAAATATCATTCAATTTACTATAAAGGATTATATTTAATTATTTATGATTATTCAAATTCCTTTTAGGTTTATTTTAGTATATATCCTAGAAGCTGAAATAGATAACTAGCAAGTTTCGTGGATTCTTCACGATTGAAGTGAATTTTCTTAATTGATGAAATAAATATTTAAATAACCTTACCAAAACATAAAAAATAATCATTTACATATCTATATAACATTATTACAATAAATAAGTTCTCATTTTCATCTATGCAGTAATTTTGAAAACTTTTTGACAAGCTGGTAAAACCGGCTAAAGCGTGAACATACCGTGATTTATTGAATGATTATGAGTTGGTAAAGTCATAGTATCATTACGTAATAAGAATAAAGATAATATTATGATACTGTTAACGTGATATATTATAATTATATGGAATTATAACAATAAGTAATGTATATGGAACATTATATAATTTGAATTAAAGATTATACTCATAGGATACTTATTTAAAATGATTAAATTAACGATGATCATTTATTGATCATGTCATTAATATTTTCTCTGATTTATCATAAAAGACTTAATGATGTCATAAAAATAATATTTATCCCTAAATATAATCAAGAACTCCAACATTTTTAGGTGTTTAAGGAAAACACATGTTATGTAATGAAGGCGATAGTCTGCACAACGCACAAACGTCAGTTATGTTTTTCTTAATGGATGTGTATATGAATAAACAAAAATAATTACCTTAATATAATAAATTTAATGTATATAAATGATACTAATATCATTTTATTGGGTATTCTATAATAAATTTTTTATAATAAAATTAGGAATAAACTATAAATATTTGATAATACCCATATTGGGGACTTGGTCATTCCTTAGAAATCTAATTGAATTTGAGAGGCCTCTACTAACTATGAGTGAATTGGGACCTAACTTCATTGTATATTGTTAAATAGAGATTAAAATTTCATTGTTTAAAGGAGGATTATAGAGGAATGGTTTTTCTTTAAGTGGTTAAGATGTTACCTTATTACTAGTGCGTGAAAGAGTGGTTTTGGGAAAACATTAATATTTTTTAATTATTCCATGATACTATTCAATGTTAAATGGATCAAAAGTATAAGAAGGTGTAGGGAAAACATGTATTGGTTTATCAAAACCTCCACAATTTATTTCTAGAAACGTTTTCTAAATTTTTACATATCTTACACTCTGTTAATCTTAAATTACCCCTTTTACTTTTACTATTGTAATTGATTTCTAAACATAGTAATTAATTTTAATGAACAAGATGAAGACTGAAACTTTTAAAAAATTTGATACTTATGGTTTCATATTTGAAAATAATTTTTTGGAATATTATATTATAAGTTGTGAAAAGTTAATTTTAAAATAAACACAATTACTTACGTAAAAACATTTTTTATAAAAATTCAATTTTAAATATTAAAAATTATTTATATGATAAATTTATCACAGGTATTTATTTTAATGACATAAATTGGATAATAGTTAATTTAATATATGATATTATTCTTCTAATTAAATCGAAAACCAAACCTAAACATGAAAATTATTTTTTAATAAAAAAGGGTGAAAACAATTTTTATATCAAAGTAACATTTTAATTATTTATAAAAATGTTTCCTAATGGTTTTATAAGTTAAAATTAAATTTTAAAATGAATAACATTATTCATAAAAATTATATTTTAATTACCTAAACGCATTTAAATATCTTAGGATAATCTTACAGTGTGATAAAATTGATAAATTATAATTTTTCAAAAAACAACGTTTTTCTTGTAAAACAAACATTTTTAAATTTTGATAAAAATTATTATCATGAAGATTTTGATAAAAATGTTTAATAAATGAAAAAAAATTATTTATTTAAAATTTAAAATATACAGATTAAATTTTTGAATAGAATACCAATATACAATCAAACCCGTTTTTATTGAAAAATGAGATTTGAAAATATTAACTAATATTATTCTTAGATCACAACATTTATGAAACCAAAGGGTTTTAAAAAATTATTAATATCAAAAAAAATTTATTACTATTCATATGTTTATTTAAAGAGAAATGTGTGTTACCTAAAAAGAATTTTTCAAAAAAATACCTTTCCAAATAATAAATTAACTTTTTAGTCATTTTTGGTAAATGAAATAATTTTCATTCCTTCTAAATTTAGTATCTATTTTTAGTATACATATATTTAGTAAATTGTTTAATCTTATTAATTATCACTAATTCAATAGAAAGGTTTTAACTATCAAACTTAAATACTTATATTTCATAAAAATATATCATGGTTTCATTTCGATTTTGTATTACGAGAGAAGAAATTAATCAAGCCAAATTATTTATTTAAATATAATCAGATATAATAACTATAGGGTGTTACAATATTCACTTTATTCTTAAATTCTAAAATCATTTTATTTTTGACCATACCATTCCAAAAATATAATCATGGCATTTTGATCTTTAAAATTTGTGGTATCGTTATCTGAATTCATAATTCTTGAGAATAAACACTCTAGAAATTTCATTTTATCTAAGACATTAACATTACATTGAGTCTAATATTCATATATTACCATTATGGAGCTCTAATAATTTTTATGTGTCTATTATATAGTGATTGAGATAACATTACAATGAATTGGTTTACCATTATGTTTGTCATGTGGCTTGTACGATACCATTACAAAACAAATGAACTACTATTATGCTAGTAGATTGAAAACCAAAGGACCTTTACATAGCTCCATGAATTTCAAGCCATACATTACCAAAGTTATTAATAACATATATATAGATAGTTCTATTCAAATGTTACCTTTACATAGCCCTCTGAATTCATTGATTGCCATTACACATTATCTATTTTAACATTACATAAATTCCATAATTAGTATGATTTCGAATTTAAACTCAAAGACATAATTAAATCAGATTAGACCATTTTAAAACATTGATAAACACTTTTAATCACCTTTTTTATCTCATCATTTATTCTTAAACTCCTCATCTCCATTCCCAAGACCTTAAACAACATAGTTACTAATCCTTGAGTTCTTCAATATGGAACACTAAAATTCAAAAAATTATCCTCATTTTATCCTTTAAAAAAATCTATACATTTGCTTTTTTTAAAAAAATTAGTATTAAAAACAATAATGAAACTGTTATGACTTATCTTACATATTTCTATTTGACTTTCTATAGGAATATTTTGGATAAAGATTTTATAAACCTTTGAACATGTTATTAGCAGGAGTTATAGCTCAACAATCATGCAATTTAAGAGTGAAAACCAAGAATATATACAACAAGATCATTATAAGAAGTATTAGCTCTTCATTATATATTTTTATCATATGAATATTCTCTTTAATATTTAATGATAGCTAAATAAATCTTCACTACATATATTTCATGGTAATCACTATACTTATGTAATGGGTGGATACTGAATCCATCTCCCATGCTCTCTATGTATTAATTATCCTCTAATAACACACTTAGTCAAAAAAAAAATACAATCCTCAAAAATCCATATGGGAACTAAAATCTCCCCCATTTTTTTCAATTCCCATTTCATTACACATTCAATGTATTTTAATACCCCATTTTGAAATTAAATCCAATGTGGGGAACCAGAATATACCCTTTAATGTAAAGGAAACATAAGAGGAAAAACATATCCCCCTATATAGAAATAAATTTTTATCCCCTATTATATTCTAATTACTTTATTAAATGAAGGCACCATATATTAAATTTAAATGGTATTATCTAAGTCAACAAAAAGTAAATATGGGATAAATAGGTGCTGCTAACAAGAGTGAGTTTAAATAAGAATCAAGTCATCCATCCACATTTCTCGAAGTGGAATCGACTATGATTTTCTTTATATAGAGGCTATAAAATATATTTTCTATGATATTACAAAAAAAATTCAATGTTTCAAAAAATACACTAAAAAATGATAATAATTTTTTTATATACCCATTTTATGAGACAATCACCCCCTTACTAAATGAAAAATAATAAACAATAACAATTATTGGACAATTATTATAAAACCTAAAACATTATCATATGATAAAGATGTCCAAATTTTAAATTTCAAGAAACTAAAAAATATTTTTTATCCATGAATACATTGTATGATCCCCATCAATGGATTGTCTCCATACTTAATCAACATGGTAATTTTTTCCATTACTTTACATCATATGTTATTGATACAATTTTATGTCTTCTAAAAAATAAAAATGGATATAAATTTAAATTTTCATGTTGGATGTAATTATTTTAGTTGTTTTCTCATCAAATATTTCATGGATTTCCTATTTCAATATTCAGCAAAATTTCAACTTTTCTTATAGATGCACTTTGACTAATGTGAGGGAATAAGGTGGATCTTATCTAACTCTTCATTTTTAGTAATAGAGATGAGGCTTTTCCCTCAACCAAATACTGTTTTTCTTTTTATCTTTGAAGTGTCTGGTCTTCTTCATTCTTGTTTCCAACTCGGTTTTCCAAATCTTTAATTTAATGGACAACATGTATTTATTTTCATTATTATATCACATCATAGATAGGATAGATTTCTTTTCTTGAGGAAGAATTAAATTTTCCTTAATTTATGCTTAATCCAAGTTTCTATCTACCTATAGTTTATTTAGAAAAAATACTAAACATTCATTAGGAACATTATCTTCCCTACTATTGTGTGTTTTATTCTTCTTTATGGCCTTAATTCATGACCATAAATCAATGAGTGTTTTAACCTTGTCATTTTTCATCTCCATTAGGCTAGGAGATGATGTCATATATATTGAAACCAAATTCCTATCGTGGTTATACCATTACAATCCTTTATAACTACATTTGAGAAAGATTTTTTAAAACAATATCAAGATAGAAACAACATGTATCCATCACTAATAAAATATCAATATCTCATTCATGGATTGGTATTATTTCAGTATTCATAAATCTCCCTTCTTTCTTGAGAATCATAATCATTTATAATAGTCATTGATGTGGCCTATATTAACATAAAATAAGCATATCTTTCCTATGGGTCAATTAACATATTAATATTATTTCATTTGATTCAGGGAAGGATTTGATTCAGTATCCTTCTTAATTGATTTATATTTTAAGTCGCACAGACTTTCTTGATTAACCTACATCTCAGTCTAGGATGGATCTCAATTATCTTAAAAAATGAATAATTCATGGTATAATTTTTACAATATTCATCAAAATAGTTACCACCAGTGTCTGGAAAACCCCATTAAATTTCCATATACACAAATTTATTCATCATCGAAACATTTTTATTTTTTTACAGTTAATTTTCATTAAAAATAATTTTTCTATTCATTTTTAAAACCCCCTAGGGTATGGCTCTCTAGAAGTTCCAAAACCATTCAATAAAAATTTTTCCATTCATTTTTATTATAGTATATCAAAAATTTAATGCTTGCGGATTAATTTTTTAAATAATCACATTCTAGCCTCCATATGGGGAAATTCTCTTCACACACTTATCTTGAAAACTATTGAATTATAGATGAGTTTTTTTTCAAATTTTCATCATTTTATTTTTTTAGAAATAAACTTTTTTCTTTCATTTCTAGAAAAAATAGATTTAGTATTAAATTATTTAACTGGACAGTAGGTTCCCACTTTTTGTTAGATAGAGGTGGATGATTCATGGGAGGATCTCTAGATCTTATTTTAAAAATTAAAAGTCCTTTTTAATGATATAATCCCTTTTGTGATTTTTGGGTTAGTTGTTCTTTTCTCAATTATAAAAGATGTAGTAGTTTTTTATAGAATTTTTTTCTCAATTTTACATCCAAATATAAATAATTAAAACTAATAGTATTATTTTAATTAATGACGTAGTTCAGCCTATCCTTCCACTGAATATTTATATTTTGATACTCTTGTTAATGGATTTGTTTTTTCATTCAAGGTATGATCAATATTTATTTATTTTCTTTAAATTGATCGATCTTCTCATCACTACTATTTCTCATATTATCTTTATCATATATTATTTTTTTACAAGTTTCTTTCAAACATTGAGAATTTTTCACTTCTATTTTTAATGATATCTCATTATCTTTCACCTCCTTTATGAGAGGGTAACAGTTTTTCATCAATATATCAAATACATCTTATATGGCCTCAGATTCATCTATAACGTATTCATTTTTACCGTATAACTCTTTTATAAAACCTAATATATGATAAAAAATTGTCAATAATTTTCCTCAAATAAATTCAAAAATAACAAGGAAGGTTATCTGCATCTTTAATACCATATCCCTCATCAGAACTGGAACTTCTAGAACCCTGATGTCTATATTCAGTTGGTTTGGTGTCTTCTCTCATCCTTGATATTTTTCTCACATTCATTTATTCTTTATTTTATCTTTTTTCAATATTATTTGATATAATTATACTTATGTAACAACATGACTAAAATATAT
Source organism: Viscum album (assembly GCA_963277665.1). NCBI lineage: Eukaryota > Viridiplantae > Streptophyta > Magnoliopsida > Santalales > Viscaceae > Viscum > Viscum album. The sequence goes on along the minus strand of OY728150.1, from coordinate 846,828,527 downwards.
TTCTTTTTGTGCCTCAACATCAATGAACTATTAAAACATACACTTCAATAATCATCTATAAAATTACTAACATAAATAAATTTATATCTAACCATATGGAACATCCTTGTGATATATCATGAAATTACCCGTAGGATTGGTGGAAACACTTGGGGGTGGGAGAGAATGAGTTGTTGGCTAATTTTTACCCATTATGAAATATTATTTTAATATTTTATCCCCTTTTAAATTTATCCTCCACTTATTTTTAGTGTAGTTGTATCATTTTTATTTTTAACAAAGAAATCACAATATATTTAATACAAGTATAAAAAATAATGATATAAGGATCTATTTAAACTTTTTACAAATAAAGACCTAATACTTTTCTTTATTAGTAGTTCTCCCCAATAAATTATTTTGTAATATAATAAAAATATAACTACAATTCCTTGTTCTAATCACACATACAAAATGAATCATAGTTTATACACTTTCCAGTGTCTTATAGGACTTCTCTTGTAATAGATTATTATTGTAATCATAGAGTCTCTATGTGATCGCCCTCTATACACTTAGGCCCATTGATTTTATTTCATCACTCCATATATATGTAAGTGTTTCCATATATAACTTTCTTGTAAGTTTGTCAATAGATATGGAAAAATATTTTTTGGTATCAATAATATGGATCTCCATCTCCTTAATAGTAGATTATTCAAATGTAGAAGGTATTTAGTAATAATATATAACTATGAAATTGAAAATATATCAGCATCACATGATTCTATATATTATATTCGTTAGGATGTATCACTTATCACACTCAAAAATTCATGACACACTGATTTGAATAGTAATATTGTCATTATATCAAAAATACTTATTTATATTTATCATTCATTTATCTCACTCAACAAATATTAGTGTGATGGTTTGAATCTTATTCTTCATTATCCAAAATACTAAAACATTTTCATCACTATTATCTATTAGATTCTCCTTATTCACCATTAAATGTTCCAGGTATATATTCTCATCTCAATTTCTTGTCATGTAGTTATTAAACACCTCTCCCCTACTTCATTTATGTTCCTTTTATACATAGGTTTCCAAAAAATCATATTATATATATATGAAATATATAATATCTAAATTTTATTTAGTTCACCTGATTCTTCCCTCTTTTCTTCAATTTATCCCTACACGGGTGTCCCTATGATATTATTACTTATTTTTACTCATCAACACTTATATCCTATAGATTTACAAAAGTAACCATTAATTTATGATTATTAATTTTCTACTAATTACTATAGAAACAAAGACATATAATATATTCTTTTAGTAGGATTTAGTTCCCTTTATTCGTTATTTTTGGAATTCCCACTAAACTTTCTCATTCTCATCCCCATTAACCAATAGAATCACATAGAAATTATACCACAATTCAAAAGAAATTATGACAATTTTACTATAATATCTCCACTCATCGCATAAAAATATCTCCATAAAAATTTTAAAATAAAATTTAAGGCATAAATCATCTCCTAATAGTGTTGGATATGTGATATTTCAATGTAAGATCCATATTGCGGCATAATTAACTGATTTAGGACATATGGACTAATTTAATAATTAACTTATATATCCACATTATTGAACACAACTACATATCATCACATTTATTTCTCAATTATATAAATCAATATAAAATTTAAAATATACTCATTTGAAATTTTCAATTATTGAATAATGATCATTAATATCTTTCACATCACTCATCATCGTCAAATCAATCATGGAATATGGGTCTCAAAAGTGTTATAATGTACTAATAATGTTTGAATAACTAAATTATCATCTTGACAAATTTTCATGAGAATATAAAATATTCTAAAATACTTATATGTTACCCATACATAGGTTAGTGAGTCTTAGTGTAACCCTAATTGAATGAACATTGACCATTACATCGATGTACATAACTTTTTATAGTGTCAAATTACACTTACACTGCTAAAAAATATTGGATGCCTTTATATAGATCTTTTTTACATTTATGTATGTCACTACTCTTCAATATCACCTTTATATAACTGGTCAATTACATTTATATAAGAAATTGAATAGTGATGTAACCTTACCACAATTAAATAATGGCCATTATGTTTCTAAGGTAAACATCAATTCATATGTATAGTATGACTTATAGTTACAAATAATAATAATTTAGACATAAAATGTGGTTCAGAGGATCACAATGATCTCAAAAAGGCATACATTCAGCATTGTATTATGATCGATTCCTTAAAATTCTGTTCAAAGACTTATGATCTAGCCAAAAATAGAATACTACATGTACATCCACTTTTTAACTTCAAACACACCTCTGATTGAGCCTTGAAAATCTGTCAAAAACATAACCGAATTTTGATATTTCAGGTGTGTCTTAACATTTTTTAAATTCATATATATTTAAAATAAACTCCATAGAAATCTCATATTCTCAATGTTCATGAACATTATATTGATTTTTAAATTCATATCTTTGGTACACCGATTTGGTCCCCGAGTCCTTTAAGGCATTCGGGCCACCCAGGACTTCGGGTAATTAAGGACTTTGGGCCACCTCAAGGCCTTCAGGCCACCTTATGTACTGATGCAAACCAGGAAACCTAAAAGGAACAAACATAAGAAGGAGGATTAGCAAGGGGAGTTCTATATAGAATAAGCTAAATGGATTGTAAGAATGAGAGGGTATGTCACCTGCTATCGGGACATGACTTTTTAATCACTGGAAAGCCTAGCCGAATAGCCACGCGAAGGTGGAGAGCTGATTTCTAGATGAATATTCTGGGGAGGAGCAGTTCTAAGTAGTTAGTCTGGATTTTATGTAATGTTTGAAGCCTACGGGAAATAAATTACTCTAAGGCCTATGGTCCATGTAATACATACACCTACCAGACTTGTAAGGGTTCCACCTCACCCCTTGAAAGGTGGATAACCAAAATCAATAAAAAAATGAAGGCCTTTGGGCCATTGGAGGAATTTTACACAATTCTGGAATAACCTATACATATACATTTCTATTGACATATTACCTTCATTTAGCCCTTGTAATTCTTGGATTACCATTAAACAAGTTTTTCAGCTTTTAATAGAATACATAATTATACATACAACAATTTTGAACTCAAAAACATCATTAAATCAGGTATGAACATCCTCAAACACTCATAAAAAGTTCAAATAACATTTTTTAATTTATCAACAGTTTTTAGACTACTCATCTCCATTGAAAACAACACATGAAACATAATTACATCACTTTGATTTATTCAATGTGTCTTACAACACTTCATAACTATGAAATAATTTCATCCTTTATCAATATCAATCAATGTGATTAGTAACATTAATTTCAACATTCAATATAAGAATCACACTAGGATTAATTCTATAACTGATCCCCATATTACTTTTTTACGAATATTGTAGATGGAGCTTCTGGAAACCTTAATACATGTCATTGAAATGAGGTCCAATTAAATAATTGATTAATTTAATAAATATATCCTATAATGATTCCATCGAGTTCTTCGTAGGTTTTAGATCCTCATTCTATTCTATATTTCGAACATATGAATGATCTTTCACAACTCCAATGGAAGTTCCATCTATATCCTTTCTTTATATTTCATTGGAATAACATTCATTATATAATGACTGGATACTCAATCTATCACCCATCATCTCTATGTATTGATTATCCTCTAATAAAAAATGTGGACCACAAATACAATATATTCATCACAAACATACATGGGAACTTCACTAGATGATATGACATATTTTTGGGATTATAAATATATCTTGTGGAAGATCCCATTTTTAATTCTCAAGATAAGTATGATCAAGGAAGTTTAATGAATTCTAAATGAATTATTATAAGTTGTTTTCAACTCCCATTTCATTGGGAACTAGGTTTTCCAAATATATACAAGGAAAAGAAGTTGGTCTATGATAATTCTTGATGATAATAGAAAATTTGTTTTTCTTAATATCATTATGTATTGAAATTTTATACGATGTTACAATTTTCTCTAGATATCAATGTTTTCCAAAAGTTTCAAATTTTATATTTACAAATAATAATTTAATGTATTTTAATAGAAAAAACTAATATCAGGACGATATATTATATGAAAAGTCAACTTGTTATGTTTGGTTATACATATGTTGATTGGGAAAGAAATGTTTCTAAGAGAATATATAAATCTAGTTGAGTTTTCATTTTAGGAATAAGTTTTCTATGTGGGAACATACCAAATATATATTCTATCACCTTGATAATATTTGAAGTGTAGTATATACCTATAACTAAAGGCACCACCAAATTTATCTAGTTAAAGAATATGTTAAAATATCACAATTTAAAGGTGAATTTACAATTTCTTGTTGTTTTTTATAATCAAATATCTATAAATCATTATGGAAATCCTATTCAAAATTCAAGATCAACGAACATTTATATTATGTTCCACTTTATTAAATAGTTTTTGGATAATTATATCCTAATATTGGAATTTGTTCCCACAAGAGAGAAGGTTGTTGATATATTCACTAAACCATTGTTGAAGTGTGCATTTCATAATTTGATGTTGGTTATGGGAGTTAATCTTCTGCCTCTCAAGGAAAAGGCATGATTACTTAGTCACCTATCTTGTTTTTATTTATATTCTTATTATCAAGGGGGAAGAAAATTTAAAATATAAATTTATTTATTCTATTCTGATATATACTCACATTTTTCACTCACAATGGGGGACTGAATTATTTTAGATAAAATCCATTTATATGTATTTTACCAATGTGGAGAGAGAATGTATTTGGAGTGATTTCATTAAAGGGAAAATCTACACGGGATAACATGTGGGTGTGAGATACTTTTGGATATGTTGTAATAGTTTTATTATGTATGAATTTGTAGTAATATATTTTAATATAGGATTGAAAAATATTTTTTTGATCAAATATTGATTTTTTGATTCAAAGAGGTGTTGATTATCTATTGATATCCCTATTGATATTTCTAATTTCCTCAATACAAAGAAAAGTTCCTCCTCAATGTAGAATAAAGTGGACAAATTACAATGAAGGTATCAATTTAGATCATCATTTTATCAAAAAAATAATATTATTGTTAAATAATATTGTTTCATACTCTGAGTTCCCTTAATTTTGATTAGAATTATTTATTGATAATTTATTGCAAAGTGGTTTGTGTTTTAATGTAATTTATATTCCTGGATTTCCCACAAAATCCAAAGGCGTGGATTATGAAGACTGAGAGTTTTTATGATGATGTTGAGTATGTTGGTGATTGTTGATACATGAATCTTACTCGAGAATTTTGTATTATATCTAGAGAAAAACAATTGTAGGTGGTGAATTGGGTATGAAAGTTGCATTTTTTTTCCAAACATTAATAATGTTTGAACATATATAAAATTTGTTATAACATGTGAGGTGACTAACTTATGGATGTTTCTAGTAGTTTATAATTCCTTTAGAGGTGTTTTTATGTAATTATATGATTCTACAAATAATTATGGGAATCTATGTGATGATGATTAATATTGGATAAGTATTAATTCATAAGAGTCATATTCCAATTTGGATGAGTCATTTCAATACTATATGGTTGACTTGTATTCAATTCAGAACATTGTTAATGTCATCAAGAACCTTAGAATATTAAATTTAATGTTTGAAAAAGTAAATCAAATCTTTATAAGATTACTTTAAGTCATTGTAAGTTTCATCCTTACATTTGATGAGTATATGTGAACTTTATAAGAGTCATTTCATGAAAGAAGAGTAAATATCATTTTTGAAAGTGTCTTCTTTACTATTAAAAAGTGTAAAAAATAACTTTGAAAGAGTACATTTCCACTTAAGAAGTGTAATCCCATATTTCATAAAAGTAAAATGTGACTTTGGAAGGGTCACCGCCTGACTTATAAAGAGTAAGGTACATAGTCATATTTTGTGATTTCTTATAGATGAAAATTTTAACATTAGGACTGAATGCTTTGTGGAATGAAATAACATTTGATGATGATGAATCTATATGTTAGTCATTTAAAAATAACAAAATCAGAATTTTTTATTCAAGTAATGGGAGAATAAGGTTTGTAAAATGAAGGAGGTAATTCTTATATAATAGGGGTAGTTATGTGATAACCAATTGGCCACACTATAACATTTCCATCTATCTAATATTGATCTATATAAGTGAATGGATAAAAGAATATGTAATTGAGAAGAATGACAAGAAGTTGAAAAATATGTGGAGGAAGTTAGTTATTTGAAATTTAATTTTAAATTAAAATTCAAAAAAATATTTCTTCTATAACAACAGTGGAATACAAATAATATATCACGCATGAAAAAATCGACGAAGAGAATAATTCAATCTATATAAATTATTGATAATATTTTCAAGATAAGGAATTTGAATAATAGGTTGTGCTGTTAAAATAGAGTTAAGAAAATTGAATTTAAATAGTATAGGGGATGAGGAATAATGAACCTTTATTTGAAGACATGAATTCATTCTAATCTTGTCATAGAAACTTATGTTATTATAGATAATCCCACATTATTATAACAACATGGGAAGTGATTTCAAAATCTAGAGATTTCCTGAAACATTATTAAATTTATATTACTTGTTTTGTGACCTTTTCATATTGATAATAGTGGTTTTTATGGTGTTAGTGAAATTTAGTTCTTGCTAAGTATTAACATTCAAATATTGAGAGATGAAACGTGAAAATATTGTGTTTCTGTGTGCATGCACTTAGATGTTTGTGATAGTAACAAAACATAAAACATTAATAGATAGTGAGTATTATTTCATAAAGGGAAACATCAAAATTAATTGATACAGTACTTCACCAACCCACCCCTCTTAATATTTCTATCTAATCTTGTTGGTTCTTCCAAAAACCTTACATATATAGGGGACATCAACACTTATCAATCTCCAAATTTATATTCTGAAATATATTACACATTTCATGCCTCAATTTCATTTCATCATGATTATCAATAGAAACATTACAGACATCAAAATGTTTCCATTTTCATTCCATTGTAACATTTTTCATATGTAACATATATTTTATCTACCTTACAGATATTTTATATTAATCATTGTCACTTTTAAAACTCCCAAAAAAACAAAAAAAAACATTTAGAACTGAAATTTTTGAAATTTCAAACTAAAAAAATTGTAAAACATTATAAAATATCACTAGTAGCTAATTTCACAATAATTAAGCCCTCATTCCTAGGCTAATTCACAAGGCTCATTATTTTGCCTATACCATCACACCTAAAATGTTGATCGGGTCAAGACTGAAATATTAGATCCAAGATCCAATCCAAATCACTATTTAATATACCTATGACCTTATAGTATTCTTCACATGAATGTTTATATCAATGTTCCATTTCATAAATTTTATGATTCTCAGGTACTCATCGAACATAAAATACCATGATCTTGAGGCATTTATAAACTTATATAAATATTCATTCAATTTTTACACATTTTTAAAAATACATAGTGTATAAAACCTTATGGTTTCATCATATAAAATTCATTATTTACCACACCATTAATAAATATTGAATTTACATCCATTTATAAATTTTAAATGTTTTTAGATATAATTATAGGTAAAATATCAATGCTCATCAGAAGAGAGATACGGGAAAAAAATTCATCAATATCAATGCCTTCAATTTAATAGTTCCATTTACACACATATCTAGATTTATTTCAGTGAACATAACATTTCAAATTATGTATATTTCGAAAAACCATTTTGATGAAAATTATGTTCTTATCCTACGGCCAAAGAACAAGATTCTATGTCTTGATATTTTCCATCTGATCCATTTCTACATTTTTGTATTAAACATATTCCTTATTATGAGAATATAATTCAATAAATTGAGGATTTTTTTAAGGAAAACTTAGGTGACAATTTTATTTAATGTTTTCTCCATGTTCACACCTCATTGTCCTGATCCTTAATTATAGGCCCAAAATCAACATGTTTCTCCACTAATGTATTTTTTTCCTACGGACTTCAAATCTTCAACATCACTACTACAGAAAGAATAATTATCCACTTTATCATAAATATTTTTATTTTCTTCAATATATTTTCCATTTTCAAAATTAAAAACATCATCCCCATCATTAACTATGGAAGTTATTTTGATCTCCGCTTCATTCACAATGAATATCATATCATCAATGCCCACTACATTTTTATAGTTGTTTCAATGGAACAAATATGTTCTACCATTTATTATATAACCAAGGATTGTTCCAAATTTATCCTTCCCATCAAACTCTACACTACTACTAAATTTCTTCATGATCAAACATGATCATACAAACACTATAAATTGTATGAAATTTTTATTCTTCTTATACTACATTTAATAATGGTTAATATCTCAATTTTGTCCAAAATAGTAATCTATTTTGAATGATTCCATCAATGTTATTCCCTAAAAATATTAATATTTTATAGTTTCATTCGTAGTAAACATGGTTATATCTATATCCAGAGGATCTTATTATTCCTTCCACCTACTCATGGTTTTTGGGTAGTATGGTGCACTGTTATTATGACTTATACCATGTTTATCATGATATTCGAAAAATTTTATATTGGAAAACATACTACCAATTTATAATATCAATATATTCAAAGGAAATAATTTTTCCGTTTGTGATAGAATTATAAACCTTTTCATCATACTCATGACTTGGGATGTCTGAGATATAAACATAATGCATATCATTCTAGTGAATTAATCAATTAGATTGATGAATTGCTAATATTCAGTTGTTTAATTCATGGTAATGGGTCCATGAACATCCATGTATGTTCTAATGTTTTTCTACTTTAGTTCTTTATACTCTTGTAAATTTTATTCATCATTATTCACTTTCAATATGTTTTATTGAGAGTGATAGTTCCTTATTTCAAAACTGGGATATATTATATTTCCTCTTCTTTGATCAATTTTTCCATGATATTTAGGCCTAGATGACTAAGTATTTTATGTCACAAACAGCATCCAACATGAACACTTCTGTAGAAACCTATGTTTTCTTTTATAAGATAAAATAGGTTACCATAGGTTCTCAATCCACTTATTATCACAACTCTATTTTCCTGTTTCTCTGTTATAGAACCCATGATAAACGATTCTTCCCTTTGTCAGTTCTAGATAAAAATCACTAAGAATGTACCCATTATTAGTGATTTTTTAATTTTTGTTAACGACACACTTTATCAATAATTTTATATCCTAAATAAACTGTGTCCTTTTTTATGGATAAAAAGCGTTAAAAAAGGTATATTTCTAAAAAAAATTATTATTAATTTTTTTATTAATATATAAAAAAATTATATGGATAAAAATATAATATATTTTATAAAATATGATTTATATATGAGTAAATATACATTTATACATAATACATTTGTTTTTTAATTAAAAATGGCATATAAAATAAAAATGATATCCTATTAAAAATATTATTTCATATTGGATTATATATTGATATATATATATATATATATAATTTTCTTAAATATTATTTATATAAAACTGTTGTTTTTTAAATCATATTTACATGTCATATATTTAGTGGAAAATTGATTAAAATTTAATTACAAAATTAATATTAAAGAAAAATATAGACTAATAAATATTAATAGACATTTAATACATTTTTCTATCAATGTAATTTGATTTTTCAATTTTGATTATATATAAAATAAAAAATATTTTATTATTAATTAAAAAATATGAATAAACATTTTACACTTAATATTCCATAAAATAATTCCATACATACATATATGATGTTTAGTTAATTTTATAGAGAAAAACAAACAAAAATGATAAATTTTAAATGTTATATTATTATTTATTTATTTATATTTAATTTTTAATATATTATTTTTTAATTATTAAATCTTATTCATTTTTAATATTTATATTAAATATATAAGATTTATTAATTTTTAATATATATATATATATAATCTTTTTTAATTTTTATTTGTGTTGTTATGAGTTTTTATATGTTGTCAATAAATCAGAATGTGTAAGTGGATGAAGTGGTGATGTCTGGAAAATGTTTATGGATATTGGATCTCACACTTGGACAATTACCATTGGACAAATATGATGATTGATGAAGTGATATTGTTTTCCAAATTTTTTTTCCATTGATGAATTTTTACATGAATATGTAGATGAATATTATCAATGAAAATTAAAATTTTCATGAAGAAGAATTAAAATAAATACATTGAAAATCGCAGTTTTTTGAATTTTTGAAGAAGATATTTTTCTAGAATGTTATTTTGTGATCGAATTTATATAACTTAAGGATGGAACACAATTTGATACTTAATATTTATTAAGTATATTTTTATGGGTCTTCAAAAAAAATTTCCAACACAAAAGGTTTCTAATGCAAAGATTAACCTCAGTACTTTAGGACCCATAGGTTAACTATGATGAAGGAAGCCACATGGGAAATCCCATAGTTGGTAGAAGTGGGTTGGCATAGTTCCCAGGATTTGTGGTCAGGCTTGAGTATAAGGCTCATAAAGAGAATGCCCAAAGGTTCATAGGCTGGGATACTATCCTGGTGGGACGAAGCTTGTGGTGTGTGGATTTGTGATCAGTTTTAATCCTCAGTATCCACCTTAATATGGTTTCAACTAAAATTATAAGAAATGGAAGAGAAAAGTCAAACTCATGGCTGATGTCAGATAGGCACAGTGGTGGTACTGTTCCTCTATCATTAAATTGATGAATAGAATACTGGCTGGATAATCATATTGAGCCCAAAAATTTGATGGATCCAACACCATTTATATTTAAATGAGCTTATATTCTTCAACCTTCGGCCATTGAATATTGTTCATGTGAGGTTGAGAATACTAATTGGGCTCAATTATCAAACCAAAGTCTAGAGAAAAAGTAGATCAAATCAAAGAAAGTAATGAAACTTCATCCTTCATGCACACTATAAATTTTAAGGATATTAATGTCACATGAAGGGGAATACACCACATGATTCAATGAAATCACATTATTACATCACTTTTTTGAGTGACTATCATCTCATGACCACATTATAGTAGGGAGAAAATCAACTGAGGAAAAGTGATGTAGCATGATGTCATGTAGAAAATCCAATAATCCATACCAAAAATACTAATGATCATGATAATACTTTGTATTTTAAGATATTTTAACATGAATTATCTTCTATTTTGAAGATGTTTTCTAAGAAGAATCCACTGCATGAAGTGGTTGTCTAGAAAGAATCCACCACATGAATAGCTGACAATTGTAAAGGACTTTCATTATAAAAAAGTGATCATGTGAAGATATCGTGTGATTCCATGATCCTTCTTACAATGAATGGAAAATCCAAATGTTTCAGCATTTATGAGATCCCATGATCCATGGGAATTTTAATAGGCCCTTAGTATGACATGAAAAGTTAAAAAATTCTCCTCTCTAAAAATCTAGGCATGGAAGAGGAAAAACCTGTTGTTTTTTATGTATATTTTGAGGTCTCTTAAAATATACCCATTTATTCAAATGGACACATCATGTATAGTGATCATCCAAGTGAATTATTCACATGATGTAAGATGGGATTTTCATGATTTTATCATGTCAGTCAATCTCACAAAGAGAATCATTTCTTGTGAAGGAACCAGATGACATAAGATGTTTTATAAGAATGAATCATGTGATCCATCTATTTATTTTAATGAAATTGAGAAATACAGTCATGAAAAATCACTCGTTCATGTGAAGCAATTTGCGTAAAAATAGGGGTCATGATAATGACATGAAAATAGTTCTTGAGATAACATGAGGCTTTCTCAAATGTTTTGAAAACAATATGGTAAAAAGAGGATAGTTCATATAATCCATTCTTGGTAAGGTCAAAGGATCTTTTTGCAAGACTTTAATTCATCTCATTCAAGATAACCACCCAATTTACAATTTCTATTAAACATAGAATGTTTGGAATACAGAATAATGTGGAAACATAAAAGTCTTCTTGGGACATTTATGATAACGCGATTTCATAACTATTGACAGATCATGCACTTTGTATAAAGTAGTGAATTTTGGTGCAAAATGGAATGATAGTGGAAACCATTGTATGTATTATATGAATTTAATAAGACAAATAGAAATAATATAGTGTACAAGGTAAAATCTAATTATGAATCTTGATAATGTAATCAATTTGTAATAAAATTATTTTTAAGTCTAAAATGAAACATATTCACTTACAGTTTTAGTATAAATAAACATTTTTTGGGGGTCTTTTTGGGGTTTTATGTGTTCCATTTTTATTTATAGAAGTGTGAATCTATTATTAAAGGGGGTATTTTGAAATCATGGTGTAATTCAATTCTTATTAAGAGTTATATGTAGTAAACAATTGTTATTTTTTTATAATCTTTGATTTGGTTTTCTAACCAATAACAATAAGGATTAGAATCACATTGATACTGATCCTTGTAAAACATTTATTTTAATTTTTTATTTACATTTATTACAATCTTGAAATGTCATGCAATTATATGACTGTATCAGATCATAAAAGGTTAACAAAGTTAACCTTAAATATGGAGAAGATCACTAAATCAAAATATATGAATTCTTGGGAATACCTTGCAAGGCACTAGAAAGACAACATAGAGAAATATCCTGACTATCAGGTAAGTTCCCTCCTATGGGAACTATTGAGGGAAAGAGATTCTAATCGCCTTATGCTTTGGTTTAATAAGTCAGTAGTTTCCTTTGTTGTTTGAACTTTTTGAGAGGGTTCTCACTATCCCCTTAAAAGTGTTTGAAAATAAAAAAAAGTAAACTTGGATGGATGGATTCACCCCATCTTAGTGGTGTACCATCTCTCTAGGTGATTTAATCGGTATCATAGGGAGGTTCCCTCAATATACATATAATATGTACTATAGATGAATAATTTGAAAAAAACTTGATGTTTCCTTATCATCGATCTATTGTACGTGAATTTTAAAATAAAGTTAGCAGAGTATTACTACATATTTTTTAAGATGATAATATGAATTTTTCTAATAAGATAAATATCGATGTTGATGAAAAAGCTCAAAATTCCATTTTGATTCCTCTTTTAGAAAATTTTTACACAACGGTTTTGGGGCTCAAAAATGATATAAAAATTTGGGATAAATTGGAATGTAGTAATGGGGGAAACATGAAAGTAAAGGAGGAATATTTTAATATTTGGAGGAAAAATTTAGAAAATATCAATTTGGGTGAAGAGGAAAACATTGATGACTACTTCACAAGAGCAATAGAATTTTTATTAATATTCGGTGTTTTGGAAAAAAGATGGATGGTACCACTATTTTCAAAAAACTAATGAGAAATCTTTCTGACTGGTTTGATCCTAAAGTATCATCTTTGTAATATAAATATGATATTACTCTTGATGATTTAAACAACTTACTCATTTTATATGAAATATGAATGATCACAACCTTCAAGAATAAGATCAAAGAAGAGATGGTTTTTGAGACCATGATAATTCTTAAAATTTGAGATTATTAAATAGTAAAATCAAGTGAATCTGATGATGAAGATAAAGATGAAGATAACAAATAAAATATTTTCTCTTTTGTCAATAAAGATTCAAGCAGGTAAGGTTTTTAGGTCAAGGTAAATTACTTTCGAGTAGATAAAACTACAATGAAATTGGCCATATTATTTTTAATGATATTGAAAGGAAGTTTGTTGAACCCAAAATAGAGGATGAAACCCACATAAAATAAAATTGGAACACAAATAAAAAGGCAAAAAATGTTTTTTTGGAAGAAAGATGAAATTATTTAAAATAAAAAAGAATAATTTTAGTGAGAAATAAAGTGGAAGCTAACTCCACCTCAAATAAACATTCAGAATATGAAAATAACTTTATACATCATATGAGAAATGGGTTTGACACCACTGGCAGTGAAAATGATAAAAGTTAATGAACTTATCTAGAGAACGTGCTAAAGAATTAATTTGAATATTTTTTTTGGGAAATATCAAAACATAATGCAGTAAAAGGGAATGTTATTGAATGAAAAATAAATAAAAACTATAGTATATAAATAATGTGAAATGAAATAGATTCATTACATTGAATAAATGAAAATACGAACAATAAATGTGGTTAAAATGGAAATAATATTAAAATTCCTTGAATAAAAACTTTTTCCTAATGAATATAAAAATTAAAAGTATCATTCCAAATTTATTGAAGAACAATAGAATGAATAATATTAGATAATATATCAAAATCTATTGAGTAAAATCTATAGTAATCACTAACTATTGAATTGGGGGGTTCAAAGAATCAGGTTAACTCAACACTCAATGAATTTTAAAATAAATATATTATATCAAACAATTTATACTTAAAAATAAATTCAAGACAAGTATTGAAGATAAATACTTGTAATAAATAATAATATAAATCAAAGTATTAAAGGAATTATACAAAATTATATTTTTCTCTTAAGAAGATTAAATATCAGTATGTGGAAATACAACATCATAAATATTCAAGACATGACTATTATTAGATGGGGAGATCAAGGATTATAGGTAACTATTGATGTTGTAGAGTTTATGGTCACAAATTATACTTATGATGGTATAACATGTCCCTAACAGAAATGAGGCATGATCGAAGGGGGAGCTATTATAAGAAATTAAAACACCTTTTAAAAATAATAAAGGAGTAATTAGGAATTCATCTTATCCTTTAACAAACAAATATGATTGTTTAGAAGAAATAAGTAGCCTATGTGATTATAAAGTCCATATTACTAAAAAGTGCATGACTAGTCTTCCAAAAAAACATCCAATATTTTGAATGAAAATGGTTTTCAGAAAACAAATGAAGGAAAATCTTGTATTAAAAAAGTCACTTTGAAATATAGTAAACAAAAAAAGTAATGGATCCATGACAGTGAATGTTCTTCACATATGAATTGTGCCTAAAAAATTATTAGCAGCATTATGAAATGTGAAGGAAGAGATGTAACAATAGGTAATGATTGTTCTCTAAATATTAAGGGAGTTGGAAAAGAAGAGATTGAATCCCAAAATATGATGTCTAATAATGTTTTATGAATTGATGGGATAAAGCACAATTTTATTAGTTTTAGCCAACTATGTGATGATAGACATGTTTTATCATTTAGAAAGGATTAATTTATCATCAAAAGCATAAAGAATGGATGATTTATCATGCAAGGGAAAAGAACTAATATAAATATTTTACAAATTGGTGATCGTACCAGTTCATGTTACTTTAGATGGAAGGGTGAAAATAAATAATGTAATAGAAGGATTGTCCATTTAAAAAAAGGAGTATAATTAAAATTTTATGCATTATATTATGAGATATTAACCTAGGAAAAAAGTGACAGGGTTGAAATCCTTGAAACCAATCGAAAGGAAAAATTAATTAATGTTTACACAAATGACAAATGATTATATCTTCTAGACCCCATGAACATATTCTGAATAATTTTTGTGGTCCAATGAGATAATATTCTATCATATGTGATTTTAATTTAATTACATTTATTGAAGACTATAATTTCATATTTACCAAACCCTAGTCAGAGGTAATTAAAATGTTCAAAATTTTAAGAAGGAAATATTAGAAGGACATTGTTCTATATATCAAGAAAATTATATCACATAATGGTAAAAGGATTACTTATTATGAATTTGAAAATAATCATTCTAACCGTGGAATCATGTATCAGTATAGCATAAATATAATCTATATAAAAGGGGGATATCTAAATGAAATAATTAGAGAATAGTATATATGTGGAGGACTATGTTAGATGAACTCATAATTTCAATGTTTTTTGATAAAGAAGTTGTATCTAACTCCATAAGTATATAGAATATATGTATACAAAGACTAGAAAAAAATACAATCTTAGAAATTTTGTATAAGAAAAAAACTATTATTAAATGCTTTAGATTTTTTGTAAGTCATTTTTTTATAAATATCACAAACATAAATTTGGGAAATTTTGAAATAAAATACGATGAAGGAATTTTAATGGGTTATCAATCTAATGGAAGAGGCTATATATACTATAAAGAATGACCACACAAGATATTTGACTATAGGGATGTCAAAATATTTTAAAATAAAAACATGTTAAAAAGATAAATTGAAACAAGTTCAGAAAATTTGTTAGAAAATTGGGATAAAATGGAATCAAAGAATAATGATGATTTTGAGAAAGATCCCAAAAATGATGATATTGATCTTAAGAAAACTGGTGATGAAGTTTAATTTGCTATAAATAAAACAAAATAGTACAAAGAATATTCATAAAATTTTTTGAAATTGAAAATATCCTTGGAAATCAACAGGAACTTGTTCAAACTACCCGAATATTTAGAATTGATGTTTAAAGTAGAGATATTTATAAAATTGAGGATCATACAGTTGTAGAAGAAGTTGATCATTAAGAGGGGATATTTTAATTGAATGAGGAAATTGATCTGAATCATATTAAATCCACTAGGTATCTTGTGAAATGTCCGAAAAATAAAAATTCTGTTAGAACCAAGTGTTTTTTTCAAAAAATAAACAAATTGGGAATGGTGGGGTATTAAGGAACAAATCAAGGATGATCTAAATATAATACTATCAAATAGATGTAATTGAGTTTGATGTTACTTTTTTATTGGTATAATTTATTAAAACTATTAGAGTGGTATTGCAAGTGGAATCACACAATCATTATAATTTTTATAAAATGGATGTGAAATATACATTTCTAAATAGTAATATTGAGGAGAAGTATACATTGAACAACATGATAGTTTTGTGTTAGAAAATGTTTGTAACATGATATACATGTTTATAAAATCCTTACATGGTTTAAAAGATACCCCTAGAGTTTGGTATTTAAAATTAGATGGGTTTTACGAGAGATGAGATTTATAGAAGGTGAATTTGATAGTAACATTTACATTATAGAGATTTATAATAGAACTCTCACAGTATTTTTTATGTTGATGAATTCATATTTTTTTATGATAGTAAATGTCTATGTGATGAGTATTTAGAGGAGAAGAATTGGATTTGTGAGATGCAGATACCTGTCTAGAGAATATATTTTTGGGAATTTGAATTGAGTAGAAATGAAATTATATATTTCTATCTCAATAAACTTTTTATAGGGAATTCCTGAAAAAATTTGATAGAGAAAATGAAAAAATACTTTCAATTCCAATTTCTATTGAAAATAAAATGTAAAAACATAATTCTTTAATAAGTGTTAAGAAGAATGAATTCTATGTAATAATAGGAAGTCTTCTATATATAATGAACTCAAATCCAAATATAACTTATGTAGTGATACTATATTCAATATTTCAATTTTATCATAATGTGTCTCACTTTTAGGAATCAATGAGAGTTATTAGAAATGTTAATGTTACTTTGAACTATGGGATACTATACATACATGATAAAGATGTAAAACTATTGGGTTTTACTAATTAAAATTGGACATGTGATTGTACAAAAAAAAGATCAGCATCAGGTGAAACATTATTTTTTGGAGAGGTCTCTATCAGCTGATATAGCAAGAGATATAATTTGGTGACACTAATCATGACTGTAGAAGAATGTGTAGCAGTTATAGATGATTCTACACATATGATTTTGATTAAAGTGTTGTTAAAATATTTAACTATTTATACTCAAAAACCATAAAAACATTCATGTGATAATAAAAGTTCTATAGGGTTGTCTAAAAACAAATTTCATCATTCAAGATCCAATAAAATTGATAAAATACATTAGATTATCAATTAATAGGTTATTGGTGGAAATTTTAAGATAGAATTAATTTCATAAAAAAATAAAAAGTTGATTAAATTCTCACCATATCGATACAAAAAAAGTGATGTTTGTTGAACTAATGATGAAATATAATGTGCTAACGTCTCATCTAACTTTATGAATGCTAAATGTTTCCTCTATTACTTTTTATTTTATATGACCTAATCTAACAATCTGGTAGTTTAAGGATAAGTTCTATTCATCGAGGAATTTGTTATGTTTTATGATGATAACAATGAGTTCACCCCTTGAGTGGGGGGGGGGGGGTGGGTTAATTTGTAGAGATTAATACAAAAGGAAAATTATATCTTTTACACATGACCTTTTGGTTGTGTTTGTTGAAATGTGTTTAGGATTTAGAATTTCATTGAAAAATATAATAGTTTCCAACACCAACACGATAAATTGATATTTTATGAACAAAAATTTTCATGCATGGTTGTTTATTAATAGATTCGACTTCTATTGTAATGTATCTATTTTTTTTCTATACCAAGATATCCCTTTTGGATATAGAGTTGAAAAACTAAGGCTTTTTGCAAGGTGAACCATGTAATGTCTTCTATTTCCCCGATGTGTTTTCTAGAAGAAAGTTGAGTTTATTATACCCCATGGGCCCATTGAATATTATTGAAAATAAGGCATAGAAATTTAGTGCCTCATATATACTTATTATATGTGATTATATTAACCAAAAAATACAGGGGGGATTGTTGATCTTAAATTTCATTTGTTTTCAATAAGTTTGTATGTGTTGGTGGATGATGTGGTGATGCCTGGAGAATTGTTATGGACATTGGTTTTCATTATTAGACATTAATACATGGAAAAATTAGATGATTTTAAGATTTATTAAATTAAAAAGACTTTTTTCATTTATGAAACATTGTTTACTCCAAGATGATGCAGAATATTTTCCATGAAAATGTTGATCATCATGAAGAATAATTAATACAAGACCATTTAAAATATTAGTTTTAATTTATTTTTGATGAAGTGATTTTAAGGGATTGATGTTTGGTGATCAAATATATAAGGATTAATGTTGGAATTCATTATGATACATAGTATTTACTAAGTATAATTGTATGGGTATTCATAAAATATTATTCCTACCTACTGGGATTCGTAGTCTATGATTATCCTCATCATTATTGAACTCGTTGGTCAACCGTACTCATGTGGGAATCCCATAGTGAACCATAGGTAGAAGATGAGGGTAGTAATAGTTCCCAAAAAGTTCAATAATTCTTCTGTATAAGACCATAATGAGTATGCTCAGAGGTTCATAGGTTTGGAATATATCCCACATAGATAAATTTCATGGTGTGGGATGGTGGGACTGGTGTTGATCCTGAGTATCCAGCTCAGGATTTCTGTAGAAACATTCATAGTAAACTTAAGGGGAACATCATGCTCAAAGATGACGTGGGTCTAGTTCACAACAAATAAAATTCCTACATAATTAAAAAAACAAACAAAATGCAGGCCATTTGATAGAATTAATATCAGTCATTTGGTGGATCACACATTGTGTGTATTCAAATGCAATGACTATCTTTAATCTTTATCCACTGAAGATTGAATATGAGATCTTGAAAAAACTGACCATCATTACTTGTCAAACCGAAGGCTTCAGAATAAGTTTACTGAATTGAAGGATGTAATTAATCATCACCATGCATGCACACTAAATATTTGAAGGACCATAACAGCACACAAAAGAGAATCTATTGCATGATTCACTAACATCATATCAGTACATCATATAAATAAATGCCTATAATCATGTGTTCATGTTTCAATAAGGATAAGATCATTTGAGGAAAATCAATGTCACATGACTGCATGAAGACTATCACCAAATTCATTGTATGAAGATCAAAAATTATGAGAGTCCTCTATCTTTATAGATATTTTAATGTGAATTATATTTTGATTGTCAAGAAATGATCAAGTCAGAATCTACCACATATGCAAATTTAAATTATCGAGGCATCTCATGATCAACTAAGTGATCATGTGAACCTATCACATGATTTTTTGATTGTTCTAGCACTGCATGAATAAGATAAAAGTTTTTCACTCCTGAGATCAAGTGATACAAAATTTTAATTAGTTATCATCATGACATGAAATGTGGAGGAATTATCCTCTATAAAAATGGAGGAATGGAAATCAAAACAATTTCTTCTTTTTGAGAATATTGTGTGAGCTCATTAAATAGATCCATCACATAAACCATTCGCATGAATGAATTTGAAAATACATGTGAATGATTCACATGAAGGAAGGAGGGTTTTGTGTGATTCTATCACACTAATCCATATCACAATGCACCTATTATCTCAAATGGAATACGTAGACACATCTTGTTTCACACAAATATACCCAATGAGTCTTCCAGGTCTTCCAAATAAATTGAGACATATAATCATAGAAAATCACTTGTTCACACAATTAAATACATAGAAAAATCTAGATCATGGAAAAGAGCCTCATACAATGCTTGAGGCCTTTCAAAGGAAGAGTACCTCTTACCACCCTTTCACAAATTTCATGATAATATTGTGTTTAAAATATTACAGTTTGTGTGGACCATTATTGGTTAAATGAAGAGATATTTTGAAAACCCCTGTATGAAACTCATTAAATACATACACTGAAAAGGGTGTTGGATGAATTTTTAGATCACTCAATGACATAATCATTGATAGTTAATGTTCTTTGTATGATGTAGTGAATTATTAAGTGAAGTGGATAGAAAATACAAAAACATTGTGGATTAAAATAATTTCATAAGATGAGGAGAAATAAGTTAATCTATAATACGAAATCTAATCGAGAATCTTGATAAATTGATAATTTTTTTATCTAATTATCTTGAAGGATCAAAATAATGATCCTCATCAATTTTTTAGGAGTATTCAATTTTTAGAAGGGTTCTTGCCTTTATGGAAATTGTTCATTTTTATGTTTCAAGGACATTATTGTTGTTATTTACATAGTGAACCAACTCTAGAAGCCATGAGCTGGTGTCTACTACCATTAAATTGGTTTTTTAAATGAAATAAAATCCAAAAGGGCCAAATAATTTAGTAGTCTTGGTAAACAAGATACATACATGAGCAATTTATTACAAATTAACACACTAATTACATCTTAATTTTTGTTTGTTTCAGGGAAACATTTATTCCATCTACCATATTGTAATATAACATTCCTTTTAAACATCTAGCACTTGGTTTGGGGGAGAAAACATAATAAGGGAGAGATTAAATGATCATTATGGGAATGGTATAGTGGTCAAAATAATGAATCATTGAGAATAGTAATTATGGCATAATAAATCACTAAACACTCATAACATGAAATCAAAAAACTAAAAAGGAAGTGAATAAGGAATATGGACAGTTAAATAGATAAATCATATTGCTTTTAAATATATGGATAAGGAATAATAAATAATGAAACGTAAAAAAGTAAAAAACATGAAATTTAATCAGTAAACATAGAATGAAACTATTATGGTCTAAGTATACCAAGAGGATTAGTTCTATAATTGAAAAACAGTAATTATATTCCTTTCGTAATTTTTTTTTATTTTTATATCTTGTTTAGAAAAGATGATATTTTAATTCATTATTGAAAATAAGATTTGTTCTATATACAGTAATGAAATGTTTTACACTTTTGAAAATATGGTAACTAGTTTATACATTTTGGATGTGGATAATCCTTTCTATAATATTTAGAAATAGAAGTTCATGTTTTATTCTAATCTTATTCACCTTTGGAATTTTTCATTAAACATATAATTGAGAAATGCATTTAAAGACTCTAGAGAGAAGGATTGTTGGAATCATTCAATTATAAATATTTTGATAAATGAAAATATAATTTATTTGAGAAAATGAATAAAGTAACTTTTAGGGAAAAAAGTGAAAGGGATTGTGAACTATTGGATCTTATATATAGTAATTCATGTGGACCAAATGAGCACCAAAGAAAGTTGCGGGTTTAGGATCTTCTTAAGATTTGATGATGGATTTAGTTAGTATGGTTATGTGTTTCTTATTAGACATAAGTATAAAACTTTTCAAAAGATAAAATAAATTCATGATGAAGTAAAAAAATTGGGAAGAAATATTATGATACACTAATTAGATTATGGTGGTGAATACATAATACCAAAATGCAATAATCATTTGAAATATTATGGAATTGTTCCATAAATAACTCCTCCTGTAAGACCCACTACAATAGAAAGGACCACTAGTGCACCCAATGATCACTATATTGTGACCAGTCACTATATCCAATAGTGGATACCATATGGGAACCACAATACATATTTTTTAAAAAATTTAAAATTAATATTCTTATGCATGTATTTAAAAACAAAAGAAAAAAAATCAATCAAAAAAAAATTCAACATATGTCTAAACTATAAATAATTTATTTATTAATATCACAACTAACCTCATAGAACTATTTATAAGACCCATACCCATCATATTATGTATTAAAACAAAATAAATTAAAATTTAATGTTAATACAGTTAGAAAAAACAAAAAACTTTTAATTAGAACCCACTAGATTATTTAAATCAAATGTTAGTACAATAAACAAAAAATCCATGGTCATTTTTTAAAATTCAATAATTTATTGTAATAATTTTAAATATATATTTTTATTTTTATTTCTAGAACAACACAAGTTGTATTGATCTTTACATACACCTTTTAAGGATTTAAAACATTAAAAGTGAATGTTTAGTTATCTTGAAAAAAAATACTTTGATTGATATAGTGCATATTCCTAAATTTTATAATCAATTAACAGTTATTTTCCTATGATTTCATTGAAATAAAAGGTTATTTTATTTGTTTTGATCCCCTTATGTAATATATTTTAAAATTAATTGACCAGTAATTTCAGGCACACTACATATTGGTTTGACAAGTAGTATACTTGAAAAAAAACAATGATATTTATAATATTATTTCACACCAATTTGTGGTGTTTTTATAGTTTTTAAATATTACATGGACATTTTAGAGTTTTATAACACCAAAAATAAATTTTTTATCATCCCAGGAAAACCAAAAATCAAATTGATGTTATGTTTGTTCCTAAAATAAAAACTTTAGTTAATAGTTTTTTTGTTAAGATTTCAAACTAATACAATGTCATTTTCTGGATTTTGACTACTTAACACATGTTTCTCTAGACATTAATATCTTTATAAATTCATTTTTGAATCATTTTGAGAACACCGCATATCATATTGAAATCTCTTTTGCTCATACGGGTCATATATAATTCCTAGACCATTTTATTAGTATGTTACATCAATTTGGGGGTTTTTCTTTGTTTTGATAATAATATACATGTTTTAGAGTTTTAAAACTTAAAAGTGAGTGTTCAATAATACTAAAAAACAAGAAATAATATTTATGTGGATTATATTCTAATATTTTCCAAAAATAAATCTGTGATTGATCTACTGGAACATATTTTTAAAGACTTTAATATATTTTAAAACTATTTATTTAGTCATTCCAAGCACACCACATGTCAGATTGACATTACGACTAATTTTAGATGTCAAAAATAATTCAATGATTATTTTATATGATTTAATGTTAATTTGTGGATATTTTATAGGTCTTGGTCATTATATACTTGTTTTAGTGTTCTAAAAAAATAAAAAAAAATACATTTTTATTCTTCCTAAGAAAAATAAAACTCAGATTCAAATGGTGTTTGTTTCTATATTTCGAAAATTAATTAGATGTCATTGTTCTATGATTTTTCACTAATACGAGGTCATTTTTTATGTTTGAGCCCTTAGATTCATGCTTTTTAAGAGTTTAATATATTTAGAAATTGTTATTTACACATTTTAGGATTCCTACATGTTCTATTTACATGTCATCTATTTATACATGACATGGAAAATTCAAATACTATTTTCCTATGATTTCACATCATATCATAGTAATTTTATTGGTATTATCAATTTCATTCATGTTTTAGTGTTTTAAAGCACTAAATGTGTGTTTTCAATAATACAAAGAAAAAATATATGATTGATATGAAATATATTCCAGGGTTTGACATATAAATTAGTGGTTATTGTATTAAGATTTAATGGTAGTGTGAGGCCATTTTTTTAGTTTGAACACTATGATGCATATTTTTAAAGACTTTTCTATCTTTAAAAACTTATTATTCAGTCATTCCAAGGACACCAAATGTCAGATTGATATGATGTCTACTCGTACAAGATAAAGTAATTCAACTATTATTGTCCTCTGATTTTACAACAATTCATGGTATTTTCTAGGTTTTGACTATTTTATACATGTTTTAATGTTTTAAGACACTAAAAATAAATTTTTATAATCTCAAGAAAATTTTAGAACTGATTGATGTGGTTTTCGTCTCTTAATTTCAAAAATAAATTAATAGTCATTTTCCTATGATTTAGTACCAATCTGAGGTCATTCCCTTTTTTACACCCTTATATGTACATTCTTCAAAAGTTTAATATCTTTAGAAACTTATGTTTCCCTCTTCCCATGCATAATGCTTGTTATATTGAGATGCCATCTATTTTTACATGTTAAAAATAATTCAAATATCATTTCACTAAACTTGACTTCAATTCATGGTCATTTATAGGTGTTGAGCATCACACACAAGTTTTAGAGTTTTAAAATACGCAAAGTTTGTTTTTGGTCATCCCGAGAATACTATAACTTGTATTATTGTAACATCTAGTCCTAAATTTAAAAAAAATGAATCAATAGTTGTTATACTAATATTTCACTCTATTGAAAGATCATTTTCATGGTTTATATCCCATGATGCATGTTTTTAATGACTTCAATATCTTCAGAAAATGTTTTTTCACTCATTTCAAGCACACTACACATCATATTGACATAACTTATACATGCACAAGTAAAAAATAATTCAATAATAATTAAAATATTATTTCATGACAATTAATGGTTGTTTATATATTTTTTACTTTTACACATATGATTTATATTTTTAAAACACTAAAAATGAATTTTTAGTCATCCTGAGAAAACTGAAACTCGGATTGACATGAGACCAATTTATACATTTTTAAAAATAATCTTCGGAAGTTTTCCTAATATTTAATAGTAATATAATGTAATTTTATCTTTTTAGACCATCAAACACACTTTTTTGAAGAGTTTAATATATTTCAAAACCTTGTTTCCACTCATTCTAAGAACACCACACATCGGATTTACTTGATTGATATTCTTACACATTAAAAATAATTAAATGTCTGTTATATTATGATTTCATATGATTTCATAGTTATTTTATATGTTTTTACCACTAATGTTTTTTAGAATTTGAAAACACTTAGAATTCATTTTGGATCATCCCGGGAAAACCACAACTCAAAATATTTTAGCATAGGTTCCCATATTTCAAAAATAAATCTAGAGTAATTTATCTAATATTAAAAAAGAATCAAATGTCATTTTATTGGTTTGATCTCTCAAGAAATCAATTTTAAGACTTTAATATGTTTAGAAATTTATTTTTCACTCATTCTGATCACATCATACATAAAATTGAAGTTTCATTTTCTCGTACATTTCAAAAATAAATCAATAAACATTTCTATATGATTTCGCACTATTTCATGGTTATTTTTTAGGTTTTGACAATACATATCTATTTTTCAGATTTTGAACACTAAAAATTCATTTTTTCCATCTGGATTGAATTTCAAATCAAAATAATGTTGCATTGATTCCTTTATTAAAAAAATAATCTACAATAATTTTCAAAAAATTTCATTCCAATAAGGACATTTTCTCTATTTGGAGTCCCAAACACCTGTTTTTGAAGACTTTAATATCTTTATAAAATATCCTTTTCACTCATTTTCAGCATTCCACATTTTATACTAATGTTCTATCTTAATGTAAAAATAATATATAATTCAATTTTTTATCCTATTATTTCACATCAATTCATAATCATTTTCTAGTTTCATACTATCACACAAATGTTTTAGAGTTTTAAAATAATAGAAATGAATTTTAAGTAATCTAAATCAAATCACAAGTGAATTTTATTTTGTTTTAGTTCCTAAATTAAAAAAAAAATTCTTTGGCCATTATCATAAGATTTCACAACAATTTGTATCTATTTTTTGGTTTTAATCCTTAAACACATGTTCTTGAAGACTTTAATATTTTTAAAATTAATGTTTCAATCATTACAAATGTAAGAAATTTTGGATTGAAATAGAGTCTACTTATAGACATAAAAATAGTTAATTTTAATTTTTATATGATTTTACATATATTTATGGAATCTTCTAGGTTTGGATCATTACAATCACATTTTATAGTTTTTAAATAGTAAAAACTATTTTCAATCTTCTTAATAATATTGAAACTAAAATTGATGTAGTTTCTATACCTAAATTAAAAAATTAGTTTTTAGTTTTTTACAAATATTTCACACCAATATGATGCTGCTTAATTAGTTTGGATCCTCAATTTCATATTTTTGAAGAGTTTAATATCTTTTGAAAATTGCTTTCACTCATTCCGAGAACACTGCACATAAAATTGATAGTCATTTTCTCATACATGTCAAAAATTATTCATAATTAATTTCCCTATGATTTCATTTCAATTCAGGGTTATTTGGTATATTATAAACATTACATGTATGTTATAGAGTTTAAAAAAAATAATTTTTTGGAAATCATAAGAAAAATGAAACATATATTGATGTGGAACCAGTTATTATATTTCACAAATTAATATATGAAAATTTTACTAACATTTTAAACTAATCAAAGGTTTTTAACTTGTTTTGGAGTTTCATATGATCATTTTTAAGATTTTATTTCTTTATAAAAATCTTTTTGACTCATTTTGAGAATACCACATGTCGTATTGGTTTTCCATCTACTCGTACACATATAAAATAATTTATTGAAATTTTCTCATATTATTTTATCTAAAATTATATTATTTTCCTAGTATTTGACCATCACACACATGTTTTATAGATTTAAAACATAAAAAATGAATTTTTGGTCATCTTGAACAAATCTAAAGTCATATTGGCATGGTGTTCAATCCAATATTTCACAAATTAATTTACAATTTAATTTATTATTTTACAAAAATTTGGGACCATATGTGATGTTTTGTCTTTGACACTATAGTGCGAGACACATGTTTTAATTTACTACAACCACTTTATAAATAAAGATAAATTTTTATTATCCATCTATAATGAAACATTAATTTGTAGCAAATTAACATAAAATACATCATGAATCTAGTGCATCCACATCCATACCACCTATAAACTCAAGAAAATTCACACTAGCAATATCAGGAGTGTAAAAAATATACAAATATTATATTTTAAATGTATATTAACAAAAATATATATGAGTATAAATTATTTTCATTTTTACTCATGACCCCGATATCTGTGCACCATCAATGAGATGGTGCATCATCGCCTAATCTATATATTCCAACATTTGTGATAAATTCTCCTTATATTATGACTATAGATATTGAAAGAATGTATCCAAAATGAATTAGAAAATCAACATCATCTTTTGTGCTCATACCTATATATCATCATGCATCCATCACCTCTTCTCTAACAACTACATGTTTTGGGGAACCTATTCCATATGTAAATGTGTAACCCTACCCATCCCACTTGATAATCGGCTAAAACATCAATTATCAACATGTAGTAACATAATGATAGTCCTTTGAAAGATGTGATATCTTAGTTTCAAAATAATTTTGCTAAATATACATAATGAATTAATGAAATAATATGAATATTTTATATTAAATAAAAATATTACAAAATAACTTTCTATAACATTGACAACATCATGAATAATGACATGTCATGTCCTCATCGATACTGACATCTGATAGATGGGATCACCTCTCTAGAACGATCTCACCAAAATTATCCACCAATTGAATATTTATATTCACGTCATACTATAACATTTTAAATATATGAATGAGAAATGAACTACTAACTTACATTATATATGAGGCCTGAAACATGTTGAGTACCAAGTTTGGAAGGTATGCCCTAAAATTCCTGATTACAGGAATTATGATTATTACTATTATACATTAAACATATTATGTTATTGGAAATATGAAATATTACTATTTGTTTATATTAAATGTAATAAATTTTACTATTGCCTCCCCACTTTTTCAAAATGGAACTGAATAAAACCACTAGGTATGAAACATTCCTGGAGGGACTCGATATATGATCCATGACAAACTTGAAGATAATGCCTAATGATATCTCCTTAACATTAACTTATAATATTTCTATAACGTTTGGAATTTCTAAATCAAAACTGGATAAAACTCATATGGAAAATACATCTAATTATATTAGTTAACATTAAATTTTTACTGGACATAATAATAAAAAAAGAATGTTATTAAAAATTAAATAATGATTTTAGCCAAACCTACCTCCATAATTTTTCAATTATATCCTGTGGTAATTATGTCCATTTACAATTAGTTGGAGTGAATCTATGGGGGCCACATATCATATGTCATAACTCATGTATTATTGCACTTGTCCCCTCTCCAACTGGATAAAATGTTTCATCAAATAACACATCTAGTAATGTACCAATGGTTCAAGACTGAACCCCACTTCCAAGACCCATGTGTCTGTTATATGACACAATAAATCCGAATAAACATAAAATAATAACATAATAAACATTAACTTATTTTCTAATCAAAAAAATAAAACTGATAAGAGAACATACGTAAGGAAAATTATAGTGAATTAATATAAAAAATGAAAACATACATACCAGAAGTGACAGATGAAGAAACATAGGCATCCTGTGACACATCTATATTTAGAAAAATAATATAAATTCAAATAAAGTACTTTTTTTAAATAATTCATAAATATTTTTTAGAAATTTAATAATTTTTATATGAAACTAGATAAAATTACAAGAAATATTTCAATGATCATGAAAATCAATTTCATATCCTTCAACTATCTCTATCACATATTGTGTATCCTCTTCTCATTAAACTAATATTGTTATGTCAAGTGTATAATTAGGAAATTTGGAAATATCCAGTTCCACTCATTTATTCATAAATTCCCCTTTTAGGATTTTCACCATAATTTTCTAATTTGAATTAGTACTGAAAAAGTAAATCCTGTTTTAATCCAATGAAAATATAAAGGGATCATTTATTACCCTACCATATTTATAAAACATATTATTAAAGGTTACTAATATAAATTGGAAATAGTATACATTAATTCCATGAACTAGATCAACCTAATCAAAGCTCTACAATATATATTTTAATCCATGAACATAAATAACATTAACAATGACATTGAAGAGTTCGTAGCAATAACCTGTAACCATGGATAAATAACCAATTCCACTTGTTTTAGTTTCTTGATTCATGTAAACACCACTAATGTGAAATATTAATTTTTTAGAATATGGTAATTTTTAATGATGATCCATAACAATTGACCATCATTTAGTTGGTTGAGTTCTTCAGTCACTGTATGAGTATATGATTCATGAATCTTGTGAATTTAAAATTTTCACATAATCCAACAGATCTAGGGTTATAAAAATCAACCTTAGATACATTATAATAACATTAAATCAATCACACACACACACACACGTGATTCCTGAACCACTTGGTAAGTGTTTGAAATGAATTTATTGTATCTAATGATTAGTGGTATATAAATTTTACCATTTCAACTCAGTAATATCTATCATAAATTACAAAATAATAAAATAAATGAAAAAAATTAAATATTAAAATTAAATACTTAATATATAAATTATATAAATTATATAAATTATTGTATTAACTTAATAATCATTGTAATGTTGAAAAACATGTATCAATATGCTTGAACCCACTCATTGTTTTCTATATGAAACATTACCCCTTTTCTTTTTATACCATCATCAATAAAAGAGAGTTTATCTAATTATGTTTCAACCTCATCAATATATTAATCCCTGAAATTGGTTCATTCATCCATCAAATAACCATTGGTAATCGAAGCTTCCAGATGATCTTTATTACCCACATACCATTTCAATGTATTCAAGTACTGATCTATTAGATTAATCCACCTGAATTGAATGAGACCACAATCAATGAATTCACTAGTTAAATATCCAATCAATTGGTCCCTGACATTAGAAAAATATGTAAACAATATTTACCCCAAGTGATATGGGGAAAGAAAAATCTTTACCTATATCTTTTTCAATTCATTCATGTCATTATTTCTAAAACATAACTGTCTAAAAAAATTAAATCTCTAAACAGTGACTCAACTAAATGGGTAGGAAAACAATCAAAAATATAAATTGGGATGAATCGTTTATGTATAATAATATTAGAATAAATTTTTATCCTCTATAATTTCATTTTTCTACATTAAAAGTATTATAAATAATATAAAAGTAACCACTAGGCACCTTTATCATCTTTGAAATTTAAAGAAACTCATATTTCTCATTTTCACTCATCATGTAGAGAAGAACATGAATGTATGATTTATTACCCACACCCAACTAGAAATGTAGAGGTTTTATCAATCCCATTTCTTATAAATCATGCCAAGCATTAATACTATTCTATGATTTCCCCTTAATGCTCACAATGGTAAAAAATATATCATAAAACTTATTTTTCATAGTGTGCATCACATCCAATTTATATTTTAAAATATTATATTTTTAATAATTCAATTCAATGTAAATATTTAACTATTTCCATTTATGATTGTACTGTCTATTTGCAGCAAGAATGGATGGTAATGTAGGGGTTAAAAAACAAAGAAAATTATTTACTATATGGATGTTTTCTTGGTCAATTTGTGATAGAATTTGAACCACAAACATTATTTTTGATGCTAGGATGTGATCTATATTTATATTAGATGACCAAATATTATTTGTAAACTTGTATCTTGAAGGAAGAAAGCATATTTAAAATGGTATGCCCACTTTCTATAATGATTAAACCATGTTGATTTATTACTTTTATTGTAATAATTGTAGGTTTATTCTCCATTTTTAATCCAACAGGATATGTTATCATATATTGGTAAATCATTAATTGTCAACAAAAAAGCATCCTAATTTCTAAAGATTTAAATAACAAATAAATCCAAAGTTAATACACCATTTGATCAAACTCTTATAGCTCTTCAATCAAAGACTGTATATAAACATCAATTTTATCACTGTGACCTCTTATTCTATTAATGAGAGTGAAAAATAATAACAATTAATGCTTTATAAATAACCAAGGGAGAAACATTTATGAAAAAATCACCACTATTAATTTAATACACCTCACACCAACCATAGATGTGGATGGGTTAAAACCATCCACAACTAATCCCCATTAAACATGACATCCATCATGGGAAACTTTTGAGTGTATCTGATCAAAATCCTTCCATGCTAAATAATTTCTCAGGAGAGTTAACTTATCATCCTCGTTTTTTCTCTATGAATTCCACACCATTGGTTTATCAATTTTATCTAACATGAATGATATCTTAAATGTTGGTTTTAGTGAGTAAAACCACATCTACATAGAGACAATTTGATTAACATGGTCCAAGACCATACCAAAAATAGTCTAATAACCATAATTAATCTCATTGACCTTACACCCTAAAGAGTAGAAAATAGTACAAACATTGAATTGAATATTATGTTTTATGAAAAATATATAGTTTTGTAGTAGAAATAAATGTTCTCATATGTGAATCCATGTTTTTTGTCAACATTGGAAATCAGAAGTAAAAAATTTGAAATCTTGAATCCAATAGGTAATACATTCTAAAATATTACCAACAACACAATGAAAGAGTTTACTATATAATCAATCAAGGTCCAGAAGTGTAAAAGTTCAATGAAAAAAGAGAATTTATGAAATCTAGTTCATTAGAGATATAATTTATTATGCACAATTGCAATAATTTCCAAGAATTTCATTGATTCTCTATATGCACTAGAATAAGGATTACTCCATAAAATGAATTCAATCATGGTGTTTCTATCTTTAGGTTAAAATAGACGTATCATGTCATTAAGCATTACATTTATCAGATCAACTATTTTCATATCAATATCCATATGAACAATTTTTGATTAAGGACATGGAAAACACTCTTCAATATGATATGTTCATTTCCTATAGTTTTTATAGTCCCATTATGAAATAAATGTCCCCTAGTGATATATAATTTAAATAGACACCTATTTTCATATTTTTTCCTAAAAAACTAATCAAATGACATTAAAATCCTCCAGCATAATCAATAAACTGATTTATTACCTCAATATATCAAGTAGAAAATATATTTGGTAGATCAATCTAGCTCTTATACATATATATATCTATAAAAAACAAATAATTCAAATAAGAGGATCATGATTAAATCTAAAAACATTTAATATTAATATATGATAGTTTTTTTAACAATGATATATTTATATATAAAAATATGGGTTCAAGGAAAATAATATATAATTCATGGATAATATACGATGGTTTTGATTAAAAAATTGTAATATATATATATATATGAAATTTTTTCTAAAGGATCATAATGATAATTGTATTGAATTTTAACTTTTTAAATGTATCATATATTATTAGTTTATTAGAAAAAACATCACATATTTGTATATCTGATGGATTTTCTAGAAAATCGTTATATATTTTTATATATGGTGGTTTAATATAATAATTATCTTATATAAAATCAATATAGAATATTATTTTGTTTATGTGTTCTTTTATATAATTTTTTTTAAAAAATATCATATGTATTTTATCATTTATATAAATAGTTTTATTATTTACAAATAAATATTAGTTGATTTAAAAATGAAAAGAAACAAAGTTATTTAATGTGAAATTTATAAGAAAAATTATAAAGATATCATTATTTTTATTAAATTATAAAATTAAATTCATTTAATATATCATTTTAACAAAACTATGATTTTTTCCTTTAAAATTACAACTTAACACTAAAATAAAATTTATGAAAAAATAAATTAGTTTTTACTCAAGGTTAGACACAGTTGTAAAATTTTGTAAAATGTTATTTTTTATGGCATACCAATAATGAATATTTTAAATTATATTAAAATTAATTTAATTTATTATTATTTTAAACTCTATTAATCAAATAACATAATTATATTATATTTAAAATTGGGTATTGTCGAGTCACATGTGGATAACAACGATAGAAAACCAAAGACTGCAAAATATTTCCAAACCAATATATAATTTCAAAGGATTCCATCAAAAAACTCCTTAGATATCAAATTTGTTAAAACTAATAGATTATGAATCAATAGTGAAACTATGATCAAATCATAGTTGAACTCATTGATGATTTTCTTAAAACAAAGAAAAAGTTAATAAATTTTGGGGATTTTCTTAGAAACACATCATGTAATAATGTGGACAAAATACATTCTATTCTAACTTTAATTTTCTTGGATAAAAATTTTGTTTTACTATATATTTTTTACATTATTTTCCATAAAAACATCATTTTTATTCTATTATTTATATATAATTAAGCATATGTTCGAAATAATTCTATTAATAGTAAAAAATATGATCCATTTTCTAGAAAAACTCATTTGAAATTTATTTTGATTATGAATTTTCTTAGTAAATTTAAATTATACATGATATTGTAAAAAAAAAATTAATTATGAACTAGAAAACAATATTGGATACGAAAATAAATTACCCTATTTATTTCAAAATGTTATGTTTCCCTGGGTTTTAATTTTTTATCACTCTGAGCCTATTATTTTTTTAGAAAAAATATTTCATTTTATTTAAAATAAAATGGATATGGTGACATGGTTTTCAATGATATGAATGAATGGTCTTTAGGAAGAAACCACTTGGCTAGTCTTAATTATAGAAAACCCATTTAATAATATTTTAATTTAAATAATTCATAAAATTATTTAATAGTTTATATATTTCATCACCTATGAAAATATGCAAACAATCCCCAAATTTCTAACAATTATATGATTAAAACAATGATTTAAGAATAAATATTTAATATCATACTTGGAATTTATGTGAAATTAAACCAAAAAGGGTATTATAGGGGAAACTAATCAAACAACAGAGTGAAATATTTTTCTTGGGGGAAATGAGCACTGCCATTAGACTGGAAGACTCGTGGGAGGGTGGAACCCTAGGGGTGTAATGCATGGGGAGGGGGATTTTTATAGGGGAGGGTATTCAATGATCTATGGATTGGAGTTAATAGTCAAGGGAAGTACATATATAGAGGGTAGGACCATCAATGGGGAGTTATGTAGGGTGAGAGGCATCTAAGGTGAGGATTTTGAGGGAGGTTCAGAGAAGGATATGTGATATGGGGGGATAAATGGGATGCATTTGGGGGTGGGGTTGTGGGAGTTTTTTATTTCAGTAGTGATATCCATTTGTTGGTTCCCTGATTCCCCCAACCGCAACTTCTTATATTCCTAGTAGTGACCATAATAGAATGGTGTGTATTATAGGAAAAATCATACCCAATTAGAAATGGTTTAATTAATGATGAGTCAGTGTGGCCTTCATATTTCATTATGGAGATATTATATTTAAACTTATTATTTTCTACTTAACCACATTCCATATGAAGCAGTCATAAAAACCCCATATGAGATATGGATTTGGAAATATACCAATATATATTTTATGTATATTTGAGTTGTGATTAATGCATATGATGATTGGTTTCTAAATACTATGACATAAATTAGAAAAGTATTATTTATTTGTTATCCTGTAGAAACAAAGGGATATTATTTTTATAATTATACTAAACACAAAACACAAATAATTTGTTTCTCAATATATTGTTTTACTTGAGAAATATCACATGAATCAAGGATTCAGTAGGAGGAAATTTTAACAATGAGAAGTTCATATAATGAACCAGCCTAGGTCAACCTGAAATGTCACTCGATCAGGATTTCAATAAGGCCTCAAGAATACCTCCCCCTATGCCAGATTCCATCGACTAGTAGAGAGGGTATACAAGATACCCTGGGGAGAATATTCTCTCAGGTCAAAGTTAAATAACCGTAGAAAATAATCAAACACATACACAAGAATAAATATTATAGTTTTAATATTACATAAATAAAAATAAAAGCTTTCTATAATAAATAAAATGCAACATAAAGTCAACCAAATACAAAACATGAAAAATGTACTATAATGCCCCGACCCTAGAAGCCCAGAGCTAGCCCATTTTTTTAATACATTGGCTTTATTAGAAGGAATAAAATCTTTAAGGACCAATCAGTTTAGAAATATTAGAAAATATATTACATACACGAACTTTACACTACAATTTCAAACATAAAATACAACATAGAAAATCCTTTTATGAGACCATTATTCAATATGATTAAACAAGAAAATAAATCCGAAAACATATCATTGAATCCTGTTAAAATAAAACATAATAAAGGGGATGAGATAAGATGCTCTATAAGGTTAAACAGTATAGAAGAACATTTCATAAATAAGAATAAACATTGGAGGCAAGGTATAAAACTGAAATACAAGCATTTTAAACATAATTCAAAACATAATATGGAATAAATAAATTAAATAATTCCATATAAACATCAACATGGATATTAAAATAGTCAAATAATAACATTTAATATCAATAACTAATCTCATAATGAGGGAATGCATAATACTGGACATTTGAAACATACCATCTAGGATACAAGCCAATATTCTAATATTCTCTAGGTTTCATGCCAATAATCTAATACTTTATATGTTATGTTCCCAGAATCTAATAATTGGGAAAGGCCTAAGAAAAAACTATATCTATTTTTTCTTGAAACATACCAATGCATCGAGGGGCTATAGTGGGCCCCACTCGTTACTTACTATGTCTAATACATTCCTCATAAGAAAAGGTTGAAATATAACCAACAAATTCATTCATATTAAAAACTAGTATATGAAATATGAATAGTTTAACTATAAACCAATTATGCTTTCTAAATAGAACATCCACAATCAAAATGATCACAAACCATTCAATAAAATATGGTAAATTATATCATAAGAAAAAAACTTCAATTAATTATATGATACAACAAAGTATATTGACATAGATGAAAATACTGTATCAATATAATTAAAAACATCTTGAGACAAATACCACCTTTTCTTTGAAATCATTTATTCAAAATCTACACACTTATAAAAGAAAAAATATAAAAATATATTTTTTAATAAAAGTGTCCCATACCAATTTTAAACTTTTTATAGAAACTAACTTTTTAAAACATTATTGTCTATAAAAATAAACCCATAAAACATTTTGAAAACATGAACATTAATAAGAAATATTTATAAGAATAAATCTTTAAAACATTAAAAAATATGTCTTTTTTAGGAGTACCTTATAAAAAAACTAAAAAATATTCCTTTTGATTTTTTTAAGAAACATGTACATGGATGATAAATCTGTCCCAGTAAATACTTAAGCATAAACAATCTCGGATAATAATGAGATTGCAAAATTAAGCCTTACCTCATATGTTCCTTTAGTCGAGGGTGAGTCAACCTCATGAATAGTGGTTAAAAAATGTTATTAAATTATAACAAGAGAATATCTATAATTACGATATTATATATGTTCTTCTTATATCATTTAGTTAATAATATTTTAGTATTACCACTGTTTCAGGTTTTAATTGCTTCATTTTCCCATTCCATTTTTGTCATTTAAGTCCAGTCTATTATGCATAGGATATATTTTATTCATATCAAGAATGATATTAAGTTAATAAATATTATATTTACTCATCATATTAACTTTATAATCATTCTTGAATGGTTAAAATGGTGAATGAATCTCACCGCGTCATTGAAACGGTAGGTTGTACGTACGTACGAGCGACAATTTCATTCCCTTGTTGGTCAAATGGTATAGAATAGGATGGTATATTAATTATAAAAAACATTATCATGTTATATAAATTATTTATATCCGTTATAATCATCATCATATCCATCCAAATAAATTAGTGTTTAATAAAAAATTACACCATGAAATGGAGACGATAACTCGTAGGTACGCACACATAGTGATATTGTTATTCATAGGATGGATAAAATGAAGAATATGGGTTTTCCATGATTATAATAACATTTTATAATAAGTGTGATTCTGGAGTTATAACTTTATAATGGAATCCACATAGATATAGGAAGTATAAGAAGAAACTAACTTTGAATGAGGTGATAAATCAAATACCTATTTTTGGGTATCTCTTTTTAATTTGAACCAAATGACTCTATATGTTGGATTTATTTAAAATGTATGGCCTCTAAGATGAAGTGAGGGAAGTTGGGAGAATAATTGGATAGGTTTTTTCCAGTAAAAAGGGATTTATAGGTGAGAATAAAAGAGTAGAGATGCCTTTTTATAATAGAGGTGAATGTCACTTTTGGAAACTCTCAAAATATTAAATTAATATAAATTAATTTTCAAATTAAAATTGATAAAAAATGAATTATTTAGAATATTATATGAGTATGGATCTAGATAATCTAAAAAAATTAAACCTATACACGTTTTTATTTTATTTTAAACCTTATCATTTTGATTTATCCTTTTTTAATCTATTTAATTTTAATTGTGGTTAAAAATTTCTAAATATTAAATTTTTATAAATATTTAATTATATGGGGTAAATTTACCATTACTGGACACTATGAAATTTAGAACTTATTATTCTAAATTTGTAATTTGTAATTATTTTTTTTATTTTTAAACAATTTAATAAAATTTTATTTTTATCAAATATCAATAATGTCAATTTTGACATTATTATTTACTTTTATTTCAAATAATATTAAAAAATAAATATTACTTTGAAAAAAAAACCATTTAATAAACTGATAAAATATTATAGTTACCTATTAAATTCATTTATCACCACAAATATATAAAATTATATTTATTTTATGATTTTTAAAACCTTCTATTTGATATTTCTATTAATAAAACAATTACTTCTTCAAAATTGTATCCTTATATATGGTAATTATTTAGTCTATAAAATTTATAAATATATTTCTATGATGTAGGAAATTATTTTTATTTCTAGATACTATTTATAACCAATTTTATATCCATGTTATCCACATATTAAAATTAATATACTTATATAAAATGAGACTGTGACATTTTGTCACTTTCATTAATTTTAAAAACATTCATGTCATATTCAGGGATGAGGGTCTATTAAATTATTAAATTTTGAAAAATAGGTGATAAGGTTATAGTTTATTCATCCAATAATATTTTTATAGGAATTAGATTAATTTTATAATATTATTTTTATCTTTAATTACCTGATTTACCCTTAACAAAAAAAATATTAAAGTTACTATTCATAATGCTAAAAAATAAAAGGACCCTACTTACATAGTTTGGACCTAATGATTTAAAATATAAAATCAATTTTTTAAAATTCAAAACATATAATTTTATTAATAAATTTAAATTAAATCCTGATTTCGGAATGAAAACCATATTTTTTAAAAGATAAAACATTTCAAAAGATTATAATGTTTTTACATCTAACATCAATGTAAAATTAATAAAAATGAGTTATGTTATATTAAATGAAAAAAATATTATTTTTATACTATAAAACCATTAAATAATTAAATTTAACCACATGGTTTATTTTAATGAAAAAATATGTTTTCAATTAAAATTTCTTATATTTTTACTATTTATCAAAAGGTCAAATTTATCAGAAAGATTTCAAAAATTCATCCCAAGTAAATTTTTATATTACTATTTCAAATAAGAACTATATTTTTAAAAATTTAATATATAAAAGTTTCTAATATTGTATTTAAAATGGGTTCTCCATTAAAAGGTGGAAAAACTGTATTTTTTTTGAAAATTACCTCTATTATCTAAAAAATTGAATTTTTTTATTATACATGTCTAGAAAATAAATAATATGAATGTTAATATTATATGGAATATGTTAAATTAAAAACTAACTGAATAATATTCATAAAAGTTATTTTAACAGATAGGAAATATGGTATATTAAATGATAATATTTTGTTAATATATTGTTGTTTGGTAAAATATGGCCTTGCATGTAATAAAATATAACTCATTGTTGTGTGTATCATATAATTAATATGGTATTGTATAAGAATAAAACAAGAAACAAAATTAAATTTATTTATAAATGAAAATTTTATAATGACTCGGGATCTTTTATATACAATAAATGTCCACCCACTAGTCTGAAAACATATAAAAAATAAAGTTGAAAATAAACACATCAATCTCTACTAATAACACCAAGCTAAACCATATACCAGGTCTTAAAAACTATAAAATTACACCATCCCAATCCTAAGACTCCACATGAGTGGCTCCACTCTATAAATAAACATTGGGCCTCAACCCTAGCCACTATGAAATCTATTCTCCAAATTGATAGAAGACATGCGGTCTACATGAACAATGAGGTTCATTTACATGGGGTGAAAAATAAATCTTATTAGGCCACCCAAAATGGTGAACCTATAATATTTTATAATAAAAAGTTCATGAACGTGAGATATTCCTATGAAAGCCAAAAACTAAAACATACGGAATAATACATAAATTGAATAAAAAGAAATAGGGGCTAAAAAATAAAGAAAATACCTAACTGAGGGTTATAGACTCACACTTGAGGTAAATCTACACTCGCTCTAGCCTACACTAGTGGATTTACAACATGTGGATCACCCCACTACTCGACATTATACATATACTCCAAATCAAAAAAGATATATATGATGTCTAAAAAAGTCATGAATGTAATACCTTAGGGAATAAACATATGAATTTACCTAATAAAGAACATATATTGGGCTCTAGGACTTTAATATAATGATTTGAACTGGTGACAAGAACATCTATGATGATAAAACTAGAGAACCAGTAATCCATGAAAGTCATACCAAATGAGTTAGGCACTAGATATGGACTGATAAAATAGATGGTATCTATAAATAAAACCATGATCACACAACATCCATGAAACCAAATGCGCCCAAACATCCAACAATAATAAAACCCACTCTCTAGTGCCTTGGAACCTCAGGATCATGAAGCCACTCTAGAGAGGTAGAATACTAAACTAGAGGGGGGTTACAGTCATAAAAATCACCAATTATCTCTCTAAGACCATATAACCACAACAAACCAATAGAGGTGAAAACCAGAGATACACTTAGGGTCAATTACTAATCCAAGATATCCCAATGGTATCCTCCTCAAACTAAAGTAATATACAGAAACTAACTCAAAAAAACATATAAAAAGGATAACAGAATGTGGGATGATCCAACCCTGAAACCAAATATCCAAATATATGAACTAGTAGTTCCAATAAAATCTTTACTAAAAAACCATGTGGCCTATCTCAGTCCCATGAATCTCAAAATCGAACAAAAACCCCCAACACGTGCTCCCAATGATCCTCTTCTAGGCCAAACCCAACTTGGGGATCCCAATCTTTCTTGTGTTAGAATATACATCCCTGCTATACCAATGCTCCTAGGAAAAACCCATATAAAGATAAAAAAATGTAGTAAATTCCACAAAAATAGTAGAAAACAATACGAGGTGTTCCTTTAGCTTATTTGAAGCACATGACATGCCCAATGAAGTGGCTTACCAAATGGACCTCAGTGGTATCCAATGAATCATTTATCAAGAGTGAGACCAAAGGGAATCCCAAAGAATAAAATTACTAAAAGGTAGTTTAAAATGATTCTCATGACCACCTAAAGTGTAGGAAAACTCCACATGAGTTCCTTGTTATAAGTTAGACCATGGGGAAAATCCCACTGTAAGAACACCTCACATGGCCTTCATGATAGACAACTTATACATGGGTACCAACTTAACCATAAGGGAATTTTCAAGAATACATTAGAATCATCTCGATATATCAATAACACCTAGCTGTAACTGCCATCCCATAGTGTCAACCCATACCAAAGGATCTAACATATTTGATCCCCAGATTCAGAAGCTAAGCCTCAAATGGTCTAACCTTGACTAACCGGTCCCGATAAATTGAGAAAAACAAGGATCTCCTTAAAGATACTTCTCTATATTTTATTTTTATGATCCATACCAAAGAACATTGAACAAAACTATCCTATAATCCACAATACGTGAAAAATAATGTGTTCACAACCCTCACTTCGGCCTCACATCTCACAACCCAACCCCTTGGAGGATTATAAAACCAAAACATGAAGAAACCCTCATACTAAACTCTATCACTCCAAAACACTATCCAGA
This sequence comes from Viscum album, assembly GCA_963277665.1. Lineage (NCBI taxonomy): Eukaryota > Viridiplantae > Streptophyta > Magnoliopsida > Santalales > Viscaceae > Viscum > Viscum album. The sequence goes on along the minus strand of OY728150.1, from coordinate 846,786,909 downwards.
AGGCCTCTAAATTATGAGACGACTGAAACTCATGATCTACATTGAAATGTTCATAGAATGGAGTACTCATAAGACCAATTCTAAATATAAGGTGAAAAATAGAGAAAACAGACCAAGGAAGGAAAAATTACATGGCGTGTACTTTAGGTACACAGTGTGTAACCCTAATGGTCCACTCTAGTAATGCGAAATATGACACTCAACATGTACTTTCCCAAATTACAATTTGTGTATAGAATTTACATGGAATTTTACCTACACAGGGTACCTTTTTGTGTACCTAACCCCCCAATTAGCATGTAAAATGCTTGACTACTTGGCATGTACCACCTTTACATAGTGTGTACCACACACGGGGTTCCCAATTTTTTTCCTGGCCATGTACCTCTACACAGTGTATGACCAAGCACAATATATGAACACTAGCTGTTTACCTTGTATGTGATATGTCTGTGTACCCTATAAGGCCATGTGACCTTAACACACCCTGAGTCACCACTACACAAAATATAGTCCCAAAAACCAGTTTTATAAAACATGAAGAACACATTTTGTTTTTTCTCTGAACTAAACTCATTGTCCATGTTTTTTGAAAAAGTGAAAAACAAAAAAAGGCATGAAAACCCCTGTTTCTCTCAAATTAAGCTTAGATTGACCCTCAGGGGGTACCCAAAAACCCAAAAAGTATTCCAATTCTTGAAAAATACTAATATTTTTGGATTTATGAAAATAAAAATAAAAAATACCCTCTAATTGGTGAAAACCACTGAATCTACCCAGCAGATCTGTGTCATGCCCTTATTAAGCATCGATATAACTCTAGATGAACTCATTGGGTGAATTAGCCTCCTCCATCTCCTTATTATTTATATATCATTTTTTTGGCCACATGACAAAAAAATCACAAAAGAGATTTCATGAGAATCCCAATGGAAAATAGATGAAAGAAAAAGAGAATAAATAAAATAAATAAATAAAAAAAGAACAGGGACCCAAGCCTAACATCGATGCTCGTGATGGATTTATGAATCACCTGGGAAAATCCCCATTTCATAATTTACAATAGGGATTGAATCTTAATATAACAATTCATTAATAATATATCACCAAATGAACATGGGTGAATTAATTAATATTTAATTAATTAACAATTAAATATTCTGTAAAAATTTGAATGGCCCATATTTCCACCAAACACTTATCATAGTTAAAACAACCCATTTTCAGACCAACCGAGTTGTTAGAAAAATCATCCATTATCATCTTATACGATAAATTACCATTTTCCTATAAAACACTTCAATGAACAAAAATTCAAATTTCTATTGATTTCCATAACCTATGAAGAAATGAGACATATAAAACTCCCCACCAAAAACTATTCTCACCCCAAACCTTAGTGGATAGATGATAACAACAATTTCACCCAAGTACTAGCATATACAATGATATCTTGATCATCTAATGATATTTTTTACAACATCCCTAACTCCCTCCCAATAAGATATTCATTCAACTATAACTCATCTAATTCTCCACACCATAAGAGTATCCTTATCATTACCCTGTTATCCCAACAACAAAACATGTGTACCATGCTATTTCTAATAAAAAATGGATATATGTAGAAAAACATCTCACACCTATGAGTATACATGAAAACTGAAATAAACCATGCTCATTCTTGGATCACTATGAACAATAATCTCTATTATCAACAAAGCACTTATACTAGGCCTATGACCTCCAAAATACTATGGTGAACTCTTGACCAAAAGGATTTCTTTAAACTAGTCACAATTAAGAAACATGACTCAATATTAAATGGTAAAATACCCAACAAAACTAGGTAAATAAACCTAAAACCACTGACCTTGCTTCTTATATAGGTCAATTCTAAAAAAATTAGATCACCATCAATAATCCTTATAAAAAAGAGGCATACCCCTCAATACATGATTAAACAAATGGAATCCCTCTACCTGGGTGTCAATACAGATCCAAAAGTTTCTATTCATGATCCAATTGAGTAATCCAAAGTGAAACCAATATGAGTTGGTCCAGTGGTCCAACTAAACCCACCCACTCAAACATTCCATGAGATAAGAAGGACTCCCAGTTCTAACAAAAATGTCTTCCAAATTCATAACCACGCCCTAGTGAAATAAAAGAAAAATTAACCCCCATGGAATAACATCCATTACCACCCAATCCTTTAATTATAATAAGAACATTGTCCCTACCGTAAGACTCAAAAGACTACAGGTGGAATGAAATGTTACCGCCCTAGAAACTAAAAACTGGGAATGTAGGTGAAACACCACCTCAGGTAAACTTGATCTCGATTCAAAAATATCTCATGCATCCTTCCCTCATCAAGACACAAATAGTTCACCTAGATACCATTACGTAACCAAAAGGGTATCCATGAATCCCTTGACAAATGGATTACATCTCCATCACCAGCAAACACCTCACCATAATATCCACATGACTTACATTTAGAAGAAAATATATACATGTGGTTCTGTTGAGTATAATAACACCAATGATCTATATAGGATACACCATACATGTTTTCTGAGAATATAAAAATAATTGAACCACCATTTTTATTAAAAAAACCACAAATATTCATATATCATGTGAATCATATGTTCCTAGACTGATACATGAACCCTAGACTCTTTTCGATGGGATAAGATCCAAAAAACATTATAAACCATAAATCCTCAATCCTAAGTGCATCACACTTGGAAAAAACCATACAATCATAAAAAAAGAAACCTGGAATAATAATACCATTCCCTAGAATCTCAGATTTCCTACCAGTAATGGTGTTCATGACACACCAATCTGATATCCATCACATGTTCTAAGACATTACTAGACCACCTGTCTAATGACTCCTCAAATCATAAAACCAGATAGCACTGATACCATTTTGTAATGAACTAGTTTGGGTCGACCTAAAATGTCACCCAATATGGATCTCTACAAGGCCTCAAGAAAACCTCCCCATATGTTGGATACATTCGAATAGTGTTGAGGGTCTAAAAGATACAATGAGGAGACTATACCATTTGGTTTGATTGAAATAACAATGGAAAATAACCAAACACATACATAAGGATAAACAGAATAGAATTCATAATAAATAAATAGAAATAATATTAAGCTATAATAAATGAAATGAAACATACAGTCATACTAACTCAAAACATGAAAAATATACAATATATGTTCAAGTAATGGGATGAACAGAAATATAAAATAATAAAGTCAAAAATAAATACATCAATTTCTAATACCAATGATGAGATAAACCATATACCAGGTCTCCATGACTCTCAAGATGAACCAGCCTAATTTTAATACTCCACCTGAGTAGCTCTGCATGCTCAAGAAACACTAGTTCTGGACCCTAACCACTGAACAGCCTATGTTATAACCTAAAATTAAACCTAATATATGCATTAAAACCAAGGTTCACATAAAAAGGGTGAGAAATAAATCTTAGTATTCCACCCACATGGTGAACTAGTAATCTATTTTCATTACATGTTCATTCACACATGATATCCTAGATTAGAATAAAACTATAAAAGATGGAATAAAACAAAAACTACATAAAAAGAAAGGGGGGTTAAAAAATGTAAATAGATAACCATGGGTTCTATACCTACACCTAAGGTAAATATACTCTTTATCTGGCCCACACAAATGTATTTACAACACATGGATCACCCTGCCACATAACATTAGGTGTGCCCATACGATCTAAACATTATCTCTAGGATGTATAAACATAAATGCAAAAATGTTATACCATAGGATATAACCATAGGTGTCCACATGACTAAGTGAATCTATTAGGATATTGGAATCCAATATCAGGATCTCAATAAGATACATGAATATCTAGGTAGACATATCCAGAGAACTTGTCGGTCCTGAAATTCCATCATAATTAGTCGAGAACTAGCTATGTACTTGAAAATTACATGGTTTCCATAAAAAACCCGAGAGTACACAACATCCATGGAACTAGGAGAAAAATAATATCCATGGTGAACAAAATATACTCCATGATTTCCTTGGAATGTCACAATCTTGAAGCCACCATAGCCAATGAACATATTCAAAGAGAGGGGTGTTTTACTCATCCATATTTCATATTAGCTTCCTAATCTCATCTAACAATAACCAACTAATGAAGGAGAGAGATAGAGAAACACTCAGGGCCAACACACGATCCATGATATCCTACGTATCACCTCCTCAAACCAAATTCTTGAGTAGAAACATCCTAAAACAACATAGAAAATGTCACACCAAATGTAGGATGATCTAACTCTCAAAACTACCATTCGAACAACTAAACCAGAAGTGCCGATAAACTGTCATCCCATAAAGAACAAGGAATCTATTGGTACATTAGATCCCAACTTCCAAAAAAAATATCCACTATGATCTCTCAATGAACCTCATGAGGTCCAAATCAAACATGGGGATCCTATGGTCCCTAGGGTAATAAAATATGGTGATATACCACCATAGACTCCTCTAATAAACCCAAAATCTTGGTCCATTCCCATATGATGATCCTAAAATGGACCAAAGTCCATAACAAGAGAAGTATACCCTACAAGGGGTTCTTATATCTCATCTAAATCTTGGGACATTCCCTATGTGGAAACAACCCGGATGACCCTTAGTGTCCGCCAACTGATCCCAAATCCACAATGAACCCTATGTTAATATAAAAGCATAACACGCCTGATAGGTAATTAAAAATGGTCCTCTTGACCACCTCAAAAGAAGGAAAACCCTACATGAGTTCTTCAACACAAGCCATGTCTTAGGGTAAATCCTACTATAAGAAAACACCCATCAGATTTATAGGAAAAAAATATATCCATGGGTACCAAATCACCGAAAAGTGAATTATTAAGATTCCATAAAGATCATATCAACATCTCAATGGAACCCAGACATAACCACCATCCCATGACATCAACCCACCCAAATGTTCCAACAAATCTAATCCCCTAATGTAGGATCTAAACCTAAACTGCTCTAACCTCAAGCAACATATCCCGAAAAACCAAGAAAAACCAAGAGCTCCTTTTAAATACTACTCAATCCTTAATTTCAGGATCCATCCTAAAACCATGAACATAATCATCATGAAATAAAAAAATCCAGGCCAACTAATGAGCTCACAACCCTCACATGGGATTCAGATCTCACAACCTAACCCCCAGAAGGATTGTGCTACCAAACCTCAAATAAATCATTCAAATGAACTATATTGATATAAAAAACTATCTATATGGACTATAAGTACAAAAAGGATTCCACTATCATGATCTATATGGGACATTCCTTAGAATGGACTACTCACAAGTCCAATTCTGACTGTAGAAAAAAACATGCAAAACACACAAGGGAAGGAAAATGTAAATGATATGTACTTTTTGTACATAGTGTGTAAACCCCTAGGTCCTCCATAGCTGTGTTTCATATTCCACTCAGTGTGTAATTTCCCAAATTACATTATGTGTTTACCTTATACACGATGTGTACCCTACTCGAGCTACCTACTCGTGTACCTAAAACCCCAATCAGTGTGTGCATCACCTGACTATATAGCGTGTACCCCGCATGTAGTTCCTATCCATGTACCCCCACATGAGTTCTATCCATGTACCCCTACATAGGGTCTATCCATGCTGTGAGGCATCATAGTTCAAGAAAAAAATATGAAGTGTTACTGATATTAAAGTTGATTAGGATTCATAAATAGTTGTGTAATAATATCTAACATAGGTTATATAATAACCTTGAAGGTATTCTATGATTGATCAAGTGGATGAGGGATATGGATTTATTATAAAAAAATGATAATGAATTAATTTACATAGTTTATGAACCTATAACTTTCCAAGAAGAAATTTTAATTTCATATTCCTAGAAATGGATAAAATGCATGAAATATAGAATGGAATACATGCACACTAACATATGTTTTGAACTTAGTAGATGCAATTGAATGGGTGATACCCATAGGGTTTAAGTGAGTTTATTTCACGAAAATTGACCTGGATGACAGAGTGTCTACTTGTAAAGAATTCTTGGTGTAACTTTACTGGAATTTCAGGGTGTTTACGGTTTTTTTTCAAGTCACTGATTTGAATATTGGTCATTTTTACCCATTTTAGGGGTCATGAGTGGCTTAGAGGGTCTAATTTTGGGAAAGGGACTATACATGCGGCCTGAATGCAGTAGTAGGAATCATTCATGGTATAAATCAATGGTTCACATTGTGAATATCTTAGAAAAAACTACAGGGCTACTGAATCAGTGGTTCATTGCGTAAACCACATGTACATGATGTGAAAATATCATAGGTCATTTTTTGGGGCAACACAGAAATTTTACCTTGGACCCCTCTAAACCACCTCCCTTACCTCTCTCGAACCACATTTAGAATGTTGATTTTTATGAGGATATATATATTGTGATTTTTGTCCCTTATGCACTCATATATTAGGAATCTCAAGTGTCATTTATTATGGTAGTTTCCTATTAAAATATATAACACCATGCATTCCCTAAGTTTCCCTTTATTCCTCTATTTATAGTTTCTGGCTGTGTAAACCCTTATCTAACCATGTTGGGGATTGTTTTTGGGATTTGGTGAATTATGATTGATTTGGGTGGTTATTATTGGTGATTATGCTTACATATTATTGAGGTAGGGATTCCTTACCATTTTATGTATTTTGTATAATGTTTTATGTATTGATTTTTATATGGGTGCATGTGAAGCTCTATGAGAACTCTTCTTGGTGGTATCGAAGTTACTGAGTTGGTCTTTATAGATGTGGTTTATCATTTATAGATAGATTAATAGGTTATGAAGTGTTGAAACTGTGGATTAGACATAAGTTTATTGGTCATATAGGGGATGTATGGCCAATAAATTTGGGCTCAAGGGAGACATTCAGGCCTCATTGGGGCTGGTATACCTTGGGTAAATGATGTAGGGGTTTGGGTGATGAATTACATTTCTTGTTTTGAATATTAATGCATGTTGTTTCTGGTTGATTTATTTGACCTCCATTGATTATCTGGGGATGGGTTAGTGTGATTGATTATGACTTACCTTAGGTGAAAAGGGATGGTTTAGTGTGAATGATGTGTCCTCCAATGAGCATGAATGGATGGGTCAATGTATTTGATGTGAATACAATGAGTGCGTAGCGATGGGTCAGTTCACTTGATGGGTACATGACCAAAATGATAAGGTGTGGGGTGTGTGTTGTGTGTACTTTTTAGGTTCCACACGATTTTCCTTCCAGCATGGGGTCGAAACAGGTATGAACAAGGATTACTATTAGCCTAGTTAGAGTATGATGACTTAGAAAGTGTTGTTTTTTTGTTTATTTAGTTTCTTTGATGCATCCACATTTATACACTTGATTAATTTATGCTATTGGATCATTGGTGGTTTCCTACTGGGTTAATTCTCACACCGTGCATGGAAATCTCAATTCATGTGAGAAATTCATGATTAGGGACCCATCCACGGGAAACGGACATAAGATATGTTTTTGAGTAAATGTTGGTGGATAGGGATTTAGGTGATACTTGGAAATTCTACGGGATATTTTGTAGCAGTGACACACTTCTTATTTTTTAGTTTGTTTATCATATATATAGTGCCTCCACTAAAACGGGTCTCTTTTGACATGATATACTGGATATTGTATTTCATTTATTATATCCTATTTTGAAGTTATTATAATTTATTTCATTTTATTTATTAGTACTTTTAATTTTTTATTGCTTTTGTTATATGAGCTTTATTTTATGAAAATATAATATATAGTGAGTAGTATCCCCACAAGGATGTTAAGTCTCTCACCTCCAGTTTAAAAACTCTTATATATAGGTAGGAACACATGAGTCCATGATAACTTATGAATTGGATATGGTTATTCTCTTTGGGTGTCAAAAATGATGGTTCCATAAGTAGAAGAAATGTGTGTTGGGACAATGAACAACTCAATTTTTGGTAGATTCAATTAATCATTTTCAATGTAAAATATAGAAACATCATAAAAAATATTTTTGAATAATATGGATAATAAAATTCCATAACCAAGAAAAGAAACATTTCCAAATGTATTTTAGAATTAATTTAATAACATGTATAAATACCTCGATCTTAAGTTGTTTTCTCAATGTGGCTATTGATTTTCCAAAGGATGTTGAGTTATATTTTCATTATGTTGATGAGGACCCAAAGTAGATCCCCTATAGCAGTGATCCACATGTACTCCGTTGATCTCAAAATGTCATCGACAATACTCCAGGTTCTAGAATGGTGGTACCGTTCATATTGTATTTCTCCTTTGATAGTAACAACTACCCACCAGTCTAGAAGGGTCATCTCCCAATCTCTCAATAATTGGATTAATAGAGGAAGAGATAATCTCTACAGATTGAGCTAAATCGCTAGAGATGTTCTTCATTGAGATAGAATTATCCAGGTATGAGAATGTTGTACACAATTACAAACTAGTCACGATTTATACAATTTTCTATTTATATACCCGAGGTTAGGGTTTTATATTAATTAATTGCACATTGGACCTCAATAACATGTTAAACCTAAAAGAAACCCCATTTCATGTAAAATAAATATATAATTATTTTATTCCATGACGTGCAATAATTTGAAAATGATAAATATTATTTTACAGGCTAATAAATTAATATTTATATCTAGACCTAGACTTGGTCCTCTCATCCTCCTAAAGATTTATTGAATTACTAAATAAATATATTATTATTAAATATTTATTCTTTCAAGAAATAAATAAATATTCTATTCATAGATTGGTGAGTAATTATTTATTTAATATCTACATAACTAAAACAATTATTTATTTAATAAATAAATATTTATTTATATGGAATGAATAATAAGAGATAAATAAATATTATATATTTTCATCAATAAACAATTACCTTTTGAATAAATATTTATTTAATATTGTGATCAATAAATAAATATTGAATAAATATTAACTCATGGTTTGAAGAATAATATTTAATCAAATTATTAAATATAATTAATATTTAAATTAGATCAATAGAAACACTTTGTGTTTGATCTTGTAGGCATGTTCGTTTAATTAGGCAGACATTCCAAATGTTCAAGATTACTCTCTAGTAGTGGAACAAGAAACCCATCGAGGAATGTGGCATGTAATGGTGAAACTAACCACATATGAAGACTCACTATATAATGTAATCGTTTTTTCACAATATATCATCAAGAAGATTTCATTCTTATATCATCAGCCATAATGCTTGATATATCTTTCTTTGATCATCCAAAATGAACATGTCTACATCAAAATAGACATGGAATTATTTTTTATGGTTTCATTCTAATAAAATGTACAATATATCAACTTACATTAATGGAAGGGACAAATACTTCCTTGAATTATTCATTAATAACATAATAATCTTAATGTACCCAATGCACCCTACTTAGAATGAACATAGAGAATCATAGGTTTTAGAAATATATCTAATTAAAATATTCATGATATTTATTAAAAATAATAATGAAATCTAGGACCATTATACATGATCATAGATAAGAATATGCAATAAAATGAAAAAAGTACACAATTCCAATTGGTAGGTCTATCCGAATAATCTACCATCTTAGAGATCACCATGAAAAAACATTGGGTTATTTTTGGAAGACTTTTATCTATATTTGTTTGATTTTTTCATACATTATTGGACAGTTTTGGTTTCCTATATTTTATATTATGTCGTGCATTTCATTGGAATTTTTTTATCATATATCATAATCCTATGTTATAGAGGGTAATGCCCCCCATATGTGATAATTTTTCACCCTCAATGATAATCTCCATCCTAGGGCCTACTGGAGGTAGGCATCGGGCATCATCATCTATCTTCTTTCATTTATAGACTAAGAGGGGTGTGATTGGAGGGAGGGGTTGTGACATGTAATATATAACTATTAATGTTAAATATACTAACGAAAAAAAATGACCATTGACAACTTAGGATAAATTAAAGAAGTTACATGTTGATCCATTAATATTATAGTAGAACCCAAAGTACCATACATTGACATGACGGTGACATAGAATAATAAAAAATATGATTTTACATATTAATATTTGTTATAATAACCATTTTTTTGATAATAGTATCATTAAAATGATTTTTTAAAAGGGATGTCCCTAGAAACTCTTATAACCCACTAAGGAAGCAAATCTTGTAAAAATGATTGAGAAAAATGAAAATATAAACATTTTCTTATTATGAAAAAAATGTTTTCGATTATTATCCTAGAAAGTGATTTTGATATTTCATTATAAATTATTAATAAACTTTTTCTATTCTATTAGCACCCATTGATAATTTAATTAGTAAATGATAAATAAAAGTGAGAGGACACAATTTATTTAAGCGGGGTAGAATGTTACAAATTTGAAATTATAATACATTAAAATTATTTTATCATGTATTACACATAACTGTGAATTAATGTAAACCATGTTATAATTAATATATTTTAATTTTAACCTAACTTTAAATCTGATAGTTATAAATAAAAGTAACCATATTATGAAATTAGTTAATGTAAGTAGACATTAGTATGATATAAATACATTTTAATAAAATGTATCACATGATTTTTTTTATAAAATTAACCATTTCAGAAATTAAATAATAATAAATTTTATTTATAATACAAATATATTGAAAAAATACAAATAATATAGCTAAATAACAAATAAAAACATTTTTATGCTTAAATATGTATATTCTTAAAAAAAATTATGCATTATGTGTGCTTATAAAAAAATTAATCAATACAATAAAAAAAATTATAATAAATTATTTTCATATTTTACTCTGCATATAAAATTTTAGAAATAATTTCATTCATATTATTAACATAAAAACGAGTTACAGAAGCAGGTATTGTTTTATTATGGTAGATAAATATTTTTCTGACGAATTATTTTTAATTGTTATGTACTTTCATCTAAATAAATTAAAATTTTAAATTATAAATGATGATTATAATATCTTGAATATATATATAAATACATTAAAACTCATTATATTATTAATTGATGTGAAATTATTTCATGAACTCTGATAGGGTTAAAATGCATTTTTCTATAAAAACAGATTTCTATATATTATATATTTTAATTTAAAAATAAAATTTAAAATATTTTTAATTTGAATTATATTAATTTAATTTTAAATATATATTAATTATGATAAAATTAGGTAGTAGGTTCTTCTTATAATTTTAGAAAAAATAATAATTACAATGTTTAACATTTAACCAAGTTTAATTAGGGTAAAATTGTGTAACTCAAGGTAGCTCGAAAAATGTTATGTTTGCATGACACATAGACCTTATAGAAGAACTTTTTTAGGTTATAAATTCATACCTAAATATCTAAAAAACATTTACTGACATAACACACTTAACTTTCAAGATATTCCATTCTTACCCCTCACCTAACATTCAATTCCCAGGAAAAGTCCCTCTATTTCATCTAGAAAATGAGCTAACTTCTACCCTCTTTAAGACACACTTGGATTTAATGTTATTATTAATTCCATATAAATTTTACCTATCATATAATTTCATTACATGTTTTACTTCCCTTGGTTACACTAAAGTTCCCCATGTCCTAAAATTCAAAGAAGTCATTCAAGAAAAAATTTAAATACTCAATGTGAGTATTATCCACCCACTAGTATTTTTTTCTTCATATATCTCATACATATTAATTAAAACCTATTGAAACTATATTAATATACTAAAATAAGTATCATTTTTATAATTATTTTTTTATATTAAAGATACAACCATTATCTTTTCCTAACTAATTCATTCAAAAAAATGAAAATGTTGCTCATGTTATCTGCAGACTGCCACCTCTGTGAATAATGTATTTCTATTTTCACCATTCTCTACCATTGATGGTTATTAAAACTGATTTATTTAATAAAACTTATAATTTCTACCTGATAAAGGTTTTAGAAAGATAAATGGGGAATTATATTAAGAATTACATATGCTGGAACATGGAAACATCACTCGTGTTTTGTGCGGACTGTCGTCTCCATTGAGAACATGTTTTTTTTCATATCCACATTTATTGATGGTTATATAAATAATTTTATTTTTTAATAATAATAATAATTATTATTATTATTATATTTAAAATTATTTCATATTATTTAATTATTATATTATAAAAAATTCATAATCAAACCCACCCATTGATTATAGGATGTTCTTGTTTGAGTTAGTTTAACCACCTATATAAATGATGCTATAAATTTTATTCATGAATCAATATAGAAATTTAATTTCTGTTATAAGATGATATAAATATATAAATAATGTTTTTTGGTTGTGTAATGATAATATTATTATATAACTAATTATTAATATACCATCATTCATTCAATAAAATTTACCACAATAATATCTTCATTGATTTCATCTTCATGAATCATAAGAAAAACTCTCATGGAATGAAGATATAACTTTATGAATAATCGTAGAACATATATTTAAGTACCCTAAATAATATATTAATAATAAAATTGGTATCAAATCATGCGGATTAATATTGATATTACAAATATTATTTGAAATAAACCAAAATCACTATCATCTGATGATGAAAATAGTTAATAACTAAAAAATAAATATAAAATCAATGATTAAAATTAATGTTTATAAAATAAATTAAATATATATATGGTTTTAAAATATAATATTTATATGGTTATTTTTATTACATAGGATTATAAAGTGCTTTCATGGAAGTCAAAATTTAAGGAAAGTGTTATTTGTCTCATTTTTCATTTATTGAGACATGATTCATATTGTGTATCAATTTAATTTTATATAGTTTTTATAATTAAAATTTAATTTAAATATATTAAATATATTTTTTATTTTAATTTCACTTCCATTTATTATCTCTCTTATCTTGGCCTTCAATTAATAAATTACCTAAAATGTAAGGGTTTCATCTCAATTTCAATTTTTTGAGTCTGATTCTATATTATGATCTTATTTTATTTTATATGGTGTTTATACTAACCCTTTGACATATTATATCATTATTCACTCATTAATTCATGGTATTTATTGTTACATTTCATGTTATCTCCCTCAATATGTTTTTATTCAAATATAATAAAATACATATGGGTTTTCTTATCCATGTTTTTCTTCTTTTAGAAATGCTTTATTCACCAGTTATTTTTTGCATATATACTTACCATATATAACATTATATCATACTTATCATGAAATTATAAGGATTTTCAAATCCATATAAGTTTTATCATTCAAAATATTTTGATTTAAAAGTTACCAAATCCATAATGGTTTTTATTAACTCAATTTCCATTCATTGAGTTATGATTATTATTATTTTACTTTTTTATTAAAATTGCGATATAATATACCCTATATTTGAATCATATTTTAATTTATCTCATGACTTTGCGGATATTATCTCATTATACTATCCAATTTATTTCTCTGTATGGCTTATGATTATGTTATTATATATATTTATTGGGGAAATTATTGATATCCCATATTTTTGTATTTCAATATAGATAATTGTTTATTATTACGGAATTTTGAATATTTATTGTATTGATATTTATTTTCTTTATATGGTGAATTCATTGGAAATAATTATTTGATGAGCGGTTCATAGATTAATATATCCCCTCGATGCATTGGTAGATCTCATGAGACAAACTAGGTTAAGTGTTTGGTGTATATAAAACATTTATTAATATGTCTTGGTTGTGGTCTTGATGATAAGATCATGATTTCATTGAATGGCGCCTTAAATTTAAGATCATGATGTCTATGGTAAGATTAATATTTCCTAAATTATGCATTTCACAACCCTGAAATCATTTATTATCCTCCTTGTGATTAATTATGTTGTTATGTAATACCTATATTTATTTCAATATAATGTGATCAATTGTATGAAATTATTAGATTCTTATTTAATCATTTTATATTTTTTATTCTCTGCTTATTCATTGATAGATTATAATATACACTTCCCCTTATAGAGCATATGATCTCACACTAATTATGATTCTATACCTTATTATAAGGAAAAATATTATTAAATATGAAATGCATAAATAGTTTTCATGTGTGGATGATTTTATTGGATAAGGTGAAGACATAGTGTTTAATAAGGAATCATTGGCTTAATTGAAAAACTCCCATTATTTGGGAAAGATAAGATTTTTTTGTTAAATATTTTTCCTAATTATATCAAACTCTAAACCTAAAAGATCCTTGGGGTGTAATTGTCTGAATATTTTTATTAGTATTGTATATATGGATGGTTAATTTTGGGTCTCTTTTGATTTTTCCAAGGACGATATGTATAGTATGTGGTTGTTTTCACCAAATTCCTATATCACAGGTTTGAATCATCACATTAACCCAATTTATTATGTTCTGATACATAGATAGGTATCATAGTCTACTTTGATATTAATTTCATGGGGGTTAACCATGGAATATGTCATGATTTTCTATGACTATTATTGTGCTAAATCTTTATATTTTGATACAATGGTTCACAATTATTGATTTCAAATTCTTGTACCATGGTTTATTCTATGTTTTCATGATGATTTTGTTATGGTTTTATTTTCTTATGACTTGATCTATGACCGAACTATTATGCATAATTATTACTTCATATATATCGAAGATCTTTTTCCATTAATTTTTATTTTTATCCCATATCTATGTTACTATTAGGTTTATGATCTAATATTCTTCCTCACCCATTGATCTAGTTTTCTCCACACTAAAAATTTGATCTAACCTTTTTTCATATGTTTCATTTTTCCTTAGGTTATAATGAAAAATATTATTTTTTAGGTGTCTATATGTGTATCATTTAGGAATTTATTTTGAAAACATATAAATATTATCAAGAAATAAGTTGGTTATGTTTCTAATATCTAATGACACTAAAAATTTGGTTACTGGGGGAGTTTTCTTATTTATGAGATATTATTTTTAATTTTTATAATTTTGTAAAATATATATATTTCTAGTTTGTGTTGTTTCTATAGTTAAACCATACCATGACATGACTACCTGGATTTAAATTTCTCAAGATATATGACTTCAATATTTCTATGAACCACTTATTATACCTATTTCACATAAGGATTCTATAAAAAATTTATTTGAAATGAAATAAATCCTATAGTGATGATATGGATTCCAAATTTTGAATGGGGATTTTTAAAAACGATTTTAATATAAATATCTCTTATAGGATCTGTTTTTTCAAATACATTTTTTTGGTACATCACCTATTATTTCCTTAAAAACCCCCATCACCATAACATGACCTCTTATATACCCATTTTGGACATGAATAATGTATAAGAGATATATCAATATTATATAGACCTTAAAGATATTATATTGGAATGGTGAAAAATTTATGCAAAATTTATCATTAATAAATAACTATTATCCCGCTTAATCACTCTAAAAATTTCGAAAAACATAGTTCCATGAACCATGAAATTGTATAATCCATCATGATATGGTTTGGTTTTACTTTAAAATTTATGATAATCTTCTTATCCTATTATAATGAAAATATAAAACTTTATTCATTGTTTTTCTATATTCTACAACAAACAAAACCAAAACATTAATGTATATTTTGGGATCCATAACTAAAGAAAAATTCATAGACATTAACAATACCTAAAAAATATTGTGAAATAAAATAAATACGATCATAACATAAATTGAAACTATTAATGATAAGTAAACTAATCATATGAGAACATATTACTCATATAAACATTTACATAACATAAAAATATAGAATGAGGTATATAAGGGTAGATAATTCATAGAAGAAGAAAACATAAAGGAACAATAATGATCATGACATGAATACAATCATTTAATCAATGAATAAGTGAAGAAAATTATTTATATCACCATTATTTAATTAATTAAACAATTTAAGATATTTAATAAAATAATACATGATTATGGATTACAAAAAAACATAAATCTGTCACCTTCCTGAATAGTTTCTCAATAATTGGAGATTACTCAAAATAGAAACCATGCTAGAAATGAACAATAACCCTTCATTCACTTATTCATATCATTTAAATCTACAATAAAAACATTTAAGGTACAAAATAAATTCTCCCACTGTGAGTAATGGATAAATTAGTGATTCAAATACCCATTAAATCTCTCTTGTCATACCCATGTGCATTTTCTTACCCTTTTAATCACTTGTTATTGGTCTCCCATGTTAAATCATTTAAAGAAACACATAATCACAAAAAAACATTGAGTAAGAATCATCTACCTTTGGATATAGGATTCCATTTATTAGAATATCAATCATTTAATAATATTAGATAAAAAGATATAAAAAATATTATGTTAAATATCCATTTTCTTATTTTAGTATCGTAATAAAAACACTAGATAGAGAGATTTTTTAAAATATATGGGAATTTATACCAACACCTATTGATATGATGTAATTATTATGATAACCACAATTATATGAGTCAATAATTAATTTGTAGTGGTTATGTTTGAATGTGTGGTGGTTTAGTAAAACTTATACACATCCATATTTTCCCACAATTTCAAAATGGTTGGAAAAATGAATACAAGGTTTTTTGAATATTTTTTGTCGACATTAAGTAGGTTAGGATTAATATAACAAACACATGACTGTACGTTTTTGAAATTTTTTTCCTTAATTAGTGGAAGTTATAAGTATCATTACATTTTTATTAGTGGTTTAGCAGATTTTAGTAATGGTTATATAGTGACTAAATGTGATTTAAAACACCCTTAGTTAAGAAAACAAAACAAATATTAATTTACTTAAATATAATACCACATCTCGTACAAATATTCACACACACACACACATATATATATAATTCAATAATTTCAATAATAAAATGAAACATAAAAAATTCTATATATAAATAAATACAGAGATAATTGATTCATAATATAGATTAGTCAAATATTGAACAAGCATCTTATAAAAGTTTCATCTCAAATAAAAACAATAAAAATATTGATGCATCATCAATTCTACTCTCATGTGTCATGATGGCTACATGTAGTTGATATATTATCTTGATTTTCATGTCGTATAGAAACACCCAAACCATATATTATATGTATTAAATAAAATTTAAATATAAATTTGTTTTTATTTGATAGTATATAAAAACATTTTAAATATTTATCATAATAATATAAACATATTTAAAAAATGTAATGGATTTAGTACTATTTTAGTCTATTGTATTAGGTTTGTAATTTTTTTATGAATTCACCAAGACACGCCTTGAAATAATTTACCCAATTCACTCAGCATCACAAAAAACACTTTATCTCAAGATATATGTCATTTTTTCATACTTCTGTTTTTTGTTCTTGAGAATTGATTTTTTTTTCTGATTCAAAAGTTTCAAGAATAGTAATATTACTAAAACCCACAATAGGAGGAATCATAATGGATAAATAAGAGATAATAAAAAATAATCATGAGGGGGGATGATTTTGAACCCAATCCCAGAACACGACTGACATACTTCGTACCCAAAACATTGGAAATAACCTCACTGTGGGATACTAATGATGGTTGTTTGGAATTTTATTCCCATTCCACTTGAATTTATATTGAAAATAAAATAATTTTTTTTAAAATATATTTCTTTAAAAAATAGGATTTATATTTTTCCCCAATGTTTTCTAGTAGGTTCATTTTTGTAATTTCCATGAATTTTCTTGTTCACAACATACAAAAAATTGATTTGACCAACCTCATGAATAACTACTTTCCCTTATATTATCAATGAAAAAAATGTGAAATCTATAAAAATGGAGTACTTAAAATAGTAAAATTATATTTAATAATTAACTATATGATTACCTTAATCAACCTTCTCCTGGAAAAATGTTTTGAACTAGCTATGTGTGGAATAATTGTTTCTCCTTGTTTTATGAGTTTTTTGAAAATATTCCAGACAAAAAATGATAATATTAATACGAAATATATAATTTTTAATAAAGTAATATCTATGAAGTAAGGAAATGTCAAAAACAATATGTGATTCAGAATTATTAACATCCAAAAATGACTTCCACTGATCTCAAGGTTTCCTAATAGGTATCTTTTCATACACTTTATGGGTACTCAAGGAGGTGATATTGAATTCACCCCACACCTTATATTTAAATTCTTTAAACTCGCCGAAAACTTTTCAATGTCTATTGATGCACAACTATGCCATGCATATAAAAATCTATGATATTATATATATTATATATCTAAAATAACTAGAAGAACATTTAATAGAAATATTAGATAAAAAACAATAAATATTAATTTTGACTTACTATAAATTATTTATAAAAGTATCATTCTTCCAACTAGAGAGAATATGCCTCTAAAAACTATACATGATGGGAAAGGAAATAATCATACATTCCAAATCACCCAAGATATTCCCATGCAAGCATATAACATAATCTGTAGTCACGTCGAACATGTCAAATGAAACAACTACTTTAAAAATGAGCAGCATATAATCATTTTTTATATTCTTGTTATTTTTTTCATGTTGTTATATAAATATGTTTAATAAATGTATTAAAAAATAAATATATTGAGTAATAAATTATATTTTTACATTAACAATTACATAATATTAATGGTGACCCTCTATTACCCTTATAATAGTAAACATAACACCATATTATTAGTTAATAACTTCTCCTCAGATGCTACATATGATCCTTATGACATCTATATAGTAGAATGTGATGCACTAGAGGAAGGGAGAATGCCTAATGAATATGGTATATTTTCATATAGAATAAACTGAATATAAGAAGATAAAACTGAAAATAGAGAGCATACCTAATGCTGGTGAGAGCATATTATATGGGTCATCTAACATCAGAGGAGATAAGGTTGATCAAATTTAATCATCAAATCATACTATTCTCAAAATTCCTACTTCCAAATAGAAATTAAAATCAATTTGAACATGGAATATAATGTAAAAAAATTAAATGATTTAAAAATTTTGTACATTAATTTATTAAATTCATGTATTCTAAATAAAAAAAATAAAAGATAAGTTAAAGGGATGATCATATAATCAGTTCATTCCCATTTACAATATTATTTTCAACACCCATCATTGACATGATTTAATGACCTTCACCCTCCATTTCCTAATTAACTTTTTAAATATCATCAGGGATAGATATATCGATCTCTTTTTTTGATGTGGTTTTATGTCCAAAAACAATTATTCAAATTCATCACCCATATCATACATTTTTTTATTTTTTACATATACTACAACATTCCACCTATTTTAAGACATAGAAATTTAAGTCTTCCATCTATGGATCAATTTGTAATTGAAAAATTAAAAAACACCGCCAACCCTAAAATATATTGAGTTTTATATATGGGTAAGTTAATCCAACCTTTTCCCATTTATATTATATTGATAAATATATGTATAAAAAATATAACTCTAATTAATTAAATAATATCAATTTAAGAATAATAAAATTGTTTTAATGAATAACAAAAAATTAATATAAAACATTACAATAAATTTTAAAATTTTACCATGAAAAATACCTAAATACAATTATGATATAAAATAAGTATTATTAATTGAAATAACATTATTTATTTAAACAATTTTTTAATAAAAATAATAAGTAAAATGATTTTATGATGAAATTAACTTGAAGATTATATATAATTTCATATGTATAAGGTTATTTTATCAAGATGAATTTATATATTTCCACCCATGATCAATAATTCATGTTTTTTCATGCATTAATATATATTTTCCTGTAGAGGGACTTAAGAATAAATTATTTTTGAGTGCTTCAACTACAATATTTATTTTGATGCATCTATATGTGTGTTTCAAAAAAGGGATAATGATAGATATGTAGTTGAGATAGATTTTTATTCATGAATTATATAGATCATTAAATAACACTACTCAAATATTCTTACACGTCAATAGAAAATTGGGTTTTTCACAAATATTTTTATTTAGGTGGTCTCATTTATATGAGTGATGATAATCGAAAAATGTTTATGCACACACACACATAAGATAAGTGTATGTATAATGAAATTTAAATTTATATTTTGATTCATTATATACATATTTTTGATTCCTATTTCTTAGGATTTATTGTTATGAACATGTTATTCACTCAACTGTGAATGTTTTATAAGAAAAATAAAAATTATAGATTCATTGAATATGTAATATCATATATATGGCTAAAATATAGATGAATACATTCAAATAGATTTAAAATATAATATATATATATATAACTTTAAAAAAATATGAATTCATAGTCCTACTTTCTGGAATGTATAAAGCATCATTTCCACTTTTTCACAGTGTATAAAATTAATAATATAATTTTTTATTTATGGGTAATTTCAAATAAATTACCATAACAACAAAATTAAATAGTTTTTTCAAAAATCATGGATTTAGTTCCATGAAGTATGTAGTCTAAAACTATAATATGAATTAATATTTAATCCAATATAACATTAAAACTCATGTCCTATTCTGTCCAATATATATTATATTGCATGCAAAAACAAAAAAATTAATAAACACTGGTTTTAATTAAATATTTTTATTGATGATAGGGGATTTATTATTTTAAAGTTCATCAAAAGGGGATTCCATTAAGTAGGGGAGTATGTTCCAAAGTCTTTTCGTGAGGGAACCATTCAAGGGTGGAGCTTCTATAGAGGATGAGGAACCAGAGGGGATAAGACATCATGAGAGAAGAATGGTTGGGGAATCATATGGGAGAGGACAAACAAAGAAGGGTTACATTGTTATATACAGAAGAAATTAATAGCATTTTTTTAGTAAACCTCTACTAAATAAATATTTTTCAAGAGTTTTTAAAAAAACTACCACCAAAAATTAACAAGTGGTGGTAAAAAATGGATGTTAGTTAAATAAATAATAAATATTTAACTTTCACTAATTAGATATATTTTCATTTAACTGCCTATAATAAATTATTTCTAATATATAATTTCCTTGTACAATAAGTCATGAAGAAACTCAAGAAACAAACTTATGAATGAAATAATTATACTTACCTTAGCCTTTAATAATGTATTGAATTTTTACCAATGGATTATTGATTTATTAAGAGAAAAATGATATATTAAGGAAAAGGTGTAACAAGGGACAAAGGTAGAAAAAGGGGAGGGAGACCTTGAAATTTTTCAGTAAGTATTCCCCTTTAATTCTAATATTATCTTTTGGATTAGTATTTTATGTTTGGTAACATTTAATGGTGTTTTTAAGGAGATGGAAAGGAGAAGAAGAGACATGGATGCTGGAACAACAAAAAATACCTGATACGATGAACTTAAGTGCCTTGTGTCATCCTAGTGACTACATGGATAGTATAAGAACCACAAAGTACTTAGTAGACATAGTCTAGGTACCTAATGGAACTAATTGTTTTTACATGGGGATGGTTTGGTATTTTCACCTATTTAATTCTCCCCCAATCAAATCAAGATCAAGATTTACCACCGTTTTCTACATATAAGGTCACCTTGGTACTCTTCCTCTCCACTTATATTACCTAAGTGGACTTAACTTTGTCTCATTGTGTCAATGAAACACCTTTTTTAAAATCATAATATACTTCATATGAGTTTGATTTAACTTTTATTTCCTTGTATATACTGTGTTTTTTGGAAAAATAATTTTTGTTAATTAAAATACAAAAGAACTTATTATGTTTTGAAAAAAATAAAATAATATAAAATAATGTTGTAGATTGCATCTATAATATTCAACATCACTATAGTTTTTCTTGATAAACTCAATGATAAATGAAGCAACATGATAAGTTTGTTTCTAAATGGGGAATTTTCTACTAAAAAAGTTATAACTATCACCATTATTTTAGGAATCCAACCATTTAATTTTGTTTTAATGATGTCTATAAATAGATCCACACTTAGAGAATAAGAATTATGTGAATGAATAATTTTTGAAGTTTACTAATTATTTTGTAGCCTTTTAATTTCATTTTTACCTAAGTTCACTTTTGAATACGGTAATATTTTCTTTCTAAGTGTTTTTACCAAGAGCTAGTTATTATGAGGTTAAATTAAAAATCCCTTAGTATTTTTGTATTAAATTTTTTTAATTTTATTCCCATATATATTATAGTATTCTAGGGATAATAAGTTATAACTAAAATAAATCTAGTGTGTGTAATATTGCTTCCACTGACGGGTTAATTTGAGGTCCTCTAGGGATCAGAAGACAAATATTTTGATATGATTTAAAACATGGGATACCTCATAAAAGGTTAAATTTCAAGCATACTATGGATCTAGAATATAAATCTATCTTAAAATTTGGTATAAATGTGTGGTTTCAATTTATCCATTAAAGGTGTATCTGGTTTGATAACTAATACACCATGAATTGTTTTTAAAATTCTATTGTATTCCAATTTTGAATTAAAAATCATTTAAATACTGTACTTCCACTTCTAAGATTTCTATTGTTAAATTTTTATAAACATATGAAAAAATTATTTTGGCTATTCTCACTACATTTCATATAGTCCATATTTTTCCAAAATGTACTATTTTAATCAAATATTCAAATTGATTGAGGTTTTTTTAATTTGATCAACTTAAAATTTTAGGGATATATGAAAATTGTAAGGTTTTTTAAACTATTAACCAACCAATATTAAAGATTCTGTAACACCTATAATCTAGTATCCCAGGTCTGGTTATTATTTTACAACATTATCAGAAATATAGGGGATCATATCATGATGAATTGAATATTCTAATAGTCTTGGGAGACCATATATATAAATTATTCTCACCTTAAATAAGAAATCATGAAATATAATATAATAATTATTGTGATAATATTATTATTCAATCTAGTAAAAATTTAATTTATTTTATAGATCCTTTATTTTTATCATGATTAAAGGAAAATATAATAAAGAGTGATCGTAGATGCTCAGTATAGGGAAGAATACAACATAGTCTATCATAAAGTAAAAAAATGGATAATATGGATGATATAAACAATAATCAAATATCAAATATAAATAATACCATAAAAAGGGAATAAATACATGGATAACATAACAACATAAATAATAACATGTATAATAGTTACTAGTTTCATAATTACATAATTCATAATGTTAGACATCGTAATCTCACGGTCAAGGCCTTGTACAAAGAAAATATATGTAAATAGGTAAGGCATACACCCAATAACCAAACTAGTTTTTCCCATGAGACCCACTAATGTATCAAGTGGCTATAACAGGCCTCTACCATGAATTACTTAGTCCAATTCATTCATCATATAAAAGGGTTGAAACATAATCAATGTAAATATAGATATTGTGGAATTAGAATATAAAATGACAATAATTTAACCGATCAGTAAACATAATCATAGGCCATTTAGATTAATATAGTGAACGGTATCAACAAGTATATCCCATGTTATGTATAATATTATATAAATAATATTTACATATATCAATGTGCTTTAAAATGTGAATAGAAATATTTCTTGATGAAAATGCAATTTTATTTAAATCACTTATTATAAATCTAAAAATTTCAAAAATAATTAGAAAAAGATTTTCTATAAAAATAACCTTTCAAACATGAAAATTAATATTAAAAACATTTATTGATAATTATATATAGAAATTATATTCATGATGTATATGTTAAAAAACATTCCTTTAACACTTTTATAAGATAAGTAAAAAAGTACAATATTTGGAAAATGTCAGGAATATTCCTTTTAAAGAATGTTTTACAAGTAAATCATGTGTAAAAAAATATATAATAAATAATTGGATAATATTAAAAATATTCTTTAAAATATTTTAGTGAAATTATGGATAAAGAAGGAAAAGATTCCTAACTGAGTAGAAAAAAGGCTGGTTTTCTTTAAAAACATTATTTTGGCATCATGAGTACATAAAGAGTGGAATATGAAAATAAAAATTGTAGTTTATTGAAATAAGTAGAGTTGAATAAAATATATTGGGTTTAAGATAGAGAGGTCAAATAATTCACCCAATGGTGACTTTAACATAAACAATCCTGAATAACAATGAGATTATAAAATAAACTATTACTATATGTTTGAATTGAATTTAATGTATTATTTTCCTCTTATATAATAAATTAAAAATTATTATACATATATAATATAAATATATATATACCTAAAATATCATATGTTACCCAATTATAACATTTCAATATCTGTTTATTAACAATTATTTATTAAATTTGTCATCTCTATGAGTTAACTATTTCATTTTTATGAATGTTTTAGTTCGGTAACTTCAGTACCTATATATTTATCATGGTTAAATAATCTATAGGATGATAATCATGTTATATATTTCATATATACAGATTATATATATATATAATCATCTTTTAAAGTAGTACCTGAAAAATTAATCACATCAACTCATGGTGGTGGTAGTCCATATGTACGCACAAGTGATGTTATCATTTTTTAATGAGTTGAAGAGTAAGAAGTTAGATATGATATTATTATCCCAGAAGAATAATTATTTCATAAATATCATATAAAATCATTATTTTCTTCTTTATAACCATCCATTTAATGTGGTGATGAAAAACTAATTACACCTCTACATGGGAATGGTAATCCATACGTATACAGAAGTGATGTTTTCACTTTTCATAGGATATAAAATAGATGGAAAATAGTTTTTAAATAAGCATAATAAAGTATAATTTTATTATTTATACTGTTTTTATTATTTTTGGATGCTTACAATATAGTTATAGGATGTTTATGAAGAAATAAATTTGAAGTAGTCGATAAAGATGATTTCATCTTATTCGAAAGGGCTCCTTTATATCTTCACATAAGGGACATAGGGTAGATCGTTTAGGAAGATAGAACACTCAAAAACATGCATAAGGATTTTTATATTTGTTTATAATGGTTATGATCAAGATAATTTTCTCTAGGTTATGTATAGAATAGAGGATAGGTTGTGTATTTTTATAGTGAACAAAAGGACACACATGGAATTAATAAAATGATTTGAATATAATAAATTAATTTATATGTTAACATGTAAAATTTTTGTCATAATTTATAATATAAGATATAATATGGTTTAAATCCCTCAAAGAAATAAAATTTATAATTTTCTAATGTTTTATTTTAAACTATATATTTTTGTCTAGTCCCTTAGTTAACCTATTTTTACCATAACCTCGACAAAAATATTTTCACTCTTAAAGGGTTATAATTTTACTTATGAAGTATAAATTGGGTAATAAATTATACAATAATGAAATTATTTACCATATATTATCCCCATTTTATTATTTAAATATTTTTATGATTTTTAAATAATTTTATAAAATATTATTTTCATAAAATACCAGTAATTTCATTTTTGGACACTATTTATTTAATTTGAACTTATATTCATCATGAAAAATGTGTAATTAAAATTTATATTGTTAACATATCTCCAATATATCATATACATATATTGAATTAATTATTCACCTTAATTCACTCAAAAATATTACTGTTAGTGTTTTTTTTAAAATCATTTATTTTATCTTTATATTAATTGAATAAATACTATATCATCATTACATAAGAATGCAAGGTAATTATTTAATAACTTAAAATTATTAATAAAAAAATGATAATAAATTTATTTTATCTTTTAAATAAACTTTTTGAACCAAAAGTTTCGTATTTTTATCCTCATAATAAAAATATAGAGTTATTAAGGTCAAGAGAGTGGCATCTTGTATTTTTTTCATTACATTAATGAATATAATGGTCCTAATCAAAGAAATATGGAACCAGGGGGACATATATTCAACAATAGGATGGTAATTAATGAGATAAAATCATAAAATAGGATAAAATAATGTTTAATTGAAATTTTTTAGTCCTTACAATATTATTTTTTACCTTAATTACCTGATTTCCCCGTACTATGCTGACAATTATTTACTATTATTATTATTTATAATGAAAAAAATAAATTGGAATTATTTTCCAAATTTATACCTCTTTAATCATATAAGGAATCCATTTTTCAATATTCAATTTCTATAAGTGGCTGAAATTAATTTTGATATTAAAACACAAAACTAAACAAATTTGTTTTTTAGAAAATTGTTTTCTTAAGTATAATCATGTTTTTATACCAAATTAACCCATAAGATTGACTCCAGTGAAATTAATTGGGTTATTAATAATATAATAGAACTAGTTTTAATTTTAAATAATTTACAAATTTAATTCACATTTTTTAATTCTTAAAAAAATATTGTTTTCAATAAAATTAGTTTTTTTCAAAATTCATTATAAAATTTTTTATTTCAAATTATTTCTAGAAATTCCCCATAAGATAATTTTGATATAATTTTTACAAAAAAATAAATTAATTTAGGAAAATTAAATTTGTAATTTTTTTTAATTTAGTTTTTAACTACATTATTTATTGAAACTATGTGTTTTTTGATTTTTTGGAAGAAAAATTTACAATAATTGAAGCTCATGTGTTATATTATTTCCTCCTTCATAAATTTCAACCAAGAAATTCGTATAAATTCACCAAATGTACATATTTGTATTTTTATTCATCATATTTTCATTATGATCCCATATTTCCAACTATCTTATGATTTTTCCAAAGTGCTTGTACCAACTAATCCATCCTATAATTCAACACCTATTCTCTAGTGTCCAGAATTTGGATAAGATGTTCAAAGTATGATAAATCAGGTTCCAATTCAATTTTTTAAAGGAAATCAAATGTGTTAGATCTAGCATATACTTCTATAATAAAGAGAAATAGAACACATCCTCAAATTTAGAGAGTTTAGATAGAATTTATAAATGGTATGGAATAGATCCAATTATTTATATAATTTCAAAAGGTTTGATATAATTGAGGTGAAGTTTTCATTTCTTACTAATGATTAAAAAAACATTCCATATGATACTTTTCAGAAAATGTGATCTACCACTAGAAATTATAAATCTTTCCTTTGGCTATAAATATAATTATATTATCTTCTTTGAGCTACATTAATATGGGTTTGAATAGTCTTTAACATCACCATTGTCTCCTCCATAAGGTTTGGGCCTACATGCTTTCTTTCACTAGCTTTATCCCAACATGTTTGAGTAGGAAATATAATTCCATATAATGATTCATACCATGACATTTGAATACATTAATGAAAGCTATTGTCGTGGGAAAACTCTACCAGAGGTAATTAATGATCCCAAAGTCAATTATTCCTGACCTTCACATGATATATGATGTTTGTATAGATAGTTCGAACAATCCATCAGTTTTAGGGTTGTAAAACCCCATGATTTCATAGTAAGTTATTTTCTTTAATGTAATTCAACTGCTTGGGCTACATGCAACAATATGTTTGAGCGCACCAAGACTTACCAAACTAGCCATTAAAAAGCGATTATGAATAGTATAAACTAAAATTTTAATTTTATATACTCAATATAATTTTAGAATCCATATTACGTGTTTCTTAGACATAATATAAGAACAACTTCATTTTTTCAGATAAAAGAAGTATTTTAAAAAAATGCAATTTTACCACCTTTCAATGGAAAACCCTTTTTAAAACCAATATTTGACGCTTATATATATTCAATTTAATGAAATTAAAATCTTCTTTAAAATTGGGACATAAAATTTATTTTAAATAAATTTTTGGTACTTTTCTGATAATATACATATTTTGATGATTACTGAATAATACTAAATATTAATTGAAAACAACTTTTTAATAGAAATAATTTATAGTGTTAAATTTATATATTTTAATGGTTTATAATATTAATTAGATGATATTTTTATCATTTAATACAATATATGTCCTTATATGTAATTTCACATTTAAATTTGACATAAGTCAATATTTTGATAGTTTTTACTTTTTGAAAACCCACTTTTCAGTTTTCATAATGGAAATTAATGAAAAATTAATTAATGCAACATATATGTTTTGAATTTGGTGAAATAGAAATCATTTTTGAATTCAGAATATCAAAATTATCTATGGCTAAATTTTTTGTATTTTTCTGAAAACATTCAATTTATGATGAATAGTGGAAAACACTGCATTATACTTTAAAACCAACTTTTTTTTAAATAATAATTTATTTTATTTAAATTTATTTAAAGAAAAAAAATATAACTCCCATATAACTTCAATATAATTCATTGGAATCCTTTTATAATAAAATTAGAGGTATAATATTTTATTAAACTTTTTACCGTCTTTTACCCACCTCCTAAGAGCAATTGCAAATTTGCATAAAACATAATTTTACAACTTTTTTGAATTAAATTTCAAAAATTAAAGAGACATGGTTTATATAAGTATGTAAATTTTTTTTTCAATAAGATGAAAATAATTTTTAGTTAATAGTAACTTTTGACTTTTATTTACCACAGTTAAAAGTAATAGGGTAATTAACGGTGAAAATGATATTATAATTACCATAACACATGTCATAATTCCATTGGAAAAGTATAGATAGACCAAAAACAACCTTAGGAATAAAATATGAACTTATTTGGTCCACATGGTTATGATTAATACGTTTATTATGATTTTATTTAAAGAAGAGTTAAAAGAGTTAAATTCAATTATTAATAACTAAACCATTTTTTATATAGAGTTACACAAAATATAAATTTGACTATAAATATTAATTAGAAAGATAAAAATATTTCCTACATAATTTTATTTTATTCATAATTTTTAGACATTAAATAATTTAATTTATTTATGACACAATGATGATGCAATAATTACCTTAGTAATGAAATACTTAAATAATTGATATTATAAATTTCCAAATAAATGTAAATTTAGACTTATAATGAATTAAAATAAATTTCTAGGTTAATATGACATGTTAAAGTTGGTTAAATAAATTTTATTCTAAGTGATAATGTTTTTATGGCTTACAAAAAAATAAAATACTAAATGTTGTCAAAATTGGAAAAATTGAGTTTTTAAAACAAATCCTATAATAATAATTGATATAATATTACAAGAAATCTAATGTTCAGACAAATGACTTAGATAAGGTTATATATGTTAATAAGTAACCACATGGGGTTCTCTTGTCTTGTTATAGTATGGTTATTAATCATACAATATAAAAATACAACGAGACATGGTAAATGACAAACTATTTAACTAAGAGTTAAATCTAAAAGATAAGGTTAATATGGTGAGCTAAACCTATATAAAACCTATTGGTTGAATTTTTTTCGACTCATCCCCACCTTATCCTCTAAATATTTAATTTTTGTGACATTATAAACCTAAAATTAGTTTATTATAAAATAATATTTAAAGCTTTTCCTAAAGTGACCGTCACCTCTATTATAAAAGGGTACATTTCCTTCCCTTAATTTCACACCACAAAACCCTTTTGGATTGTCCAAAACCTACCCAAATATCCTCCCAACATTCCTAACTTCATCCTATAGGCCTTATGTTTTTCAGAAAGGCAACCTAATGATCCCTTTAGATCAAATCAAAATGAAGAACCTGGAGAAGAGGAAAATATTTCATCACCTATTTCAAGTTCTTTTCTTCTTCCACTTCCTCTTTATTTGTTGTTTCCAATATAAAATAATAATTCTGATATATCATAGACAAATTAATGTTATTATAATAATTCTAAAAATATATTAATTATTTTATCCATCATATCAATGACAAAGTCAGCATACGCGTGTATGTACATCTTACCATCTCCACGTCATGGTGTAGTTTGTTATTCAAACACTTCATTATTCGGATGGGTATAATAATGATTATAAATGATATAAATAGTAAATATAAAATATTAATTCTTCTTTATATATGATATATCATCCAATTTCATATGATTTCACAATCAATATAATGATATTTTCGCTCGTCCGTATGTACGGATTACCGTCTCCACGAATGCAATGATATTCATTCCCCATCGTAATCATTCAAGAATAATTTTAATTTCATGACTAAAAATAAACATTATGAACTTAATGTAATTATTTATAATAATAAAATACATCCTATCAATAAAAAAAAGATTACGTAACTAAGTATATAAAGGAAAACAGATTAGTTAACACCTGAAATGATGATATTACTAAAATATTATTAACAATGAAATTTTAGAGGATCATATATGATATAATATTTACATATACAATTATTTTATAATTTAATAACAATTATTTAAGTATTATACAAGATTTTAATGTACGCTCGACCATGGAAAAGTACAATGTATGGTGTTTTCATCTCACTTTTATTCTTATGAGATTCATACTATATTTCCCACTAATATCTTTTGTGTGGTGTATATAATTCCAATGATTGTATTGTTTAAGTGATATAATTTAATTTATGGATATTTACATAATAAATTGATGATCCTTATTTTTTGAGGTGTATGTTTCGTAAGTTACCAAAACATTAAGGCGATTTCAAATTTCAATTTCCACTCATTCGGTTTTACACAAACTTCATTGATTACATTACTCCAAGATAATGTGTGAAATCACAATTTATTTACTTTTGTAGTAATTTCAAATCCCCTTTGTGTGGATATACTATGGATACACATAATAACTCCATTGATAAATTCTCAATTCATCGATAGAAACTTGATAAGATTAATTTTAACTCAATTTCTATTCATTGAGTTAAACATCCAAGCCATTGGTGTTGTTTTTACAAGAATATGTGTTAATGTCCTATGATTGATTTGCACTGAATATATAATCATATTGAGTGTAATTATATTTTTCACACATAATTATGTCATTGATTTATCCTTAACCTAAATATACAGTCTTTATAAAGGAATTCATTGCAACTTACATTCCATTAATACTTCTTTGTTGTTATGCATCAATTCACTTTTATTTGGGGTATATACTATACTTTGACATAATATATCACGAATCCCTTTATTCTCATGATATTATAACGTTTTTATTACCTCAATTATTTTTAGTCAAGCGTATCTCATTTGGTTAAGAACTATTTAACTAGAAAATTGTTTTAATGATTTATTCTTCGAAATCACTCTCATTAATGTACATGTTTTAAAAATGGTTTTGATGATTTATTTATATGGAAATTAATGTTATAAAATGTAAATTCATTTAAAATCATCAATTTATTATGGGAAACTTTGATTCAAAAATCTATTTTAAACAACATCTTGATAAATAGTGAGACTTTTAAATGTTTTAATTAAAAAGGGATATTTCCCTCAATAATTTTTACTGATCATTTTAAACTATGTCAACATCCTTTATGGGATATAATTCTTGATCAAGGTTGATTTATTAGGATAAAAATATTTTATACTGTATTGAAGGTTTTCTGATATGTTGGTTTGAGGATGTGTTATTTTTATACCATTCATGCTTTATGGATAACGTATTGACATTTCCTATGCTAGTTTTAAAATGAATGTTTATGTTAACTTTAAACCTTTTAATATGAGGAATTAATTGGACCTAGTTAGTGATAGTTGGAGCCCACTATAGATCAATGATGCATTGGTTGGTCTCATGAGACAATCTACTTTCTTAGTAAAAGGCATTGAAAAAATCTTATTTGTAGTCTTGGAATAAGGCCATGACTATGTGGTTATGAAGTATATTATTATGAATTACATCATTATGAATGTATCTATTGATATTTCATGTGATTATTCAACAAGTATAATATACATGTAAATAAATAAATGATGTTATTTGATTTTACCTTTTCCATATTAAGCTGAAGTTTATGTTTAAAAGTATTTTCTTTTAGTCTTATACATTGCCTTAAATGTTTATGCTTATTTATGAAAGTTTCTTCTATATTGTTATCCTTTCTGAGAATCTGAGCTCAACCCTTTCTATGTTTTATTTTTTCCAAGATGCGAAGAAGTATTTTATGGTTCACCTGTAGGTGTAGTCTATGGATATAAGTGTGTATAAAAAGGGGAAAAATATTGTTGATGTTTTTATTTGATGATGTAATGTAAACCTTATGAGTCTATATAGTACTTACAAGGCTACTAAATTGATCGATCTTTCTGGATATTATTCTTTTTATAATTACAATATTATGTAATAAGTCACTGACTCTAGGTAACTGGTGTCGGGGAATTATAATTAGTATCATAAGAAGTTTAATACAAATCATGAAAGCTATATTTAGAAAAACACCGAGTAGAGAACACTATCCTATGATAGACAATGAGGAATAGTATATAAGAACATCAAAAAAATTGGTAATGTAAATATTATATAGTTTTTCCAAAAAATACATCCATGTCTGGATACGAGTAGGTAGAGGAGGCTCTGGAACATATGTACATAGAAGTGAAAACTCATCCAAGGAGTTTTGGGCTTGACCCAGGGTATCATGGTACATGAAAACAAGATTTCCTTCACTCTTGGTTACAAAACTCCCAATGAATATTCTTAGGATAATTTACATTTTCATTACAAATAGATTTGAATGATTTTAATATGCGATGAGAATAAATAACCTTGGTAAATCTTATGGTGTTTCAGATTTGAAAATAAGGTGTTATTATATTATTTAAATGATTTTATGACTCACACTCTACTTTATTATGTTATTAAATGGCTAGATTTTAAGGAATTCATAGTAGCATTGAACATGATGTACATGGTGGAAAAAATAGTGGAAATGAGAAACAAAATGTAATTTTGATTGGTGTAAAATATATCGTCATCATGCTGAATCAGTTTTCCAAAAATATGATTGAAAACATATATATTAACTAACTCCCGGACTCAAAAAAGAAGATGATGGTGATAAATGATAAGAGCTACAGTAGTGGAAACCACTGAGAAAATAAATCTCAATTTCCATCATGAATGAAATGTGGAAGGAGACACCTAGGGAAGTGCCTAAATAGAACAACGAAATACTTTATGTATGGGAAATAAGGACATAAAGTAAAGAATTTCCAAGGAAAAATGAATATTACTATGGAAGAAAATAATAATGATCCCAAAAATCCCTTTACAGTCATTTTCCATAAATGTGGGGGACCTGAACATTACCCAAGTGAGTGCCCTATTCTATAGGATAACCTCTTGGTCAAGGAAGAACCTATGTGGAAATAAATGGATGGTAAAACATTTAAAATCATATTTCTCTTTGTTTATGGGATTACTTTGGAAAACATTTATATTATATGTGTAACCATGCTGTTTTTTATATGAAAATGCTATTTTATGAATAATTGACTTTTCTATTGTTGATATAGTTATAAATAACCATTTGGGTTTATATGATCCTCAAATTTGAGGAAATTACAGGTTATTAAATTTTGGTGTGAAAATGCGAGGTATGATATAACATTTGTTGTGAAATTATGTTATTGTTATCTTGAGGAATTTATCTCATTTGGGGAGTGTTATAAAATATAATTTTTTTAAAATGAAAAAACTAAGACCGTGTGACAACCCATCATGTCATAAAAATCTAAGAAAATCAAACCCAAAACTAGAGTGCGATTGGGAATTATCACCTACCACTAAAATACGTGAAGTCCATGGTTAGTGTGACGAATGTTTTTTAGTTAAATGATTTTATTGATAAATATTAGGTTGATTTTGTATCTTATGTATTATAAAATAGATATCCTTAGTACAGTAAAATGATTTGGTGATTGTGTGATAAATGTTATTTTGGAAGATGTTCGCTCATTTGGGAACACTATATCCCAAAGGAAAATAGAATACTATGGGATTTCATTTGAGGTGTAATGGTGGATTCGTATATATTTTTTTATTATGGATTTATAGCCATTTGGTTGGTTTAGGAAATTATTGACCTATCATAGTGAATATGTGATTAGGTTAATTAATTTTAATTATGTGACTTTAAGAGTAGTCGATGTTTTAAGAGAAATAATTTAACGTGGAATACTGCGTAATGAAATTCTTCAATGTTTTGGGTTTCAATATTATTTTGGATTATATTGAAGGATTTTAAGGAAAAATGTTTATTTAATGGTATTTATTGATCTTTGGGAATTGTTGGTTTAATTTTAAAAATTAATATTATTATTTCTTCTTCTAAAGGATTATCCTTTTTGGAGATCATATGATCTTGTACTAATCAGTATGGTTTTGGTTAATCTTTAAAAGAAAGGTAAATATTTTTTTAATACTTTGTAGATTATGTGAATCTTTAGAAGATTATTCTAGCACTTCAGGTGTGACCAAGACATCTTGAAAACTCATCATTTGAAAAAAAAATGAGTTAGTGGTAGAAATTTAGTAAAGGATGAAACTCTACATAAAAAGTAAGTATAACTCTTTATGTTCTTAGTCAATCTCATAAATAAATTCCTCAACTTTATGAAATAGGACTTAAAACAAAAAATATTATCCTTTTACTTTTCATACTATGAAACTAATTACCATTTGTCCCATCACATGTTTTTGGTTTTCTTTTTGTTAACTTTCTCTTGATCATGTTTTCAATCACTCTCCAAAAGAACTGGACACTAATTTTATATTCCATATCCTTGTTTTGCTACATGGAATCCATGTTCGGGTTATCTCGGGTGACCTTTGTACATCTCTATCTTTCTTTTAATGAGATAGTTTTATTGACGCTTTTTCTGATGTGGGACTTTCAATGAAGTTCCCATTCCCAATTTTAAAATTAGTAGGTTGAAATTTCAAATATTGGGGAATAATGTAACACCAAAATATTTCATAGTAAGTTATTTTCTTTAAAGTAATTCAATAGCTTGTGCTACACGCAACACCGAGTTCGAGTGCACCATGACATACCAAACTAGCCATTCAAAACTATTTATGAATATTATTAACCAAAATTTTAATTTTATATACTTCATATAATTTTAGAATCCATATTATGTGTTTCTTAGACATAATATAAGAACAAATTCATTTTTTCAAATAAAAATGTATTTTTCAAAAAATTATATTTTACCACATGTTAATGACAAACCATTTTTAAAACCAATATTTGACACTTTTATAAAATCAATTTAAATAAAATAATTTTTTATTTAGAATTAGGAAATAAAAAATTTATTTTGGATATTTTTTTTACTTTTTTGATAACTTTTATATTTTGATGAATACTGAAAATTACCAAATTTTAATTGAAAAAAAATTAATTGAAATAATCTAGTATTAAATTATGTATTTTAATGGTTTGGAATTATTATTAGATTATATTTTTATCATTTAATACTATTTAGTTCATTATAAATAATTTCACATTGAAATTTGACATAAACACATGTCAATCTTTTGATAGTTTTAATTATTAAAAACCCTCTTTTTGTTTTTGAAAATTGGAATTAATATTAAATTAATTAGTGCAACTTCTATAATTTTAAGTTTTTAAAATATAAATAATTTATAAATTTGGAATATCAAAATTTTCTTATGGTAATTTTTTGGTAGTTTTTTGAAAACATTCAATTTTTGATGAATAGTAAAAAACACGGTGTTATAGTTTAAAACAGACATATTATTTAAATAATTATTTATTTTATATAAATTTAGTTTAAACAAAAATATATTTATAATAATAATATAAGTTCAATATAATACATTGAAGTCCTTTTATAATAAAATTAGATTTGAAAAGTTTTATTGAACTTCTTACTGTCTTTTACCGACCTCATAAGAGCATTTCCAAATTTGAATAAAACATAATTTTACCACTTCTATGAGTTTAATTTCATAATATTATATACATGGTTAATATCGTTAAGTAAAATGTTGTTCAATAAGATGAAAATAATTTTTGATGAATAGTAACTTTTGATTTTTATTTACCATGGTTAAAAGTAAATAGAGTTATTAAGGGTAAAAATGATATCATAATTACCCTTATACATGTCCTAATTATATTGGATAAGTATAATTAAACCAAAATAACCTTATGAATAAAATAATAACCTATTTGGTCCACCTAGATTAGATTAGGACATTTATTATTATTTTATTTAAGGTAGAGTTAAAAGAGTTAAATTCAATGTTTAATAACTAAAACATTTTAATATAGTGTTGCACACAATATAAATTCTAATATAACTATTTATTAGAAAGCTAAAAATACTTCTTACATAATGGTATTTTATTTATAATTTTTAGACATTATTTAATTTAATTTATTTATGACACAATAATGATGTTGTAATTACCTTATTAATGAAATACTAAAATAATTGATATTATAAATATCCAAATAAATGTAAATTGAGACTAATTATGAATTAAACTAAATTTATAGGTTAATATGACATGTTAGGGTTGGTTAAGTAAATTTTATTTGAAGTGATATACTTTTTATGGATTTCAAAAAAATCAAATTCTAAATAGTGTCAAAATTGACATAATTGAGTTTTTAAAACAAATACTATATTATTAAATGATATCATATTTGTAAGAATCTAAGTTTCATACAAAGGACTTAGGTAAGGTTATATATATTAATAATGAACCACATGGTGTTCGTTTGGATTGTCATAGTATGTTTATTAACCATATAATATAAAAATACAAAGAGACGTGGTAAATGAATCTATTTAACTAAGAGTTAAAACTAATACAAAATCAGACTATAGCCACAGTTATAAACCATGTCTATAAGCCCCAAAACAATTGATATAGGTTATAGCCACGGTTCCCACAACTGTGGCTGGTATTGGCGTGGATATAGGGTAAATCCTATAGCCACGATTCCAACTATGGAAACAACCCTAAAGCCACAGTTTTCAACCTATGGCATACGCTAATATCACTTACCTTTTATAGACATGGTTGAACTCGTGGCTATAGACATATATCCACGGTTAGGAACCGCAGCTATAGACCTACATCTACAGTTTAAAACCGTGGCTATAGGACAACACATTTCATAAAAAAACC
Organism: Viscum album; assembly: GCA_963277665.1. Lineage (NCBI taxonomy): Eukaryota > Viridiplantae > Streptophyta > Magnoliopsida > Santalales > Viscaceae > Viscum > Viscum album. The sequence continues at coordinate 846,749,567 of OY728150.1, read as the reverse complement.
AGCAACGTTTAGTGGGTGCTGGCCCCTTGCATCCTCCCCAAACTCCCCTGCAAATACCCCCCCCCCCCCTTGCACCCCACCTATACCCTAAAGCACCCCATTCACACCTCCCTCTATAGACCCACTTCCCACCCTAGACAGACCCCACTCACCCCCCCTGGACAGACCCCCCCTCCTAAACACCCCCCTCCTGGACACCCCCAGGACAAACCCACCCAGATAGCAGCCCCACAGCTAGACACCCCTTTCACCCCCTACTGGATACCCCCCAGGAATGACCCCCCTACAGACCCCTCCCTCCTGGACACTGGACACCCCCACCCTATATGAACCCCCTCCCCTAGACAACATCCTCCCCCTGGACAGCCCCCTGTAAAGACCCACTTCTAGACAGACCCTAGACACCCCCAGACAGGCCCTAGAGACCCCCAGACCCTGGACACCCCCAGACCCTGGACACCCCCCAGACAGACCTTGGACACCCCCAAGACAGACCGTGGACACCCCCGGCAGACCCTAGACCCCCCCAAACAGGCCCTACACACCCCCCGGACAGACCCTGGACACCCCCAGATAGACCCGGGACACCCCCAAACCCTAGACAGATCCCCATAGACAGCCCAGACCTCCACTCCCCTAGACAGCCACCCCCACCCTCCTGGATAGACAGTAGAACCCCCCCCCCCCAAGAACCTGGACACCCCCATAACCCCCAATACACTAGACACCCCTCATACCCTGGAAAGATCCCCCTAGATAGCCCAGACCACCACTCCCCTACACAGCCACCCCACCATCCTGGATAGACCCTAGAACCCCCCCCCCCAGGACCTGGACACCCCGCAGCCCCCCCCCCCCACCCAGTTGTTTCCCCTCCCCCAGCCCCTGCCAGCCCCCACTTTCACCCCCTACCAGCCCCCACATGCACCCCCTTGCCAGTCCCCTCCTCACTGCCAGTTTCCCCTACCACCTGCCAGTCCCCTCCAAATTAAATTATACACGAAAAGTAGATACATAATAAGAATTAAACAAATCAAAATATAAAAAAACACATAACTGCTCTTACATGAGTCTCCCTATAAGAAAATTTGTCAAAGAAGTCTGGAACCAGCTCAAAAGTACCTACAACACAAGGTAGAACATAGTACTGTTTATCCCCTTAAATTACGGTAAAAAAAATATCTTAGAATATTCAAAAATAATATAACTAAATAAAAAATAATAGTGTATCCCCCCTTCTTGACCCCCTGGATAGTAGCCTCCCCACTATTGGACCCCCTGGACAGCAGCCCCCCTTGTTGGACCCCCTAGACATCAGCCCTCCCCTCCAGATCACTAGGGCAGCAGCCCCCCCCCCCCCGGGACATAAACCCCCTACTGGATCCCCCTGGACAGCAGCCCCCCTACTGGACCCCCCTTGACAACACCCCCCTGCCGAACCCCCTGGATGACAACCCACCCTCTAGACAGCAGCCCGCCCCTTCTGACCCCCCCTGGATTACAACCCCCCTAGATAGAACCCCCCCCCCCCTCTGCTGGACCCCCTAGACAGCAGCCTCCCTACTGGACCCCCTGGACAGCATCCCCCACTTCTGGACAGGAAACCCCCCTTGCTGGACCCCCTAGACAATAGCCCCACCTGTACCCCCCTGGACATAAACCCACCCCTTCTGAACCCCCCTGAACAGATTCCCCCCTACTGGACCACATGTACAGCTGCCCCCCCACCCCCACGCTGGCCCCCCTAGAAAGCAACCCCCCTACATTGGAAGCTTCTTAAGGATGAGGCTGGGAGATGGTGGGTTTATCCAATAGAGACTTATAGAGATTCTCATAGTGGGGTTATAGGTTTCTTATATAGTATTTAAGAGGTGAGGTTGTGAGTTTCGTGTTTCTATTTGGAATTATAGGACCTTTGAAGATGGGTTTCAGCTGGGGGTTTTTCTGTTTGAAATTTTCTACATGGTGTAGTATAGGATACACGTACATGGTTCATGGTGCTAGTTGGTTTGTTATTTATTCTATTGTTGGTAACATGTTTTGGGTGTATAGGGGTTCTCTTTCTGGTGTTTCTTCTTTGTTTTAGATTACTATTGTAGGGTTCTGGTTATCTTGATTTTCTAGTGTGGTGGATATAGTTTGGGGTGGGTCTTCAGGTGGTGGATTGTAGTATGTTCAATTGGATTGTGCTTGGTTTTCCCATCTTGTGTATTCTGGTTGTTGATAGTGTAGGGATTTCTATTGTGGATGTTCTAAAATTCCCTTGAGATACTCGATGCTGAAGGTTGGGAGGCAAGTTTCTGGTATATGGGTGGTTCTCTTTCTAGGGTGGGTGCATGTTGACTACTTGGTGGGACTAGAGGTGTTGGATTCAGGGTGGGTATAAGCTCACATTTGGATCATGGACTTCTTGGGGATTCTTTAGGTTGTATGATGGGTTAGGCATGGGTGATGCGACACACTTCAGATGGATGTTACTAGTTGACTGCTGGGTTTTTAGACTTTCTTATGGTGGGGTGGTTCATTTGATGCAAGGTGTTCAGACGGTGGTGGATGGGGCCAAGTGGTGGTTTGGGGATGATTTGGTTTCTAGCTAATATTTTGGGTGTTGTGTCCACTATAGGTGCTTATTGTGGTTGGATCTGTTGTGGTTTAGGGTTCTTGTGAAAGTAGGTGTTTGTGTAGTGGCATTAGTTGGCATGGTATTCTATAGGTCATTCACTCTACGCTTTGTTTGGATAGTGATGCTGGTCTAGTTGGTTGATGTTGGTTGTGGGGATGGGTGTTCAGTGGTTCTATTTCTTTAGATAAAGATAGACTTTGGGATGGGTGATGGATTTTGGCAGCTTGTGTGTGGGAGGGTGGGTGTGTGTGTCTGTGTGGGTCGTTGTGAGTGATTTCATGAATGTGTGTGTGTTGTTGGTTTCTATCATTTGTGAATACTTATTTTTGGGTTTTTATATTTCTCATTTATCCGCCTTGTTTCCAAGGGTTTACTTCCCCTAGGAGTGCTTGTTGGTTTTGTGCTTGGGAGCTTCTGCGATTTCTTTTGCTGGTTTGTAAGTGGTGCATATGCTGGGATCTTATGCTATTTTGTGGGTTTCTAGTGTGATATTGTTATGATACAATAAATATATGGGTATTCATTAGATGAAATGTGGAAACACAAGTCAGGGAAGATGTAAAAATGGAAATTAAAAGAGGTGAAAAGGAAATAAAAGGGGAATGTGGGGGGCTGTCACGAGCTGGAATGCTGGTGGCAGCGGGCTGAAATGAAGGTGGAAGGCGGCTGGTGTGGGTTGGATGTTTCTATTGCAGGGCCAAATCATGGCATTACTGTGGAGTGACCGTGGCATGACCACGACGTGACCGTGGCATGATTGCCCGGTCCAGTGACATCCGTGGGGAAGCATCTTCCAGCCAGGAGAGAATGGAGCAGGAGGAGGCGGGGCAACATTATGGCCGTCGCCCCACCAACAGATATTGCGAATAGTCAGTCTAAACATTTATCACAAGACTCATGGAATATTATCACTGTGAACCACCGCAGGGTGTTGTCCTGGAGTAGGGCCAAATCACAGCATTACCACGGCATGACCGAGGCTTGACGGCGGCGTGACCGTGGTGTGACGACGGCGTAACCGCGGCGTGACCGCGGTGTGACCACGGCGTGACCGCGGCGTGACCGCGGCGTGACCGCGGCGTGACCGCGGCGTGACCGCGGCGTGACCGTGGCGTGTTGGACCGGTCCAACGACATCCGCGGGGTAGCATCTTCTAGCCAGGAGCGAAGGGAGCGGGAGGAGTTATGGCAACATTCCGGTCATCGCCCCGCCGATAGAAATTGTGATTAGTCAGTCTTAACATTGATCAGAAGAAACAAAGAATACTATCATTGTGAACTGCCACTGGGTGTTGTCCTGGAGAAAGGCCAAATCACTGAATTACCGTGGCCTGACCACAAGGTGCTGTCCTTGTCCATCAAGATCCACGAGGCAGCATCTTCTGGCCAGGAGCGATGGGAGAACGAGGAGTCGGGGCAACATTCCGGTCGTTTCCCCGCCGGAAGAAATTGTGATTAGTCAGTCTCAACATTGATCACAAGAATCATGGAATTTTATAATTGTGAACCACCGCGGGGTTTCATTATGAAGAACAGACAGATAATGGCATTACCGCGGCGTGACAATAGTGTGACCGCGATATGATTGTGGCGTGACCGCAGCGTGACGGCGGTGTGACTGCTGCGTGTCCACGACGTGTTGGACCGATCCAGTGACATCCACAGGGTAGCATTTTCCGGCCAGGAGTGAAGGGAGCATGAGGAGGAGGGACAACATCCCGATCGTCGCCCCACCGTTGGGTGCCATCATGGAGCAGTGCCAAATCACAGCATTACTGCGACGTGATCGCAGCGTTACCGCGGCGTGACCGCAGCGTGACTGTGGCGTGACTGTGGTGTGATAGCGGCATGTTGGCCTAGTCCAGCGACATCCGAGAGGAAACATCTTCCGGCCAGGAGAGAAGGGAGTGGGATGTGGGGGTGCCATATTTCGAGCATCGCCCCACCCACAGAAATTGTGATTAGTCAGTCTCAACATTGGTCACAAGACTCATGGAATACTATCACTGTGAACCGCAGTGGGGTGTCATCCTTGAGCGGGACCAAATAGCGGAATTACCGCGGCGTGACCGCGGCGTGATGGCCCGGTCCAATTACATCCTCGGGGTAGCATCTTCTATCCAGGAGCAAAGGGAGTGGGAGGAGGCGAGGCAACATTCTGGTCATCGCACTACAGGAAGAAATTGTGATTAGTTAGTATGAACAGTGATCACAAGACTTATGGAATACTATCATTGTGAAATACCACGGGGTGTCGTCCTGGAGAATGGAAAAATCACGGTGTGACCACGATGTGACTGCGGTATGACCGCGATGTGACCGCAACGTGACTGCGGCGTGACCACAACGTGACCGCGGTGTGACCATGACGTGTTGGCTAGGTCCAGTGACATCTGCAGGGCAGCATCTTCCATCCAGAAGCAAAGGGAGTGGGAGGAGGTGGGGAAACATTCCAGTCATCTCCCCACTGATAGAAATTGTTATTATTCAGTGTCAACATTGATCACATGACTCATGGAATACTGTCACTACGAACATCCGTGGTGTGTCGCCCTAGAGAAGGTCCAAATCACAGCTTGACCGCGGCGTGACCATGGCGTGACTGCGGCGTGACCGTGGCATGTTGTTCCAGTCCAGGGACATTCGTGGGGAAGCATCTTCTGGCCAGCAGTGAAGGGAGAGGGAGGAGACAGGGCAACATTTCAATCGTCTCCCCACCGACAGATGATAGAACAGATCAACTATATAATATATTATAACAAGGGATCTCCAGAGAAGGTTGTAGCAAGTGGAACAATGACGCAACGTCTAAAGGGAAACAAAAAGATGGAAAATAATCATACACCCTACACAAAACATTTACAAATTCATTCACTTTTCCTAAACATGGAAATTTTATTTATAATATTCAATGCATGAAAAGGAAAGTGTCATGGTCAGGGAATATGCCTAGAAGGCAATGTCATTTGAGTTAAACGAGTATGATAAGACAATTTATATTATTCAAATAAAACAAAAACTAAATAGCCACAAAACAAAGACTAACAAGATTCATAAGAAAGACTAAAACCAAATCTAAACATGATACAAATTACTATTACTACTTTTTGGTTTAGAAGACAGCATACCACCATTGGAGGGGTTTTATTATAAAATCATGGCATTGCTTTATCACACAATTTATTGAATAATATTTAACATTTATTCTAAAAATCATTCATCACAAATCAAATGCAATAATTTAAGCAACTAGATCAACATAACTATAACTATGAGTTTTCACATACAATGCACCTCCATTGGAAGGGTTTTATTATAAAAACATGACTTTTTCAAATGAAACAACTATATTAAAGAACACTTATTCAAGATATGAAATGAAATATAATTAATAATAATTAATAATGAAGCTAAATTAAATTTAAAAAATTCTTAAATTAAAGAGGCTTGAAGAGGGATCCTACCTCAATGTGGAACCAAACCATCCACTTCGATTTTTGGAGATTTCTAACTAAAAGTTGTTTCTCCCCCACTGGGTATACGCATCTTCACACATTAAATGTATTTTACAAAAACCATCAAATTAAATGGGTAATGTATCACATACAATTTAATGAGGAAGGTGGAAAACATAAAAAAACATTGAAAACAAAGTAGAAACACGAACCTGGATGTTTGTTTATGCTTCCAACAACAGTATGATTAGATCTTCAACAGGTGCATGAGTTGATGTCCAACTTTTTTCATTCCCAGAAAACACAAGAAATATTTTATTAAATAGTAAAATAACTAATTGAAATAAAATAAAAGAAAAGGGAAATGAATTTTTAGTTTTCAAACCCCGAACAAGGGCTGTTGTTAACCTGTCCATAGCTGGACAGTTCTAGCAGGTCAACCCCAGTCCATTTTCAGGTGTGGTCATCATATTAGGAACCACCTAATCTTGTTTCTATTGAGTGTTGATTGTAGTTCCCCTTGAACTTCAACTTGAGTGAAGTTAATATGATGTCCATTAAGAGCTATCAGTAGATCTTCTCGGTATGCACCCCCTTAGCATCAACCAGACTACTTAAGTGATAGTTATTATAAAATAATTAACCTGAACCCAAGTTTTTAATGAGATATAACACAAAAGCACATTCATGTATAAAAGAGTTCATAAATAAAAAATGTTAATGCCATGAATTATTGGTCTAATAACAACCAAATAAGCATAATGAATGAACTTTTTAATCGTTAACCACAAACAAGTAGTAATAATGAAATATGGAATATCAATGTTTTTAATCCAGATACTGGTATTTACATATTTATCAGGAATTTCAATATTGACAACAACATGAATAAATAATGAGAAAATACACCTCTCAACATTACAGTTGTAGTATGGTAATAATAAATAAATGAACATGACAAAATGTTACCTTTGATAAATAAGGCGCATTAAGAGTACATTATTTAAGAGTACATTGTTAAATAGATTAGTCTTATGGATGGTAAAATTGACATCATTGACCTGTCACCTTCTCTACAGACCTCCCCCTGCCCCTGTCCCCCTCCACCCTGCCCCCCGCACCCCTCCACCCTCTACCCCTCCCACTTTCCCCCTACCCCCTGCCCCACGCCCCCCTGCACCCCTGCACCCCTGCACCCCTACCCCTATCCCCTCCACCCTGCCCACTACAACCCTACAACCCTCCACCTACCCCCTTCCCCACTCCCCTAGCCCCCTAGACTGCACAGCCCCCCCTGCACCCCCAATGAACCTCTTTCCCCTTTCCCCCTCCACCCTCCCCCATTCCCCTTTCCCCCTGCCCCCCTCCACCCTACCCCAACCCCTGCCCCCCTCCACCCTGCCCCCTTCCCCCTGACCCCTCCACCCAACCCATTGCCTGCACAACCCCCCCTTCACCCCCTGCCCCCCTCCATCCATTCCCAGTTTCTAAATAATGTTTTTGTATTATGTACAAGTGTTTTATGAAGCTAATTTTCCTATTATACTAATCATTTAGATCCTTGAATGTATTATTAAGTTATTTATCATAAACATTCTGTAATAGAAATGTAAAAATAGGTTGGATTTATATATAATGACATCCCAGTGTCCCTTTACATGGTTTTACATGAATATGATAACAAATACCACTATAAGCACAATATATTATTGAGTACATATCATTGTATACATTAAAATGCCATCACCTATGGAATATGGTACATTCTCCATGTATTGGCACTCTTCTTCCATTGTGAGTTCTTATGCCTTGGTCAAGTTGAAGTGGTATGAAGGATGGGTAGTCACTTTTTTCCATCTATTCATGACCAACCTTTTAATGATCCTACTGATATGCTCCTTCTTTTTTATTACTGAATCTATATTCTTATTATCTATTTCTATACATATCTGCAATATCTTCTCGAATTTCTTGGGATTTTCATCTCAAAACCTCCAAAAATTTATTCATAGATTTCTAAATCATTAAATCATCTAGTCCAAGTAGAAACATGTAATTGAAATAAAATATGAAATTTATGAAGGGACCATTATCACATTTATGTCAATAGAAGTAATTATCTCTACTGCAACTATCAAGGACTTCATCAGTGATAAATGATTCAAATTTTGGATTCCACTATCACAGTACTTGATTTATTCTATACAATATTTTAAAAAATATACAAACAAAGTCATGGATCCTAATTAATGGTACTCATATTGGTTGTTTCATGCTGATTTATTCTTTTAACTCACCATGAAGAAAAGTTTTCTTGATGTCCACCAAATCTAGAAGCATATTTTCCAATTCCACCATACTTAGAATTATATAGAAGATATAATTCTTATATTTAGTGAGAATATTTCCAAAAAATAAAATTTTTCTTTATACTAATAACACATTATTACCATCCATAAATTTTATCATTTATAAAAATAATTCTATTAATTAATTTAGTAAACCCATTTATTTTCAATTTCATTTTTACCCACTAAAAGTTCAACCATATCTGATTTTTTTAACTTCAAAGAATCCACCTCTTTATTCATGGAATATTCCACTAATTTGAATAAAAAATCATACTTTAATTTGGATTTTCATGTATCTATTCATACAATAGAAGTATATAATTCATTTAAACCCCATTCCTTTGAACCAGTCTCCTAATTTTGGTTGATCTCACCAACTGAATCATATTTTCTAAACTACTAAACATAGTTATTCCTACATGTACATGAATTTCTATTATTTGATTATGGAACATGTACTTTCACATCTCCCATCCATGATTTAGCTGCACATAAATTTTTTTGATGAACAAAGGATGGTTTTAATTTTTATAATTCATGTTCCTTCACCACTGGAATTTGAGTTATTTGGAATTTATTAACTTCTAGTAACCTTACTATGATTAACATGGGATTTAACTATGATTTCTTCATGAATATCATTCCCAATAAAGTTATAATCTTTGAACAAAACTATTTAATTTTAGAAAATATCTCTCATTTAGAGGACTGTATTATTCATCATCCCACAAATGATATCCAAAATCATTATAATCCTATCCAAGGAAGAAACACATTTTATATTTTGATTCAAGTTTGTCTCATCCAAGAGAATTTACGTGTAAATATGGTAAACTACATTTATATTTTAGTTATATAACATCAGGTCTCTTTACAAACCACAGATCCCTTTTTCTAGTAGTAGAATTTTATTGCTGAGATATATAAATTTGATGAGATCCTCTTCAAAAATCACCTTAGGCATTACTAAGTAAAACCTCATACTCAAAACTTTCTCTATCTGAGACCTATTTATTCTTCCAGAAAATTAAATCTATTGTAATGTTCTAATCACCATCATCTCATGTATTATTCCTTTATTTTGATATATCTTATAGAAATTGAGTCCACTATACCCACCTCCATTGTCTGTTAGGAAAAAATTCATCTTTTTATTGTACTCTCATTATGGAAAATCATTCCATGAAGTAAACAGAAATACATCAAATTTTTTAATCTAAAAAAATCATTACCTTTCTAGTAGAATCATCAATGAAATTAATTAATTAAATTTAAACACCATATTATTATATGGGGGTAGGTCCCCAAACATCTTTATAGAGAAACTCCATCTTTTGTTTTCTATGATTTTGATAATCTAAGTTGAAAAAAAAATTTCTCTTCTTTCCTAAAATAGAGCATTCACACATCCCAATTTATTTATGATCATGATTTGTTATTATGTTATCCTATAAAACCTTTAAATTATTTTCACTAAGGTGATTAAACCAATAGTAAAAAAACTTAGATCATCAAAGTAATACATATAAAAATTTCCCCTCTAGTTAAATTTCTAGTGGAGTAGAGAGTTCCATAATTTACTCATCAAAATGACATTGATCCATCAGTAAATTTCTTTACCCTATTTTTTAAACTAGTCCTAATAGATACATAAATATGTTTCCGAATTAATATTATATTTATTCCAAAATAATGGATGTTTGAAACTTCCAATAACTTTAATAATCATCCATTATTTATTTATATGTTCAGTTATCCTTTTCCAATAACTTCTAGGGACTCACCATTCACCAGATGGTCTATTAAAAACATCCATGATACATAATTAAACATGTATATTTGATCACCAATGGAATAATAAGAATATCTGGAATCAGTAACCCATGATTATACTAAATTATTCACACTCAGTTAATAGAACATGGTAACTTCCGTTATTTAAATAGAATATAAACTATTTGACATTGACTCATTTGTGGTGTTATCCTTATGATTCATTCATTACATCTTGATATTTCCATTCCTTCCTAATTTAAAAAATATTGTATAGTGACCACCCAACAGAATTTGACTCCATACGTGAGGTTTTTATTTCATTGATGTTTTCTGATAGATTTTCTTCTAATGGGGTTACCTTCCCATTCCATTATTATTAAGGGAACTATCAATTGGATATTGAACTTTACTTTTCATAATTTATTAAATGAGTATCAAATTAATAATATCATTTAACAACAAATATATTTTTCCACAAGAATTAATAGTAGTCATATGTATATAATCCAGGATCTCTAGAAGTGAACATATAAAAAACACAAATAAATCATCAAAAAAAGTATCCTTCACTAATTAAATCTACCGAAAAAACATATTAAATTCATTCACATGATCTATCACTGATGTTACTTATGAAAACACTAATTTTAACAACCATTGAAACATGAAATTTTTTATGAGGGCCATCATTTTTTTATACATATCCATCAATGCAATTGTAGCATCTGAAAACTCATCAACCAACTCTGAGTTCACTTTTACAACCCTATCTTTAATTTGATATTAGTTATTCAAGCTCTAACAACTCATCTACCAACTCTGAGTTCAATTTTTCAACCCTATATTTAGTAACTGGGAATGGATCTCCCTTCAATCCTAATGCTCTATAGATTCTAGTTCAGGATATGTTACTGACTGAAATTTCAGGTTCTGAAAACTGTGCAAGTATCATAGAGGGCAGATGTAATGACTTCTTTTGATGAATTATTGTTCCTATAAAGTATGTAGTATTGATTATTTGATTACTAATTAAATGTGTTAATCTAGTTAACATTACCCTCTGTCTATGTGGAGAAGGCTAGCAGAATATATATTTGTACTATGTACAAGTCTGATGGAAAATATCAGCTGTTAAATTATTCATTTTTCCTTGTTCTTTTAAAGTAAAGGAGTAGGAGGGTGATTGTAAATCACCATGCATGATAATTGTGAGTTCAAATTACACTATTAGGAATGTAAACAACCTTTTAATGAAATTGATAATAAGGGATAAAAATTAACTCTTATGATACATAATTATTGTGTTGTTTTGATAATAGAAACCTTACCACTTGGCTAGATGAAGACAGTGGATCTTGAGCACCAGAAAAATGGACATGGTTAAGGGAAACATAAAAAATTATCCAATCTAGTTTTATGGCCTCCATGTAATACTCAGTGTGTTATACAAGAAAACATTAATACCAATGAATGTTTTTATTGGTCTCATGTATGTTCATAGAAATAATATATTAAGGCAGTTGTCATCATCATGTGTTTATTTTTTTGCTTTGTTAACATGAGATTAGACCTAACCCGAATCCCACCATCCCTACCACATGGTTAATTTCACCCCTTACATTTGGTAATGATTTTTACATCTAATGAGATCACTATGTTTATGGTACTATGGTTAAAACCCAATATACTTTTCACATAGGGCATGGGAGTAGAAACAATATGCTGCGTTTTAGTACTTAGTAGTCAACCCAATCCACTATTCTTATTTTATTATGATGTAAACCAAATCCTCTATTATAGAAAAAAAATTCTCTATGAGAAATCAATTTGGAACAACCCATGGGAAGATACAATATTGGAATAGTAATAGTTTTTTAATACAATTAGTTTGAACCAACATTCAACAATTCACAAACTAAAAAAGAGATAGAAACGGAAAAAAAAAATTATTATCTATGTGTAGAGACGTACCTCTCTTGAAATTAAGATAAATCATAGAGAATATAGTAGTCCCAAAAATAGGTCCTTGATGAAAACCTAGGGAGGAGTAGTAAAAAGAGATGAATTTCAGGAAACCATATCTTTTTGTGTAGAGATAAACAAAGAAATTATTAACAAATATAAAAAGGTGCTAATTCATCAAGAATAATACCTTTCATGTTTCCATCGCCTGGAATAAAAACCTTTTTCCCATAGTGGAATCATAGATTAATGCTGGCCTGACACCAAGATGATGTATCCATCAAAGCAGTTTGATGAAACAAAGGCCTGGGGAATCCCTTCTACCTGAGAACAATATAGGAAAGGAAGAAATGATAATCTTGTAATTTAATATATTGACATATATAGATTCATTAATGGAAACTCACATAGATCCCTCTGCAGATGATAATTCCTCAAGAATAATACCTTTCATGATTATATCACCTAGAATAAAAACCCTTTCGCTCGGCACAACCATAGCTTCAAGTTGGCCGGACACCTAGAGTAAGTATCCATCGAAGTAGTTAGATGATAAAAAGGAATGGTGAATCCCTTCCACCTGAGAAAACCGTGGGAAATGAAGAATCTGGATACCTGTATAAAATAAAAGTTGGACCTGTTTGAAAAGAATATAAACAAATTAGAACCAAAATATGAACCTGTAAAATTTTGGAATAAAAGATGTACCTACTTGAAAAGATGGCTCTAACCAGGCCTTCCTAACTCAGCTCCTTAGAGAGGTTATTTGTCTATGTTGTGTTGTAAAATTATCTCCTTGTGTAATTGAAACAAAACAACATAAAACATTAAGATATAAGTAATAATATAAAGAATATAAAGATATGATACAATACACACACCTTTTATCAGTAGACTATCATGCACAATTCAGGTCGTGTTTGAATAACACACTTGAAGAAAAAAATAGCCTCATTTGGTATTTCTAGAGCCTGTAAAATGTGAAAAATTACCTCAGTCAAGTAAAAGATCATGTTCATACAGAAACACAACATTACCACAACATACCTTATATACATTTCTATGGAATATGTAGGCATCATGATATCTTGGTTTCATCTTTACAACTTCCTGGATGAATGAAATTATTAGGAAGGAAACAAAAATAAAAAATGGGAAAGTTACCAAAGTCACAAGTTTTTCCTCACTCATTCTGAATAACTTCCCCACCTTCTAGATGTAATCGGGTTGAGTCTGGTATAAATTATCATAACTTATGCCCTCAAAACCCTCATCCCTATGATCTATGTTTCTAGAACATGATTCTTCATGTTGAAACTTCCAGAAAATTTGATCTTTATCTCATCAAATATGTCATTTATTGGAATGTAAATAATAATATCATCATCATTAAAATATAGTATAATGAATATCCAATCATAGGAAAAAATCAGGAAATAGTAATGATTTGTATTGTTTCAGATGAAATTTTGATTCATCGCGAAGTAATTAATCTTTTAATTATTCTTCCTTGTTTCTGAGAGAAATAGTACAAATGTAGCTTTTAATATGTGCTTCTTGTGAATGATAGGCAACCTGAGTGGCTGAAGAAGTCCATAAATCTGAAAGAATCAAATTAATGGGAGTTGTAAACAAGGGTTGGTATTGATTCCCTCCATGTGTTTAGAGCATAAGTGATAATAGAGTGGACTTTTAAGAAGAATATTGCAAAAAATATATATATTAAGAAGCTGAAGGAGGAAGGGATGGTATATTGAGGTATAAGATTCAGCTAGTTGTGAATGTATTTTTTTGGGATCATGGCTACATTTTGGAAGACCACTAGAAGATATCTTCAAGAAATTACTTAGGTAGAAACAATGTAACATTATTAAATCCCACATTATGCTTTCCAATACTTAGAAGGATATGGACATAAATAATAACAATACAATGAACAAACCACTTCAAAGGGACACATACAAGAGTATCAAAATATAATTATCAAAATGAAAAAAATGAAAAAATGAAAAAATATATTTACATTGTCAAGATATGATTCCTACTCCACAAGGAGAATACTATTTTATTTTTATTCAAGGAATAAAAAATTATTACAATTTACTTATACTGATTAAATATTCCATGTTAATAAATATTGTAGAATCCATCCAGTGAAACTAGTTGCAATGGATTTTAATCTCTATGAGGAGTGATTCTATATATCTCATAGCTTCACAACCATCTCTCCATTCCATCAAAGGATCCCACCACCTAAAATCATTCACCTAGTACATTGTGCACATTATATAAATATCATGAGAATAACATTATGTTTGATTCATTAATAAAATAGTATAATATATTTTCTAAAATATTCCTAGAGTAAAAACTTACATACTCTTCAATCAGAAAAAATATTTGAATGTCCTTTTCATTTCCCACACTACATCCATTATAATATCTTGTTGCGTAATTTTTTATTTTCACTTTCTGACTTCACCATCTAGTTAATGTAACTTCTATTCTTCTATAATTTTTAACTACTACTATATTATAGAAATCAATGTTCCAGAAATTACTCTTCTGGAATTTATCATTCTATTTGACTATGTTTTGGAACCTAAAAATGGTTTTCACACACATAAATGAAGCCTAAAAATCATCACAATTAGAAATCTTTTTTTGGGATTCATTATTGATTCCCCCATAAACTTCTATAAACCTATTTCTATTCCTCAAACTCCCTTAACAGATGTATGGTTCCCCCATGATGATTTTATTTATCCTTTCTCAACAGTAGTGAATATCCCCTCAAAACATTCTTGACAATGAAATTTTTTAGTATATCTACCATATTTTGAGTCCATTCTATCTTTCAATATATCCAGTACTCTATAACCAAAAATCATATAGATAAAGTGATAATTCCTCAAAATATTCTTCATACTAGATTAAAACATCATATTTTTTACTAATAAAATTACAATATGAGATTCAAAAAAACAATATCTCATCAAATTTCCTCTTTTTGAGATTTTTCAATGTCCCCTTCAACGCAACAAACTCCTTTCCAACTTCTATTAAATAAATATAATCTACTTTTATTATTGAGAGTGAAAATATCAATTAAATCATTGACATTTGACTCTATGAATTTTCTCTAAAATTAAACAGATATATAGTGGTTCTTTTTCAAGTGTAAGAATATCTCTCAAAGTATTTATTAGAAAAACCAGGAAAAAGATCATCTATTTTGAATGAAATTTACAAGATTCTAAACCCCTTTAATTTCTTTAAAATCCACTTCACATCAACCCAATATTATCTTAAGAGATTATATGTGTTCATTCTCCTTTATCAATTTGAAATGTTCAACTAGGTGTGTGGTCATTGGTTTCACCTTGCCCATGATGAAGTGATCCACAAATTTCTAGATGTAATAAAATAATTTTGGAACAAAGTACTGAAACATAATTCCTTCAAAATCCTCATCCTAGAGATCCATTTTTTCAAACTAGTGTTCATCATCTCAAAACTTATGGAAAATTCAATCTTCATCACATTGACCCTTTCCTTTACTGGATTTGAAATAAGCATATTATGAGCATAGTTAAGTGGGATGATGTATCTTCTATCATCAAACACCCAGAAATAACAAAAAAGATTGTTATTTCTCTAGATTAACTTCAACATCCTCATTATGTTATTAAACTTTCATTTCTATTGCCTTGGTGCCAAGTAAAATGGTATGAAATTAACTTGTGTTACTTTTATCTAATGGACGATGGAGAACCCAATTGCTTAAAAGAGGAAATATATTTAAAAGATTTTAATTAGTGGGAGTTATAAATGAGGGATGATAATGATTACCTCCATGTGTATGAGACATGAGAGAAAATAGAGAGGCCTGATAGAAATAAATTTATTCAGAATAAATGGATATATCAACTAGAGAAGTTAGTAGATGATAGATAGAGTTAAAAGGCATGAATATTTGTGAGAGGGGTTTTTAGTGAATGCATATCTTCCAGAATTCCCGTTAAATATATCCTCTAAAACTAAATTACGAGGAATCAATGTACAAGTAGTTTAGCTCATGCTTTGGAGTCTATAACATAAAAAACTACGCACCTATATCACCACACTGCAATGTACAAACCACTACAAATGAACACAGTCAATAGTATTGGAAGAAAATCACTAAAATAGGAGAATTAAAATTTGAAACAAAAATTTAACCCCATTGTCTCAAACTCAATATAATTGAACTTAGTATAATGGGGAATGTGTAGCAGCATCCATATCCTACTTGTTACCTGAAAAAATTGAGAATCTTCCTCGAAAGTTTATGATTACCCAGAGTGTAGAAGAGTTGTAGATGATAAGGTTACTCAATTCGAAATTAATCAAAGTTAATAAACCAACAGAGTGTAACTCCTAGTAACAGGACAATTTATCTCCTCCAATTAATCCACATCAATAATAATGAACTACTCAACCAATAACGAAGGTAATAGATGAAGATTCCTACCTCAAATCACCTCATAGGAGGTGTGCCAGATGAGGAGATGGGAAGGAAGCCTTAGATCAGCGTTGACAGAGAGGTGAGGTGACCACAGGGAGGTGGGTAGGTCTTGTCAGCAGGGAGGTGGGATGGCAGTGCAGGAGTCATGTCCACAGGGAGGCGTCAGAGCCGCATCGGAGCCGCGTCGGAGCCGGTGGGGAGGTTTGCTGGCTGTGTCAGAGCCAACGGGGAGGTTTTCTATCTGTGTCGAAGCTTAAGGGGGAGGAGGAATCGCAAGAGGAGGAGGAATAACGAGGGGAGGAGGAATGGCGAGGTAGGAGGAATCCCAAGGGGAGGAGGGGAAGAGGGGAAGAGGGACGGTGAGGACGACGAGGGAGGAGGACTCGCGATGCAGGAGAAAGGGCGAGGACGGCGAGGGACAAGATTCAATATGCAGCCTGATCAAAATAATTTTCACATAAGGTATTTCCATGCCGAGCTATTTGGGTGTGGCTATATCTTAGCTATAGCCACAGATCATTTAAAGTATGTCTATAGATCCGTGGCTATAGATTCATTTTTTAGTAGTGTAAATTTAAAAGATAAGGTTAATATGATGACATAAACTAGTATAAAACCAATTGGATGAATGGTTTTAGATCTATCCCAACCATATCCTCGAAATAAATCATTTTGGATCCATTAGAAACCAATAATTATTTTATTATAAAATAATATTTCAACGTTTTCCTATAGTGATCCCACCTATTTTATAAAAGGGAACTTCCCCTCTCTTAATTTCACACCTCAAAATACTTTTGGCTTGGCTAATCCCTACACAAATATCCTTCTTACATTCCTCACTTCATCATAGAGTTGTTCCTTTGGTCATAAATCTAACCTATATTTCTTTTTTGATTAAATCAAATAGGAATAACACGAAGATGCTGTACATATTTCATCACCTCTTTCAAGTTCTTTTCTTCTTCCACTTCCTCTTTCATTGTTGTTTACATTATAAAATAATAACTCCAGTATATTCTATATACTATTATGTTTTTATAAAAATGGTACAACCATATTAATTGTTCTATCCATCATATGAATGACAATGTCACCATACGTGCGTACGTATGGCTTACCGTCTCCACAACGTGGTGTAGTTTGTTTTTCAAACACGCCATTATATGGATGAGTATAATAATGAGTATAAATGATATAAATAATAAATAATAAATTTTATTTATCCTATATATATTATATACCATTCAATTAAATAATATTTCACCATCAATATAATGATATTGTCGCTCGTGCGTACGTCTAGATTACCGTCTCCACGAATGCGATGAGATTCATTCCCCATCATAATTATTCAAGAATAATTTTCATTTTATGATTAAAAATTATGTTTATTAACTTAATATAATTCGGGATATTAATGTAATACATCCTATCCATATCAAACATGGCCTATGTAACCAAGTATATAAAGGAAACAGATCGGTGAACACCCGAAACGATGATACTACTAAAATATTATTAACAATGAAATATTAGAGGATCATATAAGATATCATATTTATTTATATAGTTATTTTATAATTTAATAACAATGTTTTAACTATTATACAGTAGTTTAATGTACCCTCGTTCAAGGAAAAATACAAGGTAATGGGTTTTCATCTCACTTTTATTCCCGTGATATTCATGCTATATTTGCCACTACTACCCTCTGTGTGGGGTATGTACTACCATGATTGTATTTTTTTCGTAATATAATTTAATTTATTGGTATTTAAATCATAATTGGATTATCCTTCTTTAATGGGGTGTATGTTTTGAATGTTAACAAATCAGTAAGGGAATTTCAAATTTAAATTTCCACTCATTCGGTTTTACCCTAACTTCATTGATTATAGTACTCCAAGATTATGTGTGAAATCACTATTTATTTATGTATGTAGAAATTTACACTCCCCTTTGTGGGGGTATAATTTTTATTCACATAATCACTCCATTTATAAATTCTCAATTCATTGATATAAACTTGATAAGAATAATTTTAACTCAATTTCTATTCATTGAGTTAAACATCCAAGTCATTGGTGGTGTTTTTTCCAGAATATGTGTGAATGTCCTATAATTTATTTACACTAAATATCCAATCATATTGAGTTTATTTATATTTTTCAAACATAATTATTTCATTTATTTATCTTTAACCTACCGATAGAGTCTTTATAACTGAATTCATCTCAACATACATTCCATTGAGACTTCATTGTTGTTATGCACCAATTCACTTTTATTTGGTGTATATACATTACTTTGACATAGTATATAATTAATCCCTTTATTCTAATGATATTATAAAGTTTTTATTACCTCAATTATTTGTATTCAACTATCTATCATTCAGTTATGAACTCCTTAACTAAAATATTGTTTTAAAGATATATTCTTCTAAGTATTTCTCATTAATGTCATTGTTTTAAAAATGGTTTTATGGATTTATTTATATGGACATTAATGTATTAAAATTTTAATTCATTTAAAAGATTAAAATTTGTATGGTACACTTTCATTCAAAAATCAATTTTAAACAACTTCTTGATAAATAGTGAGACGTTTAAACGTTTTCATGGAAAATGGATATTTCCCTCAATGACTTTTACTGATCATTATCATCTATGTCCAGATCCTTTATAATATATTATTCTTGATAGAGGATGATTTCTTATGATACAAATCATCCATATTGTATTGAAGTTTTTGTGATATGTTTGACCGTGGTTGTTTTATTTTTATCCCATTCATGGTTTATGGATAAAGTATTGACATTTCATATGCAAATTTTAACAGTAATTATTATGTTATGTTTAAACATTTTCATATGTGGAATGCATTGGACATAATAAGAGATGGGTGGATCCCACTAAATCTCCTCGAAGCGTCAGTAGGTCTCATGAGACAAACTAGTGTCTTGGCACAAGGCCTTGACAAAATCTTCTTTGTACTCTAGGAACAAGGCCTTGACTATGTGGTTATGAAGTCTAGCATTATGCATCCCATCATTATGAAAGTAGCTATTGATATTTCATGTGATTATTAGACTATTATAATATCCATGTGAATATGTAAATGGAATAATTTGAATTTAACTATTCCATATTAATTTGATGTTTACGTTTAAAAGTCTTTTGACTTAGTCTTATACATTGCCTTAAATGATTATACGTATTTTTGAAGGATTCTGCTATATTGTTATCCTTACTGAGCATCTGAGATCACTCCTTTCTATTTTTTATTTTTTCTAGTATGTGAAGCAGTATTTTATGGTTGACCTATAGGGAAAGGATAAGGATATAAGTGTGTCTAAAAATGGGATAATGTTTTTGTTGTTTTTATTTCATGATGTACAGTAAAACATATGTATGTATCTATTACTTCCTAGGCTACTAAACTGATCAGCCTTTCGGGACATGATTCTTTGTATCATGCCAGTTTTATGTAATAATGTATGAACTCTCGGTAATTGGGGATGGGGAATTACAAGGGTGATATGCAGTATTGAAATGAATCTCAATATCCAAAGCCTAATGGTAAATTCATTGAATTTCTATGTAAATCGTGGGTCACGATTGAATATGATTTAAAGTGGTTCCCCATGAAGCACTATAAATTTATTAACATTTATTAATTCAAGGAACTTAATAGGTAAATCCTCTCTTATAGTAAAGAAATGTAATTACTTGGTACGATGATCAATGATAAATCATATTTTATCATTTCTCCAAGGATTCTATGGTAATCTGGTGAAAAATTCTATTGTAATGTCATACCATTTCCACGAAAAACTGGTATAGGTTGTATGACTCCTTTAAGATTTTATCTCTCAGCCTTCACCTATTAACAAACCAAACATCATGACACATAATTAGTAATTCCCCAATATATGTTATCCTAAAAAATATTCCATCAAATCTCATCACATCTTAGTGCTACCACAGTGTATAGAGATAATTGAGGTATGTGCATCATCTAGTATCTCTCTATTCAGCTTAGATATAAACTAATGACATGCCAACTTTTCAAATTTTAGAAGTCTATCATCATAGACGATGTCATCGAGCATCCCATCATTCACAACTTTAATTATATCACTATGGGAAAAATGAGTATTTTCTACGAGAACATTTCGCAAAAGGTTATTTGTGACAGGAGAATTTTTTGTCGCAAATAGTATCACCATGTTTTAAAAAAACACATTTGGGACATGCCCATTTTAAATAGTATTTGCGACGAGAAAATATACCCATCGCTAAAAATATAAAAAAATAAAAAAATATTAATATTATTAAAACTAAAAATAATATTATTTAGAAATACTATTTCTGATGGTAAAATATACCAGCCGCAAAATCAGAAAAAATACAAAAAATTAATATTAATAAAATAAAATAAAAAATATTTATAAAATAAAAAATATTTATATTAATAAAATTTAAAAATTATTATTAATAAAAAAATATATATAAAATTATAATCATAATCACGAGAAATTAATATTAATAAATTAATAAAATATAAATAATAAAACAATATTTATATAAGAATATTTACAATAATAATAATATAATAATATTAATGTACTAATAATATTAATATTAATATTAATAAAATGAATTATAATAATAATAATAAAATAAAAAATTAATAATAGAATAATAAAATCCCCAATATTCAGAACAAATATAATAATAACAATAAATAATTTTAATAAAATAATAAATAAATAAATAAATAAAGTAATAAAATATTAAAAAAATATATTAAAATGATAAAAAACACAATATTCACAATAGTATAAAAAACTCACTCAATCATGAGTTAAACATCACATGTACATCATCATCTGCTGGTGTGGTCGCTTCAATAAACAATCGATCTTCTCATCCTACTATTGGTGTTGTTTTCATCAGAACATCACATTTGGTATTCCCTGGTATACTAATCACAACGTTTGTTAGATTATAGTGTGGTTGATTCGTATAGGTACCAAATTCTCAAAATATTCTTAACTGCCAATGTAACCTCATTTCCAATTTCATTCTATGTCAAACTGCTGACACTGCATATTAACTCAATTTTTATAGCCAATTTTTTATCGTGTTTTTGAAAGTCAAAAGAGCAGAATAATCTCATGTTCCCATTATATCATGATAATCCACCAAAGTAGGAAAATAAGATTCTTATACACTCTTGTCCTTCAAAAAAAGATAAATTTTTTTATTTAACAGCATCAAATCAAAATTCTATGCTGGTTGTTTGACAAAAAAGTTGATGAATATGGAAAACGTGTAAACATTGTTAGAAAAAAATCATTTTATCTATTTTGTGGCATGTTGCAGATTGTTGAAAAAAAACATGACTTCCCAAAAATATTTGTTAAAATAATAATTATGTTTTAGATAAAAATGATAAGGAAATTAACTGAAAAATAATAGATAAAATGATGACAAAGTTAATTAAAAAATAAGTACGAATTCTCCTTTTCCTAATGGTTGTATTCATTTTTGATGTATTTCATAATTACCAATATTTATTAGTATTAATTATTTTTATTATTACTATTTATGTGTATTTATTAATTATTAATACTATTTATTACTAATTATTTCTAATTATTATTGTTTATTACTGATTATTACTAATTATTACTGATTATTTCTAACTACTGGAAATTAATTCTAATTATTGAAAATTAATCCAAATTATTGATTATTAATCACTATTTAAAACTAATTAATACTAATTGAACCTAATTATTACTATTTATTACTAATTATTATTAATTGATCTTAATTAATCCTAATTAATAAAAAATATTACTAATTTTTACTAATTATATCTATTTATTAATAATTATTACTTCTTATTACTATTTATTATTATTTATTACTATTTATTAATAATTATTACTACTTATTAATATTCATTACTAATTTTTACTAATTATTATTATTTATTACTATTTATTACCAATATGTATTACTAATAATTACTAATCATTACCAATAATTACTAATAATTACTAATCATTACTAATTTATTACTTATTATTAATATTTATTACTAATTATGTGTATTTATTAGAAATTATTAGTCTTTATTACTATTTTTATTACAAATTATTAAAAATTATTACTTATTATTACTAATTATTAATATTTATTCCTATTTATTACTAATTATTGATAATTATTACTATTTATTCTTATTTACTACTAATAATTGCTAATTATTACTATTTATTGTCAATTATTACTAATTATTTCTAATTATTACTAATTGTTTCTGATTATTTCTATTTTTTATAATTATTATTATTTATTACCAATTATTCATAATTATTTCTAATTATAACTATTTATTCCTAATTTTTAATATTTATTAGTATTTATTACTAATTTTTTTCTAATTATTAGTAATTATTACTAATTATTGCGATTTATTACTATTTATTTTTAATTATTACTAACTATTTCTAATTATTATTTTTTATTTACAATTATTGTTATTTATTACTAATTTTTACTAATTATTAATATTTGTTCCTAATTATTATTATTTATTGCTAATTATTACTATTTATTAATAATCATTACTATTTATTGATAAATATTACTATTTATTTCTAATTATTTCAAATTATTACTAATTATTACTATTTATGGCTAATTATTACTACTTATGACTAATTATTACTCTTTATTGAGAATTATTCGTAATTATTGCTAATTATTAATATTTACTACAAATTATTAATATTTATTCGTATTTATTGATAACTATTTCTAATTATTACTAATTATTACTAATTATTACGAATTATAACTAATTATAATTAATTATTACTATTTATTAATAATTATTAGTATTTATTTCTAATTATTATTATTTATTACTAATTTTTACTAATTATTAATATTTATTCTTGATTATTAGTATTTTTTACAAATTATTACTATTTACTTCTAAATATTACTGTTTATTGCTAATTATTTCTAATTATGGAAAATTATTACTATTTATTGCTAATTTTTACTATTCAATGCTAATTATTACTATTTATTATTATTTATTACTATTTATTGCTAATTATTAATAATTATTTCCAATTATTACTAATTATTGCTAATTATTAATAATTATTGCTAATTATTACTAATTATTTCCAATTATTATAAATTATTTCCAATTATTTCAAATTATTATAATTATTACTAAATATTAGTAATTATTAGTATTTGTCACAAATTATTAATATTTGTTACTAATTATTAGTATTTGTTACTAATTAATAGTATTTGTAACTAATTATTAGTATTTGTTACTAATTATAAGTATTTGTTACTAATTATTAGTATTTGTTAAAAATTATTAGCATTTTTTACTAATTTTAACTAATTTTTACAATTTTTTTCTTAATTTTTTCTATTTTTTGTTAATTAAATGTAATTATTAACAATCGGCATTAAAAATTTCAATTTATTACTACAAATAAATACTGATAACAAAACTATCTAAATCTAATTTAGTTACAACGAATTAATAATAATTAAAATTAATAAAAATAAATGAAATAAAAATTAAATTAAATTAAACATAAATACCTTTAAACTTGAACTCTTATAGGTGTTGACAACTTTAAAATTGGTTCTTAATTTTTTTTAACTTAGTTAAATATTAACACTAAAATTAGATTTTAGAGAGAGAGGGAGAGTGGGAATCGAGAAGAAGAAGGGGAAAATGGATGGGGGGCATATATAGGTTAGATTTTTTTGTGATGAGACTATTTGTGACGAGAGACCTCTCGCAAATACTCCTATTTGCGATGAGAGTCGTTGTAAATACCTTCGACCACATCAATTACTATCGCCGATTAAAAGGGTATTTGTGACGGGACCCGACGCAAATAGTGACCTACTAACACACAATTTGCGACGAGGGCATATTCTGTCGCAAATAAAATTTACCTCCACTAGTTATCTGTGACGAGGAGACACCCCCATCGCAAATACCCTTCCTGCTGTTTGGCGTGCAAACAGTGCCAAACCTTTTGTTACAGGACCCCTTTTCCCATTCCATATAATTAGTTATTTTTGATGGGTTGATTTCCCTGTCACTAATAACATTTTCGACGGACAATTTTCCACGTGATATATTCTATTCGTAAATAACATGTCGTAAAAGGTGATTTTCCCGTAGTGTATTTTTAATACTCTCATCATTCGGATGAAAACTTTTTATCTTTTCCAATAACTATATTTGGAAATCATTTGAAAAAGATGTGATTTTCCCCTTAATTATTTTTATATCCATCTCCACTAAATTCAAGAACATAGGATACCTATCAATCGCGATTTTGGTAAGGAATCCATGATATTTCCATCCGAATTTATCCGCTACCTTATTTACCTTCCCTAGGTGGTAGTGTATAGACCAATAATAATCAATGACTATCTCGAGCCATTTTCATTACATCATATTGATCTCCTTTTGTGAGAAGATCTATTTGAAACTCCTATAATTCATATATATCTCACATTTTTCCCATAGATACAATGTCAAAATATCTTCCAATAAATTATTATGACTGCCAACTCAAGATTATGAGTTGGATAGTTTTTTTCACAATTCTTTCACTACCTTAATGCATAGGCAATAAATTTTTCATTCTGTTTAAGAACAAACCCAAGTACCTTATTTTACACATCATTATATATCACAACTACATTATTTATTGATGGTATATTAAAAATAAGATCATTCATCAATCCCATGTTGAATTATTCAAAACGTTCATCACATTCCTTTTTGCATATTAACATAACCCATTAATGAGTAATCTTGGTTAATGGGTTATCCAATTTAGAAATTTTCTAATCATATCATCAATAGAAACAAGCCAATATAATGAACCATGTAACATAATTATATTCATTGGTGTAATCCATTTTTTGAATGCATTTTACTTTGTAGGATAAATTGATATTCCATCCTTGAGGAAAATATGGCCAATAAAAATACTTTTTGAAGATAGAATTCACACTTGATAAATTTTCCATATAACACATTTTATCTAAGAGTCTCAAGAATGATCCAAAAGTGATTATCATGATCCTAATATATCTTAGAGTACACTAATATATCATTAATAAATATCAAAAAAATTCCAAATATTCCTTGAATATGCTATTCATTAGATCCATAAAAATAGAGGGAGAATTAGCCAATCCAAATTGAATTACTATAAATTAGTAATGTCCATAAATCATACAAAATGTTTTCATCATAATATCTTCCTTATTTACTCTCAATTGATTATACACATAATTAATTTCAATATTTGACAAATATTGAACATAAAATTTCTCACTTTTATCCTTATAATAAAAATTTTGAGTTTTAAAAGTCTATAGAGTTTTATTTTATATTTCTTCATTTCTTAAATTAATATAAATGTCCAAATCAAATAAATATGGAACCAATTGAACATATATGATTGAATCAGATCAGAATGACAGGACAACACCTATAAAATAGGATAAATGCAAGCTTTATGGTCAAATTTTAGTCCTTATTGTATTAATTTTAACCTTAATTGCCTGATTTACCCTAACCATGGTAATAATTATTTACTATGGTTACTATTTATAATTTCCCCAAATAAAGGGGACATATTTTAATTTTTTTACCTCATTATTCAAAATATTAAATCCACTTTTCATTATTTAATTTCTATAAGTGGCACAAATTAATTTATGATTAAAATGTAAAATGAAACAAAAGATATCTTTTTGGAAAAAATTCATTTCAAGTATAAAAATTTTTTTATGCCAAATTCAACCATAAAATTTATTCACATTAAATTAATTTCGTTATTAATACTATAATATTTCTAATTTTCCTTTTAAAACATTTTAAAATAAAATTGAACTTTTTACATTCTTGAAATAAAAATATAGTTTTCAATAAAACAATACGTTTCACTATTCCCGAAATAATTATTTATTTTACGAAAATTTCACAAAATCACCATAATTTAATTTTGATATGCTATTTTTAAACTAAAAATTATTTTGGAAATTAAAATTTATAAAATTTGATAATTCAGGTTTTAATTTCATTCTTGATTAAACTATGTGTAGCTTTCTATAGTTTTTTTTAATAAAAACATACTATTATTGAAGTTCAGGTATTAATGAATTCCTACATTACTTTGCAATTATATCCTCAGGAAAACACATCCCTAATCTAGATAAGTTTTTATTGATCATGGAAGATCTTATACAACTAAGTAAGGGTGTGGTATACATCAAATCCCCACTCATTTCGTCATCCATTATGGTTGTGACTTCAAATGTATTCAATTTTATCATAGGGATATGGAATCACATTAAATTATTCACTCTTTTTTTCATCTAGTTTCTAATAGGGTATGAACTAATTGAAATCTTGGTTTTAAATTGGTTTAGGGTTTTCAAATACCTCTTGTATTTCAATAGTGGTTAATGTCTAATTTTCTCCTCCTATTATGCTGGTATAGTAGATCCTTTGATCAAATAATCTCTCCCATTATACCTCGAAGAAGACTTCATTATATATTTCGGTAGGTGTACCCCTTCTCCCTCTCATATTCACAAATATTTATGCTATAAAAATTTTATTACTGGGTGAATTTAATTAAAACCATGTGTATTTATAATAAAATATTTTTCATTAATGGAGTTTCTGTAAATTTATCATGCATTAATTTGATTTGACCTATAACTACATTTTTCTATTTCTTGATTGGTATATTATTTCTATTTTATTTATTGGATAACATCAAAATCGTGACTTTTACATGTATTATAGTAATGTATTTTAATTATGATCATGATAATTATATTAGTTGTTGTCAAACATGATTGAATGTTATAATTTATTTTTATAACAATGTTATATTATAAGTTTTCATGTTTTTTGACATAGTTATTGAACTATACATATAAGGATTATGAAATATATTTAAAAGGGGTTTATTATTATTGAATAAATGGTTCATAGGTACACCATATATTTATGAACATGTTTTTTTGTTTGGGATAGTCTCACAACTCTCTAACTTTAGTATATACCTTCCCTTATTAATGAAGGCACAAGATATTATGTGTTTTTGACTTGGTATACAAGACCCCTTCTACCTTTAATAGGATATGTGTTTTATCATGAATAAAGTATTTTTTTATTCTCATAACCCAATGTAGTCCCAATGTAGGAATGTTATTTATAGATCCTATTGGTATAAGGGGTTTTTGTTATAGTTGTTATCTATGTAAATATTTTCAATAAAGCATGTGGTTTATTGTATAACCTATTACTTTATCCCAATAGCGATTCTGCATAAATATTGTTTACAAAAATTGGTTAGTGTGTAGGGTGGTGACTTCTTATTGGGGATTGTTATACTCACTCCTTGTACATGTTAAAAAGTCCCACAATATAAATAGATAATCACTAGGGATTAATTAGTGACTATAATTCATTTTTAAGTTTATTTTCGAAAAAAAAATTCACCACATGTTAAAGTGATTATTATATCACTATCATATACACCAACACAAATTCATAAAGTCGCAATGGAGTTTATAAGGTTAACCAGTTAAAACATGAATGCTAATCCTTGGAATGATCTAGATTTACGCAAGATCATACAATCCACTAGTTTCATCACGTGTATTTAAAATGAGTTGGGTTTTTTGCTAAACTCATGATATACAAGAGATTCCTTACAATGTAATTACTCTCATAAAAATACAAATATATACATTTTTTTGATTAATAGGAGATTCTTCCACCATATGATATTTCTATCTAGTTTTTTGTACCATTTTTTTCTTATTCTTCTACATAAATTTTCAAAAGTATCTTCTTGATTTGATTTTCTATCTTTTGAACAATATTTATGATTATTCCTTCCTTTCCACTAAACATTAAAAATATTCCTTATGTTTTTCTATACACAACACTTATCCTATACACCTCCATGAATGTAGAATCCCTCTTTTTTGATCACTCACACCACAACAACAAAAAAATTTAAATTGAATTTTAATTTCAAATTAAAAAATAACCATTCAATAATTTGTTATTAAAATTCTTGACACCTTCTTTCTTAATCTTATTTTGTTTTATTTTTTTCCAAGTCACTATAGTGAAAATAATAGGTTATAATATATATTTAATAGTTATTCCATAACTATTTCTCTTTTTCAATAAACTACATTTTAATCTATGAAATGAACCATATTCATTCTTTTGATTTATTCATAAACTCCCTTTTTAGATTTTTATTAATGACATATCAACTTAATAATAATTTTATTTGAGTATATTGAATTATATTTAATTTTTTAAAATATTTTTTATGAGAATTTAAACATCCCAAACTTTTAATACATATATATCTAATTTTAATATATGAATATTATTATAAAATAAAACAATCTACGCTAGAATCCTTTTGGTCTAGTTCTTTTAAAAACATGGATACATAAACAACTAGTTTATAAAATAACAATATTACTTACCATTACATTATTCATAACAAACATCCTTATTATAAATACCATACATAATAACTTTCTAAATGACCTAGGGAAATGAAACATAAGAAATATTTAGCTCAAAATCACAATAATTGTAGACAAGGGAGATATAAATGATGAAATAAGTATAAAATGATAATACGGGTATGAAAAGATGATAATTTCATTTGAAAACCATACCTTGGGTATCCTAGATCATAAAATTGAGTCATATAATAAGTCTTTGTTGTTTATAATAAATCAACCATAATGAAATGATAGCATAACATTGACATAATACATTGATATTTGGCAGACACATAAGTAAAAAAAATATTGTTTTAAGGATACCTACCAAGAAATTAATAACAAGTTAGGATTGGGATAAAAACCTAAGGAACTACCTTATTCTTGGGATAAACTTATATTTAACCTCTTTTAGGCTTGGGATAACCGTCTCTGCACCCTGTTTTGGGCCTGAGATAACCTCTTATATACCCTTTGAGCTCATAAAAATTTAATAATTATTCTATTTATTATAGGGATATATAATTATTTTACCATCCATCATATAACCACATCCATTAATATGTGTTCCACAAGATCATAAATAAATTATCATATTTCATAAATTGTAGAAAAGAAATTGGTTTTTAATGATTTCATCATCGAATAATCAGCAAAAAAAATAGGTTTCCCAATAATATTTTCATCAAAATCATAAAACATCCATATAAAGAATTAGGATAGTATCCTTGATCATATCTATAGAAGAGAACAATTAAAATTAATTTTTTTTGTTATTGATGAATAATATTTCTATTAAAAGATATTTAAATCATTCTTTAGGAACATAGTATTTCCAAATTTAAAATCAATTTTTGAAACTAAAAATTCACAAAATATTAACAAAATAATTTTATTTTAAAATATACATTGAAAATTATAAATTATGTTTTAAGTAATTGATCAATCATATGGTTGGAAAATTTTATTCATGTAATACGTGTTAAAATAATGATTCCTTTTTCTTTTTTGTTTAAAAATCCAAAAAGTACCTCAATTGGAAAATGAAAAGATGATTCCATCAAAAGCATTTTATTAAAAAATAAAAAATTAATAAAAATTAATTGAAATAATAAAAATATAATTTTAAAACATTTTTCACTTTTTATAACATATGGATACGGGAGAAAACATATTTTTGAATGAAGAGAGAAATGAAGATGGTTTTCAGTAAAAAATATTCTCACAGTATCCTGGGTACATAAAGTAAAGAAAAAGAAAGGAAAATATTAATTCGCAATAAATAACCAATGAATAATAAATTTCATGAGTTTATTGAGATATATATCATAGTATTTAATCACCATATGTATAATCATAAATAATCTAAATAAACATTGAGATTGTATCATAAGAACCTTACAACATAGGTAACTTTTGAATCAAAAGACCAATGAAGGAAAAAATATTTGATGGATATGTAAATCTGAATATTTTTCATAAAAATTATCATAAAATACATTCTCTCATAGAATTTTATGTTACCTAAAAAAAGATGTCAATATGGCATGTGTCTCATAAAAATAAATGTGAGATGAAAATACTATACCATATCTATTTAATTCTTTTGTAAAAATTTGAAAATCCTCTATAATATATATAGGTTTATTATAAATATATTATAAGAGAATAATAATATATATAGTACCATATATTATTTACTTATAACAGTTTTTTACATTTTTTATTAACAATTCTTTATTAAAATGACTATTTATATTGATATCTTTTTCATTTTTCTTGTATATTTTGGTTTGGTATTTTCAATAATTTTATTTTTTTAATGGTTAAATAATTTTAATAATATTAAATATGATATAAATATCATATATAATCATTATATATTTATTTATGGTAATTCGTTAAAGTTTGATATAGAAAATATTGTTGGTGGACTGTATGTACGCATGAACAATGTTTCCATTTTTGTAAATAATTGAATGAAAAAGGTAAATAATATATCAAATTAAAAAAATATTTTTTATTTCATTGATATCATATATATTGATTAAATATTTATTTATTACCATCCATGTTGGAATAAAATTAAAAATGAATCACATCGCTTTGTGGAGGTGATAATCCACAAGTACACCCAAACGAAATTATCATTTCAAAAAATATTGGAAGTTAATAATGTTGGTGTGATATTACAATTAAATAAGTATAATTATTTCATAAATACCATATATATAATTATAATCCATCATTTTATACATCTTTGATAGCTGGATAAGGAAAAAAAATTTAGTTTGTGAGGCAGTAGTCTGTCGTACACATGATCGAGAGTTTCATTTCCCATTTTATAGAAGTTAAGATGAACATAGGATATTAAGTTAACATAATAAAATATTATTATATTTATGATAATAATTTTAATATATTGTCATATTTTAAGAATATTTTAATGAAGTTGAAGAATAAATATAACAAAAATGCTCAGTTAAGAATGATACGTCTTCTTCGGACAACCTCCTTAGGTTTTCACCAAAAGCCTCCTTAATGAGTTTTCATTATAAAAATAAGACTTATATGATGTGGGGGGGGGGGAATTAATTAATATATTAGGGTAGTTATTGGAAAAAAACAAATGTCTTTTTTTGTGTGAAGAGGAGAGAACAGATGGTTCAATTTTAAATGTGGGGAAAATGAAACACATGGAGTTTTTGAAATGAAAAAGTAATACTCACCTTTTACACATTTCAAAAGAATAAAAAATGTATAATTATTTGACATAAAATTTTAAGGTCAAAATATTTATTTAAAATAAGAATTTAAAATGTTTTCATGTAATTTTGACTATTATATTTTTATTTTAACCTCCAATAAACATGTTTTAACCATATCTACAACAATTAATTTTTACTATTTGTAGTATCTATTATGAAATAAAAGTGAGATAAAATTATTTAATCATATTAATTGTTATTGTTACAATTTATAATCAAATTTTATGACTTAAAATAATTTATTTACATGAATTTAATTTCAAATTTAATTTGTAGACGTGACAAAAAAGCCATTTTCCAATGAGATAGTCTGAATAGCTATAATATGTTTTTATTTCAAAACTGAACATAAAATTGATTCAAGTGACCTAAATTGGATTAATAATAAATTAATGGAACTAAAATATATTTATACAAGGTATTAAATTGGAAATTATTTAAACATAAATCATGTTTTCAATATAAATATGTTTTTTATCTTTTGATTAAAAAATATAACTTTTCATAAAAATACAAAAAAATGACCTTAAGATAATTTGGAAATGTTGATACTAAAAATAAAGTAAATTTTTTAAAATAAATTTTTAAAAATTGAAAAAAAAGTAAATTTACTATTTTTTCACAAAAAGAAATAAAAAATATTTTTTTGAGAAAATAGTATTTTTGAGGCATATAAATGTGTTACTAAAAATAATGCAATTTTTTTATCAATATGTTTTATTTATATATAACCATTATAATAAATTTTCAAAAATGTGGTTATTCCTATACATATATTCATGTTTAATGGCTATTTTGAAACTATCATGTTTAAATAATAATTTTAATAGTATATTGGAATTTGTTAAAACTCGGTGTTGTGTTTAACAAAAGTTATCAAAGACAAAAAATATTTCATAAAATCTTGGGGTAGTATACTCCACCCACATTAATATGAATTTTACCCTTATAATTAAATAACTTTTATACAAACAACTTATGATTCCTTTACCTCATCATATCCTCATGTTCCTACGTTACATATTCAATTTGGTGGTTTCATCCCAAAATTTTAACCAGTTGAGTGCTCTAGTTTCATATAAATTTATCTATAGGATTTGGAATCTCTATAGTTTGTTCCTAATAAGATAAAATTTGGTTTATTTTTATCAAATTTTAGTTCATTACATGTAAAGGATCAAGTATTTAATTCCTCAGGAGAGATACATGGAACACATCATGGACTTGATAGAGGATCAGTGGAAGTTTCAAGTGATAAAAAATAATCCTTAGTCAATAAAGAATATGAAAAGGGAAAATATACCAAGGGATTAGCTTTACTTTCTTCTGGAATCTCATAACGTTATTCGATGGATAAATTCTCATAAAAAAAATCTCAGCAACTTCAACCATCACATCACACTGATGATTGACAACATAACATTTTTGATGGATCAAAGCTACATTGATGTTTTTTTAATAGATCTAAATTTATCAACTATATCATAAGATAGCTAAAATCATAATTAATTTATTTCTATAACTTCATCCCAACACATTTTAGTTCTATATTTATTTTAATATAGGGATTCATAAGGATCCATATAAATATTTGAGTCAAAGAAATTGCTATATGAAAAATCTAATAGAGGAATGCATTGATCCTATAAACCTTTGAAATCCCAAAAATAAGATACCAACATATCCAATAGGGTTTGAATTTTTTTATCAGACTGACCATCTGTCTGAGGTTGATATGTATTTATAAAACTCCAATTCATATCTGTAGCCTGCTGATGACTTTACTAGAACATAAAGGAAAAGCTCAGATCCCGATCAGATATCATATAATGTGGTGCTCCATGAAACCTTACCACTTACTTACTGTATATCTTGTCAATTTTATCAAAAGGTAAATATACTATAGTAGTGATGAAGTGTACTGAACTTTTAATGATATAAAAAATAACCCATTTTACATTGTTCTCATTAGATGTAATGTGGATTCCGATGTCAAAATATATGGTTATGTATTACTTTTTCCATTTTGGTATATGTAATGGTTGTAACACACCATTATAACTTTTTACCTCATACTTAACTTGATGAAATTCTTAGAACAGTTATATGAACTCCGATATCTATCTCCTCATACCAACCCACAAAAAACAGTCTTTCAAATTTATATACATCTTTGTACTTTGGGGGTAAATATAGAATGGATATCTATGATATTCCTCTAATATATCCTTATTCAAAATATATTTTGTATATAACACATACATAGTTTTTGAACCATATCATTCCATCATAATAAAAGTTAATCTTAGGACCATTTCTAACCTTAAAAAGATCTACATCATCCTTCTATGCCTATTTAATATTTACATGGAGAGATGATTGAACGCTCATTTGAGAAATTTAATATTTCTCATATTCCTTCAAATTTTCAAGAATCATAATTTGAAAATACAAAAATATTGGATCTTTTTTTACCCTCATAATTGATAAGCTTTTATGAAACTTTCATCTCAAAGCATCGAGGACCTAATTTTGATCCTTATGGTAGTAATGTATTGAGACATAATATTCTTTAATTAGATCCAACCATATGTTCTAGTACATGTTCAACTCTTTTTTTTGAATATAAACTTTAAAATCTTAAAATAATTAAACAAATCACACCATTCTATAAAAAGATAATTCCACTATATCTTTAATTTTTATGAGTAATTAACCTTTAATTTTCATGATTTATAATCTATAACCATGTCATTATACATGATAAACCATCATAATCCTTTCTTTTATAGATCACAGTATATTAAAAACCCTTATCCACTATAGTGTAATGAAATCATAGGTTCACTAAATAACCTTCTCTTAAATTCCTTGAAATTCTCTTCACATCCATATTTCCAAAGGAACATGACTGCCTTTTGAGTAAACTTGGTGATTGGATTATATAGTTGTGAGAAATTGTCAAAAAAAATTACTAATAGACATATAATCTAATAAATATTTGGATATAAATCACATTTTTTATTATGTTCCAACATTCTATAACATTCATCTTTGATAGATCCACCTATATACCCTCTCTTGAGATTTTATTCCCCCAAAATGAAAACTTTGGTATCCAAAAATCTCGCATGGAAATTTTTTCAGAGAAATTATCCTTCTTTAGGTTCTTTAGTACAATTCTCATGTAATATGAATGATCTTACTTTCTATTAGATTATATAAGAATATTTTCTATAAATACTACCGAAGAAGGACAAGTTAATCTATAAAGACTCATTTAATTAAATCTATAAAGATAAATGTGGCCTTAATATGACCAATTTTAATCATTCTATATTAGTAGTGGCCATATCCTGTACTAAATGTTGTATTGAGCTCTGTGCAGTTGATAAAAATAGTCATCAATATAGGGTAGAGGAAACATGTTCTTAAATGTAATCTTGTTTAGTTCCCAATAACAGATCCACTGATGTATTGATCTATCTATCTTGTGCACCCCAAGGTGAAACACATAGTCGAATAAATCTCTTTTCAATATTATCCTAGTGTTGCTTCCTTAATTCATAAAACTCAATTAGGGACATTCAATGGGAAGTATTTGAAATGGGAATAACACTAGGTATGTTTTTTATTGAAAAATAAACTTCAAAATTTTGTGGATGGCTAGGAAAATCTTCCAAAAAGACATCAATGAACTCACATAAAATAGTCAAATTATAGATTTTGATTTTCTAAACAACTATCAGAGATAAAAATACTTTTTGAATCAGAATTAGGACTCATACAATGGATGTGATTTCCATGAGAATTTTAAATTCATCAACACACTGATTGATAATCGTAGGTTGGTTTGGAATATAAAATGTGACTTACCTTACTCTGAAATTGATATGGAATTTATGTATATAAATTCAATCCATGCATATGATAACATAAAATTAAACCATATGGAGAATAAAAATATTCTTAAGAGCCATAATCCTACAAAATATGACTGGATAAGAATCATAGACTTGATATGAGATCATCAAAACATTAGGGGTTTTCATTTCTAATTAAATATCTAATTTTTTAGGATAATAATTAACATTACTAGATAACTTTCATGACATAACATAATTCATATAACTATGAAAAAACAGGGTACTTGAATATTTTAACAAACATGTTACCACTTCAGCTTCATCATTCTTTTTTTAATCCCATTGGACAAAAAAATGTTTAGCCCAACCATTTGGGGTCTTTAATAAAATTGATCCATTATTCATAGGATGTAAAAATCATAAAATCTTTTCATATATTTATGACACCATATGTCTAACTTAGGGTATTATATGTTATTATTTAAATAATCAATGATGGTTCACAAAGAGTTTGTAAATTTCTAAAATAGATACCCTGAGAATGTCAAATCAGGGGTGTAGAAAGGCCCATGTTCGTACACCAGTTAATGATTAAGTCAAGTAAACAATTCACCCTTTATAGAGTTAGTAACCATAGTCACAAATATGCCATATTCACATCCACATTTAGTATCCAAATAAGGATGTAATTTAATAGGAACCACTCACTCCATCGTTTACCAAAATTATAATATATTTTTATATAATTAGTCTTATGCTTATTGTTTTCACTAAATTAATCTCATCCTAGTGTCCAAAGGATAATTAAACCTTACTATGATACGAAATAT
Organism: Viscum album; assembly: GCA_963277665.1. Classification (NCBI taxonomy): domain Eukaryota; kingdom Viridiplantae; phylum Streptophyta; class Magnoliopsida; order Santalales; family Viscaceae; genus Viscum; species Viscum album. Next base: position 846,712,786 of record OY728150.1, on the reverse strand, counting down.
AATGACCCATAATCTTTATACATAGATATCACATATTAATTGATGAATTTTCATTACAGAAAAAAATGACACATAGAAAAATCATATAGGTCTTGAGCCTTTGGAAACATGGATATATAAATAAATAATTAATAAGTGAACTAAATAATCTCTCACAATGTTATTAAAAACTATAACCATTCATATACATATCATACTTAATTCCTTTATTCATAACCTAGTTATAGGAGATATTAGAAAGGGTGAGCTCAGATACATATTATGGGTAATAAAGAAGATATCAATGAAAAAATAAGTGTAACATGAGAATAAGGGTTTGAGAAAAAGAGAATAATATTTAAAAACCATAACATTCATAACTTGGATCATAAACATGATTAATTTCATATATATTTTAAATTAATTAGACATAATCACAATGTAATGAGTAAATAACACTGTAATAAGTCATAGATTCATGGAATATACATATGCATAGAAACTATTACATCAAGGCTACCTAAAAATATATTCAGAACATGTTAGTATTCGGATGACCAGCATTATACCTGATATGGGCTTAGGATAACCTTTGGTGTACCCTTTTTCAGCATAGGATAACCTCCCATGTGCCCTCTTTCAGGCATGGGGTAACCTCTCATGCACCCTCATTTGGGATTGGGATAACCTCCCGTGTACCATTTGATCTCATATAATATTAATATTTACTCAATTCATTTGAGGTATATATAATTTTAGGCCCACCTATCACATAATCATAATAAATTCATATGTGTTCTACAAGATCATAAATCATTCAACACATGTCTTAACCAATGAAAAAGTAATGGGTTTCATAAAAATTTCATCATCGTATAAAATCTGGAAAAAAACACATTTCATAAACATCTTGTCATAAAAATAATAAACCATCTATAGAAAGAATAATAATGTAATACTTAGATCATATCCATACAATATACTAATTATAATTAAGGTTTATAGTCATTGATGAATAAAAATACTTCTGAATTATCTATAAAACAATTTTTTTAAGAAAATATAGATTCTACTTTGAAAATGAATTATTTATGCTAAAAATTCCAAAATTAATTTTGAAATACCTTTCTTTTATAATAGCCTTAGAAAATTATAAATTATTTTTTAAATCATTGATCATTCATAATGGTAGAAAATTCCTTTCACGTCATTCTTGTTAAATCAATGAATCCTTTATCATTTTTCGTAAAAAGTGATAAGGTAACTTCATTGGTAAATGATAAGAATATTCCTTAAATTTATTTTCTGAAAAAAATGGTTAAAAATGAATTTAAATAATCATTGGATAATGGTAAAAAAATTAAATTATTTTAGAAAATATTGATATAGAAGAGAAATGTTTTTCGATTAACGAGATAAATAAATTTAGTTTTCTTTGGAAATATTCTATTGGAATATTGAGTAATTAAAGAGATGAAAATGGAAGTAAAAAAATTATTCTTAAGAAATAACCATAGGATAATACAATTACATAGTTTATTGAGTGATGGGTAATAATATTTCATTATCATAATCATAATCATACACAGTCTTGATAAATAAAATGACTGTATCATAGAGCCATTACCACATTGGTAACTTTTGAATCATAGTACCAATGATGGAAAGAAAGTGATATTGATATTTAAACTACCATAATTTTCATAAAAATAATTTTAAAATATATTCATCAGTCAAATATGCACTACATAAAAGGAACATGTGTTGAATATTGTATGTGTCTCATAAAAATAAAATTAAGATGCAAATTTCTTACCTCATGTATTGAATTCCTTCACACACAATTGAAACTAACATATAATAAATAGAGTGATATTAAAAATATATTATAGAATCATCATAATCTATATAATACAATATATGATATACTTATGATTTGTTAACCCATTTCTTAACATTTTTTTTATTAAAGTCACCATTTTGGGTGATATCTCCCTCATTTTTCAAGTAGGTTTTGGTTCGGTATTTTTTGGTAATTTTATTTTGAACATGGTTAAATCATGTCCAAAATATTAAAAATTAAAGAAATATAAAATATATTAATTATATAATTATTTATAGTAATCCATAAAAGATAGAGTTAGAAAATGAGAATCACATTTGATGGAGGTCGTATGCCATATGTACGCATGAATATAGTTACCAATTTCTCAAAAAATGGATTGAAATATATGTAAATAAGATATCAAATTTAAATTATCCATTTTATATAATATATATAATATATTTTAATTAAAAATATCTTCATTACCATATATTTTAGAATAGTATGAAAAACGAATCAAATTGCTTCGTGGAGGCGCTAGTCCACCCATGCGCAAGAGCGAAATTATCATTTTTCAATGGATTTGAAGTTAAGAAGGTGGATGTTATAATAAAATCAAATAATTATAATTATGTAATAAATATAATATATATACTTTTAATCCATCATTATATCCACCCATAAGTGGTGGTGATGGAAAATGAATTACTTTGATTCACGAGTCCGTAGTTCATCACACACACAATTGATGGTTTTGTTTCCCTATTTATTGAAGAGGATTTGGATATAGGATATGAAATTAATATAACAATATCTAATTATATTTGATACCATTATTTTATTACATTATCATAGTTCAATTATATTTTGAGGAGATATAATAATAAATAAAACAAAATCCTCAGTTAAGAATGGTACCTGTTCATCGGAAAACCTCCTTAGGTTTTCCCAGAAATCCTTATTAAATGGTTTTCATAATAAAAATAATTATTATAAAAACATGGGTATATATATAAGAATTATATTTTGGTAGATATTGGTTGAACTAAAAGGAATTTTATTTGTGAAGATGAGAGGAGAGGGGTGCCCTTTTATAAGTGAGCAAGAAGAGACCCTTGGAATTTTTGAAAAGAAATTGCTATAATCATGTTTTAAACATTAATAAGGATAAGAAATGTATAATTATATAAATTTATATGATTCAAGATCAAAATAAATCCATAAAATATAAATTGGAAAAGTTTTTAGGTCATTTTTACTCTTATCATTTTAGTTTATCCACCGAAAAACCTGTTTTAACATTTGATATTTAATTTTTACTATTTTTACTATTCATTATGAAAAAAATAAGTTGAAATTATTATATAAAATTAATTTTTCTGATTAAAAATATGGATTATACTTTTAAAAATTCAATTTATATATGTGGTAGAATTGGATTTAAAGTTAAACCCATCGATGTGACGAAAAAGTGGTTTTCCAAAAAAAAGTATTCATAAATATAAGAATTTTTAATATGAAAAATAAATGTTAAATTTATTCTAATTAACTAAATTGGATTAGTCCTAACATAATATAACTAAATTTAATTTTATACCAATTTAAAAAATTATATAAAATTTTAAATTATTTAAATGAAAAGGTAGGCTTCAATAAAAATCAATATTTTTGACTATTCATTAAGAAATTAAAATTTTCAAAAAATAATCCCAAAAATTCACCATACGATAATGATTAAATTTTGATTCTTTAAATGAAGTTAATTTTTTCAAAAAAATTATAATAGTGGAAAAAATTAATTTTTTTAAAAAAAATTAGTAAAAACATTTTGTTTAGAAAATAGTATTTTCAAGGTATATAAAGATGTTACTAAAAAATAGGTATTTTTTAAAAAATATTTTTTTGTTATATAAATCCATTATAAATTATTTAATAAATTTATTTATTTCTATTTATACTTCCATGTTTAATTATTAGGTCATAACTTCTATGTTTAAATAATAATATTAATAGTGTATTGAGGTTCATTGAAACTCAGTATTGTGTGTAATGCAAGCTATCAATGAAAAAAATATTTCCAAAAATGTTAGGATGTTTCAAAAATTCCGTGATTATTTATGAAAATAAATTCCTATTATAATATCAATAATAATAAATGTAATTAATTATAGTGCTCCCTTTTTCTTTGAAATCAATCTTACGATTTAGGGAAAAGACTCATATGATGTAGGTAAATGAAAATAATGAAGAATTAGAATGACTCTCATAGAGTATTAATTGAAACATAAAGAGTAATCAAATGACTCTTATGAATATTTTGAATGAATCTTATAAAGTATAAATTGACTCTAATATAAATCAAATGACCCCATGGAATTCAAATGACTCTTACAGAATATTCAAATAACTCCAATTTTATATAAATAACACCTATTATATAGTTATAACGTTGTTAATTATTCCCAATAGAGTTTAAATGACTCTTATTGAGTCTATAATGACTCATAAGAAGTTAATTTAATCCTCAAAATTTCAGAAATAGCATTTTTTGAGTATTAATTACTCTTATATAATTTGTGGGACTTAGGGAGATTTCATCTCAAAACTTCTCAACTTCAAAAAAAAATTCAAACACCACCAAACTTATTCAGAACACTTCCAATCACCTTAAAATACCCCATACCCAGGTAATATACATCGCCTAAAATGATAAACTTAACATCACATGATTTTGAATATTATTTATGTATTGAAAAAAAATCCAACACAAAAAACATTTCCTCTCCAAATATTCACCAAGGTCTCAACATCTATTAAAATATATCTTGGGATTAAAAATATATCGCTTTTTTAGAAACCATTAAACATAAATAACTATTAATAGCAATATGATTAATAATTAAGCATCATTCCAAAATTTTAGACCTACTTGAGGGAAATTGATATAGGAAATACGAAAATTGAATAATGGAAACATGATACCCATATAAATAATGGATCACATCCACTTATTTATATCTCTTGATACTCTTGCTTTCAATTGAAAAATAAACTACCACACGAGATTAATTGAGAATCAGTACTTTTCCATTTCTTCCACTTCTCAAAAATTTCATTGAATTTGAAAATAATAAGTTCTTGAATTTATGCTCCCAAAAACAATTAAAATAGTCCAAAAATAACAAAAAGTCACAAAAAAACATGCTAAATTTATATATTTATCCTCTTAATAACTCTCACTAAATTCATGATCTACCTAAATAAGATATATCACCCTCATTCAGTAAAAAAAATTCAATGGATTTTCTCTAAAATATTTTTCTCATAATTTTTAAATAAAATTTGTATATATATAAAGAAATAAACTCAAAGAGATTTCAAAAATATATTAGTTTTTAAATTTTCCCCATAAAAAAAAATAAAAATAAATATCCATATAGGGGTTCAATTCACCATAACTTATCCTAAATTGGAATGAGGTTGGACTACTATCATCGACCATAATATTTAAAATTCATTTTCTGGCAATGGTTCAGGGAAAAAATTAACTATTTACTCTTCATTTGGAATAAATTATAGCATAAATATATTTTTCAACAAAATATAATGGATGAAATGATATTTTATATCAATGTTACTTTATATTGAATGATGGACATGATTTCTTGAAAAATTTATTTCACTTTTATTATCACAACCTACAAGAAGTGGAAGATTCACTTCCACCTTATGATCTCACAATTTCGTCCTCATCCAAATAATTTAGGTTATATCATTATTATAATCAAAATATTTTACTTCATCAATGCTCAATGTTACAAAACATTTCTTCTTTTTGTGAAAACACACACACCATTCAATAAAGAATAAAATTCTACTAGACGTAGATATTCTATCATAAACATTTCAAGATATATATATATATATATATATCCATCTTTCCACTACTAGAATATTTTAGTATTTATTCAATTGTACCTTAACTTACCTAACAATTATCTTTCCAAAAGTAAAATGAGAATATTTTGGTTCACTTTGATACCCAAAAAATGTAACAAAAATTATGATATATGGACATGAAGATAACAAATAATGTAAACATTTTATAAGATTACTTAATTATTTTAGGTCAAATTATTTTCATTTATCATTATTTGATAATTTGTCTCCCATTTAAATAGGTACAAAAACTAATTCTGAGTCCCTTGTTTCACACTTCTTTAAATTTTTTTAGAATACTTCTTTAGATAAATAAATATGTGTTATTCCTTTTTAAAATTTTTTAAACCCAAAAAATATCTCATTTAACCAGGTATGAAAATTTGGAAGAACTCATTAATTTTCAAATAAAACACTACTAAATAAATTTATTCAGTCTGAATAAATATAAAATCTTTTATATAAATAAAAATTATAAGTGATACCTCCTTATCATAATTAGTTTTACGATTTCCATCTAGTCTTCCTTTATTAAAATTAAATTATTTTAAGAAAATATATAACTAATAATTCAATGATATTTCAGTTTGTTTTAACCTATATTTATATATATATATATATATCCTTATTTAACCTTTATAAATAGATTTCATTTTCACCAAGCAAGAGACCACTATGGTTATCAATACATATTTCCTCTTCTAATTCTCAATTAAGAAAAATAGACTAAAAATTTGTTTGGAAAATCTTATATTTCCTTTGTACTATAATATTAATAAATATTCTAATGGTTTATAGTCTAGAAACCGGTGTAAATGTTTTATGAAAATAAATTCCTTCTACCTTTAAGTACACTTGTTAAACAAGTCTTTACTTCTTTATTATAACTTCTCATCTTTTATTCATCTTATTTGAAAACACTAAATTTGTTCTAATAACATTGTTGTTTATAGTCTTGGGTAACAAATTTCAATTTTCATTGTTCCTAATGTGATATAATTATTTGTTCTTATAATCAACCCATTTTCTATGTTCCAATTCCTCATTCAAATCACTTTGTTCAACATGTGAAAATAGAGAATTATGTGTTATTCTCCACAATTTTATTCTAATATAATCCTATTGTACTTATTCTCCAATGATATTTTGCACCTAAACCTACTTTATCAATATTATATTTGATGATTGAGTTTTTTTTTCACCATTATAAATGACATAATCATCATCATCATTATGCACTTCTTGTAAACTAACATTATTTTAATAATTTCCACCTCTCTTAAAAAATATTCATCATCACTTCTAAAACATGATTCATGATTTGTGTTATCTTTCTTTGAATGCTCCAGCACATTCAAATTATCTACGTAAATTATTTTTCATTTTTCTTTATTGTAATTGTGGTCTCCTAATATAGTTATAGGATAACCCAATAAGTTCCCATATTTTCATTCTTTTCTCAAAATTTATAATTTTTTTACCTTTCAATTTTATTAGACACGAGATTTCAAACAGAATTAAAAATTTAAAACCAGGGTATTAATTATTAATGGGTTTGGAAGGAGTACAATAACAATTAACAAATCAAGTATAAGTTATTAAAACCCTTGAATAAGGATATACATGTTAGATAATATGAAACGGTGTAAAATAATGAAATAAAGAACATGGCGTAAATATGTGTAAATTACACCAAAGAAAACACCACATCATATTCATCTCCATATGAATTTGGTTATGATCATATAAGTGGAAAAAATCCACCTTTATGATGTATCCATGAGTTGATCTAAATCATCCAACGTTTGGATGTGATTCATCTTCTCTCTATGGTATATTAGTACTAAATATGAACAGAAGGAAGATAAAGAGAGCTACAGGTCATATTTTTTTTTTCAAGCATGAAACAATCACATACACTATAAACATCATCTGAAAATATAATTTATAAGCCTAAAAAATCCTCCTTGGGCTCTCTTATTTATTCAAGAATTAAATCTCTTGAATTAATATCATTCTTGAAATGAATGTATCGTATAAATTTTCTCCCAAATGTTTAATAAAATAAAATTATATAATAAATAAGAGTCACATGGATGATTAAAACAATCCAGAAAAATCATAGAAGTATAAATTATATTACCCTTTCTATTTGAAAATCATAATTTCCGTACAATCTATCAAATATATATATAAGTATTTTTCAAATATTTCTATCAAAATCCAACTTGCACGAAATCTTAATGGACTTTGTTCCATTTCCCCTATATTGTAGCATATATAATAGTTTGTGAAATATTGTCCAAAATTCATTTTTCACATATTTATAAACATTTATAGAAATCTATCCAAATATTTACATTATATAACATAATATGAAATACCTTATGAATATGCATCCAAAACAGTTTTGGATTAAAACTAATACAATTTTAGAGTAGCTCTCTACGTTAAAATATTATCACCATGTAGTCAACCACAACGTGTGACCCTATGAGACTTTATAGTGCTAACAAAACAATTTTGAATATATGGATCCAAATATGTTATGAAATAGTGTTCTCTAGTAAATCATCAATGCTACTCAATATATAAGAGGATCTAGTGTGATATCTACCAAACACATATATCTCCATACCTATGTCCATGAGTTTGAGTGATATGCAAATGTCTATTCTCACATTTTCATTTTTTTACAAGACGTGAAGTGGCTATGTGACATGGATAATTTCAATACCATATAGCCAAGTTAAATATTCTCAACTCTCAGAGTATAGACTAAACTTATCAATGAATATATAAAATTTCATTCATCCTCTTGGATAATCACATCCCATGTACCTTATCAAGATAGATATAAAGTTTCTAGGTAAGGCCTCACACTCTCATAGTTTATCTAAATTGAGGGCCCTAATGTCATCCTATTTATATTATAGGAAAAATACCATAAATTTTAAGCTTGAACTGATGACATGATAAATCAACATACCCAACCACCCATGTATTAGCTAAGTCAATATATAGATTCTTTCATGTACGGTGTCAAAGTATGAATGTTATCATGCTAGTTATCTCACCATCCTCATGTAGCAAGAACTAAAATATGATCTATACACCCCATGTATTCCAAATATATTTGTATGAAATTTCATGTGGTATAATTAGTGGGGCATCCAAATAATAGAAATAATCATATTCTTTATATTGTTTCTCATGAAAATATTTTGTATCTATATAAAATAATATTACTCACACTTACCTTACAATTTCATTATAAACTAAAATAATCAATGATGAACATTAGTTAAAGATAAAATGAAATTCACACTTTGAGAGGTCAATTATCATTACACTTCAGAAAATGTGTAGTTATATATACATTTATATAGCCAAGATGGAAGAATTTTGACATAGAAGCTGCCTTTATTATTATATATTTTAATATTCGTAAACTCTTTTAGAATTTTATAACAAACACATGTCGTGGTTGTTCATATTATAAATGATAAAATTTTAGATAAACCTTATATTTTCTACATTTTATGGGTTTTGTTAACACATTATATCATAATTAATCCATGTCACATCTCTTTTGGACCATCTAATAAAACCCACCCACTGAAATATATTTTGAGAAACATCTATTAAGAAAGCTAGTTTGAATAATGGTGAGACCTAGAAATCATGTTCATAAAAATTAAAATTATTGAAAATATAAATATTTCAAAACTTTACGACATCAAATTTTACAATGTCAACTTCTATTTTTTACTTATAAATCTTTATAATTTCATCATCATTATCCTTGGAACTCTATTACATCAATTTTTTTACTTGAAATAATGTAACTAATTATATTATTGTTTACTAAATCATCCTAACACTCATAGGAAATTAATTAAATTTGTATTTAAACAAATCTAGGTGTAATTATTTATTTTGTAACATGAAAAACATTCTCCCACTTTCCTTTAAGACATTATATTATATTTAGAATATCTTATTAAGACAAAAAACCCTTTTATGTTAAGAAATATAGTTTATTTACATTTAGTTGGAATATTTAACCAATAAAATATATCATATATTCTATTCTATGTATATAGAATATTTTTATTTTATAATAATAATTTTTTAAAATATACTATCAATGGGTAGAAGCAACACATTCCCACATATTTTAACAAATTTTTTGATAAATTGTTTTTTATTCTAGATAAAACTCTTTTATCTATATATTATTCTATAAACCTATTATTGAAATTTATGAATCATAAACCATGTGTATATAATTTATAATGTCATATTTGTTCATAAAAAATATTAATTTTAAAAAAACATCACTTATCCCATAAATTAAATGAGATGTAGATACACATATTTTACTTAAATTCATTTTATCATGAAAAAATCCTTTACATTAAAATCCTGGATTTAGTAACTATTTACTTCATCTCAGGGCTATATTCTATAAGCTCGATCAATTCTTCCTTTAGTTTTTTAACACTGATTTATATAGAACACTTTATAAAATATAAATTCGATATCACATAACTATCAAAATCAAATAATAAATTTCTATAACATCCATACCTGACATGGATATTTCATTGGGTTTCACAAACTTCTTAGGTATTTTGGATAACCCCGTCATATGGAATTATTATTCAACATTCATAAAAACTAGAGGTTTGAATGTACCTGATTGGATTCTTAAAAAAATATTGTCGAAATTTTAAAATAATATTTATTCTTCCTATTTGAAATTATACCCACATATAATATCAATACAGTATCAGAATCTTGAAATCTTGTACCCAGTTTATCAATTCTCATAATTTTGAGAATATTTGGTAAACATTACTTGAATTTAATCATATTTTCAAAAAATTTCCCTTAATAATAATATGATAAATTCCTTAACCAAAAAAATTAATGGTTCATAAAATTAAAACCTTAAATGAATCACTCCAAGTATCCATAAGCATCTATATTCACTTCTTGAACAATTTCGACACTTGATTACTAATGAAGGAACTATTTTAATATATATAATGTTTCGTAATATTTTTTTTAAATCACCAATTAGTCATAATAATTTTTCTTAAGTTACTAGTCCTAAGTGATACTAATATTAAGTTTCTCATTTTTAAAGATTAATTAAAAGTATTATCCTTTTAATGATGATGATTGTATTATCTATAATATAAAATTATATCATATAGGTTATAATGTATTATTAACCATTTAATAAGGGATTTTATTAAATGGGATCCTATTAAAATGATGAACCCCATTAAATGTCCATCATATCAATTAGTGGACCATGATCCATGATTCACTAATAATTGGGTTATTTTTTCATTCCAAAAAATTATTAGATATTTATGATGGGAATCATCCCAATTATATAATATTCGACCTTTAGATATTCTAATAGATAACTCCTTCTACAATACATCATATGGATAAAATCAAATTGATTCCTTTGGTAACATAATACTATTTTGGTATCCAGATAGTTTAAACAAAATAAAACTCCAAAACAACATAACTCTGGAAAATCTAGTGGCACCCAACTTCACCATGAACAACCTGGTTGGATGATCAAGGTCTTGAAATGTTCCTATTTTTAAGGAATTTAACACTTAAAAGTTAAAGGGGATATAATATCACCAAATTAGCTCATGTTTTTTCATTTTATGAATGAATTATTTTAGTATAAATTTTAGAATCCTATTCCCTCTAACTAATCAGTATGATCAAACCATATTGATTCCCAACTATTTACACAACCCACAAGTTTTTGTTACCTGCCAAAAAATAAAATTAATACCTATTCATACATATCTAGATGAATCATATGTATATGATACATGAAAAATTATTGTAAATTTATGCATTTATATGATATTGAAAATATACATGTGAGAATTATTCAAGTGATTGATTACCAAACCCATTCACCAGCCTAGACAAGGCACAATCCTCTAGGTAGGTAAGTAGTCTGACACCATGTCCCCCTACCTGAGGATACTTTTCTAAAGAAATAATCCAATTCATCACCACTAAAATACATAATATATACAAACTAAATTAAATAAATAAGTTCAATTTCATAACTTCAATTACAAACTGATGTCAATGTAGATGAAAAACTAATTTCATTTTCATTCCTAGCATGTAATGTAAGTCTCTAATTAGAAGTAATTAATAAATTAAACTAAAATGTACACCACTCATCATTTATAAAATTTATAACTATGAATAAAAATGGAATAAACATTTAAATAAATTAATACTTCAAATATTTTAATATGACATAAAAATTTATGAACAATCAAAAAATGAAACCAAAATATTAAAATTTAATAATTATGTCTCTAACATTATAGAAAAATTCCTAATTATGAATATAAATATTTTATATTCATTAAAATATGAACTCTTTCATGATTATAATTATATGTAATTTATATTTTAAATATATTATATTATATGAATTATAAAAAAAATTACAATTCAATTTCTATTATGAAAACATTTTACTTAATATTAGTATCATATTCTTAAACATTATTTAAACCTTGATCATATCAATTATCAAAACCATTTTCATGGGGATTAAATAATATCCAAATAAAGCCCCCTTTTATTTTTTAAAAATTCAAAATAAATATTTATGATAAAATATTAATTTAAATACAATAATTTTATTTTTTATTTTTTATTTCATAATTTATTACTCTTTATAAATTATCACTTATTATGTTTTTAAAAAACATTTATTTATTGATCATTAGTTATGCCATATAATTTGATAAAAGGTATCTTAAATATAAACATTCAATATTTGTGAATAAAGTGTTTCATAAACATTTAATTAATTAATTATAAAAAATTTAAAATTAATTAATTTATAAAAAATTTATAAATTAAAATATCCCAAAATACCTTTTATAATGATTTATAAACATTTTATAAACCATATTAATAATTTAAAATATTAAAGAACATTTTTAATTTTTTTTAAAATACTAATTAACCTCACGTAGAGTCCCTATTAAATATAAATGTAAGCTCTTTATACCCTTACATAGACAGTCTATGTAATGGTAAATGGGCTCGACACTTATGCAATGCATACTGTATAAAGTTACTGAGCTCTTACCCTTATGTGATCCCGAAATGTAAAGTTAAAAATATTGATTATCCACTTCACATATGTTTAACTAGGTAAATAACTTTACTTAATCCCCCACTTATAGGTTACATATTGGATAACTTTACATAGATACATTTCTCATAAGGGTAAGTAATTGATTAAATACACGTAACCCTTTTAAAACTAAAAGTACATTTATGAAACAACATTCACACAAAGCTTACCCTTATGTGAGTTAGAGGATTACTCTTATGTGGAACACTCAATGTATGGGTACGTTCATATGAAATATATGAAAAAAATATGTGAAAGGTTAATCCATACTAAACCATATATGAACCCCTCCACATAACGGTAAGTCATGTGTTACCTTTACATGATCACTAATGTATTATTATCAACCTGGTTATCCTTAAAAAATTAATTTTCATCAGGGTAATGAATCAGTTACCTTTAAGAAACCCATATATGAAATGGTAACACCTCAATTACCTTTTCATGTCCCTGATATGTAATGGTAAATAATTTTGGTAACATAATTTGTAGAATATGAAAACATATCTTTGTTTTTTGGTTTTGTTATCAATTTCCATGCATGATTTTATAAACCATAAGTATTGTTCCATATAATACTAATAAAGGGAAATAGAATATATATTACTCAATGAATACATCCAACAGGACATCCAAATGTTTCTATCAATGGAATCTATTTACCATACCCTTTGGGAATTCAACTCTTTATATCACAATGGAGATCCTTGGTGAAGAGATTCACTTCATAATTGTTGATGTGTGAGTGTTCCCTAGAGTTGGAAAACTCATTATAAATTCCATTGAAAGAACTAAAGAGTTTTTAATGAGTCTACTAAAAATTACCAAATTAATAAGAAGTGATTAAAACAATTTCTTGAGGATCTTCATAGAGGATAAAATGAAATTGAGTAAAATAATGAAATGATTACCATGTTGTAAATAATTTTATTAGGGATGAAATAAATTAATCATATTAAATTACTCCAAATTTATTCACCGAATGAAATTATACAATAATTTGTAGTCATGTGGATGATCGAACTATCCAAATGATAACTGTTGTCATAGGTAGTATAAACAATATTCCCATTTCATCATGAAAATCACAATTTCCATATAGGCCATAAAATATATATATATATTATAATGATTTAGGTAATATATATAAATATATAAGTAAATTACGAAATATCCCACAAGGTTACATATCTAAATTTATTTATATATAAATTGGTTTTGAATGTGAACCATTGCACCAATAGATTGGATCGAAAAATATTGAGAAGTATCATGCTCTATCAATATAGTCCAAGCTATAACCAATACAAATTTATTTTTATATTCAAATATACCAAATTTTTGTTGAGTATATAGTGATATTAGAACCTATTAAATTAAAAAATGAAAAAAATGTCAGAGTAATTAAATATACTTGAAAAGACAAGCATGTTCTTTTTTAGGACAACCTTTTCCCTACATTGTAGTTTGAATACCACCCTGATATGCAAAAACTATCTGTACTTTCCCCATTAGGTGAGGGGTAGAGAATGTGTAAAATATTCTAGAAATATTTGGAGACTAAAGAATAACCACAGTAAATCATGTATTGTTTTTTAGATTTTGGAATTATGTAGTTAGTTATATGGGAAAAGGAAACTTGAATACCAAAAAGTCCCATAAAACCCTACCACATGACTACTATTGTAACACCCAATGATTTTAAAAGAAGAAAATTATGTTTGACAGCATAAAACACAAAAAAACTAAGATTAGAAGAGAAAGTAAAACCCCAATATTTTATTATATATATATTTTTAAAAAAATTTAATCACTACGATTACATGCAGAACACGCAACCCTGCTATTTTTATATTCTGCTGCGTATTGAACATGCCACACCGATCTTAAATGACCGAAGATATATATAAATATTTCAACCTGGACATTAAATTTATAGGTATTAATAGTAATAAATACATTATGATATATATATATATATATATTTATTACTAAATATAAACTATTTATAAATGGTTAGTAAATAATCAGTCATTTTTTTGTAAAGTAGTTGTATTCTTCAGAAGTTTATATTCTTAAAAATTAATTTTTATTAATTTATATTTAAAAAATATTAATATAATAATTTGGAAATTTCATAAAATTTATTTGATAAAATTAACTTCTTTTTTGTAATCGGAACACCAATATTTATTTTATGTGAAATTTTGAAATTTTTCTAAAAAAATTGATTTTTCACTGAATATTGAAAACACCTATTTTTGGAAAACTATTATTTATTATCAATAAAATATGTAATTTAAATGTATCATTACGTTTAAATTAAAATAAATATTATTTTATTATATTTTACCCACTTAATTTCTTTTGAATCACTATTATATTGGATTTTTGTATAATTTTTTTTGGTGTTAAAAAATCATTTTATTCAAAAAAATATTTTAAAGAGCATAATTTTTCTCCATTTTAATTGATTTAAAAAATTACTAATGAGGAATATTTTAAATATATTTTATAAACTATATATAAATTAATTTTAATTTATACATAGAATTATTATAATATTAACTTATGCATAAAAAAATAAAGTTTTCAAAACCCATCTTTTTCATTGAGTCTATGGATTATGCTTAATTATATTTTCCAATTTAAGAAAATTTATTTGAAAAAATATAGTTAAATTTTTATTTAATATATTTTAAATAAAATTGGGATAATGTTTATATAATTTTAGGAAAAGTTTATTTTTTTAATGAATAGTGAAAATAATGATTTTTAAATCAAAAATGCCTTTTTGTTTAAATTCCCTATTAAGTGAAATTAAATTTTCAATTGGTTTGAAGTAAAATTAGTTAAATTATATAACTTTTAATCCATTTTTTGTCATTTTAATCACTTTCATATTGAAATTGGATTTGAAACTTTTATAAACTTTTAAATTATTTCTCTTTGAAAACCCGCTTTCTCTTCAGGCCTGCGAGATTGATTTAAAATTAAAATATTCCACTTCTATGTAGAGAATATTAAAAAATGGATTAAATATAAAGAATTTATATAAATTTTATTATATAATATGTTAAAATTATTTTTTTACCAAAATGAATAATTAAAATAATAAAAATTAATTTTCAAGTTTGTGATAAAAATAGGTCTACTGGGGTGTTAAATTAAATGATATGGTTTAAAATGACCAATTTTTTTTATAAAATATATATTATGGATATATTTAGACCTTAAAATTTATATTATTTAGAGTGGTCTACTATTGGATCCTTGTGATATGAAAAAATCAATGGTGTAATTCATTCTTTACAAAAATTAAAAGTGTGCCACTTACCTCACTTATAAAGGCTACCCCTCTCCTCTTATATTCACAACCTCAAAAACCATTGGATAAAAAAATACCTGATGAAATAAATTCTATAATTACATCATATCACACCGAAATCCTTATTTTGTGTAGAAATCCACCCTAGGAAGGATTTTGGAGAAAACCTAAGGAGGTAATAAAAGAAGAGGTAATGTTCTTCCATGAGGATTTTTATTTTATTTTTTCATCCACATCCATCAATTATTATTAGAAAATTATGACATAATAAAACTAATATAATAAATATTCTAATATGTATTTATATTAATGTAATTACCTAAAACCATCACCACTTCCATCCAATGGGTTATGAAATCATCATTCTTATGTACCACCTCATGAACTGATGTTAATCAATTTTTCATTACCACGAATTACTATTGGACATGATGATTGATAAAATGTATATATATTATATTTTTAACATAATTATAACTTTTTATTCATTATAAAATATATGCCTTACTACTTTATACTCTGTAAGGGATACGAAAATGTTTCTTATCTATACAGTAGACTACCACCTCATGAAGCGACACAATTCATTTTTTTACTAAAACTTTACAAGGATGTTAATATGTATATATTTATGGATTATATATGATATAAATAAAATAATTATTATATTAATGACATATTTATCATTCTAGAATGATAATATTTCATTAAATTCTTTTTCACTAAAGAGATTAAAACGTCGTTTGTGTATGTGTGGACTGTCGTCTCTAAGAAGTGATGTGACTCTCTTTTCACAACCATAATTCATGGATGAAATATTTAAGAATATTTAATAAAATAATATGTAATTTATGAAATAATTATCATTATGGAATGATATAATATTACTTACCATCTTTCTATAATGATCATTAATGGCTTTCAATTATTAATGCTCATGTTTAAGCTTATCAAGCATTTCAGCTCTCCCTTTGTATATTTTATCTTCCTTTATTTATAAAGGAAGAGGTTGATATAATTATGTATAGGAGGTATTTTATATGGTTTATTATTATTACTTATTATTAAATAATTTAATATGGGTTAATATTTAAAAATTATCACTTAACGTCATGGGTAATGATTATATAGAAGTTTGTCCTCATTCTCTAAATCTCTAATCCTAAAAGGTCCATGAGAATGTAAGTTATCCATTTTTTCTTTTTATGTTTTATGGTTTGTATAGGAAAAATTGTCTCAAAATAATATGTATCAAATCCTTAAATGTATTTTTTATTATTTCAGAACCAGATATGGGACTGCGAGTTCTGGGATTCTATAGACATTATCAGAGGAAAGGATTAGATAATTTTGGAGATTAAAATTTCATAATGTAAAGTTATTTTAAGAGTTATGGATACCATAATAGGCCATTAAGATTAAATAGGATCATATGTTCATTGTTTTAGTCACTCCTTTTAGGTTTTAAGAGATGAGATATTAATGTGATTAATAACATTTTAGGAGACATTTTATTAGGCATAATTACCTGTAAATTTTTGTGTTAATGAGAATTATGAATTTAAATTTAATAGAAATAATATTTAAGGTTTTTATAATCTTCAGTGTTTGTATTATCTTTGATATTATCGTAATTATGTTAACAAAAGTTGTATCATAAAGACAACCACAATATTAAAAAGTGATTTGGTGACCAAGTGATTTGAGTAATTTAAAAAAGAAATATTGCAATATTTTTGGTATTTTAAGATAAAATAAGTGAGATAAAATTTTAGGTTAAAAAAATTTTATTTTGAGGATATTTAAGAATTATTTAGTTTGAAATTTGGGAATTACTATTTAATTTTGATGATTAATGTATCATTTGAAGGATTACACATTTTGGGAATTATATTACCACGTTCTATTCAGTTTTGGTTAATGTAAAAATATTGGTGGAATATATTGTTATCACTTTTATGGTTATATGACTCTTTAAAATTTTTTTTTAGTGCTCCATGAATGAAAAATTTATCTTGATTACTCATAGTTTATAGATAAAGATGATATTTTATTAGAAATTGGCTAATGTATGAAATACTACTTCTCAAGTGAGTATATTATACTATGTATTCAGTCTAAAAGGTGAAATAATTTATCAAGTATAGGAAAATTATCTCGAATCAAAAATTGTATCCCATTGTATTCATAACCGATAAATTAGATAGTCTTTTTGATCATCATAACTTTACAATTTTGTGCGGATTACCTTTCCATTCTTCATAAACTTTATTGTGATCAATGACCTCAATCACTCTATATAATTAATTAATCATTTCTTGTATGTCCAAATATTTGCCTCCCACCCATGTTATCATATTCGTTAACTTAGTTAGGTGTTACTACATATGCCCTCTATACATCCCAATCAATCGTATAAAGAAGACGGTTTGTTAACCATTTTTACTATGTGGTTTTACAATAAAATTATTTTTAAATGCATATGCTTGGATTACTGATATAAAGATCATATTTTTGGGATGAAATTTGTTAAAGGGGGAGGGAGTATGTAGCAACAACCCAAGATTTTAAAAGAAGAATATTATGTTTGATATCGTAAATAACACAAAAAAACTGATCTTAGATGTGAATGATACACCCTGAGACATTATAGTATATTTGTTTTTAAATAAATTTAATCTCTTTAATATCTAATAGTACATGCAATCCAGTGATTTTTATGTTCAATAGAGTATTCAACATGCAACACCGAGCTCAAACAACTCACAATATATATATAACCATTATAACTAAGCATGCAAATTAGCTAGTATGAATTTCATTAACTAATTTTAGAGATATATATATTTCGTGGGAAATATAAATTAAATATAAATATTTAATTAATAATCATTCAATTTTTAGTAAAGAAATTTTACTATTCAAAAATATGTTTTCTTCAAAAACAAATTTTATAGATTTTCATTAAAAAAATATTATAATCAAATTTTAAAACATTTAAAAAATTTATTTGATAATAATAAAATTCATTTTGTGAATCATAATATCAAAAATTACTTTGGGTGAAATTTTTGTACGAGTCTAAAAATATTAATTTTTCATTGAATTCTGAAAAATACAGATTTTTATAAAACTATCATTTATTTTCATTAAATTAATTTATTTAAATTCCCCATTATGTTTTAAAGTAATATTATTTTTTAGTTATATTTAATCCACTTAATTTTATTGAATCAACTTTATAATGGATTTTAGTATAAATTTATTTTTAGGTTTAAGAAAGGGTATTTCTAAATGGTGTTTGAAACAACATAATGTTTCTCTATTTTAATTAATTAAAATAATTCATAATTATTATTGTTTTAAATTAAATTTATAGATTAAATTTGAATAATTTTTAACTAAGAAAAATAGGTAATAAAGAATCATCTTGTTGCTGATAAATACACTTCTCGAAAAACAATTTTTTGTCGCATCTGTAGGGTTTTTTAACTATAATTATTACAACTTTTTGAAAATTTATTTGAAAAATTAGAATATTTTTTAAATCATAATTTTATAATTTTATTAAGATGAATCTTGGATAATTTTTTGAAACATTTTTTGATGAATAGTGAAAATACCAAATTTTAATTGAAAAATGGATTTTTTAATTATTTATAAAGTTAAATTATATTTTAAAATTAGGAAAGAATTACTAGTTAAATTATATATCTATTAATTTAATTTATTTCATTTGAATCAATTTTATATTGAAATTTTACATAAAAAATTTGTATATTTTGACATTTTTTCTATTTGAAAACCAGATTTCTCATCACGTCTGTAGGATTAATTTTAAATTACAATTTTCCACTTCAGTAAATTGAATTTTTCAAAAAAACATTAATGTTTGGTATAATAATAATTTTATTATACAACACACATAAATCAGTTTTTTACCAAAATTAATAGTGAAAATGGTAAAAATTAATTACTGTGTTTAAAGTAATGATGAGTTTATCTGTGGTTAAACTAAAATTATAATATTTAAAATGACATAAAAACTATTATATAATCTATTATATGAATATATTTATACTTTATACCTAGTATTATCTATAATTTACTATTATTTTATCCATTTTATATGACAAAAACATGGGTGAAATTCAACTCTTTCAAAAATTACAAATGTGTCACTCACCCCACTAAAAAATGGATACCCCTATCATCCTCTCTTTAGACAATAAAAACCCATTAGTTAAGCCAATATCTACCCAAAAAACTTATATAATCCCATCCTACCATATTATAATTTTTATTTTGGACATACATATTACCTAGGAAGGCTACTGGTGCAAACCTAAGGAGGTTACCCAAATAAGAGGTAACGACATTCAACAAGTATTTTTATTTTATTTCTTACTCTACCTTCTACATTCATATTAAACCATGATGATATAATACGATCCATATATTACATATAAATATATTTTTATGTAATTTTAATTACCTACAAAAATTTCCACTTACATCAAATGGGTCATAAAATCATTATTCGTGTGTACGGGGGACATCCGCCTCACGAGCTGATGTCATTAGTTTTTTCATTAAAACCTATCAAAATTGGGTATTATGATGAATATAATATATATATATATAGGATATTTATAACATAATTATATCTCTGGAGTCATTATATAATATATATATATATATATACCTTATTAATTCTCAATCTGTATGGGGTAAGATGATGTGGTTTGTGTGTACAACGCATTACCGCCTCATGAAGCATTGTGATTCCGTTTTTGCAGTAAAGAATTACATGGAAGGTATTAAGGGTAATTTTAATTATTAAATGTGATATAAATTAAATATTTATGATATTTATTACATATTTATAATTCTAAAAACATAATATATAATTTTATTTTTACACAAAAATGATGATTGCATTGTTTGTGTATGTCTAGATTGAAGCCTTCACAAAGCGACACGACTCACTTTTCATCACCACACCACATGGATGATGTATATAAGTATATTTAAATAAATAATATGGTATATATAATTTTATTATCAGTAAATAAATGAAATATATTTCTCACAACCTTTCTATAATGATGATTTAAAAATGGAATCGTTACCCATGCGAACATACAACCTACCATCTCCATGATTGTAACATACTTAATTTTAACAAAATATATTTTATTATTGGTATCATAAGTATAATTTATATATAAATATGATAATTGTTTGTAGATTATCATTATTTATAGTAATAATTTTTATAATATTTACAAGAACTATAACTTTCATGATAATGAATGAATGATAAAATAAGGAAATTGACACATGAAACAATAAAAACAATTAATGATTATCAAGGAACAAGTGATAAGATAATATATGATATTATAAATATTAATATGATTCTTGAATAAGTTAATAACATGTTTAAATCCACTATATATGAGTTTTAATCACATTCAATTAAAAGGAAGAGTAAGGTAAATTATTTATAGTCTCTCTTTTATTATTAGGAGACATATGAAGATTCACTAGTCAAGTATTTTGTGAGGTGTATATGCTTTCCATTTTAAAGTTTATATCATGAATCCCATTATTTTTATTATATTGAATTTTTAATTTGATGTTATTTTTATTTGGTATTATTATATAAAATAATACAAAATCAGTAAGGAATTTTTTTCTCAATTTGCATTCTTTGATATTTATGTCATGTTATATACCTATATTATTTTATGAGGTGTATATAATTACCATTTTACATGTAATATGATAAATATATTTATTCTGCTGATATTTTACGTTTCATATAATTATATCTTTTTATGGGACTAATGATTGAGAGTTACTAAAGTGGTATGAGTTTTTTGTTACAAACTCATCATTTATAGGGATTGATTATGATTAAGTATCAAATGATGAAAAATTATTATCTACCTCTCAAGAATTATAAATAATTTTTTCCTATGGTTATTCATGATATTTTTATGTAATAGTACCATTTTAACACTCTTTGTTACTTATAATAATTAAGTAAATGTTTTTAGGAAAAACCATATTAAATTCACTTTTCGGTTGAAAGTTGTTTTCTTCCAAAACCATGTTTTAAAAAAATGTTTTAAAAAATGTGTTTAACCATTTAAAAATGATTTATTAAATATATTTTTACTAAATGTTGCCTTTTTATAATTTTTTCAACGTAATCTTTATTTCAATTTTAAAATATTTTGTATTTCTATTTTTCCAAATAATTTAATGGAAACTTTTTTTAATGTGTATGAAATGAACGAAATTTCAAGCCATCATAACCATTAAATTTTTTAAAAAATTATTTATATGTTTAAAAAATTAATAATTTCAAAATATTTTTTGAACTTTTAGTTTTAAAAAGTGATTTCTAAAATGAAAATGATATTTTCCACAAGTTGTTTTTTAAAGTATTTTTATGGTATTTTTACTCATCACTGAAAGAAACCATTTATTATTAATCAAATGGGTATATGTTTTATTGATACTATCATTATTCCTTATTTAGATGGATTAATATTTTTTTCAAATATATTGTTATAAAACCTATTTCTTTTCTATGTGTTAACCATGTTTCAAGATATTGTTATGTATGTCATTTATTTTCCACATGTTAACCATGTTTTAAAGAGATTGTTATGGATCCATCTATTTTCCACATGTTAAACATGTTTTAAAGTGTTATTTCTGGAACACTATTCTTTTCCCCAAGCTAACCATGTTTCAAATATATTTTTATGGAACCTTTTATTTTATTTGTGTTAATCATGTTTAAAAGAGATTGACATGAAGTAAATTTTGTTTTACATGGGTTAATAAAGTTATAAAAGAAATAATAATTGTTTTTAATAGTATTATAATGAAATAAATATGTACTTTACTCATCTTGTGGTTATTAGACATTATATAAGATGGGTAAACTCAGACAGTGATGTGTGATCCCATTATATATTATTTGATGGGTGCACCCAGATAGTGTTGGGGGATCCTGTTATAACCTATATTATGGGTGAACCCAGATAGTACTAGGTGATCCCATTATAGCTTATATAATGGGTACACCTAGATAGTGATAAAATGAATTGGGCAATGCTTATTTTATTCAGATAATTATATTATAAGTCCACCGAATGGTGATTCTATTTGTAAATGATCTATTAGAGTTATGTAGGTGTTCTATAATGATTATTTTCAACAATAAAAAAACATTTTATCTTTGACATCCATGGGTTTATAGTGTTTCCTTTGATCAATACTAATGTAAATTTGCTCAAGATTATTTATTTTTATGAATATTTCTATTTTTAAACCCTCATTCCATGTTCCTTGACTGATCATTTAGGTATTTGTGGGTATGATTTATTATAAGATTCACCCATACACTCTAATTATATCATCATAAACTTATATAATTATTATGATAATTGATGAATTTCCATTTTTAATGATAATGTTTACCCTTTTTGAGAATTTTATATCAACCTTCTTATATTTTTTATTCCTTAGGTTATAAATTAAAAAGATGAATAAATTATTTGTAGAAATATTTCATATTTTCTATGATTACAAGTGAATGTGAAATTAGAAAATTTGGGTTAAGTGGCATAAATACACATTTAACATCATGGGTAATGTTTATATAGGAGTTTTTTTTCTAATTCTATAAAGATAAAATCTAAAAAGGTCCTTAAGAATATATTGGGTCCATTTTTTCCATTTGTTGTTGTAAGTTTTGGGTGGAAAAAAATTAGGTCAAAATTTTCTATATCAAAGATAGAAATGTAATGTTTAGGATTTCACCACTAGATATTGGAGTGATGGTTTTTGGGTGTTATAACTGTCATCTAAAATCAATGTGTATTTATTTCTATATAATCATCACATAAATCATCCACCATGTGTCTCTTTTATGTGACATAATGATGTATGTGTTCCATGTTCACTCCAGGTTATGTGGTAACAACTTTCTTTGAACCCATGATTTTGATTAATTTATATAATATAATTACATATAGAATCCATGACATGACATATTCACATGGATCATATTTAATGTGGTATATTTCAATAGAGCAGCTTCATGTATCTTACTCATATGATCTTTATATATAGTCCAGCCATGTAAATCTCCCACTTTCTCTAACATATCCTCCTATGGTGAAATCATTTGATGTATCCCCTAATAGTTATATCATGTGAAGAATCCCTACCATTTTGAACTCAAGATGAATGGCCTTATATGGAACAGATTAATGTAGACTAAGCCACAAAACACACTCATGTATACATCATTTTGTAGAGAATTTTTATACAACGTATTCACATGACACATTTAAGTGGGAAAATATTCATAAATATAATACTCATGCGGTGGATTCATTTAGACAAAGGTACAAAACATATTTATGTATAATAGGTTACATGATATCCTCTAATGGATAACCCAACTCATGTAGACAAACCCTAAGTCGCATGATCCTCTAGTGGAAGGATCACATGGTTGAAGACCATTATGTGTTCTATAGGTGGAAGAGTCACATAGTTTCTCTTAATCATATAACCAGATCAAACTCATGTGAGCTAATACTGATACAAGGTCTTATAATAGATGAATCACATAGTCATATCAACTCTTGTGAACACCTTTTATATATAGTTCAATGATGGGATCATCTTCAAATGCTAATAATCACATAAGAGACTATCACCGACTCTAGTGGGTCAATTCCACATGAAAACTATATTATCATAAAAAATATACCTATAAAAATGTAGGTTTTATTCATCAGTACAGTGTAGTTGTAACACCCCGACCCCAGTTACCCAGAGTCGGTGCATTATTTCGTAACATTGGTATGATCACAAAAGATCATGTCTCGAAAGACCGATTAGTTTAGTAGCCTTTTAAACACTAGATACATTCATAAATGTAACATTACATCATAAAGTCAAAAACTGTAATAACATAGTCTCCATGGTCCACACTTTCATCCCCTTTAGACTATCCCTGTAGGTCAATCATAAAATATTGTTTTCACATCCTGGGAAAAATAAAACATTGAAAGGGGTGAGCTCAAATGCTCAGTAAGGATCACAATATAGCGGAATATTTTATAAATAAACATAAACAGTTAATGCAATGTATAACTAAAACAAGAGCATTTTAAACATAAACTTCAACATAATATGGAAAAAGTAAAATGAGATAATTCCATTTACTTATTCACATAGATATTCTACTGGTCGAATAATTACATGCAATATTAATAACCACTTTCACAATGATGGAATGCATAATGCCAGACTATCATAACCACGTATCCAAGGCCTCATGGTAAGACTACAAATATGATTTTGTAAAGGCCTCATGCCAAGACACTAGTTTGTCTCCTGAGACCTGCCGATGCATCGAAGAGATATAGTGGGCTCCACCCGTCCCTTATTAAGTCCAATGCATTCATCATATGAACAGTTTTAAACATATCATAATCAATTACATAATCGTATCACATAAAATATTCATAAAGGAAATATAAAATTTACACATTTCAATCACAAGATATCAATACAACACATTGATATTAAAAAACACTTTCAAAAACATTTTCAATACCAAAATAAAATAAAATTAAAACTTTGTAATTATTTTTCATTTAAAAAATTTTATGGCTTGTAATGGAAGCTGAAACTAAAATAATGTCCACGGTGGAAAAGAAGTCATTATCGCTACATACATACGACAAAAAAACATTCACTTTTGTCGTTTAGTAAAATGCTGTGTAAAAAAAAGATTCCTTTTGAATAAATGTAAAAGTCAAAGGGGTTTATATACCGTATAAAAGAAAGTTGTGTATAAAACAAAATATGCTTCAA
Source organism: Viscum album (assembly GCA_963277665.1). Lineage (NCBI taxonomy): Eukaryota > Viridiplantae > Streptophyta > Magnoliopsida > Santalales > Viscaceae > Viscum > Viscum album. Next base: position 846,686,578 of record OY728150.1, on the reverse strand, counting down.
TGAAAGGAGATCAAGATGAAGTCCTTTACAAAGATCATTTTTTTAAATAAAATAAATCTATTATATGTATTCCCTATAATTACACATAAAGAAAGTACAAATAAAAGATAGGACATAATAATATCATGACATAATTTGAAAGTAGGAGATTAACCCAAAGAATGGAAATTGGGTTAAGAAGTTCCCTTACCTCGTGTCCGACTTCACTCGACCATTCATTAATCTCCTGAATAATAAACTAGAGTTAATTTATATATGATTAAGAACCTTTTTCATGTTAATTATTCCTTTTATATCACTTATTACCATTTTATGAACATTATGTAATTATTTAAGTTAATAACGATCATTTTGTCGATCTTTGGTACTTGAGTCAAAAATAAACTTCTTATAATTACAAGTTGTTCATGTGGTGAAATATCAATTATATAAAGAAATATATTCATGATTTAGATATCATATATATCGTATATATCTAGTATATACATTCATTCATAATGTTACGTAACATTTAGAGGTAAGAAATGAAATGCACCATTCATTGAGACGGTAAGCCGTACATACGCATGAAACCTACTTTCATTCCTATTTCATATTTAATGGAATTAAATCATAATGATATAAAGGTATATTATAATTCCAATATAATATCATATATAATATCATTTACTCCGTCCTTTATACATCACACATATGGCATTATCGATTCAAATCACTTTGAGGGGGCGGTAGTCTACACTTCCTAAAATGAAATTATCATGTTTACCCATAATGGAAATCATAATGGTATTTCATAAATGAGAAATACAGAAGCATAAGGAAAACATAAAAATAATATATATCACATATAAATATAGTGACATCTTAATGGCCACCATGAGAGGTGTTAAAAGAATATTGAACAATCATTGTTTCATGAGGCAGAAATTCGCCAAACATAGAAACAGCATGTTCTTTAACCATTAGACAAAGGTGTGTGTAAGTGTAAATAAAATAATTCTCATAAATAAATCATAGTATATTGAATATACTGTTATTATAACAAAAAAAGGAATAAAAATAGTTTAAGGGGTTGGATAAAAAAATAAAACAAAATAACATAAGGGAAGACATTACCTTAAAACGGGTAACTCTTTTTGGTTTGAGCTCAAAGGCATCCTTGGGAAAACTTATGACAAAAGTGAGGCTTCTAGGAGTAATAGTGGGATGTGGAGAGACAAAATGGGAATGGGTTGGCTGAGACAAAGGCTTGAGAGGTTTGGGTAATGTGGTAGAGGTGGGGGCCATTTATAAGAGGAGAGGAGGGGCTCTCTTGGAAAGTTATAAAAGGTTACTTTATTATAGAATTTTTTTCGGATTTAAAAGGTCCCAAAATTATATATTTCTAGGATAAGGTGATAATATTTCTAAATCCACTCATCTAATAGGTTTTTGACATTTTTAGGTCTTAGATATTGCATTATCTTTTCATTTTATTTAAATCGTTAAATAATGAGGTAATCGCTGCATCATCATGGTGTCAAAATAAACTAATTTATTTAATGTCTAAAAATTATAAAAAAAATATAATGATGTAGGAACATTTTTCAGATTTCTAATTAATATTTATAGTGAAAAATATTACTTGTATAACCCCATTTGAAAATTGTTTTTGTAAAACAACTCATGTTTGTGACATTTTTATTTTAACATTAAATAAAAAGTTTTTAATGTCATTTTCTTACCAAAGTGGATCCATGGGGTCCCCAAGTTGACCTATGGATTTTCTTGGTCTTCCATGACTCATAAATTGGGGTATGACATGTTTCATGGGCATTACATATTATTATAACATCATCTTTACCTTAAATTACACTAATTACCTCTAATTGTGATTAATAAAACTTAAAAGTTACTGTTCACCAAATATTATTTTAATCCCATTGAACCACATTTTAATTTTTAATTACAATGATTTTTGTCGTATTTTTGAGATTCATTACACAGAAGTGGTAATGTTTCATTTAAACAAAAAATAGTTTTTAAACTACCACTTAGTGATTTCACTATTCATCAAAAATTGATGGTTTTCAGAAAAATACCAAGACATTCACTCTAAGCTATATTTGATATTCCAAATTCAAAAATGATGTCCATTTTAAAAAATTTAAAACATATAAGTTGAATTAATTAATTTAATAATTAATTCCCGCTGTCACAACAAATAGCGTGTTTTTAAGAAAGAATATCAATCAAAAGATTTACAATTGTTTATGTCCAATTTCAAAGTGAAATTAATTCTAATGACCACCATTGGATAAAATGGTACAAATATATTCTAATTAAACTTTAAAAACACTGAATTGTATAATTAATCACTATAATTTATTTTTATTAAAAAAGCTTTTTTTAGTATTTTTTTCTATTCATAGAAAATTGGAAGTTCTTAGAAAATTACAAAAAATTCAACTTAGGATAATTTCGATATTAAAAATACAAAAATGAAGTCCATTATGAAATATAAAATTTATATAATTTCAAAAAGTGGGTATTACTATTCATAACAGCTACTTTGAATGGTTTTGGTGTGTGTTAGAACTCGATGTTGCGTACAACACACACTACTTTATTATTCAAAGAGAAGCGTACCGTGGAAGATTGGGGTGTTACATTCTCCCATCCTTCAATAAATTGTGTCCTCTCAATTTAGAATTTTTCTTTGAAAATAAAATGTTGAGAATAGAAAATAACTTTGTGGAACACCCACAACGGAAATAAGGTTAATAAAATTTAGCCTTAATGAGAGGGAAATGGAAATGAGAAAGTCAACACCAAATTAGGGTTTCGAGTAGGAGAAAATTGGTGGCAATTATAGACACATAATTATAGGAAAAAAGTAAATATTTGTAGGGATTGATTGAGGTCATCAATCACAAAAAAGTGTAAAATTGAGGGCCTCAAATCCTTCAATCTATGGTGATTTAAAATATCATCACTTTAATAAAACATAATTTATTAGGATAACACATTTTTTTAATATCCCTTTCCAAAAGATTAAGAATTAATTTATTTATAGAATAAGTGATAGGTATACATATATATATGCTTGACAAGTAGAGTTTCAACCTTCAACTAATTTCTACCACAAACACATCCTTTAATCAAAAAGATAATAGAACTCAATAATATTCTATTTATTGTAATTGTATAAGGTTCCAAATATAAACACATACCATTTAGATTAGGAAAACATTTTTGAAATAACCAGGGACTTCATGTAGGCTAGTGGTAGGTAATAAAGGCTTGTCGCACTATGGTTGTGGGTTCGATTCCACCAGCTTTGTCTGACGTGATGGGTTATCCCCCAACCTGTAGGTTTTCCTTTTCCTAAAACTATAGTATTATAATATTCCAAAAATAATCTTCATAAATGTTTTAACCTTAAACAATACTATCCAAAGTTCAACTTAATCCATTCCAACTTTTATAGTTATCCAAAATACCTCCGTCCATACTTTCTCTAAAAGGTCTCTAAATTCAAAAATCAATTGTATAATCATATTCCTCAAACAAAGTAAAGTTTCTCTTATTGTCACATATAAAATTATGATTACCTTCATCATATTAAAACCTCAATGAAAACAACAAGTACTGTAGTACAATCCTTATATATATCACATTATTCTTATAACCAGAATATAATCCATGAGTACAAAAGTACCAATTCATTAATTATTCCACTTCAATTGTAGTAACAACATAAGATTGTCCTTGATCCATTTGCCTTTTCTGAGGTAAGTTTCCCTGATGATTAGGAAATTCATTTGCATAATGACCCATTTCCCTACAATTGTAGCATTCAACATTGATAGCCTCTTTCTTTCCCTTGAAATCACGATCCCGGTGACCTTTTTCTCCACATTTATAACAAACTTCCATTCTTTTCAGGCAAGTACCAGGATGATTCTTCCCACAATTCCCACATAATGGAAAATCCTTCTTTCCAATTTTCCCTTTATCTCTCTCTTGTTCAACCGTTCTCTTCTTCTCTTAATTTACTTTATTGTCATAATATTTAGAGAATTCATTTTCTATCTTGACAGAACACGAGACTATATCTTCGTATATTGAGAAAGATTGTGATACTAAAGCTCAAAGGAGAAATGGTTTTAACCCATCAAAGAAACGATCAATATTACTTCTTGGGTTACGTATATAATCTGCAGCATGCCTCACAAACCATGTAAATTTAGCCTCATATTTTGCGACATTCTCATCCTCCTTCTGCCTCAGACTCAGAAACTACCATTCCATATCTTCTCAATGGTCATGTGGAAAGTATTTTTCTATGAAAATTTCCTTAAACTCCCTCAATTCCATACTTGATACTTCTTCATTTTCCCTTGTGTTTTGAATCAGTGACCACCATTGATCGGCATCTCCAGTGAGGCTGTAATCTGCCATGACAACCTTCTCCCTTTCGCTACTCCCCAAGGTATGGAATATTTTTTCTAAGGATTTTATCCATTTGTCAGCTACTAATGGATTTTTACCCCCATTAAATGTTGGCAGTTTCTACCTCATGAAGAATTCTAACATTGATCCTCCACATTGCGGATCAGGGTGCTCTATACGAGTAAGGTTATTTTTCATAACCTGAGTTAGTTCTCCCAGTATGGTGATAAGCTGATCAGCACCAGTTTTATCACCAGATCCACTATATTTATTTTGATCAGGAGGGAAATCCCTTCATGGAGTGCATGCATTGATACAGTTTCCATTCCTCCCACTAGGTGCCATTTCTAAACAATGGCATAAACTAGATTAGTTTATCAATCAAAATACATAATTACAAACTTGAAAAACACTTAACATAAATTGAACTATTTATGGATATAATACATAATCATAAAAATGTTTTCATTGAAGAAGTAAAAACTCAAAACCCTTTATAGTGGTTTGTAAAGAAAATGAGAATTATCCAAAGCATATCCTCCGGGAGTGTCATAACCAAGAGTGCAGCAAGGCCCGTTGTCATGCACCAGTTCCCATTCAAGTCTAGCTCAAAACGGTGTTTTCGGGTTTTACCCCTAGGTACATTTGTGCCAGAGCCGCCTCTATCTACTCGTATCCAGACAGCGATGTATTGCTCGGAAAACGCACAAAATATCTATAATAACAAAATTCTAGGAAGTTCTTTTATACTAATCCTCAAATTGTATCTTAGGTCTATGTGCTCTAATCAGAGTTTATCTAAATCTAGCTTCCAATGTTAGTAATAAACTGCCTCTGATACCAACTGTAACGCCCCGACCCCAGTTACCCAGAGTCGGTGCATTATTGCGTAACAATGGCATGATCACAAAAGATCAAGTCTCAAAAGACCGATTAGATTAGTAGCCTTGGAAACACTAGATACATTCATAAATGTTACATTACATCATAAAGTGAAAAACTAAAATAACATAGTCTCCATAGTCCAAACTTCTATCCCCTTCAGAATATCCATGTAGGTCAGTCATAAAATATTTCTTCACATCTTGGGAAAACTAAAACATTGAAAGGGCTTAGCTCATATGCTCAGTAAGGATCAAAATATATCGGAATCTTTCATAAATAAACACAAACATTTAAGGCAATGTATAACTAAATCAAAATCCTTTTAAACTTGAACTTCAACATAATATGGCAGAAGTAAAATGGGATAATTCCATTTACTTATTCACATGGATATTCTACTGGTCAAATAATCACATGCAATATCAATAACCACTTTCGTAATGATGGAATGCATAATGTCAGACTATCATAACCACGTATCCAAGGCCTCGTGCCAAGACTACAAATAAGATTTTTTTCAAGGCCTCGTGACAAGATACTAGTTTGTCTCATGAGACCTGCCGATGCATCATTGAGCTATAGCGGGCTCCACCTGTCACTTATTAAGTCTAATTCATTCCTCATATGAATAGGTTTAAACATATCATAATCCATAAAATATTCGTATCACATAAAACATGCATAAAGGAAACATAAAATTTCCACATTTCAATCACAAGATATCAATACAACACATTGATTTAAAAAAAACACTTTCAAAACTATTTTCAATACCAAAATAAAAGAAAATTAAAACTTTGTAATTAATATTCATTTAAAAAAAGTTATGGCTTGTAAAGGATGCCGAAACTCAAATAATGGTCGCGACGGCAGAGAAGTCATTGTCGCCGCATATGTACATCAAGAAAACATTCCCTTTTGTCATTTAGTAAAATTCTTCGTATAAAAAAAGATTCCTTTTCAATAAACATAAAAGTCAATGGGGGTTATACACCGTATAAAAGAAAGTTGTGTATAAAACAAAATATGCCTAAATGAAAGGGGATTGAGATGAAGTCCCTTAAAAAGATCATTTTTTAAATAAAATAAATATATTATGTGTATTCACTATAATTACACATAAAGAAAGTACAAATACAAGATATGACATAATAATATCATGACATAATTTTAATGTAGGATATTAACCCAAAGAATGGAAATTGGGTTAAGAAGTTCCCTTACCTCTTGTCCAACTTCACTCGACTGTTCTTTAATCTCCTCAATAATAAACTAGAGTTAATTTATATTTTCTTAAGAACATTTTTCATATTCATTATTCCTTTTATATCACTTATTACCATGTCATGAACATTATGTAATTATTTATGTTAATAATGGTCATTTTGTCGATCTTTGGTACTTGAGTCAAAAATAAACTTCTTATAATTACAAGTTGTTAATGTGGGGAAATATCTATTATATCGAGAATTATATTCATGATTTAGATATCATATATTCCATATATATCCAGTATATACATTCATTCATAATATTACGTAACATTTAGAGGTAAGAAATGAAATGCACCGTTCATGGAGACGGTAAGTCGTACGTACGCATGAACGCTACTTTCATTTCTATTTCATATTTAATTGAATGAAATCATAATGATATAAAGGTATATTATAATTCAAGTATAATATCATATATAATATCATTTACTCCATCCTTTATACATCCCACATATGTCATTAACGGTTCAAATAACTTTGAAGGGGTGGTAGTTCGCACTTCCTAAAATGAAATTATCGCATTTACCCATAATGGAAATCATAATGGTATGACATAAATGATAAATACAGAATCATAAGGAAACAATATACATAATATATATCATATATAAATATATTGACATCTTAATTGCCACCATGAGGGTTGTTAAAAGAATATTGAACAATCATCGTTTCGTGAGGTAGAAATTCGCCAACCACAGAAATAGTATGTTATTTACCAATTAGACAAAGGTATGAATAATTGTAAATAAAATCCTTATCATAAAAACATGATATTATATTTAAGATACTGTTTTTGTCACAAAAGAAATAAATAAAAAGAGATTAAGGGGTTGGAGAAGAAAAATAAAACAAAATAACTTAAGAGAAGACATTACCTAAAAAATGGGTAACTCTTTTTGATTTGAGCTCAAAGGCTTCCTTGGGAAGACTTCTGCCCAAAGTGAGGATTCTAAGAGTAACAGTGGGATGTGGAGAGACAAAATGGGACGGGGTTGGCTGAGCCAATGGCTTGAGAGGTGTGGGTAAGGTGGTAGAGGTGGGGGCCTTTTATAAGAGGAGAGGAGGGGCACTCTTGGAAAGTTATAAAAGGTTACTTTATTATAGAATACTTTTTGGATTTAAAAGGTCCCAAAGTTTTATATTTCGAGGATAAGGTGATAAGAGTTGGAAATCCACCCATCCAACAGGTTTTTGACATCTTTAGGTCTTATATTTTACATTATCTTTTCATTTTATTTAAATCGTTAAATAATGAGGTAATCGCTGCATCATCATGGTGTCATAAATAATTTAATTTATTTAATGTCTAAAATTTATACAAAAATATCATGTTGTAGGAAATATTTTTAACTTTATAAAGAATATTTAAATCCAAAAATATGACTTGTATAACCCCATTTAAAATTGTTTTAGTAAAACAACTCATGTTTGTGACATTTTTATTTTAACATTAAATAAAAAGTTTTTAATGTCATTTTCCTACCAAAGTGGCTACATGGGGTCCCCAAGTTGACCCATGTATTTCCGTGGTCGTATATGACTCATCCAATAGGGGTAGTACATGTTTCATGGTCATTTCATATTATTATAACACTATCTTTTCCTTAAATTGCACTAATTACTTTTAATCGTGATTAATAAAACTTAAAAGTTACTATTCATCCAAGATTATTTTAATTCCATTGAACAAAATTTTACTTCCTAATGAAAACCATGTATTTCGGATTTTTGAAATTCATTACACAGAATTGGCAACGTTTCATTTACATGAAAAATTAGTTTTTAAACTACCACTTAGTGGTTTCACTATTCATCAAAAATTGAAGTTTTTCAGAAAAATACCAAAAATTCACTCTAAGCTATATTTGATATTCCAAATTCAAAAATGATGACTATTTTATAAAATTCAAAACAAATATGTTGAATTGATTAATTTAATAATTAATTCCCGCTATCACAACAAATAGCGTGTTTTTAAGAAAAAATATCAATCAACGGATTGACACTTGTCTATGTCCAATTTCAAAGTGAAATTAATTATAATGACCACCATTGGATAAAATGGTAAAAATATATTCTAATTACACTTTATAACCACTCAATTGTATAATTTATCACTATAAATTATTTAGATTAAAAAATTGTTTTTAATTATTTTTTTCTATTCACAGAAAATTCGAAGTTCTCAGAAAATTTAAAAAAATTCAACTTAGGATAATTTCGATATTCCAAATAAAAAAATGAATTCCATTTTGAAATATAAAATTTATATAATTTCAAAAAGTGGGTATTACTATTCATAACATCTACTTTTAATGGTTGTGGTGTGTGTTAGAACTCGATGTTGCATACAACACGCACTACTGTATTATTCAAAGAGAAGCGTACCATGGAAGCTTGTGGTGTTATAGTAGCGGAGAACAAGATAACTTAAGAGGAGTTCTGATATTGATGTTTCCCTATTAAGAAACAAGTGATAAACATTCCTCATGACAATGAAAAAATAATTGAAAGATTTGTGTTCCCAAATTCTATGTGATTTAGTTGTGTATCCATTCCTACACACTAATTATGCTGACCTATTATTCATATGTCCCATATACAGGTGTTATGTATACTATGTCATATAGATCTGACCCACCCACATGTCTACCCATCACATGGCTGTAACATGCCACCATCTTCCACAAAATTCTCATGCAACCATAATATGTGATATTAATTCATGGCTTGGTGACAGACTACTTAAGAGTCATCATAATTCATCTTTTTTATTGGGATAATAGATGGAATCCTATGTGTCCACCATGTGTTGGATATTATCCCACACCACATCACTAGGGTTTCTAATAACTTCATTTTTTTATTTCTAGAAACAAGGGAGAAAAATTGGGGGTATTGGATAAGGAACCTTTCTTATGTACCGAGAAAATGAGAGTGGTGGGATGATCCTCTACATTTTAAAACTCTAAATATTCCCATAGGTAAAATTTGTTCCTAAAATAATAACTATGGAGAATGAAATTTCATGTATAAAATGAACATGTGATCCATGCCCATGAGAATCAGTCAGTGTGAGCCAGTCTGTTTGATATAAATGTTGTTCATGGATGATTGGGGGACACATCCTCTGATAACATGATAATCCCATTACATCGTCATGTGACTCCTATGTTACATGGTCTTGTGATCACACCCCATCAGGGTTTCCCATTTTTTACTATCCCTTTCAGGGATTTCCATTCCATGGCTATCCCTTGTATGACCTTACCCTTTTTATATTTCCATTCCATGTCTTTCCTTTAATAGACGCATAATGGGGGATTTTTTTCCCTTTTTGGGAAATTAATCTGTAGAACATGGGAACTCTAAGATGATATGTATCTCATATATTCAGTCTATCCATACAACATCGAAGTCATTCTATCACCAGGGTCAAAAACCCAGAAAATTACACATTGAAACCTCTCTAAATGAATCGAAACAACCATGATCATATCATACGTATCATTATGAATCCCTATGATTGTGAATTTAGTTAATATAATGATGCTCTTGGATGTGACCCCAAAAGGGTAGAACTCTTATGGGGGTCATAATTGTAAGTTCCTTTGATAACATGGGTATTTATCGGAAAGACATCAGAGTGGTTTTTCTTAACCCATGAATGATTTATTCTTCATTATGTAAGTCAAGGGAAACACATTGTGTGTAATCCCCATGACATTCTTATTAGATGAAAAATTCCTTCATCCATCCATATCCTCTCCCTTATCCAACAACTAATCAGGAGTGGGCTAATCCAAATAGGATTTGTTACTTGCTTTAAGCCCCAAATCATCGTCTCCTCATCATTAATGATTTAATCAACTATAAATAAGTGTATGAGAGATATGTGCCTTTGTTCTTCCCTTTTAGGTATAAATCCTAGATAAATCTAATTGTGTAATGTGATTGATCTGATATGAATATCTTGTTTATCAACTTAATTAGAAATATTTTTTCCTTATATGTACAAGTTGATCATGATAACAAGATGATTAAAATAACTCATTTTAGGAATACTTTTAGATGTAATACCATAGAACTTATTATCATCATCCAAATTATTGGACAGTTTAGGTAATTCAGTGAGAAACCTATTCGTAAGACCCAAAAAAATTATATTATGTTGATATTCCTTCTTTTGGCATCATTATTCACATTTATTAAATACATTCGGATTAGAATCCACACATGTGCATCCTTCTAGGTGTATGTACGAAACTCTTATCTATATGGGAATCCTCCCAGGTCCTAGACAATGCCTTGGAACACCTTGGATTGAGATTATCCTCTCTTTTCATTATATTTCCTCAAGGTTAGATTTCTCCTTATGGATTCTCTGTCATATTATAACTTGTTGAGATCTATCTGCATAGATTTACTTATATGTATTTAGTAAAATTGAATTCTATTAGACTCATCATGTACCATGTGTCAAGATCATATGATTCTCTTTGATACATCATATTTGGGATTTCTATTAGAAATAATCCCCAAAATCTACCATATGTGGCCCTCATACTAAGTGTAATCCCCAATCTTTGTTGCCGTCATCTTAGTCACTACCATGGTTTGGTACATTCGTATGCCATGTATTCATAATACCCAAAAATTTACCTTAATTAGAGATTCTATTTTTAGAAGTCATTATTTACCTTGAGTTGATATATTCTTCTTGGTTATTATATATGGAATCCTCCATGGTATAATACCTAAAATATAACTTCACCTTAACCAACAACTACTCCAGGTATCTCAAAGAAGCTAATTCATAAGACCCACTTTATCTAAAAATGTTTTACATTTTTTGGAACATGTATCTCATGAAAACACATTCATATTCCCTACTCAATCCCTTATTGTGTGTGATAATTTAATAAAAATGATCTGTTATCTCTTGATTCTCACATAGAGTATGAATCTTTTAGGATTAGAGTATTAGTTAATAATTCCATGCTACAGAACATGAAACAACTTAAGTCATATATGTATGACTATGAACTATATAACAATCATCCGTACCACATGAAGTTAAACTACATTGATTAGTTATTTTTATATAACCTTAAAATGTATAATGTGTCATGTTAAGTGGAATTGAACTATTTGAGTTCTTATTATCTTCGCTGGGATGCGTAGGAATACCTCTAATGGGCCCAATCCCAAATCCCAAACACCTGCTATCTCCCTTGATGGTGATACACAACAATGTTCCAAATTGTGACTATAAACCATAGAATGAAAAAATAATAAAATAATTATAGAGAGCCTTTAATACATGTAGTTATGAATATAAACAAATTATTTTGATCGGATCATTGGAACAAGGGTAACTAGTCCCATATTGGGATTTTGGAAGGACTCAAAAAAAATTATTAAATTTATAAGAGAGTCCTAGAGTAGGAAATAATCCCCCTAAAAGGGTGTGGTGAGCCTAATCCTCCATCATCTTGACCAACACATTTTCTAAGATGACGTTGTTAAAGTCCTTGTAATCACATACCATTAGATATATGATCTTAATTGACCCAATATGTGTGTGGGAATAAAATATGCATTTGAAATAAAATCATGAACCGAAGATTAATCTTTAAATAGTACTGATATATACTCAAATAAATTGGGACTAACTAACCATTTCACATTATGAATTTTTATTTTTCATGTTCGATGAAAGAAAATGGTGAACCCAACATAAATACTTTTATTATAAAGGTGATTAATAAACCATACACTCTTATATATAATATTTAATTGACATATATATTTATTTTATTTATTCTTAATGAATTTGAGGACTCCCTATAATTGAAATCGAATCACAAAATGTTCCCATGAATCCTCAGGACATTGAATAAGATGGACCACACTAAACACCCCAAGCTGCTACACACAACCAACTGAACCACTAATTTTATACCTCAACTACCATAACGACCATGGAATTTTAGAACCAATGTACTCCATCACCAACCAAGTGCCTTCAATGATAGATTTTGAACTTTCCGGTATACAAGTACTATATCAATGGATCCATCCTAAATTTTGATGCATCTCAGGAAATTCTCAATAGGATGAATCCCCATAGGCTTTCCTACCATTGAAAGGCTGTGGAGAATTCTGTGGCCCCTATTTCCACATCATACCACTTCGGGATCTTATCCATGAATAATAATAATACCTAGATTCTTTATCATAGGGATGTGTAAGAGGAAACCCCCACATTATGTAAACCACCAAAAATCTTCCTATAAAACATCCTATTCACTATGGTTATTTTTACCAATGTGTGAACCCAATTATATATTAATCTATAGAGAATGTTGTGCCTGTCCCATTCATCCATACTAGGGAACTAAGAAGGAGAGCCCTTTAGAGGCAGAAAATGAGTGAAACTCCAGAGTAATTTCTTGTCTTTTCTATTACTAATATCTTAGAGTCCCATTAGTATATCTTGATTGTGGCCCATAACTAATTCTATATCACCACTATCTAGAAGATTATATATTAATCATAGTCAGCCTAAGTTACTATTGAATCTCAGGGAAGACATAAAGTCATAGGGGTGGTGTAATTTTTATCTTACTAACCCAAGATTCATCTCCTATATGAACAAATGAGTAAAAAATAACCATGATTATGTATTCTTATCCATCGGAATTTGTATTTCCTATCATATTATTTATATCATTAAATTTTATCATTGTTGGAACAATTGATTATGAAAAACATGATAATATCAAAAATAATATAGGCGTGGCCACATTCATTGCCTACCCATCACCCGACCATGATAAATCCACCTCAACAGAAGAGAATATTTCACATCTCAAAGCTAGAATAATAGATTTTGAGTAGATAAATGATGAGTTTCTCAAGTGAAATAATTCTAATAATTATGGTCTACAGGTTAAAGCCTCGATGACTCTTTCATCTAACCCTCATCAACAGGAAGGGAAAACTCAACTCACTATGCCATAATCACACCACCTTGTCAAATTGAGATAACACTAATCACCCTATTTTTCTATATTGATGATTCATTACCAATTTTCCCACTACTGGGAAGATCTCAACTACTAGTTAAAGGAATTCATATTAAGATAAATCAAACATGAATATATTAGGAACTACTCGATTATCTCATTTCCAGATAAGATTCTCTTGAAGGGAAACATGAATAGGTATAACCAGTTAGGAAACTGTTTCCTGATAAGTTGGATTTGATTCCTTTCCTTCCGAACTCTTTGAACCTATGTTTCTCAAAAGTCGATTAAATAGGAGACCCCAATAAGCACCTCAACCTTTTATCCTCCAATGGTGGCCCAATGTTGGGAACTCCAAAATAAAAAGTGGCATCAAAACTCATAATCTTTATGAAAACCCTGGATGACACCCAATTTTGTATTAATAAGAAACATATAGTTCCATCTATTGAAAGATGGTAAAACCATAATAAACAATTATTCTTCTAATTCATCTCTACACTATGGAAAACTATAATCTATGACCTCTAAAAATGCCTAATGTAAAATAATGATAGATTAATGGATCTCATTGCAAGTTGGAAGGGTCTACAATAGTCCATAAACATACAAATTATAGAGGAATAGTTACTATAGATCTATATTGAGAACATAATTGATTAATTTTCAACTGTTATCATCCCCTTGATATACTAAAATGGTTTTCAGGAGCTTATATTCAGAACAAAATGTATGAAGAATCCTATCCATAAAACTAATAAAAGAGATTATAAAGTACCATTATCAAAAATATAAAATCAAAGGAAAGTAGAAAATATTACTATTACCCTCAAACAAAAAAATTAAGGATATATGATCTTGATGTTAAGAAGAATAAATTATATTCCTTCCATGATGATCAGGTCCTATGATACTTAGTCTCTTCCTTAGAAAATAACCAGATCACCTTGCATGAAGTTAGGAATACTTATGAATTAGGGTTGGATGATCACTTATATTTTTCTCTAACCATTTTATGTTACACCAAACAAATCTTGGAATGCTTCAATATTAGATATTTTCTGTAAAATAAGATTTATGATGTCCATGTTTTATTGGATGTCCCCAAGGCACATCAGGAATATGTATCATACATTCTCCCTACAAATTAAGATGAACGATAACGGGTTTCATCCCAATATATTGTAAAATGGGTTATGAAATACTCAAAAGGATACTCCAATGATTGGATTTACTAGTTTACTTATGTCTCCATCAGTGTGGTATTAACAGGTCTAAATAATTTCATCATAGTTCTGATGACTTCATTATTGATGTGGGTGGTTTTGGGATTGTGCAATATTTCTATCCCTAACCATTTTTCAAATCCTCTCCTCTAAGAATTGGTGAATAAGGGATTAATAATATATATGTTTTATTTTACAAAATAAGTACCAGCCCTGATTATTCCTCAAAAATGAAATTTTGATAAACCATACATTGGACATCAAAAAACGATCTAGTCTCCAAGGACCACACTGGGACCCCCCATTATCATCATCCACCCATACAACCCTTAAAAAGTAAATAGTTATTTCATTTTTTTCTTGTTACCCCTATAAGATGGGAAGTTCAACTTTTCTAGAGAACATATTACTCAACATCAACATGTAAATAAATATCTTTTGAAAATAGAGATTAAATTTATTTGAGAAAGTTTTATCTATAGTAAAATTACAACATCACGATGTGGATGTCCACCATGTAGTGATGTCCCTCATCCCACAGGATTGGGGGAATTTTCATAATTTATAGTAACCCATACGACCAGTCTAGGGGAATATCAATATTTTCCACACCCTCATTGAGTGAATTCCAAACATTATTATACCATATGAGTTACCATATATTTTACTGGGGAGTCATATCTCTCTAATCTATGGTTGACATCATTGGTGTCTAGGAACACTAATCCTACAACATCTTCCCCCAATTTGATTGAGAATTAGAACCCCACCCCCCATCCAAAATTTATCCATATACCCTTTCCAGTTGAGGAATTTGTGACATGGATGGGAAGTAGTATTATCATCCATCTATAGATGATAGTAGATGAAAGGTGTATTATTTTTATCTAGATTTTTTCTCCAAATTTTTTTTATTTGACATAGGGAATGATTTGATTGAGCTCCAAAGAATTAAGTGACTTGAAGAGGTGTGTTTGACTGTAAGTTCCAATTAATTCCCCTACCATAAATTTATAGGTAATTAAATTTATAATTTATTCATCATTAATGATTATCTTAAAAAGTATATAGCTGAGGAGATATTTGATCCATTGAAGAATGAACCGCCACTTCAGTGATGTGAGCACCCTAGATAGAACACATACTATATTAAAAATAATAAGGACCAACCATTTATCAGTGATAGAAAGAATACAACCTATTCCTTTATGTTTTAGAAGGTGGCTATGTTCATCAAATGTTCCGTAGAGCATAACCTTCTCGAGTTTACAAGGATCATGAGACCCATAAAGGCAATAATAAAGAATCAACCCAATTATTTTCCTTACGAATGATTGTTAGGACATATAATCAAGAAATGGTTTATCTTTAATTATTTTCTCTAGAAAAAAATAGATTAAGGCTTTATTGAGTTATAGAACCTTGAGACTCATGCAACATGCATGCGAGTCATTTTTATTCAAATAGAATAGCCTTTTCCCTAATGAGTTATATCAGACCTAAGGACCTTACAATATTATCATAAAATATATGGTATATGTCCTGGTAATATAATATTAAACTACATGGAAACATAGTTACAAAAACATGAATCTAATTAATATAGCCCAATGAACTCAATAAAATATTTAAAATACAAAGTCATGGTCCTTATAACAATACCCTAAAATGTATAAGACGTTTCCCTAAGAGGTACTTGAAATAACATCATTTTGGGTCATAAATGTACCTTCCACTTGAAATTCAACTATGAGGTGATAGTCTAGGATATAGGACCTCAAACAGTATAAAACCTTTTTCCTCATTTCATGCTATTAAACTGTATGATATATGGTTAACTTTTTATACTAGTATTATGTTCTTCATATGAGAAATATCTGCAAATAAGGTTTCTAGTGTATGGGTTCATCAACTTATCCTACGTCTTCATCAACAACCCTATACTAAGATAGATTTACCTCACCTATTCCAATCATAGATACCTCATCCACATCAGGTTTCCTCCCTTATCATACATGGACACTTACCCAATTCATTTTCAACTCCCTATACATGATATATATTTATGTAGAAAATAAAACTCCTCATCCCTATATAAGAGTTTGATCTGTATAGGGTCCATATTACAAGAACTACTTGTGGCTAGATTCCCATACCATGGGATATATAGTGATTACCATAATCTATAAACTGGCCCCAACTAGAAATATTGAATATAACCTCACCTTATATTGTTGCATTAACCTCTAGTCATTCACATTGGGAATTTTAATTTCCCAATACTAGGATTAGATTTTACACATTTCATGCAAATAAAAACTATAAAAAACCAACCCAAAGACCATACTAGATGCCTATAAACTACACAACATTTTCGTCTACCTGTGATGATAAATTTAATGATCAACATCAACCCCTATTATTTTCTATCCAGAAATGTGATTAGTAATCTAATTTAAACTTATCTTATACACCAAGAATAACTCATGTGAGATTAGAGTATTTGGTTGATCAGTTCAAAAAAAGAAATTGAGAGGTATTATATACAAATGAATGGAGAATATTGTAATTTTTTTATTACTATGAACTTTATAGAAAAAATCCCTTTCCACATTGTGTTAAACTAAATGAAAAGAGGAGTTCAGAGTGGGTAATTTTTCGCCTTATGGGATTGTGCACTCAAGAACCCCATGTTATATCCCATTTCTCTACGAATGTGTTTTATGCACATTGGAGTAACCTTTAGGAAATTAAAATCCTTCTTGAACATCCCCATTATCCATAAACCAACATCATCTATATAATATATATGTTAATTTCATCAAATTCATGGATTCAACGTACTTCTAATGGTATCTGATAACCTTGATTCATTTATTTTTCTTTCCCTTTATAGAAATATTGGTAACATAAACTGGATAATCTCAAGGGACTCTACTTGGAATTGATGGTAAAAACACAATGGAATCAAATCATGTTATGTAACCCATATGGGATAATTTTATCCTAGAGGAATGTCCCTCTTGACCCCATGAGATATTTACTAATAGTGTGGCACTGTTTTCTTCCATTACTAACTGAAAACCTAAATCAACAATTATCTATTTAACATTGATTTAAATATTCATAGGTAATGATATAAAAATCACATAACCTAATTATTCATCTGGATTTGAATACCCTAGATACTAAATATTTATGCATTGTATCAAATTTTAGAGTAATATTATGAATTTTTATTCTTTTATCATTTCATTATAGGGTATGCATCTCTTGTGAAGACACAAATGAATTTAGTTGGTCATTCCTCTTATAAAACCTACATGGTCAAATATATGTGACATTATAATTCAATAATATTTTGGTAAAAGTTGTATGATTCTAATGTATAGTCATTGATGATCTAAATCACATGACCCTAATCTATTAATGAAAGTGACATAAAACTTATCTCGCTGAAAATACCAAAAGGGTTCCCTAAGAAAAAGTCAAGTATCCACTTACCAATACACTTTTTCATCAAGTATTAGAAAAATATTAGAGTGTAAATAAAAAATGGAAAAAAGATTTAGGTTCCAATATATTACCATAGAAAAAGATAAGTTGTGCTTACTAAACCTACCGATATAGGAACAAGTTAGAGTGATGATTTGTTATATTTTTTTTCCTTGATGATATTTTCATTATGCTGTGACATATATTTTAGGGTATCCTTAGTTCATTATCCCTATCTAGATGGAAAATTTTCACTTCTTCAACACCATTTTCCAAGGATCCAAACCCTATATTTTGTTCACTACCTTCCATGATAGAACATATTCTTGAAACGATCCTGTCGGCCCACTTGGTCCTATATTCACATTTGGATTTATATTATCTGGCTGGATAAAACAATATAATCCATTTTTTCTAGGAATTATAACTATGAAGTACATTCACATTAGTAAAAGATATACGACCTTGAACTTTAGCATGGCTGGCTAAAGCTACTCAACCATAAAACATCAGCTATGTTGTTCTGAATCATGTAATCTTAAATTTTCTATGAAAGGATACATAGTACTAACTAGTATGAAAACCTAGTAAGGAAGATTGATGAAAATTGTTTCTCTCATCTCTCTTGTAATCCACCTCATATAACTTAGGAAAATTTGAGTGTTTATAAAAGGGAGAGGCACAAAACTATTCTATTTGAAAACCAGCAAAGGGAGGCCTATGAAAAAGATTAGTTATTACATTTTTAGAATATCAATCATGGAATTAAGAATATTTTTTTTGAAAATAAAAAATATAAAAGCTCAAGGGACCTCCTTTTATTCTTATTATGAATTGAGTTATTATTTCGAGTTCTAAGAACCGAATAAAAAATTACAGCACATATCTATTATTCATGAAACACTTGAGGATACCCATTTATTTTCATAAAAAATTATCCTAATATACATGTGGTCTATTCTAAATGAACATAAAATACTTATTGAATAAAAACCTTATGTGGCATAACTACTTGGCATGAGAAAAACATCTATGCAACATCGTCACCACTTCATGGTTCTCTATCGCTGATTCCATGGTATAATGAAACTATCCACTATCCAACACTCTCGTCCAATATATATAGGGTCCTTCATTGTAGATTTATTTATCCATGAACCAAATTCCTAAAAAAATTCCCCTCTACCCATTTAGGGGACCCTTTATCAGAACTATAAGTTACTTGATTCCTGATCTTATAGGATACATAATAAAAATTCTGATATTATATTATAGATCTTAACACAAATAGAATCTAATAACACTCCCTATTCTATAATAAAAGATATACCTTTACCAATTCAGGATATGAATACCTTCAGTTGAGACATTCTTACTTATAGCTCAAAGGCCTTGAGTTGAGATCCTCTATTTGACAAGAATTATCTGTCATGACGCATCCTAGTGGGGCCCGCACCGTGACTCCCTAAGGCTGCCTCCAATAGGCCAGGGGCAAGTGATTAGCACCGAGTAGGCATGTCACTAACATGGGAGGCATTGCCTATGTACCTGTACACACACACACACATCTCCAAGACCATAAATGCTGAAATGTAAAACACTAAGGAACAAAAATGCATGCATACAACTAAACCCAACCAACAGAGTACGACGAAAGGTAGAGTATTATAAAAGTAAACTGGGCTAGAATACAATCCCACCAAAAGCAAGAGTCTGAAAAACTGAAATGTCCAACCTGTAAGCACAAAGGTACTGGGACTGCCACCTGTAGCCATAGGAACACCTCAGCCTGTAGGGAACATAAAACGTTTGGTCTTGTCCTGGTCCGCCCTGGACTATGTAATAAGTTTGCTCGTCTGCAAAAGACACCAGACATGCGGGAAAAGCCCGTACAAGGGTGAGTATAACAATACTTAGTAGATGACCCCGAAAACCACAAAGTAGTACACAAAGTAATGGTATGGTCAGTTATGCACAATATATGTCTATAGAACATATAGAACAAACTAGATATACTCAAAACCCAGACCCATGGTCTAGAAACAAGTCACACGACCACATACCCCCGCAAGGGATTTCGTTTGAAGATTCCGTGATGCACTCGTTCTAGGAGGACACACTCCACGAGTCTTATAGCTATGATTACGTCTTTCTGAGAAGTGCTTTTCGTGGGGAACCATCACGAGAGATGGCTACACTCATTACGGGAGACACACTCCTGAGTGGGAAAGATCTCGATACATAGATGAGTATCACTACTAGGGCCATGGTGGATACTGCGACTCATCCGGAATTCACCTGCTAGGTAGAGGATCAACGCCCGGTAGAGTTGGTCACGTCGATGCCTGACTCTACCTAGGGTCTGGAATGGATAGAGGATCTCGATCCGGGCCTCATGGATGGATGCCTGACTCTATCACAGAAGTCTTGCTGAAGGGATCGAAATCCTTCATGAGGGAAAGATGTCTGACCTTTAGGGAAACAAGAAGAAGGGGCACTAACCCAAACGAAAGATGTTCAAGGCATGGTGAACAAAAGGACCAAGCTGTTTCCCAAAAAGTACACAGCATGTAGAAATGATACACGCAGTGTTTTCCAACCCCAGGTACTTCCCGTGTACCACGACCCATGTCATGAGGCTGGTCATGTAGAAAAACTTACTATATGGCGTGTAGTACGGAGTACACGCCGTGTCTGGGTAACTGTGGTTGGCTCTGTGTACTCTGTCCATGTGCCCGTACATGGTCACCAACTCATATACTCCAAACCATGCAATTTGCACACGGGGTGACCCCTGCTGTTGACCTCGCTTGGTCGGGTGATGGACTAAATGACCATGTTCTCCATCCCGTGTCTGTGTATCCCCGGGATACACACCGAGATCCACGTATCCGCCTCTGCCGAGCTGTACGCGTCGTGCCGCCTAAAGCCGTGTAGAGCATCCCGTGTCCGTGTACTACCCAAAGTACACGCCGAGCTTTTGGGAAGGTCCAACAGGCCGTGTGACAGGGGTCACACACTGTGTGATTATTCTCTGACCCTGAATCCCTAGCCACCACAGCCGGAACTACACAACGTGTTCTTCGGATGTACACGCCGTGTATTATAGAAATTTCCAAAAACGGTGCTCTTTGCCAGCACGCCTCCCGTGCTGCTCCGATCATCAATCCAGTCATTCAATCTCTACAAAAATTACAGGTTCTGGTCACCCCGACCCCACGAAGCCGCTTCTGTCATTTTTGGGCCTCTGATCGGCTCCGAAAATGCGTTCTGATCTTCCCGCACGAAGAACGCTCGAAGAACTCTCTTTCTGATCCGGTCTGATTGGTCGTCCACCATCATCCCCAAACCTCCACAAGGACATTGAAATATCAAACCTTTGATTTGGGGTCGTTGTGTCACAGAACGGATGCACAACGATCCATTGTTCGTCACCCCACAAAGAACGTGATGAACTCGTGTGGAAAACGAGGAAGAAATCCAAATAATCAAATTGAGGAATGAACCTCCACCATCATTCGTCACGGCATTGATCTGCACCCGTTAATAGGCTTAAACGGGTAAAGATTCATCAACAACTTAATGCAGGGATCAATTCCCCATAATATTCCTGATGAAAAATCCCTCCCTTAAGAACGTACGAATCCGCAGATCAAATTGTTTGTGGTTGATCCGCGTTCTTCGTTTAAACTCAAATACGGGGAAAATAAATCGAAATAACAACCCCTACCTTTCGAAAGGATTGATCGTTGATGAAGGAGTTGTGTTTCTGTTGTCGTCGAGATCCTTCAACGTCGGCGCACCGATCATTGGTTTCGATCCATTGTCATTCTTCATTGAGAATTTTCTCCAACGCGCCACAGATTCTACAGAGGATCCTTTCTTTATGTTTCCCAGGACGTACAATTTCTTAACCCATTAAAAAGGGGAAACAAGTTGGCATTTAATTAAACAGTATTATTAATGGCATTGACATGCCATTTCTAAGTCATTAAGACGTGCCATCAATTTAAGAAACAGTTGCGTT
The DNA here is from genome assembly GCA_963277665.1 of Viscum album. Lineage (NCBI taxonomy): Eukaryota > Viridiplantae > Streptophyta > Magnoliopsida > Santalales > Viscaceae > Viscum > Viscum album. The sequence goes on along the minus strand of OY728150.1, from coordinate 846,664,203 downwards.
GTCTCCACGCAACAATGAATGTTTCCTTAAATGAAATAAAATAAACTCGTTAATTTATTTTATTTTATTCTACTTAAAATGTCAGAAAATTAACTTTTTACCTTGACTCCCGTCGGTCAAGGTTAGCCTCATTCTTAGGTAAAGTCATCATCCCGGACGCAATGATGTGCTCAGATTTTTAATTCGGTCTTCTGTTTGGAAACTGCCAAAACCGCGCACAAGTGCCGACTCACTTAATTAAAAAAATTTCAAACCACCATTCCGGGCTCAATGGATCTCAGAATGATGTGCCGTCTTCATGCCCAGTCTCGAAATAATTCCATATAATATTTAAAAATAATAAATGGAAAATCCAAGACATTACATTCTCCCCACCTTGGAGATTTACGTCCCCAAAAATCCTAAACAAAGGATATTAAAAAAGATGAGGCTAATGGGCACGGATCTGAGCCTCCCGCTCCCACGTGCTCTCTTGAAGATTCTTGTGCTGCCACCGGATGTGAACTAAGGGAATCAATTACCTGTGAAGGATCCTTTACTGCAGATCATCGATCTCCACCGGGTACTCAGCAAAGGTCACTCCATCCTCGATTTCCAGCTTGCCCCAGTCGATGACGTGCGATGGGTCATGCACGTACCTCCTCAGCTACGAAACGTGGAATACATCATGTACCCGATGAAACTGTGGCGATAGAGCCAGGTGGTATGCCACCTCGCCAACTCTGACCAAGATCTAGAAAGGTCCGATGAACCTCAGAGATAGCTTGCTGCCTCGGCCAAATCTCTGCAACCCTCATCAAGGTGAGACCCGAAGGAAGACATGGTCTCCCTCTTCGAACTCCAGAGGTCTCCGTCTCTTGTCAGCATAAGACTTCTACCGGATCTGTGCAGTCTTCACCCGCTCCCAGATGATCTACACCTTCTCTGTGGTAGCTCTCACTAACTTTGAACCCATGAGTGCTGACTCTCCGGAGCCGGTCCAGCAAAGCGGTGACCGACAGGGTCTCCCGTACAAGGCCTCGAACGGTGCCATACCGATGGTGGAGTGGTTGTTGTTGTTGTACACAAACTCCACCAATTGTAGGTGGTACTCCCAACTACGACCAAAGTCTACGATACAGGCTCGCAACATTCCCTCTAGAACCACATTGGTCCTCTCCTTCTGACCATCCGTCTGGGGATGAAACACTGTACTCAAGCATAGCTGAGTCCCAAAATCCTCCTGCAATCCCTTCCACAACCGGGATGTGAAGCTGGTGTCTTGGTCTGAGACTATAGTCGAGGGGACGCCATGAAGAAAAACGGTCTCCTATATGTATAGGCATCCCAAGCTCTCTACGAAACTCTACTCCTTGATAGCTAGTAAGTGGGCTGACTTGGTGAGTCGGTCAACGATCACCCAGATGGAATCGTTCCCCTTGGACGTCCATGGTAAGCCTGTCACGAAATCCATCGATATTCCATCCGACTTCCACTCTGGAACTTCCAGGGGGTGAACTAACCCTACTGGAACCTGGTGCACAGGCTTCACTTGCTGGCATGTGAGGCATCGAGAAACGAACTCTACTACTGCCTTCTTCATGCATGAACACTAGAACTGTTGTCAGAGGTCCGGGTACATCTTTGCTACTCTAGGATGTACCGCCAAAGGGGATGTATGGAACTCTCTCAGGACCTCCTCCTGAAACGCCACTGGTACAACATTGCATCCTCTGAAAAGAAGTACGTGCTCCCCACCTTGCGAATATCCATCAGGAGCATGTCCTGTGGATAACTGAGCACGTAAGGCCACACAGTCGACATCCCCAAGATGTGCCTCCCTATCTTGCTGTAAGAGTGAAGGGGTGAAAACCATTGACTGTAGGTAAGTTGTATCCTCTCCGTCCATGAAAGATAACTATAAAGCGACTAACTGCTGTGTCGCCTCACTCAACAATTGTGAGCTCGACCTTCTGCTAAGGGAATCTGCCACCTTGTTCCCCTTTCTAGGAGTATAGATAAACTCAAAATCATAGTCCTGGATGAACTCTATCCAACACCTCTACCTCAGATTCATATCCTTCTGTGAGAAGATGTACTTGAGTCTCTTATGGTCAGAGTAGACAATGAACTGCTCGCCCATAAGGTAGTGTCGCCACATCTTCAATGCGAAGGCTACCACTACCAACTTGAGATCATGGGTCGCATAGTTCTGCTCATGTGACCTAAGATGGTGCGAACCATAATCAATCACTACATGCCACTGCATCAGGACATAGCCGAGCCCGGTCCTTATTGCGTCGTAGAAAACTATGTACTCTACACCCTCTAGAAATCTCAAGACTGGGGCGCTCGTCAAACTCTATCTCAACTTCTTGAAAGCCTGCTGGCACTTTCCTGTCCACATGAAGGGTTGCCCCTTCCTGGTCATGGCTATCATCGGTGCTGATATCCGGGAGAAATAAGGGATGAATCTCCTGTAATATCCTGCCAACCCAAGGAAGCTCTACACCTCTATCACGCTCCGAGGTGGCTCCCATGATAACATAGCCTCCACCTTGGCTGGGTCCACAGCTACTCCATCTGCTGAGATGACATGTCCCAGAAAGTGGACCTCCCGAATCCAGAACTGACACTTTGAGAGAATCCCATAAAGCTGGTGCTCCCAACGTGTTTCCAGAACCATCCGCAGGTGTCTCACGTGCTCCTCCTCTGATGCCGAGTACACAAGGATGCCATCGATGAAGACCAATAGGAACAGGTCCAAGTATGACTGGAAGATCCGGTTCATCAACCCCATGAACACTACAGGGGCGTTCGTAACACCAAAGGGCATCACCAAGTACTCATAGTGACCTTAGTGACATCTAAAAGCCGTCTTCGGTATATCCTCATCCCTCACTCGTAGCTTTTGATATCCTAATCGAAGGTCAACCTTTGAGAACCACTATGCCCCTATTAGCTGATCGAAGAGGTCATAAATTATCGGCAGTGGATACTTGTTCTTCACCATCACCTGGTTTAGGCACCGGTAATCCACACAAAACCTCAGACACCTATCTGCCTTCTTGGAAAACAAGACTAGAGCCGCCCAGGGTGAGACGCTGGGTATTACGAAACCCATGCTCTACAAATCCTCCAACTGCACCTTCATCCTGTGAAGATCCACGAGAGCCATCCGATAATCTTATGAGGAAATCGGTGTCGTCCCAGGGTGTAAGTCGATGTAGATGCCAATTTCCCAGCGGGGAGGTAACCCTGGAACATCTTCTGGAAAGACGTCCTCATACTCCTCCACAATTGCTGGGAACTGAGAGCTCACAACATCTACTGCTCCGAGGGTAAGGCTATCCAAATCATGAGTGATCGGCTTCCCCCTTCTATGCATGAGCCCATTTTGTGCTACCTGAGTTTCCTTTTCTCTGACAAAGGAAAACCTTGTTCAATAATGGTGGACACACCGCACTCTTCACCTAAAACAGTCAATCTGGGCATGGACCGAAGATAACCAATCCATACCGAGAATGACGTCGTAAGGCCTCGACGCTACCTCCATGAGGTTCCACCGGAAATTCTCGCCTCGAATGGTAAGATCACACTATCTTCAAAGGTGTGTGATCGTCAAGTCTCCTCCAGTAAGTGTCTCCAAGCGTAAAGATCGAGTTGACGAGTCTACCGGAATCTCGAGGTTTTTTACAAGACATGTGGCTATAAGGTAATGACTAGAACCTGTGTCTATGAGTAAGGCAACTAAGGTAGAAAAGACACAGATCATACCTCGAATCATCCTTGGAGCCCATGGGTCGTATGCCTCGACCGCATGCAGCTATCCCCATCCCTGCCCCCAGCTCCGTGAGCCTGGTGCGAACATCTTGTGGGTGGTGGTGGAAGTAAGTCGAAGCGTATGCCACCACCCATAGCTCTCCCTACTCCTCTGCCACATCCACTGCCTGGAAGATCTACCTTCTTCATTATCTACCTCTAGCTCGGTGGTCTATCCACCACTTCCCTGTCAGCAGTTCGACATGTCGAGCAATATTTAGCGAGATGCCCCTACCGTCGCATGCATAACATCGCTTCTCCCTAGGATAACTGGATCCAGACTGAGAGCCTTGGACAGTCGATCCCCTGTCTTGGGTCCTCCTATGACATCTCCCACATCCTGATCCCTGCGTCTGACGTCGGCTCCCTGCTGTCGGTTTCTCCACACCTGTCTGCCTACTGCGGACAACTGGTGGCTGTCTCTGCTCCGCCAAGAAGCTCTCGATCACCAAGGCCCACTCGAGCACTCCAGCATAGGTTGATATGCATAGAGGCATGAAACTAGATCAGATGTATCTTCGTAGACCTCGCTCAAAGTTCTGAGCTTGGAAGTACTGATCTTAGACCATTTCCATCGAGTACCTGGAGAGGTTGGTGAACCTAGATGAACAGTCAGCCACCTTCATACTGCCCTTGTGGAGCTGAGGAAGCTCCTGGATGTGCACATATCTCAGTGTAACCGGAGAGAACTCCTCCCTGAAGAGTCGCTCAAACTGCGTCCACGAATAAGTCTCCTCGTCGTGACTCTGCGTGGTCAGACTCCACCATCGTCCCACCGAACCCTAGAGATGGCTCACTCCTAGGACCACCATCTGGTTTGCTGGTGTCCTCACTAGACGAAAAACTCTGGACACTGCCTCAAGCCAGTCCTCAGCCACCTGAGAGTCGGGCTTGCCTCGGAACCTAAGGGGTCTCTGTCTCTGAAACTCATGGAGTGCGATAAGCCTGCGCTCCTCGCCCGTCGATACTGCAGGTACCACTGGCTACTCCACTGGTGGTATAGTAGGTTCACAACCTAGTGGCAATGCCTAGAAATCTGGCCCATGTATCAAAGTCTTCTCACTGAGGGGCTCATCCTCGTGATCGTGCTGCTGAATCCTAGCAGGTACGCGTCACAGAGGCATCCTATAGAGAAACAAGATGTGTCACAGTCAATGAGTATATCTGGATACCTGACACCAAGTACATGGAAGACACAACCCATTCCTATATGATGTATGTGAATTTTATTTCCCCACAACCAGTGTTTTCGTGAACCGGGTTGAAAAGCATGTTATCAGAGTCCTGGTGTATGGATACGTCGGCCGCCGCACCAACACTGGGGTCCTTAGCCTGAAAGCCGAACCCGAAACACTTAACACTGTTTCCCCAAACAAAACTCACAGACTCTTGGTCCTAAGGTAGAACTGACCACCTCTGATACCACTTTTCCACGACCCGTCCAAGTGGGGCCCGCGCCGTGACTCCCCATGCCCGCCTCCAATAGGCCAGGGGCTGGTGACTAGCACTGAATAGTCATGTCACTAACATGGGAGGCATTTCCTAAGTACCTATACACACACACATAGACACATCTCCAAGCCCATAAATGATGAAATGTAAAACACTATGGAACAAAAATGCATGCCTACAACTATTCCCAACCAACAGAGTACGACGAAAGGTAGATTACTGTAAAAGTAAACGGGGCCAGAATACAAGCCCACCAAAAACAAGAGTCTGAAAAATTGCAAAGTCCAACCTGTAAGCACAAAGGTTCTGTGACTGCCGCTCATAGCCGTAGGAACGCCTCGGCCTGTAGGGAACTCAGAAATCTTGGTCATGTTCTGGTCTACCCTGGACTCTTTAAAAAGGCTTCTCGTCTTCAAAAGACACCAGACGTGCGGGAAAAGCCCGTGCAAGGGTGAGTATAACAATACTCAGTATAGGACTCCAAAAGCCACAAAGGAGTACACAAAGTAAAGGTACGGTCATCTATGCACAGTATATGTCTACAGAACATATAGAACAATCCAGATATACTCAAAACCTAGACCTATGGTCTAGAAACAAGTCACATGATCGCATTCCCTCGCAAGGGATTCCGTTCGAAGATTTTGTGATGCACTTGTTGCGGGAGGACACACTCCACGAGTCTTATAGATCTGATGACGTCCGTCCGAGAAGTGCTGTTTGTTGGGAACCATCATGAGAGATGGCTACACTAATTATAGGAGACACATTCCTGAGTAGAAGGGTTACGATAGATAGAAGAACTCTTTACGGGAGACACACTCTTGAGTGGGAAAGATCTCGATACACAGATGAGGATCACTATCAGGGCCATGGCGGATACCGCGACTCATCCGAAATTCACCTGCTAGGTAGAGGACAAACGCCTGGTAGAGTTGGTCATGTCGATGTCTGACTCTAACTAGGGTCTGGAATGGATAGAGGATCTCGATCCGGACCTCTCTGATGGATGCCTGACTCTATCACAGAAAGTCCTGCTGAAGGGATCAAAATCCTGTGTGAGGGAATTATGCTTGGCCCTCAGGGAAACAAGAAGATGGGGCACTAACCCAAACGAAAGATGTTCAAGGCACGGGGAACTAAAGGACCAAACTATTTTCCAAAAAGTACACAGCATGTAGAAATGATACACGATGTGTTGTCCGACCCTGGGTACTGCCTGTGTACCATGGCCCATGTTGTGAGGCTGGTCATGTAGAAAAACATAGTACACGGCGTGTAGTACGGTGTACACGCCGTGTCTGGGTAACCGTGGTTGGCTCCATGTACTCTGGTCATGTGCTCATACACTGTCACCAACCTGTGTACTCCAAACCGTGTAATCTACACACGGGGTGACCCGAGTTATTGACCTCGCCTGGCTGGGTGATAGAGTACACGACTGTGTACTGCATCCCATGTCCGTGTATCCCTGGGATACACGCTGAGCTCCGCATAGCCACCTCTACTGAGATGTACATGCCATGATGCCTGAATCCATGTAGAGCATCTCGTGTCTGTGTACTACCCAAAGTACACGCAGAGCTTCGGGGAGGGTCCAACACGAAGTGTGACCAGGGTCACACGCCGTGTGATTCTTCTCTTACCCCGAATCCCTAGCCACCATCGCTGAAACTACACTGCGTGTTCTTCGGAAGTACACGCTGTGTATTCTGGAAATTTCTAGAAATTGAGCTCTTTGCCGGCGAACCTCCCATGCTGCTTCGATCATCAATCTGGTCATCTGATCGCTGAAAAACTTCCAGGTTCTGGTCGCCCCGACCCCACGAAGCCACTTCCGTCGTTTTTGGGCCTCTGATCGGCTCAGAAAACGTGTTCTGATCTTCCTGCACGAAGAACACTCGAAGAACTCTCTTTCTGATCTGGTCGGATTGGTCGTCCAACATCATCGCCTCACCTCCATAAGGACATTGCGATGTCGAACCTTCGATTTGGTATCGTTGCGTCACAGAACAGATGTGCAACAATCGGTTGTTCGTCACCCCGCGAAGAACTCGAAGAATGCCTAGGGAAAAAGAAGGAAGAAATCCAAATAAACAAATTGAGGAACGAACCTCCACCGTCATTCGTCATAACGTTGATCCGGACCCGTTAATAGGCTTAAACGAGGCAAGAATCATCAACAACATAAAGCATGGATCAATTCCCCATAATCATCCAGAAGAAAAATCCCTCCCACAAGAACATACGAATCCGTGGATCAACTTGTTTGTGGTTGATCTGTGTTCGTCATTTAAACTCAAATACGGGGAAAAGAAATCGAAATAACAACCCCTACCTTTTGAAAGGATAGATCGTTGACGAAGGCGTCGTGAAACTGTTGTCTTCGAGATCCTTCAATGTTAGCGCAACAATCCTTGGTTTCGATCTGTTGTCGTTCATTGTCAAGAATTTTCTCCAACGCGCCACGGATTCTACAGAGGTTCCTCTCTCTTTGTTTCCCAAGATGTACAATTTATTAACCCATTAAAAAGGGGAAACATGTTTTCATTTAATTTCCAGAAGTATTAATGGCGTTGACTGGCCATTTAGAAGTCATTAAGACGTTCCATAAATTTAGGAAACAGCTACGGCGTCGCCAAGCTGCAATGGATGTTTCCATAAATGAAATAAAAATAAACAGGTTAATTTATTTTATTTTATTTTACTTAAAATGTCATAAAATCAACTTTTTCCCTCGACCCACGCCAGTCAAGGTTATCCTCATTCATAGGTAATGTCGTCGTCTTGGACACAATGATGCACTCAGATTTTTAATCTGGGAATCCATTTGGAAACTTCCACAACCGCACACAAGTGCCGACTCACATAACTAAAAAAAGTTCAAACCACCATTCCGGGCTCACGATAACTCGGAATGATGTGCCGTCTTCGCGCCCAGTCTCGAAATAATTCCATATAATATTTAAAAATAATAAACGGAAAATCTGAGACATTGCATTCTCCCTATTGTAGATTCAACCATATAATCCCACCAAATTTTTATGATTAAGACAATGCTCTTTATAATTACCTTATAATAAAATTTTTTTCATTTTGAATTTATCCCATTAATGGGGTAGTATTTTGGGTACCTTTCAAATTAAAAAATGAAAAAAGGGGGAGTAAAGAAAAGTATAAAAAAATTCATGTGTGTTCTCCTATGGTCCTTCTTTTTTACAATGTGGAAGCTTCAACACCACCTTAATATGTCTATTAACATATTTACAATACCCACTGAGAGAGGGGAAATAATGTGAGAAGGATTTTAGAAGGAGTAATATCTTGAAGAAGAATCACATTAAATAACTACCAAATAGGGGAGTTCATTACTATACATGTAATTATATATGAAACGGAATGAAGCATGAATATCAAAAAGTCGTGAACAACCCTACTACATGAATAATCCCATGTAAAGTCACCACATATTTATTTCCATGTAATCATTACCTTAATCACTGATAATATGTCTCATTTTTGTGGCCCGATGATGGATGACTTTTGTGGTCACTTTAGGTTATGTAGTGATCATCTTACATAAACCCAAGATATTACTTCATTTATGAATGATTATTATGTAGAGAATATACAATGATACATATTCATATGTATTGGATTTCATGTGGTATATTTTTATGGAGAATATTTACATGAATTACTCAAGTGAATCACATACTTTGTCTTATCTCATGCAGCTCTCACTTTCCCTCACATATCCTCTTATGGTAAAATCATTTGAAGAATCCTCATACAGATCAATCATAAAAAGTGACCCTCCAACAGTGCACTATAGAGGAGTGCCCTTATATGGAACACATTTATATAGAATATCCTACATGAATCCTTTATACATATCATGCTTACAAGGAGAATCTTTATGTGGAATATTCATGTTGATGCTTCTTGGGGGATGGCCTTCATGTGGGTAATACTCCCATAATGAATTTATACATACCAAGAAAGACAACATATTTATATGGAACAGATATTTTTATATCCACCTGTGGAGAATCCATCTCAACAGACAAACCCTGGGCAATGCGGTTCTCCAGTGGAAGGCTCATGTGGTCACATGATATCATGCAGTTAATATGTGGAAGAGTCACATCATCTTTCCAAGTCACACATCCTAATAAAACTCACACAAGGAGCTTCTAATAAATGATCAAATAATAGACATCACATAACTCATGTGGCCTCCTTTGACACATAGTTTGATGATGTGAACATGTTATATCGTTGGGAGACATGTGGAAAACTATCACTGACTCTTACGAGACTATTACACATGGTAGCATTATTATTGAGAAAAATATTCCTATAAAATCTTAGGTATTCTCCACCAATAAAAGGGGATAGAGAATAAGAGAATTAAGTTGGAGTCAAGATCATGATATTTTCCTATTAGGAATATTGAGAGAAACTCTGTATATGACGATGAAAAAATAATTGAAACCTAAATGTTTGTAAATTCTGTGTGATATGGCCGCATATCTATTCCAGAATCATGATTAGGTAGACCTATATTGCACATGTACCTTATGTGGTCCACAAATAAACCATGTAATGTGGACCCACCCATACCCCATTTATACCCATCATGATGCTGTAAGATAAAACCATATTACAAGGAAGTCTCAATGGTCGTGAGATATGATATTTGAACATGGATTAGTGGAAGAGAACTTAGACATCCATATAATTATTATATTTTATAGAGATCAAAGATAGAATCCTATATGGCCACCACATGTTAGATTGGTTTCCCACACAAGGTCACTAGGGCTACCTATAAATATCTATTTTCAATTTTCTAAAACAAGGAAGATATATAAGATTGTGTGTATTGGATTAGGAGTATTTATTATACATATAGAAAAGGAAAGTGGTGGGATGAGATTACAATTTTAGAAACTATAAAAAATATCAACTGTAAAATTAGATCCTAAAATAATAAGTCTAGAAAATTAACATTACGAAATAAGATGATCATGTGATCCATAGGTACGAGAATGAGTTCGCATGAGCTGGTCCACATGATATACACACCATTCAAGGATGAGAGTCAGATGCATCATGTGATCACATGATGATTCCATAATGTTGTCATATGATTCCCTTTTCACATGGTATTGTGATCATACCCTTTCATGGTTTTCCTTCTATAAATATCTCATTCATGGTTTCCCATTCATAGTTTCCCCGAATGCTATGTCACCATTTCACAGTTGTTCATTTATAGATGCCCATTAACAGACACATTACACCGACTTTCTTTATTCACATGATAAGGATCCTCAAAACTAGGGGCTCTCGAAGATGATCTATAAAAAATCTATTTTTAAATTTATGACACATCCATGTCCTTCTATAACCCAAGACAAAATCCCCAAAATTCCAAATTGAAAACTCCCCTAAAGCCACCAGACATGAAAAATCATGAAATTTGTATCATTACATGCCCCTTTGATCATGAATTTATTTGATAAAAGTAGGATCTAGGATGTCACCCAAAATGAGTAGAACCTTTAGGGAGATTAAAAATTTTGTATTACCATGATAATAGGGGTCTTTATAAAAATGTTAGTGGATTTGTTTTCCCTGACCCATGGTCAATTTCTCCTCCATTGGGTTGGAAAATGGAATCCCTCCTAGAGTAAGCTCTTATGCTTTCTATCTAGATGTAAAATTCCTTCTTCCTTCCATATCCTCTCCCTTGTCCACTAGTGGATCATAAGTAGACTCATCCAAATGTGCTTCCTCACATGGTGTATGTCCCAGTTATCATCACCTGCCTATCAATGATTTAATTAACTATAAATATGTGGAGGAGAGAGACAGAATCTTTGGTATTAAACTCCAAGTATATGTCCCATATAAATATAATTGTGTAACGTGACAGATCCTATTTAAATATCATTTTTCTCAAACCAGTAATGACTCATGTGGGATTATAGGTTTACATTGACAATGCTAGTAACAATATGAAAATGGACCATTTGGGTTATCCTACTAAGTGTAATCCCAAACCAATTTTATATATGAGACTCCTACCTGGTTTAACGCTTAACCTATTATAAGTAAAAGAATCCTCTAAGTTGTAATCACTAGAAATTCCTTTAACCACCTTGGTTCAAGATTCTACTCTCAGTTTCATCATATTTTCCTGAGTCGTGATTTCTCAATATGGAATCCTTATCATATTTCTACATGTCACGATCTCTCCATGTGGATTTCCTTATATTCCTTTAGTATATATTCCTCCTTATAGATACATTATCATATTTATATATATTGAGATATCTTAACATGGGATTCCTTATATTAAATTTGTTAGGATGAATCTTTTTGGCTTCATCATATACCATGACTCAAGATCAATTTATCCTCTTGGATTAATCATAAATGTGACTTTTACTAGGTATAATTCCCAACATATTCTATATATAAGACTCCTACTATGTGTAATATATAATCTATATTTACTTCATCTGATTCACTAACAAGGTTAGGTAAATATAGGTAGCACCTATATGTAGGCCCCACATATCAACTTAATTAGAGATTCTCCATTACCTCTCATTATATACCATGAGGCAAAATATTCCTCCTAGTTATTATAAATGGGAATCTTTCTATGAACATTTTTCAAAATATACTCTTTATAAATCAACCAAATACACCAGGTATATTGGGGATCTCCATGAACAATCCCTATTTTATCTCCTATGGTTGATCCTTTTGTGATGCATATATCCTAGGGCATCACATGCGTAAGCCCCACTCAATCCCATGATACACATTTTGAGGTGATGTAACTTATCTTCTACCTCTTTTTTTAACGAATATTCTTACTAATGTGGTCTTAGAAGTTTAGTTGATTATTCTGATCCACATCCCAAAACTCACCTTAATTATTAGTTTCATAACTCTAAACTATGTATCACTCATCCTTACCAAATGACATTAAACTATATGACATGATCCTTGTACTGAAACATTAAAAGGTACGATGTGTCTAGTTAATTTGATGAAAATTTCATAGGTTCTAATTCTATTCATATGGATATTTATGAAGCAATCCCAAGGGCCGGATCCCAACTCTAAAAGACCAACACAACCTTGAGTTGTGATAAATTCTAGAGTAACCAATTTTAGCTATAAACCAAAAAAATCCATAACTAATAATAGAATGATAGAGAGCTTGTAATACATGAATTTGTATACATAAACACATGGTTTTGATATTTTCAATGGAATATGGGTAATGTTTTCCTCACTAATATTTGAGAAGTATTCTTGAGTAGACATATATATATATATATATGAGAGTCCTGGATTGGGAAACAATCTGCATCCAAAGGGTATGGTGAGACCAACCACCCATCCTCTCAACGAATTTGTTTTCTAAGAAGTTTTTGGTAATGTCCCAATTCCAAACATCCTTTATATAGTAGGCCCACATTTACTCAAAATATTTAAGAGCATGAAATCCACATAAAAAAACAAGTGTATTGAGTTTATGGTGAATACCAATATTTTCAAGAAAATAATCAATTCTTTCTCTAGTTTATTATGCACTATTTTCTATATGGATCTTCTTCAAGGAGATACCACAATCATTTAAGAAATACTTTGGAAACTATTAAACATATTTAGAGCCTCTCAATTATGATTCATAATAATAATTCATGTGATATTATTATATTCATCAATAATGTAAATAAAATACTAATATCCATTTATGATTTCTTCCTTATATTCCAACATGTGTCTAAATTGATAAGCATTAATCGATGAGTTGTTTTAATCTCAACATTCATTTGTGTAGAATTAATAATCTTCCCCCTTGGATTTATGGAGCATATCTAATGAACACATCTTTTAAATAGATTCACATAATAAAAATTTCATCCTTATGTATGATTTATAATGTCCTTTTTTCCAAGATTATTTTTCCTTTGAGGCCACAATTGATTATATTATTTCATGTTTATGTAACATAAATTTTCTATATCACTAACATGAAACAAGTTACACCTATTAACTTTTCTATTTTTAAAATGCATTGATTTTTTAAACCATTTAAAAAGAATCCATGTTTATAGAAAGCCACATCATTACTTTCATCACATATCTGAGATACCGTAATCAGGTCATGGTTCATCCCATAGAAAATAAATATTCTTGGATTTCAACTTCCCGTTTCCAATAACTTATAAACCAAATCCCTTGATTTTAATTGACCAATAATATCCAAAGGTCACTAAAAAAACCATTAAATTTTAAACACATTTCATTATCTTTAAATATCATTTCATGTGTAAAGAACATACACTTTCTAGAATACATGGATATTCCCTTTTGGAAGCTTTTAGTGAAACATCAATAGACAAATAATTTTCATTACCATTGTATTTATTCTTATGTGAATCTTAATTTTAAAAATTCATACTCCATTTGGATATTAGTTTCGTTATACAATATTCAGTAAAGTAAACTAGCTGGTCATATCTTCTACATACTTATTCTAGTTGTTCAAATTTATTCTAATCATTCAGTCTCGAATCATCATGTTTCTTCTAAATTTTCACTCATTGAGTGGGATAGCCCACCCTAAAAATTTTATCCTAATCTTTATATGATCATAATAATGTTGATAATTAAAAAAAAATATTCTTTCAATGGTCCCAATTCCACCAACAATTACAAAATCAACCATAAATGATATACTTCAGTTTGTAAACAACTAGTTTTATAGATGTTGAAACCCATACTTATTATTTATTTTGAACATAAATATTTGATCCTTTTTGTGAATAAAAATTTTGGTATACCCCCACCCAAACATGTTTTCTTTAGCCAATGATTACTTTAATTTTTTTTAATAAATATTTATAATAGTTTTTTCTTTTAAATTTGTGCCCCTAAAATTTCTAGATTTTAGATAATCACATTGTTTGTCTAAATAATTTCCTCTTATCCCATGTACTCAAATTATAATTTCAATTAGAATTTTAAGGAATCTTCAACAGCATTAACAATCTATTTCATTAATCCTTATCCAATTTCTTTAATAATATTATGAAAATTACAATTTAATTTTTCTTATTTTTTTTAAAAAAATATGTCAATTTTACTTTAATAGTTTCAATATTTTTCTCATTAAAACTAAATATATTTTCTATATAAGTTATTTATGTATTCCCATCATAATGAAATTTATTTAATTCATCAATCCTTTTTAGGGAAAATATATTATCTATTTCTTAAATATTGATTATATTTATTCAAATTTTTTATATCTCTATCTATTATTGAGATATTATTAAGAACTTATTTGAGTTATTTCATAAAAATAAACTCTATTATAGGTTCTTCATCACTCAAAATATCACTACTTACATTAGTTGTCAAAACATCCTCATTATATTTATTAATTATGTTTCTTTTATTAAAAATATTCTCCACCTATTAATTGATTATTTTTATTACTATATCACACAACATCACTCATTCATATAGCCATAATGGAATTTAAAAGGATAACCTTTATAAACAACAATTCAAATCCTCAGCATGATCTAGATTCATCCAGGATCATATACTTCACTAGGATCATTTTTTCGATCACAAAAAATCATAGTTTATCGATAAAATCATCATACATATATGTCTCGTGATTTTTTATGTTCTGTTGCACAAATCAAATTATATAGAATTTGTTAGTTACTAATAAGAGAGTCTTCCACCATATGATAGTTACATTACATTTTTTTGTTACTTATTTTATTCTTATTCTTCCCCTAATATTGTAATTGTATTATTATTTTTTATTTTATTAATCCCTTTGATCACCCATTCCTATTAATTAATCTAAAAAACATTCATTATATTTTTCTATGCACATCACTCATCCTATACATCTAAATTCATTAAAAATCCCAATTTTTTCTTATCATACAAACTGTATTAGTCACATGTTTGAATTTGAATTTCAATTTCAAATTAATAAATAACCATTCCATAACTAATTTTTTAATTTAAATTGTTATTTTACCCTTCATCTTTTGTTTGAAATATATTCTAGGTCATGGTGACATTATTGTATAGGTTGCAACAAGAATATTTTTTTTCCATAACCAGTTCTCTCTTTCATAGTTAAATATTTTCATCTAGGGTGTGAACCACATTCCTTTTACTGGAATCGTAAACATTCATTCTGTTGTTAATCCATGCAAGATCAATTTATGTATCATTTTATTTGAATATATCTAATTATATTTAATTTATGAAAACAATTCTTCATATAATTTCCTATTTATTTACAAAAACTAATTCCCAGTATAATCTCAAAAATACCCAATTTGGTCAAGTTTAGTATTCCATTTTATTCAAAAATCACTCTTATTATGTGCGAAAATGACTCTTACTATGTTAGGAAATGAATCTTATGATGATTTTGAAAAACAATTATGCACTGTAATTTGACTCTTATGGAGACAAAAAATGACTCTTATGAATATTTTGAATATTCTAATGAAATTAAATGATTATTATATAGTAGTCAAATTATTCATACTTAATATAAATGAATATTATGATATAGTCTTCCATTAAACGATTCATCACTCTATAGTTGAAATAATTCCTATAGAGTCTATAATGACTCTTATAAAATCATAGTAATCCCCGAAACTACAAAAATTTCATTTTATATAATGGAAAATTGTTATTATGTAATTATAGAGACTTGTGAATATTTCAAATCAATGATAATCAGCTTTGAAAAAACATCCAAACACTAAAAAATTTATCAAGAACTATTCCAATAACATTAAAATACTTAAAACCCATGGAATATACTTCCCCTCAAATGGAAAAAAATCACATGATTTTGAAAATGATATATGTATTGAAAAAATGCAAGATAATAAAAATATACACTCCTAATATTCTATAAGTCTAAAGATCTACTTAAAAGTATACTATGCTCAATGCAAGTCCTTATAGGATGCATTTAGATGATTTTTTATGTGGTATAAGTACGAAAATGACCCTAAATCATGGGAGATAGTCATACATGGAGCTTGGAGTTTGGGTGGTATCTTTTAGGCTCTTGAATAGTTGAATGGATAATTACACAATGGATTCCCTTTGTGTTATACATATGAGTTAGAAATTATGAATCATTCAATATTTCTACGTAGGACACATTTGGAACACTTATTATATATCAAAAATGATTTTTTCTATTTCATAATTTTTTGGGTGGTTTTCAAGTTGAAGGTAGAGGTTTAAATTTTTGGAGTATAGGGGTGGGAAAGGTAAAGAGAACTAGAGTATGAGGACCGTTGGGTATTTGGTAGTCTTGGAACATGTATCTGGTGGGGGTGAAATTGATGTGGTGGCATAGTTTACTCAAATAATTATCAATTAAACTTATAATGGATACCTAATAGACTTCTATGAATAACCCAATAATAGATCATCTTTGATCTCCCTTTCCTATCTTTAATAATATGATTGCATCCACAAACAGAATCCCCATTAAGTGGATAAAAATGTTTATGATAGGTTAATAAAATCAATATTACCTTTTTATTTAGTTTTACTACTACTTTAGTAGTGTATTTATATTCCATCAATGTATTCTTCGATCTAGGGTTAAGATCCAAGATCATATTTGGATCAGATTTCCTCTAGGCGATAACTAGATTATAAAATCAGTTATTTTATGGAAATACCAAAACTTTTCTTAAAGGATTGGTTTTATTTCAAGTAGGGTTTTGACCTAATACCTCTTCTGCTAATTTTTAGTTTCCAAATACATAATTATGGCTTATTTATTGATCCAAAACATAGGATTATGAAACATTAAAATTTTTGGTGGGTGATCCCCCTCTATTTATCTTATTAAATCATAATGTGGCTATTGATGGGGCTTGGGGTAGAGTAAGAATTTACAGATCAATGGTTTATAATAATTTTTTAATCTAAATGTATTATATAATATTAAACAAAATTTCTTATTCAATACTAACTCTAGGAAGTTTTATGTTTTGTAGTTCCCCTAGATTTTAATTTTTTTATTCCAGATATAAGTTAATAATGATTTATTTTTACTCAAATTTTTATTATTGATTTATGTTGGTAAATGGTCTATTATATAGTGAATCCCTGTATTTGCTGATTGTTGCTTCAAATTGATATGAATAACCCCATTAAATCTTCTTAAATATGCCTCAAAATCTAGAAATTGTTTTATCATGTTGTTATCTTATGACATCACCATTGTTACTTGGATTACAGTTTTTCTTTGATGATAGAACAAGTGTTTATCCCTATTTTATTTTATATTGCATATGTAAGGATTTATCCTTGTCTTACAGGTGTTATATCGAGGATTGTACATTGATATATCATGGGTAATTTTTATATACATATGACAAGTAATTACTTATGAAGAGTGGGGTCGCATATAGAGGAGGGATAAGTATATATATTTTGTTATAGACACACACACACACACGGCCAAACACATTATTTCGTAAGAGAAGATGAGTGACCTACATAGTGAGGGTGTTAGTACATGTATCCTCTCCCTATGAGGACTGGGGATGTTAGGGTTGAAATTTTGGACACACACACACATAGACAAACACACACACACACACACACACACATATATATATATATATACATATTAACACAAACATACACATGACCTCATATAGAGGGAAACATTTTACGGAAATCCTTGATGGTTATAACCATATGGTGGAAAAGTACCTTGCATCAGTTATGAGATTGGATCAAAGAAGGTTTAGCTGAAAACTAATAATGTATTATTAAATCACGTAAATTATTGTATTATTAATTGGATAAAATGTATATATATTTTGTTTGATAACTTATTATCTATATTTTTTTAGGTTATCTATTACATATTCTTCTTACTTTCCTACATTATATTCATTCATTACACAAATTGATTTATGAGAAATAGACTAAGGTTGGGTGGTGACTTCAATGAAGTATGTTGTACTGAAAGCCAATACGTGTTCCCTTAGGGATTCATGTAGACCTTTTTTTCACAACATTGGTAAAGGAAAGGTGACTATATATGAGAGCTGAGCATCCTCGAACATGGCTAGACACAACACATGGGTTGTGAAGTCAGGATAAATTACATTAATTTTTTGGTGGAATTATGATGTGGCTAAACTAGAGATGTCCATGATGATTTCCATTGGATCATCGTCATAATATATTTTATTTTTCTCCTATAATAGTGGATTGGATTAATGGGGTTTTTAATGTGTTTTTTATCTAATTTTTAAACTTCATAGTGTATTTTTTAGATTGCTGAACTATAATATGATATGTATATATTATAATATTAATATTTCACCTTATTTTTTCACTTGGTATATGCTAAATAATTTTACATTAGTAGATACTTTACCATGTGTCATTTAGGTCTATTATCCTATGGTCCATTCCAGAATCATGGATTTACTATGTATATATAATTAATTATTTTTTTAAAAAACCACGAGGTTAAATTATCTATCATATGTGTGGATCATCACTCAGTTTTTTTGATAACCTTATATGATCAGAAGTTGTGCCTTAGGTATTATTATTGTTTGACTTAAGTCCACTAGGTTATCTGTGTTAGGTCATTAAAAAATGGTTTCATATAAATTTAATGTCTCTTGGTAATGGGATTGAGAGTTTTTAGGAGATATGGATATAAATCATTAAGAATTAACTCATAAATATACCCATCTAACATAATTATTGTGGAAAATTGAGCTACTAGGGGTTCTTTGGGTTTTATTTGGATATTTTCATTCAGTAAAACCTTTTAAAATGAGTCACATGAATTATAAGTAGTTATATATAAGAAACATAAGATAGGGTGAAATTGAATATCATGTGTTTTCATATGATTTATTCTCCATATTATTAGATTTTTTAAATTTTACTAAGTGAAACCTCACTAATAAATAAATTTATTTCTCTATTTATTTACTAGTGATAAGTATGTAATTGTGACCCATTTATGTGGTTTTTTTTGGAACTTAAAACCTTATCTTTTAATAAATATTATATGTTTACTCATATAATTTTGTTTTAGGTTTGAATGATTAGTTTTAAATAAATTATTTAAGAAATATTAAAATCATTAATTAAAAAGAAGATGTATAAGATAGGGCATGTGGATTATGATATGACTAACATCGTATAAATATAAATATTTAATTTATGATTTTTGAAATGGAAGCTAATAATATTATATTCATTCTATCACTTTGACCCCTGACTATTCCATAGTAAGGAGATAACAAACATACTCTTCTATCTAGGAAGCCTATGTATCCTCAATCTCTTGAGGGATTTTCTCAACTACTTCATGTAGTGGGGTAGGAATATCCATGACATGAAGCCTCATTTTATGATTTCATGATGGCCTTTTAGCTCCATTTCCTCATTAGTAAGTATAAGAGAAGGTATATCGTATTCAACATAAATTTTAGGGCATTGGGACTCTATGAAAACATTAGGTTTATCATGAAACTTATATAATGGAAGGTGATGGATATCGATGGTGGGATATTATAGTTGAATAAAAAATATATACGGATTCAATTGGAATGTTTTTCATTTTTTTCTTTAATAAATTATATCATGAAACTCTTAATCAAGTGAAATCTCAATAATTTAGGGATATTGGGTAGGGATAGAGGTCTGTGATGGAATACAATACCAATTTAACAAATATAATTTTATTTTATCCTTATATGAGTTGGTATGTGGAGTTAAATGTGAGATGGGATTGATATGGGGTTGTTGGAACCATTGTAAACCCAAATAGTGATGTTCAGTCTATATACATTCTTTGAGGTGGTAATGAAGGTATGGTTGGCCAAAATTTGTTTCAATATGGGTATTAGAGCTAGTAGTTATTCCTATAGTCATAGATGATTCTATGAATATGAAATCTAGGGAGGATCACTACAGGGAAATAAGGGTGGGAGTAGTCTTCGTCTTTCTTGTCTAGGATCCCATGTATTTCGTTTCTAGTGTAGATGAGTAAGAAAGACCTAGTATACCAATCCTTCTGAGAATAAGCAGTTCCAAAAGTGTGGCAGTAATAATCATCTATATATTTTTTATAAGTCTACATGATCAAATAGAGTGAGTTATTGGCACCACTAGAGTTTATCCTCATAGGTTTGTACTGGTAGAAAAAATATGTTGTCCCAAATAAGGTAGGCATGTAAACTGACATGAGGTGGCCTAACAATAAGACAAAGAATAACGAATAGTTAGTAATACCTTCACCAGGACAAATTTCATAAAGACAAGGTTATTAGAATAGTAATAAAAGGGTTTCTAGGATAATTAATTAATGGTTGATGCTGAGTTGGGTCCTTCAATGATGATAGGTACTGTTCTGGTATCATTTACCCTCGTTTGTAATTTTTTTGATAAGTGGGATTCCCATTATTCTATTTTCAAGAATCTATTGTCTCATTATGGATTGGTAGTTAAAGTATCTTAGGATATTATGAGAATGGATAATTCAGTGGGTAATTGGTTATAAATAAGTAATAAATGTATATATTGTCCTCTCATGGTGGGATTATTCTGACATCTCTATGAATTATCCACCATTGACCAAAAATTATATGATAAAATTATAAGCATTGTCTGGATGTCACAATTAAATGTTAATATAAATTTATATATGTGGTGAGTCTCATTATATTTCATCAATGGATCCCAATATGATATTATGGTAGAATATGATTACCATAAAATTAGATCTATATGAGATCACGAGCATGTTTTAAATCTTACATCTCAGATGGCATTCTTGGTTCTTGATGTGGTGGAAGTATAGTGATATTAATAGTTTCCTCTAGTGTTTGTCATATTTTACCATGTGTTTCTCTTGGTTTTTTTTCTATTTCCACTTAAACATGAGTTGGAGTTCTTGATCAAGCTAGTTCTAGGAACTAAGGTGATTTTTATTCCACCATACTATATGGAACCAATATAGTTAAGGGAATTGAATGATTAACTTTGAGAGATATAATAAAAGGGTTTTATATAAGCTATTAATTATAAATAGAGTGATCTAGTTGTCTTAACTAAGAATTTGAATTGTATATATTTTATTTTTAGAGATTATTTGATGTTGAATTAGGTAACAATAAAAATTGATACCCATTGCCTTAAATCAATGAATTTTTTTACCAGTTAAATGGGGATGAATAGTTTCAATAAGTAGATTTGAGATCTAATTATCATTTTCTTCATGTTAGACATGAGGATATTCTAAATATTCCTTTTTGAATTTGGTATTTGAATTTTTAATATCTAGTTATGAATTTAAGATTGACTAATGTTCCTAGAGTTTCCATGGTCCTTATGAACTTGATATTTTATCTTTACATTGAATCATTCATTATAGTAATTGTGGATGTTATATTAGTGTATTATAAAACATTATATGAGTATAAAATTCATCTTCATGTGGATTTGGGAACATTAAGGGAGCATAATAATTTTTCAAGGTATTTAAGTTTTTTATTTTTCATTTGAGTATTTAAATTCTTGAAAAATATAGTACCACAATATAGAAATGATCCTGAAAAATTGGATACACTGATTGGATATTAAGTTACCAAAAATGTCTTGGTGTTTTGGTGTTTTTATGTCTCAATGGGTATTATTTCAATTTCATTTAGGAATTTTCTAGTTTAGACACTCCTATTACTAATATAACGAATAAAGGTGTAAAGTAAATCTTGAATAGATAGTGTCAAATTGATTTTTATGATTTTAATATGAGTCTAACGATATCCTATATTTTTTTCTTAGCTAATTCAGGTAATTTTTTTGATTTATACTATGATTCATCTTCTTTGGGAATTAGGTGTGTATTTATATAGTAACATAATTTAGTGGCCTATGGTTTTAGGTTTTTATGACCACACAAAATGTATTTCACATCCCACATATAATATCATCAATTTGAATGATATTAAAAACCTATTTTTTTAATTTTTATTTATTTTTATGTCAAAATTTTATTTTTCCAAAAAAATCATGTTATATTTTTCGGTATTTTAATAAGGGTAAAATATCGATTAATGTAACAACATTATTTTTTCCTTATAAAAATTCAAAATATTTTAGAAAATATTTCTGTACTTTAGCATGGACTTATCATGGGATTTCAAGGCTATAGATCCTGGGTATTGATATAATAAATATAATACATATATTATATTACACGCAAAAATATTTTTTATAATAATGTAATATCTCTTGAAAAACACTTCAGTTTGGAAATTGGATACCACCATTAAATATGGAAGTTAGTTTTACCCTATGTATGACATACCATTTGGAGTGCATTGGGTCTTTGGTTTAATCAAATTCACATTCATAATGATAAAATTTTCACCCTTTTCTTTTATTATTCATTTTCATTTTTCTGATTTTTCCTTCCTATTCAAATTACAACCTCAATTTTCACATGGCCTTAAATAAAAATAATGGTAAATCACATTTTTTACCATTTAAAATTTGAAATCCATAATGATATGGATACAAACATTCCACAATAAATTTCTAGTTAAATAAAAAATTAAATCAATGTTTTTAATTTGATTTTGGGAAATAACAAATGTGTACAGAATTTTTGTTTTAAAATTACCAAACTAATACTTTTTCATAATTGGTTAATTATGTTGATTCCAAGAGACTATAGATCTCTCTTACATGTGATAGGTCAAACCATTTTTGGTTTAATTCATTCTATTTTATAGTTCTATGAATGGATTTGGTTCTCTTTATTCCTACCTTTGAATTGCGCCTACAGTTGGGGGGGTCGATGAACCGTTAGTGTTAATGTGTGAACAACTATGATAACAAGGGACATGAGGATTTTATCTTAGTTGATAAGGTTTCAAATCGAGAATTTAAAACACAAAAGTTGGTTTATCCTTGACATTGAAATCAATGAATTTGAGGTGGACCATCTTGACAATTTTTTTCCCTTAGAGGGGGAGGGCGCATGACCTACGATGATGGTGAAGATGGAACTGAGTACATGGTGGAGATATGAAGATTCTATGGAACACCTTGTTGGGGATTTACTCAATGTCTATGTATCGAGCCTATTGTTGCCTAGTTATCCTATGAGTTGCATGCCATATATTGGGCACTCGATGCCTAATTGATTTATGAGGAGCATGTCGTACAAGAGGCCTAGACAGAGTTGCATGTATGCATGATTCCATGAGGTTTTTAAATGATAGATTCACTATCCTGATATCTATATTTTTTTAATTCTAACATCTTCATGTCATCCTCCTATCATAGAGAAAAACCAGTTATGTCTGAGGGTGTATAACATCTTGGTTAGTACACGACCACTCAATTGTGGATTTTATATAGTTCATACTTATTACACATTTATTATATTCATTATATACACCTATTATACTAGTGAAAAGATAGTTAAGGATGCATTGGTGGTGTAATTCCAAGTCTTGTACTCACACACTACTCTAAAATTTCATTATTTTTATAGATTTCATGATTAAAGATTAAAAAAGTTAGAGGGGCCCAATCATGGATGATTGATTATAGGAGTATGGATCTGAAAGAAGATTGGGAATGACTTTTGGGGACCACTGTTTCATTTTTTAAATTTTTCTACACTTATTGATTTGGTTTGTGTCTCAAAATAGGGATCAAATTTATTTTTATGACATGTATTCCATATATATATTTTCTCTTGTAATATGATTATATATATATATATATATATTTACTGACATGATATTGATGGTATAGTCTCCCCAGTGATAGACATAGACACTCATTGCTAGTCGATAGGATCTTTTGTATAAGAAGTTGAACATGAGCCCATGTGAACCTTCAACTCAGATTCAGTGGTTTGGGTTGATGTGTTACAAAATGTTATTATAGTCAATACCCATCTTGAAGTGTATATGCTATGTTTGATTTTTAGGTTTGTGGTCCATAATGAGGATGTTTTTCTTGAAAGGGTGAGATTATAACACCCTTGTAAAAGTGATACATAAATTGGATAAATGTCACTACCAATTTCAATAAGATGAACCTTGATTTTTTGAATCCTACCTCATTTTAAATCTATAGTTAAGCATGCTTGTCAGGATGTAGGGTTAGGATAGATGACCTCTCAGGGCTTTTCACTGTGTGTGTGTGAGTGAGTACAAACACAATTAATGAACATGTTTTGTCATATGGTATATTCATTGGACTGATAAGTGACCCCAATGAGTAGGTTGTGGTGATCTATGAAGGGGAAAAAGGTATTATTAATGACCCATTGGGTTATATGAATAGGTACATGACCCATGAGGGTTAGTACATGTCATAAAGATCTTAATATTATCACTAATGTATATGATATAATATAATGGAGGAATTATCTATTAGATGATAAATTTTCTGTTTATAATGATAATTTGATTATGAAGTAAATTTTTCATAAAGGTATATTGTAAAACCCCAAGATTTATAGAGAAAACTATCATTGATAGCGTATACAACACGCAACACCGAGCTTAAAGGAACAATACTTTTTTAAATATAACCATTATATCCTAGAAATTGAACTTGTAGGTATGAATATTATTAATAAAAATATAAAATATATTAAAAAAGGTACGTATACAAATTTATTGATTAATTTTTAATAAATAAACATTCAATTTTTTTATAGTCATTTTATTCTTCAAAAATTAATTTTCATAAAAATTGATTTTAATTTATTTTTTGTTAAGAATTAATATATATTTATTTTAACAATATTATAAATATTATTTTATAAAATTAACTTTGTTTCTTAAATAAGAATATGACATTTATCTCAGGGATATATTTTTGTATTTTTCTCAAAAAATTGATTTTCTAGTGATTAATAAAAAACAATTCTTTTTATTAAAAACTGTATTATTGTTTCAAGTATTTGAAATGTTCCATATTATTTTAAAACTATTTTAGACACAAATTATTTCAATTATATTATTAATAATTTAATTACTTTAATTTTAATCTATTTTAATCTTGAATTTGTTATAAAATCATTTTTATAAATAAAATTCATTTAAAAAAAACACATTTTTATTTCATTTTGTGTTTTTGTTTTAAAATAAATTATTCTACTTATAGGTATTGAATTTTATTAAATTGATTCAATATTTTGAATCATATGGTTAAAATAAGGTAAATAGGTCCCTTTTATATTTGATCATTATGAATAGTAACTCTGGTAAAATTTATCTGCTCGGTAAAGGGTAAATTTGGTTAATGTAGGTGAAAACTAAATAGAAAGATAATAATATTTAATATTAATTATTTTTGGTTTATGTTTGTTCTTCCCTTATCATATTAGTCTTTAAATTTATATTTTTAATGGAATCTTTTCCATTTACATGATGCAATATAATATTCAAATCAAATAAAGTTACAAAATTTCACTCTGTAAGTTTTAAATATATACTCTCAATTAATATTCAGACAAGAGAAAGTTATGAATGAATGAAAATGTCAAATGTATGAAATATAATATTACATTCATGATGATAATATATTTTTAATTTTTATTAATAATTTTTTTTCTTTAAATTCTTACCTAATACCAATACAATGTTAATTCAATTAATAAAAAACTAAAAGAAATGATATAAAAAATATTAAATGTGATTTATTGTGTTACATGAATATTTTAGATTAATATTAAATAACAGTTATTCTTAAAAGCATTATATTCAATTTAATTTTTTTATTGATATAATTGAAGTCAATTTAAATGAATAGTGTCAAAATTGCATTAATTATAAATTATCAAAATAATATTAAATTAAATCATCTAAAAAAATTAAAACTGTGATAGATTATAGGGGGTAAAAAATGATCATAAATGGAATCCATTTTCCATTTAAAAGTCAATATTTACCTTTTATGTAAAATATTAAGCCTTTAAGAAGGTAAAATATTTTATAATAATTAATGTTAAAATGGGTTAACTAAGTAGTTAAACCAAAAGATATTTTTTGAAACCCCACTCAAATTTGTATTAATTTTAATTTATGATGTTATTTATACCATATAATACCCCACGTTAAAATAAATTAAAATTTGAAGGCATTTTTCTAGATATTATCTTTATTATAATTAATCATTTATTAAATTTCAAATGTGCCCCTCACCTCGATAATAAAAGGGAACCCATTACATCACTTATCATCACCATATTGAGAAACCTAGATCTTTCATTTCATAATTATTACTATTATCAACATCCTTATCCAATTTCAGGAAGGTTAAGTCTCCCTTAAAGATTGACATTATGTTTTTTAGGAATAGATCTATATAAGGTCTCCTGAAGAAGTGGTAATTGTCTTACCCAACCATTTTCAATTTATTTATTATTATAACTCTAATAAATATCTTGTATTTATTATAAAATAATAAATTTATTATCATTAATGTACTTAAATATTGTTATGATTATGAAATCACCACTAATAACCGTCTTTCCCCTTAAGTGGGAAGTGAATGTATCATTTGCATGCACGTACAAATTACTGTCTCCACATAATAATACAATTTACATTTCATAACCATATTTTATGGATGGCTATTATGATGGGTTTAATGTCTATATATAATAATTATAAAATTATTATACCTTTTTAAGATAATATTATATCTACCTTCTTACCTTCCAATCCAATGGGAAATGATATCGTCACTCATGTGTACGTGTGGACTATATCCTCTATGAAGTGTTGTGATTTGTTTTCATTAATATTTTATATGTAGATTAAATATGATTGATTTTATGAATATATATAATTTATATTATATAATAATTATTTTAAAGTTTAATTATTATATAATATTATTTTATTCCATCCAACAAAAAGTGAAAACTAAATTCATGCATACGTACGGCCTACCATCTCTTTGAGTGGTGATATTCATTTCCCACCTATGAAGATTATGGAATACTATAAATATATATATAATGGATAAATGATATTTTTAAATATTTATTAAATTTATAGATATGATGGAAATTTTATCAAAGTGAAAGGACCAAAACTACTGAACCTGAACATATATTAAAAACGAAGCGGTTGTTACCCAAATTTGTTATTTTAACACAGAATTGTTAATGAAAAAGTGATAAAATATTATAAGTTATTATTAAATGGTATGATATATATTATTATGGTTCTATATTATATTTAAAATTTATATATATTTATTATTTTGAAGGTTCAAACATGTACAAGGGATATCATAACATAATTAAGGGTTTTCTCAACTCACTTTTGTTTCCATGAGACTTATGTCATATTCACCACTTGATTGTTTTATACAGTGTATATACAACCAATTTGATATATTATATCATTAATATCTTCATATTTATTTTATTTTATTGTATAATTTTAATTTATTTCTTTCATGGGGTTTACGATTCCAAATTTAAGAAAGTGGTAAGGGTTTTTTTCCCAATCTCATCATTATTCAAGATTGTTCATGATTAAGTCCCCCTTGAGGGAATATTTTTCTTTCCTAATTTTTTTTTGCATAAATTGTTATAAATAATACTTCTATTACCTTCCAATTATATTTTAATAAATTTTTTACCATTTTTGTCTATTTATTAGATGGTTTGAAAGAAATCTTCTTGTCATTTTGCGAACGAGGTAATTTTTTTCCTTTTAACAACAGTATTAAAGGAATGTTTTTTAATTTATACAACATGAATGTATTTTCCCACAAACATGAATAATATTTTCTTTAATTTATATTTTACATGTTCAAACTGTTCTTTTCAATGAAATTTTTGTTCTTCACCTTGAAGATGTTTTCAAAATAAGTTATTTCAACGTAAAAAATTTACATTTTCCTAGAGAATTTTCCAAGGATATTTTTAAATTATTTTCATCTATGTGAACATAATTTGTTGAATTTTATGATTTACTAAGGTTATTATCTTATGAAATCATCTACCATATTCTATTGGATGGTGTATGATATGTTTTACTGGGGATGTATTATTTTGATACCATTCATCATATTACTCCTGAGGATTTATGATTATTTTTATTGATTGGTGTAATTTTTAACATTTTATATGTTAGTTTCAATATGATTTTTATTGTTTATTATGTCTTAAAAATTTCATATGAGTAATTAATTAAACTTAATAAGTGATGGGAGAGTCCTGCTACAACCCTCAATGAATTAGTAGGTCTCATGAGGAAAACTAGTTTTGATATTAGATGGGGCCTTACCCATTTATGTAGGAAGTCTTGGCATGAGGTCTGAACATTATATTTATGATGTTTGGAATGATTATTTTCCTCATTATGGGATTAGTTATTTTATGTACATGTGATTATTTGATTTGTTATGATATCCATGGATAAGTTCCAAAATCATGTGATTATTTATTTGACATTATTTTATCATAATTTATTTATACCATATTACTATTAATGCTTATATTATTTATTAAATGATATATGTTTTTAGATATTTTCCTTTGTTTATTTTTTGTACCTTATTTATTCCTGTTAGATTCCTCTATACGCATATCATTACTAGTCATCAGAGTTCTTAGCTTTCTTTTGTTTATTTTTTCCAGCATGCCAGGAAGTGTATTATGATTGATATGAAAGGATATGGTAAACAGAATAATGATTTAATCAATGAAATCACTATGTTATATTGTTTATTCAAATTAAAAGTAATATTTAACTATGTATCTAGTTTTCCCAAAACTAATAAACTACTTGACCCTTTAGTATATGATTTCTTATATCTATTTGCAATGTAATTAAGAAACCACTAAATATGGGATACTAGGTTTGGGGTATTTATAGTCAGTATTAGAAAAATTATATTATAAACTTTGTGAAGTAGATTTAGTAAAATATAAATTAGGGAACTTAACCATATAATGAACCTTCAGAATATTCCTAAAGAAACTAAGTTTATGATTTAGAGATTAGTTTTCATTTTATATCAAGTGTTTCACTAGTTTGAAAATTATACATTATGATTCATAATGTTATAATATAATTTAGTTTATGACTTTATTTATAAATGGATCATAGTGGAAGGATTGGAAACCATATCAATGGAATCAATCAATGTAGGGATTACCTCTTGGGAAAGATAATGAAGTTAGGACTAGAGCTACTATTAGAGTTGAAACAATTATAACTATTTTGGGGAATCTGACTTAGTTTATGAGTAAAAACCTTGCCCGTATCAAGTATCCTATAAATTAAAAATGTAGTGTAATAATGTTATACCACTTAATGTTTTAGAAAACTCAATCATTTTATGGGGCTACAAATCCATTTTTAGCTTTTAAATTGATATGCTCGTTAGAGAAGATATTTCTTTTTTTGGGATATAATGAAATGGTGAATGTTGATATAGAATAAAATTTTCTCTCAGAGTATGAAGACAAATGGTGTTCATTGATTAAAAAAAATAAGGATGGGTAAAATCTAATGGGCATAAAATTTAAGGATTTCACAGAACATTTCTTAGAAACATATTTTCCTCATGAAAAACATGAATATATGGGGTGGAAATTCTAAAATATAAGAAAAAAGAATGATGAAAATGATTCTACGTATGTATATAACTTTATAATTTCTTGAAATTTATTTTGAAGACTATATTTTTTATAAAAAGAGAAATATTTGATTGTTTATTTGATGGGTCAAAAACAATCCTTCTAATAAAACTAGTCTCCATATGAGGATATATTATAATGTTCTATCAATATGGAGGAATAATTTTCTATGTCTTATGGTCTCAAAGGGATGAATTTGAGGAAAAGGAATGTAGAGATAAAATAGGTAATGGGAAAAAGGGAAAAATGTTTTTTCCAACATGTGATAGTTGTGGAAAGAAACACCCTGGTGATTGATTAAAGGGAATATGAGTTGTTTCAGGTGTGGAGATAATGAACACAAAGCTCATGATGGAAATGGAATGTAAAATTTTCATATGTGAAATAATTCATCTTTAAGAATATAGGGAATTCTGAAAATTAATTCACTAAGAATTAAGGGAATATAATTTAGAAGAAAATAAGGGACCACAATCTATATTATGCTATTAATACTATCAATGTAGAATGGCTGAAGTGATTTTGTATTTGGATTCAATAAAGATATTGTAAAAGTATTTTTATTAATGAAATTATTATTATAAGAATCATGAATTTATCAAGATTATACTGCTGTAGATTTCCATTAAGAATTAAAATGCATATGGTTAATGGTACTAATAACCAGGTAAGGGGATATTTTTAGAGAATACATAAATAATGGAAATAAAACCCTTAATATGTTTATCATGTTGAGTTAATAATGTTTAGTTGCGATAATGATAATATTTAAATTAAAGAAACAAATTGGATAATATTGGTGAGCTTGGGAATGGTTTTTAATTTTACAACAAATTAATTCATGATAGAGTTCAATTAATTTTTGGATTTATATAAATTATTATTATAATTTATTTAAGGGGATAAAGATATAGATTATTATTTTAAGCATGCATGTTTTCATTAAGCTTATATGGTGATTCATGTTATTATCATGTGATCAAGTTATTTACATGTGACATTAAGATTCACTTTATGGGGGATTGGTGATAAGTACATTGTGGAAATTTATTGAACTTCTTCATATTTTTTGGATTTTTAGATTTTGTTAGACATATTTTGGAAGATTATTAATGTTAAATACTTAAATAATGGTTTCAGTTGAATATTCTATATTATTATTTGTGTTTAAAGTATTATTTATAATATTGGATAACTGATGATAACCATTTTGTTTTTTGTAAATGTAATGTGGAT
Source organism: Viscum album (assembly GCA_963277665.1). Lineage (NCBI taxonomy): Eukaryota > Viridiplantae > Streptophyta > Magnoliopsida > Santalales > Viscaceae > Viscum > Viscum album. The sequence goes on along the minus strand of OY728150.1, from coordinate 846,632,921 downwards.
AAAGGAATTACTTATGGATCTTAGGATTAAATAAAATAATATTTTATTGCTCCATTCATAAAAAAATTCATCACAAATATCCATTTCCTTGCATAAGAGATAATGTGGAAATTTATCAAATCATAAAAAAAGGATGATATTATAAATATGAAATGAAAATAAATCATGTAATTTTATTTTATTGAGTGATTTATCTAGATATTAAAAGAAAACCTTGACTATTAGGAGATGAACAATAAATATAAATTTTATCTGTTTTCCTTTCAAATTGAGAAATCAATGGTGTTTTAACCCATCAAAGATTTTTGGTTATTTGATGGTTATATATTTCATGAGATTATTTTCTATTAATCTATATTAATCATTAGGATTAAATTTTATCTTCCATATTCAAATTTTCAATTCCAAAAAAATTTATTTTATTTGAAACCCTAGATATGTGTTATTACATATGACATTTTTAGTTCTCTTCCCCTCTTTTCAAGAGGAAACTTTTTTAAACCATTTTACGATGGGGGTATCCCATAAATAAAACATTCAAATGAAAAACCATTGATAATGGAATAAGTGTTAAAAAAATTTAGGACATAATTTATTTATGTAGGGGGGGGGGGGTAGTGTAGAAAACATAGACATCGAATGAACATCGTGTTTGATAGTGTATACAACATACAATACCGAGCTTAAACGAACCACAAAATATGATTATTTAAATATAACTATTATAACATAGCTATAGAATTTGAAGGTATTAATAATTTTAACTAAACTTTGAATTATATATAAATTACCCCATCAATACAAATTTATTGATTAGTTTTTAAGAAATAAAAATTCAATTTTGGTAAAACCATTTTATTCTTCAAAAATACATTTTTTTCAAAAATATTATTTATTAGTTTATATCATAAAATTATATAATTCATATTTTAAAATTTCATAATTTTTTTGTTAAAATGGAAATCATTTTTTGAATCATAATACGAAAATTATATTAGGTGGAATATTTGGGATTTTTCAGAAATGATTGATTTTCTAGTGAATAGTGGAAATACTAGTTTTTATTAAAAAAACTCCATCAAGAATTTAAAAAGTTACATATTATTTTAAAAGGATTTAAAACTATATTTAGTTAAATTATATCTCAAATAAATAAATTATGTTCATTGGAGAAAATTTAATGATTTAATTTGGTATAAAACGTTTTTAAACATAAAAGTATTTTTTTGGGAAAAACTTATTTTCTTTTCATTTTGCCTTTTGATTTTAAATTATTAATCAGACAATTATTGATATTGAGATTGATAAAGTGGATTAAATATTTGTAATCCTAATTTTCAATTATTTAAAATAGGACACTTTTATTTTTTGTTAATATTAATAGTAACCATGGTAAAATTTATCACACTAGTAAAGGGTAAATAGGGTTAATATTGGTTAATACAAAGAGATAAGGTAATAATATATTATATTAATTACTATTTGATGAATATAGTTATAAAATTATAATATTAGGCTCTAAATTGAAATGTTTAATGGACATTTTTCATTGAAAATGGCCAAAATAATATTTAATGAAAAGAATATTACAAAATGTCACTCTCTTAGTTTTAAATATCTATTACCTGTTCACATAGGGAAAAAAGAAAGTTATGAACTCATATAAATGTCAATTTTCTGAAAAATTAAATCATATTCATGATAAATTTTTATTTATAAATTTTAATAACTATATATATACTTTTATTTTTGTCCAACCCTAATACAATATTCATTAAATTAATAGAAAACTAAAATAAAAGATATTAAAAATACTACAAATTATATAATTTGAGTTATTTATAGTGTTACATGAAATAATTAGGTTCATATTACATATTATTATTGTTTGAATATATTATATTACAAATATAACATTTTATAAATGTATTTGAAGTCATGTTAAATAAATAGTGTCAAAATTGAGCTTAATGATAAATTATAAAATTATATTTTATTAAATTATTTAATAATCATTATCAAAATTAAATAGTATAATTTTGTAATATATGGTCTAATATGGAATCTATTTTCCAATTATGAGTCAATATTGATATTATATGTAAAATTATAACTCTTTAATTGTGAAAAATAGGTTACCGTAGTTAATATTGAGCTTGGTTAACTAAGGGGTTAAACCAAAATATAAGATATAAATCACTAAAAACCTAATATTTTATTATTGGTTGATTATATTTCAACAATTTTGTGCACTATGTTCTAATCACTAACCATTTGGAACAATTTGGTCTACATAATTACTTTATTATAATTAGTATTTTAAGCAACTCCAAAATTGCCCCTCACCTAAATTATGAAATGATATCCATTTCTTCACTTATTTACACAACATTGAGAAATATATATCAAAAAATAATTCCCTTTACTCTTAAAAACATCCTTATCCATGCAATGGAGGTTCTGGGATCCCCAATGGACCGACATAATGTTCCTTAATAAAGGATCCGAATAAGGTCTTATAAAAAGGAGGTAATTGTTTTATCTAACCTATTTCAATTTATTTGTTATTGTACCTCTTAGAAATCTTTTAAATATATAATAAAATAATAAATTCATCATCATAAATATATTTTAAATGATATTATTATTTTGAAACCACCATTACTCACCATCTTTACCATCAAGTGAGAAGTGAAAGTATTGCTCGTGTGTACGTATGACATATCCACGTAGTGATGCATTTCATTTTTTTCATTAACATATTTTATGGATGGGTACCACGATGGGTTTAATATTTATATATTATAATTATAAAATTATTATAACTATGTAATTATAATATTATAACTTTCTTATCATCTTTTAATCCTTTGGGAAACGATAATGTCGCTCGTGCATATATGCATACTACCACCTCCATGAAGCGATGTGATTTTTATCATTTATATTTTACATGGATAATAGTGAAGGTATATTTTAGGGATATATACATTTTTAATGTTATAATACTTATTTTCAAAAGGTTAATTATTATTTACTTGTCTTTCATTCCATTGGATGAAAATTGAAAACAACATTCATGCGTACGTACACTCTACCATCACCAAGAATGGTGTAATTCATTTTCTATCTATATCTTTTAGGGATTACTGAAAATACATATAAAATATATATATATATATGATATTTAGATAATTATTAACTTTATTTAAATTATAGAAACATGATCAATGTGAAAGGAACAAAACTACCAATCCCAATCATACATGAAAAATGAAGCCGTTATTACCCGGAATAATTATTTTAACAAATAATTGTTAAATATTTTGAGATAAAAGATTATAAGAAATTTATAAATGTTATGGTATAAATTATTATGGTTCGATAATATATTTATAATAAATATATTGTTATTATACAGGTGTTCTGAAAATGTAAAAATGAAATTAGACCCGAGGTAGGGGGTTTCTCATCTCACTTTTGATTCCATGAGACTTATGTCATATTTACCACCTTCTTCTTTTATGTGTGGTTTATAATGACCATTTTATATGTTATTTCATGAATATATGTATATGAAATTTATTTTAATGTTTATGTTGAAGTTATTTTTTCATGGTGATTACGATTCAACATTTACCAAAGTGGTAAGGATTTATTTCAAAATCTCATCATTAATCAAGATTAATTTGTATAATGTCCCCAATAGAAGAATATTTCTATTCCACATCCATATTTTCCGTAATTTTTTTGAATAATATTTATATTACTATCTAATGATTTATTAATTAAAATTTTACTCATGATTAAATTTCTACAAAATTATTTGAAAGGAATCTTCATATCACTATCCAAAGGAGGTACTTTTTAATCTTTTTACAATAGTGTGAAAAGAATATTTTCAACTAATAATACATAAAATGTTTTTCCACTATCATTAATAATATCTGATTTGAATAATAACGTACAAGTTTACACATTCATCTTCATATAAAATTTTTTCATTTACATTTTTGAAGTTTTGAAATTAGGGATTTCAAAGCGAAAATGGTGTTTTTCTCAAGAATTTTCCATTGATGTTTTTAATGTATTTTCATTTCTGTCAACATCCTTTGTTGAATTTTATAATTTAATGAGGTTATTCTCTTATTATAACATATAACATATTTTATTGTATGGTTTTTGATTAGTTTGACCGGGGATATAATAATTTGATACCATTATCGATATTACTCTGGATTGCTCATAATTATGTTTATTGAATTGGGTAATAATTAACACATCATATGATTGATTCAATATAAATTTTTATGTTGATTACGCTTCAATCCTTTTATAATAGGTATTAATTTGACTTATTAAGTGATGGGTGAGGTCAACTATATCCCCTCAATGCATTGATAGGTCTCTAAGGCAAAATAGTTTGGGTATTGGCTGATTCCTTACCCATTTATATAAAATGACTCAGAATGTGGCCATGATTGAATATTTACAATGTCCATCACTATTTATTTCCTCATTATAGGATTAGTAATTTGATGTCCATGTGATAATTTTATTAGTTTTGATATCAATATATATGTTTGTGTTTATGTGATTATTTAAATGGAATTATTTTATCATAATTTATTATTTCCATATTTTATTCATCCTTATGTTATAGATTAAATATAGAGTGTTGTATGATATTTACCTTCGCATACTATTTGTACCTTATTTTTTAGATTTTTGTATATGCATACCCTTTCTGTGTGTTAGATCTCACCCCTTTCTTTTGCTTATTTTTACTCAGGATTATAGGAAGTGTATTATGATATATATATATAAGGATATTTTACATGTAATAATGTTGTACTCAAATTAAATAATCTTTACATTTATGCCTTAAAATTTAATTTAGAAATTTACTATGAATATATATTTCCCAATAATTCGTTATTATATGGCCATTTCAGAAATGATATGATTATATATAGTGTCATTATAAAAAATTAACAACTAACTCTAGGCTCTTAGGTTCATGGCCTTTATAGATTTAAATTTATGGCAATTCTGGGGAGTGGAATGCCTATAATACTTTTATTTTGTGCTCTTCTACACTCAAATTATCGTAAATTGTGTTTTTTAAACCATTGGTAATATTGTGCATATTTTAATTATTGTGGTATTTATTTTAATTTAGGCCTATAAAGAACCTAAGTGAATTTTTTTATCAAATAGATGAAATAAGTTCTTTTATATTATTTGGTAATGGATTTTTTGAGGCTCCAACTTAACAACTCATTTAGAGAGGTTCAGAATAAAGTGAAAAATTATATGTGATGATCGAAAGAGTTTTTATTTGTGGAAATAAAATGAAATATGTTGATATATAGATTCCAAAATTTCATAAAACAAAATAAAGGATGTGAAGGTGATGACTATAAAAAAAACATTATGATTTATAAGAATACAAATTTATTTTGATAGAGAAGATAAAGGATCCATCCATGGAGTACCATACATGTAAAATGATGTATTTGGCGAAGGAAAACATATAGAGATTATAAGATAATTATTAAAGAGTTTTGATATGTATAGAGCTGCATTGATATAACCTTGATGTCACGACTCATCCTCAAGGGGCCCAAGGCCTAACTACAACAATCATATCTCTAATATGCTAGGGGTTAGTGAGTAGAATCGACTACGCCTATCCCACAAATGGGAGGCATTTTCCTAATTAACTCTACACACACACACATACAATACCAAAATTATGAAATGTAAATCCCCATGTAAACAAGTATGCATACGAGTGAGATACCAACAACATAAATTGAAAGTAGAAAACTCGAATGTAAATAAGGCCAAAATACAAACCCACCCAAAAAAGGAGTCTGGAAAAGTGAATGTAAAAGTTCATAAAAATCATCTGCATAAAACTCTACCTTAAGGGAAAGGTACTGGATAATTTTCTGAAGTCGTAGGAGCACACCTTGACTATCTAGACTCACTGAGCACCAACTAGTCCTGGTCCACTAATGACTCCATCAAAGCATCAATCATTTTCACAAGACATAACACATACGGGAAAATACCGTACAAGTGTGAGTAAAATAATACTGAGCAAGACACCCCGAAACCACAAAGGAAATACAACTATGGAATACACGAATTACACCATAAAGAAAAACATAATGTTTACCCCAAATAAATACATGGAGTATACCACAATGAAATACATGATGTATACCACAAATATATACATGAAGTATAACACTAATAAATACATGAAGAATACCACTATGAAATACAATAAGTATACCACTATGGAGATACATAGTCTGTACACACAGGTATAATTCTATAGTATGCAAAAAAGGATTATCAGACATAATCAAAAAACACCAAGTATCAATGAGATATGTATTCCCAATGAGAAACATAGTACTATGAAGACATTTAGTCTTAGTAAGAAACTTAGTCTTAATAAGAAACATAGTCTTCGTAATTCACGTAGTCTTAGAAAGTCAGATACCCTCAAAGTCACATAGTCTCAACATCGCATAGTCTTAAAGTCACAGCCATCCACCATGTTCCTATCATAGAACATTCATTCCGAAAGAAACTACTCACTAATCCATTAGGTCATATGTTAAATTCCCAAAAAAACGTATTAATATTATCTCCAAATGACCTTATCTTCATAAGGGTACTAATTCCACAAACGTCTTATCATAAAGACACACAATTAAAAAGTTATGGTTGTTGTCGTAAAAAGGTCCATCTTGGGTTCGGTCTAGGTCTGACCAGAACCACCAAACCCAGCCCAACCTTCCAGATAAACCGAACGAATCCAACTGACCTAGCTTAGCTCGAACTATCCTGCTCTAGTCCAACCTGAACAAGGCCGACCCGCTGGGTTGTTGAAGAGGACCGACTCCTCTGGTCTGAACCACAGGCACACGAGTCGGCTGAACTGCCACATGCAGTCCACCCAGAACACATACCCCTCTGCACCACGTGGTGTTTCACCATGTCCCACGTGGTCAGCCCGCCATATCTACCTACCCCTGGCCTCACTGCCACCATAGGTTCCCCACGGACGACCCACCATGAATGTGTCCACCTCGTTGTGTCCCCCTCACATCCCCACTGGCCTTCCACGTTGCATCACACTCTATTGGCTCGTGACTCCCATGCTCTCCACTCTTGTCCATCGACCACATACCACTCCGTCCCCCTCCTCCAGGAACCACCACTACAGACGCAGAACGCCACCCTAGTCACTGCCTCCTTGCCTCACTAGCGTCGTAAGCTTCTCTAGGCACCACCACATTGCATCGCCGACACTGCCATGCCTCACAGAACCACCACATTTGTGGTATTTTTCATGGACCATCAGGGACCATCCTATTCCTATAATTTTGTGGGATTATAGATAATGGTTCATAGTGACCTGATCTACCCTGCCGCGGCTTCTTTTATTAGTTTTCCTTGAATCTGGGGGTTTGATCGTGCTTAGAACCACCTAGAATCCTCAGGCCAAGAACTATCGGATTACAATAGTGAATAATGTGAAGAAAAGAGGTAGATCTTTACATATCAAGGATTTATCAACATTTTCCAAGTTTTCTTAGACAATGATCACGATCCAGTGGATTTAGATTAGAAAACAGATTAAATTAAATCCTGCTAATCTGTTACAAATCCCTCCATCAACATATGATCAATCCATGGGCTAATAAATTCATGGATTAGTCCGTGAATGTTATAGAAATCAATAATGGGGAAAATAAAAAAGAAACAACCACCATACCTATATTTAGGACCATTTATTGATGAAGAATGGAGGTTGCATCATCGTCGGTCCTTGATTAACTAATGAGTGTTAGAGAGATCTCATTCTCTGCCTTTTAGAGAAATTATATGGTTATGAAGATGAACACGAATTATCAGACAAGGTTTATTAAAATCAAAACTATTGCAACATCACTGTGTAATTTTAAATAACATAAAATTTCATTTATTTTATTTCTTTAAACATAAAAAGATAATAATTTTTACAGTTGACCAGATCTGGTCAATGTTAGGTTCTCCCTAAGGTAAATTCACTACCCTGAACACGACGGTGCCCTCAGATTTTTGATCAAGGCGCCCATTTAGAAGTTATTAATCTTTTTTTAGAAAAATACGCAGAATTTCTATTTAACATTTTCAATAAATTTATCCAAGAACTCTATACCTCAGTACCACATGTTTTCTCAATTACTAACTCATAATAATTTCATATAATATATAAAAATAATACATCGAAATTCTGAGATGATATATTCCACCCAACGTATGTATTTACATCCCCAAAATCCAAAAACAAAGGCTAAACAAACAAATGAGGGTACTGAGAAAGAATTTCGTCCCCCCACTCATATGTGTTCCCTTGGAAATTCCCGTTATTCCACAGAATTTGCACAAAATAAAAAGCCCACCCAAGAAGTATCATATCCTATTAACCCTCAATCTTCATCAGGTACTCCATAAAAGTATCCCCGTTGTCAATATCTAGTATTCCCCAGTCAATGACGTGTGATGGATCATGAATGTATATCATCAGCTATGACATCTGGAAGACATCGTGCACCCTCTCTAACTATTTAGGTAGAGCCAAGCGATACGACACCTTTCCAAATCTACAATGTATCCGGAAAGGGCTTATGAACCTCAATAATAGATTCCCCCTCAACCAAATATCTATATCCCACATCGAAGCAAGAGCCAAAGGAACACATGGTCTCCCTCCTCGAATGCCAAATCATTCCATCACTAGTCAACATAATACTTATGATATCTCTATTCAGTATTAATTTTCTCTTGAATGGCCTGCACCTTCTCTATAGTCACATGAAACTCCTCTGATCCCATGAGTGCTAACTATCTTGGGTCTGTCTTAATAAGTGGTGACCTACAGGGTCACCCTTACAAGGCCTTGAATGGTAGCATACTGATGGTAGAATGGTATATGTTGTTGTGTTCAATATCCACTAGGGGTAGGTGATCTGACCAACTGTAGAAAAAATCTATGATATAGAAACATTACATATCCTCCAGAACATGTATGGCCTGCTTAGTCATAGCATTATTCTAACGTTGAACGATGTTCTCAAGTGTCGCTAGGTCCAAAATACCTCCTAAAATCCTTTCCACAACTGGTATGTAAATATAGAATCATGATCTGAGACAATCATTAATGGGACTTCATGGAGTTGAACTATATATTGTACGTAGAGGTATACTACACTCTCTATGGAGCTTTGTTCCCAAATTACTAGGAAGTGGCCTGACATGGTGAGTCACTCAATGATCACCCAAATTGTATCATGCCCCTGGACATACATGGTAACCCAGACATGAGATCTATTGACATACTGTCACACTTCCACTCTGGAACATCAATGGGTTGAGTATAACCCACTAGAACCTGGTTCTCATTCTTCACTTTTTAAAAAGTGAGTTATCTATAAATGAACTCAATAACTGCCATCTTCATCCGTAACCACCAAAAATGACTTCATAGGTCCCGGTACATATTCTCCATACAAGGATATACCTCCAAATGGGATTTATGTAACTACCTAAAGACCTCCTCTAATAATTCCATCAGTACCACTTTGCGTCCTCTAAAAAGAATGGTGTGCTACCCAATTTTTGAATAACCATAAGCAGCATTCCCTATGGACATCTAAGCACAAAAATACTCACTGTCGACATCTTCGTGTTATACCTACTTGACTCACAGTAATAGTGGAGGGGTGGAAACTATCAACTAGAGGTAATATCATAATCTCCATCCAAAAAGGATACCCACAACAAGGCCAACTGCCTCGATTCCTCGTTCAATAGCTGTGAACACGATCTCTTGCTAAGAGAAACTACAACCATGTTTTCCTTCTCAAGAGTATAGATAATATAAAAGTCACAGTCCTGGAGGAAATCTATCCATCAACACTATCACAAGTTTAGATCATTATGAGAGACTATATAATTGAGAATATTGTAGTCAGAGTATATGATATGATGATGACCCATAAGGTAGTGTCTCCACATCATCAACATGAAGACTGCCATTTACAACTCAAGATCACGGGTCATGTAGTTCTTCTCATGTGGTATCAACTTGTGTGAACCATATGCCATCAACGCTTGTCCCTACATCAGGATACAACCAATCTAGGTTCCTGATGCATTATAGAACATCACGTACTCTACACCGTCCTATGGTAATCTCAATATTTGAGTGCTCATCAACATCTTCCTTAACTGCTGAAAATTGTCCTAGAAATTCTTTGTCCACACAAAAGGCTACTAATTTCATATAAAAGTTGTAAATGGTGATAAAACTCTAGAAAATTCTTGTACAAACCACTGATATTACCCAACCAAACCAAGGAAAATTGATACCTCAATAAAACTCTGGATGGTTCCCAATAAAGCATCAGCTCAATCATTTTTCAATATAGTAAAACTCCTCCCTCTAAATTGATATGTTTTCAAAAATGGACATCTTGTATCCATAACTGACACTTCATGATCTTCCCATAATTATGGTTCTCTCAGAGTGCATCATGGACCATCATCAAGTGTATAACATGCTCCTCCTTATACATTGAGTACACAAGGACGCCACTGATGAATAGAACCATGAAATGATCTATCTAAGGATGTAAGATCCTATTCATGAGTCACATGAAAACTGATGGGTCATTCATCATTCTAGAAAACATCACCAAGTACTTGTAGGGGCCATAATGAAATTTGAAATCCATATTCAGTATATCTTCATCTCGTACTCGGATCTGGAGATAGTTTTCTCAGAGATCTATCTTTGAGAACCACCACACCCACTTAATATTAACAAAGAGGTCATAGATCCATAATAATTGATAATTTTTCTTCACAATCCCCTATTTCATGTTCCATATGTCTACACATAACCTCAAGATCCAATATAACTTATTATAAAACAAAAATGGGGATGCCCAGGGTGAATCACTGGTTATGACAAAGCCATTCCACTATTGCTCCTCCAACTATACCCTTAGCTCATGAATCTCTACATGAAACATCTGATATTAATGTGTAGATATCGGTGCCATCCCAGGGTATATATCAATTCATATGTCTACCACCATGTGAGGAGGTAGAACTTGAACATCCTCAATAAATATTTCATCATATTCCTCCACCACTAATGAAATCTGGGGACTCATATCATCTACTAAACTAAGGTTCCGGCTAGCCAACTGATGACTAATTGGATGTACCCTCATATGTGTGAGTCCTTAATTCACTACATGGGTTTCCTTTTTTCTAAAAAAGGAAAACCATGTCCCATCACTGTGAACACACGTCACATTGAGCCGAAAACATTCAATCTGAGCATGACCTGTGGATAACCGGTCCACATGGAAAATGAAGTCATAAGGCATCAACACCACTACTAAGAGATCCAAACAAAAACAACCATCTCAAATAGTAGGGTCACACTGTCACCACCTATCTGTGATCATTAAATCCCCTCCTATGGAAGTCTCTAAGAGTATGGGCTGAGTAAATGATTCCACCAGAATCTTCGAGTCTATAACAAGGGTAGTGGTAGGGAAAGAATAACTAGAACCTTTTGGTATAAAACCTATAGCTAAGGTGGGAAATAAAAATATTGAACCGGTAATCAAACCTGGAACTTTGGGGTTATAAGCCACTATCACCTGGATCTCTCCACATCCCCACCCACAATCTCCACAAGCCTCTGGTGGACCACCTAGGGGTGGTGGTGGTAATATGTAAAACATCCGTACACCTCCTCCTACCTTGCCTTATCCCTTGAAAATTACATATCCCTATGGACCACCATGATCCTTCATATTACTCGGTCTCTGTGGTCCCTTGACCATATCTTGATCGGTCATATGATTGGTCGAGAAATCTCGAGCCAGATGTCCTTGATCGCCACACAAGTAACACAACATGTCCTTCTGCTCACTTTCCCTTCCCTAGGAGCCCCACACCACTGATCCGGTGTCCTGGGATCATCCACTGGAGTGCCTAACCCACTTCTGTTCCTCTGACTACTGCAGCTATCTAATACCAAAGACTCAACAACCTGGTGCCCAGTGGTTTCTCCCACTACCGGTCTCTACTCAGTTAGAAATATATACACTATTAGATCTCATTCCACTACCCTAGTATATGTAGGAATGTTAAGGGATGTCATGGATGACCTGATCTCCCACTTTAAGCCCCGCCTAATGTTTAGAGACTTGAAGAGTGGGTCTCATACCATATATGTGGAGTAGTGATAAAGATTAGTAAATCTGAGAGAGTACTCTACCACCGTCTGACTACACTTATACAGATATAGAATCTCATGTATACGCACATAGCATAATGTAGCTGAAAATAACTCATCTTTGAAGAGACACTTGGTGTATGCCCAAGATAGAGTTACCTAATCTGGTGTCACAGTCACTAAGCTCCACCATCACCCCAATGAGCCCTGAAGAAGACTTGTGGATATAACTACCATCAGGTCGGAAGGTGTCCTCACAAGGTGGAAGACATGAGTAAATACGTCTGGAAATTCCTCAACTACCTGGGAGAGTGTCTCAACCAAAATCCTGAGAGGTCGCTGCCTCTGGAACTCATTCAACTCAATCTGACTATGTACATCCTCATCCAGTAGCACTGGTAGTAATCACTTCTCGAAGGGTGTTGGTATTGCCGGTAAACCACCTCTAGGTGCTATCTCAAGTATATGCCCCTATACTAATGCCTCATCACTAGGCAGTTTATCCTCATGATCACACAATATAATCTTGGGATACAATTTGTGTGGAGGCATCCTAAAATAGAACAAGAGGTTTCAAGGTCAATAGAGTATACCTTTTGAGCTGACTAAAGAAGGACAAGAGGAAAATCCCAAATCCTATATGTACATGTACCATTGTTTTTCATATAACTGATGTTTTCTTGTATTTAGTCAAAAAGTAGAATTCAATGTCCTGGTGTATGGATAAATTGGCCGCTACACCAACTCTGGATTCCATGGAATGAAATACAAACTCAAAACACTTAACACTAGATTCATCTAACACCACTCTATCTTGACCCATCCCTGAGGGTCTTGTGCCATGACTACCCAAAGCACACCTCTAATAGTCCAGGGCATAGTGACTAGAACTGAGTAGCCATATCCCACAAATGGATGGCATTTTACAAAGTACCTATACGCACACACCCACATCTGCAAGCCCAAAATAGTGAAATGTAAAACCCTAACTAAATAAGAATGCATACAACTATGATACCAACAACGTAGTATGCCGATATTAAAATAGAAAGTAAACATGGACAGAATACAAGACCACCTAAAAAGGAGTCTGGGAAAGTGAATTCACATGTTCCTAAAACTCATCTGTAGAAAACTCTACCTAAAGGACAAGGTACTAGACAACCATTTGAATGCATCAGAGAACATGTCAACAGTCTGGTCTCACAAAGAACAACCTGGCCCTGGTGCACCTAGGACCCTGCCAAAGTGTCGATCTTTGGTACAAGACACAACACATGTGCAGAAATACCATGTATAGGTGAGTAGAACAATACTCAATATGACACCCAAAAACCACAAAGTAAATAGCACTAAGAAATACATGAAGTATACCAAATATAAATACACAAAGGGTACAACAAATAAAGACATGAAGTATACCACAAAGAAATTCATGAAGTATACAAAAATAAATACATGAATTATACCACTAAAAAATACATGATGTATAAAACATATAAATACTATAAGTAATCTACTAAGATGATATATAGTCTTCTCACATAGGTATAAGTCTATAGTATGCTGAAAAAGACTATTAGACATAATCCATAAATCACCCAGTATTGATAAGACACGAAGTCCTGATGATACTATAAATCCCATTATGATACATAGTCTCCGTAAGACACATAGTCTCAGTAATACACATAGTATATGTATGTCACATAGTCTCAGAAAGTCATTTAGTCTCAAATTCACATAGTCTCAAAGTCACAACCTGCTGTAGGATTCCGCTCGTAGAGAACACATTCTAGGAGAACCTACTCCTCAAGCCATTAGGTCATATGGAAAATTATTCAAAACACATTTGGATTATCTCAAATGTATGGTCACGTCGCAAGGGTCCCAACTCCTTAAACAACTCATCAAATGAACACAAAGTTAGATATTTTTGACTTTTTTTGTAAAATGGTGCAACTCAGATCCAGTCTGGGTGTGATTGGACCTATCAGACCTAGCCTGACCCACCAGATGAACTGACCCAGTCTATTCCGACCCAAACTAGACTATCATGTGGCCCACTGGACCACTTGGTTAAGCCCGCAGGGCCGATATAGTGGCCTAGCTCCTCTAGTCAGACCCGATGGCATGCTGGTCAGCTAAACCAACAGACGTGGTCCACCCCAACTGTGTGCCTCTCTACTCGACACAGTGCCACACCACATCCCATGAGGTCGGCCCACCATATCCACCTAACCCGTTTCCACGCCACATACACATATTCTATGGGGCTGCCCCGATGTGTATGTGGTCGCCTCACTACTTCCCCCTCATGGCCCCACTGGCCCTCCGCATTGTGCCGCACCCCACTGGCACATGAATTCCATGCGCTCCACTCTAATCTAGAAATCACATGCCTCTCCAACCACCGCCTTCATCCACCACCTCTCCAGATACATCATACCACTCCAGTTTCCTCTGCCTCGCCTCGCTGGAGCCGCGGGCCATTGCAGCCGCCACTGCCTCAACTCACTAGCATTGCCATAATGCCTCACTAGACCGTCGCACAAGACCCACATTAGTGGTCCCTTATATAGACCTCCAAGGATCCTTTGATGCCCAAAATTTATTATGATCGTAGATTCAGGTTCCTTGTGACACAATATACCATGTGGCGGCCTCTGATGTTAGTTCGCCTAGAATCTGGGGGTTTGACAATTCTCAGAACCGCCCAGCAACATCGATCCATGAACCACATGGTTCCAATAGTGAAGAACGTGAATAAAGGATGGAGAGATGCACATATAATGGGTTTAACATCATTGGACAAGTGTTCTTGTACAATGATAAAGATCTAGGGGATTTTGGTTGGAAAACAGAATAAATCAAATCCGGCTAATCCATAATAAAATTCCTTAAGAAACATATAATCAATTTTTGGGATACAATATGTATAGATTAGTCCACTTTCATCCTAGAAATAATTAAGGGTGAAAATCATAATGAAAAATCCACCCTACATGGAGTTAGGATCCTTTTTTGAAGAATAATATAGTTCGTGTCATTTTCGGTCCTTGATTCACCAGTGTTCCTTGTAAAAAGATTCTTCTCAAACTTTTAGAGGTATTCTAGGGTTTGGATAATAACCCTGGATTCTTGGACAAGGTTTATTAAAAATAAAATCTGTTCTGTGTCTCCATGTAACATAAAAGAAAATAAATCTTAATTTATTGTATTTCGTTAAACTTCCAAAAATTACTTTTCACAGTCGACCCCTGCGTTCAATTTTAGGTCCCACCAAAGTTTAAGTCACTGCTCTAAACGCAACGTTGCCCCTATATTTCTGATATGGGAACCCATTTAGAAGTTATTCGACATTTTTAGGAATTCTGTGTGTGTGAGATATTTAATATTTTAATATTTTTCAATAAATTGTTTTGGGAACTCAGAGCCTCAAAATCACACGCCATCTAAGATCATAGTCTTATAATAATTCCATATAATATATAAAAATAATATATTGAAATTCTACGATGTTACACTATTTGTTATTTAAAAAAATATGTAAGCCAGTAGTTTCATTGGAAAAAGAAAAAATACCTAGTATAATCCTTTGATGTGTGGAACATAATCCTTTAGGACATGGAAATAAAAATTTTAAATGGTATTAAGTGTAATAATTCACTACTGAGAATGTGATTTTATCTAGATAATAAGTATTTGGATCATAAGTCTCTGCATCGTGTAAATTTTAATCATAAGACTGTAGGGCTGAACATATGACTCTGATTTATAGTATAAGTATTTGGATTATAAGTGTCTAGATCATATTCCAATGATCATATAACTCTGAGGAATATCATATTACTTCAATACTTTTTTACATTTGGAGATTTCTAAGTCATATGAAAATGAAATGTATTTTTAACTTTATTAGCAATTTAAGAAGAAAATAAAAGAAGTTAAGGATTTCAAGCCAAGAAGCATGGATTAAACATAACGATCAACTATGGTTAATGGTTCAAGAAAAGATCTAGGAAGAACTATATTAGTGAATTGATGGTAAATTGATATGAGTTCTATGTTGTAGTGGAAGGAACCAAGGCACAATTCCATTCACATGGATTTTTTTAAGGAATTAAATCTACGAGACTTGTGGAAATTCCAAGAATGAAATTTTAAAATATATCTAAATGGATAAATACTCAAATATTCATAGATTTTAGATATTGATGTTTTATAAAGAGTATAAATTGGAATTATTTTGTCCAATTTAAATGAGTATATCAAAGTTGAATCAAAAGATTAAGTATTTTCTATATTTTAGATATGGAATATAATATACGCATGATATTCTATGAGTATAAATAATGTAGGATCCAAAGAATAATTTATAGAGAATATTTTGAACTCACGAACACTAAGTGTGGAAGGGTTAATATGTTCTAACACTCATTTATATAATTAATTGGGAAGGATTAAAATCCTAGAGTAATTGAGGAATGAGGTGAAATTCTTTGCACCTAAGTATTCATGAAGGATGAGGAAAATATAGATCACTCAAGATATAAAGTAAGCATCCAGACTATCAAACCTGATTAATACTATCGTCTATTGAATATCATGAAAATTTTATACATGTACATATCCACTAATCCATATGCTCGCGGTGGAGGACATAATGAAAAGGTGAAAATTCACCATGAGAAATTGATAGGTATTTATTTGAAGGATCATATTTATATAAGAGTTGTAGTATCTTCCAATAGACAATGTAATCTATGAGAGAGAAATGAACTATTTTTTAAGATGAATTTTGAAGATATTAGAAGTATCCATGATAGGGGGAGGGATAACCAACCATGACATGGAGTAGACTTTTTTAGGACAACCCCACAAATACAATGTTCTACTCTCTTTATCATTATTAATTTTCCTAAGGTGAGATGTTGGGAAATCTATTAAGTGGATAAACTACCTTAACTAATTAAATAAGATGATTTTAGATGAATAAAAAAATAGTGCGCCATTGATTCACCCCATCTCAGTTGTTCCCAACCAATCCTTAGTCTTTCCATTTGGTATAAGAGCTTCTATGTTCCAAATAAACAACAATAGAAGAAGTTTAAATAAATTTATAATCTTAATTCTATAATCATTCATGAAATTACTACAATTTATTGGATTAACTACCATAGTTATAAGAATAAGATAATAGCCTATGTTATTTCACTTGGCCTAAAAGTTATAGGTGCTACTACACTAGATTTTTAGCATTTTTATGAATTTGATTCTATAACTCATGTTTCTAAGAGAAATATTGTTTTTGATAGTAAGGAACAAAATAACATCTTGATGCTTCCTTTGAAAAATTTATACATAATGTTAATAGGCCTTATAAAAATGAATTAAATATAGGAAAATCTAAAATATAAAAAGGAATGTAATTTAAAAGTCAAGAAATCCAAAAATAAAGTTTGGAGGAGTAAGTATTAGGTACTTAAAGAGAATGTTGATAATGATACTAATGGACATTTCACCTATATAAATTATATAGTCATACATATTATTGGTTATTGAGAAAATATAGAAGAATCCACATTTATGAATAAGATCATAATAAATATTTTAACTATATTTGATCCCTAGGTTTCATCTTTTAGAATAAAGAAGATTTTTCCATAGATAGAATTCAAAATATTCTCTAGAATATGACATGATAAATGACGTATTTTAAAAAATAAATTGAAAGATGTAATGACATTTAAATCTATAAAAAATAAAAAATAAAAGAATATATAGTTGTAGGAGCTAGAAACTTAAATTATTAAGAATTAAAAAAAATTATTTCCCTTTTATCAATGAGATTCAAGAAGTGAAAATGGAAAGACAAAAGTAAGAAAACACCTAAATGTTATAATTTTGAAAATATTGATAACATTGTAAAATATTTTCCAAAGAAGTGGGATGAATAATCCAAATCAAACTAGGAAGATGAGAATACACCAAAAAAATAAAAATAAATATTTAAATGAAGCATTCAACTATAAAAAATAAGTTTATGACAAAGAATGAGAAGGTTGAAATATTTTTATGTTCAGATGATGAAATAAATTTATTTTCTCATTTCGATAAAGTATTTGATTTATCAAAAAATGATGATGAAAGAGAATCAATAATAAAACTTGAGTGGGAATTGAAACTATAGTTATAATATTTTATTGTGAATATTACACAACCTAATAAATAAATATAGAAAATTATGAAATATAAAATAAACATAGATATATAAAAATAGGATATGGTTAGAAATTAGACAACCCATGTTGATGAGATGAAGAATAAAATGTTTAGAGAAGCTGAACAAGAGAGTATTATTAGTGATCTGGAGGAGAAGTGGGATGCTAGAAAAAAAGAACTGGGTGAGACACAGTGTATATTTATTTTTGTTCAAATTAATATGAAAAAGTGATATAATACATCAAAAAATCATTTTACATTAAAGGTGAATCATCCCAAGTCACTGAAAATATGGGTTCTTGTAAGTTGGTAAAATCTGCACCTAATCTAACTCAATATATGTATGGAATTTCTAATAATACCGGTGAAATAAATTATTTTGAACTCTATAGTCCAATAAAACTAAGCATAGTTATTCTACATCAATGTAATAAAACAATGGTACAAAGATACAACTTCCACTTTTGAAATATAAGGCTTAAACTGAAACAATATGATAGTAACATAATACTTGATAGATAGAGAGTCAATCTATAAGGAAACATTTTCAAGGTTTCTACATGTATTTTGGTAGGTATGAAAAACAATATTTCTTATACTAGTTTTATATTTCCCTTTTCATAGGAATATGAAATAATAATAAGGGAGTTATAATAATCAAATGAGAGAAAAAAACTCCCAAAAATTTCATGCTTTGACTAGATCCAGAACAAATATTCAGATGGAAAAAATATATGTTTAAAAAAGGTTGTGATTCAATTAGGGTAGAATTAAATATTGGTGAGATACCTATATTAGAAAATATAATGTAACCGGTGAGAACTAATGTATGGAAACATGGGAACACACTCAGTACTTCTTGGTCTCCCACTTATATGGTTTTCTTCCAAAAGGGAATCACACCCTCTTCTCCATGAGAAATGACCATGTGATAGGGGTTATATCAAAACATTATTACTAGGAACACATGATCCAAACCATTCCCCTATGTGGGAATCATTAATTTTAAATAGAATGACCTCTAGGAAATAATGTGGTTAGTTGTGGTCACTAGAACCAAGGGGATCATTGTAAAACCCATAGCGTTACAAGTAAGAACTCCTAACCCTAGAAGTTGTATGAGTCCAAGTATGATTGAAATATTATTCATGTGATAGATGACATTACTCTTTATTTCGATAAATATTGGGGTAGGATTTATCTATATCCTTTTGATATCCAATCAATTGTTGTGGAATATTTGAAGGATTCCTAAATATCTTAATAGAATTCTGTCATCATTCAATAGAGAGTCGATGAAGGGTAGACCCAATAAGGAAGAAATAATTATTATAACTCTTTAACCTATGTCTATAGAACACTAGTTGTTTGTATAGGTATATGGGAAAATGTTATGTAAGGGTTACATAAATCTAATTGGGTAGTACACCCTAGAATTTCAAATACTTACGAAGATATAATTAGGTATCCCTATTTTCTGGGAATAAAATAAGAGATAGTAAGAGTTGTATCTTAATGTATCATATTACCTTTGGTTAAATATGAACATTAACTAACCACAAGGTAAATACAAGGACTTCCAATACCTAAATGAAAATTGAATGAAATTACCATGTATTCTAATATAGTCTTACCATGTTTTCCTAAGATCAAGGATTGAGTATGGTTGATTGTTGATCAAATACCCATGACTTCTCAATTTCTACCGATTAGAGAAGAAGTTTCAGTACAAGATTTAGTAAAGAACTATGGTTTTTAGATTGTGAAACCCAATATGATTTTAACTAAATATTTTTATAACCATTACCAAATATTCAAATTTCATTTTTTAGAAAGGATTGATAAAATATTTAGATCATAGGTGAATCGAAGAACTGCATATCAACTTTTTAGGGATGTTTAAAGGAAAAAGATCATTTTATTCAAGATGATATATAATGATCTTCCATCCTTGATTATGAAATTTTTTGGGGGAAACATTTATCACTTCTATAATTTACCTACAATAACATATATCCTGAATCCATTAAAATGGTTACACTAAGGCACTCTATTTTAGGACATTTCATTATCCACTATGATGGAAATTGATCAAAGAGTCATCGTTGATTTGTCCTAGTTAGTGTCTTCCAGCATTATTACTTCCAGTTGGATATCAGGTTTAGAATTTTATAACATGATTGATCGTTAATTAAACAACTAAATTATATAATAATTTGAGTTTGAGGTTAGTCATGAGTAATAAAAGTGACCCCAATATATTTTTATGATTTATTTTTATCTCTATGATTATATGAAAATATATTTTGAAATGTATTTAAATAATATAATTTAAATAATATTCGAAAAATATAATTAAAATAAAATAATGTAATAAATTTCAAATGATGCTCAACAAAATAGGACTACCAATTTAATTCATGAATATATCAAATTAATCTGTTTCAAGAATATTTCTATGCTTACTAACATATCAATGGGTGTGTCCATTGATATTTCCCAGGTAATTATAGATATGTTATTTAATTAAAATAACTAATAAATTTCCATTATGTTAGATCATAAATCTATAAAGGCAAATCCAAAATACCAATAATATAGTAATTCTCTCAATTTCCATAGACTTCATCCCTTAATATTTTTTATCAATTATATATTAGAGAAAGATATAAATATTACATTTAAAGGTAATTCACAATTAAAACAATTATCCATAAATCAGATTGATAGAAAATTACAACCACTCATGCTTCCACTCTTGAACCCCCACCTCTTAAATGACTAAATAACCATGGTTGAGAGAAACTCAATCATTCATGGATTCAACATATTAAGAAGTGGGTTAAGTAAAGAAATAATTTTATAAATCAAATTATTTTAAATTGAAATATTTTACTTGAAATATTTCTAGAATAAAAAAACTATTCTTCGAGAAGCATAAAAGAATGGAAAGAAAATAATAGAATTTGGAACAAGAAGAAAAATACACCTAAAACATGACTTAAATTTAATGTTTATAGAAATTATATTCCTTAAAAACAATATTAAATATTATAGAATTAAGACATATGAATTTTATGATGTTAAAGGGGACTTAATTGTGACATTATTATTATAGATTTCATGGTCTCACTATTGTCTACAGTTGATGATGAAGTAGGTGCTGACTATGTCATGATCCTTTAATGTTTATCAAAAATGATATTGGTTAGAAAAACCATTGTAGTTTGATAATCAATCATGACATAATGTAATTACTCACTATGTTCTAGGAAAATAATCTCACAAAACAAATGGAATTTATTAAGCACCTTATTCATAATCCTGGACTCACTACTGTTTATACATGGTTCCCCTATGGTTCCTCCCTATGCCACATATTTTCCTATACTCCTACTGTATAGATGTAACCCTACCCTACACTATAGATTTTATTATCAAGTAGGGGTTTAACTTTAGTGTTCAATATCATATTTAGGAAAAATATGTAGCTTGGTGTTAATGCTTGTATAGGATGAGTATAAGTATTATTTTTTCCATTATTTTAGTCACCTAAAATGCATTATGACATGAAAGAGGGGCTTATAGCATGATATATTATTATATAATAAAATTTATGTACTGATTTGGAATTATATAGTGTGGGACACATAAAGAAGCATGATATCTCCTAAATTAAGATCATTCACCACTAGTTCTATGATTATATCATGATTTTCATTTAGTTTTTACAATATTAATTCTAGTTCAACTGATCACACCATTGATTCCATTTGTGTAGTGTGAATTACATATAATTTTTATTTCCTATAAAATGTAGTAAAAATAATTTCAATATACATTCTTCCAAAATCACCAAAAATACTTAAATTATAAAGTATTAAATCCATTTATCATTTAAAACCTTGATGAAAATACATTCATAATTAATATATATCAAATTCCACCAAACTGGAACAATTTAGTTTCCTTAATAAAATATTCTCAAAAAACATTTAAAATTAAATGTTACATTTAATAAAAGAGAATAAGCTCCAATTATATTGATAAAAAAATTATTTACTAAAAAAATCAAATTTACACATACCCTACCTTCCTAGTTATCTAATAATGATTCCTTAAAGAACTCACACTCGAATTACTCTTCCCTTCTATTTGAAATTATTAACCCTTCCTTAAACATCCATTTATTTTTTGTGGTCTATAATCTTTTGAATTTGTTTTTCAATTAATGATCAAGAATAATGTAAGATAAGAGATACCATTAATCTCAAGATAATTCACTATATCCATCGACTTTATAAGAAAATCAATCGCCACATAGGTAAAATCAAACCACACAAATAAAGAGTAATTATTCAATATGTATCTAATGTTTTTGGGGATGAGGGTGGATAGTTCAAGATGTAATAATTATAAATCGATTCTTTAAATGGGTATAATATATTTAAGGAACATGATATTCTGTTAAATATTAATGGTAAAAAATACTTTTTCTTCCCTTAAAAAGTAACCATCTCCCATCAATCTTCTTTTATCTCAATGAATATTGGCTTAAATATTCAATTATAATTATATAATTTTACCAGATAATTTTCTTTTCTACTATTTTAATTTTCAGAGGAAATTTCATATATAATAGATTTAAAACCCATAAAACTACCATCAATTAACCTCCTCAAAATACTAATTGGAGTAATTGTAATAATATTATAGGTCGAGAGTGAGCGATCATAAAAAATGTCTCGGTTGGATTTCATTATTTCATTTTATTCCGAAATAATAAATAATCATTTGAAAAATAATATAAAATAGATTTGAATCTATTTCCAAATCACTAATAGAAACTTGTAATATTCTCTTTTATATAATTATCATTTATCTATCAATGTTTCCCTAATATCTCTTAAAAACAAAAAAAGAAAAATAATGTATTCATACCAATTAATATATGAAAATAGAGATAAATTGGCCTATAATATGGTATCCCTATAATAATAGTTCATGCATAGTACAAGACAGGTTTCATTAGGGATTAAAAAACATTTTTAACAAGTAGAAGTGAATTTAAACCAATCCCTAGATCACCTATATATAAAAATGTAAACACTTAAAAAATTGGAAAATAATGTGTACTTTAATATCATATACCATTAACTATATAGATTTTGAAACATTTTTTTTATAATCAAATGGTTTGATGTACATAACCATGGGTGACCAAATGACATTTACTATCCATAATATACCCCTGATATGACCTGGATCATTCTTCATATGAATTGAATCCACCCACACCCTATACATTCTTGTGCCTCATGAGTAATGGAGGAGGAAGAGGATTAATTTTTGTAGGATAGGTATCGACCATGAATTAATCTACTACAAAAACACCCAAAATAGATCTTTAGTGGATTTATATAGACATCGAGGATTCTTATGGACTGTTGATACAAATACTCATGAATTATAAGCAATGAATTAATGCATCAAACTATTTTATGATTATCATATATAAATGAGTACCCCAAACGCATACCCATTACATATTGCGTAATGTCGTATTGGGATTGCCGATGTGGAATATTTTAGTAA
Organism: Viscum album; assembly: GCA_963277665.1. Taxonomy (NCBI): domain Eukaryota; kingdom Viridiplantae; phylum Streptophyta; class Magnoliopsida; order Santalales; family Viscaceae; genus Viscum; species Viscum album. Next base: position 846,608,773 of record OY728150.1, on the reverse strand, counting down.
TAAATATCTTCAAATGAATTTGCAAGGTATATCATTTCTAGATTTATGATAAGGCATAATCATATGGTACTAATGTATGGGATTGTATTGGTAGTATAATGAAATCCTTTTTCAAGATATTAATTTTATGATTACTCAATCATTGCTTATGAATGAATAAGTTAGTAACATGGTTTCATTAAACCATGCACTAAAATATCCTCTAATGTAAAATTTGATAGGCTATAGGTAGTGGATTTTAAATGCTTTTAAATTCCATATGATTGATCTTTATTCATAAAACCTGATTCTCAGCATATATAAAAAATTCTTTGGTATCATGAAATCATAGTCTATGATATAGTTATATCACACCATTTGATATTACACATATAAAAAAACATATATATCATATATATAGGCTTTAGGGAATATATCTCCTTTAATCTCAATTTTACACTAAAGACTAAAACACTTTGTTCCTTTTTACATTATATTATATAATATAAAATAATTCGTGAAACTCTCTCTAAAATGATTTTGGATATCTACCAAAAGTATTTTTTAATGATATCCTTAACTTTACATTATATTAAATTACCAGATATATGTTTTGAATACCCATCCAAAACTATTTTGGATTAAATCTAAATCACTTTTTCAGTATTTCTCTAAATCAATGTCAATCCCAATTTATACAACCATAATGTGTGACCCCATAAAACATTCAATAATTGATAAAAAAATATGAGTTACTATATTCATTAATATAACAAAAGAGAAGCATCTAATTAAGACATAATGAATTTCATGATTTAAAGTTACCTTAAATAATATCTATCAAACACATGTATCTCTATACCCATGTCCACTAGAACCAATGGCCTCTCATGCTAGAAGGAATTCTCATACATTCCCTTGGTCCAAGACATCGAGTGACAATGGTACATGGTCTATGTCAATACCTTATATCCAACTCAAACATTCTTGTTTCTTCAAGAATATAATGGCTTGGTTGATGAAAAAATCATATCACATTCAACTTTATAGATTAGAACGTCACACTCCCCTTTCCCAAATAGACAAGGATATCATGCATACAATCTATGTGTGGCTACACACTCTATTTTTTTTATCTCAATCGAGGTCCCGTGTTTCATACTTATCATATGAGAGGAAAAATACTATCTTGGTTTTTATCGAATAAAAGACATGATTAACAATATACCCAATTACCCCCTAATTAGCTAAGCTAAAATGTCTTATGCAAGAAATGTATCAAAGTATGAATGTTCTCACACTTGGTTTCACTTCAAACTCAGGTAATGGGGACTCCTATGTAATCCATGAATACCTAGTATTTAAAGTTATAGTCTATGAAGCTTCGTGTTTTATACCTAATGGTCCATCAATCGCACAAAAATACATTTTGTGCCTCATGAGAATAATCCATATATAATAAATGAATTATAGTCACATTAAAATTAATATGTCATCATAACCTATAAAACTCCATGATGAGAATTGGTTAGGGATAACTCAATGTAAAACATTATGTGGTCAATTGTCACAACACTTTATGAAATGTATATTATATATATATATATATATATATATTTATATATCTAGTGTAAAATTATGATAAAATGAATATTTCCATTTATATGATATATTTATATTCTCAAATAACATTTAAGAATACTTAACAATACCCAAAATAATTATTGGTCTATCATATCATATAAATTAAACTGCCAAATCATCCTTATGTTTTTTTCACATTTTGGGGTAATGATAACTTATTACATCTACATATAATTCCTACCATAAATATATGTGATCATATAATAAAAACATCCCTCTAAAATCATTAATTATAATCATCTATTGAGAAATTATGTTTTAAAAATGGCAATACATTGGAATATCATTTCTAATGTTTAACTCCTTGTATATATTCAAACTCATTAACTTCATAACATTATATGTTATGATGAAATATTCTATTCTATACATAAAATTTTTATATGTTTAACATTATCAACCTTGAAAACTATTATTTCAAAAATAATCCTTGAAAATTTATAAAACTATTTAAATTTTTACTCACTAGAACATCATAAATATATATAGGATAAAATGACATTCACTTTATCTTGACTAGCAAAAATCCTTTGGAAATTAGGATATTCACATTATCATGGTAACAAAATATAGCTCTTTACATATTTTATAACCATCATATTTCATAAAGTCATTAGGATATGGAGTGATTTTTTTACCTTATATGTCTATAACATTTTATTTTTTATCCATGATCTTATAAAAGTCCAAACATACCCCTACTAGCATGTTAGACACTATATTATTCTTTGAATATCATAATGAGATATACAAAATCTTTTTTGTTTTTAAAATAACTCCTTATATATTTAACATTAATAATTAATAAATAAACTTTTTTTGGTATATTGGATTATATTCTAAGTGATTAAACAATGTTCCTAAGAAAATAATATTATTAAATAAAATATTCCATTAATGGGTTGTAAGAAAATATTCCCTCATATTTTAATAAGAATTTGGATTAAAAATTTATCCTATAAGTTCATTTATACGTTCCTCCTTTTAAAAAACATTTTTTTAGAATAAAATGATTCCAGAACCTTGTGTATAAATTTAATAATTTCATTCCATTGAAAAACTATATATTAATGAACAACTTATCTTATCGTTTAAAAGAAAAAATGAACACACACATCCTTTTATTAGATTATTCCAAGATTGATGAATTATTTTATTTTTGAATATTTTATATAAAAATCGTTCTTAATTATTTGTATTCAAAATATTATCTCTATCAAATATTTCATTGATTTTAAACTAATATATATTTAAAAAAACAAAAAAAATTTACACTTGGAATCCTGAACCCTTCAAAAAAAATGAATTGATTTCTATAACACTTATATCTATCATGGAAATTACATATAGTTTTATAATACAATTTTTTTTAGATTAATTTCATCCTATGGAATTATTACTGCTTCATGAAAAATTAAAGTTTCAATAAACATGGATATTATAAGTACCTCCATTGGACCCTCCAACTTATTTTTGTTCTTATTTTTTGAAATTTCACCCCCTTATACTGTATGAAAATCACTAGAACCTAGCTATCACATTCCTAGTTTATTTTTATCGACACAATATAATATTAAGTAAACATTTCTTAAACTCATTTATACTATTGGAATATTTACATAGATAAAAATAATGAATTACTTAACTAGTATAATCCTTAAGGAAACTTATAGTATCATAAATACATTGGAATACTCAAGAATATTTAGCATTATTGACAAGCCCAATTTCATTGGATACATTAAACTATAATTAATTATTTTATTTAGTTTCTAATTTCTTTATACACTATGTGAATCATTTTATAATTTATAATAAAATATATTAACTTTTTGAAACATTTTAAACCATGGTTACTTAGGAAGGAATTACTTCAAAACATATAATTTATTCTTTCTTAATATCAATTCTTAAGTTACCGAGTATAGGGGTTTCATACATAATGCATCTCCATTATAAAAGATAAATTTCAGAATACAAATTTTACAATGTTGGATATATTTATCAAAAAAATGTATTTAACAAGTTAAGATCATATTTTATTAACATTTAATAAGGACTTTTATTAAACCTTTTCCCAATAAAATGATGAACCCTTTTGTACACAATATATCAATTAGTAGGACATGATATATATTTCATCATGAAATACATTGTCTTGTTTTTGTAAATAATCTTTGACTATATTTCAAGCACAAAACTTATCAATCGTCTCATATATTACTCTTATATAGTCAAGTCAACGATCACTTCTCCAATCTAGTATACAAATATATACTCACCTCTGTCCCTTTGGTATCTTATGTTTTAGCATTTTCTATCTATTTGTTAGCCAACCCAAATTCTACGAACAGAATTGTAGAGACCCGAATCTTGACGTACATAGATATTACATTACTTTTGTTGAATACATAACAAAAATAGACACACACAAGGTCCGTAATAGTTTAGTGTCTTTGGAAACTTGTAAGGTAATCTTTTATCGTGGTGAAAGATCTTCAACATCTCCCATAAAGATCTTTCACTTTTTGTTTCCTTACCTAAAACCTTTCTTTTAATCCTGGGGGAAAATAAAACATAAAAAGGGTGAGCTCAAATGCTCAGTAAGGGTAAGGAGGGATAAAATAAAACATATCATATACATTTGAACTTCAAAACATGAACATAATGTTTAAACATCATAATCTTGAGCAACGACTTAAAACATTGAAGTACATAAGGCATAGATCATAATGGAACATAATTCATGATAACATAGCATAGTAATAAAACATGTAATTGTGGAATACATTAATCACTTGTAATGATTTCCATATTATCCAAGGCATTGCTGCCAAGACCATCTTAGTGGAAAAAGTCCCTTTTTTACTCGAGTTCACTCCTCGTTCCAGTCCTGTAATACTGAACTAGATTAACATACCATTCCATCCATGTCTACCTAATGATATATAAATCTTTACCCAATTCATTGGAGGGAGACATAGGTCCCACCCATCTCATAATGAAATCATTCTTACCTGTTCCACAAAATAAATAGACAACATTCATAATAACCCAATGAATAAAATGGGTTTCATAAACATCATCCCATCATCACATAATCCATATAAATGAAATATATATCATTTAATAATAAGGAAAGTTAAACCATGTAAATTATAGAGACATACTACATGATGCATACACATATTAAATAGTGTCATCTTTGATGAAAATGGTTTTGATAAAACATTTGGAATGAATTTTTGAGAAAAATATCCTTTCTTCTTCAAAATCAATTTCTTTTCACAAAATGACATGAAATTTTAAAAGAAAGAGATTTTTTTAAAATAGTCGTGAAATATTTTGGAGGAAGCTTCATGAAAATAAGGCTTTATAAAAATGTAAAAATCATGTCATGCCGTATACGTTAAAAAAAAGTATCCTCGTACTTTTTTCGGAAAAGTCAAAAAGTACCTCGTAACGTAAACAAAATAAATATTCCGTACAAACCATGTAGTAAAAGTCAAAATGGGTAAAAATGACATTAAACATACATAAAAACACTTTTAGAAAACATGTACATGGATGATAACAATAACCCTAGTAAATACTTACGTATAAGCAATCTCGGATAAAAATGAGATTTGCAAAATTATCCCTTACCTTAGGTACGATATGCTTTGTACTTATCCTAACCTCATGTATAATGATTTAAATAATGTCACTGACTTATTACATAAACATATTCATTTTTATGATATCATATATGGTTCACTTATGCCTTTGTATTACCCGTTCTTTTGTAAATTCCATGTTAAAGGGCGTTTTGGGTAAAATCGTTTCATTTGTCGTCCGTGTTTTGACTTGTAATTATTCAAATGATTACTTAGATAATGATCACTTAATTCCATAATATAAAAAATTATTTTTATATAATATATATTCAGAATATACATATATATAATAGATCGATAAATGGAAAGAATTCACCATTCATGCAGATGGTAGGCCGTACGTACGCATGAACGTTGTTTTCGTTTCCTCATGTAATGGGATAGAATTAATTGGATCACATACATATATATATACATAAATACAGTATCATTATTATGTCATATATTTCATGATTACTTATTATATATACTTTATAATCATTTATGAATGGATAATCATTGAGAATGAATCTCATAACGTCATGGAGACGGTATTCTGTACGTATGCACGAGCGATGATATCGTTCCCATGATTGTGGGATTTTATTTTAGTGTGTGTATACTATTACATAATCAATATCACTTTACAATAATCGTATATAGGTATTATTTACACCATTATACCCATCAAATTAACGTGGTGGTGAAAAATAGATTACACCACGGCGTGGAGACAGTATTCCGTACATACGCACGAGCGGTGATTTCTTTTTCCGTGGGATGGATAGATGGTGAAATAGGGTTGTTTCATAATTATAATAATATATAATTAAATGATTGATACTTATGTTATTACTTCATAATGAAACAACCTAATAAGAAGAAGTGGAAGAAGAAATAAAGTTGAAAGAATCGGTAGCAGACATTACCTCTTCTTTGAAGCGCTTCTTTGAGACCTCCTCTTAGGGCACTAAAATTGGTCTTTGAAGAATACCAGGACCTCTAGGATTATTCTAGGGAAGTAGAGAAGAGAAATTGGCAGGGGTTGTCCGAGCTTGAAGGCTAAAAGTGGTGAGAGGAAGAGAGGGAGGAGGTGCCCTTTTATAAGGGAGGAGAGGGGCACCTTTAGAAATATAAGAAATATTATTTAATATTAAATCCAAACCCCACATAAAAACATCCAAAATGACTCATATTAGAATATTAGATTAGATAGGGATGTAATCTCATCAAACAATAAAATTTAGACATGTTAGGAATTTATTTTAAACATTATCAACTTTATTTATCATTATTTAATCAATTTAATTTTATTTGTGGTAATAACATTCTAAATTTTAATTTATAACAAATAATTACTTATTTGGTGTGAATTGTCCATAATTGGATAATTTATAACATTTTATACCATATAAATTTAAATTTATAATTTTTAAATAATTTCGTGATTTTTAAACAATTTTATAGTATGTTATTTTTATAAAATAACAATAGTGTCAATTTTGTCACTATTAATTTATTTGAATTGAAATTAAATATATACAGAATATTTGTTCGAAATGAAAGCTTTAATAGATTCATAAAAGGTCAGGTGTATATATAAATTTTGTGGATCACATTAAATAGTTTATATAATATTTATTTTATTATTTTTAAAACCATTTATTTGGTATATCTCTTAATAAAATAATTAGTACAACATTTTTGTATAATTATTTAATTTAATTATTTTTGCATAAAAATTAAAATTAAAATACTTTGATGAAGATACATATCAAATATTTTATAATAACAATTTTACAATAATTTATCATCTTAAAATAACAATATTTAAATAGTTATATTTATTAAATTATGAAGGTGACAACTTTGGCATCATTTAAAATAAAATAATATAAGTGTCCTAATTGCTTTTATAAGTCTCCAAATGATCAACTATTTTGCTATTGTATTATTATGGTTTACATTTACATGTCCAATAAGTTTTTTTCAAGGTTTTGTGCATTTTATGGTCACTATTAGTTTAATAAAAACTATATTTTTTATTTTTCACTAGATAAACAATTTCTGCATCACTATTGTGTCACAATTAATGATAATTATTTAATACCTAAAAATTACAAGTAAATTTATATTATGTAGATAATTTTATTAGATTTCTGTAGACTATTTATGTTTAATGTTTCATTAATTTTATCACTAAATTAAAATTAGTATACTTATAAGATTTAAGAAAGTGACATGTTGTCACTTTCTTTGGTTTTCATAATAATTAAATTATTTTCATGGAAGAAAGTCCATTAAATGAATCTAATCCGACCCTTAGGTGATATGGGTTGACTTCTACTAATCCAATATAAAATTTTCAGGTTTTACGGTAATTTTATAATTTTATATTTACCCTTAATTACCCGATTTACCTTTAACCATGGTAAAGAAAATTTACCGTAATTACTATTCATAGTGCCCAAAAAATAAAAAGTAGTTTATTAAAATAATTTAGACCCACTGATTCCAAATATGGAATCCATTTTTCCAAATTCAATACAAAAAAGATGCATAAATTAAATTAAAATTAATCCCATTGTTGAATGAAAACGGGTTTTTGTTTAAAACATTGCAAAAGATTGAAATGATTTAACCTAAGAATTCAAGGTAAAATCAATGCTAATGATTTAAATTATATTAAATGGTAAAAATATAATCTATTTATAATTTAAATACATTCAATATTATAATTTAACCATATAAATTATTACAATGAAGAAATATGTTTTTAATTAAAATATAGCGTGTTTTTACTATTCCTTAAAATATGAAAGTTATTAGAAAAATATCAAAACATTATCCAATATAAATTTTTATATACGGATTCAAAATAAGAAGTTTAATTTTTTAAAATTGAACTTATAAACATATCAAAAACTATATTTAAAGTGTGTACGACATCATAAGGCGGCAAAACTGCATTTTTTTGAAAAATACTTATTTTAGCCGAAATTTTTTTTTTCTTATACCATGTTCTAAAAAATGAGTAAGATGAATAATAATGTTATAAAATTTAAAATTTAGTTAATACTATTCATAACAGCTAGTTCATAATAATATTATAATAATATATCTTTGTTTAGTAAAACCCGGTATTGCGTACAACACACGCTATCGAGGAAGGTCGTGATTGCGTGTAATACAAGACAAGTCAGTGTTGCGTGTTGTGCGAGAATACTTTATTATTTTGTATAACAGAATCCAACCATATTTTATTTATACATTGAATATATACATATATACACACTCAATGTTGCATAGAATGACTATTATAAAACGAACTTGAAATTGTGTGTAACACAATCTAAGAATACTGTTGCGTATACTTCAAGATAATACAGTGTGGTGTATAGCACAAGATAATCATGTTGTATCATAAAACACATGACATCAAATAAATTAAAAAGAATAATTATCATTAAATATGGGTTTGTTACATTCTACCACCCTTAAAATGAATTTGGCCATCGAAATTCTTCGGGGTTATACATAGTTTTCTACATGAAAGTTTCTTTAATTTCAACACACATCGTAAAATGAAATACCAAAACTTAACTTTAAAAACTAAATTACGAAACGCAACAGTTACCCAAATAAACTAATCACTTTGTTTCCACATAGGAGAACATAGGTGAAAATATGGATATGGAAGAAAAATCTTACCATCAAGTTATGATGGAGAGTGGTAGAGGACATAGATATGAAAAAGCCAACAATCACAAAGCCATAAATTTGTGATGATCTAAAGTATCATCTGATTCATCGGATATAAGAGCGTTAGGACAACATTTTTGGTTTTCAAGATCATTTCCCTAAAGTTGATGAATTTGAATTAGAAGAAATACTTACTTTATTTTGGTAAAATCGTTGTTCGTTCCTTGAACAATTTCTACTTCATATCTTTAAGAAATGAAGTTGAATTTGTCTTTCGCGAAGTTTTAGCAGATCATGCGATATGATGATAGGTCATTCCATCTATCTCAAACATAAGTTAGCAAAAGTTATATATATAAGTCCATCTATGGTGAGATTAATCATATATGGTTCCTAAAATGGACTTATACGTCATATTTCATACTGCATAATATAATAAAACTGGTTTATACTAAACAGGGACTTTCTGTAGGCCTGTGGTAGGCGATAAAGTCTTGTCGCACTTCAGTTGTGGGTGCGATTTCCACATCCTTTTCCGACACGATAGGTTTTCGTCCGTCCTACAGGTTGTCCTTTTTGTAAAACTACATTTTTATAACAATCCATAATATCGAAAAATTCGACCCTTAAACAATTATATATGATGTCCAACTTAATTCATTCCAACCTTTAAGCTTATCAAAAATACTTCTGTCCAATATCATGGTGTAAAGAAAATGATTACTTGAGAGGTCACATAACAAGTACATGAATTCCATCATTTATCCACCATATAAGATATATCATTACTAACAATCAGTTTGGATTTGTACCTGAGAGAAACATTCAAAAATGCTTGTTTACTGCATCTGAATGTGTCAATATTATGAAAGGTAAGGTTCCCAATGGTAATATGTCTATAAAGATTGACATTTCAAAGGCTTTTGATACAATAAGGTGGGAGTTTATCTTCAATATCCTTAGGATTCATGGTTTTTCAGAGAAGTTCATTTGCTTGATTTTTTCTATTTTGGAAAGTGCCAGGCTTTCTATTCTTGTCAATGGATCCCCTAGGGGTTTCCTAAAATGCACTAGAGGGGTCAGGAAAGGTGATCCCCTATCTGGGATTCTTTTTGCGATAGCTGAAGACTACTTAAGTGTCTGCCTACATGACCTTGTCAATAGTGGGATTTATCAAAGAATGAGGACAGGAAGGAATTCTTTTTCTCCTTCACATCTCTTTTATGCAGATGACATCCTTCTTTTCTGTGAGGCTGACAGGAAGACTATTTCCTCTATTAAGATGATTTTCTCTCATTATGAAGATGTTTCAGGTCAGGCAATCAGCTGGAACAAATCCTTTATTGTCTTTGGTCAAGGTATTAGCAACTTGAAGTAGAGCAGGATTTCAAGAAGGCGTGGGGTTAAGAAAGGAACATTACCCTTTCATTATCTTGGAATCCCTCTATTTTGGGGAAGGGTAAAGCGTGCACATCTTGAGGGTATTGCTCTGAAAATCATCAAACAACTGGCAAGCTAGAAAGGAAAAGCTCTGTCCCAGGCTAGGAGGATCTGTCTCGTTAATTCTGTTATTACCTCTATGTTTGTCTACTCATTCTCTGTCTACAGATGGCCAGAATCTCTCCTCAAGGAGTTGAGTGGCCAGATTAGAAATTTTATATGGACTGGCTCTGTCCAGCAGAAAAAACTTGTCACTGTTACAAGGAAAATGTGCATTAAGCCCACCAAGATGGGAGGAATGGGCATTAAGGATATCAGAGTATTTAATAGTGCTCTCATCCAGAACATTGTTTGGAATCTTATTGCAAAGCCTGACTTCTCAATGGAATTATTGATTGACAGATTTGATTCCAGGTTACAGAAAGGGAAGTTTCTATACCTCAAATCTTCAGTTTGGCCCTCAATAAGGTCTACCTTTTCCAGTCTTATGTTTCACTCAAAATGGATTGTAAGTCATGGCTCTCATCTCAACTGCTGGAATACTTCATGGTTGTCCTCTCCCCACAATGAACATGTTTCAGTTTCAGGATCTCCTGCACAACTATCTATTGCTGATTTACATGATCATATGGCTGCTATTAACCTCATTCCAGAAAATTTTAGGCTGGAAATTGCAAATTACATTTACGTGGATGTTGATATAATTGTTTGGAATCCTTCACTTACTGGTTGTTTTTCTACTCAGGATTGCTATAACATACAGGTTGGTTTGGTTAATGCTCTGCCCGCATGGATTAAAGCCTTACGAAGGACTTTTATACCGCCCAGTGACCTGCTGCTTCTTTGGAGGATTTGGAAAAAAAGGTTTCCCCTCCAAAGCGCGCTACAGCGAAAAGGCTTCAACCTTGCTTCGGTATGCCAGTTTTGTTTCAGAAGCGATGAGACTTTGATTCACACCTTCATTCACTATCAATTTGCTGGTCGGCATTGGGAGCATGTTCAGTTGTATTTCCATTGCTCCCTTAATACTTGCTCTGTTGATTCCTTGCTTATGTCTTCCTTCAAAACTGGTTCTAGTGAGCAAGTTAATTCCTTGTTCCTCTCGGCTGTTGTCTTGATTTTCTCATTTATCTGGAAATCTCGGAATAACATTGTGTTTAATAACATCAGGCCCTCTTTCAGAGAGGGTGTTCTGCTGATGCATCGAGCCATCATATTTTCCTCAACAATTCAAACTGGCTCCATGCATAATGATGTATCTGACTTTGTTCACTTGAGATCTCTTGGTGTTCGTGGCAGGGAACGGAAGCCCCGAATGGTAAAGTTTATCCGATGGATCCCACCTATCCGTGAATGGTTGAAGGTGAATGTTGATGGGGCGACCTCTGGCGCACCAGGTCCTGCTGGTTGTGGAGGGGTCTTCAGAACTCATCGTAGCTTCGTTAAATGCGGTTTCTTCCATTATGTTGGACATGCTCAGGAAATTGAGCCAGAACTTTGGGCAATGATCAAAGCGATCAGTTATTCTGTCCATTATGGTTGGCATAGAATTTGGCTGGAGTTGGACTCTGCTGTTGCTGTGAAGATTTTGAAAGATCGGTCTCGGACTGTTCCTTGGAGAATGATGTCCTCCTGGATTTCCTGCCTTAAACTTGCTTAATAGCTTTTCTTGGATGTCTCTCATGTCTACCGGGAATCAAAACAAGTCGCTGATGTTCTCTCGAAGAGAGACATTACAGAAGCTATCTCGAGTTGGCCTTTTACCTTACCTCCCTATTGTGACTCCTTGGTCTGCAGGGACAGGGATGGTGTCTCATATTCTCAGTTTTGCAAGATTCCCTGTATTTGAGCTTCTTTGTACTGTTTATTTCTTTTTTGTTATTATATTTTGTTGGGAGCAGGCCTCTTTCTTGTCTCTCAGACCTTCTGGCTATAACGCTTTTTACATACAAAAATCCAAAAATTCTATATAATCAAACCATGATATCACTTATTCCTTATATCAATCATGATCTCATGAATACAATAAAACATATCATTATCTTCTTATCCCTTCATTATGCGCATATAATATACTTTCCAAAAATATCTGAATAACATTTCATGGTTACCGGTACCATTCAACATATACTTTCAAATACTTTAGGGAAACCAATAGTGTAACAATCCTTAGATGATTCTTTATTCCATAGTACCATTAACTATACAACATAACTCTTAATAAACATACAATCATTCCACTATGTTCTTAAACAATTGACTGAGCTTCAACACTTCTTTTATCTCATATATCTTTGGTAGTCTCCTCATCACCATCCACATAAATACTACCCATATGACCATGCTGATTCTTTTCATGAGATTTTCTTGTAGGGAATTGGTTATCATAATGCCCATACATTCCACATTTAAAACATCTAATCATTGTTGATGTCGTACCAATACCATTATCCTTGTCCATGGTGTTAACTGAACCTTGTCCTTTGCACTTACTGGATTTTTGTCCTTATTTTCCACACCCAAAGCATCATCCAATTCCTTTGAAAGATTCTCCTTGATGCCTCTTACCACATGATTTACATGAGGGTAATTTAACTTTCTCTCCTCTATGATCATCATGAAACTCCATCATTCTCTTATTAGCTGACTCGGGATACTTAATAAAGTTGATATTATTGATCATATTATGAGATTTTTTATTAGGAATAATAACGATGTTTGGACTTCCAGATCCAATTTCATTTTGTTTATCATGAAGAATATCATTCCATTGTCCATCATATCCTCTATTATCGTGAATATTTCTATTTCCTACCATTTTCTAAAACCCAAAAAGAATAGTGTGAGAGGCCAAAATCAAAATCAATGGGGATAACCATCAATATCTAATGTCATAGGTTAAATTCTAAGATCATTACCATAATTCTAGAACTATAACATATACGTATACTTATCCTTAGGGACATCCCTAGAAATACCTTAGAAATATTTCTAGAGATCTCACTAACGTTTTCGCATCCTAGTTTCCAAAGGTTGACTAAACCATTCCTCTAATACCAACTGTAGATAACCAAAGTGTGACGTACATAGATATTACATTACTTTTGCAGAATACATAACAAAAACATACACACACAAGGACCATAATTTTTTAGTGTCTTTGGAATCTTGGAACGTAATCTTCTAATCGTGGTGAAAGATCTTTAACATCTCCCATAAAGATCTTCAACATCTCCCATAAAGATCTTCCACTTTTGGTTTCCTTACCTAAAACCTTTCTTTTAATCATGGGGGAAAATAAAACATAAAAAGGGTGAGCTCAAATGCTCGGTAAGGGTAAGCATGGATAAAATAAAACATACCATATACATTTGAACTTAAAAATATGAACATAATGTTTAAACATCAAAATCTTGAGAAACAACTTAAAACATGGAATTACATAAGGCATAGATCATAATGGAACATAAATCATGATAACATATCATGGAAATAAAACATGTAATTGTGGCATCCATTAAGAACATGTAATGATTTCCATAGTAGCCATGGCATTGCTGCCAAGACCATCTTAGTGGACAAAGTCCCTTTCTGAATCGAGTTCACTCCTCGTTCCAGTCCTGTAATATTGAACCGGATTAACTTACCATTCCACCCATGTCTATCTCAGGAGATATAAATATTTACCCAATGCATTGGAAGGAGATATAGGTATCACCCATATCATAATGAAATCATTATTACTTGTGCCACAAAATAAACATACATCATTCATAATAACCCAATGAATAAAATGGGTTTCATAAAAATCATCCCATCATCACATAATCCATATAAAAGAAATGGATATCGTTTCATAATAAGGAATGTGAAACCATTTAAATCATAGAGACATGATACATGAAACACAAACATATGAAATAATGTCATCTTAGATGAAAAATGGTTTTGATAAAAATTTGAAATGAATTATTGAGAAAAATACCCTTCTTCTTCAAAATCTATTTCTTTTCACAAAACGTCATGCAATTTTAAAAGAAAGAGATTTTGTTTAAAATATTCATGAAATCTTTTGGATGAAGCTTCATGAAAATAAGGCTTTATAAAACTGTAAAAATCCTTTCATGCCGTATACATTAAAAAAACATTCTCCTTGTACTTTTGTCGGAAAAGTCAAAAAGTACCTCGTAACGTAAACAAAAGAAATATTCCTTACATACAATGTTATAAAAGTCAAAATGGGTAAAAAGGACATTAAACATACATAAAAACACTTTTATAAATTATGTACATGGATGATAACAATAACCCCAGTAAATACTTACGTATAAGCAATCTCGGATAAAAATGAGATTTGCAAAATTATCCCTTACCTTAGGTCCGATATGATTCGTATGTATCCGACACACCTGTATAATGATTTAAATAATTTCATTGACTTACTAAAGAATCATATTAATTGTTATGATATCATATATGTTTCACTTATGACTTTATATTACCCGTTCTTTTGTAAATTCCATGTTAAAGAGCGTTTTGGGTAAAATCGTTTCATTTGTCGTCCGTGTTTTAAATTGTAATTATTCATATGATTACATAGATCATGATTACTTAATTCCAGAATATAAAACATGATTTATATAATATATATATTAATAATATACATATATATAATAGATCGATAAATGGAACGAAGACACCATTCATGGAGACGGTAGGCTGTACGTACGCATGAATGTTGTTTTCGTTTCCTCATTGAATTGAATGAAATTAATTGGATGACATACATATATATATACATAAATACAGTATAATTATTATGTCATATATTTTATTATTACTTATTATATATACTTTATAATCATTTATTAATGGTTAATCATTGAGAATGAATCTTATTGCGTCGTGGCGACGGTATTCCGTACGTACGCACGAGTGATGATATCGTTCCCATGATTGTGGAATTTTATTTTAGTGTATGTATACTATTAAATAATCAATATCACTTCACAATAATTGTATATAGTTATTATTTACACCATTATAGCCATCCAATTAAGGTGGTGGTGGAAAATAGATTACACCATGGCGTGGAGACGGTATTCCCTATGTATGCACGCGCGGTGATTTCGTTTTCCGTAGGATGGATAGATGGTGAAATAGGGTTGTTTTATACTTATCATAACATATCAATATATGAGTGATACTGATGTTATTACTTCATAATGAAACAACCTAATAAGAAGAAGTGGAAGAAGAAATAAAGATGAAAGAATCGGTAACAGACATTACCTCTTCTTTGAAGCGCCTCTTTGAGACCTCCTCTTAGGGCACTGAAATTGGTCCTTGAAAAAGACCAGAAACTCTAGGATGTTTCTACGGAATTGGAGAAGAGAAATTGTCAGGGTTTTTCCGATCTTGAAGGCTCAAAGTGGTGTGAGGAAGAGAGGGAGGTGGTGCCCTTTTATAAGGGAGGAGAGGGGCACCTTTAGAAATATAAGAAATATAAGTTTATATTAAATCCAAAACCCACTTAAAAACTTCCAAAATGACTCATATCCTAATATTATATTATATAGTGTTGTAATATCATCAACCAATAAAATTTATAAACGTTAGGAATTTATGTTAAACATTATCAACTTGATTTATCCTTATTTAATCAATTTAATTTAATTTGTGGTTATAACATTCTAAATTTTAAATTATAACAAATAATTACTTATTTGCTGTGAGTTATCCATAATTAGAAAATTAATAACATTTTAGACCATATAAATTTAAATTTATAATTTTTAAATATTTTTTTGAATTTTAAACAATTTTATAATATGATATTTTTATAATATAACAATACTATCAATTTTGACACTATTCATTTATTTGAATTTAAATAAAATATATACAGAATAAATGTTCAAACTAAAAGATTTAATAGATTTATAAAAGTTCATATGTATCTATAAAATTAGTGGAGCACATTAAATAGTTCATATAATATTTATTTTATTATTTGTAAAACCATTTATTTGGTATATCTCTTAATAAAATAATTACTACAACATTTTTGTATAATTATTTAATATACTTATTTTTTTCATAAAAAATTAAAATAAAAGAATTTGATGAATATAAATATCAAATATTTTATAATAATAATTTTACTAGAATTTAGCATCTTAAAAAAACAATATTTAAATTGTTATATTTATTAAATTATGAAGGTGACAACTTTGGGATCATTTGAAATAAAATAATATAAGTGTCATAATCACTTTTATAAGGCTAAAAATGGTAAACTATACGACCATTGGATGATTAGTGTTTTCATTTACATGACCAATAAGTTTTTTTTCACGGTTTTGTGCATTTTATGGTCACTATTAGTTTAATAAAAACTATATTCTTGATTTTTCACTAGATAAACAATTTCTGCATCACAATTGTGTCACAATTAATGATAATTATTTAATCCCTAAAAATTACAAATAAATTCATATGATGTAGATAGTTGTATTAGATTTTTGGAGACTATTCATGTTCTATGTTTCATTAAGTTTATCACTAAATTAAAATTACTATACTTATAAGATTTAAGAAAGTGACATGTTGTCACTTTCTTTGGTTTTAATAATTATTAAATTATTTTCATATAAAAAAGTCCATTAAATGAATTTAACCCGACCCTTAGGTGATATGGGTCGACTTCTATTCATCCAATAGAATTTTTTCAGGTTTTAGGGTAATTTTATAATCTTATATTTACCCTTAATTACCCGATTTACCTTTAACTATGGTAAATAAAATTTACCATAATTAAAATTCATAATACCCAAAAAATAAAAATTAGCTTATTAAAATAATTTGGACCTAGTAATTCCAAATATGGAATCCATTTTTCCAAATTCAATACAAAAAAGTTTCTGAAATTAAATTAAAATTAATCCCGTTGTTAAAAGAAAACGGGTTTTTGTTTGAAACATTGCAAAAGATAGAATTGATTTAACATACGAATTCAAGGTAAATCAATGCTAATGACATACATTATATTAAATGGTAAATATATATTCTATTTATAATTTAAAACCATTCAATATTATAATATTACCATATAAATTATTACGATGAAAAAGTTGTTTTTAATTAAAATATAGCGTGTTTTTATTATTTATTAAAATATTAAAGTTATCAGAAAAATACAAAAACATTATCCAATATAAATTTTTATATCTTGATTCAAAAGAAGAAGTTTATTTTGTAACATTGAACTTATACACATGTCAATAATTATATTAAAAGTGGGTGCGCCATCAAAAGACGGCAAAACTGCATTTTTTTAAAAATACATATTTTACCCGAAAAATTTATTTTGTTCTTATACCATGTTCACGAAAATGAGTAAGATGAATAATAATGTTATAAAATTAAAAATTTAGTTAATAATATACATAACGGTTAGTTCATAATAATTTTATAATAATATATCGTTGTTTAGTAAAACCCAGTATTTCGTACAACACACGCTATCGAGGAAGGTCGCGATTGCGTGTAATGCAAGCCAAGTCAGGGTTGCGTGTTGTGCAAGAATCTTTTATTATTTCGTATAACAGAATCCAACCATATTTTATTTATACATTGAATATATATATATACACACACTCAATGTTGCATAGAATGACTATTATAAAACGAACTTGAAATTGTGTGTAACACAATCTAAGAATAGTGTTGTGTATACTTCAAGCTAATATAGTGTGGCGTATAGAACCTGATAATCTTGTTGTATCATAAAACACATGACATCAAATAAATTAAAAAGAATACTTATCATAAAATATTGGGTTGTTACAGGAATTACAGAAGGTAATACAGTGTAACTCTACTATGAAGAAGTTTACCAAAGGATATTCTAGTATCACCCATACATTCTTTCCTTACAAATGAAAATTCATGGCCACCCAACTACAACCGAACCAACTTTGTTGAATGATTTAGGTATTGAAAAATTATTCATTAGTAGGAATTTAATAATTAATATTTAGAGGTTATTTAATCTGATTATATCATCTCTTGTTATTCAATTTTATGTATTCATGCTTTTAATGATTTAGTTTTTTAATTCAATACCATCCACCAATCAATATAATCAATCAATATTGATGTTTAAATCGTTAAAAAACCCATATTTTGTGTTATTCTCTAAATAATGGAATCCAAATGTATCAAAATTTATCTCATTCATTATTGAGTCAATAATGATATCTTGTGACTTCTCCAATCTTTATTGTTTCTTGTTTTGAAAATAAAAAACACATTTTCTAAGTTAGGAATATTTTTTTATGTTATGTATTTTTCTTAAGATCAAGATGTGTCATTCTGTTATTCTTACAGATATATCATTACATTTTACCATTCTGTTGTACTTACAGATCTTTTATTTTGACTTGTCATTCAGTTTTTATGATTTTGAATCTGGTGTATATATGATTCAGTTTTTATGATTCTGAATCCGATGTATATATTATTTGATTCTTATGATTCTGAATCCGATGTATATGTGATGCCAATTTTCAATAGTGAATTCGGAGTATATGTGATTCCGATTTTCAATACTGATTCTGGTGTATATGGGATTCCGATTTTCAATACTGATTTCGGTGAATATGTGATGCCGATTTTCAATATTGATTATTGGGTATATGTGATGCCGATTTTCAATACCAAATCAAGTGTATATATGATTCTGACCTTCATGATACTGAATCATATGTATATGTGACTCTGATTTTATGATTCTTTTTTAATGATAATGTTATTTCTATGAATCCATTTTCTTGATTTATTAGGATTTCATTTTCTTGAAAATGTTAGAGTTTTTTAAAAGTGTCATTCCAATGATATCAGATTATAAGTACTCTTATACTTAACATCATTTCTGTTACTTGAAACTATGTCGTACAATTTTTTATAAACTAACCATTTTATGTTTGACACATGTCCAGGTTCCTCTAAAATTTATGAAAAAATATGACCGTTGGAGAGGATCCGACCTTGGGATGTTTTGCCTATAAATACAAGATCATTTGAATGAGCAAATAACTACGAATTCGACTTCAACACTTGATAGTGAAAAATCTTGTGAAGTGATTTATAGAGAGAGAGGCTCTTACAACTATCAGTGATTCATGAAGATGTTGTAAAAAACTTGTTTAGGAATGAACAACTTGTTCAAACTCGCTTAGTGCAGACTCTGATCGTGCTGATCGTGGGGTTCCGAGTTTTAAAAAATAGAGGTTCTGATTTCCTTCTAAATCGAGGGCTTGCAGGGATATCAAGATAGATTCTGATCTTCAGATTGAGGGCTTACCTGGGTATGGGTAAGACAGACTTTATTTAATGTATAAATCAAGGATCCTTTATCTAGGGTTTTTGGATACCCTTATCTTTGGGTTTAAAATAATCCTATTGATACTTGTTTACTATTACAAGTTGTTTTAATTCTGCTGCTGTATATAACTCTGTTAATGTTAGAAAGTATATATTTCTTATACTTTTTAATTCCATTACTCTGATTATATTACTGATTCGATATGATTTAAGGTAGATTAATTCATTTAAGAAAATAGAAAAGGTTTCTATAAGAGTTCATGTGAATTTTATCCTTGTTAAACATAACCATTTTTAAAAGTTCCAAAGGAATTTTTATATTATATAATTCACCCCCCCTCTTATATATTTGAGTATATCATTTTTAAATATTTGATCCTACAATTGGTATCAGGGTAGGTATCAGAAATACTTATATCCACATATAAGTTTTCTTGCTCATGTATTCCTTTTCTTAAGTTCATCATATTTTTATAACTTTTACTACTAATATGTTTTGTGGAAATAAATATCTTTTTAGAATGGCAGGCATTCATGTTGGATATTTAGATAATCTCAATCCAACTAGACCACTGATCTTCAATGGAATTTACTATGAGTACTGGAGAGATATAATGAAGAACTTTTTGGTAAACAAAGGTGTAGACGACTCTATTTTGTTAACTTGAGATTACAAGATCCCTAATAAAGAACCTATAAAATTTACTAATCCAGAAAATGTATAATATCAACTAAACTTTAAGGTACATAATAATTTTCTATGTTCCATGACTAGAAATAGATATAGACAGATTTCATCCTGTGAAGCAGAAAATAGTATTTGGAAGATGCTTGAAGTAACTCAATTTGGAACTACCAACGTTATTGAAACTAGAAGAGAAATTCTCAGGACTAAGTATCATGGTTTTTTCTTCCCTTATAGAGAACACGTATATAATGTACAACAATGATTTATGACTATTGTAAACAACTTAAAATCAATGATTGAGAAATTTTTATGTGATGAAGCTCTTGTAGAGATGTTGTAGACATCGTGCCTAACGAATGGGAATCCAAGAGGACTGCTATAGATGATAATATGAAAGTTACTTAGATTTCTCTTGATAAAATGTGTGGAACTCTTTTTCAACATGAAACCCTAATGAAGAGAGATGCTGATAATATTAATAAGAAGAATGTAAATGGAGGTGTTTCTTTTACAACTAATTCAAATCATATGAATGATAAGACTCCTGAGAGAATTACAAGATCCAAATCTAAGAAGATTTTTGTTCAATCTGAATCTAGTGAAAGTGAAGCTTTAGAAACTGAGTTAGCCAATCTTACTCGAAGGATGAAAAATATTGTTAGGAATAAGATATTTCAATATAGATACAAGAAAAAAGATGGAAAAGTTAAGAAATATGGAGATGTTACATTCTATGAATATTGAAGAACTGGTCATATCAGAACTAATTGTCCATTGCTTAAGAAAGGAGACAAGAAATAAAATAATTCTGAAAGAAACAATAATAATTTTTATAGATCAATTCATAAGAAATACTTGAATTCTAATGACACTTGGAGTCCCAGTGGTGGAGATTCTTCGGATGAATCTTTAGAATATGAATCTTCTGGGAAAAAGAATATTGGTCTAATAGCCATAGCTCCATTTAAAAATCATTATCTTATGGCTAATGTACGAACTGCTAGATCCTTAACCAATTTGTCTTTATTTGAAAATTTTCCATATAGAGGGTTTTCATCAGATGAAGAATCTTGTTCATTAAATAATGATAATGATCTGCCTTTCTATGAAGAAGTTTCCAAATTTGCTAAGTTGTTAGAAAAGAGAAAATGCAATGTCTCTAAGAAACATGATAAAGAAAATTCTAGAGAATCTATATTAATAAAAGAAAATTGGATCTTAACAAAGATATTGATGAAAAACATTTGTTTTAAAGAATATTTCTAAGAAACTTCAGGAAGTTAATTCTGAGAAGGATAATCTTTCTGAGGGTCTTAAAAATATGTTTTTAGAAAAAGATGTTTAAAGGATAAACATAACTATAAATATATTATTCTTGAGGATAAGAATTTAGTCATAATACTAAAGTCTGAAATTCTTTCTTTAAAGAAACTTCACGCAAAATTTACTTGTGGTAAAGAAAATTTTGGCAAGATGTATCCTCATATCCAACCTCATGTTAATAATTAGGGTTTAGGTTATTCTCATGAAAAATCTATTTAAAAAAAATTATTTTGTTCCTCCTAGATCCCATTTTTGTACTGAATGCTGATGTGATGGGAAATAGAAGAAATGTCATTACCTAAATAAAGTGAAATCCCTTGGATTTTATAAATCATATTTTTCTAAACAAATATGGTTACCCACGATTTTGTTATCTAATAATTCTGGATCCAAGGAAGTTTGGATTCTGAAATCCTTACTCTTTATTTTTCAGGAAAATGAAGGATGTGCCAACAACCTATGGTACATAGATAGTGGATCACTACTGGAAAGATGATCTTTCCCAACACTTCTATACCAACGGTTTTTA
Organism: Viscum album; assembly: GCA_963277665.1. Lineage (NCBI taxonomy): Eukaryota > Viridiplantae > Streptophyta > Magnoliopsida > Santalales > Viscaceae > Viscum > Viscum album. The sequence continues at coordinate 846,586,446 of OY728150.1, read as the reverse complement.
AAAACCGTTGGTATAGCTACCCTTTCCCAACGGTTCACCTAAACTGTTGGGAAAGGGTCTGTTTTGAGCCTCTTTCCCAACGGTTCACCAAAACCGTTGGGAAAGGGTGTGAGAATTGAGCCTCTTTCCTAACGGTTTTGGTGAACCGTTCCAACGGTTTTGAAAACCGTTGGGATAGGTTCTTTAATTTTTTCTAGATCTACTAACCGAGAACATTATATAAATCAAAATTTTAAATAATTATGATAATACTTATATATATTTGTGAAATTATGTTTACAAAAGTGATGTTAGCTTAGTGGTTAAGTCGTTCAATTATAAACGAGGGGTCCTGGGATCAAATCCCAACGGATGTTTTATTTTTGGAATTTATATACCAACGGTTCTATTACCGTTGGTATAGATTTCTTATTACCTATACCAACGGTTTTGGAAACCGTTGGTATAGGTCTATACCAACGGTTTTTGGAAAACCGTTGGTATAGACCTATCCCAACGGCTTATGTGGCTACAGTTCTTCAAACCGTTGGTATAGGTTATACCAACGGTTTGGAGGCCTATACCAACGGTTCCAAACCGTTGGTAAAGGTTAGTTTTCCAGTAGTGTATGTTCCCAGCACATGACTGGTAAGAAATACTATTTCAAAAAAATTAAAAACAAAAGGAGGAAATGTAACTTTTGGTGATAACTCTCAAGGAGAAATTGTTGGTATTGGTAACATTATTCTTCTTGGTAAAGCTGTTATTTCAAATGTCCTTTTTGTAAAACGCCATAGGAAAATCCTCATAAGCATACATCAGTTATTTGGTAATGGTTACCTTGCGAATTTTAGAAATGATAAATGATTATTTCTCAATTCCAAGGATGAGTTTATTTTCTCTTCCCTTCGGCATGAGAATGTGTAAACTTAAACTTAGAAGACCTTATAAGTCAAGATCTAACTTTCCTTAGTGTATTTTAAGATCAATCATGGATTTGTCATAGGAGACTAGGACACTGTAATTTAAGTAATCTATTTAAGATTTCTAAGAAATAACTTGTTCAGGATCTACCAGAACTTTAGTTTGATTCTTTAAAAGTTAGTGATCCGTGTAAATATGGCAAGAAACCCAAATCTAGCTTTAAATCTATAAGTGAAGTTACAACTTCTAATTCATTACCATTAGTGCACATGGATTTATTTTTTCTGACACAAACTGGAAGTATATGCGGAAATTACTATGTGATTTCCCAGTTGATGAAAACACTAGATTTACCTGGGTCTATTTTCTCGTAAATAAATATGAAGCTTTTTCTTATATCAAAATCATTAGAGCTCAAGTGAAAAATGTGAAAAAACTACCATTGATAACTATTCATAGTGATCATGGTGGAGAATATGAATATTCTGATTTCAAAACACTTTGTGGTAAATAAAGAATTACTCACAACTTCTCATCTCCAAGAAATCCTCAAAAAACGGGTGTTTTTCAAAAGAAGAAATCACATTCTTCAAGACATGACAATAACCATGTTGAGAAAATATTCTATAGATAAATTTGTTTTGGCCAAAGCTGTAAGTACTGTGTGTTTTACTATAAATTGAATTTTAATAAGACCATTTCTTAATAAAACACCTCATGAGTTGTGGACTGGTCGAAAACCAAAAGTTTCTTACTTCAATGTTTTTGGTTTCAAAATATTTATCCTGAATTCCAACGAAAACTTACATAAATTTGAACCTAAGTCCGATGAAGGAATTTTCATAGGATACTCTACAAACTCTAATGCAAATAGAGTTTTTAACAAAAATACTTGCACTGTGGAAGAAACAACACATGTTAATTTTGATGAAAATGATCCTTCCATTTTTAATCAACCTAAATCTTTTCCTAATATATTTTCTAAAACTAATCACTAACATTTGATAGAAGATCTTTCAGACAAGGATAATGTTCAAGAAAATGTATCTGAAACATTTACTCCTGATGATTTTCTACCTTATGTTCATGAACATGTTTTTCAAAATCCATGTTAGTTGTTACATAGGATTCATCCCAGTGATAATATCATTGGAAATTTTAATCAAACAGTAATAACTAGAAGTTCTTTACGAAATGAAGTTGAACATATTGAATTTATATCCCAATTTTAACCAAAGACATCTGAAGAAGCCTTGGGTGATAATTTTTGGATAAAGGCTATGCAAGATAAACTGAATGAATTCGTAAGAAATCAAGTTTGGACCTTTCTTGAAAAACCTACGGAAAATTATGTTATTGGGGAAAAATGGGATTCTAGAAACAAATGCGATGAAAATGGAGTAATTGTTAGAAATAATGAAATATTTGTTACAAAAGGATATAACCAACAAGAAGGCATAGACTATGAAGAAATCTATGCTCTTGTAGCAAGACATGAATCTATTCGTATTATTCTATCCATTGAATCAATCTTTACTTTTAAACTCTATCAAATGGATTTTAAGTGTTCTTTTCATAACGGTTATGTACAAGAGGAAGTCTATGTATATCAACCCATGTCATTGAATATAAAAAATATCCTAATCATTTTTATAAACTTACCAAAGTTTTTTATGGACATAAACAATATCCAATAGCTTTGTATGATAGACTTTCAAGATTTTTTCTTCAAAATAACTATGTTAAGGGAAATTATGATCTAACCCTTTTCATTAAGTAAAATGATAAAGATTTTTTTATAGTTAAAATTTATGTTGAGGACCTCATCTTCAGATCAACTCAGCAATCCATAACTGATTCTTTTGCGAATCTTATGAAATTTGAGTTTGAAATGTGTGTGATGGGTGAGTTAACATTTTTTCTTGGTTTTCAAATTTATCAAAAACTAGAGCAAACTAACATATCCCAACATAATTATATCAAATATATTTTAAAGATGTTCGGGTATGACAACCCTAAGAGTATAAGTACTCATATTGGAACCTCTAATACTCTTGATATTGATGAAGCATGGAAACCTATAGATCAAACAACTTATAGTGGGATGATAGGAATTTTACATTACTTAATAGCTAGTCGACCTGAAATAATGTTCCTAGTATGATTATGTGCAAGAATTCAAGAAAATCCTAAATAATCCCATTTAAAAGATGTAAAATAAATTTTCTAGTATTTAAAGGGAACCTTAGATTTGGGACTATTTTATTCCTCTGAAAAATCTTTTGAACATAATTTTTATTTCAGATGATGACTTTGGAGGTTGTAAAATGGAAAGAAAAAGTACATCCAGAACTTGTCATTTCTTAAGTGATTCTTTAGTTTCGCATTCTTTCAAGAAACAATATGTTGTAGCACTTTTCACTGCTGAAGCTGAATATGTAGCAGCTAGAAGTTGTTATACTCAAGTGTTGTGGATGCAACACAAAGTCACATACTATGGTATGAGTTTTACTAAGAATAATTATGTCTGATAACACAAGTGTCATTTCCCTAAGTAAAAACCCTACACATCACTCTCGTGAAAAGAACATAAATATTAGATGTCACTTTCTTAGGGACCACACACTAAAAGGAGATATTATTCTTCAATTTATCGGAACACAAGAGCAACTTGCTGATATTTTTACAAAACATTTACCATAAGATAGATTTGAATTTATTAAAAAGAAGCTAGGAATTATTTCTGTAAGGTAATTATTTATATCTACTTATTGTTAAATCATTTTCAAAAAATAAATTACTCCATATTTCAGGGGTGGTACATATGTTTTTTATCTTCTTTCTTTAAACTCTTTTTCATTAATTTGAAAATATTGTATATGAAAATTTTGGATTTGAAAATTTCGGATTTTAAAATTTCAAATTTGAAAATTTTGGATTTTAAAACTCCCAATAAAAATTTTCATAATACCATTAAATCTCTCAGAGTATTCCAAAATTTAGTATTTCTTACTCTTTATTCTATTTATCTTATCTTTTGGATGTTGGTATTTCAAAATTTCTTAAATTCTGGTTTACCTTACTTAAAAAGATTGGAATTCATATTTTCTATATCCATTCTCAACTATCAGATAAGATCAGGTTTTTTCAGTCGTTTGATTATCTTATGGAAGTTGAAAAGTCATAGCCATATCTATATAAGGGGTGCCTCTTTTTCAAGTATCACACCATCCTTACTGATCTTAGTGCCGAAGTTATGTTTCCATCAAATCATTCATTCTGAATTTCCCTTTCTCCGAATGACTTCGGAATCATCAACAAATCAGATGCCGATTACCAAGGAGATAAAGGATTGGGAAATCATTAGAGAAAGGTTGGTATGTCCTATGTTCTTTGAGAAATATGACTCCCTTATTTATATGGATATAAGATATAATGGATGGGAATGTGTCTTTACTGCTATGGAGAAATCTTAGGATCTAGTTTATCCTGATATCTAATATCAATTCTATGAATCAATTTCATTCTTCCAGAAGGATAGAAAGGATATGTTTAAGTTCAAATAATATGAGAAGACATATAAAATTCCTTACAAGAAGGCAGAAAATGTTCTCAATATTCCATATGAAGGGGAAGCTCTTCTATTCTCTCAAAAACTTCTTGAGAAGGTAGGTTCTTTTGAAAAATCCAAGGCTATGGATTTTCTTAGTCTTACGATTGTTAAGAATCTGAAGATTACAATTCTCTTAACGAACCACAAAATGGATTCTCTCTGGATGCAAGGATTTCTTATTCCTAGAAAGAGAGATAAGGATTCTGTAATGATCTGTGAGATCTTTCTATTACATGTTCTTGTCATCTTAAATAATATCAACTTGGTAAAGTATATATTTCTCACCATTCTGGCAATAAAAGGCGGATCCATTATATCTTAGATCCTTATGTACCCAGTAACTATTTCAAGGAAAACTGTTTTGTGTCTTCAAAAAATGAATGTTCCATGTTTATCAGTCTCGAATCCATTCAAGATATTGTTTCTAAGTGATGAAACTCTAAGGATGATGAAAGTAGAGTTATTCCAGAATCGAAAAACATTGAAGAAATGGTTTTCCAGATCAAGGGTGATGTTTCGGAATCTTTAAAGCCAGTATCGAAGAAAAGAAAACATGAAGAACCCAACATGCCAGTACCAGTTATTGATGTCCTGGTATCATCACCTCCTCCTATAAAGAAACCTAAAGCATATTCAGATGCAATAGATTCAAAGTGGATAGAAATTGAAGCCACCAGAAAGGAAGGAGATCCTTCTTTTGGTTTGAATCCCATAGAGGCTAAGGCCATGAAAATCAATCAAGCAGAAAATCTTGAGAAAGAGAAGAAGGAGAAGAAGTTAAAGAAGAAATCTTTGGAAGATAAATTTTTTCAGTATCTTTTAAAATATGTAGAAAAGAAATATCAGGATATAAATGAATCTCATGTTGTTCATAATAAACAAGTGGCCACTCTGGAGATCCAGAAAGCTAAGAATGTACTAGATTTATAAAAAATAGTTCAAGAAATGGAAGATCATATAATCCAAGATGATGATGATGATGTTTTAAGGGAAGTGGAATATTATGTTGGAACTATTTTGAGTTTAGTTTCTAAATCTATTTTAGTAGAACTAGTTTAAGAACAAGTCGAAGTACTTGAGTAAGAAATTGAAGATGAGAAAGAGGTTGAAGTTGAAGATGAAGAAGAAGTTGAATTTTAACTATAAGAAGAAGAAGAGAAAGAATAGGTTTTACAATAAGGTGAAGAAGGGGAAGAATATCAAAAGGAAGAAGATGAACATGAAGATCTTGATGTTATCCAAGTTTCTGATGAACAGACCCCAGTTCCAAATCCTGACAAAGTCAAGAGTGTTTTGGTTGCCTCACCTATTAAGGAAACACCTTATATGTCTTCCAAGAGATTAAGGAAAATGTCTTCCTTAAATCCAAGAAGAGTTGAGAAAGGAAAAGATGTTTCAGGATCTTAGTTCCTATTCATTTGTTGAAAATGAATTTGTTAAGCTATCTTTAAGAAAGTTGGTCAGCACCATTCTGGTTCTTTCAAACATACATGCCCATAGTCAAATGATGCAAGAAACCCTAAATCAAAAGACTGAGTCGACCAATATGCCTATGGAAATGGTTGTCAATAAAGAAGCATACTTCATTAATCTTTTGATTTATTACAAATCTCAGAAGGTGACTTGTAAAAAATTCTTTAACTTCACCAAAAACATCAATTAAGAGCTTTGAATGTTTGGTGACTTCATGGATTAAACAAAGAGAGCTTTTAATTCTTGTGAAACTGAGTTAAGGAGGGTCAAGACATCAATATATGAGATAGATAGTTAACTCAATTATGTTTCATGATCTGTTAGCAATGAGAAGGAAGTCAGAGCCGAATGAAAGGTGGATGCTGAAGAAGAGAGGATCTTATCATTAGAAAAGAAGAATCTAGATCAGAAGATCTTACTAAAGAAGTTTGAAGAAGATCATAAGAAAGTGAAGAAACTCAAAGCCCTGATAAAGAAGATGTTGTCTGAGAAGAAGAAGAAGAGTGGATGATTTTTCTATACATTCCTATGTTTTGTTGTTATATAAACCTTATTTCTAAAATTTTTGCAAGAAGTTTCTTGTATATATTTATTTTGTTTTCGAATGTATGCTTTCTTAACCTTACAGGTACATCTTATACTTATCCATTCCTTTCCCTCTTTTTGAAAATCACAAAAGGGGAGAATTTATTTAAATGAAGAATTTAATCTCTGAGTAGGAGAATCTAGTGATAAGGAGTATGGAAAGAAAGGATAATGTACATTTAAGGGGAAGCATTATTTTAAGAAGAAATTTTTATCTAAGGTGTAGATATTCCATTAAGAAAACTGATTCCAAAGATCATGAATACGATACTTGGGAAACATAACCTAAGGGGGAGTTAGTCGTATTCATCCAAAATATTATTCAAAAGGGGAGATAAGTTTTTCATACTTATTTATCTAAGTCAATATATTCTTCCTTAGAAATGTTGTTTGTGCATTCCAAAAAGGGGGATATTGTTGAGTCAATAAGGATATCTTGTGACTTTTCCATTCCTTATGGTTTTTTGTTTTGGAAATCACAAACACTATTTCTATGTACTGAATATTTTTTTAAGTTCTTTATTCTTCTTAAGATCTGGAATTTTCATTTTGTTATGCTTAAAGATATATCATTACGTTTTACCATCCTATTATACTTATAGATCTGTCATTACGACATGTCAATCTATTTTTTTGATTTCGAATCCGGTGTATATATGATTCAGTTTTTATGATTTTGAATCCGGTGTGTATATGATTTAGTTCTTATGATTCCAAATCCAGTGTATATGTGACGCTGATTTTCAATACTAAATCTGGTGTCTATATGATGCAGATTTTCAATACTGATTTCAGTTTATATATGATTCTGACTTTCAATACCGATTTTGGTGTATATGTGATGTCGGTTTTCAATACCAATTATGGTGTATATGTGATGCCAATTTTCAATACTGAATCTGTTGTATATATGATGCTGATCTTCATGATACAAAATTCGGTGTATATGTGACTCTGATTTTATGATTTCACTTTCATGATAATGTTATTTCTACGAATCTGTTTTCATGATTTATTAATTTTATGTTTTATTGATAATGTTAGAGTTTTTTAAATGTATCATTCCAATGATATCAGATTATAAGTACTCTTATACTTAACACCGTTTCTGTTACTTGAAACGATTTTGCACAATCTGTTATAAATTAGCCATTGTATTTTTAAAATATGTCCAAGTCCATCCAAAATTTAAGGAATAATACGGCCAAAGTAGAGTATCTAACCGTTGGGATGTTTTGCCTATAAAAACAATCTCATTTTAATGATAAAATAACTATAATTTCAAAATAGACACTTGACAGTGAAGAAGCTTGTGAAGTGATTTCTAGAGAGAGAGGCTCTTACAACTCTCAGTGCTTCATGCAGATGTTGTGAACAAATTGTTCAGGCATGAATAGCTTGTTGAGACTTTCATAGTGCAAACTCTGATCGCGCTTATCGTGGGCTTCTGGGTTTGGAAGATAGAGGTTTCAATTTTTTTTATTCAAGGGCCTGTGGGGATAAAAAGACAGATAAAGATCTTCAGATTGAGAGCTTACCAGGTCTTGGGTAAGACAAACTTTCATGAAAGTATAAATCAAGGAACCTTTTTCCAAGGTTGTTGTAAACCCTTCTCTTTGGGTTAAAAGAATCTTATTGTTACTTTTTTACTATTACAAGTTGTTTTAATTCCGCTGCTATATGTAACTTTGTTAAATTTATAAAGTATATATTTGTTTTACTTTGTAATTCTATTACTCTGATTATATTATAGATTCTATACAGTTTAAGGTAAAATATTTCTTTTAAGAAAATAGAAAAGTTTTCTTTAATAGGTATTGTGAATGTTTAACCTTTTTAGACATAACCATTTTTAAATGTTCCAAAGGAATTTTTAAAGTATACAATTCACCCCCTCTTGTATATTGAATATCTCATTTTTACATATTCGATCCTACATTAATATGGTACGTGAACTCATAATATAAAATATTAGAGTTATATGAGATTTAAAATCACTGCATGAGTAATCCCAGAGCCACATACAACCATTCCCCACATTTCTAGAATAAGGTATAAGGCTCCAGGTCATTTGGAAGTCCAAACCAATGTCCCGCAACATAGGGAAACATTAGTTAAGATATAATCCAATTCAATAAGATTCTAACATTGAATATACATAAACTATGATCAATAAATATTTTCAACTCGATAAATTCAATCTCAAACCATGGTAAAGGTAGATGAGAAATAAATATTATATTTTTGTACATAAAATATAATGTAGGGATTACCAATTTATAGAAAAAATTGAACAACATCAACAAAATCGTACTACAATATTCTTTCATTCAATTTTTATTATTAAAGTGAGTAATTTTAGAAATACAGAGACAAATGACAGAAGGGGAGTCACACAAGTATGATATTATTGATGTTTGAAGTGAAAAATGACTTTCAAATCCCCATAAGGGATACATTTACAACCACAAGGTAATAAGACTAAAAACAATAAATAAAAAATACATGGAAGAAATTCCCATTCTAGAAAGGATATCCACTGGTTTTTTTCCCTTATTCCAGGTTTGTAGGATATCTGTACACAGACATAGAAAATATTTTATTTATTTGATATTGTAATCCACAGAAATGTGGGATTCTATGATAACTTCCATGTAATTCTATATTATAAAAGAGCCCATTTTAATCACAAACTGAGAAATATTCATCTCCATGCAAATAGAGAGGCCACTAATATGGACATTTACCTCATCCAAGATAATGGTTCCAACACCTTAATATATTTTATAGGACATATATATGAAAAAAAGAGAATTTTGGATGATTTACCCTCCTCCCACATTCAAAAAAACACACGAACCATCAGAGTTCTGTTTTCAATCTAAAAAATGTAGTGTCTAGGACACCTAATAGATATCCTGATTGGTGGAGTGAGGGATACTACCAAACCCCCAAAACATTGGTCCATGACTTAGATCCCACATAGGAGAGAAATATATCTAGAAAATTCTCAAGAATCATGGACTATAGGTTGGTAGTATTTCATGGACTTACATTGATTTTTTGATCATTGTGGGATTCCCAAATAGAGAAGATGCTAGCTTCCAAAGCTCCTCTGATCCCCATGCATTGGTTTCCAGTTGATGAACCTTCTCCAAACCAATATCCCAAAATTAGTTAAAAAATATAGGTCTCTATAGATATCTATATAGATCCATAGAAATGATCATTCAAAACTATCCCAATCCAATAGTTTTTTTTATTTTCAAATAAAAAAATTTATTGCTGAGTGAGAACCTAATAGAAATCACATTAAGGATATCTGTGAACCAAAAAAAGAATAATCACAAGAAAAGAATCATTTATAAGGGGATCCACCATTGAAGACACATGACATAACAAACCCAAAACACCAGAGGAAGAGGATGACCAATTTAAAGATCTCCATTGACACTAATATGAAGACACAACCATGCCATAAGATCACCCCAACATATATGACTTCACTAAAGCCACCAACACAATCCAAAAACATCATATAATACATCGAACCAAACCAATATGGGGTTGTGCATGATGTATGATAAATAAATGGCATAGGAAACAAGGAGAAGCAGATTCAGGTCACAAAGAAACCACAAAATCATTGTAGAACAAACCGGTAGGGAATTGTGAATCAATTTGGTGACTAGAAGAATACCACCAGCACCATGCATTCTTACGAAGACCATTCATATATTTTTACTAGCCCAGGTTGTCAATGATGACCTTTCCACAACACAAATCCAACAAAACCAAATTAGTCTACAACAAGATCACAATAAAAAGGCCAGTGAGAACACTTTGAAACCTAAAGAAGTCATGCCAAGCTGCTGCGAGGAGAAACAGAAGCCGCATCGGCCATACATGGCTACATAAAGCTAGGGGACATCATTCGAGGAAGAAGATGAGCCAGTGGTAATAAGATCAGATGCTACCTATTAGATCCGGATGCCGAGTATGCACGAGGCCAGATCTAAACTATCGGAATGTTGAGTCCATCGATTGAAGTGCGGCATAAAAACTGCAAGGGTGGCTCGGGATTCCACTACTGTCATCAAGAGAGAATAGCGGACCACTGGCTGGGAAGCAGAAGGTCGATCGTCGACGTTGGAAACCTTGCGGCTACGAGAAAAGGAGAGGCCTCATCTTCGTTGTGGATAGTGGATCAGGGAGTCGAGGTGGTTGAAGAAAAACCAAGATGGATTATTCCAGCTAGTGAAACGTGTTAGGGAGTTGAGATGTGCAATGGAGGCAGTGCAAGCCAGATGATAGGTGGGGAAATGCGGTGGCAAAAACCCTAGCATCCTGAGAAGTTTTCCATAAGAGCTACATTGTGCATCCTAGAACTAACCCAATCTGTATGGAGAAATAGGTTCTCCTTTGATTCAAACTGATGGGTTGACCACCAAGATAATTTAGAACCAACTAGATACCATTTCATTTCATCAAAAATATCCATAGGGATTTAATAGTGACATAAAAACCAAATTTGTAAGATAAACTTGAAAAGTATTACGGAATCCCATCACATAACCCCAAATAATCACCTTTTAGCATGGTAGGAAATATTTTTGAGTAGTCTTTATAGTTGAAGAGTCCCAAGTAACTTAGAGGGAATAATCATTGGTAGTATTCATCAACAAGATGAATTATGTTACAAATTAGTTGATGAGATTCATAGAGGATTCTAGAGGAAATGTTGTGAAATTAATTGTCCAATCCAAAATGGATATTGGGCAGGGGGTTGTGGGGGAAGTAATGCTTGTTACCTAACCAATTATATCCATTCATAGTAAACATATGAATAACAACATAATAAATGTAAACTTAAAAATTCAAAACATTATATAATAATTTATAAATAACTCATAAAAATATATTATTCATAAATATAATATAATTTTAGTGATATCTATTATGTAAATTCAATAATTCTTAATATAAATACTTTATATTCATAACATGAACCTTTCTTATTAAAATTATAACACGTTTTACATTAATATATGATATTTCATGAAATATATGCAATTTATATTCCAAATTTCTATTCTGTACATATTATATATAATTTAATTGTCACATAATAATATTCTTATACATTTTATCATATAAATTTATCAAAAATATTGTGATAAGGTTTAGATAATTTCCATATAAGTCTCTCTTAATTTGGACATTTCAAATTATCTATTATATAAATTCTTAATTTTTCTTAAATATAAACACAATATATTATGGATTATTTATTAATTTATAAACTCATTATAAAATACCATTTTGGATCACTAAATATATTTTTTTAATCTATAGGGAATTCTATATAAATTAGAAAAAATATTTTCTTAATATTAATAGTTTTTATCAAGGAAATATTTATGATAAAAGTTTGAAAATAAATAAATAATTAATAATCACCACTCTATAAATAATTTATTTATAAAATAATTTTTAAAAAATATATATTCCAAAATAAATTGTTGTACTATTTAAAAAAATTTAAATTCAATTCAAAATTTAATATTCTTAAAAATAATATTTTTTTATCTTATCTTATTATACAATTTATTATTTATCATATAATAGGATATGTGTCTTTATTTTTGGAATTTTATTATAGATAAATAAAATCCATGATAATACCAATGATGATTTTTGTATCATTTTTAATAATTTTCATCATATCTTTTTTTTATGATAAATTTTATCTATTTTCAACTCGATAAACAAAAATAATATTCTAAAATCATAATGATTCATACAATATGACCAAAAGAAAATAATTGTATTTAAACCATATCATGGGTTATGATATCATATATCATATGTTGCGATAGAAATCCCACAAAAAATTCTTATATAGTATATTATTGTTGGTTATAGATATAGAATATGATTTCCATAAACTTGATTTCTCATCTGTTATTATAAAATGAAGAACATTAGATGATATGATACCACCTATTGGTTTCAAAGAGGATAGAATAAAATGATTCCCTAGAAAAAGGAATAATACACCAATCCCAAGACCACATGTGTATAAAAATAAGCAAAAATGAAAAATTATAAAATGATGAACATTGTAATATCTCACACAATTCACCGTGGAGCTTCTATAACATCTTCAAACAATCAAATGGTATAATGTAGATCACTAAGGGTAGCTAAATAGAATCACCTATATTTGATGTGCCCATAATATGAATTTAAATTTTCATTATTTGAAATGGATCCACCTATCCCTCATGGATTTCTAGTCCCTTGAGAAAAACGGAGGAGGAAAAAGAGTGTTTTGGATAGGAGAGTTCTTAGCCATGCATTATTATAGAACCACACCAACAACCATAATATAACCCCTTATTTATATAGTTATTAACAATTCTATTATGGAAATGATTTATTTAATCATTTTTTATAATGAATTAGTAAATATATTGGCCTCTTTCATGAATATAATTCGTGAATGGATGTCCATAACTCTTATTCATTACATCGCATGTAACTACTCTTTGTGATAGATGGTGTGAAATATTTATGGTGCCCATATCTTTGAAATTAGTATAAAATCATTTCATTCCATTCTTTATAAGGGAACAATCATATGATATGATCACATTGGGTTGTATTGGAAATAACAAGAAATATTATTTTAGGTTATGAATTTTATGATTCTTCAATAATATCCAATGATTGAATGAGGCAGTAGCATGGTTTTATTAACACATGCACTAATAATTCATCTTTTATTTTATAATATGATAGTCTATAAGATGTTTCTTAGAAACCTTTTTCCATACCTTAACATTACCCTTTAATCATAAAGTAGGATTCTCATAATATATTAAAACTAATCTCTGGAATGAAATATTATTTGATGACTTAGTTATACTGTACCATACAATAAACCACACCCACAAACATATCATTTATATTTGTATATATTTTATATAGCATATTTATCCTAAAAAATTATATTTCATGGAGTTCAGATATAAGGCATATAGAAAATTAAAAAAGGGTTAAATTTTTTTATCAATCATATAATTTTTTTAAAAAATATTTATGCTTTCGCAATATTAAATTGAATGTTCCAGTAAATAATAATTCCCCTTGTTCTTTGAAGAAATCATGTATTATAAGGAAAATGAAAAAATGGCTAATAATATCTTTTTGGAAAGAGATTTAAAAACTAGATATTCACCCATAATAAAAATTCCATGTAATTATTTGATAAAAAATTACTACAAAAATAAAAATTAGAGTAAAAAATCTAATCAAAAATATGTTTATAACATAACATAGAAATGAATAAATTGTTAATTTTCAATGAATTTAACATAAAAATTTCAATTTTATTTGATTGGTTGTTTTTGAATTTATCAAGTCAAAAAAAATTTCCTTTGAAAAAATGATTCATATACCATTTAATTCAAGAAAAATTCATGTTCTTCCCATAATACATTTCCCATAGTTAATATCAAATACTTCACTCACTATTTGAAATGATTGAGAGAGGGATTCTGTTGAATAAATATAAGAAAAGTAGAACAATAATGGAATAAAAAATAATAAGAAACTTTGATACTAACTTGTTTAATCAAGATTATTTAATGTGATTCTTGGATACTGCATAAGTCTTTAATGTTTTATTGCATTGGTGGAATTTAATTTGGGACCTGAATCTTGAATTCTACACATGAAAATAGTTTACTTCAAAACAATAGAATAAATAAATTTAAAAAGTTAGTGATAATAATGATTAAATGGTAGTGTATTATTTTATAATATTAAAAAATATATATATTATGTTTAAAAAAGACCCAAATACATGAAAAGTATAAAAAACATGTAATAAGAATGACTAAAGATATATCCATCCCACAAATGACAGGTAGGGGATAGAATCCTAACACTATAGATTGTTTTCCCTTGTCTCTTTTTTGGGATCATCATCATATTTAATAGAAGTGGTGGATAGGGGAAACCCACATTGTTTATTCTCTAATCATCATTTATTTTCCTTAATTTAATTTGATCATAGTGAGGGTAGAGTGGTTTAAATTTGGGAAATAGTAGAAACTTCCTCTGTACTTTCCAAACAACTAATGATGGAAACAAAGGATGGTTTCAAATTCTACATATATGGATTGATTTCGATTATCATAGTGGTCCATATAGATATGAATGATATCATTTTATAGTTCAGGGATATGGTCTCTGATGTGGATATGATTATTTTGATTCATGGTCCATATAAAAACGAATCTGCGTAGGAGGTGAAACTAGGGTAGTTTTAACAGTACCAAAATCTATAGCTATTTTATCATTGGTTGTGGATGTTAGATTTTGATTTCTATTAGTAGATGTTGGGTAATTATTTATCTCATGTACTTTGGTAATCTCTTAGATCAAGTGGGTGATCGTGTGTTTAGAAATATGGGTCTATAAAATTAGTCTCTTTTATAGTCCCTATTATATGACCCTTTCCCTTTTGGTGAGAACTGTCTAAAATACAAAATTAGAATCCATATCATATGATAATATTCATATATCATGTGTCATAAGCCTAAATTGGTTAAGAATTTACCTCGAGATATTCACAATTAATTGTGGTCTGATATGGATGGTGTATGAATATGGTTGATCGTGGTCAAAATATAAATTAGGGAAAAAATTATAAGGTGCTCCCTGGGATGGATGTTTTCAATAATATGGGTCTGGTATTGATGCATGCGGTGGGAGTAGAAAGATTAGGAATGGTTACCCAAAAAATTAGAACACTTTATTCCAATTCCTAATCACATTTAAGAAAGTAGTGAAAAATTACTGATTCAAATCCTCTTGGAAAATGGAGGATGGTGGGGAATGATCATGGGTATCTATCATCTATCATCTTGGTAGTAGTTCTAAGTAAGAGGTGTATTCATCTGGTGAGTATCTATTGAAATCTTCATCTTCCTTTGTGATATAGGAGTTCTAATCTACCCTCCCTTATCATTTTCCATGTTTCTTTTGTAGTCCCATAATCACTAATAATGTTAGGATAGTTATATGAATCTTCCTGAAGAAATATAGAGGTAATTATGAATACAAAATTACCAATTTATTTAACATATTTGTGATCAAATTATCTCTTGTCATCATACCCTTAGGGTTCTTCTATTGGACCTAGAAATACAAAACAATTTTTTAGAACATGTTGATAATTGACCTCACCTAGAAATGGTGGAGATAATGATTACATCAAGTTATCTCATTGATCCATTTCAATATACCCAGTATAATCATACATGGTGGATGACCTGATGAATAATCATAAAATGGTAATTTTTAGTTGGGCACTATTTTTTTTAGTAGGGCCATGCTAACTCAGTGATATAGTGGCTATGGATATCCATCACTGATAGGATATATTGTTATTGGTATCTATAATGAGCTCAACATATATTGTTTTACCCAAAAAATCAGGTCTATAAATGCAAAATCCTACTCTAAAATCTACCAATGATATACTCTATTTTTTTATCTCATCTGAAACATGACATTCTGCAATGTCAGCTATAATGTGGATAATAACTCTAATATAAAATCCTTATAGTAATCATCACTGACCTAAATAATGTTCTTAAGATAAATTGAAATTATGGAATATGTGAACTAGTCAAAAAAACTATTATCTTCACAATACACATATTGAGTGTCATTTGGGTAAAAAAAACCTTCATTTTCAGTTTCTTGAGACTATATTAGTGTGTAGAATCAAAAAATCATAGAATTTAATTAAGATGTTATTTGGAAGAGTCCCCACATGAAATTGGTTTAGCGTTTTATTGGTATAACTGGATAAGTTTATATGATGTAGAAGAGGATAATCATGGTTTAGGCTTTGGGGATATCTCTGGTGGTGGGGTAGTTGGTTTGGACCATTTCCATTTGATAGTTGGATTTGATATTTTATTGGGTCTTTTATTTGGTTGAATATTATATGTGGATTAGGTGTTTATGGGTTTTTATGAAATAATGGAGGTATGGTGATACAAAGGCTTATGTGAGGGTTTTTAAAAGGGTTTTGGGGATGTTTTAGAAAGGTGGGTTTGGTTGGAATGGAAAAAGGAATGTTTTGAGGTGTGATATGGGGAATATTGTAGCATGTATGATTAGACGACAAAGGAAAAATATAGAAATAACATGATAGGGGATCATGGATGTTTACCTCAGCCTTGTAATATGATTATATCTGGATTCAGAATATAGGTTCATTGGTTAAGAAAGATGATGTAGAGGGCTCTACTTAGGATCACAATGAATCTTAGGGTTTTGCGCAATATATTTAAAGAGTTCAAATAAATCTTATCATGAACATAAACTTTACATAATTCTAATTTACATTCCAAAACCACAAAATTAATAAAATTTAGGCATCTGGAGTCAATATATTTAGAGAAAAGACATCGTGTAATGATAGCTATCGGGGCTTTCTCCATAGATGATGGATTAAAATGTTAGTTTACAGCATGACCCCAACCCCATAAAAATTATTAATATATCTATTTTTCACCACATTAATCATTTAAAAATAATGCAGGTATTCCACACTACAAATTAAATTCAAAAATAATGTAATAGATCTCTTAGAGTGGTATTATAGTGTAATTTACACCATGTAAAGACTAATATTTTCTCTAGTTGGGGATTCTTCTAGAACCAAAGCATGACCAATTTCCACATGTCATGATTCTTGTTTGACATCTTTTTCTAACTATGTGTTATGGTTGGAAGAATCTATCCTTACCATAAGTATAATTCACTTGATAAATACATTATGTGGTGACTTTTAGAGCTCTAGTAGGGGAGTGGGATAGAGTACCATATTTTCTATACTCTATTTTCTCCTAATTAGTCATAACCCACCCTAAATGGGACAAAATTTTAAAAATAAAATATAATTCAGTTCACTCGCAGTTAGCATTTTGTTTAATGTTGGGAGATAGATATACCTTTGTTTCATGAATCAAATTTGATAGAGTGAATAAATCAATATAGGAAAATTCCCATCAAGAGATTCAACCATTATCCATTTTCTTTGAATGAAGGTTCACTCCCTCATTAAATATCAATATTTTAATATTGAATGGTTTTGATTACCATAATGGGCCCCAAGGAACAAGACTACAACTTTCCTATAAAAAATCACAAATATGAGTTCATAAATGTAACTTATCTCTAGGTTTTAATATTCATTAGTTGATATTCCATTCATTAAACTTATTTTTTCATTCTAAATCATATCATTCTCATAAGAATCTCTATAAATAAAATTTAGTTCATCCAATTTATATAATCTTTTCTACCCACCTAGATGTTAGTCATTATTTACTATTCATGTAGCCTTTGATGATCAATAATTGAGTTCCATCAATAAGTGGAATTAATTTCCATGTATGATCCAAATTTGGGATACAATGATTGGTGTTTTAATAGTAATATTTTTCACCCATATAACCGTATTGTTCATTTTTCTATAGTCTCTTTAGAATGGATCACAATTTGCTTTCCCACTATTTAGTGGATGACAAGAGTTGTTACTATTATATTTAACACTTTATTTCATAATAAATCCCTTAAATAAGTGATTATTGGAATTTATTCCCCAATCACTAATGAGTAAATGAGGAATTCCAAACTAAAAAAACATGTCCTTCATTAAAAATTTGATCACTAAATTAGTTTTGTCTTCAAGGTGGCCACAAATTCTACCTATTTTGACATGTAATATTCACCCAACATAATGTACATATTTCTAAAATATCCCAAGAATGATCCCATAAATTTTATTCCATTCACAAGAAAAAATCTTACCTTGAGAATTGAGGTTTTGGACATATCTTGACTTTTCAAATGTCATGAGCACTTTAGGAACAATAAAATATTCTTAAAAACTCCCATGTATATTTGTTGAGAGTGGTCTAAAAAAATTAAAATTTTAATATATTTACATCTATCCCATTAGGTCAATACTTTCCTCTATTAGGTGATGAATGGAAAATTATAGAATGATTTTCCCAATAGATTTTGGTAAAAAGCACTGGATCAATACATCTCTTCATTTCTTTAAAAACAAGTGATCACAAAAGAAGTAGTGTACTATAAGAGATAAAAACTTATTTCATTTTTTATTTTTAAAGTTTGGGTAGTTGGTTTTAGTTCTAAATAATTTTCAATATCATTAAACCATGAAATATCTTGTAAATTTACATATAAAATATTATCATACATAAATTCATCATCAAATCAATTTACTTTTCTTATCCTGTATTCCTTAATTATTACTTTTAAATGCTATCAACCATTACTTTATTTAAGACCATTTTCCATTGATCATCACATTGAATTAATAGATTAATATGATCCACTGAATCAATTATGTCTTGCAATTCTTTTTGAAACCAAATACCTCAATGAAATGTGATCAGTATATTTTATTATCAAATAGATAACCAAATATGATTCAAACCTATAAAAAGAAATTTAAACTAACATAAGTTACTTTATAGGGGTAGCATAATTAATATAGGATTAACTAAGAGTGAAATTTGCATAGTATATGGGTTAATAGATATGATCAACTTGATATTATTGAGTATCATGTATAGATAAATCAATTGCATTACACATTATCTCAAATTGTTCTCCAAATTAGATGAGTCCATGGTTCATGTATCCAAACTTTTTTTTTCAAAAATACCTAAGGAAAATATTAGAATGTGGCTTAGTTATCATGGAGAATTCCTTGAAAAATTGATGGTAAAATCTGTTATGTCGAATAAAGATCTGAATTCAATTTACTGTAGTATTATTAGTAAACTATTGTATGAATTTTATAATTATTAAATCAACGTGATATAACTTACTTAATTTTCTATTACTAAGTAAAATACCTTCTAGTTCTATGAAATTACACTTTTCACAACTGAGAACCAGAATTGCTTTCACATCATTTGAGTACTAAATTCATGTTGTATATACATACCTTAAAATATCTTCCATATATTTTGAAAAAAATACATGAATATTGTAATAAATTCCTCCTCCATATCATGTAATATATTTTTTTCATAATATTTTGGAAAATTACAGGGGCATTTCACATGAAAATTGACATGTGATGACCAGAAAAATTACCATATTGATAGGTGAATGTTATCTTTTCTTAGTAATCGATTTCCATCAATATTTAGTTATAACTAGAGTATCTATATACGAAATAGTAAAACTCATGGACAGTGTCACCCACATGTCACTATAGTGGTTATTTTCTATATATTTTATATTATTTTTTATTAGATGTGTTTTGGTAATTTTAGGGATTAGGATTAGAAATTTCCAGATCATATTGGGTGTTACATGGTTAAACCACATGGTTTTAATTAATCATGCTGAATAATTATTCTTGGGTCTAAAATTTTATTGGAATATTTTAAATTATTTTCAAATGGTTAGTCAAACCATATATGGTTTTAGGGGAAACCATGATACATGTTTTGATAGTTCTAATTGGCTCCTAATACTTGGTGCTCGATTTAACAAACGATGAAGCCAAACTATGCACACCAACAATGATTTTATTTTTTTCAAACTTTAAATTTCCCCATCATGATTTTTAAATCCCTAAATATGTATTTTCAATCCCCCTTGTTTACATAACCCATATCTATGACCCCTACTCATGTGATTTCCCTGCATGTGGTCCCTTCTCTTCCATGGAGATGCTCAGTGGTTTCTTCATGAGTCAAGGATTAATATCCAAGATAGGTACAATGTTTCCTTATCTTCTCCGTATTATACTATTTTATTCCTACCACCATCATTTTACCCTTCTTGGATGAACCCTAATTAGGGTTTTTGCTTCTAATTTGGTGCATGTTCTTGATATTATGGTGTATAATTTATCTTCTAGGTTTTGTTCATCCCGTATTTTATGTTTTCAACCATTTAACATTAATTATAGGTTGGGTTTCCTCATTAAATAACATTTAATTTCAAAACTATTGATATATTGGGTTCTATACACATGATTTAATTTTCTATGTATATCATTACATGTATTTAATGAATTTATAGATGAATAATTGGTTCAAATCTGGGTTTTCTTAACTGTGCACTCCAACTAATTATAACATTACCTCAAAAACCATTATGAATGAATTTTGTGATTTTAAAATGTTTATTAGTTTTTAAAGTGATTTATTAATTTGTTTTAATAGTTTTACATGGTATTTCAAGTGACATAAGAAATTACAAGTATTTAAAAATCATTTCAAGAATTTTTTTAAAATAAAATGAGAGGTTTGCTAATGATTTGACTAAGTTTGTGTCATGGGTGTAATTAAAAAGATGATGTTTAAGATTTTAAAGTGGTTATATATAAATATGAGTTAATTTCATAAATAAAATTTAAAGGTGATTTCTAATCAAATGATTAATGAATTGTTTCACTAATGGAATTTTAATTATTATAAAAAGACTCAATATACCAAGTAGTTTTTAGGAATGAGAAATTTTCAATTTTTGATGATTTTGAAAATGTGTGGGTGTGTGGAATCCTCTTTTATACCCATTTTGTTTTCCCATTAAATAAGTTGTCTTTTCATTATGTAGAGATAGAGTAATGTATTTTAGGTGGATATTTCTTGAGATGGAACTTGTGGTGAGGATTATATTACCATTTATGATTCAGTATGACTGTGTGATTTTTTTTCCACCCTCACTTTATTTTTTTCATGGGAATTAGGGTTGCAAAGAAGAATGTCTGTAATTATGCTGCACTTGATTTTTGAATGATACCTATGTCCCTTTAAGTGTGAAATTGAACTATACGAGGTTTCTCCTTGATGATAGTTGCTGCAGGTTAGTCAGGTGGATTGTGTATAGGATACACCATCGCTCAACATGTTGGTCCATGTTTGATAAAGTCTAAGAACCTCTCAGTTTGGATCAAATTGTGGATCCATTTCACATACTTTTTGATTTGTGGTTTATCATTGGAATTGTTAGTTCTTAATTAGTTTTCCCTGTTTTGTATTGGTTTTTCCACCCCTTACCCAATTTAATTTCATTATTTGTCTCTTGAATGGTTATTCCAATTTTTTGAATTATCTATCCATTTTTTTTGAATATTTTTAAAAAGTTTTTATATTTATTTTAGAAAACAACTTTGTTTTTAAGGATACAAATTTGAGAGTTTAAAGTGGTTTCAAGATGGGTGTTTTTGTAATGGACCAGATTTTCCATGTATGTTTTTAATTATATAGGAATTTTATGAGTCCACAAAAATTGACGGCAGGGGATTTAGAGGCCCAGAGTGCCCAAAATGAATTTCTGATTATTTTCTATTACATTCAGCAATCGTGTGGGTGGGATTTTGTAACTTTTAAACTGGTTCTCAGAATTGAAATCTGAGGACACAGTTGAGCTCGCTGTGTTGGTATTCACTTATGAAGACCTTCACCTCAACTACAGTAGGTCTAGGGAGGATGTTTATTTTTTAGTATTTTGTGGGAGAAGAAAAATAAATTAATTAACACTTCAACTTTCTTTTTGAAACCACCTTTTTGATTTATGGAGGTGTATACCACCTATTTTTGAAACACATTTTTTAATTCTAGTGGTGGGGACCACACAAACCCTTCTTTAATGTGGGGAAATCCCTTGGAATCCTCCTATTAAATTATGCCATTTAATTTTTCCAACGCTAATGTGCCAACAAAATCATATTATTTATGCAAACCTTATTAATTTGATAAACATATTTTCATACATTGGAACCTCATTTCCTTGTTGGAAATTATTGGAAAAGGAGAGTTGAGAGAACCTTGGAGAACCATGAAGAACATTCCCCCAATGAAGAATGAAGAACTGACCATGAGCCCAGATCAGAAGCGCCTTGCGGAAGTGACGAACTCCGATGTTCTTCATTGACGACGTCTTCTTCCTCACGCCACCACCAACGAGCAATTGAGGTAGGTGTTTTAAGCATGTTGAATTTTATTCTTTTGTTTCTTCGAATCCTATATTCACGATGATGATGGCCAAATGAACTTGGATGTTGTCCTATAAATAAACCATGCTCCTCTTTCTTTTTATTCTTCACGCGTTCTTCATGCGTTCTTCAACACCTAATGTTTGTTGGAACTGGAAATACGGAATTTTTCTGAGTGCAATATATGGAGATGATTACCTTGATGTAAGGATTGCAAATATGTTGTTGTTTAATTTTTTTGGCTTGGAACGAATCCGCAAAGGCTCACGGAAGGAGGTGGCGGCCGGCACCCAGCCGGTCGTGAGTAAGAAAGGGTGGCACGCATCTGCGTAGCCAAATCATGAGAAGGTGACGGAACATCGGTCGCACTGGAGTAGGGTAGCATCCGGAAACCGGCAAGCCGTGTGGCAGAGTGGTGGTGCATGTCCACGTCGCCGGTGGTGTAGGAGGCCACGACCGCATCGACCGCGGTGGAGGCCGAAGGGCAACCGACCTTCCAGCCAGCCACAGTGGAGAAATAGTGCACAACCACGCCATAGGGAGGATGTCCTGACGGCCATGCCAGATTCATCAGGACCCCTCTAATGGGTCCCATGTTCCACCTAGCCGAACGGTCAGAGGGACCGTTCGAGAGAAACTGGAAGGGGGCACCCCCCTTCGGGGCCGGCTCAGGCGGACTGCGTCCAGCGGTCCATGCCACCCGGCCACACCCAACCAGCCACACCACCGGGCCACCCCTCGTCTGTCAGGCTAGACCACGGCCCAGCAGGCCAAGCCCGCCAATTCCTAGGCCAGGTCGGTCCGACCTAGTCAGACTAGACCCAGGCCCTTTCAGACCCTTTTGTGCCTTTATGGTCATAACTCGTGAATCAAGCATCCGTTTTATGAATAGTCTATGGTGCCAAGAACCATGAATCAAGACGGTACATTTGATATAGTCTACTTGAGTTTTGGATAATCTTGGAGTATGTCCAGGTTGGATAGGACCATGAAACCAACCGAGTCCTCGGAGCAGAAATGCTAACAACATACAGACCATGCGTCCAATAGATGCGTCGTCTATTTCGTTCGGTCCCTTTTGATATCATGAACCTTTGGTTTACTTTTTCATGTAACCTTGGTGTGGTTGAGGTATGAAATATAGCTTAGAGTGGTCCTCCTAATCCTGATTGGTATGGAACCCTGTGACTGGCTATGACTTGATGACTATTGGCCGTTTCGACTCGGAGTGACTCGACTGTCCCTGTGGGGAGATCCTTTGTGTGCCACAACAGACCCATGGTGATGATCTCCTTTTGTGACGCGGAAAACCCATGGTACTCTATAGGATAAGTACCTAAGTAGGCCACGAGGGAGAGAACCTTTGTGTGACGTGACCGACCAATGGTGGGGAGCACCTCTGAGTGACGTTGCAGACCAATGGTAATCAATAGGAGGAGTACCTCAATAGTCAATGTTTAGTGTGAATCACCATTGTATGATGCGGTCCGTCCACTATACTCGATAGAGGAGGAGTTCTACAGTAGCTGTGGTGTTCAGAATATTAGTTGTTACTACCCCTAGAATAAATCTTGGTGCGATCTATCTTTACATTTTGTTTGTGATTGAGCTTATGCTATCTGATACATCACATTAGTGGTGTTACCATTGAGGTATACATCCCTCATGTATGTGATGAGTATGGATTGATAACATAGGTATATGTATGAGCATATACCTAAGTACAGTTGGGGTCTTGGTTATGGTCTTTCCTTTTTGGAACTCTAGGAGACCTACAAGGTCACAGGGTCCCTACTGAGTATCCTTATACTCACCCATACACGGTCTATTCCTGCACATTGTTGTGCTTGGTGTAGATGATGGAAAACACTGATTGAGGACGAGGGTACCGGGACTAGAGGTACCTCGGAGGTGGACATCAGACGATGTGTACAATAGAGACGACAGTTCGAGAGTTGTACCTACCCATTAGGTAGTATCCTTGGCAGGTGTTCACGTGATCTGTTTTTTATTTTACTTGTACTTTTTAGTTTACTTGTACTTTATAGTTGGTCTTGTATTCTATCCCCTTTTACTTTCTGTACACACCCTATTTACAATAGAGTTTTACTTTGTTCTTGTATCCTGCTTTTTTTCTTAGATGTGTGGGATCAGAGATTAAGGAAATGCCTTTCTGTTTTTGGGGAATACGCCGTTCGGTGCTAGTCTCCAACCCCTGATCTATGGAAGGAGGGATTGGGGTAGTCACAACATGGACCCCGAGGGTCGGGTCATGACAAAGTGGTATCATAGGAGTTCCGTTCTACCCAAGAACTAGGACTCTGATCTTTTCTATGTGGAGAAATAATGTTATGTGTTTTGAGTGTGGTTTTCAGTTCGGGGAGTCCAGTGTTGGTACCGTAGCCGAAGAATCGATACACTAGGACCCTAACATTTTATTTACAACTCAGTGCATGAAAACACCGGTGGCGTTTGTGTTTTTGAAATGCATTCTTTGTGATGTCATGGAGTCAGCTCACGAGGTATAAACATAATCACCGTCTCACACGTGTTTGTTTTCCAGATTCCTACATGTAGATAGCCACCCATGTTTCCAGTTACAGTACATGATGACAGTCCACCAGGAAACAAGGCTATAGTACAAGGCCCCCTTATGGATGTTTTACCACCGGGTGGTGTATCAGCCGCACCACTACCCTTTGGGTAGCCGATTCCACCAGCCACATCATGAGAGGGTTCACACTGCTTGAGAGAATTTCATGTGTTCCAGCATCAGAGGCCACCAAGGTTCTGGGGCAAGATAGATCCACAGGCAACTGAGGATTGGCTGGAGGTTAGGGTTAGAGTATTTCGACTAATAGAGACACCAGCTGATCTCATGGGGATCCTTGCTACTAGCCTTCTTCAAGCAGAAGCTGGTAAAAAGTGGTTCTTGATGCTCTAAGTTCACGACGAGGCACTCTTATCTAGGTGGAAATTGATTGCCTTTTCAGGGAAGAGTTTGTCCCAACGACCTTATGATAAGTTCGTACACAAAATATTCTCTAATTGCAGGAGGGTAGCTTGATTGTGGTTCAGTATTCAGTAAGGTCCACTGACCTCTCACTTTACTCCATTGAAATGGTTAAGGTCCCTTTCTTTAGAGACCTGATCATAAATTAGGGGCTCAGACAAGAGATTAGAGATTCGATGGTTTCTCTTAGCATCCCGATGCAGGCAGGTGTGTTAGAGCGAGAACATTTAGTAGGTAGGTTCTTTCCTGAGCAGTCCCCATCAGCGAGACCGACCACCAGATGAAATGTAGCAGAGTAATCGACAGCTGGAAACAGACAGATGATGCAGAGTTCTAAGAGGACTAGACCTACAGGAAGACCACTGCTGGATACATGGTCAGTGGTGTGAGGCTCTCGAGGCAGAGAATGGCAGTCGAGAGTCACACAATGTTAAACGTGCAGAAGGTAGGGTAACATGGCTCGTGACATCCTGACCCTCCATACCGACGATCAAAAGACACTTGAGGGACCACTGAGGTAGAGAAAGAGGTTCGATCGAGGAGGTCTACTGGTTGGAGGTGAACGTGGAAGAGAAGTAGGTCATGTAGTAGGCGGTGGGTGACGTTTTGAGGTTCTACCGCCACCACCACCATGAGGCCTATGAAAACGGAACTCTGGAGATGATTAGAGGTATGATCTGTGTCTACACCACCTTAGCTATAGTACATATAGACACATGTTCCTGTCATTATTTTATTTCCACGACCCTCATTCGGAGCTCATAGATTCTGATAGAGCCTCTCCCTTGATCCTTATGGCTAGAGACTCCAAAGGGAACAAATTTGATGATTACGCACTGGTTTTGGTAGTGTGAGATAACTCTAGGAGGCTATAGCTTCAGCTGGGATCTCCTAGTATCGGCGTTGAGGCTTTATGATGCCATCTTGGGTAGGGACTAGTTATCCACATTCCATGCTCATATTTCCTGTATTATGCGCAAAGTGTGGTGTGCCTGCTTGGATGGGACCAGGTTTTCCTTCACCCATGAGAATGGAACCTTTGGAGTGCAGGATGGACTTACCTGGAGGAGGGATCCCCTAATTAGAAAATAGTTGGAAAGCCTTACCCTCGGAGTGGTTGATGTTGAGAGTCCATGCGATCCTGTAGTGGTGGACCAGTACACTGATGTTTTCCCTGATGATGTTCTGGGTCTACCTCCTCATAGAGAGGTGGAATTTTACATCTATATGTACACAAATAAGGTAGTTATATCTACCCCAGCATATTGCATGGCTCCCATGGTGCTTCAAGAGCTTCGAGTACAGCTAGAGGACTTACAGAGTATAGGGTTTATTATACCAAGTGTTTCCCCTTAGGCAGCCCCTATTTTGTTCTCCAAGAAGGAAGATGGGAGTTTGAGACTATGTGTGGACTATCAGTTCCTGAACTCAGTGACCGTGAATAACAAGTACCCAATATGGAGGATTGATTCTCTCCTTGATCAGATGAAGGGAGCACGATGGTTTTCGAAGATAGAGCTCAGATTATGCTATCACCAGCTCCGGGTACGAGAGGGGGATTTGTAGAAGACGACACGTAGAATTTGGTATGGAATATTATGAGTTCTTGGTTATGCACTTAGGTGGGACTAATTCCCGAGTGGTGTTCATGAGAATCATGGAAAGGATCTTCCAGAAATACCTCGATCACTTTATGGTAGTCTTCATCGACAACATCCTGATATACTCAGTGACAGGGGAGGATAATGCCTATCATTTTCATATAGGTATGGACACACTCCAAGATCACCGGCATTATGGTAAGATCTTGAAGTGTCAATTTTTTATATGTGAGGTACACTTTCTAGGACACGTCATCTCGGAGGCAGAAGTTGTGGTTGATCTGGCGAAGATTGAGGTTGTACTAGCTTTGGATCCACCAAGGAGCGTGATTTAGGGGAGGAGTTTTCTGGGTTTGGATGGTAACTACCTGAGGTTTGTGCCTGACATTTCTAGAGTTAAGGCACCCTTATCAGAATTGAGGAAGAAGGGGAAACTCTTCGTGTGGTCGGAGAGATGACATCAATGTTTTCAAAAGCTGAGGCAGAGACTGACCAGTGCCCCCATCTTGAGGCTACTGGAGGAAGGCGTTTAGTATGTAATCTACTATGATGCATCCGGGATCAGGCATGAATGTGTCCTGATGCAGGATCAAGCATTGATCACATATGGTTCTCTACAGTATGAGCAGAACTACACAACCCATGACCTGGAGTTTGCAGCAATAGTCTTCGCCTTGAAGATGTGGCGACATTATTCGATGGGTGAATGTTTTACAGTCTACTCTGATCACACGAGTCTCAGGTATATCTTTAATTAGGATGAATTGAACTTGAGACATCAGTGTTGGCTTTAGATCCACCTGGACTTTGAATTCGAGATAGTCTATACTCCGGTAAAAGTGAACGTAGAAGCAGTTGCACTTAGTAGGAGATATGTTATACAATTTATGAGTGAGTCAATGGAGTAGCTAGACGCTTTTCTAATATCCTATGTGGATCAGGATGGGGCATCTTATCTTCAGTCTCTGATAGTCACTCCCCCACTCCTTCAATGTGTCCGGGAGGCACAGTTTGGGGATGCAGACTGCGAGACTCGATGTGCTCAGATATCCAGAGGATAGGCACCTGATAGATTTTCTAAAGGTAGGGAGCATGTTATCCTCTTTAAAGGGAGCACTATGGTACCAATGACACTTATGGAGGAATTGTTGAGAGAGTTCCATACATCCCCTCTAGTGGTACATCCATGAGAGGCAAAGATGTACCAGGACCTCTAGCGTCCTCACCGGTGGCCATGAATAAAGATGGTGATGATAGAGTTTGTCTCTCAGTGCCTCACTTGTTAGCAAGTGAAGGCAGAGCATTAGGTTCCAGCAATCTTAGTTTAGCCATTAGTGGATCCAGAGTGGAAGTGGGATGAAATTTCAATGGACTTCATGGAAGGACTTCCATACACATCCATGAGTCATGATTCTATACGAGTGATCATTTACCAACTCACCAAGTCCACCCACTTCTTACCTATTAGAGAGTAGGGATCAGTAGAGGGATTGGGACACCTCTACGTACAGGAGATTGTATGGATTTAGGGAGTTCCATCTACAATTGTCTATGATCGTGATGCACAGTTTACTTCCCGGCTATAGAAGGGGTTGCATGAGGTGTTTGGGAAATATCTTTAGTTGAGAACCTCCTTCCATCCTTAGTCATATGGCTAGATAGAGTGGACTATTCAGACCCTCAAGTACATGTTATGTGCATGCGTCCTTGATTTTGGCCAAAGCTGGGAAGATCACTTTCCCTTAGTGGAGTTCACATACAACAACTGATATCACTCAACTATTAGTATGGCCCCATTTGAGGTGTTGTACGGGAGAACCTGCAAATCACCACTCTGTTGGACTGAGCCAGGGGAGTCAGCACTCATGGGACCAAAGGTGGTACATACTGCCACGAAGATTGTGCAGATCATCCAGGAGCAGATAAACACTGCACAGAGCTGGCATAAATTTTATGCAGATAGGAGATGGAGACCTACAGTTTTCGAGGATGGTGACCATGTATTTCTAAAGGTCTCACCTTGATGAGGTGTGTGGAGATTTCGCCAGGGCAGAAAGTTATCACCGAGGTTCATCAGACCCTTTCAAGACCTCAACAGAGTTGGTGAGGTGGCTTACTGCTTATCTCTTCCACCTCAGTTTCACTGGGTGCACGACATTTTTCATGTTTCGCAGCTGAGGATATATGTGTACAACCCACTCACATCATCTACCATGACGAGCTCGACATCAAAAATGGGTCGTTGTTTATGGAGGTTACAGTGGAGATTGAGGATAGACAAGAACATGTACATTGTGGGCGGTCGGTACCTCTAGTGCGCATTCGCTGGCAGCACAAGTACCTTCAATAGAAAACTTGCGAGCGGGATGCTCAGATACATGCTCAGTACCTTGAATTTTTTCCTTAGTTTTAGTTGGGGATTTCAGGGACCCAAAGCCCTGTGTTGGGGAGATTGTAATGACCCAGATTTTCTATGTAATATTTTTTTAATTATATAGGAATTTCACGAGTCTGAAAAAATTGACGGTAGATGATTTTGAGGATCAGATATCATGGAATGAATTTCTAAACTTTTGTTTCAGGTACATTTAGTAAATGTTCAAGCGGGGTTTTTTTAACTTTTCAACTGGTTCTCAGAATTGAAATCTTAGGACTCCGTTTATCTCGTAGCGCCGGTATTCTCTTAAGGAGACCTTCACCTCGACCATAGTAGGTCGAGTGAGGAAGTTACTTTTTCAGTTTTTTGGGGAGAAGACAAATAAATTAATAAACATTTTATTATTCTTTTTGAAACCTCCTTCTTGATTTATGGATGTGGGGACCACCAGCATTTGAAACCTCCTTTTTTAATTTTAGTGGTGGGGACCACCAGAACACTTATTTAATGTGGGGAATCCCTTGTAATCCTCCCATTCAATTATGCCATTTAATTGTGCCTACATAAATGTTCCAACATAACCAAATCAATAGTTCCATCCATACTATTTTGAGATAAATATTATAATACATTGGATCCTTATTTATTTTTTGGAAATTGTTGAAATAGGTGATCATAGAGAACCTTGGAGAACCCGGAAGAACATTCCCATAATGAAGAATGAGGAACCGACCCCAAGCCCAAATCAGAAGCACATTGTAGAAGTGAAGAACGCCGACATTCTTCATCGACTACATATTCTTCCTCAAGCCACCACCAATGAATAATTGTGGTAGGGGTTTTAAGCATGTTGAATTTTATTCTTTTGTTTCTCAATTTCTTAAATTCATGACAAAGATATCCAAACGAACATGGCCATCATCCCTCACATAAACCATCATCCCCTTTATTTTTAATCATCTTTCCTTCTTCGTTTGTTCTTCAACACCTAATATTTATTAGCAGTGGAAATATAGTGTTTTGCTGAGCGCGATATATGGACGTGAATCCCTCGACGCAAGGATCAAAAATATGTGATCGCTTAATTTTTATGGCTTGGAACGATTCTACAATGGCTCACAGAAGGAGGCGAAGGCCGACACCTAACTGGCCTTGAGGAAGGAAGGTCATCCCGCGTCTGCACCTCCAGATGATGAGAAGGTTGCGGCCCGTCGGCCGCGGTAGAGCTGGCTGGCGGCCAGAAACCGACCAACTCTATAGAGGAGTGGTGGTGCACTTCCGCACTGCTGGTGTAGCAGGAGGTTGCGGCTGTGTCAGCCACGGCGGAGGCCAATGGGCAGCCGGCCTTCCGGCAGGCCATAGTGGAGCAGCGGTGCTTGACCGCACTACTGAAAGGAAGTCCGGAAGGCCCCACCAGTTCGGGCGGGACCCTTCCAATGGGTCCCACAAGCCATGTAGCCAAATGGCATGAGGGACCATTCAGGAGAAACAGGAAGTGGGCACACCGCCCTTTAACGCCGGCTCGGGATTACTGCGCTTAGCGAGCAACACCCTCTGTGGGCCGGGCCGCGCCCCTCGGTCACGCCCTACGTAGGCTAAGCCGCACCACCAGGCCACCCCACCGAGATGCAACTTAACGAGCCACGCCACCTGGCCATGCTAGATACTTGGGCTGGGAAGCCCCATGGTGGGTCAGGCCAGACCATGAAAAAGTAGTCCAGGCTAGCCAAGGCCCATGTCGGGTTGCCTCGACCAAGTCAGACCAGACCTGGGCCCTTTCCGACACTTTTTCGCCTTTATGTTCATAAATCATTAAGAGAGCATCCGTTTGACGAACGGTCTATGACACTGAGATCCTTGAATAGAGAAGGGATTTTTGATATACTCCACTTTGGTTTTGGATATGGTTGGAGTATGTCCAGGTGGGATCAGAACCCGAAACCAACATGGCCCTCGGAGTGAAAACACTAATAACTTACATACTGGGCGTCCGATTGACGCGTCGTCTATTGCGTTTGGTCACTTTTGACATGACGGAAATTTGAGATACTTTTTTTTGGAAAATTGGGGTAGTTGAGATATGACCTATGGCTTGGGGGCTTTCCACCAAAGTGTGATACATATAGAACCCTGCGACTGGCTTTGACTTGACGACTGCTGACCGTTTCGACTCTGAGTGACTTGACTGACCCAATGGGGAGCACCTTTGTGTGCCACAGCAGACCCACATTGGGGAGCGCCTAGGGTAATGTGGCAGACCCATGGTACTCAGCATGAGGAGTACCTTAGCAAACTATAAGGGGAAGCTTCTCTGTTTGATGCTGCGTACCCACGGTGGGGAGTGCCTCTGTGTGACGCGTCAGACCCACGGTACTCAACAAGATGAGTACCTCACCAGTCCAAGGTTAGTGGAAATCGCCTCTGTCAGACGCAGTAGGATCACAGTACTCGATAGAGGAGGTGTTATCCAGTTTCTTTGGTGTTTATAATATTTCTTATTACTACCCCATGAATAAATCCCAATATGAGCTATCATTACATTGTGTTTGTTAATGTGGTTATGCTATGTGATACATCACCTTAGTGGTGTCACCATTGAGGTATACAACCCTGATTTTTGTGAAGATTATGGGTTGATAAGATAGGTTTATGTATGGGAATATAACTAAGTAGAGTTGGGATCTTGCTTATGTTATTTTCTTTGTGGAAATCTCGGAGACCTATAGGGTCTCAGGGTCCCTATTGAGTATCGTTATACTCACCCCTGCACGGGCTATGCCCGCACCTTTTGGTGTTTGGTTCAGATGACGGAAAAACTTGACTGAGGTTGAGGGTACCTGAACTAGAGTTATCTCAAATGTGGACTTCAGACGAGGCATACCGTAGAGGAGACCATTCGAGGGCAGTACCTACCCTTTTGGTAGGATCCTTGGTGTGTGTTCACAGGAGCAGTTTTTAGTTTTTCATCTACTTTTCAGTTTAATTGTTCTTTACAATTGGGATTTTATATGGCCCCTTTTACTTTCTGTACACACCATGTTTACTGTATAGTTTTACTTTGTTCTAGTATCCTTCATTGTGCTTTGTTGTGTGAGTGTATAGGTTATAAAGGCTAGGAATTCCCATTTTAAGGTAATACACCATTCGGTGCTAGTCGCCAGCCCAAGCCTATGGGAGGCGGGCTTGGGGTTGGCATGACACATGCCCTGATGGTCGGGTCATGACAGTTTTGGATAAAAGGACTTGGGTAGTGCAAATATATTTAAAAAGAAAATAACAATTTAAGGAAAATAAAAAATGGAAAGTTTATAAAATATCTATCGACATTATATTGGGTTTTTATGAATTTATCTTTAAAAATAATTTTTTTAATTATATTTCAAACTACCATAAAATGGATTTATAATTAAAGGATAGGATTTTTGTATAGTGGGTGGTGAAAAGATTAGAATTTGTATGATCATGAATATTCTATTTTTTAGTTTCAGGTATTTTGATCATATTTTGTTTAATCATGGGCCATGTTCAGTGTGGTGGTTGGTCAGTCCCTTAGCATCAGAAAGAGGTAAATGTTTTCAATATTTTATTAAATTTACTTACTTCACCATCCAAATTGGTCATCCTAGTTATTTTATTTATTTATTTAATCAGTGGTGTGTTGTATATGTGGAGTGACATAAGTTGAATTAAATACAGTATTGTGTGAGAGGGAGTTAGAGGAGAGCTTTATGGTTTCATTTATTTAAAAAATAGTAATGTTTAATACTACTTCCTTTATACTTATATTTTTTCATAGAATAATGATTTATGGATGAGTCAAGATGTAACTTCCGGTGATGTTTCACTAATTAATTTTTTTAATTGTGAGAAATTAGTCTCACTAATTATAATTTGACTCCCATATGATTTTTTCTATATTTTGGGGATCAAGAATTCCCATTGGGAATAAGGCAGACTAGTTTGGGCGGTAGTTCAGGTGTCCACCTGGGCTAATTTGTTATAAATGGTATCAGATACTAGTTTGTTAAGAGGGAATAGATTTCATAACCACCCATTATTATTTCTACAGTAATGGTTATATGGTGATACGATGGTTTAAATTCAAGAGGTATTTTTAGTGGAGAGTCTAGATATTTATTTTATGTTTAGATCCCCATGTTTTTAGGGTATTGTATGGGCTTATGTCTTGAATATTGATTTTATTCTTGATTGGTTTGATGTGATTGGTATGGGAAATTATGTATGAATTTCCAATGATTTGAACACGATTTTGTGGTTTCCTTGAGCTTGGGGTGGTGGTGGGGGAAGATCTATAGCTATACAGCTAGCCCATATAGTCTGGATAACCATATGAAGGTCACGTGTATGGCTCTAGGGATTCCACTAAACCTATAATAAGTATTATATTTTATTTCGGCCTAGTTAATAACCATTTTAATTCCAAAATCACTCCTAGAGTGGGTTATAACTAATTTAAAGAGGTTTAAAGGCGAATCTAGTGATTTTTGATGTTATTAGAGTAAAATTGAAATATTTTTTTTGGTTATGCATTTTTTAATGGAAAATTTTAAATTTTGTTTTGGGTAAAAATTTGGGTTCACATCTATCTTCAAAAATTTGTGATCTCCAATTTGGTTTCAGTGAGTTTTTTTAAAGAGGGTTAATTCATCTTAAATTATGTTTTATAAGGGGGTTTATTTTATTTGGGGTTTAGGAAAAACCATTTTAGAAGGATAATGTTATTTTATAGATATTTTGTAAAATCAATCTGTTTAGTTTAAAAAATGAATTCACGTAGTCATAAAAAATTTAAATGGTTTTTATTTTGTTTTTTAATTGAGTGTTGTGTTTTAAAAATAATTAATTTATGTTTATGTGTTTAAAAAGGGGGTTATTTTAATAATATCATATTGGTGTGGTGTTTTGTTAAATTATTGTTTTGGATTTGGTACCTAGTGGTTATGGGATTATTTGATTTATGTTATAAGGAATGATATTGAGGGTTTCATGTCTTGTTCTATTTATAGTATTCCTATAAACATTTTCAAGGAAAATAGTATAAGACTTGTCTCTTAGGATGATCCTCTTAATGTGTTATTTATCTTTTGGAAAAGATTTCTTCTATTCTAGTGTTTAACTAGACATTTAATAGAGTGGTGGAATCAAAACCTTTCACTACCAGACCATGTCTCTTGACCTCTTATATTAATAATTTTTTATTTTGGTTGGGATAAGAGTTTTCCAGGTTCATGGAGTGATTTGTAAGAGTTGAGGGACCTCCTCATTGATATTAACACTACTGGAGCATCATGAGTGAGAATTATTGTAAGATTGTTTTTTGGAGTGAGTTAATCGTCCAATAGAATTATGAAGTCTGTTTTAGTTGTTAAAGTATTTATTTTAAGGATGTGAATTAATTTGTGTCTGTTAAGTAATTTTTTGTTGGATGTTTCCTTTGGGATATCCTTAATCAGGTTTAGGGGAGTTTGTTGCCACTTAGTTCTATTGGTGTTTGGTTGTGGAATTTCGTTTCCTGATGATCATTTGTGTGATGGATGGATGATTTCATTTAAAAATCAATTGAGGGACATGGAAATAACTATGATTTTGTGCTTGGGATGATATGGTGTGGATGGAACCGATAAAAGTTGTATACTAGATGGTTTTTATAAATTTTTTATGTTTTACATTATATGATGTACTATTATTGCGAACCTTATTATCCCTGTCATGAAATGACCCAAGGTTCATGTCATTCTTTAGAATTGGCTATGATATTAGTAGTCCTGGTGAAATTGATTTGTGTGTATATAAGTTTCAGTTCGGGTTATCCCTCTTGTATAGTTAGATCCACTTCTAATGGATAGTCTAAGGTAGTTTTTGTGTGGATATGGTCCTTTTTAGTGGTGTTCCCCCAAGTTTTAGTTCTCAAATCCATGTGTCACAATTTTTATGAATTTTAAATGGTAGGGAGACTGTGGGTATATCTAATTTATCTGATAATGATGAATTTTCTGGTTTAGTTCATGTTGTGATTGGATAATTCATGATATTTTATATTGTTGGTTTGATATTGTCAATGATTTTAGATGTTGGTTTCATGGAAGGTTTTTGTTTAGAAGTTATCCTTTATTTGTGTTTATTTTGAGTAATTATTCAATCTTCCCCCAATGTATAGAGTGTCCAGCTTTAGTTTTAGTTTCTTTTCTGTTTGGATCATGGACTTTATAGGGACCTAATGTAGTATTATGGGGAGAATTGTGATACACAAATGTCAATATAGAGGTTAATTTTGTTTTATTTTATATTTTTTTAGTTTTACTAATTTTTAGAAAAATCTTCAAATTTAAATTTGTGGAGAATTTTTAGTATCCCATAGTTAGGAGTTACCATTAAAAGAACCATGCATTTCGGTTTGCAGTTGGGAAATGTAATTTTTTATGAATTGGGAATGATTTTTCAAATCGAGTGAGGTCCTAGGGGAATGACTTGGGAATTTTTTAGAGGTTCTAGTAAACTAATTATTATTGATTCAATGATTAATGAATCATGTGGCCAAACTATACTAATCACCGAGACTTTAAAATTTACCAAAATCAATGTCCTCCATTCACAATTTCTAAAACCCTGAGTCCATATTTCATTTAACCCTCAATTATAGGACCCCCTTGTCAAATGGCATCCCCTTGTTATCCCTCCACTTATATGTGAATTCTTAATGTTTTTCTATGATTCAAGGAAAAATATTTTTGTCATGGAATCCTCTTCCCCCTCTTATCCCAATAATCTTATTTTATTCTTCCCCTGTTGCTTGACCCTTTCTTATCTAGACCTAATATGGGGGTTCAGTTCTGATTTGATATTTTCATGATATTAGGGAATATGTTTAATCTTGCAGTACCCATTCATCATGTAACTAATGTTCTACACCATTCACTATCAATTTGAGGTAGGTTTTCCCATGTCCAAACTTCTTATTGTATAACTATTGATAAGATGTGTTATAAATTCATTTGAAATGTTAAATGATAGTGTTACAAGTATTTAAAAAATTTATAGATAAATAATTTTGTATATCATCATATCATATAAAGTAAATGGTTTTCTTATTTTAAATATTGGATCAAATATTCTCCTTCTTAATTGTGTACAACAAATTCTAGTAAATTTTCTTAAATGGAAATTATGAATGAATTCTGTGTTTATAAATGGTGTTTTGGTTTTAAAAGAGAATTTTATGTTTTATTTGATAGTTTTACTTGTAATTTTAAGTGATAATAAAAATTCAAAGTATTGATAAAGTGATTAAATAATGGTTGTAAATAAAATTAATGTATTACAAATGTTTCAACACTGTTCGTTTCACGAGTGTAATTAAAATAATTAGGTTTATTATTTTAAATAGGTTTTATAAAAATGGGAGTTTTTTTAATTGATTTTAAAGTTAATTTAAAATATAATGTCATTATAATTGTTTCCCAAATGGAATTTGAATTATTATATAATGATTTCACATCCTTACTGATTTTTAGATGTCATTTTTTGTACTTTTTTAGGGTTTTTAAAATTTTTGGGTGTTTGGAAAACTCATCGATCCCATTTTCCCATTTCCCTTAAATGGGTTTTGTTTGTAATATGTAGAGACATGTTTATGTATCGCAAGGGTTATTTCTTGAGAGTAAGTTCATGGTAAGGGTGAGATTACTATTTATGATATATGATGATTATGTGATTATAGTTTTGCTCACCCTTACATTGTTTTAGTCATGAGACCCTCGGTAGCTACGGAATAATTCAAATCTTTTTCTACACTTTATAGTTTCATGTTACTAGTGTAACACCCCAACTTTTTAAAAATCAAACTATGTTATATAACGTATAGAACATGTAACACCGAGCTTAAATGAACCATGGAATTTTATTTCTTAAATATGACCATTATAACCTAATCATTAAATTGGAAGAATGGATAGGAAAAATAATTTATGAAACATATGTAAAATTAATACATAATAATAATTTATTAAAAGATTCTAATAAAAAAATACGTTAAATTTTAGTAGAGTCATTTTATTTTAAAAAATACATTTTCTTCAAAAATGGGATTTATTGCTTAGTGTGAGAAAATATTATAATTAATTTTTGGAAATTTTATGAATTTGTTTTGATAATAATTATATAATTTTTTAAATTTCCATAAAAATATTATCACAGGATGAATTTGTTTTCTTTTTCTAAAATGTTTTATTTTTGAATAAATAGTGAAAATATAGTTTTTTATTGAAAATTTATTTTTATATGAATAATATAATTACATTTTATTTAATTAAAATAATATTAAATAATGAATAATATAAATTAAAATTTTATATTATATGTTATATATCTAACTATATGGATTTAAATAAATAAATTGATGATCACTAGTCATATAGTTAATGTTATATCGTCTTTGGATTGAAAAATGCATTTTTAAATTAAACATTTCTCGACATGTTTTGTAGGTTTATATTTAAATTAAACACTACCAATTATGTGGATTGTGGTTTAAAAATAAATTCTACATTTGAAATTGTAATAATTAATATTTTTTAATAACACTACCATTTGTTTGGGTTATAATGAATAGTAAAAAAATAGCAAAATTATATTACCATAGTTAAAAGTAAAACACGTTTACATTTTATTAAATAAACTATATAAGGGTTATAATTACTTAAATCATATATAATTTCTTTTAGATATCCATATTTATACCCTATATCTTCTATGTTTTGGAAATTTCTCATTTTTTCATTATGAACATGATAATAACCTTTAAAATAATTTAAATAAGGAAAAGGATAAAATGTCACACTCTTACGTTTAAAATTATCTTATGTGTATACATTGGAAAAAATAGATATTTTATATTATAAATGTTATTTTTAATTATAAATAATTTTTATTTACCATGGTAATTTATTCCTAATTTTTGGTAATACAATAATTACCTTAAATGCTTACGCAACAATGATGCAATATTTATTTCAAAAGGGGAAAACTAATTGATTTTAAAAATATTAAAAGTAATATAGTTTGAATAAATTATTTTTTTCCATAAATATCTTAGATAAATATAAAATCGTAGGGACATTTAAATGGATTATATTCTAATGTCATTGTAACAATATTTACCCCTGGAGAAGTAAAAAAACTAGTTACAATAGTGAAAACAAAAAATGTTAAGGTGGGTAACCATAGGGGAAAAAAGAATAACATGTTTAAAAAATGTTTATATTTTTTTTTTCAAAAGTGTGCATAGACCATAAATTCTCTTCAATAAAATATTTATAAATTTTGGAGGAGCTTGGTTTTAGATTTACTTTCCATTATTGAATAGTTTTGGGTATTTATGAAAATGCCACTCCCCCTCCCTTTTAAATGGGAACCTCCTCTCCACATTGCATCACACTTAAAAAAATTGGTTTATTAAATACATATCATAATAAATTCTTTAATTCTCTCCCCACATCATAGAGGCCTTGGTTTTGTTATAAAGCTAAAATAGGAAGGATTTATGCATAATCCTAAAGAGGTTGTCGGAAGAAGTATCATTCCTAACCGAGTATTTTATTTTATTTCATTATCCACATACTTAAGATATTATAAAACTATGATAAAATAATAATACAATTATATTATATATACATATATGTTATAATTTTAACGGAATAACCTATATCCATATCCACTTTAATAAAATGGGAAATGAAATTGTCAATCATGTGTACGGCGGCTACCGCCTCATGAACTTATGTAATTCATTTTGTGTCACCACAATTCAAGGATGTATATAATGATGGATTTAATATTAATATATTATTTCTATTTCATATTTATAATTATATAATTATAATATCACATATACCCTCTTACATTCCAATCTATTGGAAAACGATAACGTCACTCGTGTGTACGTGTATACTATCATCTCCACAAAGTGATGTGATTAATTTATCACTTTTTTTGTAATTGAAGGTAATAATGTAATTTTTAATGAATATATGTTACATCTATGAGATAAATATAATTATCTTATGGTGAAATATTATTTACCTTTCTTTAATTCTATCCATTAAAAAATGGAAACAAAATTCATGCATACGTACAACCTACCATCAAAATGAAAGATGTAATTCATTTATTCTATATATAAATCGAATGTATGAGTTTATATATTTATATAATGAATATATATGCAATTTATATCATTATTAAAACTTTTTATGTGATTTAACCATGATCATATAATATGGTCCAAAACAACCGAACTAAAACTTACATAAATAACGAAGTAGTTATCACCTAGAAAAGCAATTTTAATAAGGAAATGTTAATAAATATGAGATAAAAGATTATAATTAAATAATATATGGTATGATATATAATATAATGGTTATAAATATATTTATAATAAATTTATAATTATTATTTAGGAGGTTCGATCACAAACGAAGGAATTAATACCTTAAGCAAGGGTTTATCATCTCAAATTGCCTTTTTTGGGACATATATTATGTAATTCACCTGTCTTATTTTTTGAGATATATATATTTCACATTTGAAATTTATATAATTATTATACTAATACTTATGATATTATAATCTTAATTTTATGTTAATATTTCATGGGTCATACAATTTAAAATTTACGAAAGGGGTAAGGGTTTATTTAACAACTTTATTTTAAACCGGATTGTCTACGATTTTATTTTATTTGAAATAAATTATTAGAAAATTGTATAATAAGGCCATTTAATTTTATTCTATTATGATTATTTCTATAAATT
This sequence comes from Viscum album, assembly GCA_963277665.1. NCBI lineage: Eukaryota > Viridiplantae > Streptophyta > Magnoliopsida > Santalales > Viscaceae > Viscum > Viscum album. The sequence continues at coordinate 846,545,968 of OY728150.1, read as the reverse complement.
AAAATTTCACTTTTAATTTTTCTCACTTTAAGAAATTCAAAATAACGCAATTATGTTTTAAATAAAAACTAGCATTATTTCTCTATTCAGTCGAAAACCATTTCTCTTCCATATAGCAGTTGTCTTTAAATTGTTTTTTCAACAATTTTTAATAAATATATTTTGATTATGATATTATTCAAGATTATTAAATCCAATTATTTCCATGGGTAATTATTATTCTAATTTCTTATTATTAATTTCATTTTTGGCACACATAATTCGGAACAAGTTATGATGGGTGCACCTAGATATAACTCTAAAGCATTGGTTAATGGTTTAGTCTCGTGAGATATTATTTATGGGATTATGGAGTAATGATAACATATTATGAGACTATGACCACCATGTGATGTTATCTTGGTAGTGAACGTTGGCTTATGTTTTTGTCATGTTATATTATGCTTCCACATTTTGTATGTTTCCATGATCTTTTGAGACCATTTTATTTATGTTATTATACTATGTGATTACTCACGAGACTTTTATTTTATGATATGATATTATACATTTGTCTCTTATCTTATTTTAAATCCTTATTCCATGATTGATGATTTAGGTATTTATGGGAATGGGTTATCTCATGTTATGTTAATGAATATTTATTATGGAATCAATCCCTTATGTTAATTTTATGATCAATGATGCCATTAAATTGACAATTATTATGTTTACCCTTAGTGATAACTATAGGTCACCCTTATTTTATTTCATTTTCTGAAGGTTTTGAATAATCGTTTTAATTATGGTATGTCAACAATGGTTATTGGGTGTGAATAAGTTAATGGGAGATAATATTATCTTATAAAACAATTTTTTGTGTATCATAGAAGGAAAGTAAGTGTTTTTATTAATTATATAAAACTCTAAACCTAAAATTTCCCTAGGTATGAATGTGATTTGATGACCCCTTTCGATTTTTAATTCTCTAGATTGTTTGAATTGGGTAATTTTTTTATACTAATCCTAAAATATAATGATTATATTTTTAACACTGGATCCATGAGTACAGGCTCAGGGAAAATTATAGTTAGTATTAGAGAAAGGTTTAGAATTTTTTGGATGCTTGGATGTTTTTATGTGAGGTTATATTAATAGTTATGGATAACATCATAGGTTTATAAAATTAAGGTTGATTGTAAGTTCGATGTCATAGACATTATTGTTGATATTTTTAAGTGATGATATTTTATTTTAGTAATAAATGATTAACTATATATTAGAATAATATATATTTTTAATGTTTTTTGTAATGATTTAGTATATTTATCTAAATGATTATCATATTATTGAGATTATATTATCAATGAATATCTATTTTTTGTATGAAAGATTACGAACGATTGAGGTAATTTAGTGATAAATTCTAAATTTATTAAGAAAGAATATGTGATCGAATCATTCTAATATTTGGGTTTCAATATTATAATATTTTAAATAATTATAAGGTTTGATATTTTTAGAATTATCAATGCTTAAATTTAGGTTTCATCATTGAGGCATTGATGATTGATGTTTTATTTCTTTATATGATGGTTTATTTATTTTTTAAATTATATTTTACAAAACAGAATTTGTTTTAGTTAATGAATAAATAAAATATGAATATTTTTTTACCCTATTTTTGGATTATATGATCCATTATAAGGTTATTATAGTTATTAAGGAATGAAAAATTCATTTGAATGCTTATTGTTTTGAAAAAACATGATATTATGGTGGAAACTAATTAATGGTATAAATTTTACTTATCAAGAAAATATATTTCATGATATTAGTATAATATATAGAAATAAATAACTCAAATCTAGGAAAAGTATCTTGAAATTGAAAATTTTATCCAATTAAATTCATTTTTGACGAAACGACAGTCATTTTAACACCTCATCGGTTTATGATTTTGTGGTCATTGACTTTATCTTGATCATTCAATTTATTGTGATCAGTGATATTTATAAATATCCATCATTATTTAAACATTATGTTTCCCCTAAATGTAAATATTTTCACTTAAAAATAATTTTATTCTATTTAGAAACCTAGTATGTATTATTCCAGTTGACCATCAAACATTACTTTATCTTTTTTCTAGTGGATGTTTTATGATCCCGTTTCACGATGTGTGATTTCAAAAAAGATATTTTATGAAGTAAAACCATTAGTTAACTAGTTCAAGATAATCTTTTTAGAATATAATTTATTTAGGGGGATGATGAATGTAACACCACATGTTTTAAAAAAATAAAACTATGTTCAATAGCTTATACAACACGCAACACTGATCTTAAACAAAACATAAAATATTATTGTTTAAATGTGACCATTATAACATTGGCATCCAATAATCTGGTATGAATAAGATTAAATATTTTATGAAATATATATAAATCACCTACTAAAAATAAATTTATTCATAATGCCTTATTAAATAATCACTGAATTTTTAGTAAAGTCAATTCATTCTTCAAAAATATATTTGCTTCAAAAAAGGTTTTTATTATTTTTATGAGAAAGTATTAAAATAAATTTTTGAAACATATATAAATTTTATTTTAAAAAATGATATCATTTTAAAAATTATAGTATCATTACTATCATAAATTTTAATTTATTTATTTTTTGAAAATTTATATTTTTCAATGTATAGTGTAAGATACAACTTTATTAATGAAAAAGTGTTTTTAAACATATAAATCCCATTACATTTTAATTAACTATAATAATATATAAAAAAGAATAATTAAAATTAAAATTATAGATTATAAATCTAACTATATGAATTTAAATCTAAATAATGATTATCACTGGTCATATAGTTAATGGAAGATCCTCTTATGCTTGAAAAATTCATTCCATAAAATAAACGTTTTCAACACATTTTTTGGATTTATCTTTACATTAAATTCTAAAATTTCCATGGAATGAATTTCATAAAATTATTCCATACTTTTAACCAGCCAAATTATTATTAGGTAATAATTCCAACATAATATTTGGCCATAATAAATATTAAAAAAAGTAAAAATATGTTACCATGGATAAGGGTAAAAAAGATTTTCCAGAGGTTAGATAAATTATATGATAGATATAATCACCTAAAACGTAACTAATTTCTATTGTATTGCCATATTTATACTCTATATCTTCTAGGTTCTTGGAATTTTCCATTTTTTCAATATGACCGTGATTATGCCCTTTAAAATAATTTAGGTAGTTTAATAGACAAAAGTTAACTCTCTTACTTTCAAAAAGCTCTTATGTGTTCACATTGGGATAAAAAGAAGATTTGTTAGGTTATAAGTATTAATTTAAAGGATAAATATTTTTTAATTATCATGATTATTTATTTGTAATTTTTAGTAATAAAATAATTACATTAAATTCTTACATAACGTTTTTGTAGTTATTATTTAATCAGAATGAAAATAAAAAAAATTATTTATAAAATATTTAATGTAACATAATTTGAAAAAATTGTTGTGTTTTATAATTTTATTATATAAATATATATAATTTTATTAGTATGTTAAAAGATTATATTTTAATTCAACTACTTCCATATTATTTTCAATGTCAAATTAAATGAATAGTTTTAAAAAATTTATTATTGATATTTTATAAAAACTAATATCTTATTAAATGATTGAAAATTTCAAAAAATAATATATTCTTTAAATATAATATGATATAGTTTTAAATATCATACAATATTTAATTAGGTTTCAATTTTTCTTTCATAGTAAATATCTTGACCCATAATGCAGTAGATAAATTTTTAATTAGGGTGAAAACATTAATGGTAAAAGTGTGTAACCTTATAGGAAAAATGAATAACATGTTTGAAAAATGGTAATTTTTTGTGTTTTATGTGTTTCTTGACTTTAAAATCAATACACTATAAGATTTATAAATTTTATAGGAATTCCAGTTGAGAGTGACTTCCCATTTTGAACAGTTTTTGGTATTTTTGAAATTTCCACTTCTCCATTATAAATGGAAACCTACTCTCCTATTTTGATCACACTTCAAAAAACTTATGTCATAAAATACATACCCAAAAACCTTCGTTACATTAATAAACACATATTATAGTTATTGTTTCGATAAAAATACAAACTAGAAAGGATTTATGCATAATCCAACAGATGTTTTCTGTTGAAGAGGTATCATTCTTATCCAATAACATTGTTTTGTTTCTCCTCCCAACTCATTAAAATATTCTAAAACAATATATAAATAAAAAAACCAATATATTACATATATGAAGATATTATTATGTTAATTTAATAACCTATAACAATATCATATTTCATGAAATATGAATCAATATCATCGATCATGTGTTTGACGGACTATAACATCACAGACCAATGTAATTCATTTTCCATCACCACCTCTCATGGTTGAATATAATGATAGATTTAATTTTTATATATTATATTTGTGACCTAATTATACTTTTTTTATTATTATATCACATCTAATTTTTTACCTTCCAAACCATTGTAAAATGATAACATTTCTCGTGCATTTGTGTGGATTACTGCCCCTATGAAGTAATCTGATTCGTTTTATTTTGACAGGGATAATTAGAAGGATAGATTTAATGAATTTATATGATATATTTGATATAAAAATTATTTTTTAATGGTGAAATATTTTTCAACTATATTTCATTCAATCCATTAAAAATGAAAACGAAATTCATGTGTATATATGACTTACCATCTCCATGAACGGTTAAAATCATTTTTTCTGTGTATAAATTTTATGGATGATTTGAACATTTTATATAACGAATATTTATAAAATTTATATCATTATTGAAATTATGGATATTATTGAACCATTATCAAACTAAAATTAATTAAACTACCTGTTGAAATGATGTAATGAGTTTAAAGCACTTTTTTATGAAATCCATGATGTGATCCTCACTTAGACAAAAAATGTTGAGTTTGAGTAGAGATGTGTCTCCATGATGGAATAAGATAAAATATATATTTACATGTTCCAAAAGCCAAGTCTATAATGGGGGATAAGTGGAAACAAACCCCCTCTAGAAGTAGGTCATGGATTTCTAATATCGATGATAAAAAGGTGTTGATGCATTAAAATGAAAATCACATATTTAATTCGAGAACATTTCATGTAATAAACACAACAATATGTGTAGATATATTTTATTGATTTTATTTGAATAGTATTGTATCACAAAAAGACTGAAGGATTAAGGTTTATGCCTTTCTAAAGATAGAAATTTTTTATAAAGGAATGTGTATCACCACACAAGTCATCCGTGAAGGCCCATACACACATGCCCATCTGTGCACGCCCATATGTGTAGGTCCATTCATGCATGTCCATATTCTTGAGAACACTTTCATAGGTACATCTGCATAGGTAAATCTGCATATGACCATACACATAGCCATAATAGTGGGTCTATAAATAGACCCTCCCAACTCAAATTTTCAGATAATGGAAGAACTCCAAGATGAAGAACCAAGGGGACGGTTCTGGTCACACAACTGCCTCACCCAAAAATCCCATCCCCACTTGGGAGACCTACCATGGACCACCCTCACTAGGGATGGGGCCCCATTCTAGAACACGGGCAACCCACCTAGGTGACCCATACCTGGGCGACCCATACCTGGGAAAACCACCTGGGTGACCCACCCGAGCGACCCATAACATGGTGACCCATAATTAAGAGACCCACCTGCATGACCCACCATAGTGATTCAACTGGTTCATACCATGGTGGAGAGGCCCCTTCCCCATTTCTCATGATCAATGTCATGCTGCAGTCCCTAACCTATATTCTAGTCTATTATTTATCTTCACAGATCCCCATAAAAAATAGAGAGTAACAATGTAAAATGTCCAAGATGGGTTGAGGACCATTTTGGTTATGCCTTATATGAACTTGACATCTAAACCAATAACACCATGATTTGAGACACTCTACCACACTCATTATAATTAATTCAGTTTACATACTTATCTTGGTTTCGTTCCCATGCTATGAGTTCAGATTAACCTCTTGGATTCCTCAAGTAACATGAGTATTTAAAATCTTCAAGAAACTCTTGAAACCTCATCACCTCAATCATATTTTAGGTTTAATCATTACAAGGGAATCTACCTTGGGAATTATCACAAACTAGTAAAAGGGATTCCTCCATAATAATAATACCCAAATAAACCTCAAATAGTAATTCTCCTTAAGAGTATGCACCAAAAAGTACTAGGGAATCCATCCTACAGTAATCCCCTAGCCTTTATTGTATGAGTATTCACTCTTCCTCCTCTCTACCTCCAAGCCACTAGGTCAGAGAGGGAATGGGAAGCCGATCCAACTCCCCTATCTCCCACTACCTTCTCCCCATAGTCTTCATATCCTCAATCCATTCTAGGTTAATGTGAAGAGATGGTGCTAATGTACCCTCTTACTCTTCCCCCACCGTCATGGGGTTAGAGGAGGTGGGTACACTCAACACCATATCCCTCTCCCTTTGGGCTATGTCTTCATGTCCACCAGAAGACATGAGAAAATTGGGTGGTTTGACAAATATTATACTTCCTCTTATTTCTCAATCCAATAATGATTCACTTGGGATTAGAGGTTAGTGGTGATCATGACACCCACACAATCCTCCCAACCAATTGAACTACGAGAACTCTGATTCTAGTGATAATAAATATATGTTGGACACCCACCTAAGGCCTATACTCAATGGGAATCCTCCTTATAAGTAAGACACAGTTATATTACCCTTATTCTGAGCATGTTCTTTAGGATTATTCCCTAGAACAAGCCTCCAAAGAACTATAAGTCAAAATATTACTCATTGTTACTTTATTATAGGGCATCCAATTTAGGATTAAACCCCAATTTAATCTATTCAAAGGGATGTACTCCCCTACAAGAAGAAACATCTAAGGGCCTTCGTAGGTGTAGTTTTTTATAACTCAACTACATTAGTTTTCATTACCCAATAAAAAGGATACATAGGAAGGCTCTATGAGGTCCAAATAAAGAACCCAAAGTCCACCCTATTCTCTTTAGGTCCCATTCTTTTTAGGGTCTAATTTAACCTAGAAATTCATATCCCTTCCAGGTTACCTAGGCTGCTTTGGCATAAGTTCCACACAAATATTTTACTAGGAACCTTCCACCTAGATGATGATTCTTCATGAGGTTAAACTATATAGCTAGGTCCTTATCACATGACCTAAAATGGTATGATGTTTCCCATTAAGCAGCACCAAACTACATGGGTTCTGATTCCTTTCACAAGGTTACATAGGAATCCCATCACATGAGATCAATCCCAATATCAAAATAACTTATATCTCTGTGGATGAAAAAACACTCCATAGTGTCCCACTACGTGGCTTGAAAACCAGAATCATCATAACCACGAACAAATAATATGTAATATATTTATAAGGGGATACCATTGATGGAGAACCTTAGATACATAAAAATATCTTTGTTGATGACGAACCTCAAATACATACATATGATTATACTTTCCATACATGATAATAATTGGTTCTTAACTCCAGGGAAACCAAAATTATTCTTTGTAATTAATAAAGGATTCATGAACATGTATTAAATATATAATAGAGTACCATAGTATAAAATAATTCCCCCAAAAGTGTGTGATGAGGCCAACCTATCATCATATCAACTAATGAGAGTTCTTAAGCATCGTAGTTTAAAATCCCTAACGTGATCCTGCCTTTGGACAGAACATACTTTTTGATATAGAACCATTGAGTGTTTCTAGTTCCATGAACAAAGCTGATAAAATCCATTAATAAATATTGAACTTGAGATGAATGATATCAAAAAAGTAAACCCCTACAATCAATCACCAGACAGCTGGTTTTAATAGGATCAAATGGTGAAACTGGCATGAATCCTTAACCAAGAAAATGGTGTCACCCATCTGTTAGGCACTATTCACTTGGTAAAATAGGGCCATATAAGATAATCAATAATACATGTATTTATTCAAATGAGATTCTTATTTGATAGGGTTTTGTTTTTTTCGTTTTTAATGCTTCTGGGAAGTTAATATTATATATCCCTTCAATCAAATGAAATCCTTCCTTCTATCACCGATGTATTCCATGGCTATTGCTCAAGTTGGGCATTCATCCATATAGAATATTCCATTACCAACCTAGTGTCTTCAAGTCTGGGTCTCAAATTTTTTGGTCCAAAAATAACACAAAAATGGTACAATATTGACCTTAGAGGCCACCCAACATGCCTTCAAGTTCCCAAAGCCCCAACGATCATCTGGATAACAACAACTCTTGGTCCAGACACAGACTACGCCGACCACTATCTTCAATAGTTTCCGGAGAATATTTTCATATCATGACAACCAATTCATCCCATACCTCAAGGAGTGGGATCAAGAGGACACGTATGATATCATATAAAACACCCATGGGTCCTCTTCATGTGATCCTGCCAACAATCACCACGATCAATGTCACACAAAAGTGAACCCTTAACATGATGAGGGTGTTATCCTCGATTATCCAGCCCAGTAAAATTGAACCCAAGAATGCAATATGGTCCACTATATATGAAAAATAGCCAATATAGAGTAGGGTTACAAATTCCCCCACCCCCATGGAGAATCCCAATAAACCAATTTGGGGGGAAAATGTGAGTGAGAACACACAATCATTTTTTTCATTCAGCTATCCATCAAACTCATCTAGAGTCATTCAAAGAAGCCTTCCATTAAAATATGGTGGTATAATGAGAATAAAAGAATACACTTTCCTACCTCCACTACGCCTTCCATAAGATTCATCTGGAAGTACTCAAAGCATCCTTCCATCCATGTTTGTTGGAATGTTTCAAGAAGTCACACACACCTACTTGAATTTATCCAGCCCGCCAACATCCTTGTCTGAAAGCACCCAATGAAGTCAGTTGGAAAGTCACGATGATGGGTAGGTGGAAGACCCAACTCTAAGAACTCACACAAAAAACTGTCAGCATCCAATAGTAGTAAAGGAATTAAAAGAGAAAGCACATAAACCTACTCCAAATATAGAATGGTAATATATCACAACTCTGTCCAATGATGTCTCCAATCATATCCTAGAGATGTTGAAAGGTTAGACACAAATGATTTCCCCCATCCTAAAAATGTTCAACGACATTATAATTGTGAAAATTGTAGTGGGAAAGGGATAGATTCATAAATCGATCCCCACAAGTGGGGTGGATCATTAGCATGTCACCCTAGAGAATACACACAACCCAACTCCCACCCAGGAGGGTCATGGGAAAAACTACCCCTTATAATATGGAAAACCATATTAGGAATATACATCCAATCCAATTGAATATAATTGGGAGACCCTAATGGCCACTTTAAGGTAGGTAGAATCACCTTCCCATGATAACCACTTCTCCCAATAAGTAGACCCTATCATTTGTAAATATGAATTAAAGAAGTAAGCTCATAAAACATGATTAGAGAATAAAGACCCTATATATGATCAAAGTACCCTTAATGTTTGCATTCTTAAAGGCCTAATGTAACGACCCAAAATTTTATCAATGAAAATTCATCCTGATATAATTAAATTTCTTATTATGAAAAATTGTTATATAACATATGAAATTATTTGGTTTTTTAAGTTTGGATTTCAAAATACTATTAAGAATTGTTACCCTTACTAATATAGTCATTGAACAGTGATAAATTGATTAGTATAAATATAGGGCTTCAAAAAATTCAATTTACTCAGACAAAGGAAACAATTGCCTCATCTAGTTGAATTTCTCCGTATAAAGCCCATTTTCAGATCCTGGAAAGGATGTGGAGTAATTGGTCTTCCATTTTGACCAATCCTAAGCAGATCTTCAACAAGTTAAGCTCAAATGTAACTACCTATGGGAGAATTGTATGATGATAGAGATTACCACCAGAACGATGTTATTCGAGCCACCCCAAGAGTCTGTCACCATCACACACCTTACCCATAGCTCTTATGAGGGTGTTATAAGAGGTTATATAAAAAGACCCTATAACTATTATTATGTTCATTATTTTTTTATAGGATAAAGATTACATATTCATTTTATTATTGTTTCTTTGGAAATAGTTTTTAAAGCACAAATAGTATTTTTAGTAAATATTCAATTATAAAATATATTAGAATGAATTAATGTATTTCTTTATTAAATCATTTTTTAATAAAATATTATTACTAAATTAATTTATAATAAATATAAATGATATTATAATGTTTATGAATATAATAGTGATTTTTATTAAATATTGAAATTTGTTTTCATCAAAACCCATGATTTTTTTATAAATGTCTATTTTTATTTTTAAAAGTAAAAAATAAAATATTTAGAAAATTATTTAGATAAAATGTATATTATTTGTGGAATCATGATGTTGAAATTATCCAATGGTGAATTTTTCCTAATATTCTGAGAGAGTCAATTTTTTAGGTAAAAATTAAATACGGTTTAATTATATAATGTGTTTTATGACATCAAACTTACCCACTAGTGATGTAATAAAATACTATAAATGCTATTTTCAGAAAATATATGTTTCAACATTAAAATAATGTGATTTGAGGTGTTTTTGATTTACATTACAAATTTTAGTGGACCCTCCAAGACATATATTACACTATAACCTTTTAAATTGATTTCCTTGAGAGTGTTACTCACCTCCACATAAGTAAGATTAGTATTTTTAGATGTTCAGAAATTTTCCATATAAAATAATGTTTTCCACTACACTAGCTATAAACATGGGAAAACCATGGTTTGGTTTGTGGTTTTGATTAGTTTAATGTGTGCTGGGAAAACTTAAATTATAAAGAATTAACCTTCTTTTCCTATATAAACCCACCCAATATCCCACTTCCACCTCACTCAAAGAATTTGGTTCTCGACTAACCTCTAGAATCCTCTCTCTATAATCCTCCAAAGGGGCCTCAATCTCACAAGAAGCCTCTCTGAAGCCCCTCCCAAGCCTTTGTGTTTGCAATCCCATGTAAGATATTTCTTCCTTTCTCTTTTTTGTCCATGTTTCTTTATGTTTCTATACCCATTAATTTTCAATTATAAATGTGGGGGTATGGTTTTTAACCACCATTATATTGCACACCTTATGTTTGAATGAATATAGTCTTATTTATCTCTCATTAATGTCTCCCAGTACACCCGTTACCAGGTTGAAATTCTGTAAGGAATTTCTCTCTTCTCATTTACCTTTAATAAATTATTTTGTATTATAAAACTAAATCCCATTACATATGTTCAGAAATGTATATATTTTACCCCATTACTATCCATTTCATGTAAATATTATGATACATTCCTTTATATCTCATTGATCATTTTTATAAATTCTTATGTCAGGCAGTTATGCTGTAGAAATTACACCGTATTTTCCAAGCCAAATTCATTTTGTGGTTAATACCATGCCCATTTCTCTATCAAAGATATTCACCATTATGAACATTTACATATTGATTATAAAGTTTCATGTATTAATTAAACATTACATTATATTGGAATAAATGTTTTTGATTAATGAATCCATGTAATATCATTCATGTAGAACATTTATACATGAGATGAAACGATTAACAAGGGTGCACCCTGATAGCACTCCAATGAATTGGGTAAAGATTAGTATCATGATATGTCAAGTGAAATGAGGATTTACTCATGATAATTCATGTACAATGAGGTTTTAGTCATTCTCCATGTTCAATGAGATTTGTCTCACACTAATATCACGTAAAATATTGTTTCTACTTTTCTATGTTATGTTAATCATGCTATATCATGCCTTTAGGTTCATGTTTCTCTTATTCTCCAATGATATTCATATTTACTAACATGTAAATTATTCTTCATGTTATTAATTTTTTACTCCCTCACAATTATTAATATATCACCCTTTTTTTATGAATGTCCTCATGTTATCTCATGCAATGCTAAGAATGAAGGAATGTGTGTGGTCATGTAAAAGGTCTTTTCAATTAAGATGTGTATTTCATGTATTAAGTTGTTAGGTAATGTTCCTAATCCCCAAAGACACCAGACCTCCTGATCATATATGTTGTATCGAGTAAAGTTTTTATGTAATAAAATAGTTTTATGCGTGTAATAAAGAGTAGGGTTGTTATAACAATAATTCTTATCGCTTACAGATCTAGATCCTACTCTCCCCTTACCAAATCATAGGAGAAGTAATTGTAATTATGAAGGTACTCTCTGGACACTTAACCACGAAGGATTGCTTCATTTCTATGATCTGATCTATATTGAGAGTGCATAACTTGATAAGATTCATGGTATCCCTTGGTGTGACTAAAAGATCAATAAGCAACAGGGTCTTCTCCTTTCTAAAATCCACCATGGTGTTCCTCCCCATGATAGAATTCACTAAAAAATTTCTCTCCATAATAGTGATTCACATTTCCAGGAGAATTTTTGAATTGAAAATGTAGTGAAGAGAAATCTATCATATCACGAGGAATTACTAAAACAAGGACATTCATATCTGATGTCATTTCATTGAAAGGTTAAATCCATTATCAACCAGAAGAAATACCAAGGTGACATTCATTATCTAAATCTCTTTTGGATTACCTATCTTCCTACATAGTAGATGAAATAATAATTAATCTCATTTTTTATGATAAAATAGTCATGAAACGCCCACTGTGGTCATAGAATATTGAGGAACCTATGGAAAAATGAATATGACATTCTAAACATGAGGAAAGATTTAGATAAAGATGACATACCATTCATGTTATAGAATTTAGTATCCCCTCAATATACCATCCCATATGCATTTTTCGAAGATTGGGTGCACAATACCTGCCACAATATATTGAAAACTCTTCATCACATAAAATAAAAATTATTACAAAACGCTGAGTATCAAAGTCACATCAAGGTAATAGAAGGGTTACAAAGAGAAATTATATTGGAATCTACCATGGCTTCACCACATCCAGAGATAGAGAAACAACAAGGGGGCCTTCAATGTGCAAGAATAGATGTATTAATGAGGTTGCGACAACTGATCACCGATACCCTGTATGGTGTTTTTATTAAAGGACAGGGTGTTCATGGAGTGTAATATTTTACATTTCTCCATAATCATGAAAAGTACAAAATATTTTGTCTCATGCAATGTCATAGCATCAAGATGACTCTAAGAAATAAAATTTTTCCATGATCAAAGATGTTCTCAACAAAAACAATCCCTGAGTGAATCTCACTAACATCGGGCTAGAAGGACATAATATGTTGAGATACTTCTGCATTAATCATATGAGAATATTGATAAATCCTCCCTCATAGAGGATGTTATCCATCAAAATGAATAAATTTTAGAAATAGTGTAACAATATTTAGAAATGGTAAATCTTAGTGCGTTCTGAATGATTCTCTTAGCCCATGTTTGAATAGAAATCTATATAATCAAAAGGACATACATGGTAATATCATACTTGGATGTTTGGGAGAATCCTAAGTCCACAAGGCTGGGGGATATTATAACTCTACTATTAGGGCCAGAAAAATAGGCCCAGTGGTTGTGAGAGAAAAAAAGAAACAGACCCAACCCTTAGGGTTAAGGGATTTTTTACTTCAATGACCCTCTCCTCAGTAGGAATCAGTATTCTCACAATTGAGGAACATTACACATAATGGATCCTCCTAATTCTTCCCATCCCATGATTTGATGCCATCACATGGAAAAAGTATGACTATATTATATATAGATTCACATTTGATTATTTTTCACTATGTATCTCCATGAAATTTACCAAAGGATGGGATAAGGGCTTATGGAGGGCAGAGAAAAAGGTAGTCTCACAAACACACTGATATAATTCCAATAATTAATTTAGAATTAGTGAATTTTATCAACATCACCCTTAATGATTACATACAGAAAGAGGCCAATTTAGAGGATTCAGAAGAGGGACTTCTGGTTCCTGACATAGTCCACAACAAAATTGTTGAAGGAGGTATGTGTACCTAAAACTAGAGGCTTCCTTGAATTTTGGGAACCCTCTAAAAAAATCCACCTTTACCTCATCAAATGAAGTAAAAAGGTAAGGGTCAAATCACCTCTCACCTCCCTTTAGAAAAGGCTAAGCCCCCATCACTAGAGGAATATTTCCTCAGTAATAAGAAGAAATGAAAGAATCGAGGAGACTCAATGGATAATTATTTTGTGGAAACCTTCTTACTAGACATGTTTCTCTTGTAGATCCTAAGCAAGCACTTCCAGATTGATCACCTCAACCCAGAGGGTTTCCACAACAACTAAAGTTGGTCTAAAACATCTTCATAGTGTGGGATACCAACTGCCTATATATTTGGATCCCACAGCTACTGATTGAGAATGCCTACTATTTGGCACGCAACCAGAGTAGGGTCAAGAACATCCTTACATGTATGCCCCTATTGGTTACCCATGGTAGGTACTATAAGTACCACTACCAATGGTCCTACCAGCTACCAAACCAATACATGCTCCGACTACCAGGACTTTGAAAGATCCACCTCTACCAAACATTCCCTGAATTATTATAAACACTATTGAGCCACTAATGGCTTGATTTGTAACCATGGGGGAATTAAATGGGCTAATAAAACCTGAAAATAATCCTTAATATAAATGCGTAGATTCAAATCTTCCTCCTCCTAACATTGGTAACCCTGCACCCATAATATTTAATGGCTTGGGAGACCTAGAGAAGAATTTGACACATTATTTCTCTTACTGTGATCCCATTATTGGAACCCCTGAACACCGTGAGGAAATGAAACATTAGTGACTCATGCAATTGCTGCAAGGAAAAAAATTTGTGTGGTAAAAAAGTTTACAATATTGGCCAATCACCAAATGGGAAGACCTCTATCAGAAGTTCCTCTTTTTAGTTC
This sequence comes from Viscum album, assembly GCA_963277665.1. Classification (NCBI taxonomy): domain Eukaryota; kingdom Viridiplantae; phylum Streptophyta; class Magnoliopsida; order Santalales; family Viscaceae; genus Viscum; species Viscum album. The sequence continues at coordinate 846,530,931 of OY728150.1, read as the reverse complement.
AAATCAAGACTTTAGAATACTATAGTATTTGATCCCATGAACTACAAACATAAGTAGAATGAAAGGGTCTCAGATTTTAATGTTGAGTGGAAAGGATTTTCGTAATCCTTAAATATACCATTCCCTAAAAATGAGTAGTTTCCAATATATGTATAAAATTATTATGATAGTTTGAACATTCCTCTCATCCCTGTAAAATACATAGGTGGGTTTTGGGACCTTTCCTCAATTTATCAACTGGTGAAAAAATCAATTGTAATGACCCAATATATGGCTCTAGTGATTCCAAAAAATCAGGGAAGGAGAATAAGAAAAGCATTGGTTTTCACGGTTATAAATAAGTATATGCATGTACCTACACCTACTTCAAATCCCACACCATATTGTATGGATCCACCTCTCAAGTATTAGCAAAAAAAATCCTCATTAGGATGATTAGAAAGACCAGAGGTGGAAAAAATTTGAGGAAATGAAAAATAAGTTATGTTCTTTTCAAAATGACCAAGTCCCCAGCCACTTCATCCCAACAATGTAAAATAACATAGTCATATCTCTAAATCCCAGAAATCTTAACCAATATGGAAATGATGATATCCCAAAAATCTTCCCCCTAAATAAAATTATGGGATAACACATCTAGGATTGTTTTGTATTCAAATACATCATGAAAATGATGGTGGATTCTGGGCATGTAAAACTAAAATATTTACCTTCCGATGTATTTTATGTTTAGGGAAAAAACCAATTGGAAGGAAATTAGTGGCATGATTTTAACATAATGTGTGTGTAGAATTTCAGTGACTAGATGGTAAGGAAAATGATCATCCCAACTAATGATATTCTCCAAATGTTGTCAGAATAAGAAACTATGAATCTGGACGCTTCCTCTACAACTCCACCAACTTCATCGACTTCCCATTCCTATAAAATATAGTCTTCTAAAAATAAACACGTCTAAAAGGGTAAGCAAAATGGGATTGAATATGGTCTCATTTGAAGTCCAAATGTAACACCCTAAACCCAGTTACCTATAATCGGTGCATTATTAGATAACATTGGCATGATACAAGGAATAATTTCTCGAAAGACCAATCGGTTTAGTAGCCTTGAAAGTACTAGATATATAAAAAAGTTATACATTACATCATGAAATAAAAAATAACATTATTTCCCCATTAAACACTCTTATATACCTAAGCCTATTACTATAAGTTAATCATAATATACTTTTTACATCTTGGAAAAAATATAACATAAGAAAGGGGTGATCTCAGATGTTTATTAAGGATAACAATATAGTGGAAATTGTCATAAATATTAATAAACAATTAAGGTAATGTATAAGACTATAACAAAAGCCTTTTAAAATTAAACATCTATATAATATGGAAAAGATAAATCAATTAATGCTATTTACTTATTCAAATGGATATTCAACTATTCGAATAATCACATGTATTATCAATATCCAATTTTATATTGATGGAATGCATAATTTTGGACATCATAACCCCATAGTCAAGGCCCCATGCCAAGACTACAAATAAGATTTTGTCAAGGCCTTGTGCCAAGACACTAGTTTGTCTTATGAGACATACCGATGCATAGAAGAGCTATACCGGGATCCACCCATCCCTTACTAAGTCCAATTAATTCCTCATATGAAAATGATGAATCATAACAGAGAAATTATTATTAAAACTAGATTATTAAATGTTAATACTTTAACCATAAACCATGAATGATATAAATATAACACATCCACAGTCAAAAAAATCACAAAACCTTCAATACCATTCAAAAGATTGTATCATAATGAATTAACTTTAAACAAAAATAAAATCCAATGAAGGATGTCAACATAGATGGAAATAATCTATAAAACCATTTTAGAGAAATATCCCATTCTTCATGAAAACATTTAAAAGTATCACTATTTATCAAGAAGCGTTTAAAATTGATTTTTGAATCAAAGTGTCACATACCAATTTTAAACTTTTAAAAGGAATTTTATTTTTAAAACATTCATGTCAATATAAATAAATCCTTAAAACCATTTTTAAAACGTATTCATTAATGATACAGACATATATGAATAAATTTTTAAAACATTTAAAATGATATTTTAGTAGAGTTCCTAACCAAATGAGAGATGATTGAATAAAAACAATTTAGGTAATAAAAACATTATAATATCATGATAATAAAGGGATTCATGATATACTATGTGAAAGTTTATTATATACACCAAATAAATGTGAATTGGTGCATAACAACAAACAAGTATCAATGGAATGTATGTTGAGATGAATTCCCTTATTAAGACCATATCATTAGGTTAACGATAAATCAATGACATAATTATGCATAAAAAATATAATTACACTCAATATGATTAGATATTTAGTGTAAACCAATCATAGGACATTCAAACATATTCTTGTAAAAACTACTTCAATGACTTGGATGTTTAACTCAATGAATATAGATTGAGTTAAAATTACTATTATCATGTTCATATCGATTACTTGATAATTTATCAATAGAGTTATTAATTGTATAAAAAGTATATAAAAAAAGGGGAGTGAAAATTACTACATAAGTAAATAAATAGCGATTTCACAAATAATCTTGGAGTAAAATAATGAATGAAGTTTGTGTAAAACCGAATGAGTGGAAATGGAAATTTGAAATTCCATTACCGATTTGGTAAATTACAAAACATACACTCCATGAAATATGGATCGTCAAATTATGATGTAAATTACTCTAAATTCAATTATATAATGCAAAAAATACAATCATGGGCAGTACCTAAACCACACAAAAGGTAATAGTGGTAAATATAGCATGAATCTCACGGGAATAAAAGTAAGATGAAAACCCATTACCACGCTGTAATCAATCGAGTCATATGAACAAAAGTTAATAACCACCAAATGAAATAAATAATAGCATGAATATAAGGATAATAATGATAATATATTTCAAATGACATTACACAATACACCACTTGTAATAAATAAGTGGCGAACAATGGAAATCTTAGGGAATTAAAAGTGAGATAAGAAACCCATTACCACATTCTAATCAATCGAGATGTATGAAAAAAAGTTAACTACCACAAATTGAATCATATAATAACATTAATATAAATATAATCATGATAATATATATCAAATTTCAATACAAAATACACCACATTCAATAAATAAGTCGCGAACAATAAAAATATCACGGAATTAAAAGCGATATAAGAAACCACTTACCTTGTAATTTTGTATAGTATAGGGTAGGTTAACCATCTATATAATGGTGAAATAATTTTTATTAAATTATTAAAGAACCAAATACATAAATATGATATCATATATTATCTTCTAATATTTCTTTGTTAATGATATTTCAGTAGTATCATTTTTTTGGTTGTTAATCGATTTGTTTTCCATTAATATTTTGTTACGTAAGTCATGTTTGTTATGTATAGGATGTATTTGATTTATATAAAGAATTATATATTATGTTCTTAAACATTATATTTAATCATAAAATGAAAATTATTATTGAATGATTATGATGTGGAATGAATCTCATCATTTTGGTGGAGACGACAATCCAAACGTACGCACGGGCGACAATATCATTAAATTGATTGTGAAATAGTATTTAATTGGATGGTATATCATATATAAATAATAATTATCATGTAACATTAAATATTTAAATATGTTATACTCATTATTATACCCATCCAAATAATGAAGTGTTTGAATAACAAACTACACAGTGACGAGGAGATAGTAGGCCGTACGTATGCACATACGGTAACTTTGTCATTTATAGGATGGATAGAATTTCGAATATGGTTGTACCGTATTTATAATAACATCACATTATTTAGAGGGTAATGGAGTTATTTTTTTTATGGAAACAACAAAGAAAAAGGATGTGTAAGACGAAAATAAATTGAAAGAGGGTGGTGAAATTATTATCTCTTCTTCGGGTGTTTCCATTTGACTGGATCAATAGGGCTCCTTAAGATGAATTCCTGACCAAAGTAAGGCCACTAGGTCAAAGTGAGGATAGTGAGGGGGATTTTTGGGTAGGTCTTGGCAGATCCAAATGGATTTGGAGGATTCATTTTGATAGAAGGGTATGTACCCTTTTATAAGAGCGGTTAGGGTCACTTTAGGAAAACCTTGAAAAATTATTTTATAATAAACCCATTATCAGTTCCTAATTGATCCAAAATGATTTATTTAAAATATAATGCCGGTATGGGTCGAAAAACGTTCAACCAATATGTTTTAGACAGGTTTAGGTCACCATATTAACCTTATCTTTTATATTTAACTATTAGTTAAATTGTTTATCTTTTACCACATATTCTTCTATTATTATATTATGTGGTTAATAATATTACTATAAAATTCCAAGGGAACCCAAAGTTTTTAATTAATGATATATATATTATTATATATGTCCTATGTCCTTCCTGTAATTTTTAGGACAATCATATCATTTAATAATATAGTATTTGTTTTAAAAAACCATTCATGTCAATTTTGACACTATTTAGTATTTTCTTTTCGTTAAAGTCATAACAACATGATTACTTCGAAAAATATTCTCTGAATAAAACCTAAAATGTCATATTAACCTATAAAATTGTTGAAATTCATCAAAAGTATCAAATTACATTTATTTGAATATTTATAATATCAATTTTTTAATCTTTCATTTATATAGTAATTATTGCATCAGCATTGTGTCATAAATAAAATAAATTATATAATGTCTAAAAATTATAAATAAAATACCCTTATGTAGGAAATATTTTTATATTTCCAATGAATTTTTATATTCTAATTTATCTTATGTGTAACCCAATATTAAAAATTATTTTGTTATTAGACAATGAATTTAACAATTTTACCTATTCTTTAAATAAAATTATAATAAATGTACTAATCTAATCCATTTGGACCAAAAGGATAATATATTATTTCTTAGGTTTATTTTTGTAGAATTACACTTATCCAATAGAATTGGGACATGTGTTAGGGTAATAATAATATCAATTTTACTTTCAATTACCATATTTACTTTTAACCGTGGTAAATAAAAGTTAAAAGATACTATTCACCAAAAATTATTTTCATCTTATTGAACCACATTTTACTTTGTGATATCAACCATGTATCTCGGAATTTTGAAATTTAATTCACAGAAGAGGTAAAAATAAGTTTTATGCAAATTTTCAAATGCTCCTAAAATGTGGGTAATAGACAGTAAAAAAGTATAATAAAATTTTATATATCTAATATAATTATAAAATGACTCCAATGAATTACATTGAACATATATAGGTATTATGTATCTAATTTTACCAAAAATATATTGAATTAAAATAATTACTTATTCAAATAAAAAGTTGGTTTTAAACAACAACACAATGTTTTTCACTATTCATCAAAAATTGAAAGTTTTTGAAAAAATACCCAAAATTCACCCTAAGTTAATTTCGATATTCTGAATTAAAAAATGAAGTCCATTTTTTAAAATAAAATTTATAAAATTTCAAAAAGTGTGTATTACTATTATTAATGACTATTATGATTGGTCGTGGTGTGTTAAAACTCTACGTTGCGTACAACACAAGCTTCTTCATTATTCAAATGAAAACATATGATAGAAGCGTGCAGTGTTACATTCTTCTATCCTTTAATAAATCCCATCATCATAACTTGAAATTGTTCTTCATAAATAAACGGTAATAAAAATAAAATAACTACATGGAAAACACACATCAAAAATACGGTTAATAAATTTTATTCTTAACAAGAGGGGAAGGGAAATGGAAAAGTCACCACCATATTAGGATTTCGAATAGGAGAACATTGGTGGAAAATATAATTAGATGAAAAATGTAAATATTTATATTGATTGATTGAGGTCATCAATCCCAAAAATAAACAATTGAAAATTAAGTGTCTCAAAGCCATAAATCTAGGATGAATAACATTAGGTATTATGATAACACATTTTCAGTTTATGATCCTTTCCATAAAGTTTAAGAGTTAATTTCATAATTGAAAAAGAAAAAAATACATGATAAATAGTGTTCCATCCTTTAACTAATTTCTACCACACACTCATCTTTCACTCTAAAAGATGAGTATTCAAGATGACTTGGTCACACGTGAGATTCTAGAATAAACTTATAGAGAATCACATAATTCACAAAGGATGAACTATATATTTCACTTGTCTTTAGAGATTAACCCAAACCAAAATGTTTAGTACAAGATCAGATGATCTCAAAAAAGGATAATCTGTTAGTGAAATAAATATTGATCATAATTTCTAAAATTAAACCAACAATACCCCAAGTTCAATAAATACCATTCAATAAACAATTGTACTTAAATTACATCAATATAATCCAATATACTATTTAAACCCAAAACATAGAAGAATTTTATTACATAATCTTCCACGTTAAATTGTATCTCTAAATAACATCTACTACTCTTAAAATCACATACTTAAAAGTAATTAATTTAATCATATATTTTCTGTGATTCGTTAACAATTTACATAAATAACCTAAATCACTACATTTCCACAATAAAAAAATAAATAAAAATCTAACATTACATGTAAAATGAAATACTATAGTATTCTATTTTCCTTAGGAATATAGTGATCCCAACAAAGAGAACGCCTTACAAAATAACATTTATCACTTAATCACCTAATCATGTTCTTATGCTAATTATATCCATTTTATAAACATAAAATACCTAATAAACTTATAATTGATCAATAAAATCATTTATCTAAAATAATTTGTCACACTAACCAGGGACTTCACATAGTCTAGTGATAGTTGATAGATCCCAGTTGCACTTTTGTTGTGGGTTCAATCCCCACATCATTGTCCCACATGAAGGGTTATCACAAGGTCTACATGTTGTCCTTCTTAAAAAATTGTATTTTATAACATTCCCAAAATGAGATAAATTCCTCATAATAACGATAACATAATTTCACCACAAATGTTATCTCATACCCCACATTTTCATCCCAAAATTTAATTACATGTAATTGCCTCAAATTCATGGATCATATAAACAAAAATGTTTATTTATAACTAAATATACAATAGAAAAGACAATTCTTCCTAAAATATCATTTTCATATAACAGACTGCTGGGTTACACATACCAGAGAAAAGTCTTCCAATGTAATCCCATAAACAAAGTGCATTAATACTGTTAAACATTTCTCCATTTATTTATTTCTACATAAGTTCTTCCTTGACCATGAGGTTATCCTATAGAATATGGCATTCACTCGGGTAATTCCCAGATCCCCTACATTTACAGAAAATGAATGAAAATAGATTCTTGGGATCATTTTTATTTTCTACCATAGTACTATTCATCTTTCTTCAGCAATTCCTTAATTTATGTCCTTCTTTCCCAAACATAAATCATTTATTTGTTCCATTGAGACACTTTCTTAGGTTTCTCCTTCCACATTTCCAATATGATTGAAATTGAGAATTCTTTTCTTCATGGTCTCCACTACTGGAGCTCTTATCATTCACTGTCTTTCTCTTACTTGTTGAGTCCGGGAGTTGGTTAATATATATGTTGTTGTTCATATTTTTGGAAAACCGATTCTGAATGAACTTGATATCTTTTACAGCTATCAACATTCCATTTCATTGCTCATTTCCACCATTGTTCTCACCTCATACCTCATGTTCAATGTTACTATGACTTCCTTGGAATCCAACCATTGACTAACATAGGAAAGCATAATTTGATTCATATAATCATTTAAAGAATATAATAATGCCTTATTTTCAATCTATAACACCTTAGAATTAATCAAGGTTATTTATTCACATCTTATATTAAAATACCTCATATCGGTACGTAATGAAAATGTAAATTATCATAAGCATATCCCCAGAAAGTGTCGTAACCAAGAGTACAGCAAGACATGTTGTCGTGTGATACCCCAGGTAAAGCCCGAAACTCCTTATCGGAGTTTCCACTCCAAGGTACATTTTTGCTAGAGCTGCCTCTACCTGTTTGTATCCAGACATGGATGTATTGTTTAGAAAACCCATATAATATTTTCATTACCAAAATTTTTGAATGTTCTTCTATACTAGTCCAAAATGTCTATCTTAGGGTAGTGTTTTCTAATAAGAATTTTTCTAAATCATTATTCAATGCTTTGTACTAAACTTCTTCTAATACCAACTGTAATGCCCCAACCCCAATTACCCAGAATCGGTGCATTATTACATAACATTGGCATAATACAAGGAATCATGTCCCAAAAGACCGATCAGTTTAGTAACTTTGAAATATTAGATACATACGAATGTTTTACATTACATCATGAAATAATAAAACCACATTATTTCCCCCATTGAACACTCTTATATCCCTAATCCTATTCCTACAGTTTAATCATAATATAATTTTTCACATCTTGGGAAAAATATAACATAAGAAAGGGGTGACCTCTGATGTTTAGTAAGGATAAAAATATAGTGGAAACAATCATAAATAAAAATAAAAATTTAAGGAAATATATATTACTAGAACACAAGCCTTTTAAACTTAAACATCGGTATAATATGGAAAAGATAATTCAAATAATTCCATTTACTTATGCACATGGATATTCTACTATTAGATTAATCACATATAATATCAATATCTAATTTCATAAATATTGAATGCATAATGTCGGACATCATAACCCCATAGTCAAGGCCTCATACGAAGACTACAAATAAGATTTTGTCAAGGCCTTATGCCAAGACACTAGTTTGTCTCATAAGACCTACAGAACGATTGTAGTTCTATAGTGGGCTCCACCTATCCCTTACTAAGTCCAATTCATTACTCATATGAAAAAGTTGAAACATGACATAAAATTTCATATTAGTAGTGTCATATGAAATGTTAATACTTCAACCATAAATCATGAATGGTATTAAAATAACACATCCTCAGTCAAACCTATCAAAAAAACATAAATACCATTGGGAAGATTATATCATAATGAATTAAATTTAAACAAATGTAAAATCCAATGAATGTTGTTGAAATTGATGAAGATAATCAATAAAATCATTTGATAGAAATATTCCCTTTTTTGAAAACATTTTAAAGTCTCACTATTTATCAGGAAGTGGTTTAAAATAGATTTTTGAGTCAAAGTGTCCCATACCACTTTGAAACTTTTAAAAGGAAATTTAATTTTAATACATTAATTCCAATATAAATAAATCCTTAAATTTTTTTTTAATATATAAACATTAATGAGAAAGATTTATAAGAATAAAATTTTAAAATATTTAAAATGATATTTTTGATAGAGTTCCAAATAAAATTAAAGACGCTTGAATACAAGTAATTGAGATAATAAAAACATTATAATATAATGAGAATAAATGGATTCATGATATACTATGTCAATTTTTATTATATACACTAAATAAATGTTAATTGGTTAATAACAACAATGAAGTCTCAATGGAATGTAAGTTGAGATGAATTCCCTTATAAAGACCGTATTATTTAGTTAAGGATAAATCAATGACATAATTATGTGTGACAAATATAATTACACTCAATATGATTGGATATTTATATTAACCTAATCAGAGGACATTCACACATATTCCTGTAAAAAAACACCAATGACTTGGATGTTTAACTCAATGAATAGAGATTGAGTTAAAATTACTCTTATCAAGTTCATATTGAAGACATGAGAGTTTATCGATGGAGTTATTAAGTTTATAAAAAGTATATCGACCCAAAGGGGAGTGGAAATTAATATATAACTAAATATATATTTATTACACACATAATCATTGAGTAAAATAATCAATGAAGTATTTGTAAAATCGAATGAGTGGAAATTGAAATTTGAAATTCCCTTACCGATTTGGTCACTTACAAAACATACAACTCCTGAAAGAAGGATCATCCAATGATGATGTAAATACACATAAATTAAATTATATTATGCAAACGATAAAATCATGGGTAGTAAATAAACCACACAAAAGGTAATAGTGGAAAACATAGCATGAATCTCATGGGAATAAAAGTGAGATGAAAACCCCTTAACACGATGTAATCAATCGAGTCATATGAAATAAAGTTCATAAACACCAAATTAAACACATAATACCATGAATATAAAAAGAATCATTATAATATATATCAAATTACAGTACAAAATACAAGAGTTACAATAACTAAGTGGCAAAAAATGATCCTCTCATGGAATTAAAAGTGAGATAAGAAACCCCTTGCCATGTTGTAATCAATCGAGCAGTATTAACAAAAATTAGTAACCACCAAATGAATCATATAATACCATTAATATAAATATAATCATGATAATATATATTATATTTCTGTAAAAAATACACGACATTCAATAAATAAGTGGCGAACAATGGAAATATCACTGAAATAAAAGTGAGATAAGAAACCCCTTACCTTGTAATTTTACTTATTATTGGGTAGGTAAACCTTATGTATAATGGTAAAATCATTATTATTAAATTATTCATGAAAAAAATACATAAATATGTTATCATATATTATCTTTTAATATTTCATGGTTAATGATATTTTAGTAGTATCATTGTTTTAGATGTTAACTGATTCGTTTTCCTTAAATGTTTTGTTATGTAAGTCATTTTTTTATTTATAGGTAGTATTGTATTCATATAAAAAATGATATTGAGTTATTAAAATTTATTTTTAATCATAAAATGAGAATTATATTTAATTACTATGATGGGGAATGAATCTCATGGCGTTCGTGGAGACGATAATCAGTACGTATGCACGAGCGACAATATAATTATATTGATGGTGAAATCATATTTAATTGGATTTTATATCATATATACAGAATAATTAGCATGTTATATTCATTATTTATATATGTTATACTCATTATTATATCCATCCAAATAATGAAGTGTTAGAATAACAAACTACACCATGATGAGGAGATGGTAGGCCGTACGTACGCGAATATGGTGACTTTGTCATTTATAGGATTGATAGAAAAACGAATATGGTTGTACCATAATTACAATAACATCACAATATGTATAGAGTACTGTATTTATTATTTTCTTGTGGAAGAAACAAAGAAAAAGGAAGTGGAAGAAGAAAATAAATTGAAAGAGGGTGGTGAAAATATTATCCCTTCTTCGGGTGTGTCCATTTGAGTGGATCAAAAGGACTCCTAAGGATAAGTTTTTTACCAACTTAAGGCTGATAAGTCGAAGTGAGGATTTCTTGGGGGATATTTGGGTAGGGGTTTTCGGATCCAAATGGCTTTGGAGGTGTCATTTTGATATAAGGGTATGTACCCTTTTATAAGAGAGGTCAGGGTCACTTTAGGAAAACCATGAAATATTATTTTATAACAAACTCATTTTCAGTTTTTAATAGCTCCAAAATGATTTATTTAAAATATAATGTAGGTATGGGTTAAAAAAAGTTCAACCAATAGGTTTTAGATAGGTTTAGGTCACTATATTAACCTTATCATCTAGATTTAACTCTTACATAAATAGTTTAACTTTTACCATCTATTCTTGTATTATTATATTATATGGTTAATAGTATTACAATAATATGCCAAGAGAACCCAAAGTGGTTAATTAATGATATATCTATTATTTTATAAGTCTTATATCCTAACCGTATATTTTTAGGACAATTTTATCATTTAATATTATAGTATTTGTTTTAAAAACTCATTCATGTCAATTTTGACACTATTTAGTATTTTGTTTTCATTAAAGTCATAACAGAATGATTAGTTCAAAAAATATTCATTGAATCAACCCGAACATATCATATTAACCTATAAAATTAATGAAATTCATCAAAATTCTCAAATTAATTTTATTTTTATATTTATATTATCAATTATTTTAATCATTCATTAATAAGGTAATTACTGCATCATCATTGTGTCACATATAAAATCTATTATATAATGTCTAAAAATTATAAATAAAATACCCTTATGTATGAAATCTTTTTAGTTCTCTAATTAATGTTTATAGTATAATTTATCTTATGTGTAACCATATATGAAAAATTATTTACTTATTAAAAATTGAATTTAACACTTTTAACTCTTCTTTAAATAAAATTATAATAAATGTCCTAATCTAATCCATGTGGACCAAAAGGATCATATGTTATTACTAAGGATGATTTTGGTCGAAATATGATTTTCCAATAGAATTAGTACATGTTTTAGGGTAATAATAATATCAATTTTACTTTTAATTACCATATTTACTTTTAACTATGGTAAATAAAAGTTAAATGTTACTATTCACCAAAAAATATTTTCATCGTATTGAACCACATTTGAAATTCTGATAACAACCGTTACTCTTAGATTTTTGAAACATAATTCCTAGAAGCGTTAAAAATATGTTTTATGCAAATTTGCAAATGCTCCTAGAAGATGGGTAAAAGACAACAAAAAAGTTCAATAAAATTTTTTATATCTAATATTATTATAAAATGACTCTAATAAATTACATTGAACATATACAGGTATTATGTATCTATTTTTACCTAAAATAAATTTAATAAATTAATTAATTATTTAAATAAAAATTTGGTTTTAAAAAATAATGCGGGGGTTATAACTATTCATAAAAAATTGTCAGTTTTTAGAAAAATACCCAAAATTCAACCTATGCTAACTTCAATATTAAAATTTCAAAAATGAAGTCCATTTTGAAAAATAAAATTTATAAATTTTAAAAAAGTGGGTATTATTATTCTTAACCGCTAGTTTGATTTGTCGTGGTGCGTTAAAACTCCATGTTGCATACAACGCAAGCTACTGCATTATTCAAAAGAAAAATTACCATAGATTCTTGGGGTGTTACATTCTTCCCTCCTTCAATAAATCTCATCCTCAAAATTTGAAATTGTTCTTCGGAAATAAAAGGTAAATAATAGAAAATATCTATGTGGAAAACACACATCAGAAGTAGGGTTAAATATTTTTTGTCTTAATAAGAGGGAAAGGGAAATGAAAAAGTAACCACCAAATGTGGATTTTGAATAGAAGAACATTGGTGGAAAATATATTTGGTGGAAAAAAGTAAATATTTTTAAGGTGTTATTGAGATCATCAATCAAAGACAAGTGAATTGAAAACAAAATATCTCAAAGCCATAAATCTATGATGAATAACACAAGGTATTAGGATAACACAATTTTTGGTTTATGATCCTTTCCCAAAATTTTAAGAATTAATTTCATCATTGAATAAGAAAAAAAAAACCTGATAAATAGAGTTCCATACTTTAAGTTTTTTCTGCCACAAACAATCCTTCTCTCTAAAAGATGAGTATTCATGATGACTTGGTCACACCTGAAACTCTTAACAAAACATAAAGAGGATCACATAATTCAAAATGGAAAAACTATATATTTTTCCAACCTTTAGAGATTAACCAAAACCAAAATGGTTAGTACAAGATCAGGTGATCCCCCAAAAATATAATCCTTTAGTGAAATAAATACATATCATAATTTCTATAATTAAACCAACAATACCCAATGTTCAATAAATACAATTCAATAAAAAATTGTACTTAAATTAATTAAATATAATCAAAACTAAGAATTAAACCCATAATTCAGAATAATTTGATTATGTAATCATCCACATTAAATTGTATCTCTAAATAACATCTACTACTCTTAAAGTCACATAATTAAAAGTAATTATCTTAATCACATATTTTCTATGATAGGTTAATAATTTCCATAAATAACCAAAATTACTATAAGTCCACAATAAAAATATAGATAAAAATCCACCATGACTTCCCAAATGAAATACTATAGTATTATATTTTTCTAAGGCATATAGTTTTCCCAATATAGCAAACTACTTCCAACATAACATTTATCACTTAATAACCAAATTATGTTCCTATGATAAGGATATTGATTTGATAAACATAAGATCTCAAATCAACTTTTTATTGATCAATAAAATCATTTAACTAAAAATAATTTGTCACACTAACTGTGGACTTCACGTAGTCCAGTGATATGTGATAGATTCCGGATGGACATTTGTTGTGGGTTCAATTCCCGCAGCATTGTCTGATACGACGAGTTATCACACTATCTTCATGTTTTCCTTTTTTAAAAACTATATTTTATAACATTCCCAAAATGAGATAAATTCCTAAAAATAATGATAACATAATTTCCCCCAAAATTTTATCTCATACCTTGCATTTTCATCCCAAGATTTAATAAATTTTAATTGCCTAAAATTCAAGGATCATATAATCCCAAATGGTTATTTGTAACTACATCTAAAATAGAAAAGATAATTCTTCCCAAAATAGCATTTACACAAAATAGACTACATTGTTTCATATATAAGAGAAAGGTATTCCAAAGTAATCCCATAAACAAAAATCCCTAATACTTTTAAACATTTCTCTATCAATTTATTTCTACATAGGTTCATCCTTGTCCAAGAGGTTATCCTATAAAATATGTCATTCACTCGTGTAATGCTCAAGTCCCCTACATTTACAACAAATGACTGTAAATGGATTCTTGGGAACATTTTTAATTTTTACTATAGTACTGTTCATTTTTTCTGACCAATTCCTTAGTTTATGTCCTTATTTCCCACACATAAACAATTTCATTGTTACATTAAGACACTTAATAGGTTTCTCCTTCCAAATTTCCAACATGATTGTAATTGAGCTTTCTTTTCTCCATGGTCTCCACTACTGGAGCTCTTATCATTCACTGAATTTCTCTTATTTTTTGAGTATGGGAGTTGGTTAATATATATGTTGTTGATCATACTTTTGGAAAAATAATTCAGCATGAACATAATATATTTTATAGCTATCAAAATTCCATTTCGTTTCTCATTTCCACCACCGTTCCTACCTTGTACCTCATGTTCAATGTCACTATGACTTCCTTGGATTACAACCATTGACTAAGACAAGAATGCACATTGTGAGTCATATAATCATTTAGAGAATATATTAACGTATTAATTTCAATCTGAAACACCTTAGGATTAACCCTAGTTATTTATTCTCATATAATATTAAAATACTTCAAATTTGTTGGTAATAAAAATGTGAATTATCTTAAGCAAATAACCTGGGAGTGTCATAACCAAGAGTGCAGCAAGACCCGTTGTCGTGTACCAAGATACCCTGGGTCAAGCTCAAATGTAACGACCCAAAATTTTGAAAAAATCTTATTTCCAAATTTTGTGTGTTATTTTATTTTTTATACTCAACGAAACTGTTTTATTTGATAACATGAGTAAAATTAAAATGAGACTGTTGGGTTTTGACTGTTATATGACCATTGGACAATATGACCACTGGAAACTAAAAGTTTCAATTATTGACTCTAAATACAAGTGATCATGGTTAATTAATATAGAAAGAAGATTCGATGGCCTCATCCAGTAGTCTCAGGCCAATCGAATCCCATCTAACAGAACTTTGGAAGGAGGTAGTGCCACTGGGCTTCGCTCTGGACCAAACCCAAGCCGAACTTCATTGTGTGAAGCTAGAACGGAATCGCCTTCGTGAGAAGTTCAAACTGATAGAAATTACTACTCGTGCAATGTTGGTTGACCCGCCCTCAGATTCTCTCACCTTAGCACACCTTACACTTAGGTCCTATGTTGGGGTTATAAGGGCTATGTAAGGAGACCGTAATTTCCTTGTGTAATCCTTTGTTTAAAAAAAATTTATTTCTTCTTATGACGAAGTTTATGAATTTTCAAATGTCCAGATAAATATAGTATGCATATTTTTGATGAATTTTAGAGAAAGGATATTTTAAAAAATTTTATGTAATCCTTGAATAATTAAAAATGTGTAATGATTTTCAAAAAATGGTCTTCTATAATTATGTTCAGTACGAAATTTAGAGTCTAATAAGATCAACTTAATTTTTGTTGAATAATAAATTATGAATAGTTATTTTATGCTTAGGATTAGTAATGTGACCAAATGGATTAGTAATCTCACTTAAATAAATTATTAATATAATCTAGGCACCTTGATTAAGTAATGTGATTCAATAAAATGGTTAAATAGCGGTTTCATAAATTATTAGTCAAGTATTTGTTTTTTCGATTGAATGGTATTTTTTAATTAAAAATTAAATTAATAATATTTAGAAAATTATTTTTATAAAATGGAAATTATTTTTGAATTCATAACATCGATATTATTCTAAGGTGATTTTTGTGGATTTTTCTAAGAAAGTTGAATTTTCAATGAATAGTAAAAATACAGTTTTAGGGTTTCAGTATGTTTAATGACATGATAACTATGTCATGATGATGTCATGAGATATTTTAAGGGTTTTCAGACAAAAGTTTATGAATTATTGTGTGGGGGGACTCATGTGGCCTAACTCCATTGTAAATACCATGGAAGAGCCCAGGGTTTTGAGAAAAGCACTTGTGAGGTGTCCCTTGGCCATTACAACCATGTCCACTCACATTCCCTATAAATACCCAACCTTTCCTCCTTTAGTTTTCACTCCCAACTCCCCCCCAACTAATATATGGTCTCATTACCTCTAAAGGAGTCCTCTCAAGGTGCCACAAACCCTTCCAGTTCCCAACCTTTGAGTTTTAAGAGATATGTTTTAAGGTAAGGGATCTGACCTCTCTCTTTCTTTTCACGTAATCTCTTTTTTGTCATTTCTTTTATGCTCCATGATCTTATGTTGGAGGATATTATTTTATATTACTCTTACTTCCCATTTCATTTTTATATGATGAGATACCCCCTCTTTCTCTCGTCAATTCGTTTTAAGAATGTTTAAGTGGCGCCATTAGGCTGCCGATTTTTTAAGGGATTCTTTCACCTTTCGCATTTTTCAAAGTTCTACATTCATGTCAAGTCTTTCACGTTCCTTTTTATTATGTTGGGGTATGATATCTATATATATCATAATTATCCTTTATGGTCATGTTATGAGGGACCCTATTTTATCTCATCAATTCATTTTTTTTTTGAAGTTTAAGTGGTGCCATTAGGCTGCCGAATTTTTAAGGGATTCGTTCACCATTCACATTTCTCAAAGTTCTACTTTCATGTCAAGTCTTTCATGTTACTTTTGATTATTTTGGGTTATTATCTATATATCTGTCATACAGATATTTTATGTTCATATTATGAGAGAACCTATTTGATATCGTCAATTCATTTTTTGTTGATTTTTAAGTGGCGCCGTTAGACTGCCGAATTTTTAAGGGATTCATTCACCTTTATCATTTTTTTCAAAGTTATACTTTCATGTAAAGTCCATCATGTTACATTTTATTATGTTGGGGAATGATTTCTATATCTATCATACTGATATTTTATGTTCATATGATGAGATACACTATTTCATCTCATCAATTCATTTTTAATGAAGTTTAAGTGATGCCATTAGGCTGTCGAATTTTCATAAGAGAAATCTTTTTTTTGTATTCCTTAGATGTTTTTCATTTCCAATGGTATGTCCTTCAAATTTCATTACCATGATTCATATACATTATATTCTTTCCCTATACTATTTTATGGGTTATTTATGATTGTTTGACCTATGTCCCCTCTCTTTTCAAGGTTTTCTAAAACTCTGAAACATAGGCATTATGATGTAGTGTTTCCGTCTCAAAATGTCTCTCTATTTTTCTAAAGTTATTTTATTTTATTAAGTGAATACTCAAAGCTCCCTATAATATAGAGTTATTCATAAATATACAATGTTGTTCTATTTTAAATTCTGAGATTTACATATATGAGACTCGCTTTCCCTTTCTGTGGGTTTAATGTGACATAAAGATCATGTCTTTAAAGTGGTTTTTAAAAGTTTATGATTATGAAATGAAACCCATTCCTTTTATGCTATATGTTTTGTTTATGAAATGATTGATGATGTTATATGTGGATCACAGGATAATAAAGAAAAATTTAAGGGTGCTCCCTGATAGAGCTCCAATGCATTTGGTAAAGACTTAATCTCTAGAGATGACCTTTTAGACTGATTACTTGGTGAATAACCTTTGTAATTTTTAATGACACCTTTGGGATGGTCCTTGGTGAAATGTAAATGATTTTATATGTTAAATGTTTTAGCCACATCTTCATGTTATGAAATACGTTATCTTTATTATGATATTCCTCATGATTTCTTTCTCATGCCTTAAAGATTTTTTTCATGACATTGTTGATGTATCTCAAGTTCACATGTTAAATTTTTCCCTTGTCTCCTTAACTGGGCCTACTGCTCACCATTTTTTTATTTATTTCCCGAGGTTATGAGATGCAATAATGAACCTAGGATGAACATAACGAGAAGACTTTCAAGTGTTTAAAAAGGATATTTTGTTATTTTTTTTTCATTTTTTAAGTTCCTGGTATCCAAGACACTAAACCATAAAGATCCTCAATTTTGTAAAATGTAATGAAAAGTTATGTCATAAAAAGGTGGGATTCTATAGTTGGTATGAAAGGATGGTTTAGTTATTTGTGGAAATTAGGATATGAAAACTTTAGGAAGAATCCTGTAAAAAAGTTTAAATATAGGAAATCTTCCAGGTATTTTGGTGAGTATTGAGTAAGGGGTTTCCAAGAAAATACATCCCTATCTGGATACGAGCAGGTAGATATGGATCTGGCATAGATGTACATAGGGGTAAAACCCGAAAACACCGCTTTGATTTAGACTCGAACGGGAACTGGTACACGACAACAGGCCTTGCTGCACTCTTGGTTACGACACTCCTGGGGGATATGCTTTGGTAATATCATAAGCTTAGTATGAACCAATATTAAAGGAACAAATATAAAATAAAATAAAGATTCACATAAGAATATATTATCATGGATAACCTATTTTGGAACCTAGGGTATCACAAGTTAGGGTATAATTTTATTTTACAAGTTATCCTTATATGCTTTAAGTTCCTCTCCTGATTATTGGCTAAGTATTAAATCCACGAATTGTACTTTCTTTTCATAGTTAATGGCATGAAATGGAAGAACATGTCCCAACAACTAATGTAATAGGAAATTTGATGATTGCCTTATTAACATGATAGAGATGATTAAGGGATTAAAAGATTATTATTATTTTTGAACACGTTCACTATTTTTGGAACCCTATTTGATCGAGGTAAATAGATTACTACCATATTTTCTTTGGGGAGTAAAGGTTGACTTATATTTTGAAGAATCGATTAATTTAATGTAAACTTATGGTAATATAGGTTACTTATTGAAATGATTAACCTATCTTGGGGAAAATATGTTTAGGTTATCTACTTTTGTTATAAGATGTTAGGAGTGGTTGATGTTGTTTGGAGATGAATGATGATGTTTATTTTGGAAGACTATGTTATCAAATCCTTCTTGTATTTGGGTTTCAATCTTAGTTTGGTTTATTTTGAGGAATTTTAAGGAAAATTATTTATGGAATGGTCTATGATGAACTTTGGGTAGTACCGTGGAATTTTTATGATTTAAAGAAGTCTCCCTTTTAATTGGATTCTTTCTTTTTGAAGAGTTGTTTTATCTTAACCTTTCTATTTTTGAGATAATAGAAGAAATAGATAGTTAATATTTGGTGGATTATGTGATTCTCTAGAAAATGATTCTTGTGTTTTGATGAGACCAAGTGTTTTAAATGATCATCATTTGGAGAAAATATTATATTTGTTAGAAACTTATTAAAGGATGAAACTCTACATAAAGGTAAGTATATTTCCTTATGTTTTTGTTCTATGTAGTAAATGAATTCCACAAAATTATGAAATGGAACATAAAACAAAAACCTTGTTGGTTTACATTTCCTACTACGTAATCAAAGACCGTTTACACACATCATAAGTTTGTGATTTTCTTATGGTTAACTTTCTCTTAATCATGTTTTCTATCACTCTCCATAAGAACTTGACCCTTTGTTTTTTCTTCCATATCCATGTTTTCCTACATGGAATCCTAGTATGGGTTAACTCGGGTGACCTTTGTACTTCCTTTTATATATTTTAAAGTAATAGTGTTGTTGACTCTTTTTCTGGTGTGGGACACTCAATGAAATTTCAAAATCCAATTTTAAAAAATTGTGAGGACGCAATTTCTTAAGGGGGGAAGATTATAACGACCCGAAATTTTGAATAAATGTTGTTTCCTGATTTTGTGGGTTATTTTTTTTTTGTACTCAACAAAACTGTTTCATTTGATAACATGAGTATAATTAAAATGAGACCGTTGGGTTTTTACTATTATATGACCATTGGTCAATATGACTACTGGAAACTAAACATTTCGATTATTGTCTCTAAATACAAGTGATCTTGGTTAATTAATATAGAAATAAGATTCGATGGCCTCATCTAGTAGTCTCGGGCCAATCGAAGCCCATCTAACAGAACTTGGGAAAGAGGTAGCGCCACTGGGCTTTGCTCTGGACCAAACCCTATCCAAACTTCATCATGTGAAGTTAGAACAGAATCGCCTTCGTGAGAAGTTCAAACTGATAGAAATTACTACTCGTGCAATGTTGGCTGAGCCGCCCTCATATTCTCTCACCTTAGAACACCTTACACTTAGGTCTTATGCTGGGGTTATAAGGGGCTATGTAAGGAGACCGTAACTGCCTTGTGTAATCCCTTGTTTTAAATAAAAAAACTAATTTCTTCGTATGATGAAGTTTATGAATTTTTAAATGTCCGGATAAATATAGTATGCATATTTTGGATGAATTTTAGAGAATGGATATTTTAAAAATGTTTATGTGAACCCTAAATAATTTAAAATGTGTAATTATTTTCAAAAAATCATCTTTTACAATTATGTTCAGTACGAAATTTAGTGTCTAATAAGATCAACTTAAATGTGATGAATAGTAAATTATGAATAGTGATTTTATGCTTAGGATTAGTAATGTGACCAAATTTATTAGTAATATCACTTAAATAAATTATTAATATAATCAAGGCATCTTTATTAAGTAATGTGATTCAATAAAATTGATAAATAACAGTTTCATAAATTATTAGTCAAGTATTATTTTTTTCAGGGGAATAGTGTTTTTAATTAAAAATTAAATTAAAAATATATAGAAAATTATTTTTATAAAATGGAATTTATTTTTGAATTCAAAACATTAATATTATGCTAAGGTAATTTTTGGGGATTTTTCTGAGAAAGTTGAATTTTCAGTGAATAGTAAAAATACAGTTTTAGGGTTTCGGTATATTTAATGACATCATAACTGTGTCATGATGATGTCATGAGATATTTTAAGGGTTGGATGACCAAATGTGATGAATTATTGTGTGTAGGGACCCATGTGGCCTAACTCCAATGAAATACCATGGGAGAGCCCATGGTTTTGAGAAAACCACTTGTGAGGTCTCCCTTGGCCATTAATACCATGTCCCCTCACATTCCATATAAATAGCCACACTTTCCTCCTTTAGTTTTCACTACCAACTCTCCCCCAACGAATCTATGGTCTCATTACCTCACAATTAGTCCTCTCAAGGTTCCCCCAAGGCCTCAAGGTCCGAACCATTGAGTTTTAAGTGATACGTTTTAAGGTAAGGGATCCGACCTCTTTCTTTCTTTTCAAGTAATCTCTTTTATGTCATTTCTTTTATGCTCCATGCTCTTATGTTAGAGGAGTTTATTTTATATTACTATTAATTCCATATTCATTTTCATATGATGATAGACCCCCTATTTCTCTCATCAATTCGTTTTAAGAATGTCTAAGTGGCGCCATTAGGCTGTCGAATGTTTAAGGGATTCTTTCACCTTTCACATTTTTCAACGATCTACTTTCATGCCAAGTCTTTCAAGTTCTATTTTATTATGTTGGGGTATGATCTATATATATATATATATATATCATACTTATCTTTTATTTTTATATAATGGGTGACCCTATTTGATCTCGCCAATTCATTTTTGTTGAAGTTTACATGGTGTCGTTAGGCTCCCGTATTTTTAAGGGATTCGTTCACCTTCCACATTTTTCAAAGTTCTACTTTCATGTAATGTCTTTCAAGTTCCTTTTTATTATGTTGGGGTATTATATATATATCTATAATACTAATATTTTATGTTAATATTATGGTATACCCTATTTGATCTCATAAATTTCTTTTATGTTGAAGTTTAAGTGGCGTCGTTAGGCTGCTGAATTTTTAAGGGATTCGTTCACCTTTCTCATTTTTTTCAAAGTTCTACTTTCAAGTCAAGTATTTAAAGTTCCTTTTTATTATGTTGGGGTATGATATCTATAAATATCATACTTATGTTTTACGTTCATATGATGGGAGACCCTATTTGATCTCTTCATTTAATTTTTATTGAAGTTTAAGTGACGCCGTTAGGCTGCCGAATTTTCATAAGAGAAATCTTATTTTTGTCTTCCTTACATGTTTTTAATTTCATATTGTATGTCATTAAAATTTTATTACCATGATTGATATACTTTATATTATTTCCCTCTACTATTTTATGGGTCATTTATGATTGTCTGACCCATGTCCCCTCTCTTTTCAATGTTTTCTAAAACACCGAAACATAGACGTTATGCTGCAGAATTTCCGTCTCAAAATATCTCTCTCTTTTTCTAAAGTTCTTTTATTTTTTTAAGTGAATAATAAAATCTCTATACTCTATAAAGGTATTAAAATATATACCAAGTTTTTATATTTTAAATTCTGGGATTTACATACATGAGACCCGCTTTCCCTTTCCATGGGTTTAAAGTGATGTAAAGATCATGTCCTTTAAGCAGTTTTTAAAAAGTTATGATTATGAAATGAAACCCATTCCTTTTATGATATATGGGTTTTTTATGAAATGATTGATGATTTTATATGTGGCTCAAATGATAATAATAAAAAAATTAATGGTGCACCCAGATAGCGCTTCAATGCATTGGGTAATGACTTAATCTCTAGAGATGACCTTTTAGACTGATACCTTCGTGAATAACCTTGTTAATTTTTAATGACACCTTTGGCATAGACCTTGGTGAAATGGAAATAATTGTCTATGTTAAATGTTGTAGCAAAATATTCAAGTTATGAAATACTATATTTTTATTATTATATGCCTCATGATTTCTTTCTCATGCCTTAAAGTTCTTTTTCATGACATCATTGATGTATCTCAAGTTCACATGTTAAATGTTTCCTTTGTTTCCCTTACTGGGCCTTCTGCTCACCCTTTTTTGAGGTATGTCCCTTGATTATGAGATGCAGTAATGAACCAATTCTAAACATAAGGATAAGCCTTTCATGTGTTTAAAAATGATGTTTTATTTTTTTTTCATTTTTTAAGTTCCTGGTTTCCAAGACACTAAACCTTAATGATCCTCAGTTTTGTAAAATGTAATGAAATGTTACGTTATAAAAAGGCAGGATGCTATATCAAAAATCCTTGTTGTATTTTTTACTCTTAGGTACATCTATTCTTGAGCTACATCTACCTATTCAAATCCAAACAGAGATGTATTTCTTTGAAAATCCACATAATATATATATATTACCAAAAAGTTTGGATGTTCCTCTATACTAATCCTTAATGTCAATCTTACTATATTGTTTTTAAAAAAGAGTTTTTCTAAATCATGCTTCCATGTTTTGTACTAAAATTCCTCTAATAACAAATATAACGCTCCGACCCCAGTTACCTAGAGTTGGTGCATTATTAGCTAACATTGGCATGGTACAAGGAATCATGTCCCGAAATACCGATCAGTTTAGTTGCCTTAGAAGTACTAGATACATACATAAGTTTTACATTACACCATGAAATAAAAAAACAACATTGTGTCCCCATTGAAAACACTTATATCCCTTACCGTATTTATGTAGGTCAATATTAATGTACTTGTTTGCATCCTCGGAGAAATAAAACATATGAAAGGGGTGAGATCAGATGCATAGTAAGGATATCAAACTAGCAGAAACTATTATAAATAAGAATAAACATTTAATTCAATGTATAAGACTAGAACATAAGCCTTTTAAACTTAAAATTAAGCATAATATGGAAAATATAATTCAAATAATTCAATTTTCTTATCCACATGTACATTCTACTTATTGAATAATCACATGTTATATCAATATCCAATTTCATAATGTTGGAATGCATAATGCCCGACATCATGACCACATAGTCAGGGTATCTTGCCAAGACTACAAATAATATTTTATGAAGGCCTTGTGCCGTGACACTAGTTAATCTCATGAGACCTACCAAGGCATCGAAGATCTATATTAGGCTCTACATATCTCTTACTAATTCCAATTCATTCCTTAAATGAAAAGGTTGAAGCATAACATAATCATTCGTATTAAAACTAGCAAATGAAATTTTTATACTTTAACCATAAACAATGAATGGTATAAAAATAACACATCCACAGTAAAACATATCACACAACCTTTAATACAATTGGGAAGATTTTATCATAATGAATCAACCTTAAACAAATGTAAAATTCAATTAAGTATTTTGACATAGATGAAAATAATCATTAAAACAATTTGAGAGATATCCCCTTTTCTTGAAAACATTTAAAAGTCTCACTATTTATCAAGAATCTATTTAAAATATATTTTTTAATCAAAGTTCCTCATACCACATTGAAACTTTTAAAGGAATTTTAATTTAAAAATATTCATGTTCATATTAAGAAATCCGTAAAACCATTTGTATAACATGGACATTAATGAGAAAGATTTAGATGAATAAAATTTTAAAACATTTAAAATGATATTTTTGTTAGAGTTCCTAACCAAATGAGAGATTCTTGAATAAACATTATTGATGTAATAAAAACATTATAATATCATTACAATAAAGGATTCATGATATACTATGTCAAAGTATATTATATACACCAAATAAATGTGAATTGGAGTATAACAACAAATAAGTCTCAGTGGAATGTAAGTTGAGATGAATTAACTTATAATGACTATATCCATAGGATAAGGATAAATAAATGAAATAATTATGTGTGAAAAATTTAAATACACTCAATATGATGGATATTTAGTGTAAATCAATTAGGGTACATTCACACATATACTAGTAAAACCAACACCAATGACTTGAATGATTAACTCAATGAATAGTGATTGAGTTAAAACTACTCTTATGAAGTTCATATCAATGACTTTAGAATTTAACAATGGAGTTATTATGTGTACAAAAAGTATATCCACAAAAAAGGGTAGTAGAAATGAATACATAATTAATTAAATATAGATTTCACACAAAATCATTCAGTAAAGTAATCAAAGAAGTTTACGTAAAACCGAATGAGTGGAAATTGAAATGTGAAATTCCCTTACTGATTTGGTAACTTTTGAAACATACACCCCATTAAATAGGAATCATCCAATGATGATTTAAATACCCAAAAATTAAATTATATTATTCAAAAAATACAATCAAGGGTAGTAGATACACAACACAAAAGGTAATAGTGGAAAATATAGCATGAATCTCACAAGAATTAAAGTGATATGAAAACCCCTTACCACGTTGTAGTCTATTGATTCATATGACAAAAAGTTAATAAACACCCAATTAATTACATAATACAATGAATATAAATAGAATCATGGTAATATATATAAAATTTAAGTATATGATACACCTTATGTAATAACTAAATTGTAAACAATGGAAATATCATGGAATTAAAACTTAGATAAAAAACCCCTTACCACATTGTAATCAATCAAGTCGTATGACCAAAAAATAATACCCACTAAATAAATAATATAATAAAATTAATATAAAGAGAATAATAATAATATATATCAAATGGTAGTAAACAATACACCACATGCAAAAAATAGTTGGCGAAAAATAGAAATCTCATGGAAAAAAAGTGAGATTAGAAACCCCTTACCTTATACTTTTCTTTAGTATAGGTTATATTAATCTCATATATATTGGTGAAATCATTGTAATTAAATTCTTCAAGAACCCAATACAGAAATATGATTTCATATATTATCTTCTAAAATTGCATGGTTAATGATATTTCAGTAGTATCATCATTTTGGTTGTTAACTAATTTGTTTTCATTTATATGTTTTGTTACGTAAGTCATGTTTGTTATGTAGAGGCTGTATTTGATTCATATCCAGAATTATATTAAGTTCTTAAACATTATTTTTAATCATAAAAGGAAAATTATTTTTGAATGATTACGATGGAGAATTAATCTAATCCAGTTCATGGAGAATGTAATCTGTACATATGCACGGGCGACAATATCATTATAATAATGGTGAATTCATATGTAATTGGATGGTATATAATATATACAGAATCATTATCATATTATAATTAATATTTACATTAGTTTTACTTGTTATTATACCCATCCAAATAATGAAGTGTCTGAATGACAAACTACACCACGATGTGGAGATGGTAAGCCGTACGTACGCACGTATGGTGACTTTGTCCTTTTTAGGATGAATATAATAATGAATATTGTTGTAATATATTTATAATAACATATTAGTATGTATAAGGTACTAGATTTATTATTTTGGTATGTAAACAACAAAGAAAGTGGATGTGTAAGAGGAAAAGAACATGAAAGAGGGTGGTGAAATTATTACCTCTTCTTTGGATGATTCCTTTTGAGTTGATCAAAAGGAATCCTTAGGTTGGATTTATGATCAAAGTAAGGCCATAGGTCCAAGTGAGGATAGTTGGGAGGTTATTTTGGTAGGGTTTGGCCAAGCCAAATTGCTTTTAATGAGTGATTTTGAGATAACTGGAAGCACCGTTTTACAAGGGAGGTGAGGGTAACTTTAGGAAAACCTTGAAATATTATATTATAATAAAATAATTTTCTGTTTATAATGGCTATTAAATGATTTATTTCGAAGATAAGATAGTTATGGGTCTAAAACCTCTCAACCAATAGGTTTTAGATAGTTTTATGTCACCATATTAACCTTATATTTAATATTTTACACATAGTTAAATAGTTTAACTTTTACCATGTATTCTTGTATTATTTTATTATATGTTTAATAATATTACTATAAAATTCCAAGAGAACCAAAAGTATTTCATTAATGATATATATATTTTTATATAAGTCCTATGGACTAATATTATATTTTTAGGACTATTATATCATTTAATAATATATAATGTTTTTTAAAACTCATTTATGTCAATTTTTACAATATTTGATATTTTGTTTTTATTAAAGTCATAACATCATGATTACATAAAAAATATAAATTAAGTCAACACTAACATGTCATATTAACATACAAAATTAGATAAATTCTCCAAAAGTCTTAAATTTCATTTATTTGGATATTTATAATATGAATAATATTATCACTCATTAATATGGTAATTACGGCATCATCATTATATCATAGATAAACTAAATCATATATTGTCTGAAAATTATAAATAAAATACCAGTATGAAGGAAATAGTTTTAGATTTCTATTGAATATTTATTGTCAAATTTATCTTATGGGTAGAACTATATTAAAAATGATTTAGTTATTAAACTTTGTATTTGACATTTTTAGCTCTTCTTTAAATAAAATAATAATAAATGTCATAATCTCATCCATGTGGACCAAA
Organism: Viscum album; assembly: GCA_963277665.1. NCBI lineage: Eukaryota > Viridiplantae > Streptophyta > Magnoliopsida > Santalales > Viscaceae > Viscum > Viscum album. The sequence continues at coordinate 846,503,135 of OY728150.1, read as the reverse complement.
AGGATCATATTTTATTCCAACGGTTGATTTTGGTCGATATAAACTTATCCAATATAATTATGACATGTGTTAGTGTAATAATAATATCATTTTTACCTTTAATTACCCTATTTACTTTTAACCAAGGTAAATAAAAGTAAAAAGTTACTATTCAAAAAAATTATTTTCATATTATTGAACCAAATTTTTCTTACTGATATCAACCGTGTCTCTTAGATAAATGAAATTCAATTCAAAGAAGTGGTAAAATTATGTTTTATGAAAATTTGAAAATTCTCCTAGAAGGTGGGTAAAAGATGGTAAAAATGACTCAAATGAATTACATTGAACATATATAGGTATTAGGTATCTATTTTTTACCTAAAATGAATTTTAAAAAAATAAATAATTATTCAAATATCAAGTTGGTTTTAAAAAATAACGTTGTGTTTTTCACTATTCATTAAAAATAGAATGTGTTTAGAAAAATAACAAGAAATCACCCTAAGCTAATTTCGATATACCAAATTAAAAAATGAAGTCCATTTTGATAAATAAAATTTATAAAATTTAAAATGGTTTGTGTTACTATTCATAATGGCTAGTTTGATTGGTCATGGTGTGTTAAAACTCCACGTTGCGTACAACGCAAGTTGCTGCATTATTAAAAGGGAAATATACTATATAAGCTTGGGGTATTACACCAAAGTTTTCCTTGATATTAGAATAATTCATTTTAATAGATCTAAAAGTACTGGCACCACCTGACCAAACAACACAACAACAATCGATCCATTTGAAAGAATATATATCAGATGAGGAGTTGATTTTCAATTCCATTAACATTCTTCACTTAATGGATCCCTTATCAAAATATGATCGTGATTATGACCCTAAATTCCCCAAACCTGATTGTGGAATTGAGGGAAGAGGCTATCAGAACCGAGGGTATAGGGGAAGATGTGGTTTTGAAAAAAGTCACTACTTCAACCACAACCTTTCTCGAACCGTCTACATAGATGAAAACTTAGGGAAGAGCTCTCCAACAAGGTCAGAAATAATAAGGTAAATACCATACGCATGATATGATGCACCCTAACATAATTTTATTTGAATATTTATTATAGGATATTTCATCACCTTATAAATCCAGGTGTGTAGGAAAACCCAACCAACCTAAACCTCGATGAATAGAAGAATCTTTGACTCCAACTTTAATAGATGATACATCTAAATTAAGAACATTAACTCCCAAATAACACACAAAAGAACATAACCATGCAGGAAAAAAACCATTAGACCATAAGTAGTTTGTTTTTATGAAATTTTACCAAGTACTAGATAAGTTTTCAACTGTGGGTTCCCCGAGTCTATCAAAAGATCTCTGGGAGGAACTCATTGAGGACTTGTTAATCCCTTAAAATTTTGATGTCGGGGTTGCTTCTAATGATGTATACCACTTAGAGAATGATACCACTGAATTCTAAGATATCGTCTCTATCATAGACTAGGATGAGGATGTTATTGTACAAAGGCACATTAGGCCCTTGTACATAACTGAAAGGATAAATGACATTCATATTTGATGAGACATTTTTTGAAAATAGATCCTGACTAAACCTCATTCTAATCTGGAACCATTTACAATTAAGTCTAAGGGAATATCACCTATATACATTCACTATGAATTTATAAGTATATGATAATAATGATAAATAACCTCTCGGAGAGATCAAAATTTGAACTTAGTTTAAGGATATCATGTTTGACTCTGATTTAATGGTTGTTCAGTAGGATACAGCATTTAATGCCCTACATGGAAGACCATGGTAGTATCAACATGTGTCAATGACTTTGTCATACCCCATTTCCTCCAATACCATATCAATGGTCAAATTGGGAAATTTCATGGTGAAAAATCCCCATTCAAATTGTATGAGTAACAATAACTTGATGCAGGTTTGTACCACAAGGGACGAAAATAGTCTATGGTTAACGATATTTCTTAGATTAATAACCCAAAAGGTATGAAGATGATCATGATTAATCGTTTTAATAAAATCGATATATAGTATTTTCATCTGATCAATCAAATTGAAGGGTTGGACTAGAATTCAAACAACAATTTTGATGCTTCAGAAACTCCATTCGTGACTACTGAACTTTATAGAATCGGATAAGTTGTGAACTCTCTGAGTAGTAATGATAGAATAGATGGAAATGTCTTCATTCCACCCCCTAATCTTAAATAAATCTTTTTTCAGTTGGCAATAATAATTTGTCACAATAATGGAAGAAGGAAATTATTCTCATTCTCGTTCCCTCGTCTTCTCTTTAGAGCTACAAAAAGTCTGTATTCCATTTATTGAGCCATAAATGATTTCTTCAACATCTAGATGTCCAAATAATGATTCCTCCCTTAACCTAGAGATTATTTTTTCATAACCTACCTCTCAGGAAGATGCAAAATGAGTAAAGTATGAGGGAAAATAAGAAGAGTAATACCTTAGGGATTCCCATACAAAATTTTAGGAATTCGTGTCCACCATTTTGGATGAACTTATAGAGATAAATATGGGTATAAAAGAAGATCCATAGCCAAGTATGATTAGTAATACAATAAATTATATGGAATAAGTTGTATATACTTCCATTATCAAGCAACATCCGGGAATGTTTTCCTTGAACTATAGAGAGAAGACATGTCTTGATCCTGATGTTTCCACCCATCATTTGGATTTTATATAAGATCATCGATGAAATAAATATACATATAGAAAGATATACTCAACTCACACCTATGAAATTGAGGTAGATGTGAAAAATATCATGAAGTAAAACATCTTTCAAGAGGTACATTACCCAAAATGGATAGCCAACATTGTCCTTGTGAAGAAGAAGAATAGTAAAATCATATTTTTCATTGATTTCATAGATATCAACTTAGAATTTTCCAAACTAGAATTCATGGTTCCAATTAAAAAACTCCTGATTGATGAAACATCAATTTATCAATCCATCTCATTCATGGATGGCTACTCAGGGTACATCCAAATTTGAATGGACCTCAAAGATGAAGAAGTCACAGCATTAAGGTAACATTAGTGTGTAATATGATATCTAGTAATTTCTTTTTGCTTAAAAAATGTTGGTTACAAATACCAACGTTCCATGCATCAAATCATCAAAACATTCATTGGAAGGTTAGTAAAATGATATGTTTAAGATCTATTTGTCAAATCTAGACAATGTTATGACCACTTGGAAGACACAGAACCCATATTTAGCAAGCTTTGAAAACATATTCTGACGTTAACCCCTATAAAATGATATTTGGGGGTAATCTTGGAGATGTTTATTGGATTTGTTGTATTCCATTATGGCCACAATATTTTCCATTAGAAAAAACATATTCTTAGAATGTCACCTCCTCCAAACATGAAATAGTTAAAAGGAATTTAGGGAATCTTTTCCTACATCTAGTGATTCATTTCCAACCTAACAAGAAAGTGTATTCCCTTCACCAAACTGATGAATAAGGAGGTCACATATCAAAGTATTAGTGATTTATAAGAATCGTCTGATAGACTAAGGAAAAACCTATTTATCCCATCAGTATTAATGCATCATGTAGAGGGATATCCACCAATTCTTTATGTTATGGACTTATAGTGATCTGTATAATCCTTCATTGTGCAAAAAATGATGATGGGAATGAAAACAACATTTATTTTCTTTGTCAAACCATGCTCGATACTATGACTCATTATATATATATGGATAAAAGTTTCCCAAAATTAACCTTTTTCGTTTAGAAGTTAGGTCACTATCTGTAGAACCATTAGTTATACATAGTTTCTTGTAATAAACTAATAAAATTTATCCTCAGTTTTCTTATGATGACATGATTTCTGGTATGGTGCAATTTTTTTCATCAATAGTTAAATATATAGTTTGTTCATCAAATAGAAGTGAAAGTTCAGGCCTTAGAAAATTTCATCATAGAGTACCCTTCTACAGATGAGGCATAGTTAAATACTAAAATTATTTATGAAGAGATATTATCTATTCAAGGAGTCCCCACACATGGGAGATTTATTTTCATGGTGTATCCAAAATTCTAATAAGGAAGATAATTTGAGACCCTATAAAAAACAATGTGGGGTTAGGTATGGTACTTATCTCCCTAGAGATGGTAGTGTTTATATTATCTTTCCTATTATCAGAAGTTTGTACAAACAAGGAGGTGGAATATCATGTCCTCATTGGAGGCCTGGAATTTGCATTTCAAGTACTGGTAAACAACATAAAGGTGAAAGGTGACTCAAAGTTGCTAATTAAGAAGATCAAAAGGATATATTCTATAAAAAAGGATATAATTCCCATGTGTTATTATGTAATAAAATTAGTGTAAGAATTCCAAAAGATCCAAAATTGACTCAAGTACCGTGACTATGGAACAATCACAATGATGGATAGGAAAATGAAGCCACAACTATGGAATATTCGAACCAGGATGAAGCATACATCAACATTACCCATCATCAAATGGTCTTAACTATTGTTGAAATTAGAACAATGGAGGTTAATAAATTCAGCCTAATCCCCGAGCCATATAGTCATACCATGTGATGGATGAAACCCATCATGGGATACCATAAAATGGATTTCTCCCACTTAAAGAAGTTGGGGGAGAGAAAATATGGTGGTGAGTAGTCGACTTCACTCTTTATGATGAGTCAGATCACTAGAAGATCATTTTTAAGTGTTGATTTTATGGAATAATTCTTAATTGCATCAATGGAGAAGAGACTGTGGATATAATGGAAGAATTACATGTAGGAGCCAGTGGTGAAAACTTGTCAAGATATAAGTTTTATGATGAAGTCTGAAGATTTAGATATTTATGGCCATCGATGATACATGATTGTACAAAAGATACCAGAAGTGTCATTCGTACTAAGTACATTCCATATTCATCCATCAACCCCTGGAGTTTCTACATTCATCCAAATAATCATGGATATTTTACATATGATTAATGGATATTGTGGGGTTGTACCCCCAACCATGGCCAAGTAGTTTAAGTACATATTTACAGATAGAGATTTCTTCTCCAAATGGGCTTAGTAAATACCTATCAAATATTTCTGGGCCAAAAGAATTTGAGGCTTTGTAAAATCCAACATCATTACCAGATTTGGTATCTCTCAAACAATACTTATATACAATGGCACAAATTTATATTCTACAAAGTTATAAAAGCTATGTTATGAGTTTAATATCAAATATAACCATTCTTCCCACTATTATGCATTGCGTAATAGAAATATAGTGGTTTTCAATAGGACCTTGTCGAATATACTCAAGAAGATTGTAGATAAATTTAAGAAATACTGACCTGAAAAGATCTTGTATACCTTATGGGATAACCACACTACGACTCATACTACCACACAGATGATACCATACTCATTGGTTTGAGGAACAGATGCAGTCTTTCCCAGTGAGGTCAAGTTTCTATTACTTCGTGTTGTCATCTGTTATAATCTCTCCACAAATGAGTGGTCCCATAAATTACTAGATGAATTGGAAAAAATGTATGAAAAAATATTTCATACCTTGAAACAATTGGAGGTCTACCAAAATCGGATAATTTTATGTTTCAAAAATATGGTCTACCACCATTAATTCCTCTAAGGAGAATTAGTACTAGTCATTAAGACCCTAATTATAATTGGAAAGAATACTAAAAATCTTGAGAAAAAGTGGAAGGAACCTTACTCCATATATAAGGTTCACTCTAATAGATCTTATTCCATGATGTCATTGGATGTAGAGATAATTACAACTCCAACCAATGAAAGGTTACTGTAGAAATATTTTATGTAATCTCTCCATAATCGTCCAAGCTACAAGATGTTAAACAACATAGCCCCATATTCATCCAAGCTACATGATTTTAAACTGGATAACACCACATTCATCCTATATTCATGACGTTAAAATTCATAGTGCCATATTTATCCTAGCTGCATGATGTTAAGCTAAATAGTGCCTGATTTGTCTTAGCTTCATGATGTTAAATAGTATAGTTCTACATTTATCATAGATATATGATGTTAAATTACATAAAACCTTATACGTCCATGCTATGTTACATTAAACTATGAAGCGGGTCTTTATCACATGAACTTAAAAGGAAAGAAGTAATGTCTTTCCGATATGACATTAAACTGCATGGAATCATTATCCTTATTTCATGATAAGAAACTACATGACATAAGGTCCAAGTAATATGAACTAAAAATGAAGGACACCCATTTTCTTTTTTCATGACATTAAACTGCATAGTAAACATCATTTTCAATTGATGTTATAAAACCCCTAAATTTCCTCGATATGAGATATCCCTCACTACACCTTAAAAATGGGCCTCCATCTCACATGTAGGTCCCAATAACATCCCTCTAACCCCTTATATAGTCAATATTCCCTCTTGTTAAGACTTGAGGATGGAAAGATAGGAAGCTCCAATGCATAATCCCCACTTACATCAATGCCACTACATAATGGAATTTCGACTTCCTTAATAGGTATAAACCCCTTCATTATTATGACCTTACCTCAAGATATTAAATTTTACAACCATTAATCCTCATGAAATGATGATAAACTGAACGATATTCTTAATAACTATGTGTGTCTTGATTCTCTTTTCATTGAGTTACATAGAAACAATTGGATCTCCAATATTGGGTCTAGCTGCAACCAGAAAGAGAAATTATCCTTTTCCCTATGTACGAACAAGATCTACATAGAGAACGTTTCTAGAAGATGTGGATTAATTTTCATTATAATGTGATGTGTTGTGATGCCCAAACCAAATGTCTTGGGCCTTGCCATTATTCTGGAAAATATTAAATCCCAAATTCACTCATGTCAAAGCCTAATTGGTGTGGGGAAAATATTTCAAGAACTATGTGTGGCATGATTCTCATCCCAATGATATAAGAAGTGAAATACGGATCCCCAATATTAGGTTCATCCCTAGAAAAAAAATATAACACTCCCTATGTACGGATCAAACAGGCATATGGATCCTTTCAAGAACTACGTTTGGCTTGCTTATTATTTTAGCAAGATATGTAGTGATGTCCAAATCTCCAATCTTGGGTCCAGCCATAGTTAATCGACAAAACCACTCTACTCCTTGTGTATTAATTCAATCCTTCATAGGGAATACCTTTTTAGAACAATGTGTTGATTAATTCCTACCCTAATAAAGATACATATTGACACCCGAGTCTTATACCCTGGCTCAACCATATCATTTCTATCATTTTATGTCAGATCATCTTCATCATTACTGAATGAATTTAACCTTCATGGGATATCCAGAAATAAATATGGATTTATTCTCATATCAATGAGATACACAATGAAACCAATATCATACCTCCTAGCCAAGACATGAAATAATATTTGTACATGTATCCTTCACTTGTGTTTCCATTGTGCTATAGAAGAAATATTTTTTGGACTCATTGTTTATCACAACGAGTGTACATCACATGGGATTAGAAATTTGGTAAAAGTGGTCCACATATGAGTAAGTCTTATGAACTGGTATTGGGGTTTCCATGTCCATTGATGCATGACCTTAAAAATCATTGCACATGTCCTTGTCGTAAGATGATAAACTACATGATCTCCTCAAGAGCTACGTGTAGACTGATTCTCATCCCAATGAGATACATATTCATTTCAAAAGATTAAATAATGGACCAAATTATATCCTGATATGGGAAATTCCCAATTCTAAAATTCATGGGTTAGATATACATTAGAAGATCTAATATGATTTCTCACCCTATGCGTGATTCTAAATTCAAATCCCTCCATTTCTTCCACATATGGATTTAATCAATGTGGGGAGTCTTCACATTAGAACTACACATGGATTGCATTTTATCCTAGAAATATACATTGTGAATACTAAGCCCAAAAAATATTCCCAGCAATGAGGTAATGAAAAATTCCCCCTCTCTTTCTTACAAACAATTAACTACATATGATCATTCATTTTGGGTCCCATAATTAAAGGGACCACCAAGAAAATAGAGATTCCCCCTTCTATATATTCTTTAGATCTATACATGGGAATTCCTAATTATGAAAAATAGTGGTCTAAATGATTAATTTATTCTTAGACACATTCCTTCTACATGTTATATTCCTAATATTGAATATTATCATATTTTCATAACCATTCCTCTACTTTTGGTCAGAGAATGTTAGATAATTTAGAACCCTTTTGCATAACTATGCTATAATAAACCCCAATCATCTTTTCATAAAACATCCCACAAAATGGGTTGGTCATCCAAAGGATTCTACTATTTGACAACATAGTATGTTCCCTAGTTGTCATTGCATAAAATAGACCAAAAATGGTTTTTCAAATAGAAGTAGGATCTTCGTAGGGAGAAGCCTCTTAGGTATTCATGAGAATTGAAAAATATATTTTGAAACCAATTACTCGAAACATTATGTGGTACTCCCTCATATAATTTTCCCTTTCCATTTCTCATAATCTCATAACCGCCAAGATAGTGGTTTTTGATTTCCTCTTTTATATCTAAATTATGTTAGAATAAATATGATCTGAAAGGCCACACATCCCTATCATTTACATGGTCTTAGTCAAATTAACTAAAATTATAGGCCCCATACTTCTTGGAACATTTATTAGACCTGTATAGGAAATACATTTTCCCTATTCTGGGATATCTTTGACTTGAAATACCCCTTTTTTGTTTAGGTACTTTCTTCCCACAAATCAAACTTTGTTCTCGGGGGGAATCTTAATCCAAAAACATCCAAAAACATTTAGTAGTATAATGTATGAAATATTAAAAACTTATTTGTCTGAATATCTTGTAAAATGCCTTAGTTTCCTATGTATAAGCCACTCAAAAATTTGAGGGCCTATCAAAAAATGGATTCACTAATGGATATGTAGTCTGTGCCCTATTTAGCTTTTCATAAATCATCCCACAAAAAACGGGTCTGTCAATCAGTAGTAATTTTTTTTGAGAGAGACCTCCTCTAACATCATAAGGCCTTTACCTATATAACTATTCATATCATGATATACCTACGTTATATATTAAAACATTCACCTCTTACACCTTAATATGGAACCACATTTCTAGGAAAAATTCCATGAATGAGAGAACCATCACCCTTTTAGTTGAAACTAAATACCTTAAATTATATGCCATTGATTTACTTACTACATTAATTTAAACAAAATAAAATGATTTTATTTCTCCACAAATTTAAACTACATAGTGTAATGTCCTCAGTGTAAGACTTTAAACTATATGGTTAATGTCTCTATAAGAAGAAATTAAACTGCATGATACATTCACCTTTATTAGAAAGAGGTAGTTCCCCCTCGCCATCAAGCATCTAACAGTATATACCCTTATTAAATTACGATTAATTTATGTAGTACTGGTTACCCATTCATACCGAATACCAGTGCTTATATTCACTTCATTCTTAGACACCACACTTTTCCAAAACCACTCATCGTGGTCTTGAGAAACCAGAATCTTAAACTCTGACCATTAGTTATAGAATTTTGGAATTATTGATAACTTATTTTCCTAAATATACAATAATATCCCCAAATTGGATATGAATAGGTTTCTAAAAATTCCATAGCATATCAACAAAAGGATACCACTATTTCACTATACAGCACACACAACAGTTATCCTTGCATAAAACATCCCAAAAAATGGGTTTATTTATCAGTGATAACTTCTTCCATGGGAGAGACATCCTATATTCCCTAATATATCTTTTATATCCAAGAATAAATAAACAATTTCTCATTATTACCTACTAGATACATGAAGAATTTCATGAAAATTCTAGGACCATAAGCCCTATTTGGGTCATTATTTCAAAACATATGGTCAAAGGTGTTTGAACTAAACCACTGGCCACATTAATCCAACATGTATGAATTTAAACTACACATATAAAGATGCATATAACTCAGTAGGTTGAAAACACTTAAAGGGAACTCTGGAAAAATGTTGAGTCTCATCTTTCTAGATCTACATTCCATATGGTTTTGGAAAAAACAAAGCAATGAAAAAAATATAAAATGCAAAAAAATTGTTATGGTGAAACCCGAATAAGTGTGGCCTAAGAAAAATCTAAACATCGCCCACTAATTATTCCTTATATTAGACTTAGTCAAAAATTAGAGTTATGACACAAAAGACACAATGTTTTTTGGGTTGTCCATATGACCCAAGAAATAGTCAAACTACACTCGCGGGCCCCCATGGATTAAGAAACAATTATAGAATTTGAACCTAGTTGAGATAGCTCCAAATAAAACCAAATGAAGTTTTAATGTGTCCATTTTTCCTATAGTTACCTAAGAAATTGATTCTTTTCATTCCTATTTAATCTATTTCTATGGGGGGATTTCGTAGACCCCGAGAAACATGATTCATGCACTTTTCTTTGAAAATCATGAAGTGACCCTCACATAGAAAAAAATGTAGAGTTTGAATATATATGTATCTCCATATGGAAAAAATATCTAATCCTAATTTCCATGGTCCCAGTGTCTACTCCACAATGAGTAATAAGTGGAATGAACCCCCCTCTACGATTTGGTTTTCGATTTATTATATCGATGATAAAAACGTTTTGATGAATTAAAATAGACATTACATGTTTCATTCAAGAAAATTTGGATTAATAAAAAAACCAATATGAATATATCTCTTTGATATCGTTGATTTTACTAATAGTGGAGCCCAAACAAACTCATGGATCAAACTTTATGGCTCTCAGAATATGGAAAATTTCTATATAGGAATGTGTGTCACCATGCAGGCCATCCACACAGCCCCATCCATGTAGGCCCATCTATACAAGAAAATATGTATAATTTCATCAGGGAAGAACAACTCGTACAAGTCCATCAGGATAGGTCCATCCACATAGATCCAATCACCTAGGTCTACTAGTGTGGTCTATAAATAGACCCCTATACTGCAAATTTTTAGATAATAGAAAAACTCCCAGATGATGGACCAAGGGGAGGGATCTAGCCACATATCAATCCTATATATGTATTCCATCCCTACTTGGGTGACCAACCATGAACCACCCCCAAAGGGAGTGGTCCACAACATAGATCCTATGTGTCCCACCTGGGTGACCCATTCATGGCCGACCCAAAAAAGGGAAACCCAAACTTTGGTGATCCATATCTACGTGACCCACACCTGTGTGACCCATACCTGGGCGAACCACCAGGGTGACCCACTTGGGAGAACCATACCTTGGTGACCCGTACCGTGGTGACCCATACCTAGGAGACCCATATATGAGAGACCCATTCCTTGGTGACCCACATAGGTGACCCACATACGCGACCAACATAAGAGGCCTCGCTGGTCCTTACCATGAGGGTTGCACCCCTATACCCCCACATGGGATCAGTGTCGAGCTATGGTCCATGTCCTTTGAGCTTGTCCCTTAGATACCATCATTGAACCCCATAAAAATTGGAGAGTCACACTCCAAAATTTTCAGGCTGGGTTGAGGACATTTTGGGTTGCACCTTATAAGACCTTAACGTCCAAACTAGGAATACCTTGAGTTTAGACGCTCTTCCACACTAATTAGAATGCTTTGAGTCGATATACTCCCCTTAGTTCATTTCTTGTGTTACAAGTTATGATAATTTTCATGGATTCTTTATGAAACTTAAGTCGATAAACACCACAAGAAACTCTTGAAACTTCATCACCTAAATCGAATTACAGGTTAAACTTGTACAAGGAAATCTGCATAAGGAAAAATCCCCAATAGGTGAAATATAACCCCTTAAAAATAATCCCCAACCAAACCTCAAAAGGGAATCCTCGTTATGAGTAAGCCTCAACCAGTACTATGGAATCCCTACTCGTTTAACCCCTTATCCTTTCCTGGAGGAGGTTTCACTCTTGTTCCTTTCTAACTCTTAGCTACTGGGTTAGAGAGGGGATGGGTAACTGAGCCCTCTCCCCGATATCCCGCTACCTTCCCTCCTAAGTCTCCATACCCTATACCCATTCTAGGGTAATGTGATTAGAGGGAGGTACCACACCCTCAACCTCTTTCACCGCCATCCTAGGGTCAGAGGAGGTGGGAAAACACAATTCGTGATCCCTATCTCTTTGGAATTTGTCTCCATGTTCACCTAAATAAAGAATAAAATTGTGTGTCTTGTGAAATATTATACATACTTGTATTTATTACACCGAGCCTGACTCTAATAGGCCTAGAGGATTGTGTTGATCATGACACTAGCATGATCCATCTAACTAATTGAAATACAGGAACACTGATTCCTATTATAATCAGGTTATTTTGGACACCAACTTAGGTCTCCAACTTAATGGGCATCCGCCCCACGAGTAAGCCCCAATATTATTCCATTTAATTCATGAATTGTTACCAGTAGTAATCCCAAAAAATCCTCCCAATCATTATGAGTTGAAATATACCTCTCTGTTCCTTTTTTACAGGTCAACCTCTTCAGGATTAACACTCAACATAATCTACTTAATGGGTCATACTCCCATGTGAGACGAACCTTCTAAAGTCCCCCAGAGGTGTAGGTCCTTATAACTGAACTATGTGGTATTTGATTCTCCTCCAAATGAGATACATCAAAATCCTCTCTAAGGTCCATACCCAATACCCCAAATCAACCCTATTCTATCGAGGTCAAATATACAGTATGGTCTAATTAATCATATAAATTCATATCCTTGACATCTTTCTTGGGATGCTTCAACATAATTATCACACCAAACATTGACTAGGAACCTTACACTGAGACTTCATTTCAACATGATGTTGAACTATTGGGTTAGGTCCTTATCACATGACATTAAGAGTTATGATGTGCCCTATTAAGAAGCACCAAACTATGCGGGTTCTGATTATTTTTACAGGGAAACATAGAAATCCCATCACATGGGTTTGACCCCAATATCAAAACAAATTCCATATCCCAGGATGACTATACACTTCAGAGTGCCCTACCGTGTGACTAGAAAACCATCATCATGATAACCATGATCAAAGAATCTATAATATGTACAGAAGGGGATACCATATATGAAGAACCTTAGATACATATATATATCTCCATTTATGAAGAACCTCAAATACATATTGATGATTATAAGTTCTATACATGACAATAAATGGTTGTCAATTCTAGGGAAACCCAAATTATTCTTGGGAATTAATAAAGGATTCATGAACAAATCATAAATCTATAAGAAAGTCCCGAAGTCGGAGATAATTCACCGAAAAGGGTGTAATGATCAAAAACTCCCATACATTAAACCCATATGAGTTTTTAAGAGTCGTAGGCCAAAATTACTAATTAGTTCCTACCTTTGTAAAGATGGTCTCTTTGGATATAGAACTATTGGGTGCTTCCGGTTCTACAAACAAACCATATGGAAATTGTTCAGTAACCGTGAGATCAAGGTGAATTATTGAAAAAAACTAAAACCCATGGAATCAATCCTCGGGCAACCAATTCTCTAAAGTAAACACTACAAAACAAGAAAATATATAAAAATAGAAGTATTTATCACACATAATAGTGATTTAAATATAAAGTTTTAATAAATATGAGATAAAGGGATATAAGTAAGTAATATATGGTATGATATATATATATATATATATTTTATAATGGTTATTTAATATATTAATAATTAATATATATTTATTATACATGAGGTTTTAATATGTACAAAAGAATTTAGACATGTGGTAAGCGTTTATCATCTCAAATCATCCTCACTGTGATAAATGTTATGTTATGAACCTATATTATTTTATAAAGATTAAATACTTTCCCTTTGACTTGTTATATCATTATCCTAATTAGTTTAATAATATTTAAAGAGTCATTTTATATTAATATTTTTAATGTTTTAAAATCCAAAAGCTACCAAAGTAGTAAGGTTTTATTTCACAACCTCATTTCAATCGAGATTGTTTATACCAAAATTTCCATTGAAGAAAATTATTTGATCATTGAATAATAAAATCATTTAATTCCATTATACTTTGTATATTAATATAAATTAAAAAATTTCCTTTAATTTTACACTCTTTATGTACTCAATATACCTAAATCACGTTTTCGGGAAAAATGACTTTATTTCAACTTTTAGTCAAAAACCCATTCTCTTTCAGGTCCATGTTTTCTTATTTTCCCCAATTTTTTAGTATTCTTATAGTATTGTTTAAATTAATTTTTAAAAATTAATTACCTTTTAAAAAGTTGTAAAAATAGAATCTTCTCTGAATTTTTTGAATGAGATGATTTTTGACTTTTTACCAAAGTGTGAAAGGAATGTTTTCTTTTTACATGAAGTGCATGAATAAAATTTCTCACCATAATGAATAGTTATTTCTATAAAAAAAAATTACATTTTTAAAGGTTATTTTTTAAAAAATCATTTTGACAATATTTTTTTTAATTTTTCTTTTAAAAAATTTGTTTTTCAATGTGGGTAGGTATTTTTTTTCTCAAGAAACTTTTTAATATTTTTATTATATTTAAATTCATGAATGAAAAAATTGATGTTTAGGAATGCATAGAAATTATATGTGTGTGTGTGTGTGTGTGTGTGTTTCCCACTTTTATTCTTATATTGTTCAAAATTCCATTTATGTGATAATACATTCCTAATGATCATTTCTCAAATTACTTCTTAAAAAATTAGCATTTGATTATGATACAAGTCAAGATTATGCAATCCAATCCTTTCGATCAGAAATTACGATTTTTGTTCCTCATGATTGATTTCCTTTTTGGGAATACATAATAATGAACATGTTATGATGGGTGCTCCGAGAAGGGACTCCAATTTATTGAGTAATGTTTTATTATCACGATAAGTAATTAATGAGATTAGGGAATAAACATAATCCATTATTGGAATATTTCCACCATGTGATTTTTTCTGGGTAGATAGTATTAATTTTTTATTTATATTATGTTTTATTCGGATTCCACATTTCATATGTTTTTATGATCTTATGATACCATGTAATTTATGTTATTCTCCTATTAGATTACTCATGATAATTCTCTTTTATGATATCCTATTTTACATTTGAATCATATCTTTTGTCAAATACTTATTCCTTGATTAATGATCTAGGTATTGATGTGTATGAATAATCTTATTTTATGGTCATGAGCTTAGATTATTCCACCATAATCTTAGGATCATTTTATTCTCACTGAAGTAATTGAATTGAAAATGACTATTTTTACACTTACTAAGAATTTGAACTCAGCATCATTTTATCCTTCTACATAGGTTGTGATTAAAGGTTGTAAATAGGTTATGATAAAGAAGGTTACTAGGTGTAAGAATCTTATTGGAATATAGCATATAAATTAATGAACCAATTTTTTATATTACTGAGTTATGAAGTTATAGTGTGTCCTAATTACCTAAAACTCTAAACCTAAAAGTTAAATTGGTATGTAAGTGAACCAATGATTCCTTTTGATGTTGAATGTTTTGTATAGTTTAAATTTTGTAAATTTTTTTTATTATCAAAAACATAAATATAAATATTATTTTTTTCATTGGATGTCGGTGTGTGGTTTGGAGGATATTATAACAAGTGTCCCATCTAGTTTTAAATAGTACTAGATGATGTGTTCACCCGATTATGTTGAGTGCATTACATGTATGTAGATTTTGTATAGGATTAATCATATTCCAATAAGTTGGTTTATGTTTAGTATTATATATAACTATATCACTTTAGTACCTAGGGTAGAAACTATAGATCCTAATTCTTGATTGGTGGTTTATGTATGTAATCCTTAGTACTTTATTGGTTTCCATTTTCTTGTTTTTGTGGTGGTACCCTTTATTATATCTACATTAATTATCGAGCTATTGACTTATGGTTCATATATTATAGAATGCTCTAACCCTTATGTTTTCATATTATAATTTAAAAGGTTTAAAAAGATATTTTGAAAACCATTTTGGATTGAATTAATTCTTTTTTAAATTAGTTTCAAAATGTGATTTTTGGTTAAAATGGATTGGGATGTAGAAAAAATTTAATGTGGTTATTTTCATTTATATAAAATAAAATTTATAGTTTATAAAATTATTATGTACTTAGACATTATTTTTCAGGAAATTATTTTTGAAGAACCTACTTAATAATTTTCAAAATAGTTTGAAATGGATTTATAATCACGGGTTAAACTTATTGAAAGGTGAGTGGTGAACTAATAGGGATTTATTTATCACAGATATGTTATATTACATTTTATATATTTCATTTCAGATTTAGTTCATTCATGGGGTGTGTTTGGTATTGGGATTTGTTGGCCCAATAGGATCACACAATGTTTAATTTTTTATTTTTTTTATTTAGTTTCTTTACTACACCAGCCAAATCTTCCATCCATGTTCTATTTCATTTCTTTAATTGGTGGTTTATTATAAATGTGGACTTATGGATGTTAAATTAATAGGGATATTGTGTGAGGGGCAATTGGATTCCTCTTCTTGGTGGAAACCATTCACATTTACATAAAATGTAATTGTGGTTGATCTCATCGAGAAGATATCACGCTGATTTGGAAGTTTTCATTATAAGGCCTCTATCTACTAACACATGAATCACAACTCGACCAAAAAAAATATAAACCATAAAATAAAATTTAATTTGTATCCAAACATTGTTTTTTTGGTCTGAAATAATCAATAATAACTCTTTGAATATATCACAAGACTTAAATATTGATTCCCCATCAATTTGGAAAAAAATATTTATATAATTTCAATCCATAAATGTCCTAATTTATTTTATTTATTTGATTATAATCTCTTTTCATATCATCCAATATTACAATTAACCATTTAGGTTGAATCTTAAACCAATACTTTTATTGTCATTTATGTTATAATTGTAATATACATATACTTATGGTATCTTACGATACACAATAATGCTAGAACATGTAATGGGTTTATATAGAATTAGACAAACAAATGTGTGGATATTTATTTTTTAATCCATTTAATTTCCCAATATTCTTGATCATTTGGATTAGAACCAATTTGATCTCAAAATTATCTAGCTGAATAAGAGTTTGAACAATGCTCAGAGAGACCCAATCATAGGATAGTAGATCATAGTCTATTATGGTTCTTACTTTTGGTATTTTTTGTTCTATATCTAGTTAGATCTAATTGGTGATTTCTGAATTAGGTATAGTGGAGTGAACATGTTATTCCATGGTGGATCATCAATGTGAAAATAAGAACAAATTGATCTTAGAGATATAATCCTAGGGTTAACATGAACACAAAATCCTTGAATGAGTAGTTTTAATCCTTCTCATACACTAATGTTTAGACACCTACAAAAAAATAATAGAGAATGAATGTAAAAAAGAAAAAATCTAAAATAAAGGCATAAAATAGAATAGTTTAATAAAAAATATTCCTAATCTTAAGTTCACCATGATCCCTAGAAATGAGGCCAAAAAAATTTATGGGATCACCAACATCATTATTTCTAATGGGATTTCAATTTTAAAAATTATGAATGTGATTGATCCAATACAATACTACTAAAGTGTAGAAGAATATGAGCCCAAGGATCATCCCAAGACTAATATTAGTGATCCTTAAGATCATTGTATTACTTATTGTTAACTATCCAATTTATAATAGATGACCCATTGGTCTAAATATAAAAAATTATTTAAATAGGATTTAAAATAACTAATCAAACTTGAAAAAAAATCAATTTCAAATGATGATCAATAAATATGACTACCTATTTCATTCATGAATATATAAAATTAATTATCAGAAGGATCATTCAAAGGTAAAAAATTGTTTACAATGATGTCAATTTATGCATACTAGGCCAATATAGATATATTTTGGGGATAAATAAACTAATATGTGTCTGTTATTATTGATATTAATGTAGGATTTAGATACAAAATAAATTGATAACATAATTTATTTAATTAAATTTGAGTTCCTCCCTTAATAAAACATTTTTAAGAATTATTAAGGAATAAGATAAATATTAAGTGTCAAGGATATTACAAATTGAAATGATTATTCAATAATGAAATTAATAAAATAATTCAATTACCGATTATTATACTATTTATGCCTCACCCCTCTTGAAAATAGATAATAATGGTTGAGGGAGACACAATTATTCTCGAATTCATTAGAATAAAAAGTGATTTAAGGTATGAAAGAATGAAAATGATAGTAAATTAATTTAAATGTTAAGAAATTACTTAAACTAATTATTAAATAAATAAAAGTAGATAGTAGGAACCATAAAAGGACTCAAAACAACTACGATAATTCTAAAAAATATCCAAATGTTTTATGAAACTCAAGTTACATTTATTATTAATGGATATTATATTCCCCATGTAATAATTATATTATCATAGTGTGAATAGATATAACTGAGATATAAAATCCTTTACATTTTCCTTGAATAAACTAATCAAAATGTGGTGGTTGTTATTGAATTATTATGTATATATATTCCTCCTTTAAAAATAGTAATTTTCCAGAGATCCTAGTGTATTAACATGAAGTATTTAACCACAATATTATGTTAAATTATCTATATTGGGATATCATTGTAGGAAAGGGTAAACCATTTTGGAATTATTCTAATAGACTTCACTATCTCCACAAAATTATCAGTTTATAGTGAAATTGGTGTCGACTACAGTGTGACCCTTCCTTTCTCATAAAAAAGGTTGTTTGAAGGAAAAACAATTTCAATATAAAAAATGATACATGGGGGAACTTAATTATTTATTAAATTTTGGGGCACTTATCCATTAATATAGATAATCTTTTTCAAGGGTCATATTTATAATTTTGTACATTCCAGTGTTAATCCAAGGTTCTGACAAGGTGTCACCCCAGACCATGGATTCACCTCCACCCCACTTCTATAGCCACCACACCTCCTTGTTTTGTAGCTATTTATGTTGACTCGGGATATTCCATTATAGTGATAGATCATATCCAGTGACTTGTCATGTCCTTGGTGTGAATAAATATATAGGAGGAGCTGGTGAAAAAAATGTTTCCATTTACTCTAAACACATTATATCATGGCGCAATGTCTTACCACATGATGTATTCATTGATAATAATAAATATGGGCTACAGTGGCATGTTTCAATATGGGGAAACTTGATGGTACATGAGAATTCCCAACATAAGAAAATAAATGCCACAGTATATTAGTTTTTTGTTGATATACATTTGGTTTCTCAATTCAATATCAGTTTTAGTTCAACTAACACAATGAATAAATGTCCATTTTGTGGCGGTTTTTTTATCTAGAGGCGGTTTAAACCATGAAAAGATGGTTCTGTGATTGTTTCAAAAAATCACCAATACAATTGGCGTCAACATTCAACATGTGGAAGTTCCTTCCATTTAACAGAAGCCTCTATAAAGTGTTATAGTCTTCATATTTCACTGCAATTTTTTAGTTTTAGAAGCAATTTTCGATTAAAAAATAACTTCGATCTAGGGTCGGTTTTTAATAACTTCTAAATTCTGAACTTTTTATGAAAAAACCCCCACTAAAATAGATAAAACCTACACTAAGTAAAATTTGGTCATATTTAGTGGTGGTTTTAATTTACACCCTAAAAAATACCATAATATAGTATCAGATTAAACCAAAATGAAAAAAAAATATCTAGTGGTAGTTTAAACCACTCCTAAGTGATGAATTACAGAAAAAACAAGTTGTAGGATCTACATCCCCAGAACCTGCATCCAAAACAACACAATAGTAACACTAAAAATTTTACAATATCATCAAATATGACATAAACGTACATGAAAAAAAATAAACTATTTAAAACTAAATAATTGACTTATATTGATTCTCACAAATACATAATAAATCAATACATTGACCAAGGAAAAAATATCTTTGAATGAAATAATGAATTTCTTTATACATTGAATGAATCAAACAAGACACAACACATTAAAATAATCAATAATACATAAATAAGTTGAAATAATCAACACATTGAAAGATTCAATAATACATTTCTCAATACATTAAAGGAATTAATACATTTATCAATACATTGAAAGACTCAATACATTACTAAATACATTGAATGAATTAATACATTATTCAATAAATTAGTCATTTAAAGTATGTTGATTCTCAAAACTATTACACAACAAATTTCTAAGGGAAACATAATTTTAATACATTTAAAACTAGCTATAATGAATCAACGTAATTTCATTAAAATATGGTTTCACATGTTAAATCAAAATCTAAAAAAATTACAAACAAGTTAAATTAATTTAATAATAATGAAATAATTGTCAATATGAAACCATCCATCATGAATATTATTTTCATAAAAAGGGTAATTAATGAATAAAACCCCATAATCTATTCGTATTCATAAGAGATATCACCCTAAATATCCATAAATGATATAAAATTCCACAATCTAGGATTAAAAGAGGCATAGATTTATATAACAGGTAAATACATTATGAAATTTTAGGACTTCAAACATAGATCCCACCCCTTGATGAGATCATGAAAAATAACATAGATGCATCTTTGTGCCCAGTCCAAAAATAATACACATATTCTGAGTTACCTAATTACATCCCCATGGCCTATCCAAGACCAACATGATAGCGCTCAAAAAACTGGTTCTGTGCAAAAAATAGAGCACAAAAATCTCCCAAAAGGGAGACTACCCAACACATTAAGATTGAGCTCTAACCAGTAAGGTTAAAATAAGAGGATACTAATCGAACATGGGTTCTAATATATAGGGGTTATCTTATATGTTATTTGATTTAGATATCATTGTTTGGATAAGTGAAAAATGACCTTAGTTTTGTGATAGATAACATACAAAGATCCTTGGTCAGTAGGACTAGTTCATAATGTGAGATTTGGAAAATTGTATAGACTTTAATATAATAGCTGGGGTAAGAAAAAGATTATTTTCATGGAGAAAACCATTGTATTTTTTGTAATGAATTGTCATATAGGGACCCTACTCGAGACATCGGTATGCTGAGAGTGACACCACATTTTCACCCGAAATAGTTGAATGGATAGCAACAAACATAGAGTAATAATATCACTGAAGTGGGAGGATTTATCCTATTTTACGAGAACACACACATACACTCTCTCTAAACTACATTAAATAGTGCATATGTATAATAAAATAAAACATATTTTTGTAAAAAAAATCATGTAGTAACCTATATTAAATTCATCAAAATGAGATAGATAAAAATCCAGGAAAGGGAAGGGGTAAAATATGTGGCTAACAAAGAAGAAGGAAAGTTGGTCCCAATCTAGAAAAAAATAAAAGTGAAAAAAGTGGAGTTCCCACCTCAATATCCCTATGTCTAACCACTAAACATGGTCATTTCATCTACTTACAAATTTTTTACATAGATACTTCTTCTACTAAGGACACCATCTACTGGTAGTCTATATAAGAAAAAAATCATTAATGCAAAGCCCATACCGGTGTCAGTATAAACATAATTAGTAAGGCACCATGAAAAACAAGTGGGAAATTGTATAATATAATAGTCAGATCAATATATTTGTAATAAAGAGACATGAGACTAAACATCATATATGATCATAATGAAATTTCAATCTCCATAGCCAGTTGAAGCAAAACATAAAAATGAATGGTTATACAACACATTTATAGGGCACCTATTTCCCCAATACCATCTA
This sequence comes from Viscum album, assembly GCA_963277665.1. NCBI lineage: Eukaryota > Viridiplantae > Streptophyta > Magnoliopsida > Santalales > Viscaceae > Viscum > Viscum album. Next base: position 846,481,226 of record OY728150.1, on the reverse strand, counting down.
AAATAGAATAAAAATATAAAAAATACCCACACCGGATGTAATGATAAACTAAAAAACCATATGCACTAATAATTTCCCAATAATGATCTCATCTTGTCACTATATCCATCTCCAAATCTACTTCCTAAAATCGACACCTGTAAGACAATTACATTGAAAATTATACATTTCTGTATATCTATATTTAATGATAAAATCAATAATGGTTTGTGAGATAAATTATTTTGAAGTTTTGTGATTTTCCTTCTCACTACAAGTTGTCATTGAAAAATCCCCAAGGGTAGATCCGGTCATCTTATGATATAAATTGAGCAATACTTTCTTCAAAACCGATAACTCGGCCGATTATTCCTCACTTATTTTTTGCATATTATTAATATTTGATTGAGAATATTTGGGTAGGGAGTTACTAAAACATGGAGTATATTCACTTTAAATTTTTATTTTCCTACCAAATACCTCAGATGGTAATTGTCCCAAACCCATATTCTGTACTCGACCAAGATGTTCCTTACCTTGGACTTTACCAACTGGGTCATCCTGGGAAACTGAGTAGGACTGTGTGGGATTGACGTCCCATAGATCTGTAATTTTTACCTACTAAACAAATATTAGTGATATTAGAAGAAATTTTTACTATCATAGTGACAACTGATAATAAGTTATTATAATGAAAAATTAATTCATACCCCAACTTATTTGGAAGGCTCATTAAGAAAACTCCCATCATAATTTTTATGAATATTCAACAACACTTCTGTTTGAGAAACATGGTGTCCAAAACAACGTGACTACATTAAAAAAATAAATCAATAATTTAATATATTAATAGAAAACATTGTCTGATGAATATTTAAACTATTGAAAATATTACCAAAGTTGTTAAACTTGTAGAGAAAATCTTTGACCCTGTAGTATGAGTATAATGATTCTTACTTGGCATTCCAATAATTTAATCAAATAAAATTTACATCAGAACATTTATATTGAAGAATTCATGATGAATAAATAGAAATGATAAAATATTCACAGTAATTACAAAAAAATATACATAACAATGATAATTAATGACATAGAAAATGATATAAGTGGTTGATAAATGAATGGATAACTACATAAAAACATTTTCTCCTTCAATCATGATGATTTCTGACTCCATAATTCCTTCTTCTAATTCATCCACTCTTTCATGAATAAAATTGTCAATATCATGATGGGAAAATAGGTCCTCTTATTGGTATTTATGGGACTCAATGTCAGAGGTATGATCTTCCAATTCATCACCCATATCATACACGTATCTTTGTTTTACATGAGCAAGTACACTCCACATATCATACACACCATCTTTCACATAATATACCATTTTATATTGAAATGATAAGATATATGGGTCATATAGTTCATGATAACCAACATACATCAATTGAAGGAAGTTCACAGAAGTTAATTTCCATGAATCAACTTTAACACCCCTGATAACATCCACCCACTTTCAATTGAATAATACAACTTAAAAATATCTGTGGTAGTTTAATTTGATAATATAAGTAAACTTTATATAGTATTCCACTTCATAAAACATTAATATTCCACTATTTTTTGTTTTGAAACCCTCTTCCCAATCAACTATACAAAATCTAAAACCATTCACATTGTAAGCGTATAACTTTCTAGGATGTTTTAGAGGACCTCGAGCAAGAAAATTCAAATCATATGAAAAATCTACTCGAGTATCTGTTTTCATGGTCTGAAAAATTTAATATATATTATTAGATTTAAAAAATATATGTATCAACCTAATTTTTATTTTGATTGATATATTTATGATCTTACATGTCATGGAAACCATTCTACATGTTCTTTATTAGCAGTTGTTTTATATATTTTTCATTTTGTGTCAGTCCTCTCATTTGTCTTTTTTTTTGAATCTTCAACTCGTCAATAAATAGTTCTTAAATTTTCTTATTCAGTTACACATATCCATGTGCCTATAAAAATTCCATTTCTGTTAGTGTTACATTTTTGCTCCTCCCAACTAATCGGCCAATAGCAGGAAAGCTGTTTTATTTCTCATGTATTTCAGATTGAGTCGATGTGTCACCAATAAGTCCAACATAATTGAATATTTTCTCAATATCATCCAGGTATCCAGAAAAAAAGGTAAGACACTCTTATGCCAAATAACCTTCAAAAATAGAGCCTTCGGGTTGAGATTTATTTTTCAATTATGATTTCAAATTCCCATGATTGATGTGAACCAAAATAAATAAATATTATTATGTATTTAATTAGGTGCAAATAATTGTTTAATAAAATTAAAAATATATAAATAAATCACCTTTCAATTGGAAACATACATAGAAAATTTACAAGTCCTCTTAATTTATCTTCCTAAACCGAAAGCACAATAAATGCATCATGATAGTAAAAAAAGATTGAGGAAAGATCATATTCATTGCATAAAGTGTTAATAAAAATACCTCCTGAGAATTTTCAATTTGAAAATCGATGTAGTTTTTTCACTCATAGTAGTCTGAAAATTGTGAATAATTGGCGTACAATAGGAATAACCATTTCTCCTAATAATGTATGAAATTCCAATGTAATAACTTTAATACAAAATATGTGAATCATGGATTTTCAATGCATGTACCCTATTATGATTTAGGGAAAAACACCATGAGATGTTACTTGAATACCCATCAGATAACTTCACTTGTTTTATAATTATAATGTATGTATCTTTATCCCTATTTTCATTGGAAAAATTTTTAGAGCATACTTTTCATTATTATCTATATAGAGATAACTCTTTATTTTCAATGCTTGTAAGTCGTTCATTGCATTGAGATGATCCTTCAACATTCCATGATCATTAAGAAATGTGCTGATCAAATTTTCACAAGAAATATTTTCAATATACATCATATTAATATTATTCTATAATAAATTAAATTCCTAATATGGATGTTTAAATAATATAGTTTTTTTCATCCATTTTTGCATTTTGGTTTCACTTGATGATGTACTTCGAACTTGTTTCCCACTATCATTCAAAAGATGCAGCTTCTCCAATTCGGTTTCAACATTTTGATGTTCTGCCAATATTTTAGAACATGTTAACATCTTTGGAGGTGGTCTACGATCAATGAAACCAATGAATTATGACTTTTTCATTCAAAATATTTGAGATTCATTGAGAAATCATTGGTGACATAAGATGCAACATTTTCTATAGTGAAGTATCCATGAGGGATTAAAATAAAAGTTAGAAATAGTAAAATCCAAACCCATGTAAGTGTTACAACTATCTAAATTCCTAATTCCAAAGAAGTCACTAGTGGTCCACATTTGAGCATATTTCATTTTGAACATTGTTCTAGAAGATTCATCATATTTCTCAACACCATTGTTCTATAACTCCTATAAATTATTCAAATATGGCTTCACGTATACATTAATATCATTTCCAGTATTTTTTCCCAAAGAATCATTAAAATGATAAAATAATTTTGTAGCATACACATTCAGAGAGGCATATTTTATGGGATCAAAACGACTGAACAAATGCTGTTACTGGTATTCAATGACCCAAATGGGTTGAATCATTAGGATGTAAATCCTAATTAAACATTCTAAGGATCAGATGAGAATTATGGATGTAATGAAAAAATTTGTTTTCCATGATTATGAATATCATGGATGTCACATTAACCCATCATTGTTATTATCTAAAGAATGCCACTTCATGTGTTCAGTAGTTTTTGATGACATGAATAATCTTTCCAAACTAGGATTTAAAGGAAAGTAACACAAAAACTTTACATATGTCTTAATTTTATTCTTATTCATGGAATTATATTGATTTAGACTTCCAATATCACCCATAGACTACCATCTAGAGGAAGAATATTTTTTCCAATCATGTCTGCTTGAATTCTCTCCCAAATAAAGCATAAAATCATTGGGACACACACGATTTTTTGTATAATTTAGACCTCGCATGTCAATTTTTTCATATCCTAAAAAGACACAGGGATCATTGCTTCGAGAAATACATTAGACAAAAATTACATTGTCATGGAAATCACTTTATTTGTAATTCCACATAGGAATTTGATATGGTACAACTTTAGAAGAAAAAAAGGTTTTGAATATTTCAGACATTCCCTATATAACTCTTGATTTCCATCATCAACTAAACCAAATGAATATGTCTTTTTAGTGAATTTTTCTCATACATTAGTTTCCAAAGAATCTATAGGAGGATCCAATTGTATGTTACAGTCTTGATCTTGTTTTCTTATAGTCTCAAAAACAACACTTGTTACGTTTCTATTTGTAGCACCCTCAACTGGTTGTTCGTATATGTTTTGATGAAGATGTTGGTGTCTTGAAATTTTAAATCCATAATTTATATGGTTTTTCATTTCATTTTTCATTTTTGTCAAATTTGGGACGTCATTCTGTGGAATAACATCAGTGCTCAACCTTTCTATAACATTCTATTATCTGTTCCTAGTCCAACACAAATATTTAGTAGGTAATTGCTTCAATATCAAGTGTTCATATAATTTATATCTCTTCATCCAAATTTAAAATTTAGGTTTAGGACATGATCATATTATTCTCCCATCAACGAATCTATTGAAAATCGAAAAATCTAAAAACTCTTCCAAACCCTTTGCATATTAAGGTGTGTTCCTCGATAATGTGATCTAGATTTTATCTTTATATACCCCAATTAATCTAAAAATTATTAAAAAAATTAAAACATATAACTATTACTAAATAGGAAAAGATATTCATATATACTAGTTGAAAAAAATATGAATATATTAAATTAGGGATTCCTATATAAATACACATAAGGGTTCAAGAATCAATTATCATGACTCTACGAGTTTAATTACCAAAATTATAAATAATTATATTTATGAAGGGATAAATCATGTAACATAAATAACGTGAGGTAGAATACTTTTTAATATAAAATGTAAACATACTTGAAAACATAAAAAACATTAAAAAAAGAGTTAACATTGACTTAAAATAAATATGGAAGATTTCTTTTATAAGATTAGGCTCAACCTAGACAGTTACATGACATAACTGACCATTTCCTTTTGTAGGTTCAATAAAAAAACCATGATTTTATAACGTGAATTGCTAACCTATCACTAAATATTTAGTAGGTGTAGACATAACATAGTCTATTGTACAATATATAAATAACCTTTGTTATTACCTTCTGATAATGTAAGAATAACAATACACTACCTTTTAAATGTACATATAACCATCTGGGAAATAGTAATTATTGAAACTTCTAAAAAATACTGAAACTACTTGGACTATTAGAATATGTCGATGAGGAAATTGGGGTAGAGTATTGAACTTTAACCCTTATTTAATTGATTTATAAAAAGTAAATTTAGGGAAACTAGAAATGCTTACAAAATTATTATACTGAATCCATGATGTTCTAAATGTATTTATTTTTCATTATCCACTTCTTTCCTTAGCTACTATTTATAACAAAACAAAATTGGATAACATTATTTATAAATACTTGGAATCTTATACACATGGGTGTTTCATAATTCTTCAACATATATTTAAAACCCAATAGTTTGAAATTAAAATATAAATATATTACTATTTAAGGTATCACACTAAAATTAAAAAATACTCAATGTATTTCATTTCTGGTAACATTTTCCAATGACATAGGCTTTTTACCATTCAAACAGATAAGAGATGATAATAATTAAATATAATAGGGAAATTTTTAAACCCATATATCCCATATAAGGTTAAAGTAATTTTGACATAGGCTGTATAAGGGTGCCTCATAATTTTAATAATTTGTGTTATGTTAACCTTTAAAATATAAATCTCACATAAAGATAAGATGGATTTTACACATGCTTTATATAGGTAAATTATAATGTTATGTAAGGGTAAGAACAAATTGTAAACATTGCATAAGGGTAACTAGTAATGTTGTGTAATTGTAAGCTATTACATAAACTCGTAACGTAAAGGTAACTAGAAAAGTTTCACAATGGAAATCAAAAGTTACATAAGGCTAATAAGAATTTTCTAAAGCACACATAAAGGGAAAACATAATTCCATACACTATTTAAAGGCATCTAGTTCACTACATAAGGGTAGATTACATTTTTTCATGCCACTTAAGGGTAGTTTATGACTTGTATAAGGGTAATAAAAACTTGTGTAATGGTAAACAACACTTGTTTAAATGTAAGAATCACACGCATAAAGGTAAGAAACACTTATGTAAATGTAAGTAGAGCTTATGTAAGGGTAAAACGATGAATACAAAGCATGTGTAAGGGAACAAAGGTACATATGTAAAATTAACAAACAAACTATAAATACCAATTAGGGGTACAAAAAATTGGTACGTAGGGGTTAACATAACATTAAGCTAAATATGTAAAGGTTGAATAGAATTTTTGAAATGGTACACCGAATTTACATAAGGGTGACATGAACTTTGTAAGGATTATGTAAAGGTAAAAATAATCATTATAAAATTAAATTTTCATATGTTTCTAACAAAAATAATTATAAATAATAATAATAATAATAATATGAATAAATGGTAAAAATTTCAATAACAATTAAATTCAATAAATTATCATAAAAATCCATGCACAAAAATAAAACAATTAAATTTAAATGATAAAATTAAAATAGTTTAAATTCAAAAAAAACATTTTTCATTCAAATTTAATTTTATTAAAATAACTAGTTTATATTAGTCTAAATAAAGTTGTGGGTTTTAAAATTAGAATTCTTCAGATAAAGTAAAAAATTTAATTCCCATAATCATTCATTATGGGATTTGGGAGAATGAAAACAAACTCAAAGAACCAAGAGATATACTCCATCATTGAATAACATCCCTACTCAAACTTCTATGAGGTATTATTTATAAACATGAAACATATAATTTGATAAATACATAATTCAATATGGATAACAAATAAAAGGCTACCCAATTACTTATAATAGTTTTAAATCACATAAAACCATAACAAAAAACTCATGTACAAAACTTAAAAAAAGATGTAATTCATAAACACCAATGGTAAATTGATTTTTTATACAGTAAATAGCTAGATAGAATCTCCATTTCACTTATCGCTTAACCGCTGAGGGGAAGAAAGGTGGTGTTCAGGTTTGGAGGTAAGGGGAGGTGAGGGTTAGGATCTATGATGAGGCTTCTCGGGGTCAGGTAGGGCTTCGTGAATTCGGGGGCTCTGGTTAAATCATTGGGGGTGAAGCGTTGGAGGGTTCGGTGAGTGTTGGACTAGCGGTGTGGGTCAGGATTGACAGTGAGGCTTCAGGATGGGCTTCGGTGGTTAAGGGCGTTAGGGGTGAAGCATCAGAGGGGTCAGGAGAGAAGTTTCAGGTTTGATAACACATTAAAAGAACTAGAGGTAGTTTTTAACAAACCACCACTAAGTTATTTAAAAACATTTAGAAGTAGTTTCATTAACCGCCACTAAAAAACTACTGAAACTATTATATTAGGGTGTAGTGTGACCACACCGTAATGTTCCTTATTATAGTGTAAATTATATAAAAGTCTGAAATACTCTAGTAAGTTCACAAAAATAATTTTATATCTCAATTTTTATATAAATAAAATATATATATATATATATATAGGTTATGTTAAATATAATTATCAATAAAAACCACGATGAAAATATGTTCACAATTAAGTGGCATCACATGTAATTGTCACGAAACAACATGAAATGTTTAATTGAGTAATAATACCTTAAAATTGGTGTAAAGTCACCAGAATTCCCAATATAAATAGAAGAAATTCCATTTATAATTATGGGACTTTAATATTATATTCCTTTAATTTTCCCAATTACTGGGTCAAAAATGAATTTTAATGAATGGGAATTTCTCTCCTCGCGTCATTATACCTTTCATGGTCATGGAGCGTGTTGAGAAATTTACTTATAGTTTTTCATTTCATCCTTACTCTAGTGAAGTGTATAATGTTTTCCATGTCTTAGGGATACAATATACATGATCTAAAAAATGTGGTTTGGTATGATAATATGAAGTTATATTTATTTGGTTTATTTTTTTAGAATCCAGTTTCTATCATCGACCAATGATAGAAGACCCTGTGGGGAAAGGCTATCATTTTATATAAAAATAACAGTTTCTTAGTTAAATATTTTTATTTATTATAGGATAATGGTGGGGAGGTTATATTTACCCATGAAAATTATGGGTGAATTTTTTCTTTAAAATTTTAATCATTGATTTTTTTTGTGGTGGGTTTTGAGTCTGTGGTTGTTGGTCCTAATCAAGGAATATGCCCAGAGGGGGGGGGAATTAGGGTATTTTAATTTGAAAAAAATAATTCCATGATTCCAATATTTTTCATTCATCCTAAGGAATAACCATATATAACCATTATTGTTACTCTTGAGAATTAAAAGTAGAAAATATAATAGATTCATTTTTACTTGGTTCACCCAAATGAGGACAATCAATGGATAATGAAATCAATTGTGTTCCAATGAAACTGTGAAACAAATATCACTACTATATCAATGATAAAAAAAAATGTATAATATTAACTTTCCTTCATGATTCTCCATCCACACATCACCTTTTATGAACAAAAAATTATATTACATAAAGTGGTTCTCACTACTCCCTTTATGATAATATTCTTTCTCACAAAAATATATATAGGATTAAAACTAATATGTAATAAAAATTCTTTCCTACATAGATATACTTTTCGAGAGTCAAAAATCATAGAATATCCATTTTTTACTATAACATTCAAGAGTATGTATGAGATACTCCCTTTATAATCTCATGTTTAGAACTAGAAATCCATGATTTTCATTCTTAAAAAATTTTCCATATGAATATGCTCACAAAACCTTATTAATATTATATTTTTCTTCTTTATATATTTTCATGAAAATATTATCATGAAAATAATATTACTTATATTAGAATATTAAATACCCTTGAATTTGTGTCATGAATATTCCACTGACTTCCCATGATGGTTGGATACAATTTTTGAGTATTTCATGGCTTTATTTTACCAAAAAGTCAGTTTATCACCAGATTATTTATTGAGAAATATTTCACAAATGATCTCCACATGATTCAAAAATACATGGTGTGGATATCTCTAACGTGGTATGGTTTATTCTTAATCTAAAATCCCACTAAAATCATAAATAATATTTTATTTCAATTAAAAATAATATCCTTAAAAACCATTTGGAATATCTCATACCGTATCAAAGATAATCCCATGCATCCAATTAACTAAAATATCAACACTAACAATTGGAAATGAATTTCAGGTCGATGATCACAATTAATTTGAGTGAATTCTAATGTTGTTGAGAAATACATTATATTTGCAGATAGTCAAATCCAAATAAGTGTTAAATGATTACTATAAACTTATATAATGTCTCATATACAAAATCATTATTTATAAGAAGTAAAGGATTATTCTTATATAGTCTAAAATCACTCAAATATATATCTATAATGCTCATATTCACTTTAGGAATGATTGATAAAATGACCAAATGACTAATACATAGTCTGAAATGACTTTTACGGAGTCTTACATTTCATAAATATTCAAATCATTCACTAAATATATTAAATCACAACTAGTATAGTATACTTTAGATCATATCCACCCTTTATATCACATGTTATTCAACACTTATATTTTTTGGATAATTCCCTCTACCTCTCTGTAAACATAACCCAAATAATCATACAAATGGATTTTTCTATCAATCTCTCAATTTTAGATTATTGAAAATTATTAATCATTTCAAAAATTGATGAAACACTTCTTATATTAAAAAATTTAATGAAAAACAAACATAACTTGAAAACATAACATGAAATTCCTACATTTAAGATGTGTGTAAATGATGTAGTAATGACCAATTCAATGCCACTTGAGTTATGTTTACTGTCATAAAAAATAATTGAATATATATATCCTGGTGAAACATAGCATGAACATCAAAAATTACAACTATTATTTCGACCATTTCCCCTAATTTAATAATGTGATTATCTGCTATTTTTCAACACATTCATAGCTTTTCAAATACACATGAACATTGATAATTACCCCCCCCCCCCTTGAACAAACCTAAATAGAACATATTTGAAATTAAAAAAAATATAAATAGAAGTCCAACCCAGTAATTTATGAGAGAGAAATACATTTATCCAAAAAGAAACACCCCTTATGAGTGTGGGGGTTTCTTCTTCAATCCATCTAATTATATGGTTTCAGTTGGAAACTAAGAGACAAACGATTCCTTTCAAAGTATATCTTGGGAATTTTTTCTACAACTTCATTGTAGGTAGAAAAATAATCAAACTTCAACACATGTTTCTTAACATTCTCATGTATAAAATTATATTTAATTTCAATGGTATTGGTCCATTAATAATGAATTAGAATTTTTATTTGATTTATAACACTCTATTTATAACAATTTATGATAACAAGAGTTTCCATTTCCACTGAAATATCATTATGATGTTTTTTCTTGAGTGAAACCATGAGTGGACAAGATATATTCATCCATTTTTGAGCTCAATAAATTGAATTGGTACTTCTTACTTTGAAATGAAAAATAAGAAAAACCATGACAGAAAACAAAACATATGGTGGATTTTTGATCATCCCCCAATCCTTACCAATCTATATTCATGTATTCCATGAATTATTTTGGTGATCTTCTGTAATAAAACACCACAAACCCCATGTATTATTAATATAGTGAATTATTATTTTCATAACAAAAATAATGGATTCACATTAGACAATTTTGGTAGTAACAAACTTAAAATGAATAAATTAAAATGGGTGGTATGTGGATATCAATAAAAATAAACTTTTAATGATTTTCCATTACTAAGTAACATTAACCTTGTTTCCATACCCATATTTTTATAATTTCATTTGGGTATCTACTAGAGTTTTAATCTGCCTTGATTCATCCATTTTAAAACTTTCTAACACCACTGTAGCATATCTATTAATAAATAAAAGTACCATCCTTTCTTTAGATTAGCTAAAATATGAGGAAAAAAATATAATTCACCAATCAATGTCATTTTGATTTTTTTTCATCAGGAATTATAAAAAATTATTACATTGTAAAACATCGACATCTTCAAATATTATGTCATACATATAAATAAGTATCGATATACATTACCCTTTCCCCTTATTGATTTAATGGTTATGATCAAACCCCACCCCCTTGAAATCCAGTGTGTTTATATATAGCTACAATATATAATTTCGAACACATGGTGATTTTTTAGATCAAATAATGATTAATTTAACCGAAAAACTTTATGTTTATATTATTCAATGAGAAATCCATACTTCTTTTCAACATAGACTTCATATTCTATAACTCCATTTAGGAATGATGACATAATATCTTTTTGATTTACTTTAACCCATTTTTTCACATCAATATCCAAAAAAATATTATGGTTTTAGTCCTATCCATGAGTGATATAGTTTCGTTCATAGTAAATCCTTTTATTTTGGAACAATAATTTCACATTATTTATGATTTTTCATTATCACTTAGCCATCTAAATTATTTTTATTCAAAAAACCCAATTTATTAATGATATGATTTTTCTTCTTCATCCTTAGAACAACTTCCCACATCTCATTATTCTCAATTTGGTAAAGTTCCTCATCCATAAACTTGTCCCAGTTATCATAAATAAAAATAAATTCAATGTTTTTAGGTTACACATGATATCGTTAGGATGTATACTACTAAGCCTTTATCCTCAAAGTTTGAATTTGTGATATTTGGTCACCAACAATGTTGTTTTTTCTAATTTTATCTCTACCATATTTAATATTTATATTAAATGAACCTAATATATCTACTTTATCAATAGTCTTTATCTAATTCATATACAACCTTGTGTACTCCTCTTAGACCCCACACCTCATCATCACATTCATCTTAAAAATTAGGGTTATTGTTCTATGAATTATGATTTCCATTTTCTTTAGTATTCTTATTTTTAACAACTACTATAATTGGGATTTAAAACATTTTCCTAATTCTTTTATTAAAGAATTTATAAGATCTTTTTTTATGAATATCCATCAAAAATTCTATCATCAACATGATCATCAAACTTCTTATTTTTCTATTTATTCATAATAAAATACTTAAATCTAAATGCACAAAAATATTTCAAATTTATTTTCTTTCCATACCACATCAAATACAAATTGTTTTTCCTCACTAAAAACTATTAAATACCAATGCGAGATGTATGTTGATTTATGTACCACCTCTTTCCAATATATCTATAATAAATTATTCTCTATGAAAAATTTGCAAACCAAGTTATTTATTATTTTTTTCTTCCTCTCAACAAATCTATTTTGTTTATGAGTCCAAATCACCAATAAATGTTGATGAATTATTTGTTTTTAGTGTACTTCTATACTTAGCTGTTTGTTAAATTTGTACTATTTTCATTTAAAAACATCAAAATAAGGCATATTTTCTATGATTGTAGGTAATATATTTTAATACCATATATTTGTGGGTGATAACCATTATCCAAGGTATAATGAAATATTCCTTTATAAAAAATTCATAGTAAATTTGTTCCTTCTAAGGATTTAAGTTTCTTTAATTCACACACATCGAAATACACTGACACATGAAAACAAATTGTGATTTCACTTCATATATATTGTGGGTATTTTAAATGATCTATACCTTTTGACAATCATCACATGTTTTAGTGTGATCACATGTGATTATAGGTATGTCTCAAGATACATAATTTTTGAAAAAAAAACTCTAGAGGATTTCGAATCAAATTTCCATGGAATTTGTACCATAGTGTTGTTATTCTTCTTTAGAAAGCATGAATATATACTTTCCAATGAGATATAGATTACCCTTAGGATTCCTTCCTTGCAGCACAAAAAATGAATATTTTCTCTTTATGGAAGAAGTTTTATTGTTGAACTACACTTCATTCCCATAGTCACATAATTGAATCACACTAAAACATTATGTCTCAGATATTAAATGAGAAATTCATTGGTGCACCTTAGGTCTATTACACCTATATCAGCCTTTTAAGATCCAATAAGTTTTAGACATCCATTATTTTTATAACCAAATAAAACATACTTGTTATATTATTGCTAATGAATAGGTATTTATTCACTATCATGTGGGAAGTAGATCTTCTATCTAAGATCCATGCTAGAACACTTTCCATTTCACTTAAATTAATTTTCACCAATGTTGGGTTTCTCAATTTTTTTCTTCTTATCCCATGCTAACTACATTATTTATTTTGATTGTGTACATTATTTTTCCACTTCACGATCCATTTATTCTTTCTTATTTTCCATTGTTAGAAATATTTGTTGTATTTTTAGCTTGGTTGATGATAATTTTAGCTATTTTGTTCACTTATCAAGGCCTCCTTTAGTAATTTTTTTCATAACCATGATTCCCAATCAATCAACTTGTTATAAATACCATTATAGAAAAATTGTATTCATTAAAATCATCATAAAAAGAATAATCTATTCTTTAATAATATTTATATACCATCTCCTTAAAATATATTTTATCTATGGATCCCACATATAGTGCATGGCCAATTTTCCCACAAAATAACACGAAAATTTTGATGGATTATTTGAAACCTTGGGTGTATAAATTTTTGTGATTTTAGTATAATTTATATCCTCCTTACTTTATGGTGCTGATGCATATGATTCTACATCTACCATCACATCCTTCATTTTGAGATCATGTTCAAAAATAGAGTTTTTGAAATACTAAAGTCATAGGAAATTTAAAAATTATTCAGTATACTCACCAAGTATTTCTTTAAATTATTTAGGGGTTGATGTCTTTGAACTTCCCAATGCCATACCTAGTGTAATAAGTATTTCCTTATCTTGACACTTCCACCTATAAATCATTATATCTCCTTTGATATCATTTATTGTCCTTAATTTTTTTTAAATGGGCCAGTTAGAACATAAATTATACATTATATTTATTCAATTATGATCTAATATCTTAAATCATTTCTCCATTTTTTAAAAATTTACATTTTTGACCTTTTAAAATTATTCAATCAATTTTTACTTCTTCTTTTTTTATATGTAGAGCTTGGAGTCACTAAAAAATACCTAATATTTATTTATTTGACCCTCCAAATGTATATGTCTTCATAAAATTCCTCATGTTAAAAATTAAGATAAAATTATACCTCAATTATATCATATTTTTCATCACATTCTTCTACTAATGGATTATCCAAAACATCCACAAGCACTTCTTTCTAGATGTTTATATAATCCTGAACCAATTCCACTCATCTCTCACATGCCCTTCTACCTTCATGAGATAACACATTTGTTACTCATCTATAATTAAAGCCTTAAAATTCTATGACTTTTATCACATTTTAATGGTTTCTTCATAGGTTATTCAGTATAATCAAAATCATGAAATTTGTTAGTGCCTTTGGAAGTAAGATTACCTACTTTACCGAATCAATAAAAGAAAAATATAATAATTACATTGATTTTTTTTATTATTCTCTTTGAAATAGAGTAAACTAAGTTCATCACATCATCATGATTTTTGTTTGGATATTTTTTCCCTAAACGATTATCCATTTCAATGATTTCCACATACTACGAATTTTATTTTGACCTATAATCATTATCTTTATTCCACATATCATAAAAAATTAAAGTATTAGAAAAGATATCCAATGTAACATACTTTAGATTTTTGTATTTAAGAAAATATAATTTAACAATAAAATGTATAGGTAATCTTATTAATATTTTAAAACAATATTAATGTCATACATGAACTCTATATGTCGACAAATATCTCCCATGTAAATGTTTACCGAATCAAAAAAACTCACCACCTTTTTTCTTAATAATCATTCTTAAATCTATATACTTATTCCAAAAGAACTAAAAATTTTCATCTAAAACTTTTTAATTCCCTTCATAAATAGTGAAAATATTTTCCCAAAGATAATCATATGCTTTTAAGACATCACCATTATTTAAATAGGTCTTGGAAAATCTTCTTCTAAATATTTAATTTCCTTAGTGTTAGTGTCCAACACCTTATAATCTATGTGTGATAAATCTTTACTATAAATATGTGAAATTATCCCATCAATATATTCCTAGTATAAACATATCCCAAAGGATCAAAATAATTTTTTTTATTTTGTTTTCCCATAATTTAAAATTAATGCATTTAAAAATAGGAATTAATTTTTTATTAAACACATATACCATGTCTTTAAAGAGAGTTCACCATCATAGAAACAATTTTATTTGATACCAATTATTGGACCCAATCTATTAATATACCATGGGTTGAATCAGGGTATTATGATTTAAAAAATAGTTTTTTATTCTAATATATTTATCTATTCTTGAGTAAATTATTTAACTCTATATTATTTTCACTCTTGATCATTGAATGTAAAAAATATGATACTTGTATTTTTTTAGTTCACCCAAAATGGAATAACCCAAGGAGCATGAAATTTCTAGTTTATTAATGGTAATTAGACACTATGAACAATACTTTATATGTTATTATAATGTAGATCATCCGCTCTAACTTTCTAGGTTCACTTTACACACACCACCTTTGAAGAACACACTATTCGTCTTCATCGACTAGTTCTTAATTATCCTAGTGTGAGCTTATTTTTCATGAATAATTTAATATTTTGAATTTTAATTAAGTCCCATAAATGATATATAAAAATTAAGTCAGTAATTAATATTTTATATATTAGAGAATTTGAAACTATTTTGGTAAATTTATTTAATCATAAATATTATATAATTTATTCCTTTCCTAGAATTAAATTAAATTCCATACATAGATTTTTAAATATATATTTCATTGTTAATAGGTAAATTTTAATTATTTTTAATTTATTTTATTATTTTCATAGTTAATCTATCCCACGAATAAATTTAATTGTGTGTTTTTAAAATTGTTTGAATTAACTATACAGAACGAATCAAATTTTCATGATGGTAACCTCTCTAGGGAATTTTAAAGATAAAACCCCTTCACTTACACTATGTAATGGTATCAATAAGGTATCATGTCAAGGAATCAACTGAATTTAATGCACTATATAAATGTACCAGTGTATCCTAGAGTATATATAAGGATACAATTTGATTCAAAAGAGCCAAAAAGGTACCATCCTTACTAAAATAGCTACATTAGTATTATATACACTATGTAAGGGTAATTAGAGAGATTAAAAAGACACATAAGGCTACCTCCATACCACTATTGCTATGAAAATGTCCTCACCTATTAATTGTAATGGTTTTTAGTGTGTAATTATCTCTATATCAAGGTCACATTTTAGAGATCACTACATCAAGGCACCTTAGGGAATTCAAGCAACACGTGAGGTAAAAAAGTTCATTCCTCATATATATAAGTTTTCAACCATAGGGAATAATATCAAAAAATATATAAAAATGAAAAATAATACAAAACCCTCTTATGTTGTTCGACTAAATTGATAAGAATCATATCCCTACTCCACATAGTGATCACCCACTAAAGAAATGAAATAAATATTATGGAAAGTAAATGCTTCAATAAGAATATTTGAGTAATTCCTACCTTTAGTAATCATGACCCTTGGCCTAGTATCATGGAATCCATATGAGTAAGAACATGAGAACATGGAATTGATATTATTGGATGAAGGATGAAGAAGGATGGATGCTTATAAATTTGTTTCCTCGCCCTTTATAATGGTCTAAAACCTTGTCCTTCAACATCATCCTGGTTATCTTAATAATTTCCGTTTCTTTCATTTTAATACCAAAATAATTCTATTTTGATTATAACTTATATTGGTTCATCTTCTTTTATACATATTTATTCCCATTATAAAAACTACTATAAAGTTCTAGTGATCATTAGATTAATGTTTATGACGTTCTCAACCACTATATGTGGTTAGAGGAGACTAATAGTGGGAAAATTTAATTTGTACATTGAATTTATGTTATATCTCCTCCATTATTATTGGGAGACAATGGAGGTGGAGTATATAGGAGGAAATTAAAAATATACATTCCATTAACACAGCTGCATCCTTCCACTGGTTTCACTTTGAAGTCTCCCTCAATTTAAATCAAACTCTATACATATAGAGTCATGTGGTTTTAGATGTTGAATGGTAAATAGTGGATTTTAGGTGTGTTGTTTAGTTCATTCCTCATTTATAGAGTGTTCACTCCAATTCATCAAGGAACAAATATGGTTTTTGGACGTTTTGAGTATTCCATGATCATATTAGTTATTTTATAAATTATAAAAAAATATAGGATGAGTAGGGGAATGATATTTATTATTCTCATTAAATTTAAATTTTTATAACCACATTAAATAACAAATGATCCCAATGGGATTAATCCTTGGGAATATATACCATTTTTTAATTAATTATCTTCTTCATTTAATTTTCCATTACATGAATGATCCCCTAAAATTAATTCTTATTTAAAAAAAGTATAAAATTAATTCAAAAATAATTATAAGTTCTAGGATAGTGATTATAAAAACCCAACTCCTCAAGATATGAACGAAGATATACCTAGTGTGGATGTCTAGGTTTTCTAAATTATATTTTTTATCGGACCCATTATTGTCCTTTAATCAACATAGAACCATTTAATGGGACAAATATTGTAGTTTTACTTCCTCATGCACTTTTATAATTAACGTTTTTATCTTATTTTCCTTATTCTTCTATTTTTTTCCCATATTTTGTTTTTTATTTCATTGTTTTTCTATGTGTACATGGTTTTTACTCTAATTTTTTTTATTCACTATTCTGATTAAAGTGATTGTTATATTTATAAAATAATGTGTTAATATTATGATACTTAGTTATAAAGAATAAAATGATCTCAAATACATAAGTAGATTCTTTCTTAATAATATAAAAAATAATCAACATTTTAACCAATATGTGATGAAAGAAAATGATAGAACATTACTCAACATTGAATAATTGAAAAACATTATTTATAAAGTTATATATAGTTTTAAAAATCTCAAGGATTAATAATAAATCATAACATTAGTTGAAAAATATAATCTAATGTTGGAAGCTCTCGAAATCACAATAGTTATAGTAGAGGAAGAGATAGAAGAAGAAACCCAACTAGTGATCTCTCTAGAAATAATATTTCTAACAAAATATCAATTTTAAGAAGGGTTAGAAGATGAAATATTGTAAGGAAATTATTTTTAATTAAAATTATTTTATTATGAACTTATTGAAACTAAATTAAAATAATTTTTCCCTTTTGATTTTACCTCTAATTAAAAAACTTTATTATAGGCCCAAGATTTTGAAGACAAATAAGGGATGGATTTTTTTCACTTTGATAAAAATTTAAAATTTAAACTACTTATTTCATCCAAAATTTAATATTCCAATGAGGTATTACACCTATAATAAGAACTATACGATGAAATTGAAGAATGGGATACCATTGAATGTGAATCCTTTTATTTGATAAACATACAAGCTAAAATATACAATAATATCTAATTTTTTAATTTTATATATTCATCTCAAACCATTCCAATAATTTATATTGATGAATACCCACTAAAAAATTTTTTATGGAAAAACATGGGGATCCATAGTCTATAAGTATTGACAATTAATTTTCAATGGTGTTTCATATGCTTTAAGTGATTCAAACTAGAGTATATGATATATTTGAGCATACCATTAACTATTGATATTCTAATATTATATAAATCTATTTTATTACTCAATATCAATAGTTTTCATATTCTATATCTAGAACTAATTTTTCTTACATTTGAAAATGGTGAAGATACCATTGAATAGTATAAGAAAGAACATATAAAAACTAACTTGGAAGAGAATATGGGGATGCAAATTAAATAATGGGTTTACCAATAAGTTTAAGAAGAATACATGGATAGAAAAAAAAATTGTATGAGTTCCCAGGGCCCTCTCATAATGAACTGTAAGTACATACTACCAAATACTAAGGGGATAATTTTGATTTGAACTCTCAATTTTTTATATTTTATTTTTGTTTTCAACTATACACTAACTTATAATTGGTTAAATTTAACTAATAATCACTATAAAAGAAACCAATAGTCTAACATCTATAGATTCTCCTATAAATAAAAACATTATGAACATGAAAAGGAACAAATGGTCAAAGACAAGAATGAACTAGTTGAGTCCCTACACATCACCTTCCACCCCAACTTTAGAAAATAAAAAAATACTAATCATGGAGAGGACTTCATTTTTTTCAAAGTGAACATCACAATTGAAAAGAAAATGAGAAACTATTAATGAAATAGGATGTAGTGGTCTAAATAAAAAAACATTCTTTAATATATTCTGAGAAATCATACGGATTTTTAGATATGGAAAACCTAAATATATCCCCAATCTGGAAGGGAAACCCCATTATTCTTCCCAATTTATAATTATTTATTTAATTATATTTAATTTATAATAAAAGTCATTATGTTCTAATTATATTTACTATGGATTCAAAATTTAAAATATTATAGATGGATACCATAAAACTTTATACAAAGGAACCAAGGGATCACCTTACTCAAACACTTTAGAAAATAAACACCACATTTTTTCTCTCCTTTATAATTGTTTCACTACTATTGCTTTTTCAAAATTTTATGAACTTAATTAGGATAATGTTGAAAAATATATGGGATGGGAAATCAAACATTTTTAGGGTATTTAATAAAAGTTATAGGATATTCACATATAATGTGTAAATAATTTTTTCTTTCATGTTTTGTTTTTTTTTTCTGTTTGTTTTTTGATATGTTTTTATGTTAGGAAAATTTCTCATTTATTATTTTAGTTCCTTATAGATAAATTCATGCTACGTTTTAGAGATTCTATATTTTTAAAATTTATAGAATAACAGGATTACTAAGTAAATTCTTGGAATATTTTCATTAAAAATTGAATTTATAACTTATAAAAGGAGTGTGATTGAAATGGTTGAATTGTAATTGGAATTATAACATAATGATACTAGATTTTCAAACAAAAAAAATGGAAACTTGAACTTTGTAAAAAAGATCACCTTAGGGAGACCACTCAAAAAATAGTCATATAATTACTTTGAAACTAGAGTAAAATGAAAAATGAGATCCCACAATGTTTTTTTGAGATAATTATTCTTTGATTGTGTGATTAATAAATTACATTGTTAATCTAATAAGGGATTTATATAATACATGTATGTGAAAAATTTAAATTAGTTTTGAAATAAAAAAATTAATGGATTAAGGTGAGTGGAATACTATAAAAATAATAAATAATTGTGAAATTGACTTATAATAATATAATTTTAGTTTTATGATAGATATGGAAAATGGATTTTTGGTTAATAGATCTTTGGAAAAATCGATAAATAAATTTTCGTCTAGTTAATGGTTTAATTACACCAAAATATATATTGTTTCCATTTCACGATCTATAACTTTTACTTGGATTGATGAATGAAATTTAAAATAATTGATTAATTTTTTCCTCCCACATTTATAGTGTTTTTATTTGAATCTCATGAGGGAACAATTTCAATTAGTAACTTTCTTTGTATTTTTTGAGGGTGAATAATATTATGTGTTTGGAGGAGATTAGAGCGAATTTTTCATAATTACTTTTACATTTTTATTTTTATTTAACCCATATCTGATATAAAATAAGTGTAATTAATTTAATTTTTATGTATTAGATAATTTGGATTTATTATTAAAAATTGATTTAAATTTAGGTTTTAATTGTTTATAATTTCTGGAATTAATTTAAAATCCATACATTGATTTTTAAATGTGGATTTAATTTTTAATAGACCAATTTTTGTAGTTTTTAAATGATTTTAGAATTTTTATATTTAATATGTACAAAGAATTCATTTAATTTAATTTTTTATTTACCTTTATGTAAGGAATATAAGCTATGAAAGGGTAACCTCTACCAGGCAACATAATGGTAAAACCTCTCCCCTTCAATAGTGTAAACATAATAAGAAGGTGTTATGTCAAGGTATCAACTACATTTAAGGAACTATGTTAAGGTACCTGTATGGTCAAGAGGCCACCTCGAAGAATTAGTACATTCAAAGAAGCTGTGTAAATGTTCCACCCTCACTTAGGAGGCTCCGTTAAGGCAACATGAGTTATATAAGTGTTATTAGAAATATTTAAAGGCTTTTTAAGGGTAAGACAACACAAATTAATCAATATAAAGGTTCCCACCTAAACTATGCAATGTAACTTACTACAAAAAATGTTCTACGTTAAGGTCACATGTGGGAGAGTATTACATCGAGGTTCCTCTTATAATTCATGTGATGCATAAGGGTAAAAAGAACATTATTTATCTATGTAATGGGAATAACCATGGGGAATAAAATATGAAATTCTCAAAAATGGAAAACGAAAACCCCCACATTTTTTCCCAAATTGGGATGAATATCTCCACTATTACACTTGATGATCATCTAGGAATGAAAGGAGATGAAAATCCTTGGAATTGAATGATTTAAAAAGAATTTTTGAGGGACTTAAACCTTAAATGCTCATGAACTTCTTCTTGGAAACATTAAATCCATCTATGTAAGAACCTGATCTTGTTACATTGAAATTCTAGGTGGAAGGAAGAAAAAGTTTGGATGGTTATAAATATGTTTCTTCTCTCCCTATCTAAAGGATAAAATCATTGGATGTTGTGTCTAGATTTATTATCTTAGGAATATATATTTCTCACATTTTAATTCTAATTCCATTATATTTTTTATTCTTGTGATGTTATACTCTCTTTCTTACCCATTTATTCATGTTTATCAAACCCCTGTGATGTTCAAATAATCTTTATCTAAATTACCATGAAGTGGTAACCCATTGTAGGTGATATTTATAGTGTCATAGTGGGGATCTTGAATTTATTAATTAAATTCCTATTATATATACTTCATTATTGTGGTGAAATAGTGAAGGAGGAGTATATAGGAGGTTGATTTCAATTTTTATTCGACTAACATCATTATGTCCCCCTACTAGTTTCATTTAAAAGTATCTATCATTATAAATCACACATCATGCAATTGGTGTTGTGTGGTTTGAGGGGATTAATGGTATATTGTTTCTTTATGGACAGTGAGTAAGTTCATTAAAACCATGATGAGTGTTCTTATCATTTTTAAAAATGTGAACAAATTTTATTATTGGTCTACATGAGTATCTGAAACCATATTAGTAATTTCACACATGAAAAAACAGTGGATGATGAGTAGGTGAATGATGTTGAGTTTTCTCATTGAATTAAGCGATTTATAATGAAAGTAAACAATGATAGATACAAATGGATTTTTTATTCTGTTTATTTAACATTCATACATTAGTTATATTCTACATTTACATTCCTATTTCATGAGTCAATCACTATTTTTATTCATGTTTCAAAAATAAAAGAAATATAATCATATTTATTTGTACATTTATTCTATTGGACAACACCCTTTACAGTGACCATGGCCATCCAATAGGATTCATTCCATGTTTTTATAAAATCTATTTGGTGAGGGCCTCATGAAATGATTCGTATCATCTCCTTCAAAGATTATATTTCTCTTCATGAAATGTAGTTTGGAATACAACTGAGATGGTGTAACACTTCTATCAAACATAGAAAAACCTAATTATAGAAAAAACACCAAGAATATCTTTTCATTAATTTCATATAAATTTTTAGAGAAGGCCTTGAATAATACCATTCTTATTTACATACATGAACCAAAACTCCCTAATTTCCTACCTTGATAAATGATCTCAATAAATTTAAAAATAGAACCTCAATCTTATTCTTCTATTTTATCATTTAAATATTTTAATGAAAAAATTATTATTAAAATAATATTCCAAATATTTTAATATTGATGACCTATAAATTTTAATCCTAAAGATTCTATGAACTTAGCAAGATGTTAAATTATAATTATTTAATATTTCATGGATGTTATTTTCTAGAAAATATAAATGTTTCCATCTCCACTATTTATGAAAAAATATTTCATAAATTAATTTCCTATGAAACATAAATACACAGTGCGAATATTTATAATGAATTGTGGACTATTTATTAATCTAAAACCCCAAAAAATAAAAAAAAATAATATTTATTTTAAATTAAAAATAATATCCTTGATATCTTGGTTTACAATTTTCAGAATGCATCTCTGATAATCCAATGTACTAAATTCACTAAAATATAAATTTTTAGATATTTTCAATGAATTTCATGTTTTTGATCACAATTCACTTGAGTGTATTTTAATTTAACGATGAAACACATTACATTTCAGCATGTGAAAATCTCATTAAGTCTTTGGTAACTACTACACACTTCTATAATGAATCAAACACAGAAAAAATGACTAAAATAAAAACTATTTTTTTTATTACATAGTATGAAATAACTTATAAATAAATCCATATTACTCATAAAAACATTTATAATGGATTTCATGTTAACCAAATTACTATTAGATAGTAAAAATTGAGTCCGAAATAGTATTAATTTTGCAAAATAAAAAACTATTAAACTAAATAGATTAAAGCATGACACTTCTAGAATACTTCATAACACCTCCAACCATCATATTACATTTCATTCAATTTTTTAAGCGATGTTTTGTTTAATTCAACATCATACTTGTTAACAAAAAGAAGAAAAAAACCATGATAATGTTAGTTTTGCAATAGAGGTAGAGGTAATAGAATTTATAGGGGGATATGGCCTAGGGATCAATATGTACTCATTTGATTAAATTTATCATCTTGGTTTAAGTATCTACTTGTATCATAACAAGTGATATCGATTATATAGTGACATAATAAGTAAACCAATAAACATTGATTTATTTACGTATTTTAATATAATATGGAAACATTACGGGATATCTTTATTTTATACAATATAGTAATATTCAAATTAAGACAATTAATGAATATGGATCCAACATATATTTTATCTAGGTCTATATTGGATGTTTTTTCTATAGAAAATTTAAGCACATTTATTATATAAAAATACATTTTACAGGATAAACACTTTCCTCATAAATATATGACTTAATCCATACACAATTCAAATTATAATCACCTTAAAACTTATAGAATCATTTTGATGATCACTCTAACATATAATTTTGTATTTTAAATTTTAATACTTCGTTTTTAAATATAAAAAAAGTTGAATAAGAAAATAACTCATCAAATATAAATATAAATTTAAAGAACTAATCATAAGGGTAATAAAAATTAATAATATACAATACAACCATTTAAAATCCCAAAAAATCCATAAAAGGATTGTCAATAAATTAATGAAAAGATCTCAAATGATTATGAAATTTGAAAAATAGGAGAGGAATTCAAGAAATAAGACTAATATACTAAAAGAAACCATACTGTATTTTATATTTTCAAAATATTGACAAGATATGTAATTGAACTAAATAGATATACAGTAAGAGTTAAGAATAAGTAAGTATTTAATTATAAAACTGTAATAAGTTTTTATATCATAAAAATAAAGAATACATTTAAAACAAAAAGTTGAAACATAAAATTAAATGAAGAAAAATGACATTAGTCTTCCATTTACTCCCTCCAATCTTACCTAAAAATAGTTTTTTAGAGTCTTATCTTGAATACATGGTTGTCATATTTATCCAAATTGATACGACCAAAGGGTGGTGGAGTGTGGGTAGAGATTTTGATTCCACATCATTCCTAATATTTCATGACGAATATTTTGTATCCAATTTAATTAAAATCATTGAAATTGAATTTCAAATATTTTGTGTGGGTGATTTATATATGAAGTATTCACCAAGATGTATTCTATATGATTATAAAATTTCAGCACAATTTTAGTTACCATTAAGATGATATTCCATAATTATTTGGATCATAATTTTGGCCATAAATTCTAGGACTAGATTTTATCTTCAAAATTGGGATGCCTATATTACACTTTTAATGACTTAATTTACATAAGAACCATTTTAGTAAAATATTCATAACAATTTATTCTATCTTCATAATTTTTTTCTTTATTGAACTTGAATTGTGGGATCTATGTTCATTTTAGTGACTAATGTATAATTTTTATAAACCAATAAAATTTATATTTGAGGTCTAAAATGCACATAAAAAATTATGAATATTCCATTTCTCATGAAGGGAAAAATATTATATATAATTTGAGTTAATTTATGTTAAAATTTAAAATTTAAACTAGTAACAAAGAGTCTTCCAAATATTGATGTTTAAATTGGTTGAGATTAATGAATTTTAAACAATAATTTCAATTATGATGAGAAATGAATTATAAATTAAAATATGAATTTAAATTAAAATTTATGATAAATAAAGTACAAAAAAATCTTAAAAAATAAAATTTAAAGTATCCACTTTAATCTACTAACCATACTTCTTAAATTGGGTTTATCTATTCCCGAGAAAATTAAATGTATAAAATGTTAAGAATTATATTCCCATATCTGATAAAATATTAACATAAAATATTTTCCATTATGATGTTATATCAAATAGTCCCAAATACCATAATAATATATTTAAACAAGATAAATAGGTTTGAGTATTTCAAACCCAATTAAATTCTCTTGTCAATTTTTACATCAATATATAATGTAATTCCAATTAAGTATAAATATGTGTTGTGAATAAAAAAGATATTATATTTCATTTTTATTCAATGGTAAAAATGGATGAACTATGTGGTAATTATATTTTAATCATTAAATGAGTATTCATATTTGTTATATTTTTAAATTTTTATTTTTTGTTGTTTTGGTTTTTTACACCAATAGAGGGAAAAAGACGAACTCTATGAAATAAAAATATGGATTCACTATCCAAATGTGTCAGAACCCATACATGTTTCCATTTACTTGCTATAAAAAAGATATATAATTAAACCATAAATTTGGTAAATACAACTATAGATGCATTATCCCCAAGTGTAGAAAGCCAATAATTTGACTTATCAATTTCTTTACATGGTCATTTTAGTGTTTGTTTCCAATTTTTTATATACTAAAATTAAAAATTATGTTATCCCAAAACCTAGGATATAAATTTATAGACCCCATGAATTCAAACATACATAGAAAAATGAAAATTGTGTGCGTTGATTTTGTTTAATTAAATAGATTACACTATAGATGGGGAAAATCAATTTAGACTACCATATATACCAAAATTTATGCTCATTAACATAAATTTGATTAAAAATCAAGAATAAGGAATAAATAATAATTTTTCATTCAATTTAATGTAAAACAATTATGGTATCACATGAAAGGATATGGGAAATAAATTTTACATCTGATCCCAAAAATATTATTTCACCCAAAATATTAAATTTTCACTCCACAACATAGAAAGACACAACTCCCTCTATTTAAAGGAAAAAAATAGAATGGGGAAAAAATTTCGGAGAGAAGTTTTATAATTAATTAAATTAAATTCATGAAATAATAATAAAGTTTTAATAAGTTGACCTAATAAATAGAATTTTATCATTTGGGATCAATGTCATGTATAGATTTTTTATGGATGATTTAATATTTGGTTTGAAGTCCAGAACAAAAACCAATCACATGAAAATCCTACTAATTATTTAGTAACTGAATCATACACACAATTACACTAGAGAAACATTTAATTCCCATTGGTTTTTCTTAAATAAAAAAACCAAATTCAAAATATAGATTAAAAAACCTCTTATTCTTTAATTTTTATTTGGTGATCAAAAAAATTAAATTTTTTTAAAAAGATGTAAATTTACCTCTCGAAAATCACTTAGTTGAATGATTTTAGAATTAAACAGACCCCCAAATTGTCAAATATTGTCTCCCACATAGATTATATCATTAAATTAATTTTTCAGTCTCATTTTTATATTATTATTATATGAATAATGTTTCCATACGACTTTTAACATTAAAGATATTCACACCAGAAGGATCATGGATATCAACTTCCCACAAGTGTATATATGATTCACATTGTAGGCCCTTTACCACCTCAAACTCAACATACTTGGGTTTAAATTATGTTTATATGTGTAATGGATAAAAATATTTTTCTAGAACAAAGTGTTTCTCTTTAAGATTTTTAAATTGGTAATATTAAAATAGAGCTTCATTGATTCTTCACTTTTTATATGTCACCAACCAAAATTATTGATATTCCCTAAGGTATAATTATCTATATTTTTTGTTTAAAAAAATATTCCAAATATAGGATATTTATAGGGATATCTTAGGCTTGAGATAGGTTTCTATGAAATTATTTTCCTATTAATCAATGATCTATAAAATTATAATGGGACTCACATGAATTTGGTTCTTTTTAATGATGGTTCCTAGTTATTAACATTAAGGATAACCTTGAAAATTATTATAGGAATACTTCGAGAGGGTAGAAAAATATAAACCACTATAAAGAACATTTATATTGGTTTTATTTGATGAAATGTTGAATCTACATGTCTCTCTATCATAGATATTTAGAGTTTATATTTTCTTGGATTTTGGTTCATATATAATATTGAAATGATCAAGGAAATTTTTTTACATAGGTATGTTTGAACATGTAATGTTTTTCATAAAAAATGTATTTTTTCTCTAATTGGGTTGTTAATAATTTTTTAATGACACTAATTTCTAAGAAGTTTTCTATATCAGCATACATAAAATAGATATTCTCATTTAGAAATGATCTATACAAATAAATATGGGATGGATTATATTTTAATTCCAAACCATACATGTTATTTTTCTTCCCTAAGAATTCATACTTTTATTAAGAAGCTATGACTAGAAGCTTAATATTTGTTGGGTCAAAATTACTTGAGTCATATTAAGAGTCTGAATCAAACTCGATTCCCTTTTGGGGAATTATAAAAAGAACTAATTTTTTTAGAACTAACTGTTAAAATTTTAGTATGGTGATATTGGTGATGAGAATAGATCTAGACTCTAATTTCACAATTTCAACCAAAATGTTACTTATTGGTGATCCTAAAAGATCATCATAGGAGCTATATGGAAGTGATTCAATACAAAGTGATAATGTTTCTTCAAGTGAATAAACGAAATAAATATCTTATTTATTGGAAAATACTTCATGAATTCTATGAATTTCCTAAGGTATACTTTTATAATTACCTAACCAATTCACCACATGAACCATCATATCATTTCACATTTTATCAGCCTCATTTTAGATGTTGAGATCAAAGCTCATGCTTGTAAAAGATACTATCAAATTTTTGTTAAGAAGATGTATAATTGAGTTGATTAATAATAAATATTTACCAATGATGATCAGAGTTTTTTACATAGGAAGTAAGTTTGAATCATTGTCCAAGAAAATGATAACCTTATGGTAAATTAATTTTTTTAACATTTACTAGAGGATCCTATAAGATACCCTTAGGTACATGAACACTATGATTGAAATGTTAAAGAGTGATATATTTAGGTTGGAGATTTTTAGTCCCTGACTAATCATAATCATCATATGAAATGAGGTTAACAATGTATGACATGTCAATTTGGGATTTTCCATGCCTTTTACCTTCTATATCGATATTTATGTATGGAAAACTAGGGTAATCTAACTGGGGATGGATGGTTCCAAGGATAGTGGTACTCCCTTTAGGAACCAAAAGGATGTGGGTTTTATATGATAATTTCCTTTTAAAAGTTAACAATTCCTAAAGGTACCTATATTATGTAGGTAGGGTTTGGATTGTATCAAAAATTGATAAATTGAGTTTAAAATTAAGGAATATTTCCATTTAACTTTTATTCCACTCAACTTTATACTTTTCCCTCATTTATTGAGGTAATTTAGTAACTTTATATATATTTTTTTGGAGTTAGTGGTTCCTTAATTTTCTCCTCATTATTCTATGATGTTTAGGGTGGTTATATAGCATTATCAATAGAGGTTGAAGAAAAAAAAATGTTGTGGTAATGTTTTTTTATGATTATAAGTAGATTTCCTACATCTCAATATATTAACAACTTTTTGTTATTTGAAAAAGGGTTTTGTGGCACCGTATTCTTCTTTTAATGTTAATGAATGGGTAACTTGAGTTGTCATAGAATCTTTACCAGGTTTAGTTGTTTAAAATTTTAAATTTAGAGATGAAACATCAAAATTCATTTTCTATATTTTTTTCAAAGTTCCTCAT
This sequence comes from Viscum album, assembly GCA_963277665.1. NCBI lineage: Eukaryota > Viridiplantae > Streptophyta > Magnoliopsida > Santalales > Viscaceae > Viscum > Viscum album. The sequence continues at coordinate 846,451,687 of OY728150.1, read as the reverse complement.
GTTATGGGAGAGGGGTTGATTGTATAGGGAGATTATATGAATTCTTATCATAAAAGATATTTTGGATGTTTGAATTATACCGAGGGATGTTGTAATTTTTATTTTTATAATTACAAAATGTTTTTCAAATAAATTTATATGGAGGGTAGTTATTTAGACATTGTGGATAATTGGGTTACTGCTTATCCCTTAAAAGAAATCATGGAAGGTCATTGTGCCTCAGATTGAAATTTTTTTGGATACATTTATTCTAAAGATATGATGCATTGAACTCCACAAATAGTCCTTCTATAATCACCTCCTCGACTAATGGATTGGTCTGAAATTTTCCTTACAATTATAATGTATGTCATAAATTTTGCATGTAGAGTAAAAATATTGAACTTCATGGAATTTTATTTGATATATCTCTTAAACTTTCTAATATAGGGTTGAATATTTATCCATGAATATTTAATCAAAATAAGAGTGTAAATATAAATAGATATTGGATGATTATTATAATAGAAAGAGGTTACCCTATTTTTTTTCAAAATGACTTTCCAAATACTCATTTGAACCCTTATTGGATTTATTTTTAAAATAATTATTACAAAAACATTAAATGAATTGTTTATTCCCTAAACCTATCCTATCATAAAAGTCATAAATTTTATATAGTATTGAAAATAAAAAGTGATATACTATGTTTAATATATATTTATACCATTCAAATATTTAATTAAATGAGTCTATATTTTTTCAACAAATGTTTGAATGATCATTTTAAGTTCAATTATCTTGTGGTGCGAAAAGTAGTTTTTATAAAAATACCTTCGTAATTTGTCCCGAGAATGGATGAATAATCATTTAAAATTAGTTAAACCATTATTTTATTGATATTTTAGGGAAAAGGGATGAGTTTCATATTGGTTTGTGTTATTTGATGAGAGGGCACATAGTCTCATTGATTCCATTAAACTCTTTGACATGAAGGAAAGGAATATATGAATCCATCCCATGAATAGTGGGAAAGTGGTTTAGGAAATGGGATTTTTATATATAGTTAACTTCCCTTTTGGTATTATGACTAATGAATGAGGGTTCATTATTCTAGGTAAGTTTGAGATACTCATAACTGGTTTGATATATAACATTCCCTAAGATTGGGGATACCATAATTTGATTTTTGATTAATTCATGCTCAGATTTAAGATGGGTTTATGTGAAAGACCCTCCATAAGAGTGAAAAGAATTTTATAGTCTATAGTATTTAAAAAAAGATAAAAATGTATATAATTTTTTGGTTCACTGATTCTATTCCATAAGGACTATTCACCCTAACAAGTCAGTTGGAATATTCCCAAATATAAAAGGGAATACACATACATAAACATGAATAAAGAAGACAAATTTCATTAATAATAGAAAAAATGGGGTGATAATATAATTATAGTATATAATATTACATACTTATTTCCCCAATAGTGATGCCAAAACAATTTCTCACTAGTTTATCCTACAGGTTTAAGAAATTTCTTATATCATAATTATGGTTATCAATTCCACAAGGGCATAAGGAATGAACTAATAAAAATTGTTTTTTATTGAGGGTTTTTTCTATTATAAAGATAAGTTCCTCTATGTGTTGATTTTAATGGATGGACACAAGAATATTCGAATTTAAACAATTAATAAAGATTAACCAATCATAGGTTTTTGTAAGGACTATATTGAATAGTTTTTTATAGAAAATTTCATATAATTAATTAAATTAGTATCCATTCAATGAGACAATAAATTAACATGTAATTAATAGAGTTAATATATATATATAACTCTAATTTTAATCACCAATACACTTAGAGATCAATTTTTATTATTACTCTAATATAGATTGTTTTATTATCACTAAGAATAGAAAAATTTTAAATTCAGTGGGGAAAAAGGTGAAAACAAGTCATATAATGGTAATATATAAATAAATAACTCATTATAATGATAATAAACATAAATTAAAATTTAATATATCCCACATAACTCCCTAAAATTAACCCATAATATATTTAACCCTTCATGATGTAAATATCTCAATGGAAGATGAAATTTGACCCACATAACTGAGATTAAATAAATAAAAACTAATCAAATAAGTAGCACTACACAATTTTGTGAAGTGTTTTCAACATGGAACAAATGGTATAATATATCTAAATAGATTTAGAATAATAATTAACAAGAAAGAAATGAATAATTAAAAAAATAAAGTAGTTCTTTATAACTTAAAAGTCAAGTATAAGATTACAATAAAAAATAAAAACATAAATTACAAGAGGAACAAAAATAAATGACTTCCATTTACTTCCATAAATTTGAATTGGATAGGACCATTTTGACAAAATATATTTTAAATTAAACTAAATTGATAATTTATAGAAAAGGGTGGTGTAAATTATATGGATATTTTATTTTCACATCATTCCTGAGATTCGATGTAATATTTTCTATCTCATGTATCATTAATCTAATTTTTTTAATATTGATAATTTTTGGTTAATGATTAAAATATTATTATTCTTTTTTATATCTTATATAATATAAATTTTTTAGTTGAATTTATTTTCATATAAATATGTTATTCAAAAATAGATGGGACAACTTTTGGGCTATGAATTCGGCCCTAAAATCATATCTTCATCTTAGGCCACCTAAATCACCCAAAAATGACCAAACTAGCATGTGACATAGATTAATTAAATATTTTAAATATTATATTATATTCATATATAAAATTTTACCATTATTATAATTTATTTGTGGGATCTACACCCAATTTAGTAGAATGATTTCCAATTATCATTATACATAGTTTTTTGGAGTGTAAGCCCAAATTATCTATGTTCCAACATGAAAATTAAATTTATATAAAAAGTCAAAATATTAAACCTAATTTGAAAAAAATTACCATATAATTATAATTTAAAATAATTCAAAAATAGTGTTCCCTAAGGTAATTTTTAAATGGGAAAAAATTAATGATTTTTAACAATTAATAAACAAATGATTATAAATGACGTTAATGTTGTAAAATGAATTCAACATGGAATTATAAATCAATGAAGTAAATGAATACTATTAAAATTTATATTAATAAAATAAAAAGTTGCTGGTTAATTAGGTACCTGACTGTCTTGGATCTGGTACTCAGTGGGTGTTTTAGGGGTGTGGTTGTTATGTTGAGTCACTGAGTACTTGATGAACCTATAATGGGAACCTAGTAAAATCCTAGGGAAAACCACTTAGATGGGGTAATTTGAAATTTTTTAACCTAAATTAATTCACTCTAATCCCTACATTAGGTTTTTTAGTTTCACATTATTTCTGTCCCCATGCTAAGATGTCCTCAAATGTCTATCTTTCCTCACTTATAACACAGGGATGAATCCAAACCCAAAATAATCATCCAGTGTCCATAGAAGTTTTTTCTCAGTTAATAAAAGTAGGATTAAGTTTTTTTAGATTTTACATACAAAATATATTTTAAAAAACTAATTATTTTTCATTATTTTTCCCACTAAAAAAAATTAAATGTATTTGATTTTTTTTTCATGTAATAACGAGCTTATAAGAACCATGATATATTGTATTATTAAAAGTGACCACTATAAACTAGACATTAAATTTTGAGTTATTAATTGGATTAAGTATATTTAAAAAATATATACAAAAATTCTCCTTAATATTCATTTAGTGATTAATTATTAGGAAATTAGTATACAAATTTTAATCAATATAATTAAATCATAAATGAATTAATTTTTCAAGAATTGTATATTCTAATTATTATATATATCTATCTTTAAATATAAATTATTAAATAAATTTATAATGTATATAAAAAGTGAATAATAATTTTTTTTATGAATCAGTTAAAATGATGAAAGAAGAATTTTATAGTAAAAATATATATTTTCAGAACATCTTTTTATTATGCACAATATTTTTTCTATTATTAAGTTGTTTTAATCACTATTAATATATAATTTATATGAAATTTATATATAATAATTTCTTTTAAAAATAATAAAATTAGTCAAATGATTTTTACTTGCTAAGTAATATCAATAGAATAACATTTATGTTTAAAATATTTTTTTATAAAAACTATTTTTACTCATTTTTTCCTAGTTATTAGAATTAATTTATTAAAAATTATGGATTGTAATCTTATATAATGGATTCCATATTTAAAATAAAAATAATTAATGTTATATACTCGGGTCTATTTGAATTTTATCTATAATGTATAGTTACAATGTTAAAAATATTTTTTCCATGATATGGATTAAAAGGGTTGTGGTGTTGGGGGGGGGGGGTTTGCTAAAGTGATATGACTAAAAATATCACTAAATGTTTATAAGTTTTATTTTTTAGTGTATTTATATCTTACACTATCATCCAAAAAAAATCATTTGTTTTTGCTTTCTCATTATAATAACTATGATTCTTTTAAAGTTAAGGGTATTTTCAAGGTTACCACTGCCCTCACTTATAAAAGGGAACCTCCAATTCTCACTTCAATAAAACACTTTAGACACTTATCCTAATCATGATCTAAAACAATAAATTATTAAAATATTATCCATTTCCTAGATGTTTTTTATTCCTGAAATATCCATCCAAGAATCGTTAAAGTTTTTTTCAAAGGAAATTATCCAAGGAAGATGCACATGTTCTTATCGTTTTTAATGTTTTTTTCATAAACTCCTAGAAATTTTATATAACCCTATTAACATAATGACATAAAAATATTTACTATATTGGATATATTTTATTTTAATTATAAATCTGTTTTTAGTTTTTCTTTGTATCTAATGGAAAATGAAAACATTGTTCATGTGTACGCACATTGTATCATCTCCATAAAATGATGTATTTTAAATTTCTTCACCACATCACATGGTTAGTTATAAATACATATTTAATGGATATATATATATAATAATAATTAATATTATGGATATATAATATAATATCGACCTTCATAATGTCCCATCTGATGAAAATAATATTGTTTCTCATGCGTACATTTGGATTAACACCTCTAGGAAGCGATGTGATTCATTTTTCATTTCTGATTTTCATGGATATAAATATATATATATATATATAATGATTAAATATGATATTTGTAATAATAATATTATTTTTCAAAGGTAAAACTTAATATTTTGTATTTCCATTTATCAATTATAGAGATGAAAGCATCTCTTATGCGTACGTATAGACTATCATCTCAATGAAATATTGTGTACGAATTTTCATAACCATATCATGGATGGTTATAAGAGTGTATCTAATAAATAAATATTATATTTATGACATGAATAATATTTTTTATATGATGAAACAATTAACTAGGTGCAATAACTAGAATCACTGAACTGAAACATGCATGGAAAACAGAATGGTTAAGAGCTCGAATGGTGAATTTAATGAATAATTGTTAATAAATGAGTAATTGAGAATTATAGGGAAATAATATATGGTAATATATTTATAAATTATGTTTTTTATAAATTTATAATAAATATAAATTTATTATAGAGGATTTTAGAGTTCATATGAAGCAAGTAATGAATTAAGGTAAGGTTTTATGTTACAATCATACATTTTATCAGGTTTACTTATGTCTCAATTTAATTTAGTATAAATTAGATGATATTTATATTATAGGACACATATATTTTCATTTCCAATTTTTTTTTATAGTGTTTTAATTTATTAGTTCCATTTTTTTACTATTTTATACTCAAAATAACATATGAATGTTTTATGAAAAGATGACATTTTCTCTTATATAAGGTTAGTAATATATCAATATATATCCATATTCTTTAAAAAAATTTATGGATGTTTTTATCTTAACTAGATGTTTTAAAAATAAAATTTCTACAACTTTTATTTTATTTAAAAATATTTAAAAATATTATTTTCAAATTTTTTATGTATGATCCACTTTTGAATTTTTAAAATAATTGTTAAAAGAATGTCTTAATTTTAACATATACAGTATGAAAAGTTTTTCTAGAGATAGTGGCCTTTCTTCATCATGATTATTCCACAAAGATAATAGATGGATTTTTAAAGAATTTATTATTCCCATTAAATTAATAGTTTTTAGTTTTCAAAATATACAAATTGAAAGGGATATTTTTCATTATTCTTCAAATCATATTTGAAATGTTTTTAAAAAATTATTTTTCATCTATTTAAAAATACATTATGGAAAATTATGCTTTATCAGGGACAAGATTTAATGATACCATACACATTTAATCTCTGAATAGAATATGATGATACATTTTTAATGTTATCATGAAACTTATTTCTGTCCATATGTTAATAAATTGAAGATGGAATAATGAATGTTCTATTATTGTGGAACACATATGCATAGTTTATCAACATATAAAGGGTGGGTACATTATATCCCAGCAGTTCATCAAGTAAATATATTATTTTTCATGATATTAATAAGGTATGTTGTTAATAATGTCTAATCCTATATACAGTAGGATGATAATAATAACGCATAACCCATTATAATAATGTATTATGTTGATAATAAATTATCTCTCATGATATTGGATTTTGATATTGATTCATGATCAATTATGTTATGCTGTTGTTGTTGTGATTCCAGGTCTCTAATGCTATGATTTCATATTTTTATAGTCATTTCACATTATTATGTTATGACACATGTTTATGTTATAGTTTTCATGGATCATGATAATGAATTTGTTTCAATAAGAATGCTTCTTGTTATGAATATATTCCTGACAAGATCCTTAAGTTGTGAGATACTTTATTTTGGGTATGATTATCTTAATATATAAACATGATTATAATCTCATTAACATGTTCTCACATTATGTTCAACCATTATATTTGATTCATACCTCATGTGTTTATCCTTATTAATCATATGATCCCATCCCTTTATTAAATTTTCTTTTACCAAGGATATGAAGAATAGAATTGAGTATGATAATTCTATAAGGGTACCATGTGTGAATTTTTTTAGAGATGTTGATAATTTTTCATAAATAAGATTATTATGTATATAGTCTCTAATTATACTAAACCATTATGGTTATAAGGCCTGAATTATTATGAAAGTATTAAATATTCATCTAAAATTACATAATAAGTATATATGTTATTCTTTTTTTCACCACAGTTCATTTATAATTATATTTTACTTATTATTGGAGATTAGGTTACAAATAATATCAGGAAAAAACCTACAAAAAACAATATTGAATTAAAAGATATATTAGAAGAAGATAAAGTGTCATAGGATGATGTTGTGATGTTCTCATTTAGGATATAACATGATTTAATTTACTAATACATTACTTCTCACTCTAATTTTTTTCTTATATATCTATGTTAACCAATTTGGTTTTAGTCAATGGTTGGATCTGGAAGGAATAGTTTAAGAAATTATTGTGAATGCGAATGTATGGAATTCACCCATGAGAAACCAATTATAATGAGAGATGGAATGAAAATACTTGTGTAAATTGTTACCCAACTCACTCAAGTAATAAATAATACCATAAACCATGATAAAATTTCCAAATAACCAAGGAAGAAGAAACATGTTGTTGAGTCTTTTATAATGAAACATCTAGCTTTTTTATGGGTCCTAGATTCTTTAATTACTAAAAAATGAATCAATGATATATAAAAAAGTGTATTTTCGAATAAGTATTTCCCTTAAAGTCTTCATACTAAAATTTATAGGGAATTTATAGAGTTGGAGTAAAAGGATGGTAAATCTATTAGTACCTATTTAGAAAACTTTAAAAAAAATCATGGTATATTTTTATTTTTGACAACGATAATGATAAAAAAAATAGGTCAGTTCTCTATTTGATTGAAACCATGTCAAAAAATGAATTATATATAAAATTATTTAGTATCTATGAATAAATCATTATCTGTTCACTCAAGGAAGAGATGAATGACAGAACATCATAATATTCCCATGAGTTTAGTGATAAGAAGAAGAATATAGAGTTTCATGGGAACCCAAACAATAGATCACAATATGGAAATAAAATCCAATTAACAAAATTACAAAAGTGTAGAAATAACCACTCTTGGATAATGTTCAATGTAATATGATTCTTCTTTACATTTGTGAGATCTATCCATTGAGAATGTTATTTCTAATGAAATTTGAAAATACCAAAAAATAGAGGATAAGAATGTTTGAACTAATGAAATTCAGTGTTTTAGATGCAAGGTGATTAGTAATTATGAAAATAATATCCCTAATGGTAGAGATAATGTTAATAATAAACCAAAATAACCTTATAAACCAAAGGTACAATGTAAATGAAATGAAAATAAGTTTTCTAAAGTGTGTCAATAAAATTACGTTATGAAATGCACCCTTATCATCCTCTCTAAAATTGAAAATGTATTATTTAATTATGGTTTTATCCACTATTTTATATGTATAAAATTTCATAAAACCATCCATATACTATTTTTATGGCTATATATTGATTTATTGGGGAATAATTCAAAAGAGAAGGATGATTTAATATCAAGTATATAGCTTGTATCTAATAGAAATGTGAGGAAATGTGAATCCTGTAGATCTTTTTTATTCTACTTATAGTCAAATTTGATGTTATTTTAGGAATGTATTTTATTTCTACACGTAGATCCCATATCAATTACTAATTATGGAAAGTTACATTTGATATTTAGAATCAACCTATGATCATCTATCAATGTGAGTATGAACATTGAATTCCAATATAAATTAATTCCATTACATTGGTATTACAACATATACATGAGGGATACTTATCTAAAATGGTCTCAAAAAAAATAAACATTGAAAATATACCTTTTCTTTAGAAATATGCTCATTTATTTCATGAAGGTATTCTTAGCATTCTTAAAATGATGAATTTGATTTTTAGTAGAACTCAAACCAATTACTACACCAATTTCAAATAATACATAAATAATATACCTAGTTATGTTGTAGGAATTTAAGAATGAAATCACAGAGAATTTTGATGAGGTATTAATAAACCCTAGTGCATCAGAATGGGTTTTACCAATTCTTTTTTTTTAAGAATAAATACGTTTTAATGTAACCATGCATTTATTATCAATAACATAACAATATTATTAACAATAATAGTTATCATATACCTCATATGGATGAAATATTTTATTTACTGTATGAAGATAAATACTTTTACAATGTTTATCATTGACCAAGATATCACCAATTAAGTATCACATGGTATGATATACCCATAAAAACATTCTATAAGAGGTTAAACCCTACAAATTTATAGGGATAACATTCAAAATTATAAATTCACTCACTATATTAATGTACATAAATAATAGGGTCTTCATAGATTACCTAAATCCATTTTTTGTATTCCTTATAGATGAAATTATTATATATTAAAAGAGAATGTAAGAGCATAAAGACCTTAGTGTATTGTTTTTAAGACCTTGATAAAGTAGAAACTATATTTCTATTTTAGAAAAAGATAATTGTGGATCATTCAGGGTCCATGTAATTAAATGCCAGTGTATATATGTATATCATTTTAAGATGTAAGTCATTTATAAATGGCCAAAAAAAACTGCGACCTAGATTAGTATATTTATTGAATTGGGCAGATATTATTGACTCGTCAAGAGAAATTACACATAGCAATGAAATCCATTAAATATGTTGACTCACAAAGGACTCACGTTCCATTGGATAGATTACTGTGAAGAATATTTGAGGAATATAAAGTGATGGTTCAATAATGTGAATGTAATTAAACTAATTTACAGTGTAGAGGAATTTTTGATAATCAATGATGTATCAAGAAGGGGAATGAGATGTGTTCTCACATAGAATTTCATGGTATTAGCATATACTTTACACCAATTGATTATTTCTTAAATAATTACCACACTCATGATTTGGAGTTAGAAGTGGTAATATTTTTCATTGAAAATATAGAGGAATTATATATATGTTGTAATGAATGATATATATACTAATCATAAAATATTTATATATATATTCACTAAAAAATATTTAAATATTCCCTAAAAATTATGTTTATAATTGATTAGCGGTTATGAATACTTAGTACATTGGAATTTTAAATAAGGTTTCTAATTATTCGAGTTAGAATGACCCTTCTAGTTTTTCTATGATGAGGATTAAAAGTTATCCAATACTTGTAAATTATTATAGGATGGAACATGAAGTCACAATGTAAGTGTATAAATCCATTATTAATAAAATGAATTTCCAACCATCCATCCTTGGAAATATTAAGTAGTCAAGGAAAAAAAATTGGAGTTTCAAAATTATTTAAGGTATGTTCCCAATTTCAACCTTGACCATGTTGGAACTATAAGCCTCAAAACTAAAATATGTGTTCCATTAATACTAAAAATTGAATAATGAGATACTTAATGAAGCACATAGATCATCATTCTCTAATCATTTTGGAAGCAGAAATATATATAAATTTTTGAGAGATAATTTATCATGGGACAACATGAAAAAGTACATTGTAGAAGTATAAATCAGATTTCATAGTATGTTAAGGAAGAGTGATGATGAAACCATTACATATAATATAATGGAAATGGGAAAATAACACTATGTATTTCATCGTCAAAATCCCCAAGACATTTAAATTCCATAAGATCGTTTGTTTTATAGTTGATCAACACAATAAGTCGACCTTTTAGAACTGCAGGCCACCAACGAGAGATTGCATGTTCTTGTAAACTGATATTTTAATATATTTTTTCAATGGAAGATGGTCACTCATGCTTAAATAAAATATTTATCTCACATAATTGATATAAGTGATTAATTTAAACATCATTATATTTCTAGGATATTCATTAAGTATGTAGTGAGACTATAAATAATAAAATATTCAAATGAAACTAATCTGGATATGAGGATTAAATTGATGTTCAGAAAATGTATTCAACAATAGTTGGATATAGAGTATATATTTAATCGTGCATATCATTATTTTTTGACAGAAATATTTAAACCGTAGATGATATATTGATCTTATATTATATAGATTTCAAAATTTGATAGAATTGAAACCATACTCTAGTGGAATTTTCTTACAATAGTATCTTTCAATCGATCATTTAGACGGATCCTTTTAAATCCCTTTATAGAAATAAGTTTATAATGAAAATATTTTTGGATGAATTTAAAGAAAAAAACTATTGGTATAATATTTCTTAACCCTCACTCCCAGATGTTGTGTTTAAATTCCTGACATTACATTCCTGGCATTGGTGATGATAATTAAGACACATAATATTCATCTAATCCTTAAAACATAAAAAGGAAACAAAGTATCATATATAAATTTTAGGATATTTGAGGTTTATATTTTTAGAGAATTAGGAAAAACTAATATATAAACAATTCACATAAAATTGGAATCATAATGAAATGGTTCATAAAGTTGAACATCATATCTCGTTATACCCAACTTTTCTTATTTCATATTAGTTAATCGACATCATCCTTATGAAAAACATTATAGACATAAATTGATTAACATAATCCTTTAAAACCCAAAGGAATTGGAAACATAAGAAGGGTGAGCTCAGATGCTGAAAAAGGGTAAATATATGCAGTGAAAATTAAATGTCACTAATAAACATAGTAGTAAATAAGGGTATGATGACATAATCAATGTGTATGATAAAATAATAATGGAACTCTTACCCATAAAACCTGGATCATCAGATATTATAAGATTGAATTTGATATAGTCATCATAATCAATAATCATGATCCATTTGATATCAATCATGATCCTAAGAAACACCATAAACCCATAATAAGCATAATGAAAACATTTAATTACTTGGGACAACATTTTAAATTCACTCTTACATTCATTCTTATAAATGGAATAACCGCATTGTAAAGCTCCGAACCTAATTCATTGGAGGGATATTATAGACCCATCCATCATTGGATTATCATGTAACCACTTTTCCTTAGTTTATCATGAAATTGGCCATCATTGGTTTATCACATAACCACTTATCATAGGTTTATCACAAAACCAGCCATAAAATTTTTAAGTTCTATTACAAAATCATCACACATAAAATATTTAATTTTATTATAAACTCGAATAAAACACATTTTCCATTTTATAACATGATTATCTTTTATAAAAATAGGTTCCAAAATAATATCAATAGAACATTATTATCCCATGGAAAAGAAATGGGTTCAATAACAATATATTTGAAATAAGATTATACTGTGTAAAAGAAATGGCCTCAATAAAAATCTGGTTAATATATGATTAACCAATGGAAAATAAATGGATTCTATAACAATTCCTTTGAAACGTGATTAAACCATGGAAAATAAATGGGTTGAACAACAACCTCTTAAAAACATGATAAAACAATGTAAATGAAATGAGTTCAATAAAAACCTATTTGAAAAAATATTATTCCATCCAAAGAAAGTGTAATTATGGTATCAATATAAAATATACCCAGTGGAGGGTAATTAACTATAAGGTTTTTTGACATTGTTTAATGGAAATTAACTTAAAATATCTTTAAAAAATCACAGGGAAACAAATCTTGAGGCATTCAAAAGAGTCCCACACCACTTTAAAACATTTGATTCATAAGACCAATGAAGGAATAAATTTTAATAAAAATTATAATTTCATTAGTATAAAGTTATTAATTAAATATAATTTTGAATTATAAATATATAAACCATATAAAATAATTTAAGTGTATAATGTAACAAATGTCTCAATGAAGGAAAATTGTGATAAAAATCCATTACTTCTTTAGTATCGTAGAAACTATAAATCCCAAAAAAAGGTAATAAAATGGATATTTAAATCCACATAAATTCAAGTATAATAATAATAAATATATTATGGCGAACTATATATAACACACAACAAAATAAAGTTTAGAATATGGTATAATCCTTTTATAAATAAAAGTGATACTAGAAATCCCATCACAAATTTAATAATATATGAATTAGAAATTCAAAAATTAATAATAATAAAACGAATCATTTAAATTTCAGAAATATAAAATAATTTATGATATAATATGTACAATATTTCAGTAGTCACGGCATAAAAAATAATTAAGAGAATAATATGGGATTTATCTCACATATATAAAAAGTGGGATGAAAATCCATTAAAATAATTGTATCTTTGGAGTGAGAATAAATCAATGAAATAATTATGTGTAAATAAATTAAATCCAAAAGATAAAAGTTGAAATATGGTATGAAAATATAATAACTCATTTATCAAATATTCTTTTCATAAATTAACTAATGACATAGAAGTTTTACCAAATGAATGGAAATTTGTTTAATAAATCCCTTACTTTGAGTCTGATTTTTTGTGATTATCCTCTATATTCTTGAATAATAAATATATCATAATTATTTAATTTATTTCTAAAATTTTATAAGATTATTATTACTTTAATTTTTATTATAAATTATTTATATACAATTACATAATCAATAATGTTTATGTTGTATGTTTTGACTATAATCGGTTTATGTGTCAAAAATAACATTGATATGTCGACTTTGGTCAGTCAAGTCACTATTTAAAAATCCAAAAAATATTAAAAATTAATTAATAATCAAAATTTGACATTAATTATATTTTTTTAACCATATGGTAAATATTTTTATGAAAAATGAATCAACATTAAAATCCAGGACACGATAGCCCATATATACGCATGAGTGACATTCCCATTTTTCAATGATCATTATGGAAATAAGTAAAGTTAAATTTAACATTAAAGATTAACTATTATTTCAGAAATATATTATTATTTTATTATATATCACTATATATAAAATTATTGTGATGTGGTGAGAAAAATGATAATCATATCACTTCGAGGAGGTGGTAGTCCACACAGCCACGATTGATGTTATCATTTTTTAGTTTATGAAATGGAAGGAAGAAAAATATATTTTATATGTAAAGATATATAATTATGTAATTATTATAATAAATATGTAATTTATTTAAAATATTTATATTAAATTAATCCTTAATACATTCCATGTAAATTGTGAAGATATCATATCGCTCTGCGGAGGTGGTAGTCAAACCGTCCTCAAACAATGCTATCTTATCACCACAAATTAGAAAGAATGAAGGTATGTATTATATCATAATAATATATGCATAAATAATTTATAAATATAATAGATATAATATATAAACTATAAATACATCATTATTTATATGATTGTATAGTGGTAATGGAGTAATGAATGACATGGGTTCGTAAGGTGATAGTCTACCATACACACGGACGATGATTGTGTATCCCATTTGATGAAAGTGTGTGTAGGTGTATCTCATAAAATTATGATAAAAAACAGAGTATATTTAGTATACTTATGTGATTATATAATAAATCTTTATGAATAATTTAAGGGGTGGATAAATAATCAATACCAAAATGCTCATAGAAGGATGTTACCTCTTCTTCGGGTAGATCTGATTGGTTTGATCCAAATGAGTTCCATTGTTTTCATTATTTCAAAATTTAGGATTATAGTATTATATTAGATATGTTTTCTGATTATTTGGGAAGGTTTTTTACCATAATAATTTATTTAAACGTGTGAAAAGGTTGGGAGTTTGAGTCCCTTTTTATAGTGGAGGTGGAGTGGCATAATTGTAAATAAAAAACGCTAAACACTACTAGGAGGTCTCCATTACATAATGTTCTTAAAATAATTATAAAATTATATAAAAGTGGGTTTATTATAAATTTATTGACATATAATTATTTTTTTACATATTTCTAGGTCATTTAGGGACTTAATAATACAGTTTAACCACTATGTGATCCCATCTTTACCTTAGTCGTTGTAACTAAATTAAATTGATTTCCCAAATATCTTTTGTTCAAAAAATATATTTAATTTAATATAAATTATATATTTTTTTGATTCAAAATATTTAAGACATTATTTGAAATTATTATCATAGAATTATTATAAATTAATTTAAAATTAATCCCAGAAATGAGACGAGACAACAAGTTTTGAAAGTGAAAAAGTTCAAAAGTTTGAAATGATTTATTATCCAAGTTCAATTGGAAATTTGTTCCAATTACCTAAATTGTATTTAATGATATAAAATTGATCTAATTAGAGTTTGAAACAAATTAAAAATATAATTTAACACTATAAATTCTTTAACCCAAAATGATGTTTACAATTAAAATTCAATATTATTTATTATTCATCAAAATATGAATGTTTTCATAAAAACTCAAAAAATAAGTGAACGCAATTTTTTATATTATGATTTCAAAAATTATTTTTTTTATAATAAAAAATATAAATGTGTCAAATTTTTGTTTTAAAATAGTTCTGTCATTAATAGGTGGTAAACCTAAATTTAAATAATATACATCTTTTATCTTTAGCATTTTGTTTATTATTATTTTATGTCTATAAAACTTATTGGATGAATTGGAAAATATCATATTTAATATATAAAATATAAATTTCATTAATATATTTCAAAAATAGTGGTTAATTTTATTAATTGGGAAAAAATTCCATTCTAGCCACAAAAATATTTTTTCATAAAAAAACATCCTTTATATTTAATTTGTTTCAATTTTCATTTATAATTTATTATCCCACAAGGGATTCATTATATAAACATTTTTGAACTTTATATTTGTAAGCTAGTTAATTATATTAATTCCCTTCATTACAAGGGTTATGTGTAAAATATTATGTTAAATAAATAATGTCAATATTATATTGTTGTGGGGTAAGACTTCACCTTGCATATGACACAAGTTACTGAAGAAATTCAATGTTATATGAAATGAAATACAAATTTTTTTTGAGTATAAATAAATATAAAAATTTTATTTGTTGTAACAGAAGATATAAAATGAATTATATTAATTTGAAGGAAAATATTTCATAAAAACATAGGTTGTTACATCCTACCCCCCTTAAAATGATTTTCTACTTCGAAAGTCATCTTATTTATCCAATTATTAACATTTATAGAACTACATTATTGAAACTAACATCAATTTTTTTTTAATAAATCATCCTATTAAAAATATAATGTGGGAAAAATAATGTTCACCGAATTTTACGCACAACTATGATTCTAAATTAAGAGAACATAGGTGGTAATGAAGGAAAATCATAAATAATTATTGGGAATGGTTACGGTCATTGATCACAAACAATTTAATGATCAATGGAAAGATAATGGTCTCAAAATCATAAATATTTGATGATTTAAAATACCATTGGTTCACCAATATTGAAGGTACTAGGATAATAATTTTGTTTCAAAATCATTATTTAGAGTTGAATAATTATCTTACATTGTAGATAAATAAGGAAAAAATGAAATAAACATACTTGATGATTATAATTTCATAATTTAATAAATTACCAAAATAATCTAATATTTTTATCGAAACTATGATAATTAAAGATGTATTTTTAAATTGTGAAGCACTAAAATTAATCTTTTAAAGACTACATAACCTAAAAAGGATAGTCAGGGTATTCTACCAATATTTAAACATTAACAAAAAGCCAAATTGATAGAACATGGTAAGATAATTCCAAAAATGAGTAAAATATAATATGATACACTAATATTCAAATATAATACCCAAAGTAAAAACTAAATTATTCCATAAATAACTATCTTTAAAATTATTCATACATTTCATGACTAAGTGTGAAACCTAATGATTGTAATGATTTGGTTATATATTATTCCATGATAAATAAAAAATTCTTCCTCAAAAAAAATTGCATACAGTTCCCTAAGAGTATTAATCTGTACTTGTAAAAAGAACACACTAACTAGTATTTGTGTTGGAAAGTGGTCGGTGTGAAACTCTTATTGTCCTTCGGTCATGGGTTCAAGCCCCACAACCTAGCCGGATGCAATAGGTTTTCACTGAGCATATGTGTTTTTTCCTTTTTATTTAATCCTAAAATTAATTTAACTAAAAATGCTTCATGATTATCCTGGGGGTTATAAATACCTTAACCCAAAATAAATATCTACATAAAAATCATCGATAAACTCAAAATTTTGACTACTTATAGGACTCAAGTGGGTGTATCTTAAGAATTTGAACTTATGATCAACTAGAAACTTATAGTCCTATGACAGTATCTATAAATCTAAAGATAAATTCATATGATACTATCCTAATATCAAAGGATATCAAAATCAAACATTGTTACTAATTATAACATTCCAAAACCCACACACCGTGATCCGATGTTTAAATACATATCTTTACATTCCCATATTTGATGATGATAATTATGAAAAAATATTTTCCTTGAAACCTTAATAATTTAAAATTAAAACTATGATCACATAACGTTTAGAAATAAATTTATGTTTATATTTTTATAGAATTATTACATACTACTATATAAAAATTACTATCAATATGTACTCATAAAGAACTTGTTTATAAAGTTGAACATTATACACCGTTATACCCAACTATTATTATGTAACATTAGATCATAGAAATCATCCTTTAGGATCATTTATTGAAGTAAATGGTTTAACCACATCCTTTAAAATAAATGTAAAAGAAAACATAATAAGGGTGATCTTAAATGCTCATTAAGGGTAAACAAGTGCATTAACAACTAAATATCATTAATGTGCATAAGTCTACATAAGAGTATGGTGAAATAATTAAAGTGCATGAGAGAATCATAAAGGATATCATACTCATCAAAACCTGGGTCATCAAATTTGAAAACATGGGAATTGAAATATTCATCAAAAAAATAATCATGATACATTAGAGATCAATATCCATCATTAGAAACACTATAAACCCATTGAAATCATAAAGTAAATATATACGTAATTGGAACAAAATTTTCACTTCAATATTACATTAATTTATACAAATGGAATAACCATATAGATGAAATCATTAAAAATATAATTATGGCACTGTCCTAACCATCATTAAATTATCACATAACCACCCATAATTGTTTTATGATGGACCCAACCGTCCGTTGTTTTTTGTAGAACCACTCTTTATTGGTTTATCCCAGAACCACCCATCAAATGTCTATGTACAATTACAAAATTATCACACATAAAATATTGATTTTTAATTATAAAATAATACACCAACAATTATACCATTTATAATATTCTTAACCCTAGGATAATAAATGGGTTCTATAATAAATTTTTTAGAACATGATTACCCATAGAATTGAAAAATAGTTCAATAACAATATCTTGAAATATAATTAAACCCTGGAAAAGAAATGGGTTAAATAAAAATATATTTTAAACATGATTAACCTAAATAAAATATATGGGTTCAATAAAAAACTCCATTAAACTTGATTTAACCATATAAAATAAATGTGTTCAACAAAAACTTATTTGAAACAAGATTAAACCGTGCAAAATAAATGGTTTTAATAAAAATCTCATAGAACCTATCTCAATACATAAAAATAAATAGAGAGGATAGTATCAATAAAAAATATACCCAGTGGATGATAAGTGACAACAATGTTTTTTGATGTTGATTAATTTAAATTCTCTTAAAATATCATTATAAACATTCCCATAGAAAATAATCACTAGACATTCCAAAGTGTCCCATACCACCATAAATATTTTGAATCATAAGACCCATGAATGAATATCATAAAATGAAACATGTATAATGATAATAATTATATTAATGATATATCATGTCAAAGGATAAGTATATACACCTCAAAAAATAAGTGAGGTGTATAACATAAAAATCATCTAAAAAATGGAAAACTGTGTCAAAAATACATCACGGATTTGGTAACATTGAAATCATAAACCCCATAAAAGATAGATCATAAAATGGATAGGTAAATAACAATAAATTCAAGATTAACAATTATAAAATATATTTGTGGGAAGTATATACACCACAAAAATAATAACTGGTGAATATTTAATATGTTTCAGAAAAATAAATGTGAGAGTAACAATCCCCTTAAAACTATGGTAACATCTAAATCAAAAATAGTAAAAGAGATAATGATCAAACGAAACAATTAATACCACAATAATAAGATAATTGATGAGATAATATATGAAAATGGGTATTATATGCACCATATAAAATAAGTAAGTAATGAATAGGATATTTATCTGACATATGTATAAGGTGAGATGAAAATCATATACAAATATCATATCATTATATTGATAATAAATCAACAAAAAAAATATCTATAAAAAATTTAAATCCATAGAATAAAATTTTAAATATAGTATAAAATAATCATAGGTAATTTCAAACATATTCATAGTATAACAAAACCAATAACATAGATGTTTAACATAGTAAAAGGAAATTGAGTTCGAACTCCTTTAACTTGAGTCTGATTTGTCAGTATTTTCATCTATATTCCAAAATAATAAGTTTATATTAATATTTTTTTGTTTAAAACATTTTAAAAGTTTATTATTTATTTTATTTCACATATAAAATACCTATATGTAATTATTTAATCAAAATTTTTTTGTAGGGTGTTTTGACCATAATCACCTTTTTTGTCAAAACTGACCTTGATAGGTCAAATATGGTCAATAAGATCATTATTTAAAAATATCTAGAATAATAAAACTGAAATATTTGTCACATTTATATATCAATTATTCTTATAAAATCATATTGGAAATTTTTTTATGAAAAATGAATCAATGATATAATCATGGAGATGGTAAGTTGGACAAATGCATGAGTAACATTCCCATTTTTCAATGATCATTATTGAAAGAAGGAAAGATACATTTACCTTTCAAGAATTACAATTAGATAATAAATAACATTTTATTTAATTATATAAACTTATATATATCATTATAACGAAGTGGATATTAAAAAGGAAGAGTCACATCACTTCAAGGAGGTAGTAGTCCACATATCTATGATTGATGTTATAACGTTTTATGTGTGTGAAATAGAAAGAAGAAAAAGTTATGATATGTGAAAAAATATAAAATTATTTCATTAATATGAATAATATGTAATAAATATTTCATATTTTAATTAAAATCATCCTAATTACATTCCATGTAATGTGTGAACATATCACATTATTTTGAGGAGACAACTGTCCACACATCGACAAATGATGTTATTGTATTCCCACAAAATGAAAATCCGGGAGGTATGAGTTATATAAAAATTATATATGTGTAAATAAATTATAAATATCATATATATATATATAATATATAAAATATAAATATATTATTATTACCAACCATGAAAAGTGGTAATGAAAGAATGAATGACATCGGTTCATGAGGCGATAGTCCACCATACACACAAATGATGATTGTGTGTCCCATTTGATGGAAGTGTGTGTATTTGTAGGCAATAACATTAATATAAAAACATATATGTTTATTTATTATCATGTTATTATTATATAGTCAGTATATAAGAATAATTTAATGAGTAGAAAAAATAACCAAAACAAAATGCTTGTTGAACAATGTTTCCTCTTCTACGGGTAACTCCTTTTGGTTTGAACCAAAATAATTACTTGGTTTTATTTATGAACAAAGTGATAATTATAGGATTATATTAGGAATTTTTGGATATTATATTTTCTATTTAAGATGATCCTAAGGGAATGATAGTTGTGAATAATTGGGGAGGGTGAGTTTTTTCTTATGGTGGAGAGGGTGTGACATTCTTGGAAATATAAAAAGGTAAACACTATTCCTAGGTCTACCATACATAATGTGACTGAAATAATAAAATTTATCTACTTATACTTTAAAACCACTTAAAAAATAATTTAACACTAAAGATTATTTAGATGAAAAAGAGGTTTTTAATTAAAATTAAATATTGTTTACTATTCTTGAAAATATGAAATTTTTCTAAATAATACCAAAAATTCCCCAGAAGTAAATATTTATATACTTGTTTTATAAATTTAAATTATTTTTTCAAATAAAAAAATATAAATTTTTCAAATTTTAGTTTTAAATCAATTCTTCCATTAAAATGTGGTAAAATCGCCTTTTATAAATATATAAATTTTTATTATTAAAATTATGTTTATTCTTATTTGTTACTAATAAATTATAATAGATGAATTAAAAAAAATTATTGAATATATAATATATAAATTTTATTTATATATTTCAATAATAGTTATTTATGAAATTTATTAAGATAAAACTCTATTCTGGTTATAATAATTGTTTCCTTATAAAAACACATCCTATATACTTAATGTTTTTATTTCTAATTAATTGGTCACCAAAGGATTAATTATGTAACAAAATTTAAACCATATATTAATAATCTATTTAATAATATGAGTTCCTATCAATCCAATGGATAGGTTATAAATGTTATTTTAAATAAATAATATTAATAGTATGTCGTTATCTATTAAGACTCCACCATGTGTGTAACAAAAGTAATCAAATAAACTCAGTGTTATATGAAATGAAATATAAAGTTGGTGTTTAATATAATTAAAGCTAAATATTAAATTTATTGTGACACAATATATCATATAATTAAATTAATTTGAATGAATAAATTTCATAAATTATCAGGATGTTATAATTTGGTCCTGAGATAGTTGAGAATGTAGATGACAAATTTAGATCCATTGAACATCACATAAGGGTATCCCAAAGTTATTAGAGAATTTAAGTTGAGAATTTTACATGAGATATATAATTTGAAGTTGGTTAAAAGTTATTAAGATGAATTTCTCCTTGGTAGAAAGTTGTGAGATTTGAGAAGAAGGTCAAGCCACACACTATATATATCTATCACATAAAGATCCTTGACTATATCAGGATTTCAGATTTTTTCTTGGTTCTTACACTAAATATATATGAAGTAAAAGATGTTTTCCATGTGTCCCTTTTTAATAAGTATATTCCAAATCCTTCACATATAGTAAACAAAATTTTTTTATAGTGGGGCACAATATTTCTTATGATGAATAATCGGTAGAGATTTTGGAATGATGAGATAAAGTTCAATGGAATAATACCACTCACATGGTCATATTTTTATGTAAAAAACCATAATTTCGATGATGTTAAGTTTGACCTTATGGATGTGATAAGATAGACATATCCCCATTTATTTTCATCATCATAATTTAATTTTGAGGGTTAAATTAATTTTAAGGGGGTAGAAAGTAAAAACAACTATTTTTTTAATATATATAACATTAATATAAATTCAATTTACTTTAAAGCATTCTTTGCATGCAAATTTGAGATTATATAAACCATGATATATTTTATTATTAAAAGTAAATTTTATAAAATAGTTTTTAAATTTACAAGTATAAATATTATTAAATGTATTAAAAAATATATGTATGAAGGTCTTCTTTAATACAACTGTTATGTTTAATTATCAATAAATAAGTTCTCAAATTATAATGATAAGAATAAAATCATATAAGACATAATTTTTTGATAACTATATTTTTTACATGTTATATATATTGATATATACTTATCGATGATGAAATATACTAATATTACATATAAAAATGAATAAATATTTATAAATTGATTATTAATTAGATAAAAGTGAAGATAAAATAATTTTATGGTAAATGGGAATAAAATAATTTTTATTCTCAAAAAATACAATATTTTTTCTAAAAAATATATTTACATGTTTTTTTGAGGATATTAGAATAAATTTATAACACATATAGGAAATTAAACTTATGGAATGGATTCCAAATTATGAATAAACATAATTAATATTAGGCAATAATTCCATCTTAATTTTTATCCATAGTGAATATTTAGCATTGTAAAAATCATATTACCCATGTAAGAGTTAAGAGTGTTTGTGGGTGGTTAACCAAATTGATTAGGACCAAAATATATCTAATGTGTTTTAAGATAAATTTACTAATTGGATTTAAGCCTTTAGTTATCATATCATTGAATCTTTCACCACCATTTCCCACTTTCCCATGAAAATGGATTTATATTATTTTAAGGTTAAGATTATTTATGTGGGTTCCACTGCCCTAAATTATAAGAGGGAAACTTTTATTCTCACTTATTTATGCCACTTTATCCCATTATCCTGAACAATATATATATATATATATATATAACTTTCAAGAATCCTTATCCATGACATGTAGTATTTTTCTTTCCAATACACTCATAAAAAATCATAATGGTTTTTTTCAAAAAAAATTATCCATGGAAGAGGCATATGTTCTTACCAATTTTTTTTCAAGTTTATTTCCTCTTATTACTACTAAAAATATTTTTATAATCATCTTGTTATAATTAAATCAGTATATTTACTATATTGAAATGTTGTTACATTAATGGTACAACCACTTTCTCTCTGCATTTTATCTAATGGAAAATGAAAACATCACCACTTGGTATGTACAAACTACCATCTCCATGAAGAAATGTATTATATTTTACAAAATATACTCACATGGATGGTTATAAATATGTATTTAATTAATATAAATCCGAAATAATTTTTATTACAGAAATATAAAATATTATCTAGCTTCTTACCTTCCAATCTATTGATAAATTATAACTTCCCTCGTGCATACGTGTGGAAAACCACCTCAATGGAGTGATGTGATTCATTTTTTTTATTTTTAATAGTTTTTTGAAAGGATATATTTTATAAATATATATTATGTTTATAATATTGGTATGATTATTTAAAGAAAAACATTTTTCTACTTTAATTCAATCAATCCTTTAGAAAAATTAAAACATCACTCATGTGTACACATAAACTGCCATCTTCCACGAATAATGTATTTAATTTTACATAAACACCTTATATGGATGGTTTTAAGAGTCTATATGATAATTAGAAATTGTTTTTATAAAAAAATTTATATTTTTTAGATGATGAAACATTGAACAAGATGAAAGGACTAAAATCACTGAAGCAAAACATGCATGGTATATAAAGTAGTTAAAACTGATGACTTTAAATTATAATTGTTAATAAAATAGTAATTAAAAATTATTAGGTAATGTTATATAGTAATATATATAAGAATATGTTTACGATATAGATGTATAAAAAATCAAATTTTATTATAAAGGAGGTTAGAGGGAATATGATAAATTTCAAGACTTTAGGAAGGGTTTATGTTATAATACCAATTTTTATCAGGGTTTTTTATGTTTCAATTTACATTACCTGAGTTTTTTTGATATTTCAATTATAACCCCCATATATTTTATTCTATATTTGTTATTTCTTGGGTTTTCATGTATTTGTACTATTTTCCCTCTATTTGATACTCATGAAGCCAAAATAATGTCTTAAGAAAATCCAACATTATATCCTCTATAAGGATGATAATCTTTCCCCCCATATCCATATTATTAAAAAAAATATATATGTTTTGATATTTAATAAAGTGTTTTAAAATATCCTTATCTAATTACTTTTACATTATTTATAAATAAGAAAAATGAATTTGTTCAAATCTTTTCCATATGAATCACTTATGACATTTTATAATGGTATTGTTTTATTTTTAATGTATAAAACATGAATTTATTTTATTATTTTCATGTAATTAATTTATATTGAATCTTAATTGGATGTTTCTTTGATTTTCATAGAACATCCTATTTCTATTGTTCTATTAATTTTACGTTTTAAATGTCCCAACATAAAAGTATATTTTATTTATATTTAAATCAATTTTTAAATTATTTTATAAAATTATTTTTCGTCTTTGTTAATATAATTATAAATTATCAATATTAAATTGTTATATTACCTATGATATTATCTTACATTTTTCTTTGGATTCCTTATGATGATGTGTTATGATATTTATCATGAATCCCATTTCATTCCACATATTAATTAGGTGATGATGGAATCATGAATGATATGTCCTTATAAAACACATATGTATTTTAAAACACTAACCCTTTATGAGGTTTGGATTTTATTATATATTTCCTGAACATGTCTATTTTACTAATTTATAAATGTTTTGAGTGTCGGGGATGCCTTCATAACTGTTTCAAAAAGAATGGGTGAGGATATAAAAATACAAAGTGTGAAGCCATAATTCATGTCATGAAATAGTTGGGTAGAGTTAAGGGACCACTTAATATAGACTATTCACAATGTTAACATTTCATAGTTCCTTCAAACATGGGTTATAGTTTTAAGAATCACTATTACTAGGTAGTTTCCTTTGGATATATTTATGGAATTGGAAACTCCCAACAATTATTTAACTAAACGGGACATGATTTCCGAAAGGAATACATTCATTAAGTTTGAAATTTACGATACTTAAGAGCATGCATTGGTCGAGAGGATGGGAGGTCAGACTCATCACACCCTTTTTGGGGGGAATTATTTTCTAATCGGGGACTCTCTTTGTAAATTTATGATATTTTCATGAATCCTTATTAATTAACTAAGTATATCATTAGTATACCATTGAATTTACAACCACTTATTAAAATGTTTAAAATTTAGAATCATTAGTATGCATTCATGGTTCTTTATAAATGGAAACATATTTATGTATTAGAGGTTTTCCATCAATGGTATCCTATATTATACCAATTAGAGATTATTTTAATCATCGTTGTGATGATACTAGTATTTAAGCCACTCAGTGGGGCACTCAGGAATTTATTATCATCTAGGGATATAAAGGTTTATTTTGATCTTGGGATCATGCCTCTAATGGGATAAATATTTATCCTTGTAAAAGTATTCAAAACCCTCGTAGTTTGGAGTAACTGAATGAGACACATCATACCTTTTTAGGTCATGTGATAAGGACCTCTAAGCGAAAGGTGCTTAGTTGAAACTTAGTGTGGTACTTATGCTGAAGCATCCTAATGAATGTGAACATGATATGGATTTCCAAGTAGTATCAAACACTAATGGGAATATGGTCCAAGGAGAACAGGTTTTATTTGATGTGTTGTGTTTGACACTCAAGGAGGCCTTCTATGTATCCCATATGGATGGGAATAAAATCCCACATAGTTCAATTAATCTCATAGCAGAGTATCATATTTTGTGAAAAATTAGTTTGGGATTACTTCCTTAAAAGGATTCCTAGATGATTTTATGATTGAATTCGGTGCTTATTCCCTAAGGATGATGCCCAGTGAGCTTGGGCCTTGAGAAAACTTGTTACGTATCCTGGTTTAAACAGGAATAAGAGTTCTTGTAGTTCCATTGGGGGAGTCTTTGTGCACATGTTGTAACCATAACATATCTATAACCACAGTTGAGTCATGCTCCATCTGAGAAACAAAAGGATTCGAATGATTCATCAATGAAACTTCACACTTTTACACCTTTACAGATAGAAGAGGGCGCATCGACTATGGAAAAGGGCGAGGCGACGAGCCTTCCCTTTGTTCTATTTACATTGAACAACGGTCTAATATAAAGAGGTAGGGATAAAGGTGAGGGGCTTACACGAAGATGGTTTCCCAGAAATTGATCTAGGTAGGGGAGAGAGACTTCCCATATTCTTGAGAAGAACAACATGTGAGAAGTATACCTTCTCTACCAGAGATCTGAGGTTCTGAGTCGCCTCTTTGAAAAAGGAGAGGCCAGGAGCCAACCCTCCTCCAAAATGGGAATTTCCCAACACCATTTCTGGGAGAAAGGTCCATATGACTACTAATATAAAAACTCATAAACACATTATGAATCCTAACCCCATTGTGAAATGAAGGTGGGAAACCTCTAACTGTGGAAATACAAACCCAAACAAGAGACACAATGATGTGCCTTTTCCAAAGGATTGATAATTCAAGAGGTTTTGGTGAAGGCTTCAACTTAGTCCCTTTTAGATAAGAGAACCATGGAAGAAGTTACCCTGCCATGAATGGCTTTTAAAAAGGATAATTGAGTTGGTTGCATAGGTACCTCTTTCATGTATTCCACATAGGTACCCCGCATTTATGTACCACGTAGGTATAACGTGTAGGTATAACATGAAGGTATACCGTGCAGGTATAAATGATGATTGAAGAATGTGAAGAGCTTAAAAAATTATTATCCCATTTGGTTATATCTTCTATCGTGATTTAAGGAGATACCTGAGACAATTTGATGGATCTAGGTGAAAGAGCTACAAAAAGAGAGCTTTAGAGAGTCTTTCACTTTCTTCATTATCAAATGGGGATCCCAAGCGCTCTATTTATAGGCACAGATGAGGCCTGGTCAAAGGAATGTTGCTCGCATAGGCACTTCACATTGCTCCACCATTTAGGTTCTCCAAGTAGGTGCATAAAACATATTATGGCACAGAGATTTGCTGCGTAGGTCATCTGCATAGGCTAGCTGTGCAAGTCAGCCACATAGCACCGTGAAGCTACTCCATCGCAAAGCTTTTTGGGAGTATTGTTGATTTTACGTTGTAGACATTGAACCTTGAATTGGGATTTGAAATATTTGGAATTCATCTTCATAATATTTTTGGTTACTTTCTCATGTAGTTTCAACAAAATCCCCCCCCCCACAGTATTGGATCCAAAATATCTAAAGAGGGTTTAGTCCTGAGGTGAAAAATTTGAGAAAAAATGTTTTGGATGGATTTCTGAACATCGCAGGTTTTTCACACAGGTGCTTCACGGAGGAATGATGAGGAGTGGTTGCACGTAATCCTGACGTGGAGACATTGTTGGCAGTCCTAATGTGTAAGTCTTTAGTTGCCTATAAATAGGTTTCATCCTTCTCGATTTATTCACCTGTGCATTCTTAGAGAAATTTATTTTTATGGCTCTCGTTGTGTAGCTCATTCGCTCAGCTTCATCGCGTTGTGCTCTCACATAATTTCATTGAAATATTATAAAGGTAAAATTAATTACATGATGGAGCTACGCCAAAGGACTTCCCCGATGAGGTTGTGCTTGGATCTTTGTCAAATGACCTACGCGATAGAAATAATCGAAGGACCTGCGTGATAGGAAAAGTTGAAGGACCTACGCGATAGGCCCCGTCGAAGGACCTATGAGAAAAATTGTCCTTTGCCAAATGTTTTATTTCCTCTTTAAAATTATGACCTTTGAAGTTGGGTAATTATTTTGCATGAAATAATGACTCATTTGAGGACCCATACTGAAGAATATAAGGCTTTCCAAAATGAAATGATGAAGATCATGGGACTAGACTATTATGATGTTGTTGAATGTACCATTCCGGGGTTGTGGAAAGGTTTAATTCCATACCAGCATGATTATCCATGAAGTCATCACATACCCTTGTAAGGGCATAGTATTATGCAAGATACCCATGTTCCATCTATTAATAAGTACTTTCCTAATAATTAGTTTCTTCAATACTCCAACTGTAACTTCATGAATATTAATGAAAGGTGGGTTCCAATACAAGAAGGAACAGTCCATATTAGTTTCATTCTTCATCATACTGGTTTCACTCCCGATATGAAGGATTATATTGTCGAGATCAGACTGCATTGTTATGATTCCACTTTTTGGGTTTCTCAAATAGATCAATCTAACGGCTTGAAAGAATATTGGGTCCTTCATTCTGAAGGAGTTGTACAACCCAAGTGGTTGTGGGCATTTTTGGAACGTTGGAATTCTACAGAATTCAAAAAAAAGTTATCAAACGTTTATATCTACGAAGATGTCTAGATGGGAAAAACATATGTTTATATATAAAAAATGATTTCATTCTTGAATTACTGAGCCGATGGAGTCCAAAAAAAAATTCTTTTCATTTTATGCATGGTGAATTTGGTATTAGTCTATGAGACGTTTTCCAAATAGATGGAATTATGATTCCTGTGGAAATGTATGATGAATTCATCCTGCCTGCTATGTCATGGGGTGATGTTACTAGACCACCACCGCTATCCCATAAATTATTTAAGATAGTGAATAATTTACCCAAGTACAAGAAATCCATGATAATGTGTGTATGGAAGCCTTTTTAGAACTAACAAAAGAGGAAGGTCCAACCTGCTGACGTCATACTAATTGTCCTTCTATAGATAACCAAGGAAGTTCAGGTAAATATTGGACTACACTACATATAGGTGATTATAAGAAATAGGGATATAAATTCAAATCCAATATAAATGCTAAAGTATGCTTAGATTCCTTCCTTTCTATGTGGCTAAGCGTTTATTTGCTTCAATTCCATGAATCCGGATGTGCTGCAAGATCAGAAACTTTTATCATTATAGATAAATAGGTTGAAGGGAAGTAAATTTTGCTAGTAACAATTGTTTTAGAATGAATTTACCATCTCCTACTACATTTATATAATGGGAAGGCTCCATTTATAATTGAATTGTCGTTCCATGTATTGTGGGGCTGGATTGCAACACATTTTTCATCCTAATTAGTGTTGAATTCAGTCAGAGTTTCCAATGGTCGTTTTACCACATTTTTATTGAAATTTTATAGTATTTATCATATGGAATTGATACTTGACGTAGTGTTGAAGGGATTGACTATCTTAGGAGTATTCAACTTCTTTCCCTTTGGTAACCCACCAGTTTGATAATTTACTGATGATGGTAAAAAAAGATTTATGTGATGAGATATTATATAATGGAATTCAGGGATAGCATATTATCAACTAGGATTGATGGTGAAATTATATATGAGGCTTATGTCCCCTATAGGTTATATCATCAGTTCATATGCCTTCAACAATCAAACACTTTTCCACCGACTTATGTCAGACATGAAAGACACCGAATGGTAGTGTGACAATTGTGGATTCTAACAACTTTAGAGGTATCTGAATTTTTTATTACATTACCTCCATCAGATGCATCAATCAGATTGGAAGCTGGTTATGCCAAAGCATGTGATTTTTCATATCCTAATGGGGAATTGACAAAAGGATTATATCGAGTGGCCGCTACAATGACTATTTCATGTGGAAATCGTGGTAAGACGTCTATGTCTAGAGATGATATAGAAGTTTCAGAGGTTCCAGAGCCCTCAAAACATCTTTGAAGAAGGTATACTAGGAAGGAAAAGTATAGAGAAGAAATAATTCCAACACTAAGGTGAACTAGTCATCACAATCAAACATAAATTCGTATTCCATCTATTGAACTTTCTGAATAAAGGATGCTGGAAAAAGTTCCCCAATTGGAAGGTATTGAATCTTCTCCATAGTCAACCATACCAAGATTAACTTATTTTGTACCTTCAGCCATTAATAATTGGGAGAGTGTAACTCATGATCTTAGGGACGCATGGGAATTTCTCCCACAAGGAATTCGAGTACCAGATATAAGTGACATCAAGGCACATTCTGATTGCAATCTAGAAAATAACTTGTCTGAAGTACGGAAATATATTGCGGAGGTGTAGGTTTTTATATATGCCACTGATGAACAAATCACATCCACTAAAATAGTATCTCATATGCTAGACTTAGGAGTCCCTGAAGGGGTAATTATCAACTTTGAGGAGGAGTGGTATGTTTATGTTAATAGTGAGAATGTATTTCCCTTTTTATTTTTTTCTGAAATCTTTATTACAATTTATCATCATTAATCTTGATGAAAATGTATTTGTGCATCTTGAATGCATAGAAGGAAGCTCTAGGAAAATTCTCAAAGAACCTTAGTATGGTCCTGTAGGCTCTACTATTGACGCAAAAAATGATCCTACCAGGTCACCAGATGTTTCTCCAGGTGCAAGAATCATGACTAGGGTAATGGAGACTGATAATCCTTAACCATTACCTCCTGTTTACCCTACGTAGAGAAGTGTTTCAATATCTCCCCAATACTTTGAACAAAAACGTAAGAGGGTGATGATATTTATCTGAAGTGTATACCAAAAAAATTAAGTATTTATACCATCATTAGGGAATATAAGTTTCTAAATACACTCTGGTAACCACATCTTTTCCTCTTGTCAGATATATGTGTCTCTCCTCTCTCAAGGGATTAAGAGAAGATTCTTCAAGAGTAGAAAAAGAATCCCCAGGTGAAACCCATGTTCATTCTGAAGAATCTAAAATTTTAATAGATAAATATTCAAAATATATAGTTATACCTACTCCTAGCTCTGCTGAGAGAGAGGAAATCCATGGTAATATTAAATACATTCCTAGGTTTCTTTTTTCAAAGGATCCTAAAATAATCAACACAGATATTCATATTTCTTGAGAGGAAAGGAATACAGATCCATAGAAATATAAGACAAATTCTCAGGTTGACCCAAAGCTAGAAAGACCTGATGCTGGCATACCAATTGAAGAGACAACAGAACAAAAAGTCAGCGGAGCCAATTTGGGCATCAACAATTATTTGTAGTATACCTAAAATGGTGAGGGTGTTGTAATATTTCAGGTCATATTCAATGTAATGATGGAAACCCTTAATCTAAATAATGATATTCCAGGTTCCATCAATGAGTTTGGGGATTTTCCTGAGGAATTTCAAGGGTGTAAGTGCCTATTCATGCATTTTCCACAAGTAATTTGTTATTCAACTTAATTCTTTACATCAAAGTTCACTTTATGAATCTTTATCTACAAAAAATGTTGAAAACGCACATCAGGAACATGGTCTTCCACATTATCTATCCACTGTTGGTGGAGAAATATCTATATAGGATCCTTCATCAAGAGATGTTCTAGAGCCTTCAAATCTCAAAACTGAGCAAATTCGAGGAAATTTCCATTATGAAGAAACATCTTCTCAAAACACTTTGGCTGAGAATATAGGGAAGGAATCCAATCAAGTAGCTGATTTATTATTGGGTAAATATAATCTGCTGATTTAATCATATTTTTTCCTCCATTTGAAACTAATAATGACTTTGATTTATCATTTACGGTTATCAGTTCCTAGATCATAAGATGAAGCTTCTATTGTCCCAAGAGAAGTAGAATAAGGAAGATCCTTAAGAGACATGTTTCCAGAGTACATTTTACCTCATGGTAGTGACTCTGATTCAGACTTAGAGATGCAATATTCTCTTGGTATGGAACATAATAATACATGGTGGCATATCTAGAGCATAATTTCCAAAAATCCTTTAGATGAATTGTTGTCCCATTTTTCAAAACTCCCTGCATAATATTGCGTATTAGGATTTGGTGGATTTAATTATCAGCCAGTTTATGATTCCAGGAAAGAGACCATTCACTGATGGGAGAAGGACCATAAGATGTGAAAATATTTTGATGTGGCTAAATAACTCATCAATATAGAGGGATTTCAATCTACAGTAGTTGAGGATGAGGAAATTCATAAAAATAAATCACTTGAGATTAGCCAACAAATCAAAGAAACCAAAAAGGAGTTGTTATATCTTCAACAACATCTAGATTATGTTCATAAAAAGCTTGAGAAGTTGAATCAGACATTAGTAGAATCCCAATTAGAGGGTATAACTGCCATTTCAACTAATAAGGAAGATCTTCGTCAGGTAGAGGAGGTTAGAGTTTCTCAACTGTCTCATGTTCAACAAGTAGATGATAGGGATTATGAAGCGGTCCACCTAGTGAAAAGTCATATTGAGAGCTTATTCTAAAACATGATAGAGATGCTCTATTTTGTGGACGGCCCTCTATATTCATATAAAGGAAATAAATTTTTTATTCAATCATTTATATCTTCATTCATATTTTTCATAATTTCAATATCAAATGTAAATGATGATAGTGATTTGTTTCTGTTAAACAATCATTATTATAATAATAAGAATGAAGTTCTCAAAATTTTATAATTAAGCTGAGGGACTTAATTAGCATAATTTGATTTTTTCTAGGGTTATATGGATAACCCTAAAAAATTTATCTTTAGACTACTTTTTTTTCTCAATATTATCTAAATCATACAAAAAAATGTATGTTTAGTGAGCTATGACTTGACTTTTGTTCAGAGTGCCCTTCATGGGTCCTCAATCTAACGAGCACAAAGCCTTTTGTTATTGGCAGTTTTGAGTCATGTATGTTGGAATATAAAGGGATAATATTTAGGGTCGAAATAGATTTGACCATAAATTTTGAAATTAGTTTCTAAAAAACAATGTGAATAAGAATTACATTAATATTCTTTTACAAATTTCCTAGGGAAATCATGAGCCATGATTTTTATGGCCATAATATTTAAATCCTCTATCAATATAAGGGGATTCATTTCCATGAATGAAGTTACCATTATTTGAAAAACCCATTATGGGGGTTGTGTTATGCAGGGCCAACTGGGGGCATATGCTGCATAGCCAAATAGTGGCATATTTTGACAGAAAGGCATTTCATGTAGGAAATTTATGCAAGGCCTCCTAAGGGGACGTGCTGCATAGTCAAACAAAAGAGCTATTGGAGATTAAAATTTTACTGTTGATTGATAGGGGAAATTAAGATTTGGGTGACTTAAGACTGACACATTTGGTACGACATAAGTCAAGAATAGAAAAACCATTTCTAAACACATTTGGTTTATGAGTAATAAATAAAATCTATCATAAAAGAGAATTTATGATATCATATTTGGAATCTTTAAGTCATGCAGTGAGGAAGTTGAATTGTGCAGTTTTATGTCATGTAGTGAGGACATTGTACTGTGCAGATTTAGGTCATGCAGGGAGAACATTGGGTGGCTTTAATTTGAGGTCTTTAGCTATGAACAAAGATACAAAAATATCCCAATTTCTTGATAATTTTTTCAGAGATATACTATCATATTCAGGTTTGAAAGGAAAATTTGTAAACTGTGATTTGGGAATTTCTGAAACCGAGGAATGAAATAGGAATAGGGTTAAAAACATTAGAGGAAGTCTTTTCCCAGAACGAAGTTACCATTATTTGAAAAAACAGTTATGGGGGGCTATATTATAGAGGGATAAATGGGGCATATGGTACATATGGTACATATCCAAATAGTGGAATCTTTTGACTGACCGTCCTATCATGTAGGCAATTTATGCAAGGCCTCATAAGGGAACGTGCTTCATAGTCAGGAAAAAGTGCTCTTAGATGTTTGACATTCTATTGAAAAAAGTCAATGAATGTTTATAGAGATTCAACTTTTATGAAGCATAGAGTCTGGTTTATGGAAAAAGGTACCTTCATATGGAAAGGTTATATCTAATAAAGATATCCAAATAATCGAAGGAATATTACTTTTACGAAGGTATAACCCAAATGTAAATGATATGGTGTATGTAGATTTAGGTCATACAACTAGAAACAGAAATGGAAGAAACATATAACATGTAACCAAGTGATTTAAAGGTTATTTCATAGTGCATCGAACACATGGTGAAAGAAATTTGTAATCTATGATCTTGAAGACTTTCAGATTGTGAGAACGATAATGGGACAAATATACTTGAATGACTGTTTTAAAATACAGATTCTTGTATATTGTCATCAAAGATTAAAGGGGGTGATGATTTGATAACAAAAAATGAAATTACCATTATTTTACAAACCCATTTATCAGGGATGTATTATACAGGCCTAACTAGGGCATATGTTTCATATCCAAATAGTGATATATTTTAGTTGAAAAGACTATTATGTAGGAAACTTCTGCATGGCCGCCTAAGAGCACGTTCTACAGAGTCAAACAAAACAACTCTTAGATATTGGAAACCCTATCACTAGAAACTATAATAATGATTATTAAAATCTAAAATATTCAAGATTTATACTGTGAAATATGGTAGGGGTTATGCCCAATCCATATGAGAAATATTTGAACCAATATTGGCCATGAATTTTATGTCATTTACAATGATCTAACTCAGATGTAAATGGAGACTTTCTTTGATTCCTCTAAATGAATATAGTGATGTGCATTTTTCAAACATCTAGTGAGGAAATTTTCAACCCCATAAATAATTGAAACACCTAACTTATATAACGAAACCTTTTATTCCTTTCCTAATCTCACTTGAGCTTTGCTCGATGTGAGAAACAAGGAGTAGTAAGGGTCTCTTTTATAATACAAAGGTGACATAGATGAAGAATGGGGTGTTAGATTCCCATGCAGTTTAACGTCGTGCGTTAAGGACAAAATTGAAATGATGAGAAAGGAAAAGTCATATTGTAACTAGGTTAATGGAAAAAACCAAGTGTTACTACATGTATTTATGGTTAAATAACCAATTCATACATCGTTTTTTATGTATTTCTTATGAAGATTTGTTCCTTATACAAGAAATAATGGGGTTTTTTATTATGGATGGGCCCAAGATTGGAGATCCAGGAATCTCTATGTATCTCAGAATAATTGAGAATCAATCTGTATGTAGTTCTTGAAACATGGTCTCTATGCAGATCTGATTCTGACATATGAAATAGAGGGACTCATGCACTAATATAGTGTAGTGATGATGTAAATGAAATTTTCTTATGGAAGCTTCTAACATATTATAAAGAAAACATTAGTTGTATAAATGATGTCATGCAGTTTAACGTCTTGTGACAAGGATTAAGATTATACACACTTTAACATCATGCAGCATGGACTCTTAGAGTTGTTATGCAGTTTAATGTCTTGTAACTAAGACATGAGGATTGTGCAGTTTTATGTCTTGCAGTATGGACATGGGGATGTGTAGTTTAAAGTCTTGTTGTGAGGACTATGATGTATAATTACACAAAGTATTTCTTCAAGAATCGTGCATTGGTTGGAGTTTTAATGATCTCTCCATCCATTTAGATTAAATCATAGCCTCTATATGAATAGACCTAATGTATGGAATAAGGCCTTTCCCATTTTGGATCATGTTTTGGCGGTTTCTTTATGGTAATCATTGGAGTATTAAGGACCAAAACCAATTCTACATGAATGAATGAATGAAGGAGAACTATATTATGAAAATCTCACGCTATTCTATTCCGATAGACATCTAGATGATGCTAGGTATGCAATCTTTTCTCATCTATTCATTACAACTCATTAAACCATTTCTGAGACCTTTCATCTTTATACAATTGATCACAGATTGCAACCCTAAGTGAAGGCAATTGTATTTCAGTTGGAAAAACTACTTTGGTTCCATATGCTGATGAATAAAGAGATGCTTTGGTAGATGTATGGTTAGTTGTATGGTAAGACCATAAAGCATTCAAAATCTCTTCAGGAAAAGATTTATTATCTCTATCCACTATATTTTAGAATTTATTTGAAGGTGTTTTGTTGAAATCCTCTATCTGTCCATTGGTCACTGCATGATTGCGAGATGAGTGATTGAACTTGTTATTACATTCCTGATATAACGTTTTTTACTTCAGGAGAACATAAATTGGTTCCATTGTCCGTCAAAATTGTATAAGGGACACCAAATCTGGTGATGATATTAGTTTTGACCAAATGAATAATGATTTTGGCACTGACCTCCTTGAGAGGTATCTCCTCATCCCATTTAGAGAAGAAATCTGTAGTAGTGAGAATATACATAAACTGTTTACCCGTGGGTGGAGGTAAGGCCCTATAATAGCCATCCCCATATGGAAAATTGCCATGAGTATTTAGTTGTATGTAGATACTCTGGGTGTTTCTAAATGAAGTTTACATAGACTTGATAGGGATGAAAGTTTTTAGTGAAATATGTACAATCCTGTGTCCTTGAAGGCCAAAAGTATCCAATCATTCAGATCTGATCGGAGAGTCTATGCCCTGATTGGTGGGGACCACATGCTCATGAATGTACTTCATTAATGATAGTTATGGTCTCTTCTCTATAAATACATCTAAGGATAATCCCCTCAAAGCCTCGCTTTTAAAGGAACTTTTGGTGGTTTGGACTATCATAAAAAGTAAAATTGGTCGCTCATCTCCATATCTATTCTTTCTCATCCCTATATGGTGGATGTACCCCATTTTGAAGATATTCCATGGTAGATGTTCTCCATCGTGTGGTATGACCATATGTTTCAAAAATAAGGAAAATTTCATTAATTTCGCCCCTTCTGGTTTGAAAATAAGGTGAGACCACACAACAATATATTATGCTGATAATTGTCTCATCCCAATTCGGATCTACCAAGGTTGTAGCTGCATTATCCAGTGCATCTACTTGAGAATTCTGTTATCATGGGATATAAGACATTGTCAGGTCCGAGGGAAATTTAGTCATTAACTCCTTATTAAAATCACACAAAGGGATTAAATCTTTTTTTTGATAGAATATTTCCCATTGATTTATTTTATTACGAATTATGAATCACCTTTTACCTTTAAATGATCCATTTGCACCTGAAGGGCCAATTTCAGTCCTTCGATGAGAGCCTGATACTCTACTTCATTTTTGGAACCACCTTCTGATAATAGGAAATAATTGGTTAGTACTTCCTTTTTGTGGGAAATAAGGACAATTCCTAATACCACCTTGTAGAGTTTGGGGTTTTCCAGTATCTTCCATATTGGACTTCTGGAAGCACCACAAAATACATTTCCCATGTTTGGGAATTATCTTGAATAAAGAATACCTCTTCATCATGAAGCTCAGTACTAAACAATGAATCTTCTGCAGATTGGCGCTCAACAAAAAAATCATCCAGACCTTGGCCCTTTACTGCATTTTCAGGCCCAAACATAATATAAAATTCTTTCAAAATAACTTCCCATTGTGCTAGACGTCTTGTAAGCATAGGATGACTGAGGATAAATTTGAGCAGGTTATTGCGAGATACTAATTGGACCTCATGATGTTGTAGGTAGTGCCTATATTTTTTAACTAAAAAAATTAATGCCAAACAGCACTTTTCAATACTTGAATACCAAGTTTCCACATCAAGAATCGTTCGACTGAGATAGTAAAGGCTATTTTCATTCTTAGCGTCATTCTTTTGGTCAATAAAGGCACCTAGTGATCACTCTAAGGATTTCACATAGATAATAAGTGGTCTTCCTTCAACATGTGGAATCAATACTGGAATAATCGAGAGGTATTTATTGAGGTTATTAAATTCTCCTTGAAAATCTTCAGTCCATTGGTAAGTGACTCCCTTCTTCATTAATCTAGTGAATGGTCAAGACATGCCTTCCAAATAGGCGATAAAGCACAGAATATAAGACAAGTGTCCCTGGATTCTTCTTAATTCTTTCAAATTTTAAGGATCTGACATTCCAAGGATAGATTTTGATTTCGTAGGATCAACATTTATTACACGATGGAGTACAACAAAGCCATGAAATTTTCTTGAGGTTACCCCAAAGGCACATTTCAAGGGGTTCATCATTAAACTATGTAGCTGAAGATTATTGAATATAGTTTCTAAATCAGCCAAATGATTGGAACATCAACTGGATTTGACTACCAAATCATCCACATACCATTCAACAAATTTCCCTAAGAAAGGTTTGAAGATATGGTGCATGGCACATTGGCATGTGTCACCTGCATTCTTTAAGCTAAAGGGCATTACCCAATATCAAAACACACCTCGAGGGGCTCTAAAGGCTGTAGATTCATTATCCTCTAGTTCCATTCAGAATTGATTATACCTATAGTAACCATCCATTAAGGAAGGAGCTTCATAGCCAGTTGTTTCATCAATTATAAGTTCTCTAATCAGGACTGGAAAATAATCTTTAGGAAAATGCCGTTTAAGATCTCTGAAATCAATGTAGACTGTAATTTTCCCATTCTTCTTTTTCACTGGGACAATATTGGCCAGAAATTTGGGATACTGAACTTCCCTAAAATTTTATCCATTATAATATTACCGACTTCATCTTCAATTTTAGAGGCATGAGTTGGGTGTGTCCTTATTGCTGCATACTTGAATCCATGATGTTCTTCTGGATAACCCAAATGATGGGTGGATACATCAGGATTAAGACCACTTATTTCTATATAATTCCAAGAAAATATATCTCGATGTTGCTTTAGAAAGAATGAATACACCTCATTCTCATTAGAGGTCATGGGAGAACTAATTAGAGTGGTGCGTGGATATTCATCTGTACCTAGACTTATTTCTATGACTTCATCCATAGTGGTAGAGACATCTTCAAATGTTGGAGGAGAATCCCCGATTTCTTCCTCTTCTCCTGAATTATGTATTACCTATTTTGCTTCCACATGTATTGAAGATGAAGAGGAAATACTTCCATTGATAAGGGATAAATCAGTATTTGAACATCCCAAAGAAAAGTCCATCATATCAAACCCTACTGATGACAAAAGGTCTTCATGTGGTAATATAGAGGGATTGATGGATTGAGAATTAAAATCTTTATCTTCCTCAAGCATTACCACTACTTATTCATTAATGGTTGATGAAGTAGGGGTTTGTTTTAGTTCATCAGATGAGGTGAATACATCTCTATTCAGGCTTTCATCATTTCTTGGTGTGTCAATAATTTCTCCCATGTTTTCAGGATCAATTTCCGCAACTGAAATTATGTAAATTACTAGATAAGTGCATGGATTTGGTTTTACACATTCAATTTGATTAATGGGAAGCACATAATCTATATTCAAATTCCTGAATGGATTTGCTGGAATCATTTCCAGCCCATTGGGAGCATTAACACTGGTTATTTCCTTTATTATGGACTTCATTCCTTTTGTGTTATAAAACTATGCCTCAATGTATTGATATTCACATGTTTTTAACGGAGTCTTGTCACCATACAATGTCCCGATTCGACCATTAAAATAGTATTTCAGACATTGATGGTATGACCAAGGTATGGACGCATGTTGATGCAACCAAGGCCTTCCAAGATGAATATTGAAGGCTGTGTCCTGAAGAAAAACCATGAAATATTAATTAGAAACAAGATCTCCATATAGTGTTTTGAGCGTAATTTTTCCCAGAGGTTCTTGTTTATTCTTTTCATGTTTTTGAAACATGAATGTTGAAGGAGATAAGTCAAGTCAGGCGCAATCAATGATGTGTACGAATGGGAATGAGGATGACCCCAAAGCCATTATCAATGAATTCTCACCAGATATCTATGTCATTGACCTTTCTAGACAGATACAAAGGACTGATAATCCAATATACCACATGGTCTTCATCTTTATCCGTAAAATATATGACTGCATGACATTCTGCAGAATCATTTTCTATACGATAAACCTCCGCAGCAGCAACTTCGGTTTCAAACTCTTGGAGACTTGAAAAATCCTCAATGAGTGCCTCTCAAATATATTTTGATTGATTCAAAGCCTCCATAATTGAAAACATAGCTGGTACATGGGACAAGTGTTTCAAGAAATCATACTTTTGGTTAAAAGGTCTACATTTCCCATCATGGAGATGTGGTTTTGCAGGTGCATTAGAAGTTGATGTGTATGATGTAGTAATATTCTGTGTTGATGAAAAAGTGTGAGATATTCCTAACGTTGGAAGATTAGACTGACTATGTATATTCACTCGCTGAGAGGAAGATAGTGTGGCTTCTAATCTGTCCTCCAAAATAATTTTCCCATAATTAGACTTGATTCACATGGATGAAACTCTTTGTTCTTTTTGAGCCTGAAAAATGGCTCCTCCATGAGTTTCTACCACATATATTGTTTGAGAATGGGTAGAATTAAAATTGTGATTTCTGTAATTCCCACGTCTTCCCCTTTTTCCTTGAACATTCACCATTCCTCTTATTCCCAAATTTGGTATAAGTAATTCTAGGTCACTACAATCAATATTACCATTGGCATAAGGATCTGTTTAATAGATTACATTTATAGAACTAAAGATCTATTATTCATCTGATGAAGATTCCTCTTGACATGTTAATATTGGTTGTACTATTTGGCGAGGCAGTTCCTGTGATTCTAAAACATATCGAATAAAATCCTCTAGGGTCAATGACAACTATGGTTTTGACACGATGTCGTCTTCTTTTGAGGTTTCGTTGTCTATATCATCAATTTGTTTCTTTAAGGAATGGAATTTTGATGACGATGGTTTTGTTGTGGCAAGAGTGGTAGAAGATAAAATTGGTTATTTCAACAATGTTTTCAAAATAGAATGAGTCATGTTTATCGATTTCATGGTCATCCAATCATCATATTTTCTCAAATTTTTACTTTTAACCTCTTTCCATTCTCCCTCTTCCTATAGATTGGTAGCAGAAAAACATACTACTTGAGCTGACGAACATTTCAGTTTCACTTATCCAGAGTCTACCATCTTTTGCAGAAGGTCTTTGAAAACAAGGCACTCTTGAATGGGGTGTACCAATATATGATTAAAGGGACAATAATTAAGACAATATTTTTCTCCATATTTATTTGGCTTCTCGGCCTTGTCAACTGAACCAATTTTTTTTTAAGGAAATGATGAAGTATCAAGGAACTTTCCCATTCTTGAAAGAATAAAATTTATTCTTTCATTCCTCAAAATGTTTCCACCATTTATCTCTATGATCATATTGATGAGGAAAACGTTGTTGTTGATTATTAGGAAGAGCATCCCTTCTGTATGATGAAGGCTTTGATGTAGAAGCAGGTACATGTGCCTGCCTGAGTGTGACTGTAGCAGCTTCTGCTTTTCCTATCCTCTTCCTCAGAGCTGATAGAATTACATGAGTTTTGGCCTTAGATTCTATAATATAGAATTCTATATTATGAGCGATTGATGTAAGGTCTCGAAACCCTCCTCTGTATTTCACAGGGATAAATGTTGGGCGTAATTTCATCATGCATATTTTCCACACATATTGGTAGTAACTCTTCTAGAGGGAGTTCTAAACATAAAGAATATGTTTATCCATTCCATCGAGCAATGAAATCTGAAACTCTTTCATTTTCCCTATGTTTACAATTGGTTTGATAAAAAACCGTTGACTTTGGTAGTGTTGAGCTAAATTGAAAAATAATTTCCCATGTAGATCTTCCCATCTAGAAATTGATCTAGATTGCAAACTTGTATACCCGATAAAAGATGGTCCTTGTAATGACCACACAAAAAACCTAAGATTAACTGCTTAATGTTGTTGAGAAGTTCCCATCATTGGATCAAAACAAGAAAAAAAATGTGTTCCATGTTGTTTTGGACCTTTAAAACCATAAAAAATTGGGAATGGGAAAATCAAAATATTTTATGGTAGAGGAATTGCATCCACCCATTCAGGGTAAGATCTCTTATCCAATTGAACTAGTGAATTTTGTTCCTACATATCTTCTTATCGAGTCATTAATTCCACAATTATGTTCATAAGGATTTAGAGAATATCTAGATGAGATGGATTCTATGCAGGTATAGCTACTGGTGTTTGAGCTGGGGCAACGACCGCTAAGATCACTGATGGTGATGCAGAAATCTTCCTTGGATAACCCACGAGAATAGGTCTATCATGATGTTTATGTTCCTTCCTTGATTGTGTACTGAATGGATGGAATTAATTATCCATATATTTAGTTTCTACCAATCCCCTTTGCTGAGGAGATCCTACAGGATTTGAAAGTAGAGCACTTTCCTGGGAAGTACATCTAGTAGAAATGCTGTTTCGAAGTAACTCTGTATTGAGTCCTTTAAACTCCTTCATTCCCACTTATTATTGTAAAAATATCTCTTCAAGAGAATGATATTGACCTTATCTACTGGAAATGTGAGATTCAAAATTGCTTTTTTCCTTTCCCCCAGTTAGATGCATTTCAGAGAGCGGGGAGTTGGTTATTTGAAGGAATACCTAAATTCTGGGTAAGCCTCTAATTTTGGGTAGGCACACCTTCTTCATTTGTCTCGGTTTTGACAGTATTATGGACAAGATCGACATATTATGATTCCCCTAAACTGTTCTTATTTTCTAAATGATCTTCTGCAATTGTGTTATTAACATTCATTAACGCATAATGCATAGATGGCATTCTGTTAGTGTTTCTGCTAGATCATCTCCCTTTGTCTTTTTCATGAGACTATTCTCTCTTATATGATGAATTTCCTAGAACTGTTTGGTGTATAGTAACGTGAAGGAATCATAGTATAGTTCAGTTGTGTGCTTTCCTTGTTTCTTCTTCCCTAGTCGGTAGAAAGATGACTTCCGTTGAGGAGGGGATTGCAGATGGGAAAAAGCCCCCTGCCCTGCAGGTTGAGGATGTTCCTATTCTTCGTCTTCAAACCATTGAACAATGTTTAATGAATTTGAAGGCTGAATTAAATTAACCCCCATCCTAGGAAGATTGGGTGATTCATGAATGGATATGGCTGAAATTCGGGCAACTACTTTTCTAATTTTGCGGATTTTGGTTCGGAAATTAGCTGAGTGCATTATCCAACAATGACATAAATCACCACTTTCCATAGATCGCTGTGATATTTCAGAAATTTTCATCCTATGATGCATGACTTCCTATAAATAGGATATTTGTTCCAGATACCTAGAGGGTTGATGTAATAGTAACTCATCAAACTCTTTTCTTTAGGCCTAATTCCGAT
This sequence comes from Viscum album, assembly GCA_963277665.1. NCBI lineage: Eukaryota > Viridiplantae > Streptophyta > Magnoliopsida > Santalales > Viscaceae > Viscum > Viscum album. The sequence goes on along the minus strand of OY728150.1, from coordinate 846,408,142 downwards.
GAGAACCGGTTGAGGCCTATTCTTTAGCATACATTTCATTACATACAAAACCTATTAATTGTTTCCAACCATGGGCAATAACTTTTCATGAGACCACTTTTGGTAGAAATTAATGATTTTGGAGTGTAGTGAAATGAAATGCTTCATATGCACCCAATCCTCTAATGCGAATACTAGATGGGGAATTAGAAATTAATTATCATAGTCTCTTTATAGCATCAAGTTCTGTGTACTAAAGGGTTCTCTGTTTTTTTTCAACCTTTTGATGTTGGGAAACTAAGAGAGATGATAAGTCAATTTAGTGCTACAACCCTTCTATTACATTTACATGATTTTGATATTCATAATATTGTAATACTTTTGTTTTCAAATGATGATGAGTTTTCCATATGTTGAGATGAATGTCATGAATACAATCTTCTGCCATCAATTCTAGAATGTTATACTGAGAATTTTACAAAGGCCCGAACATGACACATATTTCTCATTTAGCTAATTGTTTCATCATGTTTACAACTTCTTTTTCATCTTTCATTGGATGTTTCTCCACTTGATCTGACCACAGTGGATGCGCGGTATTAGAAGATAAATGAACTCAAGGAGGTTCGTAGAATGAATGTTACCTTAAGACGTCTTCTTGTTGAGAAAATGTTGCACCTATAAATGACAAGGCATCAGACATGAATGGACTTGTGCTTTCAATTTCCTCAAGATAGGATGGATTTCTCATCACTAGATTGAAAATTATGGAATAGTCTAGACAATGTGAAATACTACTGCAGGGAGGAATTTCGTAGCGAATTCCATCCTGGGGTGGATCACTATGATGGACTATAATAAGGGATAAATCTTCTTACTCCATGGTCTTCTATCTACACGGAGGGTTGTCGTGCCTCTCATCCAGAGATAGACACTCTAGAATGACCAAATTTTCATGAAGTAAGCCTTCATTAAGACGTGTATGACGATGAACATCATAATTGAAACTTCCAATCCCAAATTTTGGTAATGAGAGTGTAGGATTTTGACCTGGAATAGAGAAATTTTGAGGGCTTCAAGAACTCCATCATTATGAAGATCTAAATCAGAGCTTGACTCTTGATTTTCCAAAGGGTTTTAATGAGATTTATTTTTAGATGTTCTATTATTCTTAGTTGGGGCCATCTGTTGGGAGAAGTGGTTATAATGGCCAGGTTTATGTGCATGCCTTGGAGTGGTTACCGGAATGGATGGATTAACTCCAATTGGAAAGGGTGTATGTTCCTGATCATGTTGTCCGTATGATATGGGGGAATATTCCCCATGACCCTTCTAGACTAGAACAGAGGTGTGTATCTTCTTTGGGATGGAAAGGTGATGAGTCATCCCATGTGTGGGGACAGGTTTATATATATGTTCCCCTGATACTACTGATGTATTTGTTAAAACATCTTGACATGATTCCAGAATATGGGTGGGGATAGTCGTCTACCATTTCACCATTTATAAGATGTTTTTGGTGAATTCAGTGGCCATAATAGGAATATACATCCATTACATATGTAGAGTATGTGTATTTTCCTGCTCTTATCCTCCTTATCTTGTCAATTGATATTGACAGTACTCACACAAGGGGGAAGAGAGTTGGATCTGCCCCAAATTTGTCCTCAGATCTTTCTGACTGACCACTCCAGCTGCTACAAACAAGACTGTTGGAAGGCTTGATGAAAATTGGAAGGTTTATGTTCCTGCTTGCAATTTTCCATCAAGTATGATTGAAGGAATTCCATCAATACTGGGAGATGAGACTACTGACATAATTGGTGATTGTAGATAGGTGTTTGCTCCTATTTACAAATTTACACCATATTTGATTGGTGGGCCTCTTTAAATGTAGTTATATAATCCTGATGACTGGATAATAACTAGTTAATAGGTGTATGTTTCATGGTACTCCACTGGGATTATCTGGTGGGATTGGGGGGTTTCTATAAGACTATCCCGATGAGTAGCAAAATTATAATTGACGAGTGTATGTGTCCTCTCATTGTTTTCCACCAAGTTAAATTGATGGGATTTTCTACAGTATGTAGAGGTGAGAACCTGCTCCATGTTAACCGTATGTTGTCCCCAGTGGTTCATCTTGTGTGCTCGAGTCTGAGAGACTTGGGCCAAACGTCTAGAGTCAAAACCCCCATCATGTTGGGGGTTAAATACCACATGATTCTGGAAGCGATTTCTAGTGGGAGTCCTTAGAAAGGAAACCTTGTATTCTTGAATTGAGGCCATGAGTGACCTCTTGATCACATCCTTATAGTACGAGAGTGATTTATTGTTGCGTTTTGGGGATAAAGACCCAAATTGATCGGATACTGTGGTTTTCACCCTTTTCTTCATGATCATTGGTCATTGTTGGCCAGATGATCAAGGATTTTTATTGACTTGGAGAGCCTGTCGAGCAGCCTTCAATGTCGGGATTGTACCGTGATGGCAATATTCGTTTAGCATCACATTAGAGACCCAAAATTGAGGATTATTTTTTGGTGGTGACGTCCTTCCATTGGATGAAGATCCATCTTGAACACCAGTCGGTAAGTTCACAGATGTTGTCTTAGAGAAATCCTTTCTTTGGATTGATGGTAATTCTTGGAAAAACTGAGAACAATAGCAAGCTCTATTAATGAGTAATATTTTTTTATGGATACATACGGGATTAAGTCCTTTTTTTGGACTTCCATTTTCAATTTATATGGGCCTAATAGGTTGGTAACATTGTTAACTTGGTTAAGGATTCATATCAGGTTCACTATTTTAGTTTCATAGTTCCGTGAAACAAGTGTTCTAGTTTCAAGAATCACTATTTCCAGGTAGTTTCCATTGGATTTATTTATGGAAGCAGAAACTACCAAACGTTATTTATCCAAAAGTGGCCTATATTCGAAAGGCATGCATTCGTTAATTTTTAACTTTAAGATACTTATGAATGTGCATTGGTCGAGAGGATGGGTGGTCGGACTCATCACACCATTTTTCAGGGGAATTATTGTCTACTCCAAAACTCCCTTTGTAAATTATAGATATTTTCATGAACCCTTATTAATTCACCAAGTATATCATAAGTATCCCTCGGAATTTAAAATCACTTTTTAACATGTGTAAAATTTATAATCAGCAGTATGCATTCAAGGTTCTTCATCAATGGAAACATCTATATGTATTCGAGGTTTTCCATTAATGGTATACTCTAATATACCAATTAGAGATTCTTTTAATCATCATTGTTCTGATACTAGTTTTTAAGCCACTCAGTGAGGCACTCCGGGATTTATTGACATCCAGGGAGATGATGGTTTATTTTGATCTTGGGATCTTGCCTGTAAAATGGGCTACCTATGTATCCTTGTAAAAGGAATTAGAACCCTCATAGTTTGGTGTCACTGAATGAGACACATCATACATTTTAAAGACATGTGATGAGGACCTCTAAGAGGAATGTGCTTAGTTGAAACATAGTGTGGGACTTATACTGAAGAATCCCAAGGAACATGAAAAGGATATGGATTTCCATGTAGGATCAGACCCTATTGGGAATATGGACCAAGGAAACAGGGGTGATTTGATGTGTTGGGTTTCAACCTCAAGGAGGCTTCCTACGTATCCCATATGGATGGGAATCAAGGCCCACATAGTTCGATTAATCTCGTAGAAGAGTATGGTCCTCTGAGAAAGATTAGTTACATCTTACTTCCTAAAATGGATGAGTTGATGATTTAAGGATTAAATTTGGGGCTTATTTTCAATGGAGGATTCCCAGTGAGCTCGGGCCTTGAGACGGATACCTACATATCCTGGTTTGAACATGAAACAGTGTTCTTGTAGTTCCTTTGGGGGAGTGTTTGTGCATATGTTGTAATAATAACATATCTCTAAGCCCATGTGAGTTATGCTCTGTGTGCGAAACAAGAGGATGTGAAAGATTCAATAATGACAACTCACCCTTTCCCTCCTCCACTGATGGAAGAGGGAGCGTCCATCGTGGAAGAGGATGAGGCGACGAGCCTTCCCTCTGTTCTATTTACATTGGACAAGGGTCCAAGGTAAGGAGGAAGGGATGAATGTGAGGGGATTACACTAGGATGGTTGCCCTGAAATTGATCCTAATAGGGTAGGGAGACATCTCTTATTCTTGAGCATAATAGCATTTGTGAAGTGTACCTTCTCTACTAGAGACCTGAGGTTTCAGATCGCCTCTTTTATGAAAGGAGAGGAGAGGACCCAACCCTCCTCCAATCTAAGAGTTTCCCAACACTGTTTCTGGGAGAAAGGTCCATGTGACTGCGGATATACAAACCCACAAACACTTCAGGAATCCTAACCCCATTGTGAAACCAATATGGGATACCTCTGACTACCGAAATACAAACCCAAATAAGAGACACACTGATGTGCCATTCCAAAAGGTTTGATATGTCGAGAGGTTTTGGTGGAGGCTTCAACTTAGTCCTTTCATATAAGTGAACTGAGGAAGGATATAACCTATCGTGAATGGATTTTAAAGAAGTACTTGAGTTGGTTGTGTGGGTACCTTACATAAGTATACTACGTAGGTACCCCATGTTGATGTATCGTGTAATTATAAAGCACAGGTATGGCGCACAGGTACACTGTGCAGGTATAAATGATGACTAAAGAATGTGATGACCTTTTAAACATGCTTATCCCATTTTATTATCTCTTCTATTGTTGTTTAGAAAGATACTTGAGACAATTTGAGGGATCTAGAAGAAAGAGCTACCCAATGGGAGCTTCAAGGAGTCTTTCAATTTTTTTCTTCATCTAATGGGGAGCCCAAGGGCACTATTTATATACGCGGATGTGGCCTAGTTGAAGGAATATTGATCGCGCAGGTACTTCGCATAGCTCCGCCACACAGGTGCACTATGTAGGATCATAAAAAATCTTCTGCCATGGAGATCTGCCGCATAGGTCAGCTGCGTAGGTCGATCACGCAGCTCTGTGAAGCTACTCCATCATGAAGCTCTTTGGGAGTATTATTGATTTTACATTGTACCCTTTGAACCTTGCAGTGGGATTTTAAATATCCAAATATCGTCTTCATAATATTTTTGGTTACTTTATAAAGTAGTGTCAATAGTTAAACAATATGTCACACTATGAATATATCATGTGTTGGTTTTTCTTTTAATTAATTAATATGTTAATTTGGGATATCATAATTAAAAGGGGGTTCCACATAGACAAAACATGTGATTCCCTTTCCACCCATTGGATCTATTTCCTTTCGAAGTGGGGTTCTCCTTTATTCCTTGGTGGATAAAAGGGATATTCATTGAAATTGTATGTTTGATGAAATTTTATCATTATACCTCCACTTTCTATTGGTTTCTTCTAACCCTAAGCGAGTTAACATCATTTTCTTCCATTATACCCTATATCAATGGTATTATTATATTTTTATTATTTATACAAGATCAGATTGTATTAAAGAATTATATTAAATGTGTTGATTTATATGTGTATAATTCTGGTGGTATATAAAATGTTCCACATTTTTTTTACACTTTTATTATTTTGGTAATCATGAAAACACAGTGACATTTTCAGGTGCTTAATATAATTTAATAGTTTAATATTTTGTAACCTTGAATCATGATATTAAACCTCTCAAAGGGGAAATAATAGTCTACAAGTGAGTAGATAATAACTTTATCACAAATTTTGGTTCGAATCAATTGGTAACAAATTTTGGAAAAATAAATTGGTTACCCTAGGGGTTCTTATGGAATAAAATATGACATTATGTGTGAAAATATTGATTCTTGTGGAATGATTTAGGATCCAGTGGTCACATCTATATTGTGTGCCTAAAAGTAATTTAATTAAATATATTCATGTATAAATTTATTTTCCAATTTATTTTTGATTATTGGGTTAGAACACTATAATGAATATTCACCAAGGGTTTGGTGGTGATGTCTAATACTGTGATTTCCTAGGGTAACTCTATAGAAATCAGTGACGATTCATGAGTATGTGGAATGACTTGGGGAATATCCCCCTTCAATTTGAATGTGTTTCCTAACTAATTTATCCAACTAGGATCAACCTCCTTGGGGTCATAAGTGTTTATTATTTTCTAAGACTATATAGGTTCACCCTCATAGGGGTTGAGATTGTTTCATGATGACATAGACCATCTAGAATCATACTCTTATGACTCAATAGTGTTTCTTAACTACTTATACCTCATTTTATCATACTGTTATGGTTTAATAGTGTTTCATAACTAATTATTCCTCCATGGATCATCCTTATAGGGGTCGAAGATGATGCCTAATCTCTATTGACCACATAGGATGACCTTAAAGGGGTTGGAATTTAACCCTAATTAAGAAATATGATCATATACATACAAATTTGGGCCGAAATAGGTAATCTTTTATTTTGGGTATCAACATAGATCCCAATGATTGATAGTTTTTTTAGGTTTTCCCGTCATTATAGTATACACCCCAGCATACATAATATAATCATTCTAGATATGCCTATAATCCCCATTAGCAGTAACCTATTGGTTGTAATCAAACCTTGCGTGAACTTTCATTTTTCACCTGAGAAGACATTATTGTTACATGTTAGCACAAAGGAAAAAATCATATAACTAATCCATGATTTTTACAGCTAGGATAAGCCATGTGATATTGGGATCAGGCAAGAGATCATCAATTTGTAGGTGAATTTTCCCAGTTTTTATATTCTTTTCCTTTTGGAATTTTTGTATATATCTGTTATCATACATGTAAGTATTTATAGACATGTATATATTTTATTATGATACAATATGATTTATGATTTTATATGAGTACTTAACATGTTGTTTTTACTACTTTATGATAATGTATATGATTGATATTATTTTCTTTTATTATTTTACTTTGATATGGGGGTATAATATCCCCATATTACCTCTATAGGACCCCTCTTTTAGATTTCACTATATAAAATATATGGATTGATGTGTGCCTAAGTTTCAATGGAGAATTATGAAATATGATAATCTCTCAGTTGTCACAGACTGAGGGAGGACACTGAAAAGTGATATTAAATGCCTTCTTTATATGATTATTTGGTTATAGTAGATATAAAATAGCTTGTTTTTTGAAACTTAGTGAGAAACATGTTCTTAGGAGTACCCAAAACACATAAAAGGGAAAATTTTCTGTTATCAGGGATGGAGTAATTTTTATTGATTTTATTTTTTTACTATTAGTCTATTTTCTTGTTGAGTGATGCACATACTTTTTTATTTAGAATTCATAGGATGTTATCTATTTTATGGAATGAAGAATGGACATGTTTTCATGAATCACGCTAGTTAGGTAGGATTCAGATGGAAATGTTTTGGTTGACTATGGTTGGTCACCTTTATTATGGAAAGGTTTAGTTATTTAACGTGTTAACACAAATTATATGGTGTTTTCACAAATAAATGTATAGTTGAATCTTATTTATCTAAATCATATATTATGGTAATATGAAAACAATATTACTTATCTTTATTATTACAAGATATATATTAAATAAAATTCCATATAAAAATTATAGTGTTTTCCTCTATTACTTTTAAATGATATTTCATTTAACTGAGCCTCAATTATGAAAATTTTGGTTGAAGTAAACATTAAAAAGTATGATGGTATGAATCTTATATGTACGGTGTAGGCATTGTGAACATATTATATTGACCCTATGTATTGGAAGATAGTTATAGTAATATCATCTAACATATAATATTAATATTATATAAGCTTTAATATTAACAATATATTATTCCTATTATCACATTCCTTGAACTGGGACATCAATTATTTTAATAGAAATTTTTTTTGTGGGAACTATTTTTTAATGATGTAATCCTGAAACTAGGTAGACATGGATATAAAAAGATCTTGGATTATTATTTCTTTATGATGTTGGGATTATACGATAGTAGGATGCTACAACTCTTGAGAGTTTATTTGAAATCTTACTTTGAGAAATGAGATATTTCTTAACCTTATGTGACGCTTAACTATTTATTCTGGACCAAAGAGTGGGTTGGATAGACTATAATTGATACTCTTTGTGAAAACATTTTTTTTGTGCTTGAATAGAGTGAAGAATCCTGATTTTTGTTGCTTATTTTCCTCTATTATATAGGAATAGAAGTTGAGAATGACCCTGGAGTGGGTTGTTTGAGTTATTATGTGGTTCTTGATGTAATTTATTGTATGATAACCTTATTGGTGGATTGAATAGTATAATAGAAACTTTGAATTCTAAAAGGTGGATCAATATATTGGTGATCCAATCACTTGACTAAGTATCATGTAATTTTCCAGATATTATTGGAGATAGTTTTGATATAACGGGACAACACAAGAGAGGTGTTATCCTATACTTTTGGATGACATAGAGGTGAGAATCATGGTATATGTTTTGCATCATGTAAGATGATTTCATCAAGAAAAGATCGATATGTAGTGAGTGTGGATAGCTGGGTTATTATGTGTGTGAACCTTGTATTTTAAAGATATGTATCAATATAATTGAGTTAGATGATATTATATGGAAAAATTATGATGTATATTGGTTTGGTATTCCTAGTTGGCAATAAGAATTTTTTATCACGATTGTGAGGGTCAAACGAGAAAATACACTACCCTATATTGAGTGAGTGAAATTTTGCTTAACCTACATGGTGTGAATATTGGTGAAACCTGATCTTATACTTACATAGGTATGCATGGATTTGAGTTGATGTGGCTAGATTTGGATGGATTGTGAGACATGTCAATGAGTGGGTTTTGAGAAATATATCGGATTAATATATTTAGTTAGAAAAGATATATAAATCCTAATGAGTGTTTATGATAATAGATTAAACTGAATTGAAGTTTCATTTGATTTCATCCTAGTGTATAGATTGACCACTTTGAGGTGTAGGTGTTCAGTCCTTAGAGACCCATTTGAGATAGGGCCTTATGAGGTGCCAATATATTATGGGGGGATCTAGACTCCATATTTCTCCTCTACAATGTAAACTGAGGTCATGAGTTGGTTATGGGGTTAGTGGATGATCATATTTGAGGTGATGGTGGAATGTTCTGTAACGAATTATTTAATCAAGGAAAGGGAAGAAGGTGTGAACCGTTGATATATGCTGAATTGTGTATGAGGTTATATGAGTTATGGCCATGTGTTAAATATGTTATGAAGGGGTGTAATTAGAGTGTGATCGATGTGAGATATGAGGTATTTTTATTTTAGAAATAAATTAACTATATGGTCATGCATGTTCAGTGATGAATACATGGTCGAATCCTATAATGTGTGAGTTGTAACCTTTTTTAAAATTTAAGAAGTTTGATTATGATATTTTGATCTTGTGAACCAATGGGTTTTGAGTCAATTAGTGTGATGGAACTAGGATCATAATTGTTCCTCAACTACTGAGAGTTGAGTTCCAACATGAATATGAGTTACTAGAGGTTCTTTGTAGGGACCATTGAGGGGAGGAGTGTGATAATCATGTAATGGTGAGAATGGTTATATAAATTGAATTAGGACTAATATAATAGAATGAATGGTGGAAATCTATTGATAGGATTGGAAAGCTATTGGGTGGGGATCTACAATGTTGATAAATACTCAAGAAGGGATCCAGTGGAGGACTTATTCAAGTATCATAAGAAGGGATTGGGAAGAAAAATGATGGACTGGTGGTAGATATTCGGTTAGATAATTCATGTTGATCTGTATTGAAGAAGTCTTGTAGTGGGGAGGACACCGTGGGTATATTAAGTGGAATGTGCTCATTTTGAGTAGTTTTTTAGTAATCATTGGATGTGGAATATTGATGAACCTAACATAGTTATGGTTGATGTTTATGACAATACTTTTGTATAATTGATCGAGTTAGGTATAGAGAATGTTAGGTACACAGGTATGGGAATCGATTGACAGAATCTTTGTGGAGTTATTATGATGGGTATTTAACAACCTCTATATAAGGGATAATGACAGAGTCTTATTATTTGGTGTGAATATATGAAATAAGTCATATAGAGTGATTGGGTTTGTGATTAATTGGTTCTCATAGATAACAATCCAACATGAATAATGAGGAAAGGCCTTGTGTTATGAATTGTCATAGGAGTTAGTTTTTAATCTATAATAATAATGGTAGGGTGAGAAATGGATTCGTATAGACCAGTGACTTCAACCAACAGATTATGATGTTGGTACATTGGGGAATTTATTAATTACTCACAAAGTGGGGCTTCATGGTGTATTTAGTTGAAATAATCAATGTCATGATGCATGAGACTATGAGTTTTTATGTAGAAGATCTGGTTTGGGTGTATTTTTGGCACAATCATAGCTAGTGAGGGGAATATAGTTTAGTTATTTCATTGGTTATTAGTAATTGATGGTACATGATAGATGAATGAGTAGACTTATGAGAGGGATTTAAAAGTTTTTTGATACATGGGTACATTGGGGAACTAAATATCTTCCCCAAATAGATGGATGGTTTGAAAATATTATTTATGTTTTGAAGTATATACTAATGTCATGGGTCATAGAATTTAAGGAATCATGGGATAACCAGTTGGATTTAGTATAATTACCCAACAATAAAATCTATTGGGATTTTATATAGTTGGAACCATATGATTATTTATATATTAGGTTGTTCTACTCTCTTTAATATTGGTTAGAGGCTAGTGAGGCAGTGATAGTCTGACCGAGTCTTATGAAGGACACTTTTGAGAATATTAGTAACTTCCGAAATAGATGAAGACTTACCATAATAAGAATATAGGAAATGTAAAATGGTGATGGAGGCCTATTGAGGTGGATGTTAGTTCCAATTTATTTTTAAGGGTGTCACCTAGATTGGGATATCACTGTGTGAAAAGAAAAGGGAAGATAAAACATAGGTTTTTGGGTCTGTTTGAGATCATAGAGAGGACCATTCCTGTAGTGTACCTACTATCTCTTCTATAGTTTTTTAGTTCTATTCATGATGTTTTCCATGTATAAAATATATGGTGATACTATCATGATCTATATCATGTTATCAATACTGATGAAGTCAAGCTTGAGGCTGATGCGACCTCTGAGGAGTGCTTGATTAATATAATTGATCACAATAAAAATATTATCTAAGGAATGATAGTTCATATGGTTATTTTATAGGTGAAACATGACTATATCTAGGAGGATACCTGAGAAAATTAGTATGATATGGGATATTGTTGGATAGAGTTGTTTAACAACGAGGCACAATGATGTCATGACCTGAAGCTAACTAGGGCTCAAGCCGAAACTACCCCAAGCCTACCTCCATAAGCTAGGGGTGGATACAAGTGAAGAAAGGAATATCTTAAAAGAGATGGATTTTTTAATGTACATGTATGCATTGACCTGAACATATCAATGTATATGTGTAGAGGTATAATAAAAAATATATTCAATAGCTAGAAAATATACCAACCCTGAAACCCCGTTATTGTTTACAAGAGTATGACAGTACAAACTGAAATGTAAAGGGTAAAAATACACTCCCAAAATGAAATATGTCCCAAAATAATAAAACTATAAAATAATTTTTTAATTGATAACATCTTCTGATCTACACACTAGGATAATCATATGTAGTCCCAATCACCCAATATTACTAATCTCCTCTGAAGTCGTCACCGACATCTTCGTCATCTGAATAAGACACGACACATGTGGAAAAATCCCATATAGGTGTGAGTAAATACATCCCCAGTGGGACACTATAAATGACTAAGGTTGATAATTAAGAGGTACAATAGAAATATAAAGATAGTAGGCAGTAAACATGATAGAACATAACACAGAAAAAAGAGAAAGATTAAACTCATCCAAGAATAATGGGATCAACACATTGTTTAGATGGACTACACATCATGTATTTTCCACCAATACTAGGAGTGCAACCTCATCCAACCATGAAAATATAAATATAGAAAGGATGCAGAATACCCCACACATCTTCACAACCCATGATAATAGAGTAAAAAGTCAATATATATATATATATATATATATTCTTAGAAAAATAATCCCCTAATAGAGAGAAAGGAGAAATCCATCTAACAGACCAACCCAAGAAAAAGTGTCTCCAATAGTTCCAAAAGTCAAAAAATTATTCCCAACATCTCACATGTATTCCTAGTAAAAAACACTTATGTACATCCACACCTCGTCAATGTGCCACAATGTTTATGGGAAACAATATCTAGGTAGATGACCCATGCCCTGGTAAAATAAGATGGTTCCACTCAGTGGATAAATAGAGGACCCAAACCATGTTCCAACAGGAGGGTTCCACTCAGGGGATAGATAGAGGACTCATACCCTCTTCCAACAGGTGGGTTCCACTATGTGGATAGTTAGACGACCCATACCCTATTCTAATAGGAGGGATCCACTCAATGGATAGATAGAGGAACCATATCATGTTCCAACTGGAGGGTTCCACTCTAACTGTCGATATAGGACCCATTCCCTGACTAGTAGGAGGTTTCCACTCTAATTTACAATAGAATACCAATTCCCAAACCACCTGGAGGGTTCAACTCTAATGATATAGGAACCATAAAATGAATTTGTAGGATGGTTCCACTCTTATAGATGGAGGGTCCCGAAAATTCCACCAAGGGAAGGAAATACTCCTATCATTTAACAGAAGGTCAAAGGTACTCCTACAAGTCAACAAAGGATAAATGATTAAAATTTAGTTAAAAATTTTAGAAGAAACTTGAAGGAATTCAAGTCTTCACATGATTTCAAATGGCCCGTGTACCATCACTAGGAAGGTTCTGCGGACCACCTGAATCATGAATAATTGGAATGATAAACGGTCTGCGAGGAGATATCCCACATAGTGATTCCTAGTTAACATGGTGGAATGTGAATTGTGTTGCCTAAGGACCCATGTTTATAAAGGCTATCTGCAAACTATCTCATGAAAGCAATGGTTTTTGGGTGAATCGAACTGGTAGGGTTCCGCAAACCATGATTGGGAAACGAAGTCTCTGAAAACCCTAGATGGCCGAGTGTTCCATAGGTCGGGATATAATATCATGGGCCTCTAAAAATGGTGCTACATTACCATTAATATGATTTAACCAATTACCTATAAAAGGATCACAAAAATAATTGAAAATAAAAGGAAGATGAAAGATTGAAGGGGAGCCAGAGGATGGAAGAAAGTACTCAGCGATGATTCCGGCTTCAATATTGAATCCTCGGTGAAGAAAAAACTGAAAACAACACTCTCTATAGGTACAAATAGCCATGGGACATAAAATTGGGGAAGTTGATAATAATAATAATATAATTATGAAACTAAATAGTGAAACCAAAAAACATATATTTATGACAGATGAACTCCCCTCGAACGATATTCCCCCAGACCCTCTATCAATATGGTGTTTCGTGTAGTGTATCGCTACATGAATTTAAATCAGCACCATGAACTACATCAATACACAGATGGAACCCAAAGAATCCTGAAAAACCATATCTAGGACTGTATAGCACTATAGTTCATGGCGGTCTATACCCATTCCCACTTACCTCTTCATTATGCAGACAGTCCCTCTACCCACATACAACTATGGTATGTGGAGCTTCCCCCATCTCTCTTAAGAAAAAGTACGTAGAAAGGGGTTTATTTGGGTATTCTTTCCTCCATTTCCAATCTCACCCCTCCATTACCATCTAGTCATCCATAATCCCTCTGTGAACTAGTACTCCGACATCAGGGCAAAGCCTCCTTCAAAGCCACCAGACCCATATGAGTAGACTATTGGGTGCATCATCACACCCCTTTGAGTTTACTTACCCATTGTAAGCAGACTCATGAAGGCCCTCAACACAATGTTTTTGGATTTCTGAATGTCCATAGGTCTACATTGACATGGTAATCTGGAGTCCATCCTCAAGATGCCGACATGAACCTCCCCATTCTATGGATTAAGGGTGATCCCACCAGCACACCATCCTGATCCACCATAGTCTCTCCCTCTCCCACTAGCAGGAGAGGATGTATGTGGGTGGTTGGATCTCTTATATCCTCTTTTTTCTCACACCGATCATGAATCATGACAGATTATTTGTTTTTGATGATTACATAATCCAAAATACTATGAACTATGAGAACTCTTATTCCTGATCAGACCAAAATATGTAGGATGCATTATCAAAGTCATGAGCTCAAAAGGGTGCCCATTCAAAAGGGTTTATCGAATCATGACCACTCAGATGGAATGATTCTATGCATAAGCCCCAACAATTCTTGAACTATATGTTTTCTGAATCATCTTATAAGGATTCGTAGGAAACCCATCTTATGGGTTTGATCCAAACATAATGTCACCTTCCACCCCTGGATGGTGACAAACTATAGAACGCCTTATTGTATGGCTCAAGTTAGAATCACCTATGTAGCATCATTACATATGTGCTTGTGATGATCCATCAAACCAGTGGTAGCCCATGGACACACCCTTCGGTAAGGAAACAATGATTCACGAACATATGAACAAGATGTAAATATATATGAGTGTCCTAGAAAAGGAAATAGTCCTATACCAAAAAGGTTTCATGGGCCCGAAATCCCATCCTCTTGACCAATTGAGTCATTAATTATCGTTGTCCAAATCATCATCTGACGAGCACCTACCTTTGGAAAGAAGGTCCATGAATCATGGATACCATGGCCTTAAGGTGTTTCTGGATCCACAAATAAACCCATTTTAGTCCATACAAGGATTTTATATCCAAGGAGGTCCAATTCCATGAATGATTGATCAATGAAGTCACCCACTGGGACTATTTGACTGTCCCATCTCTTTCACAGTACAGAAGGGATAAATTTCTCAGTCCCTGTTGGGTTAATCCAACCCTCCTTTAAAGGATAATGATGAAAAATAGGTTGAAAAAAATGAAATGATGAATTTTTCAAGGACCCATCTCTATGAAAATAAGCTGGTGATGATTCACATCGGACCATTTCCCCAGAGCCCCAAACATGCCACCTTAGAGGTAGAAAAAAAAATTGAACTCGAAATGAATCCATAACCAAAGTGGTCGTTCTACCACAATGATAATAGAAAAAATAATATTTTACATTAGACCAAAATTCTCTCCCATGTATGCACCGAAACGCACCACCTTGAAGGTGGAACAAAAATAGTGAACCCGACGTAAATCCTTAACCAAAGTGGATGTCTTATCCATCTGAATCACCTTCTCCATAAAACCAAAAAATGATGAAATGGGGCCAATATGAATCATAAATTATTCATATGTTTAATGGAATGCTACTTTGACGGGGTTTTTTCATATATATTTCATATATGTATATTGTAGGTTCCATCTAATTAACCTTTGATCCAAATGAAATCTCGATTACCAATGATGACACACGCATCAGTGATATCGTAGGCGGCCATGGTCCCAATGAAGAGCAGGAACCCCTATCCTACCCAGTGTTTTCAAAACACTGTATCTAACATGATGACCAAAAAGTACAAATAAAATAGTAATCTCCCCACATTATAGGTCTCGAAGCCAACCCTCTAGTCTGCAAAGACCCGCCAACCGGCTCTATAGTTGTGGCTATAACCCCAGCACGAAGCGGGCTCAATTGTAGTCTGAAATAATTTCAGGATCCATTCCCTAGAATGTGACAATGAGTACCTCCATTATCTTAGGGTGGAAGATGAATTTGATGCTGACAACATCATCTCAAATTCCCAGGGGTCCTACTAACAGGACCCCACTAGAGAGTGTCGGTACCGACATTGGATGACCAGGCCTCCTCACAGTGAAGAGAACCTTATGCCGAGGGAACCTGCTAATGTCCAGGAGGCCTTCCCCTCTTAGGATTCCTACCAAGGGAGGATAATATATAATCAGGAACACTCTATCACCTAGGTTCTTGAGTATAAACTCTACTACACTAACGTGAAAGCACTCAACGGGTAGACATACCACTCTTCCCCCTCCAATCAAGCCCCCCCCCCCACAAAAATATGGAGGAATAGTATGAGTAAATGCATGTTCCTGCTAATTCTCATCAATCGCTCCATGCAGATAGAGTGGAAAAATAAAGGTAGAATCAGATATTTACCGATGAACAACATGTCGGCCATCCAAATAGGGTGGAAACCAGCTACACAAGGGCTCAAATACCTACTGACACATTTCAAGCCTTCAATAAAAGTAGGGCAAAAACTAGCTACATGCGGGCACAAATACCTTCTGATGCATTTCAAGCCTACCATCAAAATAGGCCAGTAACCAGCTACACACAGGCACCAATACCTAATGAAGCATTCAGGCCTTCCATTCAAATAGGATGAAAACTAGCACTTCACATACAAAAATACTTGTTGATTTATATCAATCCCACTATCCAAATAGTGAAGAAAGAAAATATGAATAGAATTAAATTCTTACGGATTCATACAAAGTCTGTGAGAAAAATACAGTGGCAAGAGAGTAGATGGAAATTCTACCTCATGAATGTAAAGCCCATCAGTCAAATACAGTGGCAACCGAAGAATACCACCAGCGGATGACTCATTCCTCTGTCTTGGAATAGGAGAACTGCCAATATCTACTAGAAACCCATGGGGGCCAGAGTAGGAAAGAACTCTTGCTTCAATATCAAAATAGGCCTTCATACCCATTCCATTCCATGATGTTCCTCATCACATCCTGGAAATGATGGAAGGTCAAATGTTGATTTCATACCATATCCTCCCAACATTCTAGGATATCATTGCATCGGTGGGAAAGGCAAGAATCCTAGCCCATGACCTAGTTTCCTCGAACGTAATGACTTACTCGCGAAATGAGTTAGACACTCTAGAGCAGTTAGGTATCGCTAATTCAGTCGAGGAGGGTCGACAGCTAAATCTCGTGATACATGGAAAATGGAATTTGGAAAAAATTCCTCATCCAACTAGAGGACACATGTCCAATGTGGTGGCCACTCTAGGGCAGACATATATCCCTACAAAAATTCAAGATGCACATCATAATATCTCAATGGCATCACATGACTCAATAAAATAGGGTCCCATATATGAAGGTCGTTACAAAAAAAACTACCCTAGTTTCTTGTAAGAGAACGCTCAAAAATGAAAAATGCCATAGGAAACCAGATAATAAAGAGAACATACAAGATCTTTCTCTACTGGAAGATGGGGTTCTTGATACCCTCAAACATATATCAATGAAGGATCTTGACCCTCTCAGTCCATTAAAAAATTATCGATGTGGAAATAGTATTTTTGAAGGCCTTCCCCACAATGTCACTACCAACAACTTTAAAGGTCCTCCCTAGAGCACCCACAAGGGCTCACTCCATGGGCTATGAATGATCATTCATGATAACCTATCTCCTGATGATCATTGGGGTATCCATCCCCCTGAAGATTAGACAACAAGATGGTCCTCCCCTTGTGGCCGCCCACCCTAATGGTCATCCCCAGGGTATACATTGCGGATATGCTTCTCTATGTAGTCGGACATCATATCATGATGGCAGTCCTCACCATGATGAAATTCATTGTGAATGACCTCCCCACAATGTCAGTTTTTGTGAAGGCCCTCTCTATAATAATGTCAAGAAATGAGATGGTCCTCCCCTATTTGCAGTACATCCTAAAGGCCCTACCCAAGTCGTGCACTAAAGAAATTATCCCTATAGCCAGATATCATGTTGTGAAGGTTGTCATCACCATCATATCAGTCATAGAGAAGGTCCTCCCCTCGGTGAAATCAAGCATCAAGATGGTCCTTCCCTCGATGTAGACCTCTCTTAAGGTCCTCCATAGTGTTTACGCCATAATAACATATCCTAGGATTGGGTGTCCAGTTGGAATAGTACCCATCGTTGTTACAACACCAATTGAAAAGGTCCTCCCCGCAACCAATAGTCATACTTGGAAGAAGGTCCTCCCTTTTTCAGAAAAAATTCATGAATTCCCTCCTATGCTAAGGCACTCAGAAAGATGGAGTCATACATATCAGGAAATCCATCTATAACGAGTGATATCCTTTCTCAACCAGAGGATGGCCTGGGGCCATGCTCATCTTCTGAGCCACCCCCACACCATTTGTGTATCAATGACACTCCCACCAGCTCGGTTTTAGGGAAAAAATTATTAAGAAGAATTAGAGATTGGAATATCAAATAGAGGACCCTTTGGAAGAACAAAAGTATGATTTGTTTCTGGTGAGATGACAAATATCTAAGTATAATATACCAGTGGTGTATTGGCCTACAACAACTTATCACTCTGACATGCCAGGAGAGTTATCTAGTGAATATATACATGAAATTCACCTCAATATATGGAAAACTCTTTATTAGATGAATGAAAAATTCTTAACCTACTAAGTTTATGCGGACCACGTATACCTGATAGGCAAGAATCACCATTTAATTGACTTGTAATCCCTTGATTCTCACTCAAATTTACCCAAGAGAAGAAGTTAGGACGGTCCTTGTAGTTTAGCGTGGGTTGTCGAATCCTCAGAGACCTAAGAAGAAACCTATAGACACGTAAATTATATGGACTATTTTGGGCTATGAAGTGGCCAACATGGATTGGTTTTATATGGGTTTAATGTAACTCTAAGATAATTAAGTTAATTCAATTTAAAAGAATGAGTTTATCCTAGGTTATTTCTCAGGGTGGATTGGACGTATTTTCTTTTTAATGATTTCAATTTCATATATTTCATATGGGTTTATTTAAGGAGATAAAAAAAATCATCACTTACTGGTTAAATGCCTACACCATTTAATACTAATCACCTATACACTTGAATGATCAATGTTTTGAGAACTTCAAGGTAAATCTTTGTATTATCACTTGAAGTGTGTGGCCTTAAATTCAACAACGACGATGGAGTTTAAAAATCATCAAATAAAAATCTCAATTAAAAAAGTGATTATACATTAATGAGGTGATAAATAACATACAATCCAGCCCCTTTCTACTCCCTTGGATCAACCCAAAAGTGTTTTAGCCCTCCATTGATCCCATGGTTTCAATGGAAGCGGAAAGTAGACTCGTGAGGGAGGAAATGGAGAAGTAAAGAAAACAACAAAAATAAGATGATCACTCCACCGTTGTGTGAATAATTTCACTAGATTCTGTGTGAATAAATTCAAACCTTGATCCAATGGTATCAAATTGATATGAAGAACAACAGAATAAGAGTAGAAGACGAACTTTTATTAAGTAACTAAAGTGAATTGAACATCTTACATGTGAATAACAAATTTGAGACAACAAAATTGCAGCATAACATTACAATTGAACAAAGCATCCAAGATTCCTAGACTCCTTCACCACCACTTACTTAAATAGGCATTTTGGGAGCCTTGGGTCGAGCCTCCAATAGTTCAAGTCATCCTACTTGAGTATGGTAGGTCTAGGGTGGTGGAAAGTAAGGGAGAGGAGACTTTTCCACTCTTGACCCGAGGTGGAAGCCAGCTTGCTTCCACCGAACAGACGCACTTGTATAACCTTCTAGATGACCGAATCAGAGTGGTCCATAGAATAATAAAATGGATACCAGATGTCTTCTAACCTCTTGTAAAACATGGGCCCATTTGGATTTGTGGATGCCGAGATATGATCATATTAGTTGGCTGTTTTTTTGGGCCGCAGAATCTGGCCCAGAATTTTATCTATAAATTGGGCCGCCTAAATGACTACAATGTATGCCGAATTATCATTGGATCCTGAATATTTATGTGTTCATATACATGTCTTATAGAATCCCAAAAAAAATTTGGATTCATTGGGCGTGTATGTTGGGCCACACAATCTTATCAGTGGGCTGGTGTCCAATCTGCCTTCTCCAGAATTGTTTCTTTTCATCGCCAAATATCTCTTTCATCCTTTATGAATCATCCATTGATCCCTGAATGAAAAATGTTTACATCTAAGTGAAGATACATTTAAAAAAAATATCAAATTAAAATATGGATAATTACATTCCTTATAATTAGATGACTCACTGGGTACTTTAAATGATTTTAAAAAATGTACCACATAATAGTGCATTTTAAGTAAGAATTACAATCATAATGTTAAATGATGTTCAAAATGTAAAATGCACTAAAAGGGTTTTTATGAATAATAAATAACATGAATATTATTTATATTAAAAATTAATATTAGCCTCATTAATGGCTAATCACACCCCCCAACTTGAGTTTTTCTAGTCCCGAGCAAAATATATCTCAACAATATGAAATTTGAATTCCATTTTCCAAAAACATTTTAATACACAATGATCGCCAGAAACCCATATACCAAAAAATCATGAAACCCATCAAAATATTTTAATACAATATTGTTTCATAAGCAGATCCCAATCCCAATCTCATTCCATTGTTCAAATTCATTGCCATATTTCATCCAATATCAATTAAGTATGGGGATATGTTGTGCATCACAATAGGCATGGGGGTTCATCTTTATTAAAGGGGGAAATGATGGAAGTTCTAGGTGGAATCACATTTCAATATTAAGATGGGTATTCAATTATTTTTAATAGTATTTTTTTATTTATTTTTTGAAATTTTCCATGGTAATTGAAATTGCACCCAAAAGAGTCAACCCCTGTAGCGAGACATTGCCGATGACTCCCAGGCTCAAAGACCTTAGGGCACCAAGTGAAGCCCACATACTCGGGCATCATCTTGAGTTAACTCAGTCAAAAACAAATTCAAATTACCAAAAATAGATATAAAATTACTAACTCTGGGCCAGACAACTATGGATTCACGATCCCCAAGTGTCGAAAGCCACACATTAGGTCATTTCATTGCTCTACGTGAAAATATATTAGTTTTTTTATTTTTTATTGAATACTCATATTAAAACTAAAATGATCACCAAACATATGATATTTATTTGGGGGACCCCATGAACTCAAACTAGTACCCCACTATCCAAAGGAAGTGCATTCTGATCTTTTTTTATTTGGATGAATATATAAATGATGAAATATCACATTAGAGAGCCACACATTCCAAAATTTATGATCATGAAATTATACAAGGATTAAAATCATAATTAGGGCATGCTAAATTATTTGTTATTTATTTTCAAAGTGTGAAATGTGTATTACCATGTTCAACATTAAAAGGATTTTTCCTTCCATTTACACAATTGTTTTTCAAATCATTCATTTTTTTGACACGAAGGCATTTTTTATTTTATCTCCCCCCAAACTTAAAATAACATTGTCCGCATTGTTTAAACAAAAGAAAATATAGAAGGGGGTATAGGTAGAGAATGAAATTTCAAAAAGGGAATTGAAAATGGGTATCATGGAATGAAGTCACCTGGTTGTTGAAGTTGAAATTATTGCTGCTCCCTTTTAGTCCTCTGATATCCATGTCGCTTGTAGAGTTTTCTAATGGGAAAAGGAAAAAAAACAAAACAAAACAGTATATATATATAAGTAAAATATAGGTATATATATATATATAATAGAATAAACTGATGATACATTGCCTTCTTTTTAAATTTCTGGGTAAGGTATTACTCAAGGATCACACCACGTCACACGGATGAATATGGTACTCCCCTTTCATAACCATCCATACTCATAATAGAAGATCCACTCAAAAGTCTATTTTTTTAAATATCAAAATGATTAATTAATCCTATTTAAAATATAAAGTTGATTAAAACAACAAAATTATAGGAAACTTTAAAACCATGGGTTGCCTCCCATGCAGTGCTTTGTTTAACGTCGCTAGCTCGACATGAACCCCCCAACTTATCCAATACCAACTATCAACATTTTAAGGACCACATGTTTCACCACTTCTACTAGGTTGAAATTGAATCTATGTTTAGAACATGTTTCATGCACAAACCTATGTTCTAAAATGAGTAGGTAAATCCAAGGAATATCAGAAATGATGGATTCAATTTCTTTTGTAGTATTTTCTAAGAAATTATGAATAATCAACTCTTTAGTGGTTTCAAGATAAGAAATGGTGAAAAATGGAAGTTTTTTTCTATCCCTAGTGATTGGAATCTTGAGGGTGGATGGAAAGTCCTTTTGTTCAAGTTCAGGTGGGCTAAAACATTCAAACAAAAGTTGGGTCTTTGAATTGAACTCAGTTTCATTTTCAAAATTACTAAACATAATTGGTTCCTTTTGAATATAAGATTCAACCACAAAATTGGAAATATCAATTTTAGGAATGGTTATGGACTCAATATTTTTTATTTCTCTCAATGCTTCAATGGTTGGTGTTTTTGAAAATTCATCAATGGAGTTATACTTAGGAGACTCAATCCATGATGTAAAATTTCCCTCTTGTGAATACAAAAAATCAGTTTCCCTTTAATTTAAACACCCATAAATAATTCCTTGATACTATTCATCTTCCCCAAATCCAATGGTTTTCTCTTCATTAAATTCATGAGGGGTTTGTGGGAAACTAGACACTTCACCTAAGGTTATGGAAGGAACAGTTTGTGGAGGGATGGGTTCCTCACAATTTTTAATGATTTGTTGTTATAAATTCAAGGAAGAAACTTCAGAAGTAATTCTATCCATTTGTTGACATAGTTTTTCAAGTAATGGATGTGGATCAAGATGGATAAGGGGTTGATACAGATGTTCTATTCCAGGAGGATAACTATGTTGTTGGAATTCTATAGAAGGATGTTCTGATTAGATTTGTTGCGATTGGAACTCATAATAGGTTGGAATGTTTTTTGGAGAATAGGAGTTAAAACATTGTTTCTCAATCGATTGTTGGTTATCCCACCAGTATAAACTTTGATGATCGTTGTACGTCACACTTGGTGTGGGGTGATCAATGAAGGGAGAGGTTTCCAATGATTGGACTTATTCAAAATTGATTTCCATATGAGTGAGTGGGTGAGAAAAGAGAAGAGGGATGAAAAAAAGGATGATAGTGTCTAAGATAACATACATAGGTCCCCAGAAACGGTTCCAAAATTTTGATCCTCGCTCAAATTTACCCAAGAGAAGAAGGTAGGACGGTCCTTGTAGTTTATCTTGGGTTGTCAAATCCTCAGAGACCAAAGAAGAAACCTATAGACACGTACATTATATGGACTGTTTTTGTCTATGAAGTGGCCAACTTGTATTGGTTTTTGATGGATTTAAAGGAACTATAAAAGACATAAGTGAATTCAATTTAATCGAATGAGTTGGTCCTAGGTTATTGCTCGGGGTGGATTGGACGTATTTCCTTTTTAATGATTTCAATTTCTTATATTTGAGATGGGTTCATTTAAGGAGATAAAACAACATCATCACTTATGGGTTTAATGCCTAGAACCTTTAATACTAATCACCTATACACTTGAAGGATAATTTTTTAGCACTTCAAGGTAAAGGTTCATATTAGCAATTGACGTGTGTGGCCTTAAATTCAACAAGGATGATGAAGTTTAAAAATTATCAAATAAATATATCAATTAAAGAAGTGATTATAAATTAATGAGGTGATAAATAACATCCAATCCAGCCCCTTGATACTCACTTGGATCAACCCATAAGTGGTTTATCCCTATATTGATCCCATGGTTTCAATGGAAGCTGAATGTAGACTCATGAGGGAGGTAATGGATAAGTAAAGAAAACAATAAAAATAAAATGCTCACTCCACCGTTGTGTGAATAATTTCACAAGGTTTGGTGTGAATAAATTCACACCTTGATCCAACAGTTTCAAATTGATATTCAGAACTACATAATAAGAGTATCAGAAAAACTTTTATTAAGAAACTAAAGTGAATTGAACAACTTACATGTGACAGAAAAATTTGAGACAACAAAATTGCTGCATAACATTACAATTGAACAAAGCATCCAATATTCCCAAACTCTTTCACCACCACTTCCTTAAATAAGAATTTTGGGAGCCTTGGGTCGAGCCTCCAATAGTACAAGTCATCCCACTTTAGTATGGGAGGTCTAGGGTGGTGGAAAGTAAGGGAGAGGAGACTTTTCCACCCTCGACCCGAGGTGGCGTCCTGCTTGCTTCCAACAAACAGACATGCTTCTAAGATCTTCTAGATGGATGAATAAGAGTGGGACATAGAATAATAAAATGGATATCCGGATGTCTTCTAACCTCCTGTACAATTTGGGTCCATTTGGAGTTGTGTATTCTGATATATGATCATATTAGTGGACTGTTTTTCTGGGCCGCAGAATCTGGCCCAGAATTTTATCTCTAACTTGGTCCGCCTAAATGACCACAATGTAGGCAAAATTATCATTGGATACTTAAGCGTGATGTGTTCCTATGCATGTCTTCTAGCATGCCAAAATATTTGGGATTCATTGGGCCTGTATGTTGGGGCCCACAATCTTATTAGTGGGCTGGTGTCCAATCTGCCTTCTCCAGAATTGTTTCTTTTTATCGAAAAATATCTCCTTCATCCTTTATGAATCATCCATTGATCCCTTAATGAAAAATGTTTAAATCTAAGTGAAGATACATTTCACAAAATATAAAATTAAAATATGGATAATTAGATTACTTATAATTAGATGACTCATTGTGTACTTTAAATGATTTTAAAAAATGTACCAGATAATAGTGCATTTTAAGTAAGAATTACAATCATAATGTGAAATGATGTTCAAAGTGTAAAATGTACTAAAATGGTGTTTATGAATAATAACGAACATGAATATTATGTATATTAACAATGAATATTTGCCTCTTTTAGTGTCCAATCAGCCTTCCCAATACACGATTTCTAAAATCGGAAAAAAGAAACAAATTACTTGAATTGGATTTTCTCTAGGCATTGTGTAAGTTACATCGCCTCATTGGTGTGCCCCAACTAGAGTACACATTAGTGGATTGGTAGAACATGGAGCTCCACACTTCACCCCTCGTCCGTTCTAGCAATCCCCATTAGAAATGACATCTTGTAGTGTCATCACCCAAATGCATCAATCAAATGAAACCCCACCTAACAGACGACGAGATACTAAACAAAAACTGGCCCATAGGTTTGGGGGAATTTTTACCTCAAGTCCTCGCACAACGCACATCGGACATCTGTCTTCTCTCATATACGAAGAATGATTGAAAAAGGAGTCACCCATTCCACCCCTTTTCATTGTTCACACCCTCAATGACAAATGAGAATTATGAGGTCAGATCAGGGATCCTATAGAGACAATCGTCACCATGAAACTTGAAGAGTAAAAAATAATGGAAGGAGAAAATCCAAAAAAGGATATATATATAAAGCCTTCCTACCATTCGACACTAGCTACACCACCCCAAATTCAGTATGCCTCAATGAATGTGGTAAACGTATACCCCACGGATCTCACAGGAAATGACGTAGTGGGAGAGGCAACAAAGGAATATGGTTCCCTCCCAGAGGCATCCCACACCGAGCCTGATGGTTTGTATATCTGGAACTAGAGAGAAATACAAAATTTGGGTGCCCCATCAGTTAATCGGACACTACCACCTCACGAAAAACTAATATAGAGAAGAATAAATCCAAGGTCATCTATGACACACCTCCTACTCCCCATGAGAATCTATTCTTTACTATTATGGAAAGGTTCATCAAGGATGAGGAAGAAATGAAATATCTCATGAGAATTAACCCTGAGCTGCAATAATGGATCTACATTGTCGGATGAGTTCCCCCTATAGATCATCAACATGGGTTCCCAGAAGAGGTTCCCTTGCCACAGACACTCATCCTTGTGAATGAATCCTAGCTCGAAGGCCCGTCTAATCCAGCATCGGGACCAAAAACCTACTTAACCCTGGTCCCAAAAGGACATCATGAGTTTTCCCCACTACGATGGTGGCCAGAATATATTCATGTAAAAATGAAAATAATACCTCTGACTTGGTATCAACCCCAAATTATAACAGCACCGACATGCCCTGTTTTGGCCACTACCGCACCAACCCAAGCTCAATCCCGACAGGATATGCATCAAGGGTTTGTAAACACCATCAGGCAATTAAAAGCTCCACGGGAATCCATGGATGGGTGGCATGCTCTGATACAGCCAAATCACAAACCCTAACTTGAGTTGGTTCGTAATGTTCCACCACCACAAATTTAAAAAACCCCATATTTCTAGTATTCAACGACTTGGGGGACCTGAACCATCATCTAATACACTACACCTCTTATTATGACCCCATGATGGGCACTCTAGAGCTGCAATAAGTAGTAAGACATAGGTGATTCGTATGTACCCTGTAGGCCTCGACCTTCATATGGTATACTAGCCTACTATCTAACTCAATCATAGGTCGGGAGGACCTCTGGTGATAGTTTCTCTTTCTGTTAAGCTCAACACTATCTAAGACGACTGTCTATGATCTCATGAACTACATGTAGTAAGATAACAAAATAGTCTCACACTTCATTGCTAGATTGAATGGCCTTACTTACATCCCGATCTAGCCACTCACCCAGGATGAAATGCTCACTATGTGAATCGACAATCTTCGTGATGAATTGAAAACACCACTCATCCCGGTGAATTACATGATCGGGTTTAGTGAGTTATCTCTCCTTTCCAAATGAATAAAAGACTCATTTAAATGGAAGAACTTCAATTCCTAAGTGGACCTATCAGCCATATGAAAAAAAGAGGAAGAAAAGATGAAGGGATTTAATCATGCTTAAGAAACCCCCAACCCCAACTCCAGCTACGAGGCCCCCACCAAACCGTGAGGGACCACTTGGAAACCAACAGCCAACCACACCTCAGCAAGATGAGTGATGAGGTGAAAAAATTAATTTGTTCCTAGAATGACTAAATAAATTTTACTCATTCTTAGATGACCAAGTATGCGTCTATTTAATAGTTTCCTTGAATTTTAATTTTCTTCGACTACCAGAGCCCAGGAGAGATGATGAAGTGGGTCTCAATGACCATCCAAATTATTTTTCCCATCACTTGATACTAGAATGCACCATCCAAGAATGATTCCTTTTCAAGGATCTCTTATAAAAGATGGTGGATTCCAGGCAAGTCAAGTTGGGACCGCTGATAGCACCGGTGGCTTATGTTTATACATCAGAATCAAGAGAGGAAGGGGAATGGAAAAAGATCTCTGGTAAGAAGGAGAAAAAATTAGACAATAGGATGACCTATAATACTCTCAACCGATTCCTTGGAATCCTTCAGGCATAGTTGAAACAACCAACCATGCCCCGAAAAGTTTCTGATATAATACAACTGTCCTCCTTAGGCCCACAGTCATCTAAGGACCAGTAGAGTAGAGAGAAGGAATAAGAATATGGGCTAACACTGAAGCCCATGTCAGTGTTAACACTGGTGGATTTCATACAAAAAGACTTGGTACAATGGGAACCACCACTATAAATAGTAAAATTGCCACCACCCCACTAAACTGTACAATTAGAAAATGACAATAAAACTGAAACATTGTCAGATCAAAAATTCATCTTTGGCTCCATTAAATTCATTCACATTATGGAGCCTTTCTCAGATGGTAACAATGTCCATGAACCCACATTACCCCCATCCAATTAGAGAGCCATAGGAAGATCCCTCAAAGGCCATAAGATTCCTAAAAGGAATGATCATGGCAGGAGTCATATTCTTGACCATGATATAACTCAAACCATTAACATTGTGGAAACTCGTTGAAGGACCATCTGGTAGAAAAAAAAGAACTGTAATTCTTCTTCACCCCCATGGGAATAAATCTAACCCCAATTATCCTGAAATATACATCAGGGGAAGAATAAATATCTAATCACCCAAGGAATACATGTGGACCGATTAGGCCAAACTCATAAAGGACCACAACACCACCAGCCCCGATCATAAAGGCCAAACCATCCACATCCCAAATCCCAACCCCTTAAGTGTATGTGAAAGATAAACCCATAGTCAAGAACTGACAAAATTTAGATTATAAATATGATATTCTAAATCAGATGGCATCATTACCATCCAAGATGTCAATCCTGGATGCATTAAGCCTATCCAAATATTTTAGGGAGGCACTTATCAAAAGCTTTCAAAGTCCCCAGGTTTTCAAGGCTGAAGTAGTAGCATCCAAATCCTATCGAACAGAGACCAACCGTGAAGAATGTCATGTCATCATCTCCTTTACATATAGGGATGAATATACCATCCTGAAAGGGCACATCAAACACTTACATGTGTCTGATAAAATAAATAATATTGATATCCATAGAATTTTCCTTGACAATGGATATGTAGTCCACCTCCTCCCACTGTGAACACTTTGTCCACTGGGCTTTAATGAATACAGCTTGACACCCTACACCACATCTCTACTCAGGTATGAAAAAAGTGAGTAGAAGCTGTTGAGATGAATCAGTCTTAATACTCAGCTTGAAGACCTCATGTCATATATGGAGTTCCTGGTATTTTGGTAAAGTACAGCCTTCAACGTCCTATTAGAGAGGCCTTGGATACATCAACACATTACAATTCTATCATCATACCACTAGTTCATCAAATATTTCACTAATGGAAAAATGGTACATTACACATCGATAAATCCCCATTTTAGTCATGTGAGTCTCATTATTACGACAAATGGTTATATGAGTCAGAAGAAAACCAACCATCAACCGAATATGTTGATTTGATGACTACCTCGATTAGATTAGAAACGGCTTCTACTGACCCCCTACAGCAACATGGGGAAGAGTAGGAATTACCCATCAACCAAGTTGAATGCATAAGTGCAAGACCAAATGAAGACTCAAATGTCTGGATGATCTCCATTATGGACACCAAGTCAAAAATATATAATAGAATGGACTAGATTCTATGGTGGTAGGAAAATCCCTACAAATGATGCTACTGATCCTTCAATGGGACCCCAAACCACCCTTGCATCACACTCTAAGGTGAAAGACAATTTCTCTCACAACATTGGAGAGATAATCTATAGAATCCTCTCTCCATCATAAGATGAAGATGATGAATAGGATAAATGATAATAATAATAATAATAATAAGACCTCAAATATTCTCCTCCTGCATTGGAAGAAGGTTTCTCCATCACAATCTATTAACTTAATGAGATAAACCTGGGAACTGAAGAGGAATTGTGGCCCACCCTGACTAGTGTGGCTATGCATGTCAAGGAGAAGGAGGCATATAAATCCTTAAAAATGAAAAATCAAGATTTGTTTTCCAAGAATTACATAGAAATTTCAAGCCGTGATACAAAGGTTTCCACACATCATCTTGGCTTACCAGAAAACCCCCAGAGCTATAAGCAAGCGGCCCGAAAGACCCACCCGATGCATGCTTCCAAAATAGAGGCCGAAGGTGACAAGATTATCAAAGAAAACATCATATGGGAAGTCTAGTATCTGATCTAACTCAAAACAATAGTCCCTGTCAAAATGAAAAATAGATAGATTAGAATATACACTGACTTCTAGGACCTTAATCAACATATCCCGAAAGACGATTTCTCGTTCCCGATCTCAGAATTTTTGATCGATACAACTGCCAGATATGAGGCTCTCTTCTTCATGGAAGGATATTATGGATACAACCAGATCCGGATGGCCTAATGAAATGAATAAGCTATTAATTTTAGGGCCCCTCATGGAGTGTTCAGTTATAAGATGATTTCCTTTGGTATAAAAAATGTCAGTGACACATATCAGCGTGAAATGCATCACATTTTCAACCCCATATTGGGAATGTTCATCGAGTTTTGTATCGACAATCTGGTGGATAAATAATGATAGCGCTCAAACCACCTAGTAGATATTGAAAATGTCTTAAAAAACTATGATAACATAGTTTAATGATTAATCCTTTATAATGTGCCTTTGATGTTACCTCTAGAAAATTCCTTAGCTTCTTCATACGCCACAACGACATCAAATTCGACCCCAAGAAGACAAAATCCTTCCTTGTAATGTCCCACCATGCAACCTCACCGAGTTGAGAGGTCATTATGGGCACTTGGCCAACATTCAGTGCTTCATAGCCAACCTAGTGAGTAAATTTTTTCCTTTCCCCAAGTTAATGAATAAAGTATTTATGTATGAATGGGATAATGATTTTCAAGAAGCCTTTGAAAATATCAAAAGATATCTCCTAAACCTACTAGTGATGATGCTGACGGTTGAAGAGAGACAACTCATTTTGTATATAACCACCCTGGAACAGTCATCAGGAACCTTCCTGATAAATAAGAATGTTGTCAGTTGTGAGAAAAACCTCTATTACCTTATTAAAAAAAATAATTGATGTTGAAATTAGGTATTTAAAAATTGAAAAGAACTTCTTAGGCCTAGTATTCATTGTTCAGAAACTCAGGCATTACCTACAACACCATGAGGTCCACCTGGCCTCCCATTGCAACCTGCTAAAATATATCCTCAGTCATCCCATGCTAAATAGACACCAATAATAATGGGCGGTCATCCAACAATTTTTTTACATACGATACATACCCCATAAGGCCATTAAAGGCCACACGTTAGTAGACTTCTAGGACGACAACCCCTCAGAAAAACAACACCATTGGATGCCGAATTTTTATATGAGGTAATGTTCTCCATCCAGGAGGACCCACAAACATGGGAAATGTACATCGATGGTGCTTCTAAAATCCCTATAGGTAAAAGGATTGTGGATACCAAGATAAACAATGTGGGTTTGGGAATTTTACTTTTATCCCCCTAAAAGGTCGTGCAGCCTTACTCTTTAATGCTTTCAGAAGGGTTTAAAAATAATCAAAAAGAAGATCAAGCTCTCATTGCAAGCCTGGAACCGGAACATCATATGAAATCCAAACACATAAAAATATTTGGTGATTTAGAGCTAGTTTTCAAATAGGTTAATAATCACTATTCTATTAAGAAAGAATTACTGGCCCTCTTGATGAACCATGTTTGAGAACTGATGGAAAAGTTCTCATCAGAACCAATGTTGACCTATGTCCCCCAGTGTTAAAATACTTAATTCGGTGCTTTGGAAAATGTAGCCACAATATTGGCTGATCTAGAACATGATGAAACATCCATTAACATTTCCCACTGTCAGATGGTCTTGCCATTTATCTGGAGAAGTTCTGAGGATATTGAAGAAAATTTCCCCATTTTGAGCCTTGTGGTCACACCATTGAATGGATGATGCCCATTATAAATTTCCTTTGGAAGGGGGAACTTCCACATGATATTGATAGAAGGAAAAATGTTTGAAGATGGGAAGTCAACTTTGTCTTGTACAACGGGGTAAAAGAAGAAAAGTTTATCTTCAAATGAGGCCTCGATGAAGTCTTTATCATGTGAATTGATGGTGAAGAGACTATTTTCATCATTAAGTATGTTCACACTAGAGATTTTGGATCGCACCAATTAGTTACAAATATCTATCACTATATCCAAAGGCTTGGGTACTGCTAGCCCACTATGATACTGAATTGTGCTATATTCACCAAAACGTTCTATTCATGCCAAGATCATGCCAATTTTATACACCAGCCCCTAGAGTTACTTCATGTTTCTATGTACTCGAAGATATTTTCATCCTAGGGGTGGATTTTTTGAGACCATACCCTCCTCCCATAGCCAGAAACTTCACGTTCATACTCACAAAACTGAATTATTATCAAAATCGGTTGAAGCCATACCCCTTAATGATGTTAGGGTGAAAACATTTTTATTTTGATGAAGGAAACATAATTTCCATATTTGGTATCAGTCATAAAATAATGATGGAAAATGACACTAACTTATGCTCTACTTTGTTGGAAAAGTTATAGCAGGACTATGGAATCAAAGCACACCATTCATCCCACTACCATGCATTGGCCAATTGGAAGATAGAGGCTTTCAACAAGACTTTGTCCAACATAATCCAAAAGATGGAATAAGAAGATATGAAATTGTGGCAATACAAGCTCCACCATGTGTCATGGGATTACCAGACCATGACTCAGACTGCCACCTATGAAACCCCGTACTCACTAGTGTACGGGGCAGAGGTGGTTTTGCCTTTCGAAATCCAAGTGGCATCACTTCGTGTGGCCATTTGCGATCAGCATTACATGGACAATCAATGTCCGAGATGGTTTTATGAGTTAGAGAGACTAGATGAAAATAGGTATCACAAATTACACAATTTGGAAATCTACCAAAATCATATTACATGAGCTTTCAACAAAATGGTTCACCTTCTATATTTTCTTGAAGGGGAAATAGTGTTAGTTCTTAGAATCCTAATAATACATGATAAGAATCCCCCAAATCATGAACCAATTTGGGAAGGACCATATGTAATACATAGGATCTATATGAATAGAACATACACCCTGATATCAAAGGATGTATAGGTCATCATGGATCTCACAAATGCAATGTTCCTGAAGAAGTACTTCATGTAATAGAAACTCTAATTCCATGGTCCAACCTCTATGAAACTAAACTATTAGTTATTTTCCTATCCAAAATGATGATAAAATGTATGGTATTATCCCCATGGTCCAAGCTCTAAGACATTCAACTATGAGTAGTAATACTGTGATGTCATGGTCCAAGCTCTAAGAACATAAACATTGAGTAGTAATACCATGAATCCATAGTCCATGATCTAAGAACATAAACTATGAGTAGTAATACCATGAAGTCATTATCCAATCTATCAGTCCTTGAAAAATGATTAGTAATTCCATAAATTTAGGGTCCAAACTCTATGACCTTAAACTATGAGTCATAGTCCTTCCTACATGACGTTAAACTACAAGGAAGTCATCCCTGAATCATGAAATTAAACTGTGACTCATTTCATCAATGTAAGACACTTAAATACATGACACAAAGCATACTAATCACATGATTATAAACAATATGATCTCTCATAGAACTACATATATCTTTATTCCTTCCCCTGTAGGATACGTAATGACACCTCGATCCTCGATCTTGGCCCATCCCCCACAAAAAATGCCGCTCTCATATCCTATTTTTACCCAAACTGATGTTGGGAACCCTTGTCACTCTTTATTTCTCACATCGAATATAACTCACATGAGATTAGAATCAGTGGTGAGTATTCCCTTATGCAAAAAAATTATAGAGAATTAGGAATACTAGCCAATCCATTGAAAAAATACCCTCACATGTCTTTACACATGGGCTAAGCTAGAGAGGTATAAGGAATGTTCAAAACTACATGCTACTTCATTAAACCGCTTGCAGGATACGTAGTGAAGCCTGAATTCCCCAACCCGGCCCAGCCATTGAAAAAATGGACTCACATTCCTTTAAACTTGGGGTCAGCTAGATTGGTTTAGGGAATGTTCATAACTACGTGACACTTGATTCCTGCTCTTACAGGAGATGTAGTGACGCCCAGATTTTGCATCCTGGCCCAGCCACCATAAAAAACTTCCCCTTTCCCCATAAATAGGCCATACATTTATGGGGATTCCATGGAAGGTCCTAACTACATTATACTAAACTACAAAATTCTTTAAAGAGTTATATGTGTTCCAATTATTAGTTTTCCAAGATCCCACACATGCCCCCACTCTTGAGAAGTCAAAAGATCATGCTTCCCCCATACATATGAGTAATACCTATATGGAAGCTCTAGTAGTTCATGGTTAGTTAAGGTCCAGTAATTATTTATTATCCCAGGAACATCTGTCTCATTTTTCAATCACTATACACCTAAAAAACATGGGTTCTCCATAATCATTCTAGGACATCTGAGACGAAAGGCTAGTGTCTTGTAGACACCTTGGTTTTGAATATTCACATCATTCCCCGGTGGCTATTCATATGTTTCCCACAAAAAAATCCATCAAGAAAAGGATAATTTTCCTAGGAGAGTCCTCTCCTCTCTCAATATGCCCAATGGCTTCCAAGACACATGTAATCTCTCCCATTTCAAGTTACCCCAAGGACAATGGTTTACACCTTCTATCATCTATCACATCTAAGGAAAGTTAGTACATCCTGATTGCGATTAACTCAAATATATTAGTGATCTTAAGGATATCATAATCTTCCTCACTGAATGATTATAAACTGCACAAAATCATGTCCTCACCACACGACATTTACCTTCAATGCCAAAATTTTCCTTTTTGTATGACGTTAAACTGCATAGAAATGGTTTACGCCTAAATTACTCTCTAATGATGATTTTTTTCATTAATATGTGGTGATACAGAACCCTTGTAATCTCATGTTTCTCACCCCAATCATATCTCATGTGAGATTAGGGATCTTAGAAAAAGATTCACCATGGAATTATGGAAAAACATTCCATGAATTTTGTCCTAGCAGTATGACCCTAAAAGGAATGTCAAGGTTACCTTCTCTATAAGAATCCTTATGTCCTAACCATAAGAAATTAAATTATGGGGGTGTCCCAAAGATGGGATGAATGACTCACCCTACATATGATTCGTATCATCGTTAGGGACACCTAATTCCACGAGAAATTCAAAGCCCAAATGTCTCCAATGTATCCAAATACACTTCATATATACCTCAAACTACATTCTATGAGTGATCTTGAATCCCCATAATCTTTTATGACCATCTGATATTGAAGGCCAATGTCCTACAAACACCTTAATTTTGTCTACGCACATCATTCCCTTGTGGCTCTGCATATTATTCCCAAAAAATATCTATCAATCAATGGAAAATTCATCCCCAATGGATTCTCATACTATCTCGATATGCCCCATGGATTCCAAGCCACGTACCATCCCTCCTTACTTAAGGGCCCTCAAATTCACGATTTATATTTTATTTCCTACAGAAATCCTGGATATATCAAAGCATATGGTCTTGATTCATCTCTACTCTCTTTTGAGGTTTCTAAAGATACCCCATCCATATGCGTAAAGATGATCCGCATACAAAATGAGAGTTCCCCAACTCATTTTTGGGTTTCCTCGAAGAAGTTCAGTTAAAATGCCTCCTTTTTGTGTTTAGGTAAACCCCTTATCAAAGGTCACATTCCGTATTCAGAAATATCCTAATATCCATAATCCTTCATTGACATTGGAGATGGAAGGCCAGTGTCATGCTGACTCGTTTCTATGACTATGCACATCATGCCCTGGAGGATATGCATATACCACCTATAGAACGACAATCAATAAAAGGAAAATTTGTTCTCAGGAGAGTCCTTTCTAGTTTCCATATGATTGGATGAAATTCTTGTCATATCACACCCCCAGAGTTGGAAAACCCCTAGATAACGACTTACATACCTTCTTCTTCCAAAATTACCCTATCTTAAAAAAAGATTTCTAACTGAACTGGCCACTCACCATCTCTCCCTTACACAAGTAAGAACCATTCGATATCATTTTCCCACTCAAAGATGATATGAATGTCCCTAATATCTTAATACACTATTACTCAAAAAAGCCACCCATTGTGGCTCCCAACATCAAAATAAATTTAATGTGTTGAAAACCCTACCAGACCATCAGAGATAGAAGGCCAGTGTCTTGCAGACACCTTTTTTTGACTATGTACATCATGCCCTAATGGATCAACTTATGTCTCCTATAAAACAATTGTCAGTCAAATGAAATTCATATAAAGGAGATTCATTTCCTACATTTGTACACCTAAAATGGATTCTAAGCATCATGCATGTCCAAAATTCACAAAACAAGGGTCAAGAATAATCCATAATCCATATTTGAAGGATATATAAACATTCATGACTGATGAATCTGAAATTAGGGCCCCTTCCCTATTATGTTTGAACAAAATTGATCAACCTAAAACATCAGTAATAAGTTTGTCTTAAGAGAATATGATCTACCAGTGAAAAAGATTCCATACTTTCCAGAGAGAAAATCCGTAGAATTCACCTTTAGGTTATAGATGAGTATTGGCTTGTTAGAACTTTGAGCCATTAAAAGAGTCGTAAATATTTTTTGTTCGAAAACACACAAATGGAGGCCTAAAAATGCATGGTATGCTTATTAAGAACATGATAATAAGTATAAGGAAAAATTTGGGTAATATTGAAAAAATACATGAATTTTCATGAGGTTGATCCATAAAACCTCAGAAAGAGTCGAATATGCTCATTGAGTCCCATGACTCAGGAAAGAATTAGAGCCCGAGTTGATTATTGCAGTTTACTGGTCAAGGATTAAAATTAATACCGAATCAAAATGATGTTTTTTGATCAATTGGTATGACATGAAAAGATAGAGAATAAGTATTTGAATGAAAATAAATTTCAATGAATTCATAAAAAATTGGAGGAACATCCCCAATTCAGAGTCTCTCTAAAGTATCACGAGAAAAAATGAAGGAGTGCATATCATGATGTGGGGTGGAGCTATAATAAGGCTCCACACAACCTTTCTAGAAAGGTGGAAAGTAATTTTCAGGAGCCATCTAGAGTCTGCTCTAAAGAATATATCTCCTCTGCTTCATCCTTGACTGTTTGGCATACATGTTCCATAATGACATTAAGGTCCCACCATTTCTTCAGGATAGAATCGTAATTGGCACAGGAAGAGAGAAGTTGATCCCTTAACCTTACTGTGTGGGCCTCACACTTCTATAACTCCTTCTTTTGGGTGTCCACAAAATCATGAGCCTTTGCCTACAAGGATGTTAGCTGATTGAATTCCCCTGAAACATCATAGAGGGTCTCCACCTGGTGATGTGACGGATTGAACTAGGAAATCTTGTCTTTCCAAGAAGAAAGGTCTTCTTGAGCTATGATGATTTAACAGATGAGGTGATGTAAATTCTGATAATCGAAGCCGTTGGAACCCTAGTTGGTGAATAATCACTGAAATTTTTCCGTATCATCAGAAAATTTTTCCATATGTGTCTTCACGAAAAGAGCACATAACAGGTTCCGTGCCGGTTTTCACACTACCTGGTGCCTCCCCATGACACCAGTACCTTGGTCCTCCCCCACAAAAACATGTCTATAAGTAGTAAGTGTCATTATAGGAGTGGGAAGGGACCTAATATAGGTCACCCAAGATGGGGTGGATCTCTTTTCCCTTAGATGGTTCAACCCCTGGAGATAGGTGCGGAGGACTAGCCACAACTTCCAGGGTGGTTGGTGATACTCTTATAGGGCCAGCCTCATTAAGGTCATGGGAATTACCTATAGGAGGGGAACAAACTGAATCACTCCCCACTGAGATAGGTTGTACCAAGGAAGCCACTTTCTGGTGCTTCTGCTAGTGAACCGAGCATCTTCTTACAATAAGTGTAGGAATAGGTCGAAAATCTATCTTGGCTGCTGGAGGGACATGAGTGCAAGGCGTAGATATCATTCTCTTCATAATAATTGGAATGTGTGGCATTGTTTTTGGGTTATGGATGGGTCAGGGAATGGTTAAAGTTTCTACACCCACTGAAAAGGTTTTCATAGCACCTCATCTGGGTAACATGCTATCCACAGTTGGGAATAATCCAATGATAGAAAGGTGGATCCCGTTGTGTTGGGGATGATAAAATCCATAGTTTCACCTTTAAAAATCGTCATAAGACGTAACTGGTGAATAATTACAAGATGAGACACTCCCCTTAACTGATAAGTAGGAATAAGTGTAGCTTGTTGAATGCACCTTAATTGCATGGAAAATCGGTAAGGGAGGTATGGATCAAAAAGGACTACTCGATCTATATGACCAGTGAGCATCCCATCCCGATGCATGATGAGGTATGAGCATTCTTCTAAAAAACTACCCATGTCACCTCTTAATGACCAGTGAGGGGTAGGATGTGGTGAAAATTAGAATAGGTAAGCTTTATTCAACAACCCAACTACATCAATAATGCATAGAGTCCTAGGAAAAACAATGGAAATGTTGAGAAGGATGGGTTGAAAGTCAGAATGAGGAACCTTTGCAGTATGCCGATATTAATAACATGGGAATTGTTCTTCTTTCGACCCTTACAGGAATTGAAATGGTCCAATGAGATGATTTGGGGGCTAAATGTCCTATATTTGACCCAATAACTCTTATAGTTGGGTGAGGGTATGAATGGCTAAGTTAATGGGTGAACCCTCTTCCAGCATGGTTTCCATCACCAATGTACATGCCGAAACCCTGGTATATACATCGGGGAATGGGAAAATCCATCCACTCAATAACATGGAAATGAAACTAGATAATCTAAGAGTAGGTGATAAATCTAGTTGAATCTCATATCCTCATGTGGTAAATAATCCCTCTTCAAGGGTAGCACAATATGACCCTGGATTCTGGAAAGGTTAACAGGATAAATGAGTTCAATTGTGGAAATCCCTCATCTTCGGTTTGATTGATTTAAATAATAATCATATCCACGTCTTGAATGGGATAAGAGAGAGAGCCTGGATGGGTTGATAAAGTAATCCCTCTGACATAACAACAAAACTCCTTTTTAAAGGGGAAAGGTGGTCATTGTAATTCCAAGTAGCGGAAGCAGGGAAAAACTCTTCATACAGATCTCCCAGGATGGGGAGTCACTCAAGATGTTGGATATCTCATAACTTGATTCCCACTTCCCCATGAGATAAATGGATGGTTTTTGTACTTGTACACCAGCAACTCAACAGGTTAGGAAAGATTTCTCCCGGGGAGAAGGCCACAAACTGAGAAACCCATGCTACCTGATATAAGACCACCACCTTCAACAGGTTAGAAGACTCCAAACAAGTCTGATGTACCTATAATTCCTAGGACCATTCATCATAAAATCATTTTTTTTCTTGAATGTCCCACTTGGTGATCCACCCACCATTAGGGACTTCTTGGGAGAAGTTGATATTGGATGGGTACCCTCGAGCGGCTAGTTTTAGGACCACCTAGTAACACTTGTGGTTGCCCATTGTCCACATCGAACCTCCATATATGAAGACATTCTCCTAAATCATAGTGTCTATGAGTCCTCCTACTGGGGAAATTTTGTCCTGATCTATTCCTCGTGGAGCTTCTTAGAGGATTAAAGGGGTATCAGGGTCAACCAATAACATAGTAATGTCGTTAAGGAGACCAAATCCAAAAAGTGGAAACTGTATAGATAGAATGTAAGCTAGGAGCTCTTTCATGAAGAGATATTTTATGAAGATATCAAGGAGAATAATGTGGGATCAAATATGATCCTCGCTATCCCCCACCATGGTCATCCCCATTTTCATTGTTTTTATCGCAACCTATGAAGAATCCATTATAGCTTTCATGTGAAGATCCAAAAGATGAATAAAAGTTAGTCTAGTAAAATTTGGATAAAGGCTATAAAGGAATGGCTAAACGAATATAAAATAAATCCAAATACGTCTCTACATATTGTTCCCAGAAATGCTACATGGTAGGAACATTCGACATACTTCATGATGTGAAAAAGCAACTATCGTGTACTACTATGGTACACATAAGCATTACACTACGTACCCCCATGGAACACAATCCAACCATGAGGCACCAGCACTCAAATCATTGGATGACATACATAATTGTTTTCAAAAGGTAGATATCGTGAGACAATTCCCCATTAAGTTCATTTTCAATGATTTTGGATTAAGAGCTTAAGTTCGGATTAATTCATAAAGTTCGGTGCACCGGTCCAAGATCGGTATGCCGAAAAACGAGCAGCGTAGCGTTCTCCTACGCAGAATCCGAATTTTAGTTTTAAAATTCCACAATTTTTTTGTCGAATTCAAAATTGGGTTTGCGGACAAAGAAATGAAAAAATGTTCAGTTCGGGGCATGTACAAAGTGGATTGCAAAATTAATTTTCAAAATAGGCATGGTATGCAAATATAGATGAAGTTGGGGAAGTTGAGAGCACTTTTCACAGTGAGAAATGGAAAAATAAAAATGACATGGGTACCTATCTATAGGTGGGCCCCCTCCTAATAGGTATATCTACTCTACTAGGAACTATTTTAGTTCAGGACCACTTCTATATTAGAATAGTCCTCTTTTCATTCCAAACAGACACCATTTCGCTGGGGGGGAATTGTAGGGTCCAAAAAATTCCAACAAGGGAAGAAAATTATCAAAAAATAATTTTTTATAAGGAAGAAGGTACTCCTACAATTATTGCATGGTGAATGGACTCAAATTGAGTAACACATTTTAAATGAAATTTTCAGGAATTCAAGATTTTAAAGGATTTGAAATGGCCTGTGTACTATCATGAGGAAGGGTTTGCGAACCACCTGGATCACGAACCATCAACCTACATAATGATTTTTGCAGCTCTGGCCCATGGATCAATGGATAGAGGACATGGGGGACTGCGAACCATGTTTCTGAAGGACACATGTGTGTCAATCCCATCTACATACTGTCTGACGAACTCAATAGTTTATAGGTGAATCAAACCAGATGGGATCTGTGAACCATGATAGTGAACCATAGCCTCTACAAAACCTGGTAGACCGAGTCTTCCTTGGGTTGACATATATCTTCATGGGGATCCACAAATGGTACCATATTCCCATAGATATGATATCCCCGATGATATATAAAATGAGAATAAAAAGAATGGTTGATGAAATCTTGAACGGGATCCAATGGTTGGAATAAAAAACTCAAGGAAGATTCTGGCTGTAGTCTTGAATCAACAGTGATGCCCGAATTGTGAACCACACTCTCTATAGGTACAACCAGACATGAACCATAACACGGGGGAACATAATAAAAATAAGAGAACTATCAACCTAAATGGTGAAACCGAAAACCACATATTTCTCATGGATGAACTCCTCATGAATGATAGTCCATCAGACCATCCCTTAATATGGTGTCCCATGTAGTGTATCACTATGATGATTTATCCTAGCACCGC
Source organism: Viscum album (assembly GCA_963277665.1). Lineage (NCBI taxonomy): Eukaryota > Viridiplantae > Streptophyta > Magnoliopsida > Santalales > Viscaceae > Viscum > Viscum album. The sequence goes on along the minus strand of OY728150.1, from coordinate 846,367,185 downwards.
ATGCTATATTAGTATGAAGATGGATCCCAAATCGGCGTGACATATCATATGCAGGACTGCGTACCAATGGTGTTTGTGGTGGTCTATAACCATTCTCTCATACCACTTCGGTACGTGGATGGTCCCTCTTCCCACAATCCACTATGGTATGCAGAGCCTCCCCCACCCCCCTATGAAAAAGTACGCGGAATTGGTTGTTTTGTGTATTCTTTCCTCTAGTTCCAATATCACCCCTGAATTACCATATAGTCCTCTATAATCATATTGTGAACCACTTCCTCAATATTAGGCCAAAGCCTCCTAAAAAGCCACCAGACATGTACGATTAAACCATTGGGTGCATCAACACACCCATTTTAGTCTACATACTCATGGTTGGTGGAGCCACGAAGGCCCTCCCAACAATGGTTTGGGCTTCAGTAATTTCCATGGGTCTATATTCCCATGGTAACCCAGAGTCCATCCTTTGGATGCCGACATTAACCTCTCCATTCTAGGGATTAAGGGTGATCACCTGCTTTTCCATTCAATGAGGAATGGTGTTTATTCAAAGGGTTAATGTTCAATTTCCCTTTTAATGAGGAAAAAAGCTCCACCTCTTCCCAAATTACATTCTGGGGAACTCCCACTGATGTAAGTCCCTAATATTTCGGGGCCGAGTCGCATGACCATTAGTTTCATTTCTAATTTAATGGTTCATCATTTCACAACCTCACCCACCATCACCCCAGCCTCATCCTGCATATTCTCACCCACTCCCACCCGCATGAGAAGAAGAATGTGGTTGGTTGGATATCTCATATCCTCTTGTTTCTCACATTGATAATGACTCACGTGGGATTATAGGTTTGTGGAGATTACAACATCCACACAATTCTAAACAATGAAAACACTAAATCCTGAAGAAACCATGATATGATGGACACCTATTCGAAGGCCTATACTCAAAAGGGTTACCATAAAAAAGGGTTCACCCAATCTTGTACTCTTAAATGGGAAGCTTCTATGCATAAGCCCTAGGAATTCCGAACTACGTGGGTTCGGATTCCTATGTAAAGGATACGTAGGAACCCATATTATTGGTTCAATCCCAACATCATGTCACCTTCTATCCCACCTACATGTCGATAATTTTTAAAGTTCCTTATTGTATGGTTCATGTCAGCATCACCTCTGTAGCATCAAATCCATATGTGCTTACAACGATCCAGCCAACTAGGGGTAGCCTGTGCACACACTCTTTATGAATTAACCTAGAACTCAGGAACATATGAACACAACAGAAATATATAATATGGTACAAGAATAAGAAATATTACTTCCCAAAAAAGGGTGCGGTGAGCCTGACATCCCATCCTCCCAACCAATTGAGTCTGTAACTGTCATTGGACGAATCCTCATCTGACGAGTTCCTACCTTTGGAAAGAAGGTCCGTGAATCATGGATACTAGGACCGTTGGGTGTTTCTAGGTCCACTAATAAACCCATTAGAGAGAATCTTATGATGTTATATCTAATGATGAATTATTTAATTAGTGATTTACCCCATACAATGACCCATTAGGACCATCAGACTATGGAATCTCCATCACAGTACAGAATAGAAAAATTGTCCAGTCCCTTTGGGGTTAATCCAACCCTCCTATAAAGGATAATGACATAGAACATGTCAAAAAAAAAGAAATGATGAATTAGACGAGCAATGTCTCTATGAAGAGTGGTAGGTGATGGTTCTCATCTGACCATTTCATTACAGCCCCAAATGCACCACCTCAAAGCTGGAAAAATAGACAATATAGGACCCATGCCCAACTTAGCTAGACAGTTCCACTTTAAAGTATGAAGGACCCATTCCCTAACTCAATTGAAGGGTTACACTCAAATAGGTTGATAGAGTAACCATTCCATATACCAAAAAAGGGTTTCAATATATGCTTCAAGATGACCCATGCTCTGAATCCTTAGGAGGGTTCTTCTCTAATAATAAATATTGAACCTATGCCCAACCTGGTTAGAGGGTTCCACTATTAAATATGGAGGACCTATGACCCATCTCCGTAAGAGTATTTCACTCTGAAAGCAACGTGTGATCTTATAGGATCACTATCATCATTGAGAATATATTAAATATCTCCATGCTGGGAACATCTCACATAGAATCCCAAAATACATTATGGAGGGAACTATCTCATTATATGCCAAAAAATACACTTAGGATAGGATACTCATAGGATAAAAATATGAGTTTAAACAAAATAGATATGAGAGTTTGATGTGTCTTCAAAAGGAACCAAGGGTTATAATATGTGCGATGGGTCCCAGATTGCATGTGTTTTTACTAAATATTTTGGGCCATGTCCCTATAGGTACATGACTCTCTAAATACGTAGCACTACGTGTATTGTAGGGAGTCTACAAGACATGTCCTGGTACTCAGGGCCCCTACATGTGCACCTTGGTTGTGTTTGTGTACATAGGTACATAGCCATGTGCATGTCCATTTACTTCAACATGGGGTCCTACCAATGTGCTCTAGCACATGAATCGACCAACTTGGAAAGGGTAACACATCGTATTAAGAGTCTACATGTCGTTCCTTCCATTAAAATTCCAAAAACATGTACCTCTATAGAATAGGGACTACACCAAATTTTTTCATCATGGTACATGATGTGTATTAATTGTTTTTTGAAATTTATCAGATCCATTTCCATGAGTCAATATCTTGCTTCTAGGGCTTCAAATTTCACCTCCATGGCTCCAAAAATTGAATTGTAATTCCTCAATTCATTTTTTTTCCTTTCTTTTACTTGAAATAAATTCTCAATTCATCCCACATGCAACATTCACACCTCACATACCTTGATTTCTTCGATCCATGTAAATTTATATATAGATCATAAAAACAATCTCCCAAAACTATAAAACTAATCAAAATCATCTATAGTTTTTCGATACCTATATTAAATTGAATCTGTCAAAAATAAGAGGGTCTAATAAGGCTTGGTAATGCCCGACAATGTCGAACTATGACAAAGGGGTCTAATTGGTGAAGAACGCAAAGAATTTGTTGGAGAAATACGTAGTCAACAAAGGATTATCAGACCTAGGCAAGAAAACAAGAATAACCAATTGATTTTCAATACATGGGTGCATGCAAAGTCCATAATTGGAACAGAATAAAGTTAATAAGATGATCTGGCTCAATCAATTCAATCAATAAGGGAACAAAACCCAATTTTAGGAGTCTGACCTATAAATTGGATTTCCCATCATTAAATAATTTAGTAACTATTGAATGGAAGATGGAATTTCATTCTCTTCATCCCATTCCAAAGATTAATCATCATTGGACGCGATTTTCCAATAGAAAGAGGATGAATGATTCGGAATCCTCCCAGAGTATATGTGGCTATCCTAGGTGGATTCTCCTTAGTAGTGTTTTTTTATTTATTTTTTCTTTGTTAAATGAAAAAAATTATTTTAATTAATTTAACTAACCAACCAACTGAATGTACCGCCAATAAGAGAGTTATACGAACGCCCCTTTCAGACTTATTTTAGGTCGCGCCTAGGGTAATAATATGATTTCAGACTCAAACATGGTCTTGGATTTCATATCTGAGCTTCCATTTATGATCAATCACATTTTATTTAAGAAACTATGCATGTCTAATATAAAATAAATTCATTATTTTTATAATATTGATTCCATTAACATTGGGCCTCATAATTTCATGCCCTCTTTGTTCCTAGGTCAAAAAATATATATAGAAATATTTCTAATTATTATAAGGAAGACATGGGTCTCTAAATCATTCCATCCTTCAAAATTTTCATTCCTAAAATAACGAACTACACAAAGAACTCAAGATACTAAGCCTAAAAATATCCCCTATTTCCCATGGTATCTACTACATGTTCCCATGTTTCCACAACATACAAACCATGTAGATTGTTTTTCCATAAAGTGCCCTATCTTATCAATCCTAAATCACCACAGGGTGATCTCTAATGGTGGATCCATCCTTTATGTCCACCTCTCCCATGTTGATGATGTGCATGGGACGATGAATGAATCTCCTCAACCACGACATATGGAATACATCATGTTCCCAATTCCACTATGGGGGTAGGGATATGTGTTAGATAACCTGGACAACCCTCTGTAAGATCTCTAAAGGCCCAGGGATCCTTGGGGATATCTTTCCTCCTCAGCTGAACCTCTTCAATACTCTTCATGGGTATAATTTCAAGAAAATGTTTTCTCCATGCTCAATCTCCAAGGGAATATGATGGTGATCTATGTATGATTTATACTTGCTTTGAGAAATCATCATGCACTCACAAATGACATAAAACATCTCCACCACCACCTGATCCAACTCTTGACCCAAAAGTAATGTATCCACAATTTCTATCCATCATAAGGGTGATCTAATGGGTGTTCCATATAGTGTATAAAAAAGTTCTATATTGATGGTAGAGTGGTAGATATTATTGTACACAAACTATACGAAGTTTAAGTGATCTCCTAGATCTAGTATAATTATAATATTCAATCCCTCAAACTATCCTCTAACACCTGGATAGTGCACTCAGACTACCTATTAGTCTGGGGGTGAAAGTCTATATTCATCCTCATCTAGGACCCTAATGCATCCTTTAGGCCTCTCCACAACCATGAAATAAACCAGGTGTCATTATTAGAGAAATTAGTCAAGGGAACACCATGAAATAACAAAATATCTTACACGTAAAACTTCCACCAACTCTTTACCAAATTATACTCCCCGATTGTAAGGAAGTGTTCCGATGGAATGATCCTATCAACTATAACCTACATGGTTTCAACACCCTTAGATGTGCATGGAATCCTTATAAAAAATTCAATGCACATGTCATCCCACATACACTGTGAGATCTCAAGGTGTTGAAAGACACCATCCAAAAACCGATGCTCAGCCTTCACCTACTTAGAAGCGAGGCACTAGGAGACAAACTCCTAACAATCCGTATCATGCTAAAACACCAAAATTTATGCTCATTTTCATTGTAAATCTTCTTTAAACAAGGATGTACAACCAAAAGAGATGTATGGAACTCTCACATCCACTCCTCTCACATCGTGACTGGATCCACCATCCATACCTAATATAAGATGATGTGATTTCCCCCTTCTAAATATCTATCTGTTGAGTCCCCTGTGGATATTTGGTGGTGAAAGACCACATAGATTCTCCTAGATCGGACTCTCTTACAATCTCAACATGTGGATGATTCAACACCATCAAACGAATAAAATTTTTACCCTCCTACTTCAATAGGTTCAGCTGAAAGGAAGAAACTACTCAGAATCCTCCTATACCAAGAAATCCTGGAAATGTTTGCTAAGGAAATATACTAATATGTTTCCATTAAATAGAGTATATGCTATCTCAGTATCATAGTATGATAAGAAATCCAAAAAGATCTACTATCTCAATTTTAATAAAATCCTTATGAAGACATACTTGAGACTATAATGGTCTAAGTAAACCCCAAAGTCCACCCCCAGAAGGTATTGCATCCACATCTCCAGGCGAAGACTACCACAACCATTTATAGGTTTTGACTCATTTATTTATACTTATATGGTCTCAAATACCATGACCCATATGAATTAATTGAAAGCTGCTACATCAAGATACAGGTGAGCCCAGCTCCTTAGGCAACATAATAGACTAGAAAATTCACACCTTCCTCAGATAATCTCAAAACTTGATTAATTACCATATTCAACCTCATATCCTTGAATGCCCCTCGGAACTAATCATTATAGGTAAATGACTTCCCTTCCTGTATCTGAGTGGTCGAATGGTCTGTAATATTGAATAATTCTGCATCAATCCTCTTATTGTACCCCTCTAAACTAAAAAATCCCTGCACCAATGACATGATCATCGGTGGATCCCAATCAAGAACTGCGTCAATATTTAGTTGGTCCATGTCTAAACCACAGATATAGATGACATGGCCATGAAAGTGAACCTCATGAATCCAAAATTTTCAGTTAGACTTATTTCCATAGAGATGGTGCTCCCACATCAAATGTAAATGAATACTTAAGTTCTATTCATGATACTTCTATATCAAATAGTATGTGATTTTTTATTCAATGAATATTATCACAAATTAGTCTAAGTATGGATGGAATATCTAGTTCATCAATGTAATACACATTGTGGGGTCATTCTTCACGCCAGTGGGAATCATTAGGAACTCATACTATACATAGAGAAATCTGAATTTCATATTTGGAATATCTGCATCATGAACACTCAATTAGTGGTATCTAGAAATTATATCGATCTTTGAGAAGCATCTCGCACAAGGAAACTGTCCAAAGAGGTCATTGATCTTTGGATAAGGGGTAATTTTTCATCATTGTGGCCTAAATTAGGTGACGATAATCCATGCATATCTACAAACACCTATCCACTTTTTTCTGTTAATAAAATATGGTTTCCTAGGTAAAAACACTGGTATTATGAATACATACCTCTATAGACTCTCATACTACACCAATGGCTCTCGAATCCCCACGAGGTAATCTGAGGTGATAATACTAACATCAGGACATCCTTGGTGAATGTATATATAGAGGTCCATATCATGGTGGGGATTTAAACCTTTTATGTCATCATACCTCACTATAATTGGAGGGATATGAGAGATCATAACATCCATTATTCCAAGGGTAATACTATAAATCTAATAAATTAACTCTAACCATAGGTGAATGAGCTCATCAAAATCAATTAGAAGATCACTATTCATTCATGAAAACATCATTTTATATCAAATTTTATATAGAAAGGTTTGTTGTTGGGCAGTATCTCTCCCTCTTTATAGAGTATGGTCACCCTATCTATAGAATCGTGCGGCCACTGATCCCTAATGAAGTAGCCACCATAACAAGGGTCAAGAAAAAATAGCCTCCATTGGTATCGCTAGGTCTCTAACTTGGGATAAGTATAGGGAAGATGTGGGTTTCCTTTCAATTATAACAACTGAAGCTAGGGTAGTATTTTCATAGGTCAAACCCTAAACCACACTCGAGACACTGAGCTAGAAGTCTAAACTGTCGAGAGCTCCTCCTTCCCTTTCCTACCAACCCTCCTCAACCAGGTCCTGCTCCAACACCCCATCACATCCACACATCTTGAACACAAAAGTCAAAGGGGCTCATCCAACACACCTTGAATCTATCCAATGTAGGTAGAAATGACTTTCCATAATGAATTTTAATTTCATAAAAAGGTCATGTCTCAGTGGGGGAAGTGACCCACTTCCTCACATTTCATATGTCACACCAACACATCACCATCAAAAGACTCTAGTAATGCCTAGTGTCATCATAGAGAGGTCTCACCGCAAGTATCACCATCGAAATGGGTCATAACTGGGAGGTACATCTAGACCAAATGACTAGACCAGACCTCAAAAACCTGAGAAGGGTGTCTAGCTCCACCCAATACCTATGCGTTCTATTTTAATAAAACATGAAATTGAAACTCATTATATGTTATTATTTTGTCGGTACCAGTCGAACCGGGTGCTGCTATAGGAATAAAACTAGTTACGAGTGAAACCATCCGATTGGTTGGGATCCACACAATTTTGAATCCAGAGATGGCAGAATGAATCCAAACCTATGCTGGTTGGGAAACTGGATCATTGTAGAACCTCGTCATTTGTTTGTTCTATAACTCATGGGGTATGCTAGGCATGTTCTTATCCTCATCATAATAAACTGGTATTATCTACTTCTCAAAAGGTAGGGGTGTTTCCACATTCCTATCATGATAAAAAGATCACGGTGAATGGAATCTAAAATGAGGTTGCATCACTCATGAGATCATTTTCATGATCCAGATGTCAATAAACTGGATGGAGGTATTTACGAAGTCGACGTGAATGTGATCATGAAGAACCATACTCAAATGAGAATATATATATATATGTCTGTGGGGGGGGGTATGAATCAATAAGTATTGTCAAAGACTTAATCCAATATTTTTCATTTACAATCGATCCCTACAGCCCATTTCTCCGCATTCCGAATTGATACGATGGTATTCAATGTCTTGGGGAATGGATATATCTTCTGTCCATACCATCACTAGATTCCCATTCCTGAGATCCGTACATGAGACACTTTGACACCATTTCCCTGAAACCCAAAAAAATAGAAGGGTAAAACACAAAACATCGACCCAAGGAATGAACTGCTTTGATAATAATCTATCATGAGCTAATCCTCACCAGGGCACAAGATGCAACTACCGCAATCCCACTTCCAGAGGCTAGGGGTGGAGGCAAGTTTCAAAATGAATATCCTAAAAGGAGGAATTTTCCTAATATACCAGTAAATACACACCTGACAATCTTAGTGTAGTTTTATAAAATAATAATAATAAAAAGATGGAACATCTCAAATGTAAACCAAGAATGAAAAGACTCTAGGGTGTAATTGAGAATGATAGTGAAAACAGAAACATAAAGGGTGAAATACATGCCGAACCCAAAAGATGTCACAACCTGACGAAACTAGAATTTAAATGGTAGAGAGAACCTAGCTCCTCATATCCAAGCAATGACCTCCCTACATGGTCCCAAGCACCATGTATCCCTAATATTCTCTGAAGTCACTATTGACCAGTCCATCCTCAGCATAAGACATGACACATGTGGGAAAATGTCATGTTGGGGAGAATATATAAATACCTAGCAGGATTACTCAAAATTTGAAGATGGATAATTAAGAGATAAAATATTAATAGAAAGACATTAGCTAGTAAACAGTACATAGATCAAACCAATAAAAGAGAAAGAGTAACCTCATCCAAGAAAAAGGGGATCAACATAGTGTGTAGATGGACAACACATTGAGTCTTTTCACCCATAGTATAAGAGTAACCCATCCATCAATTATAAGATAAACATGAAAATCACAAGGGATACCCCACATGTCTTTGCAACCCATGGAAAGAGACTATCAAAATAAAAATTGTATATAGATGTATACATATATATGGTCTAGAAATGAATCCCAAATAAGGGAGAAATTGGATGTTCTTCTCATATCGAATACTATGAAAAATATTGCCTAATCGTTTTAAACGTCCAAAAATCACGTTCAACAACTCACTTGTCTGCTCAGCAGAAAACATCCATGTTCATCCATAACTCGTCACTATGCCACAACGTTGAGGGGAAACAATATCTATACATAGAAGAAATTCCCTTTTACAACATGAGGGTTCCAATCCTTGGATGGATAAAGGAAACACACCCTATTCCAATTGGAGGGTTCCACTCAGTGGATAGATAGAGGACCCATACCCTGTTTTAATAGGAGTGTTGGACTTCGTGGATAGATAGATGAACCATATAATGTACCAACCGGTGGGTTATAATATAATTATTGATAGATGATCTATGAACTATTTTATAGGAGGATTCCACTCTCTGCTACTAGGGGACCCATGCCTGGAATCCTCAAGAGGATTCTACTCAAATATACAATAGAGGACCCATTCCTAGCCATGATGGAGGGTTCCACTCTAAAATATATATGACTCGTGCCCTATCCTAGAAGGATGGTTCGACTCTAAAATCCTATGGTGATCCTGTGTGATCACATACATAATAGAACATCTCCCAAATAGGTTCCTAGAATTAGAAATACCACATTGTGTCTCAAAATCCACATCAAAAGCAACCATCACATTCTATTGGAAAAAACACAAAGGATATGAAACTCGATCTCTATAATCTGAGTAAAAAAAGGATATACAATAGTTTGAAGCTACTTAAAAAGAAACCAAGGGGAAAATGACATGTGAGGGGACCCAAAAAGTGTGGGGGCCCACTCCATTACTAGGATTTCTCCCTAGAGGAACCTAATTCTACAATAGTGGAGTAGTAGATGGCATGTAGGAGTCTACACATCTTGTCCTACTAGTCGGGGTCCCTTCCATGCACCTTAGACATTTCTGTGTACTTTGGTACTTGAATATTTTCCTAGTAATGTCTTTCCACCTGGGATTCCTACCCATGTGCTCATTACACATTGGTTGACCACCCATGAAAGTGGCACATCTCATGTTTTGAGTCTACACATTATACCATCCTTATTAATTCCCAAAACCCTAGCCACTACTACAAAGGGGTTACACTTTGTGTGTTCATCATGGTAAACAATGTGTCGAACGTTTTTCTCATATTAGTAGATCTATTTTCATGATTCTAGATCTAGCCTCCATGGATTTGGATATCACCTCTACAACTCTCAAAATAAAAGGGGAAGACCTAGATTTGATATTTTTGGCCATCGTTTCCTAGAAAGTAGTTCTTAATTCATCCCACATGAAATCCACAAACTTCACTTGCCTTAGGTTCATCAATAGTTTATGATTTAGATTTTTATCATCAAAAAAATCACCCACAACCCATAATTTATCCAAAATAATTCTTGGATTGTCAATATGGATCTCATACATGAATCATTTGTGAATCATGGTGTTTGATTAGGATCGGTACTGCCTGAAAATGTTGAACCAGAACTATGGGGTATAATCGATGAAGAATACAAATTTTTTTGGGAAAAAGGCATGATAAAATAAGGATTATATATTTTTGGCCAAATTTTCTTTTCCAATGAACACAATTGGGATATCCAAGTTAGAAAAAAGAATAACCAATTGAATTTAAATATGTGGGTGGTTGAAAAAGATACAATTTCCATGGATCAAATGTTAGAAGATAATATTTCTCAATAAATTTAATCAAAAAGGGTGTAAACTATTCATTTATTATTCCTAATGGATATTGGGTCATTCGTCATCAAAGAACACTCCCACAAACAAATGGAATATGTCCTTGAGTTAGCTACATACCGATCAAGAGATTCATCATTGTCAGATGAAACTTGCCAATGGAAGGAGGAAGAACACTCTTAAATCCTCCAAGTGTTTACATAGAAAACCATATAGAATTTTACAAAGTGGTGTATTTATAGACATTCCATTTAGGTTAATATAATTAATTAATTAAATTAATTAAAATAAATTAACTAACTAAACGTACCACCATTGAGAGAGATATAAGAATGCCATGTGCTGACCCATTTTTGGCTGAACCTAGTGTAAACATCACATTATAGACTCAACTATGGTATCATATTTCTAGTATGAGCTTCTTTTTAAGATTTATCCCATTTTATTTAAGAAATTATGTGCACGTGATATTAAATATATTAAATATTTTTATAAAATTAATTTTGGTAACTTCTTGCCTTGGAATAATACATATTCTATGTTCTTAGCTCCGAAAATATATATTGTAACATTTCAAAGTATTTGAATGTAAAAACTAGGTCTCTATATGTTATGTTGAGGAGAGTATCTGGAGTAATAACTGCTATATATTGGGGAAGTTGAAAATCCTATACCTTAATAGGTATTAATTTTCCTATGTTTTACTAGAATATATATATTTTATAAAATTATGAAGGTTTTATGTAGAACATCTTGGTATGAAGTATATCATGGTATAAACTAATATTTATACCTTGAAATAGTAAGACAGTAATAAGGGTCCCATGCCTCAAAAAATTAAGGAGATGAACCGATAGGTCAGAATACAAATATTTCCTGTGTATGATATTTTTTTGTTAATTAATTTTTAATTTTGGGATCTTAAAATTAGAAGGGGTTCCCTTTGGGTAGAATCTACGATGTTATTTCCCTTCCATGGTTCTATTCTTCTTCAAAATGGAGTTCTAACTCATTCAATGGTTGATTTATGAGCCATTCATTATAATCAAATTCTTGAGGAAAGTATATTTTTCAAATATTATTTCCCTTCGGTTCTTCCACTACATCTGATGTTAACATTTTTATTTCAAATAAATGATGCACTAGGTCAAAAAAAAGATTTAGGTGGTCTATAAAAGTGAACATCGAGTGTGTCTGTCGTCGGAAAGTAACATCAAGCTTGAGGAAGAGACCCCAAACTGGAAAACAAGACACTGTGCTCACCATCATCTGCTTCAGAAAATAATAATTCTACAACCATGCTCCCCTAATGCTATGTATGACTGATTACCACCCATGAATCTAGAAGCCTTTTACATTTCTAGATGATATATGTAATGGACAATAGAGTTTGGAGTTTCCCATGAAACGCACCATTGATGGTAGACGAGTCTGTTTCTACAGACTCTAGCATAATGTTGTGAGAGAATCAAATCTCAACACCCATCAGCATTATATATGCATGTGACATGAGGGAATCCCCTACACAAAGCCAACACTGAAATCTAGTAACATTGCCGCTTGAGGGTCCCTGACGACCCCTATACCTCACAAGGCCCTCAATCAGAACAATCTATCCACGTTTAGTTTTAACCCGCTAGTCGGTGGGTTCCAGCACCCGCAACTCCCTTTATAGTACTTGAAGGTGACAAATGAAGAACAAATCAAGATCTATTGGGTTCTTCCACTCTAATATTTTCTCACTCCTTTTTTCTCCAGTATCCCACATTTCTAGGTTATTATTCTATTTTTTCAATTTCTACCAGTTTATCCAAAATCAGAGGCTAACATACAATAGGTAGATGTATACAAGTATAATTTAGGTGGTTATGAGATATCCAACAAATATTTCCCTATTTATGAATGTTTAAATTGTATGGTGTTGCTAAAATTACCTAATTATAGACTTATGTTAATTTTTATATATTTTATTTCCCTTAATCCTGATTTTGATCATCTATATGACACATGGATACTCTTTTGGAATGTAGACTGAGACATTATCCATCACATATGTTATTCTTGAATTGGAACATAAATTGCAGAAATTAATGCGATGACCATGGGGGTGGATTTTTCTTAAAATGAAACTTTTTGTGTGTTAACTAAGAATTACTTTATGATTTAATGGACACATATATTTTATGACACCAACTGTAATTGGATTAAAGATATTGATGGATAAATTTCTTGTTCACTTGAGTTTTTTTATTGGGTTAGAACACCATGAGGATGATTCCACTTGGTTTTGGTGGTGATTCATGATACATTGATTGCATGGAATAAATAATGACCCCAAAATATTTATAATACCTTGAGAAAAATATATTGGGTAAAGGTGTTAAATATCATTATATTACTAAGGGATTATAGTAGTTATACTTCATCCAATATAATAAGGAAAATTGGTAATAATACACGATCCTTCGTATTAGGGGACATTGGTGATTATGCCTAATTCATTAGGATAAGGGATGACAATGATGATTCATGGTCCCGTACGTTATCATATTTTAGTAGTGATTCATGATTAAAAATTTTATTATTTCATATGATTATTATTATATATCATTCTTATGTCATGGAACATGCTTATTTTAGTTTTTTATGGATCATTAAAATGATTTTTTAGATACCTATGCTTCGAATTATAAATATGTTTTTGTGGTGATCCTCAATTTGTGATCCCTGTTTTTATGGGTATGATTCTCTTATGACATGAACATGATTATTTCCCATACCCTTATGTACATATTTTTCTTAGTTATGATATTTGATTGATATATCATGTATTTACACTTACTGCTCATTTGATATCACCCATTTCATATGTTTAAATTTAGACAGGTTATAAATAAAGGTATTAAGAATTAAATGTCTAGAAGGTTACCTTATGAGAATATATTTTTGGTTTATGTTTAATATTACAAATAAATACATTTATTATATATCCAGTCTCTAAATATACATAAAAATTATTGTTCTAAATCATGTATTATTATGAAATCATGAAATATTCATCTAAAATGATATAATACGTATGTATGTTATTCTTGGGTAACCTCAATGGGAGTGGATTTAGGTTTCCATTAATATATTATTTTATATATCATTTGAATATAAGATCATATTTGGATTATAACTACTCATAAATATATCCAATGTTTTTCATTTATGATTTTGGGATAGGGATTAAAATTTTATTTGAGGATTATTGTTATTCATATTAGGGATGTAATCAAAATACCCTTTTTTATTTTACATTTACAAATAAATTTATGGAGGAATAAAAATAAATTTAGAGTAGTTCTATACATATTCATAGGCTAATGTGGGTGATACTCTGTCCATTCTCTCATATTTCTATAGTGACTCTATTTTAGGGACATGTGATAGAGTGAGGAGTAAATGAGAATTGGGTTTCAATATTTTTTTAATAAAAAATATTTTTTTAAGAATAAACTAAATATTTTCATTCCATATTAACTCTTGGAATCTTTAGGCTTTGTAATACCCATAGATCATATGTTTTTAATATTATTATATGTTAATATTTATATGGACTACCTGACATGTTTTTTATTAATCTATAAATGGTTTGTGTTGTTGTATAGTCAATAATTGAATTTGGTGATTTTCACCTCAAATTACAATGCATGAACCCTAAAAAAATAGATTATAAGATATGGAAGATAAAAATGTCTTATCATACTATAATCTTGTGACATCCGCATGTTTAGTAAGGTTAAACAATTTTAATGATGGTACAAAATATTCATATCCAATAATTATTTTAAATTTCATAAGTTTGGATTGTACATTATCTTGAGGTTCCAACCCAGGACATATGCATTGATATCTCAAATGTAATTTGTATATAAATATGACATGTTACACCAAAATAAGAGATAGACCATAAGATGAGGATGGATAAACACACCCACCCACCCAAACACTCTCTCTCTAATTCCATTCTAGGAGAAGATAAGTGACCTCATAGGTGAGAGTTTTTTATATTTATATGAAATTAATGCCTATAGGAGACAATAGATCTTAGTGAGGATGATTGGTGACACAGAAACACACACATTACCATCTATAGAGGGTGAATTTAAATGACAATCCTCGATATATAGAAAAATATGGTGTGAATGTAACATAATCATATTCAGAGCATGGATTAATGAAGGTTTGGAAACAAATTATTAAAATATAATTAAATAATTCTAATTTTATTCTGATTATTTGAACAAAATCTATTTTTTTAGCTTGAATAATTTTCTTTTTAGATTTTTTTTACTTTTCATATTTTATTTTACCTACCTAATATTTATTCGTGAATTGTATACTTAGATTTATGACAGAAAACATGACATCGCATAAGGAATTCCATCAGAAAGAATGTTCTCATAACCTATAGTTGTTCCCTTAGGTATGCATGTATACCTTATTTTATGTGACCTCGATAAAGAAAATGAACATGCATATGATATTTGAGTATCTTGGAGAATGGTTAGACACCACACACAGGGTTTTGTGTAAAAATGGATTCTTTTAGTTTTTATAGGACTTGTGTTGTTAGTGAATCGGGTCTATCTATAGTGATTTTCAGGGGAGTATCATTACTCAAGAATTAAAAATTTATCCTGTAGTCCCTATTTTCGTTTATCATGCTATCTAAAGTGTTTTATTTTTTTACACTTTTTAGTGTATTGTTTTCCAGATTTTTGGCCTATGATATTCTGTTTGTGTATGCTCATATATATATATTCCATAAGGTTTTCATAAGGTTTTCACCAAATAGGTGTCCATTAACAGATAAATTCCCATGTTATATTTTGGTCCATCACTCTGATGGTTCATTCCATAACCATGATGTAATTATGAATTTTTTATTTTTCGATTGGCTAAAGACATAAGAGGGTAAATCATACCCCATTTTTATTGTGACATCCCTTGAAATTTACATGAAACTAGAAATAATAAGATGTGTAGGAGGAATTATAGAAGACTAGCTCTAGTTTACATGGGTTTCTGGGTTGGGTCCTTACATTACTCATATTGAAAATATGTATATCTCAATAGATTATACCAACAGAGTGTATTTGAAAGCATAAAGAAACAACCTCATCCAACATGAGTATCTCTAGAAAAAATAATTACCTAGTCCAGTTGTGGACGATAGACCCCATATAGAAGATTAGACTAAGGATACAAACATGAAATTCAAGGATTTTTAGTAGATATTCAAACATGTGAGTTGGTAATTACACCTGAAGGATAGCATAAGGGTCTAAGAAAGATATATTCTATGAATAAATCTACTACTGATGATATAGAAAGGTCTTCTATAATTATATGTACTATTTGAGTATACTTTACTTTAGTATTTGTATTATTGGATAAATGTGATTCTCACTAATTTATCTCTGAGAAATTATTATTTATTCTTGAACATAAAGTAGAATTATTACATATATATATGGGTATCGATACTTATTTATGAAGGAGGATTGAGAAGACTAATATGTTTATATAATTTTTTTTTTGGATTCATATGGGAATTTATAGGATCTTATTGATTAGAATGTGGAATTATTTTACATTATTATGGGAATGTAATCATTACCATTAATTTAGGTATGTATTAAGTTCTATAATATAATTTTATATTTCTCATCTCAAGATGTTTCGTAATATATATTCCAAGGGGAGTGGGAGTTTAATGATGGTTGATGAGGTCTAAATCAATGGAAAATCAGTTCTATTACGGATAAAATAAATAGTATCACTATTGGGGTGGTTAAACATATGATGTGAAAGGTTTTATCCTGATAGTATATCTATATCTTAATGCCTTAAATGTAAATTTTTTATTATTTAATTAGATGATAAAATTAGATATAACCATTTATTTTTTACCTCAAAAGAACCTATCTCTATTTCACTATATTTTTTTCTCAAACTAAGTTATGATAAATAAAAATTGAATTATAAGTTTGTAAGGGAGATTGGTTTATTTTATTGAGCACTGAACCTTATGATTCTATTGTTCTTTTCTCCTAGAAGGATAAATAATGTCTAAATATCTATATAGACTATCAAAATTTGAAATTTTTAACAATTATAAATCATTATGATTTTCCGAAAATTAATGAAAACTTCGATAAATTAAAGGGGGAAAATGGTTGTGTAAGATCAACCACCACTTGAGTTATAATTAGAGTCAGGTAAGTCGGGAGTATATTATATTTTTTTCAGATTTGGAATGGTCATTTATAATGTTTTTAATTATTTTTTTCCTAACCAATGATCTAGTAGTGTTCATCTGCTTGATGAAAAAGATCTTTCATTTCTTCTTGAACAATATAATTAATGTATTTGTGGATGATATCCTTATTTATTTAATGACATAAGATGAAAATGGTATAAATATTTCTAAAATATTAGATAATTCAGGGGAATAATAAATATAGGCCATTTAATATTAATTATCTTATTTGTTTGGAAATTCAATTTCCTTACACATGGGATTTTGGAAGCTAGTTATTAGTGGATTATAAGAAGGTGGAGTCATTGATTTCCATGGAAGTAAAATTAAATGTATTAAAAGTAATAAATTTTATAATACATATAATATATTAGTGATATTTCATTATGGATTTATCATAGATTCTTTCTCCAGTGGAAAAATAAGGGAATAATAGATAATAATTTATATAGTTCTATGGGATGAAGTCAATTCTACCCTCCACCCTAGTTTTTCTATTACCTTGTCCATGAAATGAATCTGATGTGTATTATGGTGAATCTTCAGTTGATCATGGATAAGATCCCAAGTGTGATCATGGAGTAATGGAATGTAGTTCTAGAAATCTATATACAAATTAATGTAAAAACACTACCATTAATTTAGAATTATTCATAGTTTACCATACATTTAACTGTTGAAGACATTTCTTATTTGGTAAAAAAATCATTGGATTAAGTGACTATAAAATACATAAATATATAAAATGAAAGGGATATTTTAATATTAAAAAATTATGGTAGGTATAATATATCGATTAATTTTATTTTGACATATATTACACTCATGGGAAATGAAATGTAGTCACCAGTGCAATTATAATTAAGGTTCATCCTTAAAGAAAGAAAAGGGAAAAAAGGAATAATGGTTGATGTCATTTATGACTAGACTCTACTTGGATGTGATGTAGATTAATTATCAGACAAATTTAAACCATATATATCTTCTATATTTTATTATAGATCGATTCATGAACTCCCAAATCTCATATCCTGATGGTATAATTATTCATGAGAAAATTGTTGGCGAGGTGATCCTTAACGGTTGGTTCCAATGTATTATATATTTATTTTATAATAATGGAAGGCTATGCTCCTAATTAGGTAATAAAATTGTGTGTTGTTTTTATTTATAGAATATATATCATAAAATCTTGAATAGGTATCATGATGTCTATCTGTAATTCCTTTGTCCTCGAATGAAGGATTATATTACAGGGTTGGTTTCTTGATGATTTACCTTCCAATTGGTGAAATTTGAGCATTATAAGCTTCCATGTGTTATTTAGAAACATAATTTTCTTATATGAGGATGGGATTAAAATAATATGGACTTTCTAAAAAGACATATAATTTTATCTAGATCTTGAGAATCATTTTTGGTGAAAATGAATCATCATATAACGATTGGTCAATTCCTAACCATTAAGGAATAATCCCATTTTAATGAGCTCAAAAATATATATATCAGAGTGATCATTATGATTAATGGTGTAATGTATATTATTATATTTTATAGTGATCCTAGGATCATGTATATGTTATGTAAAGGGTTATAACAAGCATTTGGTTCTCATGTAAAATTGAGTACCTATTTTAATACAAAAATAGATAACTAGTCATAGAAAAATATATTTATTCCATGTGATATACTGCACGCTTCTATTCATGATTTTGATGGATCATCAAAGGATCATATTTCCTTGTTTGAGCTGTCAAAAAATATTGTAGTCTTTTTTTCAGATATACCTGTTCATTGAACATTATATAATACCTTATATTTATCCTCTCTACTGCCTATAACTTGGTGAGTTGTGTATGTCCGAGAAAAAAATTATTAATTAAATAATAAAATAGGTAAAATAGATTCCTAAATTGTTTGGAATGAAAAAAAGATATAACAAATACAATTTTGATCATTTAAGGTCACCCTTGTAATTTAAATTTAATGATAATGTCTTTATTCTAGTTTTATTGAAACTAGGTCACAAATGATTTTTTAAGTACGGTTAGTTGAATCTAAGGTCTTTTATAATTATGAAATCCCAGATAGAGTGAGTGATATGGATTGTTATTTATCTTTACCATTAAAATTAATTTCTATACATAATAATTAAAATTCATCTCAATTTAGGAAGTATACAACCGACCCTACACATCTAATAGGATATGGTGATATCAATATTTTACTTGATATGTTTTATATATATTATTTTATTTATGTCATGAATTAAGGAGAAATTTTTTTTAAGGAAATGTGATCCCTCATGTTGGTGTTAAGTGGCAACAGGATAAGATCAAAGAAAAAACATTTGAAATGGATGATTAAATCATGATGCAATCACTAGACTTATACACTCAAGAAGCTGGTTGATGCTTTTTAGGGATAAAATCCTGGTGGTGGTGAGGTGTTTAATCCCTCAACCTATATGGGTTATTATACCACTTAAATTCACATATTTAAATAACATTTTAGTGTTTTATTTAATGTTAATAATGAGTTAGAGGTGTTTGGGATGAGAAGTAATGGTGGAGGAAAAGGGACCCAGCTACTGGGAAAACATCTAGTTCCATGTTAGATGACATCATGTATCTAGTGGAATCTAATTGGTTGTAAAGATACTTTCATCACCATCAAGTACCCAATAGACTTAGTATATGTACATAGGGAAAATGTTGATTAGATTTTTAACATGGGGATAGTTTGGTCATTTCACCACCTTAATTTAACACTAAAGACATTATTCTTATAATTTTACAACCATTTAAATTATATAAGTCCCCCTTTCTTCTATCCCCCTCCTATCATATTTCCTAAGGTATATATATCCATCTACGTCCTAGTGAATTTATAATTGGTCACAAAATCTTATCTATCACATGGTACGAGGTTGGTATCCCAATAATCTCTTTTATTTTATCATTTTTCAGCATTTTACTTAATTATATATTTTATAAACATAGTACATGGGAATCACATCTATTTTTTCTATATTCTTCTAATTTCACTTCTATGCGGGTATTAAATAATTGGGACACAAGTAATTATACAGTTTTGATTTACAAATTACATCTTGTATATCTAGAGTGGATAAAATCGTAGTCTTTCCAAATGTTATGTTAGTCTAGTAAATCCTTTTGTGGTATAACCACTTCCATCAGTCCTTAATGAATCCTTATGTATATACTTTTGTAGGTGAAACCCTTGTTTCTTTCATATTATTAAATTTTTTTTACTAATTGTGTATGGTTGAGTGAATTGAATTAAAATGAAGTGTATTTTGAATAATTATTTCACTAAATATTCTTATAAAAATCAATAACAAATTGATTTGATTTGATCTAAAATTACATATTAGCATGCTTATGTTCCTTGATTGATAACTTGTAATGCATTCCTTGTACTTTGATTTGTTTTTAGATATTGAAATTATGGGTAGGATATCATTTTTTCTATATGTAAATATTCTTAGATGTTATAATTTAGTTTTATAAAAGTCTTGAGTCAAAATTTTTGGTACTTTGTAATATGGTTAGTACAAATTAAAAAAATAGTTTATAGATTATCTTTAATAGTGGTCTGTTGTGATTGTATAAAAAGTGACCCAGTTCAACTTATATTGATTAGTAGGTTGGTGTTATGTGATGGGATCAGAAATCCCAAAATTTACTATACCCCTTCCCATATTCCAAAATATATTAGCTATAAGATTTCCTGTACATGGTAAATATTACCCTATTTTTCTTGAATGGGGTGAAAATTACATCTTGACTACAATATATCATTTACCTCAGATATTTTTATTTGAAAACCCAAAAGTATGTCAGGTATGGATCCACTCAGAATAAGGTGTTTTTTATGATAGTTATCATTCATTCTGAATAGTTATGATAAAACATGTTTTTTATTGTACTACATATTCTTATGATTTTTTATTTATATTCCAAACACTTTAGAATATTGAAGGTGGTTATGTTTTGGGGTATAGATCACCTATTGTGTATTTTTATACTCACTCCCTATATGTGTAAATATGGGACACGTGGAGATGATTGTATGCATGATACATGTAATGGAAGGGCCCTCAAGCATTAGATATATTTGAATTTATTGCATTATGTTTTCATGGTCACTTTTGGGCTTTTGATTGATGTGATAAATGATGATACAAGGGCTATCATTACCATTCTCCATGAGCATTCGCACTTATAGATCCTTAACTCATCCTAATTAGGATGAAATTTTTGAAAATATTATTTGTTATATTTTTTCTGGTTTGGTTGAAATTATTCATTTAATTTATAGGTGTATTTGGATATTATTTTTTTAATATGCACATATATTTAATTTTTGTATCTTATATGTCTAGATAATCTCAAAAGATGGTAACTCTTATTTAGAAAACCTCATTTTATATACTATATTGGAGTTTACATATGAACATTCTAGAATTTGTTTTTATGAATTTTATAGAAATTAGTTTTAACTGATACAGTGAAATCCATACTCTACATTAGTATTAGTCTACCCTCATGTTTTTTACTATCCTCTGGTGTTCATGAGATGATCTTGAGGAGTTTTTATGGATAATATCAACATAAAAATCATATGGATTATGAGAAAAAATTATTAATAAAAGAAAGTATTAAATAGAAATATTCCTGAAACTTCAATCAAATATCTAGACAAGTTATCTTTAATCGTTCCCTCAATACCTCTCAACCAAGACATCATTATTAGTAAATGAAAATATATAAGCCAAATAACCATCTAATATGGAATCCCTATATTTACCCGTGATACCTATTGATTCATCAAGGGATATCTATAACTAGGCGCCACCCATCACTTACAAATCCTATACATTCATAATATTTTTAATTATGAATACAATTCACTCTTAAAATTCCTTATAATTCAAAATTATATTTATTCAACAAAAAATAAGGTATATAAATATTTCCCCAGTAAATTAAATAAATTACTTAAAAAGATTCCATTAACTAATATCGTATATATAATTGGTAAACAATTGAAATATAATCAATGTAAGAGAAATTATTCCAAATTAATCCTTGATATTAAATATAGTAACATGAAGGAGAAAAATAATATCTAAAGAATAATGGAGGGTGACTGAGAATAATATCATAAGAAAGTTAATGATATCAAAAGAAGGTATAATATATCATCTGTAATGGATGGAATAAGAATATTTTTTCATTAGAAATGATGGTTTTTCATTAAAAGCAATCCATTATAAATGAAAAATACTATAAAAACATTAAAAATAACTTCATTCTGACTTTGTGTAAGAAAAAAAATATAAATCATATTTAAAATTATTTTCATTCCATTATCAAAATGACAACCATTCCTGTTAATAAAAAGTTAAATAAAAATTTTCATAATATTGAGAAAAATATTTTATTTTAAAATAGACATGAAAACATATAAAATAACATTGATAATGAATAAGGATGTGATGTCATGTAAGGGAGGTCAAGTATCAAATGTAAAAGAAACATTATTTTTGAACTTTTGTAAATAGTTCAAAATAATCCACAAGAAAATATTGAATATAATCCCTTTTAATTATTTATAAATAATGTAAAATATAGTTGAAAATAATATTTATCAACCTTTTAATCATAAATGAGAATATTTTAAAAAGAACCTAGATGTGGATGAAAAATAACTTGATGGGAATCTTCATAAAAAATTCAAAATAAATTTTCTAAAATGTAACTTACATTTTGATTAATAATAAAAAAATAGAATAAATTGAATTTAAACTTTTAAAACAA
Organism: Viscum album; assembly: GCA_963277665.1. Classification (NCBI taxonomy): domain Eukaryota; kingdom Viridiplantae; phylum Streptophyta; class Magnoliopsida; order Santalales; family Viscaceae; genus Viscum; species Viscum album. The sequence goes on along the minus strand of OY728150.1, from coordinate 846,344,206 downwards.
AAAAATAAAGAAAGGAGAATACAATATATGGGTTTTAGGAGAATAGGATCATTTAATTTTCTCATTGTATATTTAAACATAAATAATCCAAAAATAAATTGAGATCATATTAGAAATATCATACCTTTGGTATCTTCTTAGTATTAAATTTTTGATTCTCTTGTATAATGAGTTTTAATTTATTAGATTCCTTATTAATAAAAAATTTCTTATATATTTAATTTTAATTAACTTTTTTAATTATTTTAAATCCATTCATTGAATAGTTCTTGCCTATGTCGATCACTTAAGGTGGATTGGTTAATTTATCCAAAATCACTCTGGTATATTATTCATGGTTAAAAGATCTATGTAGTGGTTCCATCATCTATATAATTTTAATAATTCCATGAAAAAAATTTATTCATTATATGAAATTTTATATCCTTATATTCATGTTGGTTATAGAAGAATAAATCATATTGCTATGTGGAGGTTTTAGTCCACACGTATAATCATGCGACGTTATCATTTTCTAATAGATGGAAGGGTAAGAAGGTTGATGATATGTAGTATTGATAGAATTATAATTATGTCATAAATATTATATATATTTCATTAATTCCACCTTCAAAACTAGCCATGTAAAATTGTGATAAAAAATTAATTACACTATTATGTGGTGAGGATGGAGAGAAGGTACACACAAGTGATGTCTTCATTTTACATTGGATAAAAATGAGACAGATAATGGTAGTAACCTAATAATAATAATGTATAAGTATATTGGTTATACCTAAGTGATTATTTTAGTATGTATAAAATATATTTATAGGAGGTATAAAAAAATAATCTTTGAAATAGTCAGGTAAGATGATTACCACTTCTTTGAAGGCCTCCTTTATCTTATACATTATACCTTATTAGGATAGTCTTAAGGGTATGGTAAGGTGATAGAGTACTAAGGTATGAAATATAGGAAGATTTTGTATTAATATATAGGTCTATATGTTTTTTAAGAATGGAGGAACTTAGGTTACCTTTTAAAAGTGAGGGGAGACACACCCAATGAATTACTTAAAATATTTTAATAAAAAAATCCACATTCTTATAGATGTGGTTCAAAATTGTAATATATTTTAATATGATAAGTTTGAGGGTGAAATAAAACCATCCAATGATTCTTAATAAATTTTTTTTGTTATCTTTACGCCATATCCCATTAATATTAACCCTTTGAAACCATCTTACACTTAACCTAGGGGGTAAATGTTTACCATGGTTACTATTAATATGGACACAACATAAGATGCAATTTTTACCTAATATTTATTATGATGATTATAAATATGGAACCCATTTTTCTTGATTAAAATACTATAATTTTTAGAAATTACTTTTCATATAAATTTTAAAAATGGAATTAAATTAGTTTTTTTAAAATTCATTCTTTTAAGTAGGAAAAATATTTTATAGAAAAATAATGTATAATGTTAATTACAATGGATCAATTGGATTATAATAAATAAAATAATACTTAATTTGAGTTAAGAAAATATGCCTCAAATTTACCTTACAAATAATTGATTAAAATAAGATAACTGATAATTGATTTCAGCTGAAAAAATAATAATTAAATTTATAAATTGTTAAAAATAAATATATAGGCTTAAAATTATACTTTTATATAAATTATATTAATTATCTAATATATAGTTGGAATATAAAAATGTTTTAATAAACATTAAAGTTATTATTATATTATTATAATGTTATAAAAGTGTCAATTTTGTTAAATTGGTATTTTCACTATTCACTTAAAAATCAACTGTTTCAGAAAAAACAAAAAACCTTATCTGAAGATAATTTCACAATTTTCATTTGAAAAATAAAGTTAATTTGTTGAATTTAAATTTATAAAATTTAGTAATTTTTTTTAATATTATTATTAAATATATTTTTGTGCACTCTGTAATGGTTTCTTTAGAAAGAAAATCCAGCTTACCATGATTGAATATCGGGAGTAAAATTTGGTTTGATACCATTTAGGTACTAAGGTAACGATCATTACATTTGAATTCCAAGAATGAAAAATAAATTATTTTTTTCATAAAAAACACTGTAAAAATATCTAAATATTCCTATTTTAGAATATAGGCTTAGGAGTATCACAAGACTTCTGATGAACCCACACTTGATTTTTGACGACCACTAAACATTCATGGGTAATCCAATAGAAACCCAATGGAACTGTTATATTTATAGTGGATTTTCCTACCTCACATACCTTTTGGTGAGCGTCATTAGTATTTTAGTGGAAAACTTCCTTAACCCCCAATCTCAAAATTCAAAATTTTCTAAATGTTTCATATTTCATGTACCATTTAACATTTTTTGAAAAACAATTTTTTTATAAGATTATAAAAATAAAATATTTAAATGTTTAAAATAAAGTAAAATTTGCGATTATTACACATGGACCCATACATGTATACACATATTCATACATACACACATGCATGCACAAACACACACACACACACACAAATGTAAAAACACATGTCTGTTCTATTAACATGCATGAATATATATATTATTTCTCACACACATGTTCACATACATGTTATTAATTTTGATTATGTATATAATAGGAAATCTATATGAATATATTGTCTTAGTTTCTATATTCCATGAAGGGTCATGATATAATTTGAGACATAGGTGATTGAATGTCAACGAAAAATCATTTCCAAAATAATAAAAACAATTTACAGACATATTGATAGAAATATTTATTTTTGTGGTAATTTAATTTCAAGATATTAAAAAAATGATTATATATAGTCAAGGTGAGCGGTTGAAATCTTGATTATAGCATATCATTGAATAAATTATTTGGGACATAATTAAAAATTACTGGAATAATACACCCCTAAATATATGGGTCATTTAGGTAAACCTATTAGGGTGTTTTGGGATCTAATCCATGATTTAATGCCTGATTTAATGGATATTGAAAAGAAAATATATCCATAGTGTAGTTTATATACAATAATAGAAAACAATTTAGTACCTGAATGCAACATTATTAATCATTATACAAGAGAAATTCCAGTTCGTTATTGTAATATGATGATATTAATGATGTAAACATTGTAAAGAGACGAAAGATACAATTGTCCATACAAATTTTATGTGAATTAAGTGTGATTGATAAAAAAAATTATAAAAATGATATAATAATTATAGGGGGAGAGAAATAAATTTAGGTATGGGATATTTATGAGACCTAGGTCTTGAGTGTTTTTCAACAACCTGAAGGGGGGAGGGGGAACCATGATGTAAAAATTATTTTCAAAAAAAAAATATTTAGTTTTATTCCCATGTTAGAAGGAACATATTATTTATCAAAATATACCTATAAAGTGTGACATTAAATTAAACAAGTCAAATGAAAATGAAAAAATATTTTATTTGGTTCACCATTCAATGTCGACATGGTATTACTAGTAAATTAAATATGGAAAATTACCTATGTGAAAAAATCACTAGTGTTACTCTTAGTGATTAATTTTTTTTGATTTGGTTCATAACCAAGACCAATTGATATATCAACTTCCTTAATAATTAACCAATAATACATATATGGTCTCATATAATGACTACAACTTATACCATGTTGGAATAGTTACATTCTACTTTAATTATTTAATGTTTTTTTAATGAAAATATTTTATAATTACATTTTTGGTATTATTATAATTTATATTTTAATTTTTTATTGAAAAGAAAAGTTTTTAAATTTTTCTTTCACTGTTTTCTATGTATTATTCTTCAATTCTTATCATTCGCTTTATTCTATATAATTATTGTGGGTTAAATATTGTGAAAAACTAATTTCTTATGTATTTTATCTATCCATACGTAGCATGAAGATGTTTATTTTTACCCTTTTTAATGATTTTTTTTGGATATACACTTATGGAAGATATTTTTTTCCTTTATAATATTTTCATAAATTTCATTCAAAATTTACAAAACATTTTATGTACACTTATTTGAGTTTTGGAATCAACTATTTATTCTTAAATAAATAATATTCTACCCATATGAGTAGCATATTTACCTTTATATAGTATATAGAATGTAACATCCCAGGTAAAAAAAGAAATATAATATTTTCATATTTATTTATATTTGTGAATTAAATATTAATTTTACTTTAAAGGGGTTGATATGTTTGATAGCGTAGCCGGTACGTAACAACGGGTTTCTTTGAAATCTTACATTACACACTAATAATATAATATTATTATTTTAAATGGAAGTTAAAACCTCACTGTTGTATTGGTGGAAATGAACAAAACAAACTTCAATATGATTATACATTTTTCTTAAATGTATTTACTTTTATCCATTAAAATTTAGAGTATTAAATTGTTAATGAATCTAATTTTAAGCATAATTTACATTAAAAGGTCGATTTACCACTTTTTAATGCAGAACCCTCTTTAAATCTCATTTTGGTCACTTTGATACATTTTAATTTACCAAATAAAATCCATCTTTAGAATGGGGACATATAATTTTACTTTGTGTAAATTTTTGGAATTTTTCGGATAAAGTTCATTTTTAATTAATAATGAAAAATATTGTATTTTAATTCCAAACTGCATTTTAATATAATTTATTTATATGGATTTATTACCTTTTTAATTGATTTTAAATTATAATTCGAATATATATTAACCATTTAATCCTATTTTGGTGATTTTAATTAATTTCACATTGAATTTGGAAATAATCAAGTGTCAATCGTTTGATAGTTATTGTTTCTTAAAAAACATGTTATTTGTTTTCACAGTGGAAATTAATTTTATATTAATTAATGAAAATTCCATGTTGTTAATTTCCTAAAATAGACATCAATTTTTAATTTGGAATATCAAATATATCTTAATCTGAATTTTTTGTAATTTTCTGAAAAACTTCAATTGTTGATGAATAGTGAAACCACTTAGTAGTAGTAAAAAAACTAACATTTTCATTTAAATGAAAATTTACCACTTCTATAAATTGAATTTTGAAAATCCGGCATACATGGTTGTTTTTAGTAAGATAAATATGGTATAATAAGATGAAATTAATTTTTGGTGAATAGTATCATTTTACATTTATTTACCGCAGTTAAAGGAAAATAGGGTAATTCAAGGTAAAAAGAAGATTATAATAATTCAAAATTATCTTGACAGTTGTTCTATATTTATTGTATGAGTAATGGATGATCATGGGAATCCTGGGGACGATTTTCGGACCCAATGGAGCCACTTTAGAATGATAATGACACGTTAGATTAATTAATTTAATGTAAAGTAAAAATGAAAAAAACAAAAAGATTTTACTAAATTAATTTTTATATTGTGTTATATAAGTAATATTTTTTACTATAAAAATTCATTTCAAATATAATAATATTTACTAATTCATTGAATTTTTTTATAATTTTTTGACATCGAATAAATTAAATTATTTATGATACAATAATGATGTAGTATTTATCTCTTTAATAAATGATTTAAATAAATAAGAATATACTGATTAAAATATTATCCAAAAACAATCTAATTCCTATTTAATGATATTATTTCGACTATGAGTCATCTTATCTATGACTTTAATTATTTTTTAACCTTTAGAAACTGAATATCATTATATAATTAAATAATATTTTCACACTTTCTTAAAGAGCCCCTCCCCCCCTTATACAAGGAGACCATTTCTAACCAATTACTCACACCTCTCAAGACTTTTGGCTTATAGAAACTCTGTCCAATTAATCTCCTTATATCCCTCTCCTCTACCTAGAATTATTTCATTAGGTAGAAGGCACATCAACAAACCTCTTTGGTTCAAACCAAAGGGAGTTACCCAAATTAAAGGTAATGGTTTATCTTGACTTTTTTTCATTTATTTTACTTTTCCAAACCCTAAACGCTTTTTATTCCATTCATTTATAACAACAATAGTATCTTAAATATACTAGGATGTTTTTATGATAAGTATTCGGACTACACTTACACACACCTCCATCTAATGGGTGAAGAACATATTGTTTCTATGGATGAAAAACTAACACCTAACAAAATGATGATTGTTCGATTATCTCTTACCGCCTATTATAGTGGCCATAAAGATGGAAATATATTTATATATGATATTAATTATGTTTACGTTTTCTTTATACTTCGGAATTTTCCATTTATCACATACCATTATGGTTTCCATAATTGGTAAACGCGATAATTTTATTTGAGGAAGTGCGGACTACAGCCTCGTAAAAGTGATATAACCCGTTCATGCCATATGGGGGATGTATAAAAGATGGAGTTAATTATATTATATTATATTATACTGGAATTATAATATACCAATGTATCATTATGTTTTAATTCCATTAAAATAATAAATAGAAATTGAAGTAGCGTTCATGCGTACGTATAGCTTACCGTCTCCATAGACGGTGCATTTCATTTCTTATCTTCAAATCTTATGTACTATTATAAATACATGTATATATTTGATATATATGATATATATTATATCTAAATTATGAATATCATTTTGGATATAATAAACATTTGACCATGTGAACAACATGTTACTATATAGTGTTCATTTGTGACTGAAGTACCAAATATCGACAAAACAAACATTATTAACATGAATGATTACATAATGTTTATAACTTAGTAATAAGTGATATAAAAGTCATAAAAAACTGGAATAATATTCTTAAGAAATTATAAATTTACTTTTGATTATTATTTAGGATAATAAAAAATGAACGGTTCAAGTCAGACAGGAGGTAAGGGACTTCGTCTCAATCTCTATTCATTGAGGGAAATTTTGTTTTAATACACAAATTTATTTTATATCTTGTATAAACACCATTTACTTTTCAAAGAGAATATTTTTCTATGATGAATTTTAGTAAATGACAAAAAAGAATTTTTCTTTTAATGTAAGTAGTGACCACGACCTTTCTGCCACAACAAGTATTATTTGTTCTTTGGCTTCCTTAATAAGCTGTAATATTTTTTTTCAAGGAAAATAAATACCATATACTATTTTATGTATGTTGGTATTGAAAATGGATTTGATAATGGATTTTTTGTGTCAATATATTTATGTGATATACTGTGATTGAAATATGGAAAAAATTTTCTTTCCTTTATATTTGTTTTTTGTGTTATGATTTTATAATGGTACATGGACATTTGATGGGTGGTTACCTGATAAACCAAATGACGGGTGGTGCCGTGATAAACCAGTATAGGTAGTTACATTATAACCTCCAATGCATTGGGTATGGAAGTCAGCCGTATGACTATTCCATTTAGTGATATTTGTGGAAGACAACCGTATGGCTATTCCATTTATGTATGTTTATGTCCCCAGTTACCTTTATATGTTATGTGTTCCTTATACGGGTTTTAGGGTAATATTTTGGTTACAAAAGGATAAGTAGTGATCTTTTATTCAGTGAAAAGTTTTTACTACTTCATAAAGGTTAAAAGTATTACTTATGTAAAAGTATTCATGGTTTACTTGTAGTTTTGAAAAACTAACAGTTTTTCTTTTTTGTGTATCCCTTACTGAGATTTTTATGCTCATCCCAATTTTTTGAAATGTTTTTCAAAAGACATAATGTTGAATAGGTTCATGAATGGGATCATGGAAAATTCATGTTGTCTTAAACATGGAACTAGACATGAATGTTTTTTCCAAGATTTCTTGTTTTGTAAAAAATGGAAACTGAGTAGAAGTGTCTACATTGTATTTTTTTAAAATTAAATGAAATAGTTATGGCCTAATTATATAAAACTCAAAACCTGAAAATATCATTAATGTGAATTATTCATTTAATTCATGATTATGTAATGTTTTATGTTTGGGTCCTTATAGTTGGTATCAGTGGTCGGTTTATACAACATTAAGAGTTGGGGTATTGTTAAAAAAATGTTTATAAATTAATTTATGGTAATATTGAAATGATATAGAATTTACTGATTACCATGTTGTTTCTCCTATGATATTTTTATGTTCATATTGGGTTTCCGCATAGGAAACAAGGTAGCTATGTTGGCACGACATCAGGAGGAAGACAACCATCCAAATCAGCAACTTGAGATAGTCGGAATCATAACTGAACAATTTGTTATAGTGATGGCATAGTTGACTCAGGATATAAATGGTATTGGTATCCATGCATGAGATCAGCTAGATCAACCACATAGGAACATGTCAGCAGTGGAACATTTCACGAGTCAACATCCCCTATCATTTAAAGGATCATATGACCCTATGCTAGCTGAAGGATGGATTAAAGCACTGGAGAATATTTTCAATGTTATGGGGTGTTCATAAAATCAAAAGGTTAGTTTTTTTGTTTACCATTTCGAAGTTGAAGCTGATCAGTGGTGGTCGATGGTGAAAATTGTTGGGGATAGTGAGAATATTGATGCTACTGATTGGGATTAATTCAAAGGTATGTTTCTTGAGAAATATTTTCCTATGGTGGTTTTTATAAGGATTGAAAAAAAAATTCCTAGAATTAAGGTCGGAGGATGAATTATTGGTTTCTTATGAAGCAAAGTTCACTCGACTGTCAAGGTATGCACCAAATTTCATCCATAATCTTTGATAGTAAGATTAATCAATTTTACTCAGGACTAAAGCCACGATATCGAAGAACATTAGCATCTAGTGAGTTCAAAAGTTATGAAAAACTTGTTCGATGTGCGCAGAAGGTGGAAATGGAGTTTTCTAATGATCAGGTGTTCGTGGAAAAAAAATAAGAGGTCTAGTTGATAGGAAAAGGGAAAGAAATCATCAATGAATCCTTGAGCTAAGAAAAATAAATATTCCACTTGTGAGAAGTGTGGTAAATAGAATCATGGAGAATTCTTATCAACATCTTTAATGTTCTTCTGTTGTGGTAAGTCTGGTCATATTCCTTGTAACTGTAAGGAAGATGATCAAGAAGGAAATGAAAATCCATCATTAAGATGTTTTAAGTGTAATGAAATGGGTGATTATGCAAATGAGTGTCCAGCGAAGAACTCAACTGAGGGAAAGCATCCAGACTACAAAAAAAAGTGGTGGTGAAATCATTTGCAACTACTTCAGCAGATGTTGGTCCATAAAATGAATTAGTATCAGGTACACTGTTTGTTTTTTTCAGATTAATCCAATCTATTGTTTGATTCATGGTCTACACACTCATTCATTTCTGAGATGTTTTCTAACAAATTGGGAAATCCATCTCAAGATACGAATATAGAACATATGGGAAAAATACCTAGAGGAAATTTTGAGATAATAATAAAACATAATAACCTTCTTGTCCTTGTGTGAGGGAAGAATATACCTACAATCCCTATTGTTTTTCCTCTAGTAGAGTTTGATGTTTTTTTGGACATTGATTTGTTGTCTGTTTATCATGCTTAGATTGACTGGAGTAATAAATTGGTTTTTTTCTGAAATATTTTCATTTTTTGTACAAGAATGAACCCTTAATTTTGATAACATATCAGGAAGCTGAGAAACTAGTAAAATATAGAAATGAATGTTACCATGCACATATTATTGAAAATAAAGGAACTGTTCATATTAATTATATGCTGATGGTAAATGAGTATCTTGATGTTTTTCTTGATGAGTTGCTTGGTATTATACTTGATCTGGATGTTGAATTTACTATGGACTTAGTTCATGATGCTGAGACAATTTCAAAACACCCTCATAAAAAGGCTCAAATTGAACATTTAGAGTTAAAGAAGCAATTGCAAGAGTTATTAGATAAATGTTTCATTCGACCTAGAACATCACCATGGGGTGCTCCAGTCTTGCTTGTCAAAAATAACGATGGTTCATTGAGACTTTGAATTTATTATAGAGTATTTTATAATATCACTATTAAAAATAAGTATTGTTTGCCTCATATTAATGATTTGTTTGATCAGCTCCAAGGATCTTATTATTTTTTGAAGATTGACTTGAGATCGGGGTACCATCATTTGAAAGTAAAAGAATCAGACATTCTGAAGACCGCATTTCTGACTAGATATGGGAATTATTAATTTTTAGTTATGCCTTTTAGTTTAACCAATGAACCTGCTATATTCATGGATCTTATGAATAAAATTTCTTGTGAGTTATTAGATAAGTTTGGGGTCGTGTTCATTGATGATATTTTGCATTATTCTAAAAGTAAAGGGGAGCATGAAAGTAGTTTAAGGGTCAACTTGAAGACCTTAAAAGAAAAGAAACTTTATGGGAAATTAAGAAAGTGTGAGTTTTGGTTACAAAAAATTTCATTCCTTGGTCACATTGTTTAGAAAAATGGAATAACTGTTGATCCTGCTAAAACAAAAGTTGTTGAAAAATTTCCAAGACCCAAAAATATAACTGAGATCCATAGTTTTCTTGTCTTGGAAGGTTTTTACCACAGGATTGTTGATACTTTTTCATTGTTTTCTAGTCCAATGACTAAGTTAACCTGAAAAGGTGTTATGTTTATTTGGACAAAAGAATGTGATGATTGTTTTAAGGAATTGAAAAGAATATCGGTGAATGCTCCAGTTTTGGCACTGCCTTCCAGAAATGGTGTTTTATTTATTTATAATGATTCTTTATTGAAAGTACATGGAAGTGTCCTTATGAAAAATTATAGGGTAATTACTTATGATTCATGTTAGTTGAAACCTAATTAGTCAATTTACCCTACACATGATTTGTAATTATCTGCTGTTGTTTTTTCTTTAAAAATTTGGAGGCATCATTTATATGGAGTAAAATGTGAAATATATACTGAACACAAATTTTTAAAGTATATATTCACTAAGAAATAATTGAACATGATACAGAAGATATGGAAAAATTAATCACGGATTATGATTGCAAGATCCATTACCATTCAGGAAAAGAAAATAAAGTGGCTGGTGCTTTGAGTCGAAAAAGTAATGTCTAATTAATCATGCTACATTTGGATCGATATCCTTTGGTTTTTGATTTTAATGAAATTTGGCATAGAAGTTTTTTTTTTGGAAATTTTTCTATTTTTGTTTCAGGAGATAGTGAAATCATCTCTATCAGACACAATAAAGCATGCTGAGAATGAAGATAGTGAGTTACAAAAATATGTAGAGTTGGTTCAAAAGGGTAAGTTTCTTGATTTTAACGTTGATAATGATTGTGTTTTGAGTTTTGGGAAGAGATTATATGTGCCTTGTGATTCACAGTTGAAGAATGAGTTATTATGTAAAGCTCATAGTTCTCTATTTTCAGTTCATCCTGGTAGTACTAAGATGTACAGAGAACTTTAGGATTATTACTGGTGGGATGGAATGAAATGAGATATTTCTGACTTTACTGTGAAGTGTTTGACATGTTATCAGGTTAAAGCCGAGCGACAGTTACCAAAATGGAATCATCAGTCACTACTGGTACTAGAGTGGAAATGAAAAAATATATCCATGTATATTGTTGTGGGATTACGAAAGACATCTCAATGTAATAAGGCAATCTGAGTTATAATTGATCGATTGACTAAATCTGCTCATTTCCTTCCTATTAGAGATACTTTGCCTCTAAAATCAACTTTCTCAGTTCTATGTTAAATAGATAGTAATGATGCATGGATTTCCCCTCTCCAATATACATGATTGTGATCCAAGGTTTACTTTTAACTACTGGAATGGCCTTCATAAGTCATTGGGTACTAAATTAAATTTTAGTACATCTTTTCATCCACAATCAGATGGGAAGTCAGAATGAAGAATTCGGACCATGGAAGATATGCTACGTGCTTGTTCACTGGATTACCAGGGAATTTGGGACCAACATCCTTCTTTGGTTGAATTTTCTTATAATAACATATTTCATTCCAGTATACAGATGGCTCCATTTGAGAAATTATATGGAAAGCATTGTCGAACTCGATCTTTTTGGGTTGAAGTAGGTGAAAGGAAGTTGATGGGACCCGAATTGGTAGAAGAGATGGCAGAGAAAGTTAAGTTGATTCAATAGCACATGAGAACAGCTTAGAGAAGACAGAAAAGTAATGCATATAATCTGAGAAAGGATATTTCTTTTGAGGTAGGTGATCATGTCTTTCTCAATATTTCTCTGTGGAAAAGTGTGATACATTTTGGTAAGAAGGTGTAGTTGAGTCCAAGGTTCATTGGACCTTATGAAATCATGTAGAATGTTGGATCAGTTTCATACAGAGTGGATGTAACTCCATGTTTATCCCAAGTACACTATGTTTTTCATATTTCTATGGTGAGAAATTATATGCCAGATCCCTCTCATGTTTTCAGTCCAATGGTAGATCTATTGGAAGAGAAATTCTATTATGAAGAACAATCAGTCCAGATTATAGACCGTAGAGAGAAGTTTTTATGGAATAAGGTAATTCACCAGGTAAAGGATTTTTCTAAAAAAAATATGATTGAAGAGGCAACATGGGAATATGAAAATGCTATGAGGGATAAGTACCCCCACTTATTTTGATAAATGAATAAAAAATGGGAGGACGCAATTCCCAAAAAGGGGGGAAGGATGTAGCATCCCAGGTAAATAGAGAAATATGATATTTTAATATTTATTAATATTTTCAATTTAAAGATTAATTTTACTTTAAAGGGGTTGCTATGTTCGATAGCATACCCAATACGCAACAACATGTTTCTTTGAAATCTTACATTGCACACTAATAATATAATATTATTATTTTAAATGGAAGTTAACTCCAAGCCATTGTATTGGAAGTAATGAAGAAAACAAACTAAAATTTGATTATACATGTATGTTAAATTTATTTACTTTTATCCATTAAATATTAGAGGCTTAAGATGGGAATGAATCTAATATTAATCATAAAAGACATTAAAAGGTCGATTTACCACCTTTTAATGGAGAACCCTCTTTAAATATCGTCTTTTCACATTAATAAATTATATTTTACAAAATGAAATCCTTGTTTAGAATAGGGACATCAAAATTTATTTTGTGTATATTTTTTGAATTTTTCCGATAAAGATCATTTTGTAATGAATAGTGAAAAATAATGTATTTTAATTCAAAACTGCGTTTTATTGTAATTTATTTATATGGATAGATAATGTTTTTAATTAGTTTTAAAGCGTAATTATAATATATTTTTACCATTTAATCCAATGTAGGTCATTGGAATTAATTTCAAAATGAATTTGGACGTAAACAATTATCAATCTTTTAATAGTTATTGTTTCTTAAAAACATGCTATTTGTTTTAACAACGAGAATTAACATTAAATTAATTAATGAAACTTATATGTTTAGAATTTGGTAAAATAGACATCATTTTTGAATTCAGAATATCAAATATATCTTAGGCTTAATTTTTTGTATTTTTCGGATAAACTTCAATTTGTGATGAATAGTGAAACCACTTAGTAGTAGTTAAAAAAACTAACTCATTCATTTAATTGAAATTTTACCACTTATATGAATTGAATTTCAAAAATCCTACATACATGGTTGTTATTAATAAGTAAAATGTGGTTCAATAAGATCAAAATAACGTTTTGTGAATAGTATCTTTTGCCATTTATTTACTGCGGTTAAAGATAAATAGGGTAATTTAAGGTAAAAAGAATATTACAATAATTCAAAATTACCTTAACACTTTTACTAACCTTATTGGATGAGTAATGTCTGACCATGGGCATCATTGGGTAGATTTTGGGACCCCATTAAGCCCCTTATGAATGATAATGACACTTGAGATTAATTAATTTAAAGGGAAAAATAACATAAACAAAAACATTTTAGTAAATTAATATTTATATGGTGTTATATAAGTGGTATTTATTACTATAAATGTTCATTAGAAAGATAAAAATATTTCCTACATCATATTATTAGTTTTGTAATTTTTAGACATCGAATAAATTAAATTATTTATGAAACAATAATGATGTAGTATTTACCACATTAATAAATTATTTAAATCAATAAGATTATAATGAATAAAATATTATACAAAACCTATCAAATTTTAATTAGATGATATTATTTTGACTATTAGTCATTGTATATTTCACATTAATGATTTTTGTATTTTTAGAAACTGAATATCATTATATAATAAAATAATATTTTCACACTTTTCTAAATAGCCCCTTCTCTCCCTTATAAATGGAGACCATTTCTAACCAATTAATAAAAAATCTAAAGCCTTTTGGGTTAACCATCTTCTTCCCAATTAATCTCCATAGATCCCTCTCCTCCACCCAGAAGACTTACCTTAGGCAGAAGGCACTTCCAAAAACATTTTTATTTCAAACCAAAGAGAGTTAACCAAATTAAAGGTAAAAGTTTATCTAAACTTATTTTCTTTTATTTTACTTCTTTAACACCTGAACTCTTTTTATTCCTTTATTTTATAACAAACCCAGTATACTCAATATACTATGATGTTGTTATGAGAATAATTCGAACTACACTTACACACACCTTCATCTAATGTGTGAAAAACATACTATTTCTGTGAATGACAAAATAACACCTCATGAAACGATGATTGTTTGATTATCTCTCACCGCCTATCATGGTGTCCATTAAGATGGAACTGTATTTATATATGATATATATTATGTTTATTTTTTCTTTATTCATCTATATTTTCCATTTATAGCATACCTTTATGGTTTCCATAATGGGTAAATGCGATAATTTCATTTGAGGAAGTGTGGACTACCGCCTCCTCAAAGTGATATGAATCGTTCATTCCATATGTGGGATGTATAAATAATGGAGTTAATTATATTATATGATATTATAATGGAATTATAATATACATATGTATCATTATGTGTTAATTCTATTAAAATAATAAATAAAAATGGGTGTAGTGTTCATGCGTACGTACGGTTTACCATCTCCATGAATGGTGCATTTCATTTCTTATCTCCTAATGTTATGTACTATTATAAATACATTTATATACTAAATATATATGATATATATGATATATAAATCAGGAATATTATTTGGGATATAATGATCTTTTGACCATGTGAACAACTTGTAACTATATGGTGTTCATTTGTGACTCAAGTTCCAAATATTGAAAAAACAAACATTATTAACCTGAATGATTAAATGATGTTTATAACATGGTAATAAGTGATATAAAAGGAATAATAAACTTGAAAAAGATTCTTATGCAAGTAGAAATTTTCATTAGCTTATTATTCAGGATAATAATGAACGAATGGGTCAATTCTGACACGAGGTTAGGGACTTCGTCTCAATATCCTTTTATTAAGGAATATTTTGTTTTAATACAAGACTTTATTTTATACGTTGTATAAACATCCTTGAATTTTCAAAGAGAAAATTTTTCATTGAAACATTTTACTAAATGAAAAAATGGAATTTTTCTTTTAATGTAAGTGGTGACAACAACCTTTCTGTCGTCGTGAGTATTATTTGTTCTTTGGCTTCCTTAACAAGTCGTAATATTTTTTTTTAAGGAAAATAAATACCATATACTCTTTTATGTATTTTGGTTTTAAAAATGGTTTTGATAATGGATTTGTTATGTCAACTTATTTATGTGATATATTATGATTGAAATGTGGAAATGTTTTCATTCCTTTATATTTGTTTTAGATGTTATGATTTTATATTGTTACTTGGACATTTGATGGGTGGTTACGCGATAAACCAAATGATGGGTGGTGACGTGATAAACCAAGATGTGTGTCGATGTTATAACCTCCAATGAATTGGTATGGAATTCGACCGTATGAATATTCCATTTAGTTATATCTGTGGAAGTCGGTCGTATGATTATTCCATTTAAGTATGTTTATGTCCCAAGTTAACTTTATATGTTATGTGTTCTTTATATAGATTTTATGGTAATATTTTGGTTTCAAAAGGGTAAGTAATGATCTTTTTTTCAATGATTAGTATTCACTACATCATAAAGGTAAAAATTATTACTTCTGTTAAAGTATTCATGGTTTACTTTTTGTTTTGAAAAAACTAGCAGTTTTCCTTCTTTGTGTATCCCTTACTATACTTTTTATTCTCATCCCAGGTTTTTGAAATGTTTTTCATAGTAAATAATGTGGAATAGGGTCAAGGATGGGATCATGAAGAAGTCATGTTGTCTTAAACATGGAACTAAACATGACTCTTTTTTTCAGGAGTTGTTGTTTTGTGAAAAAAATGGAAACTAAGTAGAAGTGTATACTTTGTATTTTTTTTAAATGAAATGTAATAGTTATAAACTAATTATCAAAAACTCTATAATTTAAAGGATCCATAATGTGAATTATTCATTTAATTCATGATTATGTAATGTTTTAAGGTCATCTCCTTATAGAGAAAATGTAACATACCATAACACATCATTTGAAATTTATTTTTCTTACAACCCTTACACACCTATCAATTTTACCTTTATGTGGGATATTGAATTTTTATTATACACCTATACAAGCTATATCTATTTTAACATACCTGTATGGAACATGTTAAACTCAATATTTACATTTACCCAATTTTATAAATTATATTTTAAACTTAAAAATGATATATAAAATTATACTTTCATTTATTCATCCATATAAAATCACCCTAACATATATTTTGAAATATTTGAATTCAAAATTACTATATTTACATTTTTAATCATATATTGTATTGGTGCATGTTCACAACAATGTCATTAATTTATTAAGTGATTCTGTAAGTTAATATTAATTATATGGAAACAATGAAAATTGTTTTTACATTTTTAAACACATTTATATATAGATAAAATATGTTCCTTGTTTTATGAACAAACATTCATCCAATAAATAAAAAAATAGAATTTAATATTTTGAATTGATTTTTTGGTTTTTAATGTTTTTAAATTAATATTACATGAAAAAATTATTTAAATTTGTTTAAAAGTTTTTAAGGTAGTATTATAAATTTTTAAATTCCTATTGATATCTACATGATGAAATATAAAATAAAATATAGAATTAATTTTTTAATAATATAAAATAAAATTGTAAAATATTATTATATTTATTGGTCTATTATTTTGGAAGTGATTAGAAATATTTAATAAGGTATTTAATATGTTATTGAAGTGTTTGGATTGTTTTGAATTTCAAATTATAATATGATTATATCATTATATATCTCCTAAATTATTCTAGAATATTATTGTAATTATCTTGAATTTGAAATCCCTAATTAGTCACTTGGTTTTGATGAGTTATTATTATTTAAATAGTTTGAGTCATGCATGGAAGAGGGTGGTGGACAGATAAGTTTGTGAACATATGGACTGATACAAATCATTTTTAATCACATGACAACAAAGTTATCATATTAAAAATTGTTTCAATTGTTGATGAAATATCAAGGTGGGAAAATCATCTTTAACTTAATTCACTAGGAAGAGATGAACAATACCTTTACTGGATTTCATGGTGTACACTGTTGGATAATTTCAAAGTGATTTCATCAACCATTTTATCAAAAAAAATCTATATTTATTCTATCCAACCATATCTCGTTGGATCTATACTTTTTCTGGGTATATGTTTGCAAATTAATCTTTCACAGATTGGATTATACTACCTTAAAAAGTATATGTTTAGTTCTGGTACAGGAAAAAATGCAGTGGTACTACTACCTTATGAAAAGGAAGTTTCCTGGTAATATTTAACCATACAAAAAACATTAAACACAGGTTAGAGATTATAATTTTTGAAAAAATAGGTTTTATATACTCTTATAAATGTCCAGTTAGATTTGGGGTCACTCTCATATGAATTTCCTAGGCAGGGATTCATCTCATTGAAACTTTATGGGTTTATATTGCTCTAATCTTAACAGTATCTCTCTATATATCATTATAGTGGGTGAAATACTCAATTAGTTGGGGTATTAAGAGTTGACTAAATCCATTTTGTACTGAACCACTATAAAATTTGATATGTTCACCTGATAATTTTTCTGTATACACAATTTACACTACCATTATTCTTATTCCCTTAAGAATATTTATTTTTATTTTTTTAATATAAAAAATTAATAAAATTATTTCTAATAACATTGATGAATTTTATGAAAATGAAATTAAACCCCTATTGTCTATTTTGATCAACCCTTAGTGACAAAACATTTGGTAACAAATCCCATCCATTTAATATTTTTCTATTCTAATTTTTTTTGATACCAATCACTTGGTATTAAAGATAGATCTTCTTAAGAATAGTTTTGAAATTTTATTAGTTTTTACAATACATTAAAATTAGTTTCAATGGTTGAATTTAAAAGGAAAGTTTCTAGTTTTTAATATTAAATTTTATCTATCTTGTATCCTAATCCTAAAAAAATTATGATAATGACGTATTTTCGTGATAAATGGATAGAAATTTAGAATTTTCCTAATGAATTAATTCAATTAGGGGGGTGTTTCCAAATATTTTGAAGGAATATAGTATTATGGAAATACATGTAAAATGATTTAAATAGAAAATATTATTGATTATGAATCTTCTTTTTCTAAAAAATCAATTTTATATGATATAAAATATAATTTTTAAGAAAAACATTAGATAATTATGGATTTAAATTTATCCTTTGAGACAGAACAAAGAAAACTACTGAAGAAAATAATATTTTTTCCTTTGAAGATAAAAGATTAAGGAAGTGTGGTATAGAAATATTGAATCTTAATGATGAGAATGATAGGTTGAAGGATTTTAACTATAAAAATATTGAGGAGGAAGAATAGAAATTTAATTTGTTTTTAGATGTTTTTTCCAAGTTGAAGAAAATTGTTTAATGAATAAGGATGAAACTAAAATATTGAGAAATTATGATTATTTTAAAATTTTTCATGTTTTTGAGGATAATTGAATGAGAGGTGATAAGGAAATATTATAAAATGGGGAAATTGTTTAGAAAATAGTCTGTTTGTTAAAATTGTTTCAAAAGCTAACTATTTTCAATTTTTTCATTTTAAGAAATGTGATATGGAACGGTTGATTGGTTATTCATCAGTTATTTTTTATAAATTTATTTTTCATGGAAATTATTTAAATAATTGGGGTGAATGGTTTAGACAATCATTTAGGAAAAAATTAACATTTTATATATCTCTAATGAGTTCCAATAGTTAAAAAATTAAAAAATATTAGGTAACTGAAAGTACTTTTTTTAATCAGATTAGACGTAAATTGTTCTAGATTCCTATCTAATCATATTTATTGTACTATGGAAATCATGGATATTCATATTGTTTTATTATATAGTATATAGGTATGTAATTTAATTTTTTTTCTAGTGATAATATATTCTAGATTTTATATTTTGTTTTAATGTCACGTGATAACTATTTTTTTCATATCTTTCATAATTCCTTGTTTTCATGCAATTTCTTTTCATGGATCATTTTAGAATTTTTAGGGAATCATTAATTAATGGGGAGATATATATTATTCACCTATAAATATTTAATTTAGTGGGAACTTTTTAATGATATAATTTTTCATTCAAGGAGATATATTTCTTTAATAAATATTATAATTTTTTCATATTTTTAAGGAAGGATAATTGTTTTTTAATTTTTTTAATAATTTGGACCAATATTAAAAATTGAGAGGGAATATGAAATAGATATTTTTTTAAATATTCAAACGGTGGGTGATTTTTAGAGTGTATTCTTTCCAAATTAATTATTTTATGTTTTTATAATTATAATATTTCTATATTTTATTTTTAGAATTATTCATTTTTTATTTTTTTATATTTATTAAAAGGATTTTTTGGATTTTTTATTTAATTTTATATAAATTATTATAAATTTATTATTATTATTATTCTATAAAATCCTTTTTATAAAATAATGTGAAAAATAACTTTTATATATATTTTATTTACCCTGTCAGAGAATGTAGAAGTTTATTTTTAACCTTAGATATTCTTTGTTTTTGTTTAAAATTATGTGATTTTTTATGCACCCTTAAACAAGCTATAGAAAATCCATCCTACCTTTACATATCATTTTATGTACCTCACATGTGTTTATTAATTTACTATTTACACTTACATAAATTATATTTTACCATTATGAATCACAAGTTTACCATTACCTGGTTTATGAAAATTGTTACTTACCAATAAGAAACACATGAATTTTCTTATTTCTTATTTTCTATACACTCTGATCTATTTTATCTTTATGCGTGTTATTGAATTTCTATTGTACACTTAAACATTATCTTTAAAATTTTATGTTACCTTTAACTTCTTGTTAAAAACAATGTTTACATTTATGAAAATTTACAAATTCAATTTTACCCTTACTAATAATAAAACAATTTACTATACCTTTTCAGATGAATTTAAAATTACCCTTACATATATTAGAAAACTATAAAAATCTAGTTTACTCTTTTTATTGGTTTTCTGGATATATTGAATTTTTTTATGTTCATATTATGGGTTAACATTTTTTTAATGATTTTATAAATTATTTTTAACAATATGAAACAAATGAGAATTTTTTTATAGAATTTTAAATACATTTATATGATGATTAAATATATTCTTTTTCTCACTCATGAACTTCCAGCATGAAACTCAATAATTTGAATTTGTTATTTGAGTGGATTTTATTGATTTTAATGTTTCTTAAATTGATATTAGATGATTAAAAACATATTAAAACTAGTTATAATGTTTTTAATATAGTATTACTAAATTTTTAATTCCTCTAGATATCTACATGTTTAAATATGGAATGAAATTTGAATTTTAAAATTTTAATATTATAGAATGAAACTGTGCGATGCTCTTGGATATTTTTATCCTATTATTTGGGATGTGTTTTAGAATCCTTAATGAGTAGTTTCAATTGAGATCTTAGTGTTAAAATGGTTATGAATTTCAAAGGATGATAGGTTTTTCTCTTTCTCTCTCCCCTTTTTAATTCTGGAATATTATTGTTATTAATATCATGGATTATAATTGTCAAACAGGCTACATGGCTGTGTGCATTAATTATTAATTAGACGATTTTTGTAATTCATTGAAGAGGGTGGTGGATATATATGTTTATGAATATGTAGAGTGATATAAAATGTTATCACTCCTATAAAAAATAATTGATCCTATGAAAATATATTTTAGCTATTTTTGATCTCTTAAGGTGGGGAAATTTTATTTGATGAAATTAACCTTGAAAAGAAAAATTTCACCTTTTATGGAATACTAAAAGTACATTATTATATTATTTAAAAGGGCCTACATCAACAGTTTCATCAAAAATAATGACCCTACATCTATCAAAATATATTTCTTTGTATCTATATTTTATATATGAGTAGAGTCATTCACATAAATCTTTCAGACACTAGTTTATATGACCATAAAAAGTATATATTTGATATAGAAACCTGACCAAAATGGAGGGGTTATTTTATCTTATCAAAAGGTAGTTTCTAGGTTATTCTTAAATTAATAAAAAATAATTACAGATAGGTTGGGGTACTCCTTGTTTAAAATCTAGGGGTTTTCTACTCCCACAAAAGGATAATTAGGTTTGGGGATACTCTAATGAAAAATTATTGCATTGGGATTCCTACCATTGTAAAAAAAGGGTTTAGATTTATACTATTTTAAAAGACCATCTCTCTCTTCATTGGGGTTTCCACACTCAATCAATTAAGGAGTGAATAGTGGGCGTGATCCAATTAGGATGAAAACACAATAAAATTTCAAATTTTTATCTCATTAATTTTTCTACATACACTCTACAAACATTAATTATTTATAATAATTTAATCATGAAATGTTTAATTTTAATAGTCAACCAAATTCTTCGATTATATATAATAACATTACTAAATTTGTAGAAAAGTCAATTCCCCTCCATATTGTTTATTACCATCAGTCCTTCAGTACCTAATAAAATTTAAAATTATAATATAGATAAAAGCATAACACTAATCAAGTAGTTATGTTTCTCCACAACCCAATGTCACCATGAATTTTTTTATCTCACCAATATATATATATTCAATTAAATTCCACATACCAATAGACTTTTTAATATATTGTACTCTCTTGAATGTTCTCTACTCTACATAAGTTTACTGATTACTATTCTTCTATCATACAAAAAATCCATTTATTTATCTTCAAATCAAATTTTAAAACCTATTATAATGGGATAATATATCTTAGTAACATTTAGATCTTCAAAATTATGTTGATATTTTTTTTTAAAATGATAATGAAATTTAATTTATAAAAATATATATCCAAAAAATTACCTAAACATTATTTACAAAAAATAATATAACATATAAATCTTTAATTTATATTTCCATAATAAAAACTATACCATGGTATTCCTTCACCATTATTTCTATGTCTAGTCAAATTATATCATTGAATATCTTGATTTAAATCATTACAAAAATCCCAAAAATGTTTCAGTTTATTTATTTAGAAACTATTCTATTAAAATCACCACAATTATGGTTTTCTCCTTATTATTGAGTTTACATTCTAGTCCCTTAGTTTATTTTCACCAACTAAACACTATTTAAAACCATATAATTATCCATTATCATGATTCTTACTCAAAAGAATTATAATAATCAATACACAATTTCTCTTTCTTGGGAGTGATATATAGATGTGGAATCAAATTAGTCTCCCAAAATTTTATATTCCATTTGGTGTTAATATCTCTTATTCTTATATAATCCTAATCTAGAACATTGTATTTTCTACAACATAATGTACATAATAGTTTCTTATAAACAAAATAGGCATGGTTTTCTCTTCTTAAATTTTTTTATCATATATTAACAACAACATAAAAATTTCCCTATTTATTTAAAATTAGATATTTAAAGAAACTCTCTAAAAATACAATTAATTACATAAAATAATTTGTTTCTTGTTTCTTCACTATAAATTTATTACAAATTGTAATCAAATATTAAATTATTAAAATAAAAAGATATATATTTACATATAAATTTACAAATAATACCTTGAACACATATATAAATACTAATTGAATCTTTTTAAAAACAATTATTAATTCATTTTCCTTAGAGTTTATTGAAGGTAATATAATATTTAATATTGTTTTAAAATTAAAACAAAATAAAATCAATAAATATATAGTTTCAAATATATTTTGTAAACCCAATTTCATATCTGTTTGAGAGAGTAGTGTTAGATAAAATATAATATTTGTGGGAAATTGATCTTGTCACCAATTAGTATCTCGATAGAATTATTTTTGTTCTGAAAATATTTCTCTGATAGGGTATGGGATAAAATAATGATCATGAATAATAATATGAGAGTCTAGTGAAGGATCTAAGGTCATAAATTTTACTAAACAATAGAAATAGATGAATAAAATGTGAATATTAATCACTATCATAAAAAATTAAAATTCTAAAAGATATAGATTAAATACTATCTATATCAAAAGAAGATTTACCTACCATTGATAAGAGAAAAAAAATTAAAAAAATTATATGATAAAGATTAATATTTATTGAATTGATAATTTTAAGGAATTATATACCTAATTTTGGAAATATATATTTCATTAAATATGAAGATAATGAATAACCCCATGATATTTGTGATGATATTTTATTATATGTGAAAAAGTTCTTATGCATCACACAACTTGTTTATGATATATATATTATTAAACACAAATACGGTTGATGGTATGTCTGTAAATTTTTTTATTAATGACTAAAATATTATCACAAGCTATTTTAGATTTGTAAACACTGAGTATATTGATGTAATCAAATTATTTCTTCTCATATAATAACTAATGTATAGCTAAGATACAATAGTCAAAATCTGTGTATTTCATATTGAACTACTAAATTTATTTAAAATTAATTTCATGATATAATATAACATGAAAGTAAATTTAGAAGATAATTATAACAATTAAAAGGATATTTTATAAGAAATAAAGGTTTAGGTAGATAATTAGATCATGGGAAATATATAGGTAGAATTAAATCAATACAATGAATCTAGGATAAATCAAAAGAATATTATTCAGACCAAGAATATTTGAGGTGTTTTTTTGTCAATAATTGGATGGTTGAGAATAAAGAAGTATATATTTCATAATATCTTTTGTTTTCAGATATAAATTACATGAAAATACTATTCCTTCCCATTAATGTTTCTAGAAAGATTGTCTTAGAGTAAGATATGTGAGTCAAACAAATCATGGTTAATGGACAGAGTCCAACAGATGGGTCCCAGTGGACTGAGGTGACTATAATGATATAAATTGATATAGTCAATATTGTTTTATCATGTTGAGATGTTATGTAAATTCTATATAAGGTGATTCTTTATAGACCATTAAAAATTCCAAACATCAAGTTTATATGAAGTAATTCTATATCATAGATAAATTTATTTAAAGGAAGTAGTTGGTGAGACTTTTTGGATCTAAGTGTTGTTAGAGTTCCTAATGAAATATTACTTGAAGAAGATCCATATGAATAAATTCAGAGGTTTTGAGAATATTTACATATTGAAAAATTGTGTATGATATATAATGAAAAATCATTACAATTAAATCAGAAAGTTTTTTATAAAGTATATCAAATAAAGAAACACAAAAACATCAAAAAAAGAATTTTTTCTGGAATATTCAAATGAAAGGAAGTATAAAGAAGAAAAAACATAGCTTTCCAAATGAAGGAAATAAAGATAGGTTTCTAGATGAATCCATCATATAGAGGTCTTCAGATAGATTCCACTAGATAATGTTTGTGTAGATGGACTAACAAAGTGTTTAAAATAGTGGCTTTAAAACATAGGAACTCAAAGAGAATTGAGTAGAGTAATCTTTGAATGGGTTTCTGTATAGATATATATGACTTCTACCGGTTATAGGGTGATCAGACAAAGAAGAAACTTATGTGGTTTCTAAATGGATAATTTCCAATGAATTTGATCCTAAATATGATTTTTAACTTATTAAATGTGACAATATTGAGTTGGATGTTAAATTACCTAGTAATCATGAAGGGAATATCATGATTCAATTTAATATTTCTAGATTATTAAAGAATAATTATCATGAGGTTTCAAGGAATGTATCCTATAATGATTTTGATGACTCATATATTTTTGAAACGTTTATGTAATTAAAAAATTGAACAGTTAGAGTGGTATATTCCAATACAGAGAGAGAACATTGAATTTTTATGTTCTCACAACTCCCTACGTTTTTAGATAATCAATTACCATATAATGGTGTCTCATATTCACCTAGATATGTTGATGTTTTCATGGATCTAGTAAAATAAATGTGGTGATAAACAATTAATTAAACCTCTTACATAATAGCATTGGAAGAATTGGTACAATAAAATTGGGTATAAATTGGTTGGAATAAAATTAATAATATAAATAACCTAGTGGAAGAAATATATCCAACCAAATGGTGTCAGACTATCAGTTGGTATCAGATGATCAAGGCATCAGACAGTATGTCCTGACCAAGTATAATAGACAAACTACTACCAGATGGAGGAGGCACTGGATGGATCTATTTAGATAAAGAGGTTTGTAATGAATTTATTTCACACTTAAGAAAGTAAGTGAATTAAATGAATAAGAACATACAACCAGACATGTGGGATGAAAATTTAAGTATCACAATGATAACATACTTATGATTGATGGTGAAGGTTCTAATTTTATTATAGAACATTATTATATCATATTAATTGTGTGAGTAGAACATGAAAGGTTTAACTACAATAGTTCTATGCATGAAATGTATATTACTTACTAATTTTAAACAACCTGAATGATTGTTTTATAGTGGTCATGTGGTCCTATATTACATAAAAACAATACAAAGGACTAGATACTTACATTGAGAAGTCAACCGTGTAAATAAATATTTTTCTATTGGTGTTCTTGTTTTTTGTTTTCTAGTACAGTAAATTCACACTAAATATAGGTGAAGGTAATTTATTTAGTAAGAAAACCTAAAAATAAAATAACACTAATTCATTCCTTACCCTATCAGTGACCACATAGATCCCAATTCGTACTTTCATGTGGCATTATAGTAATGTTTTTTTATTAACTCTATATTAATTTTTTATGAAAAGAAAGGTCTCCATGGATATTTAAATCTCATTTAATAAAAAGGGGATTCCTATATTTGATCGGATGAAATATAATATCTATAAGGATATAGTGATATACTATGTAATATATATTATATGTGAAGTTATAGAACCTATTATAGATAGTTTTCCTCCATAAACCAAGTGAACTCCCTTAATATCTATTTATAAAATAAAATTAGAGAATGGAAGGAGAGGAAAAAATGATTTAATTTTCTCCATCTATAATATTTAAAATCTAGTGGTTAATTTAATTACAACCAGTAAAACCATCTAGGAAAAGTTAAAGAATATCTATGAATGATATATAAATGTGAACAAAGATAATATGAATACATAGAGATTCATGTATGAAGATCATAAAATGGGAGATGATGAATCTATTAGGGAATTATTTAAAAGGTACAATGATATTGCAACACTACAAAAAAATATGGTTTATATAGAACTAGCTAGCAGCAATATTAGAAACCCCATTCGTAAGCACTAGAAAAAGAATTGTTAAAAAGAGGTTATTATCAATTCTTTTTTTTGCACTGTTAAAGGAGTACTTTAACAAAAATAGTAAAAAATTGTTGATAAAAAGATTAATTTATCATTAATTCTAAAAAAATTAATAAACGGGGGGACATTATCAGCACTTGTAAAAAAAACAGATAGGGGGTATTTATCCGCACTTTTTTAAAAGTGCTGATAAAGAACCCCTTTATCCGTCCTTTATTACTAGCAGTGATAAAGGTTATATTTCTAAAAAGTCATTGAAATATAATATAATATAATATAATTATATTTATATTTATATAAATATAATATATATATATATAAATTAATTATTTTTAATATAATACTAAATATTCATTTACACAGTATATAAGATATTTAGTGGAAATGGATGATAAAGTGAATTAAAAAATACTATTAATTTTTTTTCTAATTATTATTAGTTAATTGTCATTTAAAAATAATTTAATGATAAAAAATCTAAAAATTAATGAAATTTCTAAATTATGTTGAATATGTAAATCGAACTTCAAAAAACAATAACTTTTTATCTGTGTGTCTGATTGCGCTCTACCATATATCAAACAGATGTCTATGACAAGCTCTACACCCATAGTGATAGAGTTAAGTCAATGTCACATATTTTGAGGATAAAAAGAATTATACGGACTCTATAATTGATATTTTAGTTAAGTTATTCCTATTTTTTAACGTTTGATGGTTTTTAAGCCTCATTTAAGGGAGTATTTTTGACCTTTTTCAGTGGGGATGTAATTTATTCCAAGGGTTTGCCTTCATATTTATATTATGAATTTTAAATTTTATAATTTTCCATAATTTAATATTATTCATAATCAAATATATAAAAATATGTAATCATTTTTTCCACACATAAAAATTTAATTTGGGTAATAAATAATGAGACATATTTTCATATAAAATATCTTTCTCAATATATATACATATATATATAAATATATAAATATATGCATAAATAATGCATTGAAATATATATATATATATATCATAAAATGTAAAACAAAACATTATAAGAGAGTGGAAAAGGTGATGGTTTATAAGTTGGGGGACTCAGGCGAGAAACTCACTAGAGGTATGGGCACACACAACAGGGTGGGATTATTTAAAGAAATGATACAGGGGTTAGTAATGTTCTGATAAATGGGGTGGGGGAGCACTGATAAAGTGGGGAATGAGAATTTTTATACCCTTTTTTAGTGGGACCTTTATCATCGGGTCCTTTATCAGTGATTTTTTAACCCTCTTAAAGGGGGCCATTAACTATTATAAAAAAGCACTGATAAAGGTGAACATTTGCAGTGCTGAAAAACATTAATAAATGCCCTCTTTATTAGATCTTTTTTTAACTTCTAATGGGGGAATTTACCATCACTTTTTATGAGAAATGTTTAAGACAATTCTTTAACATCATGTAAATTTTCTGTTCTTCTATAGTACTAACAAATCCCTTTTACTAGAACTGTTAAATGACTGATTTGTAGTATTGTAAGAACCATACTATGTTTTGGGGGTAAATTGTAATATTAGACTGTTATTTAAAATATATTAATAATTTATTCTACCATATTTGATTCCAAGATATCATACTTAGAAGATAGATATCCTAAAACTCTATTTTTATATGATCTTATTATATTCTCATCACATATGAAATAATTAGAGATAAAATTTTCAATAATAAAAGAATGATTGATTAAGTAATATATTTGATTGCTACAAATCGTAGAAAATCTTGAAGATCCTTAAAAAAGAAGAAAAAAATCATTTTTAAATGGAATGGATAAAAATTTATCTAAATATAAAAAGATAATATTTTGGTATAAATGTGAGGATGGTGATGATACAGAACTGGAGGATGAGAAATCCAATGATTATTTTGTAAAGAAGTTACATATTGAAAAAGAAAATTATGAAAACTATACCAGTGATGAAAAAAACAATGAAGATGAACTTGAGGGGTTATATAATGAATTTTTTCATGAAATATGATTTATAATAAATCTCCCAATATTTTTATACTAGGAAAAGAGAACAAAATGTTATTAAAATAATATCTATCAATAAGTAATTAGAAATTATATCATGAATTAAAATATTGGCTATAAAAATTTATTAATGGTTTGAAGAATTTATATTATTAAGATAATAACCTCAAAATAAAAATTGGAAGGAATCAAATGGTTAAAAAGAAATAACATTAAATTTCACATTAAAAAACTTATTAAATTTGGGAAAGGAATCACAAAATTCCAAAAATTAGTTATATAAGATGGTTTGCATTATAAGAAAATTTAAAATTATTAGATTTAAAAAGAGAATCCTTATAGGATAATAACAAGGTTAAATATTTTGAGAAGAAATTTAAATCATAGAAGACCATGTATGTAGCTAGAACAAAAAAAATACCAAAAATACCAAATTTCATAGAAATAAAATGTTAAATAAAAAAACACTATAACTTGATCCCTTGTTATGGATAAATAGAATTCTAGTTTAAATAAAGATGATGGTAAGAAAATTGATAGATAAAAGGTGTATTGTTTTGAAAAATATACATGTTTTATAGGATGATATTATTTCTATGGATATTATTGGTACTATAGAAGCTTTGATATTATAAAATAAATGTTTTGGTTCACTCATCATAATCTCAATAAATCTAATAGAAATTGGTGTTATATTAGGGGGTTGTTGACCTACTCCAATAATAAAGCCTTCGAATGTTAGTTTAGAAACTAAAAATTGATTTTAACCACTTGGTGAAAGATGTGATCTTCTCAAACATCTTAATAAATAATTTCTTGTTATACTACCATATCAAGAAATTTTGTAAGAAATTTTTTTGAACCCTGATGTGTATGAATAAAAATATATGGAAAATAAATTAGTTTTCGATACTTATCTCATAGTTATAAAAGGATAATAACCTTGTATTTTGGATATTGGGTGTTATTTACATATGACCAAATATTTTTATGTTTTTTAAAAATTATAAATATTAAAAATTAGGGATAGTGATAGTTGTAAATGATGTGACACTAAAAATCAAAGGTATTGGATTTTCTATGATAATACAATAAAAATTTAAATCCGGTAGATGATTGTTTGTTGATGGAATAAATCATAACTTGTTTTTTGTTTTACAGCTTTGAGAAGGAAATATATTTCTTTATAAGGGGTGATTTTATTGTAAAAAGGAACGATGTTGGTAATTTTTTTAATAAGAAGGAAAAATCATGGGAAACATGTTTCACGTTAGAGATGGACATGGTTTATTCTATCTCAATGTCAAGGTATAAAATCAGTTAATGAATAAGTGACTTTGATATATTTTCATGAGGAATATGATCATTTTGAGAAAGAGAGAAAGTATTTATAACATTCCTAAATGAGGAGAAAAAGAGATTGTAGCAAATTAAAATGGAAGAGAGGGAATATTATAAACTCTATAAAAAAGAATTTTGAGATACATTTAACTCATCCCTTAGGGCTTATCCATTCTGACATATATATGCCTATAAGAAAGAAACCAAATAATGTATATATGTAATTTATTAACTTAATTTATTATTATAGGATCATTAAATTTATTATGTATGGGAAGCATAAATTAGAGTCTCTCATAATTTTTAATAGTTTAAGAATAAGTACTAAAAATTAATATAGATATTTTGTGAAGAAGATTCAAAACGATAATGGTTCTGAATTTAGAAATTGAAGTTAATGATTACATTGAAAATGATTCAATTGTTAATGAAAATAGTGCACCTACCCCACCATAACAAAATATAATTATTGATGGAATGAATAAATTTTTTGTTGAGATGTCTATAAATAGGCTGATTCAAAATGATACTTATTATTTATTTTAGGGACAGTCTATTTGATCTATATTTCATATATAGATCTATTGGTTTATCATGATAAAATCTAGAATAAATCCTTTTGATATGTACTAAAAATGAGCCCCATGTTTGAAATACATAAGGGTTTTGGTAGTCCATACAGTATCAAATTCAAATGTTAAAATTTGGGAATAATCGGTCAAAGAGGTGTTGATCATATCTTTATTGTATAACATTAAAATGGTATATATTATATAGGTGTAATAATAAATAAACAATAAATATTTTTTACTATACATATGTGAATGTTTAAGAACATTCTTTTTTGGAAATTTTAAAATATTTTGTAGATATAAGGGAATGTGAGGATGATGTTATTACAATTAAACATTATAAAAAATCTTTTAATAGAAGTGATGATATTGAAACTATTAAAAATAAAGATATTGATTCAAATATTTCATGTAATGTGGAACTACTATTTTCATTTCAACCTTGAATGAAAAAGTAATTGTGGTATAAAAAATCAATATAGATCAAGGATAGTACATTCGAATCAGAAGAGCATCGATGATTGTTTCACAAAATAATTTATATTAACCAGTTACACTAATAGATGTTGAGAAATATTTAAAGCATAAATAGTGGAATGATTCCAGGAATGAGGAACTAAATTAGATTGAATACCCAAACCTAATGATAATAATTTTAATGGGGTAATTTTATAAAAAACTAATGAAAATGGTGAAGAGATAATAAAAAAAGAATGGTTGGGAGAGGCTACTAACCTATTGATGACATTGATTATTATAAGAATTTTTATATAATAGTAAGGCTTGAAACCATCAGAATCTATCTTTATATTATTTTATAATGAATATTTTGGATATTCATGAAGGATTTTGAGTTATCTTTTTCTCCATAGAAATTTGTATTATGATTTTTATATTGAAGAGACATGCCATTTTTTAAAACATAAAAACAAATACTATGTTTTCAAGTAAAAAAAGAAATTTATGAACATAATCAAGGTATGATGTCTTGTTATTCCAAAATTTATACTTTATTAAATAAGTTGAATTACAATAATGAAAATGTTGATAACAACATGTACATAAGAGAAAATCAAGAGGGATTCCTCATTGTCATGATCTATATTGATGATATTATTTCATTGGGAATGAATAAGAAATGAGTGATACATATGATATAGAACATATAAATATATTTGTAATAAAATATTCAAATTCTCTTTCTACACCTATTTTAGAAAAGAAAACATAATAATATATGGGTTAGGGAGCACTGTTGACCTTAAATATTTTATAAAGTTGATTATAATCCTATTATATCTCAAATACTGAAGGACATATTTTGTTTATGTTGTAACACATTTTCAAGATAACAAAGTGAACCTAAAGAATATAATCTTATGGACTCAAAAATACTATTTATATATATCAAAGGAATAATTAATTTTTTGTTTGAAATATGATAACATAAGAAGTATTTATATATTTGGTTACACAAATACATATTTGGCGAGTTGTGTCAATGAAATAAGATCCAAATATGATGTTATATTCTTATTGGGAATAATATTAGTTATGTGGAATATAATTGAATACATTTAAGTGATTCTTTGTATTGCAAAATATGATAATTTTGCAGTTAATCATGCTAGAACACAGTGGAAATGGTTGGAGACACAATTGTAATATTTGTTAGTTGATATGATGTTTCCCACACTCTTGGATTATGATAATCAATGTGCTATAAATCTCATTATAAATATATTGAAACACTATTTATCTAAGAATATTTATATTTTATATCACCTCATCAAATAAATTGTAGAATGAAAATAAACATAAGATAGATTTTTTTCGTACAATGGAGTAAGTTGCTAATATCATCACCAAACCATTCCTGAAGGAAATGTTTCATAAGTCAAGGTTGATCATGGGTGTACAACCTCACCCTTTTCAAGGAAAATTTACGTAACTTCTATCCCAAATCTCATCATATATTTTGATAGTGTTTTCAAAGTGGGATAAAATATATAAAATAAATCTATGAAATGTTATGTGATCTACTCATCAACTTAGAGCATATATTTATGGTGAGTTTTTAAAAGGGGTAATATGTGATTTCATTAGCTGTGATATGTTTTAATATTTTCTAGTAGATATAGGAATTTATTTTTCATTTGTTAACGTTTTTAATAATCAATATTTTATAAAGATATGGTATGGGAAGAAGATATGAATATTTTTTAATCATTGGTTTATAGACAACATGTTATTATTATTCGATGATTATTATTTCCTACGTCAAGTTTCATCATGTAGTCATAGAATTGTTGGATAGTAATAATTTTCATTAGTTTTCAAATTTATAGTGATTTTTGTTCCTAGGTTTAAAACAAAATCCAAAGGGGATATTATTGAGATAAAAAACATTGAGGTGTTGTTTTGTTAATAAGTGGAGGTTTGAGAATAAAGAAGGATTATTTATTTAAGGTATTTTTTTTTGAAATAAAAGTCACTTTAATATGCTATTCCTTCCCCATAAAGTCTCATGAAATATTTTTCTAGACTAAGGAATTTTAATCCAAAAAAATTCAAGTGAATTGACTGAGTCAAATGGACTAGGTCTAATGAACTAAGGGGATAAAAATGATGTGAACGGATAGATTACCTAATATTCCATCATAAAAAGTCATTTACTAAAGCATAAATTAGTTTTTTCTGTTCCAAAATTAAAATTTTACAAAAAAAATATTTATAAAAATGTATTCCTAATCCAACATAAATGTATATTGAGGAATAATTTAATTGAATTATATGGAGATTGTGTTGAAGGAGTTCCTAATGTATGATTACATGAATAAGTTCTTAACAAATAAACCTAGAGCCAGTTAACAATGTTATATTGGAGATAATGGAGTATGAAGTATACCATAAGATCTTTTCCAGTCCATCAAAAAATGTTTTATGAATTAAATCGAAAAAATAAAATAAATATTATCATAGAGATATGTTTGTATAGAAGATCTGAATGAATGGAAGTCTAAATATGGAATCAGAAAGAGGATTCCAAGTGAAGGAATCAAACAAAGGGTTCTAAATAAAGCCATATAATATATTTTATCTAGATAGATTCCTCAAGATGAAGAGTTTGTGGAAGCATCATATAATGTGTTCTGGGTAAATCCTTTGAAATAGAGGAAATCAAAGAGAACCAACCATAGGGAACCTGTATGGGTTTTAGACATATAGTTATGAAATATACTAGATAGAGGGAAACTAGATATAGAGGTTCAAAAAACGTTTTAGTGTAAAATGTTTATAAATTCTATTAAGGTGATGATGTTGAGATTTATTTCCATTGACCTTATAATCACGAAGTGAATATTGTAATAAAGAATGAAATTTTTGGCTGCTTAAATTGATTATTGACACCATGTTTTAAAGAATCTTTTTGATGAATATGAAATGACATATACATTTTTAAAAGTATGAAGGAAAGAAAACATTGAAAGGTTTAAGTGGGATATTTGAATATTGAGGGGGAAATTTGATTTTTATTTTTATGTTGATCTACAAATTTTTATAGATTCAATGACTATATAAAGGGTAGCTGGTGTTCCAAAATATGTTAATGTTTCCATGAATTTTATTGAGTATGTGAGGCAATGAACAATTATTGGAATATCAGATGCAGTAGAACCGAGTGAAGTGGTACCACACAAAGGATACAAATTAGTTGTCATCTAGAGAATATTTCAAAGAACCTACCAGGCCCAGTATAATAGGCGATGTTTTTTCAAACAATTTGTTGGAATAAACATCATACCAAGAGGTTGGACCGACTGTAACATTAAGACTACTACCGAATAGAGAAGGCACTAGATGAACAAGTTTAGTTAGAGAAGATTATAACCAAAGTTAATTTTTACTATTATGGATGAATTTAAAGTGAATGAAGAAGTTATTTTAGGTAGAAATGTTTGAAGAAATTTCAAAATTCATAGTGAAAATATACTGAATCCTGTTATTGAATGTTCTACTAGTTTTTAAGAAAAAAAATTCATATCCTATTTTATGTGTGAGATGAAAATTCACTTTCAATGGTCTATAGTGATATTTATGTGATGAATATTCCCTAATTTCTATAACCCCCAAAAATATTTTTTTCTAATTTTTTCATGGTATTTGATTAATAAGATCATTATAATGTCTAGATACTTTTATTGCATACAAAACCATTAAAATGACTTTATTCTTATTGGTATGCTTATTTTATTTGAGGAGAGTTTATTATCACTAAACAAAGGTGAATGTAGTATGTTATGTTATAAAATAAAATAAAAGATCACTAATTCTCCCCCACATCTCTTAGTGACCAGAGAAAATAATTATTGGAAATTTTAGATATAGTTGAACATTTTATGATTATTGAAAGAAGGGACACTATAAGATGGAATGAAATTAAAGAAAAATTATTTAAGTAGCGAATCAGTGAAAAATACTATAAAAATTTATAACTATGAACTGGTGCTTAGTGTCTATAGTCCTATGGATATGTAGTATCAGACTCTAGGGCTTCCTTCAAATCAATATTAGAAAAGTAATGTATCAATAATTATTAATTTCTTAGATGTTATATATCATCTATGATGAAATTAATGATGTTTTTTAAGAATAATTTACAAATTTAAAACAATGTTTTTTGACCTTAAAATAATGTCATAATTATCCTTATACATCAAATACATTAATATAAACTCTTAAACATTATGATATTGGGTAACAGACCATATTTTTTAGAGGATAATGGAAAATAAAAACGTTTTACAATTATAGCATGGGGGGTAAAGAGTGGAATGGTTTAAAAGATATGAAAATAAAATAACTTGGTAAGATATTTGAAATTAGAAATAGATTATAAATTATAACTTTGTAGATTATGTTATATGTGTTAGATGTGAATAAATGTTCTAGCTTCCAATAGAATTCTAGCATATCTAAAATTAGATGATCTTGAATTATATGAGGATTCCATTATTGTAAATAATAATAAAATATACATTTAAAAGGTAGAAATAACATTGAAGGTAGGAATATAGAAGCATGTCAATTTTGATTTATGAGGACCTATTTTAATAAATCATCTTGGTAGATATCATTAAAATACGACATTGATTTAATAATAAACAAAAATGTTATGGATTTATATTCTAATTTTTTTTTAATATATATATTGATGTTTATTCTAGAAAAATAAATATACATGAAAATTACATGATTGAGATTTCATAATAGTGGTGAGTATGAAATTTGTGATTTCAAAGGGTTTTCTACAACGCAAAATTTTTTATAGAGACTAATGTTCCTATAACACCATAAAAATGGTGTGTTATAATTATTGAATAGAATATTGATTTGGTGTTCAAGGATTGCATGGTTTCATTCATGATTTCCCAAGATAGTTTTGGGTGAATAAATTAACATGGTATCATATCTAAAAAATGTGGTCTATCTGCCCCTTTCGAATAAGGAATACACAAGGTATCATAGACATGGAAATTTTTAAATATATCACATGTTAATGTCTTTGGTTTTATATCTTATGTTAATATTAAATAATCTGTATTGATATGCTGGATTCCATGTCTTTAGAATTTTCATTTATTGGATATGGTCATGAATAGTTTGGTTACAACTTCTAGTATGAGGAAAATTAAAAGTTAATAATTTATAAAGATAATCATATTGTTGAATCAAATATTGGGAAAAGGAAATTTTTTCGAGAAGAGGTTGAAATTGTTGGAATTTTAGAGGATGGTATGGTTTGTCCAAATTTTAAACTATAGAAATCTATACATCATTCTTGTTCATTTAGGATCAAAAAATTATCAAAAATGTATGTATATTCACTTTATTACTATTTATTAACCGATGGTGGACAATTTATGTTTTTTGAAGAGGAAATTTAGATAAATGATTAGTGAAAGAGGGAGATTGAAATAAAGAAAGAAATTTCATAATTTTTTTCAAATAAATACCAGGAAATTATTACATTAATATAGGGTAATAAATAATTAACAAATAAATTGGTATAATATATTTAGGAGGAAAATTACTCTTATAAAATGGAAAAGGAAATTATTGTTATAAAGGGGTTTTAACAAAATAAGGGTGGAAAGTACACAAAATTCTTTTCTCTTGCTATTGAGTTGACCACATTAATAGTTCCAATGATTATTGATGATGTGTATGTATTAATATTTTGATAATGGGATGTGAATAATTCCTTTTCTCCTGGAGGTTTGAAGGAGGAAGTCTATATGGTAAAAAATAAGAATTAATTTATAATTATATATAATAGGATGGCTCAAAACATTTCAAAAGTAGGCATAAAATAATTTTGTGACCAACTATGTGAAATAAAAAAAATTGTGCATTCATGGGAAAAAATTATTATAAGATATATGTCATGAATAAACATTTATTTGTCAAAATATTTTGTTATTTATATATTATATTATTATTATATATGTATGATATGTAATTTATAAGGTTTTTTGTGAAAAGGATTAATGAGATAAAGAAAAAATTATGAACTAAATTTGATATGAAGGATCATGGAACAGTGTTGATGATTCTTTGGATAATTATTATTTGAGGCGATGTTAATGGAACATTGAATCTATAAAGATACTAATGTAGAGATGTTTTTGAATGGGTTCAACACACTAAAGGTAAATATACTTTCCATTAATATTGTATGCCAACTCATGTTATCAAAGGATTGGTCACGGAATTTAGATAAATAATGTGACTACATAGAATAAAATACATATGAATCAACATTAGGTAGTTTTATTTATACCATGTCTTTAACTTGACATGACATAACACATGAAGTGTGAGTTTTTATATAGAATATTAAAATATAGGAAATGAAATATTCGGGAAAAGATTTTGTGTAATTCAGAAACATAAAATATAATAAAGGATTCATATTTATGATTTAAAATGGTGATAGATTTAGAGGGATATGTTTATGTTTTCTTGGGTAGTGACATTGATAGATGACAAATGAAGAAATTTTTTTTGTTTATACTTGTGATAAAGTATCCATGAATTGGGTGTCATAATTATAAAGTATAGTAAAACCATATTATACTAAGGATGAATATGTTTCTAATAAATAGTTATGAAATGAGATTATATATATTAAGTGTTTTCTAAATGATTTGGACTAGATGAAATCAATGAGTGTATTATTTTATGGATGTTTGAGTGAAATAAATATCGAAAATAATTATTTTTTTGTTCTTAGAAAAATATATTTACATCAAAAAACATTTTATAAGGGTATTATAAAACAATAGATGTTTATAATTGAGTAAAATTTTTGGATTCATGAATCCCAAATATATGATGAGAAAAGTGATGGTCATTAAAAAATTTCATTTTTGTGCCTCAATTGGGATTCAATGGTGATGAACGGTTGAGGGAAGTAATGTGTCAAGGTATGTTGGAGGATAGAATATTATAGAAGAGTATTTTATTAATTACAATCGATGTGGTAGATTAATTGGGTTTTTAGAACCTATTTTTATGTGGTCTATATAGTATAGTGATCCCCCTAAATTACTCTTGGATTTATGTGGAATGTAGAGTGGAAGAAGAAAATTTCATATGAGAATCACATATAATACAATATTATAAAAATTATTTTCATTTAGGGTGAATATTGAAGAAAATAATTATTCATTCTCAATGGTGTATATAAAAATACATAATAAAATATATATTATATGGAGGCAATTACATTTTGATATTTATTACTTAATAGATTTTTGATCTATTAGTTTATATATAGTCTATTGGAATGTTTATAACTCAATTGACCTAAAAAATCCATATATTTCACTTTTTAAAAATTAAAAATATTTTTCCAATACATATATGTAGGATATGTTACTCAAACCATGTATGTAATTGTGTTTTAAATCTTATCTTTTTTATATTTTTAAATTCTCTAATATCCATAAAAATTAATATTACTGCTATGATTTAACACAGTTGCAATGTGGAAAAATGAACCTAGTTTGAAATTTATATTATAATGATTTCTTAGTTAAATAATGTGAATCCATAGTAGTTCCTTTAATCAAATTTATTCTTGATAAAATAAAATAGGTAGCATGTCATAATAATGGGAATATAACAGTACAGCATGATTGAATCTAAAAAAAATTAGTATAGGAGGTAACCATATATGTGGTCATTATTTTAATGGTATAATTTTTTGGAGAAACAAAATCCTTCCTCATATTAAGAAAAATTTGGCTAACATATATGATTTTTATTCTAATTATCTTATCTTTAATTTTTTTTAGAATGTAACCCTTGGATTATAGTGATGGTTCTGACATGGAAAATACACGAAGAATGATATTAACCTTAAATTGATAGGGAAATAATATCTAAAAACTCTATACCTATGTGAGTAATGCTTGATATAGAAAAAAAATACTATTTATAATGAATCCTATGTATGATATGCCTCTAATTAAATTTCATCTCAATAAATCAATTTCTTCTATTACATTTAAAAACTCACTCCTATCATATCTCCACCCATCTGAAAAATACCATTCTATTCTTAAATCATGAAATAGTATCCATATTATAATGAAATATAAATCTTTCTTTGATACAATTCTACTGCATAGATAATAAACTCAAAGGGTATATTTATATTTTAAAAAATAATATTAAAATTTTAAGAATAAAAATATAAATATGGATAAAAGGTTCTGAAATTATTCAAGTAAAATGAGGTATTAGACACTGAGATTCAACTGATACTTTTTATATATAGGTCATTTTAGTAAAATTATGAATAATTTATCCACTTTATCACTAATTCATATGTATTCCACATTTAGAATCTTGTTATTTTCCTTATATTCACTACTACAAAATGGCCAAGGGAAGCGCTACCACATTATCAATGCTTAAACAAAGTGCTGATAAAGGTGGCCTTTATCAGGGCTTTTTTGGAGTGGTGATAAAGGGGACCCCTTCATCAGCGCTTCTTTTAGTAGCGCTGAAAAAGGGGGCTTTATTAGTGTTAAAAAATGTATATTTCAGAAAAAATCATGAAAAATAAATTATTGTCATATAAGTATATTTATTTGTATATAAATATAATATATATTTTTTAAATATATTTTAAATACATATAAATAGGATATTACATTTAATTTATATGAAATTTAGTGAATATTACTTTAAAATATTTTTTAAAAAATCTTATTAATTAATAATTTTCTAATTATTATCGATTAAAAATCATTTAATAATAATTTGAAGACACCAAAAATCAAAACAATTAATAAATGATCTAAAATAAGCTGAAAATACAACTCAAACATCAAAAGGCCATAACTTATGATCTGGGTGTTCATTTGAGCTCTACAACAAATCAAATCAAAGCCTACGATGATCTCTACGTACTGGTGACCAAGGAAAAGCCTCTATCACATTTTTGAAGCCCAAAAAAGGGCCAGAAGGCCTCCGAAACTGAGTTTTTAGTCAGGATACCCCGATTTGTAAACATTGAAATAGGTATAACTTCTGATCCGGATGTACGTTAAGCCTGTACCACATATCATATCAAATATGGTTTCATTTTATTAGATTTTACTGGTTGTGGAGTTGAAACGAGCTTCTCGATTATTATTTATTGTTGTTTTAACATTCAATGGCTTTTCAAAGACACACATATATGTATTTATTAGTATGTGTCTGTGTGTGTTTGTGTGTGTGTCGAATATATGTATGTATTTATTTATTTAATTAATTATAAACACACACACAAAACATATTTCATAACTGTATTTAAAACTAATATTATTAGTATTATATTAATATATAGATAAATATAAGGATAAAAAATTATAACTAAATATATATATATAAATAAATAAATATAAATATATATTAATCTATGAATGAATATATATATATACTAATATATGAATAAATATATTTATAATAATATGAATCTATATCAATATACGAATAAATATTCATATATATATATAAAGAGATATATCATTAAATAGAGAAAAAAACGAAATAAAATAGTGGTAAATGTGCATTTGTGAGAGGGGGATGTTGCGGGTTCGAGTTTGGGTGGAGGCAAAGGTGGTGCGAGTGTGTGAGGATGTGCGGGAAGTGCAGCATGTGGGAGACCTCCTAGCATTGATAAAGGGGTGGTCAATAGATGATAAAATCTCTACCCGTGCATTAATAATTTTTTTAATATTTATTATAAATTTTTTGACTTTTATCAGTGCTTCTAAAAAAGCACTGATAAAGGCCCCTTTTATCAGCACTAAAAAAAAGCACTGATAAAGGGGTCATTTATCAGCTCTTTTTTAGTGCTGATAAAAGTGGCCTTTATCAAAGCTTTTTGGATCACTGATAAAAGGGTCTCCCCTATATTATTGCTTAACTTTACAGTGTTTCTTTAGCGTTATTAATGCTTGTTTTGAGCGCTAATATAGGCAGTTTTCTAAGATTGATTGGTTAAAATTACAATAGATGTCAATGTATTTTATGGAAATTTATTTTACCATAATAATTTTTAGTTTAGTTTCAGTTTTCATTTCACATTTGAAAATCATGTTTATCTTCACATTACTTCTGATGTTTTCATCTCCATCCTCCAATTACCTTCTTTCAATGGAGAAATCATTGAGTACTTGGATGTGCATGAAAAAATAAAGAATATGAGAGGTTATACTATCTCATTAGGAGAATATTTTTTTATCAAGAAACATTATATAAATCTATAAAAAGTTAATTAAATACTTCTTAACACTATCATATTAGATACTACTAAGAAAATTGGCGGTAAACCCCTCTATTAAAAAATAAAAAAACACACAACCCCTTTTGTGGGAAAAGTGGGAACCCATCAGATACCCAACAACCAAGGCAAAAAAGCCTTAGAATACAATGACCAAAGGCCCGATGGCACAAAAACATTATGAAAAAGGTCTAAGAGATCAATGAGACTAATCTAGTTAATCAAAACATGTTCAAAATCACAACACTAAATTGTCAGCAAACCCCAATCCAATAACAACATTGGTCGATCCACCGCCCCGCACCCATGACCAGATCTGCCTGACTAGCCTGAACTCCAACCACCGTTGCGATGAGCCTCACCATACCACACTGCCTCAGCCTACTAGTATATAACCCGACTTATTTCAATCGGCTGAAAAGGAGCTGCCTCCCCTACCACCTCATCAGTGGCAAAGATCCCCTCACACATGAGATGCCCATAGCCTGGAGATCCCTCGTGACTCTCAGATCGTAAACAGATCTACCCATAGATCCATCATCAATCCAAATCCGACAAACATACAACATGTCCCTCATCCCACTGGTCACACCAAGAATTGCCGCTGTCCACCCAAACCCAAACGCTTCCCGCCTGAAATGGACCTTCTCATTGCTCTACACCAGATCAGAATCAAGATCTTAGATAAAAAGCAGATCTGAGCAACAAAAAACCTGAGAGACTGGTAGCAGATAAGGACCGAAGATTCTACACAAAGACGTCGCACCATCGCCGATGCCAAGAGATCGCATCCACCGAGGATGAAAACATCACATGGGTTAAAACTCTACAAAGCGCGAGAGATCTCCGCCGAAGCGGTAGTCTCCCCTTATTATATACTAATTTTAACATCATGTTCTACCTCAGTGGGTTAAAAACCTATGATGAATGATGTTGTCTGATAATGGTTCATCTGGGGTAATTGTATAAAATTAATTAATAAAACACTCAGGGTGTTGTGAATATAATGATTATAAAATAAGTTATGGGAGATTAATCTGTATTTGAAAGATGTATACAAAGGCAATGTAGTGTTTATTTACATTTTGTAAATAAAAAAGATACCGTGAAGTTTAATATAATCTTTAAAGATATAATGGTCATGATATAGTTTAATGTTTTCTTAGAGGATGATATATTATGTTGGAGTTTATTTTCATCTAGGAAGATGAATGTTTATATTATCGTTTAATTTCATACAGGTAAATAAAAATGGATATAATAGAGTTTCATTCAACACAAATTACTCGAGGGATATGATAGTGTTTTCTCATCCATTAATGATCAATAGTTATGTTGAAGTTTAATTTCATATAGGAAGATTTGAGAGTAGACATGATTTTAATGTTATTTATGAATTTGGGGGATTACATTGGAATTTATGGTTATATAAGAAGATGAAAGGTTATATTTGAGTTAAATTTTGTTTGAAAATTTTAAAGGTTATGAAGAATTTTATTATTATCATAGAAGATGAATGGTTACACTAAGATTTAATATCTTCTTGTATGAAAAAATGGATCCATTATATTTTTTCTTCATTTTGAAATTTTCATGGTTTACATTAATTTTTAATTTTATTTAGGACGGTGAAAGGTTATACTGGAGAGGATATGGTTCAATACTTGATCCCAGGTGAAAACAACTAAGAAGACACACTCAGGAATGGTGGAATGCTGCAACTCAAGAGAAGACTGGCTTAAAGTGTTTTTCTTGTAGGGTCATATTTTCATTTATTCACTTCTCAACAAATCAACCATTAGAAAGATCATGATAATGTTATGTTATTTAATTTATTTTGTGGGATATATTTTACTTTATTTTTTTGATGCTTGGATGTGATACCATTAAAATAACAAGTTAATAATTATGTATGATTAAATAAAATTAATAATTTATTTATTATTTCATATCTCAAATTCATATAAAATTAACAAGAAATAAAAAGGATAAAGTAATAAATTTACAAATAATTAACAAAAATCACTTAATTTAACATTAATTCATTTACACCTTTTATTAGTTGATTAATGATGCAACCATAGAAAAATGTTTTAGTATTTGCATCATCAAGACACCTAATTTTATTAATGGGAACTTATAAGAGTATTAAGTTGAATTAAACAAGTTCAATTTAAGATATGTTTCCCTCAATAGATTTGATATACCTTAGAGGCATATTTTTATGAAATATTAGAAAAGATTTTAGGATAGGGGAGTCCACTCTGTAAATCTAGGAGTTGAAAACCTGTAGTTGACATAAATCACTACCTAAATAGAATTGTGTAATTTACGATCCCTTTATTATGTTTTTAGAAGAGAAATAATAATCCTATACACTAGAATTTAAATGTTACATGACATTCTATGTTTAATAGTTAGGGTTTTTTGGAATTAGATAAAATATTATAAAAAATAATTATATAATTAAAATTATTTCATCTCAAATATTTTTTGTAATCAAGAGTAACATAATAAATATATTCTGTTTTATTGTTGTAGAGAATAAGAAATTCATTGATCCAAATATCCTTGGGATCTATACTAGAAAATAAAAATATAGTTAATGAAAATAACTTTTATGATTTTTTCAAGTTCTTGAACAATGTTTTGGAATATGAATAGAAGATTTACTTACTAGAGTCAACCATTTTCAATCTTCCTACTAAGGAGGATAGTGAATAATAGATCACTATCTATTAAAAAAACATGGATAAAATGATAGATGTCCAATATAGATTATATATTCAATGTCTAGTAAATTCATAATGTAAAATGATATCATAAATACTGATAGAATGATAAAAAATATTATCGATCCTTATCAAGATATTGATATATAGGAAAAATGTTTGAATACTAATGAACTATTCACACAAAATCATGGAGAAGTTGAAATGGAAGGAATTTATATAATCAAGATGGT
Organism: Viscum album; assembly: GCA_963277665.1. Taxonomy (NCBI): domain Eukaryota; kingdom Viridiplantae; phylum Streptophyta; class Magnoliopsida; order Santalales; family Viscaceae; genus Viscum; species Viscum album. The sequence continues at coordinate 846,299,687 of OY728150.1, read as the reverse complement.
TGAAAAACTTGTGTCTAGTTATTTCTGGGTGTAATCATGTGCACTGAGCTCATTTTTCCTTTTATACCCCCAAGATTATCCTTCCATAGTGTTAATTTTAACATGAAAAACATTGAGAAATTTCCAATAGTTCTCCTTACTTTAATTTTTAAGTTGAATATAACATGAAATATGAGATTACTTCTGTTATATTGGTGTATTAGAGGATGAATAAGGAAAAAATACTCAATACTAATATCGAGTCTAAGCAATCATTAAAATATTATTCTAATAGATGAATTATAAAGGGGAATGTTAGGGAGTAAATAAGGTCCAATATAAGAATAACTACACCACAAAAAATAATCAAGGGGAATATTTATGTATGATCATTATCAAGATTAATCAATATATTTGTAAAAATATGATATTAGATAATGATTTTAGTGATCATGTTCAAATCCAATTATAGGAAACAAGTATATTTAGAGGATTTCCATGAGTTGAAGTGGATCTAGAAGTCGATAATTGATAAGGACTCATTATGGTTGTTATTTGAGTTATCACCTCACATTCATGGCATGAATGATCTTGGTTTTATAGATTTTGTTATTATTTGACATACATTTCAAAAACAAAATTTCTATATGCTATCTTGATATGGGTGGTATTATTTTATATTTTGGTAATAAAGGATTATTATTTTATAAATAATGAATATGTGTTGAAAAGAAATGTAAAAAACCGTGCTTATTTTTTTTACTACACAAACCATGTAATTAAAATTGATAAAAAAAATGTATTTCACAAGACTCATATCTCTCCAAACTATGAAATCACCTACTAGGTCATGTAAATGATTTTTTTGAAATTTTTTAATAATATTGATATTTTGATTCCATTAAGCTAAAACCACTTGAAATCTTTCTTTCTTTTTCCACAGAAAAGTGACCAAAACACCATTTAGAATAAACAGTGAAATTCCCATAGATCATGTTGAATTGTTTTATATAGACTAATTTGAAAAATTATATATTAAATAAAAAGTTGGATACTCATACTTTATAAAATTTATTGACTAATTTATTTCATATGGTTGTGTTTACTCAATAAGACATGATTTAGATTCCTTAGAAAAATTCAAGGAATATATGAATTAGGTTGAGAAAAAAATTGGTAAAAATATAAAGAATATTGTCTTAGGCAATGGTACAGAATATCTAAACTAAGGGTTCATTGATAATATATGTGATTTTATGATATTTTGTAAACTCACAAACTACTTATTCAACATAGTTGAATGCTATAACTAAAAATAGGAACCATAAATTGGTTGATATGGTGAGATCAATGATAAGTCTTGTACATATTCCACTATCCTTTTATGGATTCACATTACAGATAGTATCATACACTCCATACATAGTTCTATATTATATTCCATATGATCATTGTTGTGTAATGAAATATGTTTTGTCCAATATATAAGTGTGGGGTTTTTAATCATTTCATATACCTTTTACAAGTAAAACAATTTCACCTCAAGAATCTATGTGTATATTTTTAGGATTCGCTAGGGATATTTTTGGGATATTTTATATATTAACCCTTTGATAAGATGGTAATAGTGGAAAGACATTCAATATTTCGTGATAGGGATAAAATTAATAAAATAGATAGTGGGAGCGAGATATACATTGATGAAGTCAGAGAATAAGATACACAAGAGTTGGAATAGAAAAGGATTCCGTAATGATTTATTTAAAATGAAATGATAGAGACATAAGAACTAGGTATGTGTATTAGAGTGGTTGGAGAACATATAAAATGCAACCATCTAATTATCAAGGATGATGACTTATTATTAGTTGATTACAATGAACATTTCTCCTATAATGAAACTGAAGGATGGTGAAAAGATACCATATGGAAAGAATACACTAATTACTAGATTGATTATATATACAAATATCGTTTATGAATTTTTGTAGATCCTCAAGTGGATATAAATCCCATTGGTTTCAAATGGGTATTCAAGAAAAATCTAGACATTGATAGGAATGTCCTTACCTATAAGGAATGGATATTTAAAAAATGGTTTATACAACATCAAGGGATAAACTATGATGATACATTTTATCAATTTTTTTTCTAAAATACAGCATAATTCTACATTACATAGACACTTACCATTACTTTGATATTAAAAAAAGATTTTAAAATGTCCCTCATTATTCATAACCTTTATAAGGATTTCTATAAAACACAACTAGATATGTTTGTTACTCAAAATGTTTCTAGTGATGTATAAAATTTGGGGATATACATTTATGGATTGAATTAAGAACCTTGGTTAAGGAGAACTCAATTTTTTGATTACATAATGTAATTTTGTTTCATAAAAAAATTATGATCCTTGGGGATTCAAGGGGATTTGTGGGGGTTTAGAAATTTTCTTAATATTTTGTGTTAATGATATACTAATGATTATAAGTTAATACCTTTATTATAGACTACTAATACATGTTGGAAAACATGATTTCCCATGATGAACATGGGTGTAGCATCATATGTTATTGTAGTAAAAATCCACCATGATAGATCCAAGATGTTTTTTAGACCAAGTCATGGTGCAAACAATGAGAAGATACTAAAGAGATTAAATATATAACAATCCAAGTGGTGATTGTTTCCAATATCATATAGTTTACATATCTCTAATAAAAATTTTCCTAATACACATTAGGATATAAATAGGATCAAAAGGATCCCATATACATTACTGATAGGTTCTCCCATGTTTTCGATATCATCCACCGTGAATGATGTTTCATATTCCTTGATTATAGTATGTAGATTTTAATATGATCCAAGAGGATATAATGGGACGTCAATTAAGGCTATCCTCATGTATTATATGATTACTAAGTATATGTTACTAGTTTATAGAATAGGCACAGTGCTAGTTATTATATGACAAACGAATTCTATTTTCAAAATAGATCAAGATTATATAAAATCCAAATTGGGATATATATTCAATCATAATGAATATTTTTTGACATAGATAAGTTCAAATAAGTAATTGGTTGCCGATTCCATTGTAGATTCTGAGAATAATATTGAATTGATATAACTAAGGAAGTAATATAAACACAAAACATTACATAGGTACATGATTTGGTACATAAAAGTAATAATCATATCACATTATAATATGTTAATACAATAGTGGTGGATATTTCCATGAATACAAAGTCTTATTAGAAGAAAAAACACATACTTAAAATGTTTCATCTCTTATGGGATTTTTCATAGACAGGAGATGTCATTATTATAAAATTTTCAAGGAAGGAAATGAAGAATAACTATCAACTAAATCCCTTTATCAGCAAACTAATGAATATCATGTGAAGGCTAGGGGACTCAAAGTAATTATCGATTGGCTCTAGTTTATGTTGGAGCCTACTAATGTTAGTTCAAAAGGAAAAACTATTTTTCACTATATATTTATAGTACATTCATATACATGAATATTAATAAATACTTTATCATAGATTGATATTTCTTTTTTTTGTAACTTTAATGTGATAATTTTATAAATCATCATTCACATTGAATGTTCATACCCAAATATGAAAACAAACATTTATTTCTATAATTACATTCCTAAAATATAAGTCATATGGTCATAAGATGTCATCAAATGGGACATAAAAGATGTAGACTATTACGATCATGATACTCCTAAGAAGACTATAATTAATATCATTAATTTTTCTCTTCATAATCTATAATATGAAGGATTACGAGGATAAACCTTTAAGTTGAAATTTGACTTGTTTATGTGTTATTCGATATTAATGTCTATGAACGTGTGTAATGTTCCATACAAATTAATATTATTATGAATAAATTTCATGAATCACATAATTGGATGTACTTACAAAAAATGTGATGTCATGAATTTCTGGGGAGTAGGTTCAATTGGGTGTTTTATGAGTGATATGTTAATAATGACTAAGATGACCAAGTAATTTTCACATCCATATATATGGAAGATGTTATCTCAATATTTTCATTGGAATGAAAATATCATACTAAATACCATGACCAAGGTTTTTAGAGAATTTCATTTAATATAGTTTAATGAAAACAACTCAATCATTTAAATTTATGAAACTTGTATAAAAAATTATTAATGATATATCATGATAATGAGATTATATTATATAGTGAGAATTCATATGTTGTTATTTCCCTTCAAACATTAACTTATTTCTATATGGTTATCTTTACATGTTTCTAGATGTCAACATTGGGCTTTAGGTAAGCCTCCCCAATACTAATGAAGAAGAGGCCTAGAAGGCATATAGACTAATTGTTTTCTTTGATTTCAAATTAATTATATTTGAATTTAAAGATTGGAATAAAATATTCTAAATATTTAAGAATAATATTTATTCATGATTTATTTCTTGTGTTTATTTTATTATAAAATAAATAGTTTATATTTTTTACTTGAGCTTTCATAAATATCTAGGAAGGTGTATGGGATGAGTAAGGTACTCAATAATGTATGTGATATAAAAATATCATTTAAATAAATATTAATTAATTTATTGATACTTATATTATATACTATACATGTGTGATTCAAATAAATAATTATAATATTATCATTTGATGTGGATTTCGAAATGGATTAATATATTACCTCATAGACTTTTTAAAATTATTAATTCTATAACCAAGCTCAATATATACCAAATTATATTATTTATGAGGTAACCATAGAATTGTGTGAGAATTGGTTTGTTGGGCACATTATTTCTCCTCTCTAGAGAATTATATATATGAAAAAAATCAATAAAACTTCCTCCCAAGATCAATAGATTCATCCACCTCCTCCCATTATATAAATAATTACATAATGAGAAACAATCCTTTAAACTTGAATGATTTTGACTCCATCAACGGTAAGTGATGAAAGATAATTGGTTGCACCACTCTAGAACCTAGAGTGTCATAGATGATTCTTCAAGACAAATGAGAAAATGGGGATCACTACTATATTGATTCTTTCCATTGATTCTAATAGCACAATGAAAATATAAATCAAATGAAATTTAGATGATCAACATATTATTTAAAGAATGTACTCAAGACTAGGTTAATTTGATATTTTAAATTAATTATAAATTTAATGTAAAAGATACTCTCTTTAGTTGTCAGATTACAATTTATAGGTATTTATCTATAAACATGAGATATATCATTCATTATTTTGTTCTTATGATTTATTCATAACATAATTATTATTAGATTATTCAAGAGAAAAAAATATAAATAAGAGGAAGTAGCAAAAACATAGGGCCAGGCACACCACACCCTTGGGAGTTCTAAAGTAGTGGAGACCTAGAGAATCCCCTCATATAAAATTAACCCCTTCATGTTTTAGAAAAGTAATGTTAGGGAAACATGTGACCTTTGACCCATGTTCTGCCATCGATGCCAGGTGATCCACAAACTTGTTTCCCTCCCACCATGTGTGCATGAAATGGATGCTCCTGTTGAGGATTTCCTTAAATTTCCTGATGATATACTCAACCAACCAAAGAATGGATCCTTTACCATGAATAGATTCATGTAGTATCATTGAGTCAGTTTAACTTTTTTTTAGATTCATATTCATCTGATTACACATAGTCAGCGCAATAAGCACTGCATTCACATGTTCCTATAAAGAGGAATTATTTCCATAGTGAACTATAAATAGGAGGCAAATTCCCCCAATGTCCCGAATCAACCCTCCTCCATGAATGTTACACAAGATACAAGACTCGTATGTATTAATTTTGTGTATTTTAGCTGGGGGATCCATCGAATCCAGTGGCCTTGCTTATGAGGCATAGAAGACATGGGAATAGGCGAGATGGAGAGAGGAGGACTTAGAGAGGGGGCATCACTCAAGTTACCTATGTGAATCAACAAATCATTCAGAAGACTCATTTTAGACACAATGATGGACCAAACAGTTTAGAGAGACCCCTCATATATTTCCTGGTTGATCGCATGCCATAAACACCAACATTCCTCTCTCCAAATCACAGATCGTGCCGAAAATTTCACATGCAGTTTAAGATGTTTTAGCTCATATGATGAATGATTCTTTGTGTTTAAGGTCATACCACACAAGCAAAGGATAATGATTTTAATTTATTTTTTTAAAACATAGAAAAATGGTTCTTATTATTTATGTTGGTATATATTTGACCCAAATATCACATGAATTTTAAATTCATACAGATCAGAACATGTTTCTATATAGCTTATTTTCTTCTATCATTGAAATATTTTTACTAGTTATTTGGTATCCCTGTGTGGGGGTTTTCACCTATAGGGAGGTAATTGGACCATTGTAAGTTAGATATCAATTAAGTATAATAAATATAAGTGGTATTCATAAAAATTAAACCAAATGTATTTAAATCTACTTGAAAATATAGAAATGATACTTTATAAATATTTTTTTATGATTCCTTAATGATAGATGATGGGGTGAGGAAGAAAAACCTTTGTATGCCATTGAACAAATTCAAATTAAAGGCCTATCATTGCAACATTTGATATGTAAATTGAGGTTGAATATTGAATAAATTCAGAATATAGGTTCCACTATTATACAATAATATGGATATATAATTAGGGTATCCTTAAACTAGTACTAAAAGATTCCTTCGATGGGCAGTTGCTAGAAATGTGTTCTTATACCCTCATCAAACCCATGGAGTTAGTTCAGAAGAGAAAATGACATTGCCAATATCCATGAGAATATGTTTAGTGATTTATGAAATCAAGGAATGATTAATGTGAAATAAATGAAGAAAATATCCATAAGGTCTTGAGTAACCTATAGGTATGTCATTGTGTATCGGAAAAATCAAGAGAAAAAATGAAAATATAATGGTTTGAAATACTAGTATCCATGAGGTAAAGCTAAATACAATGGTAAAACCAATATAATAAAAGAAAAGGATAACAATAACATGAATTATAAGAAATATAAATGTTACCTATGTGAAATGAAGACAACAAATATGTAAAATGTTGCATTAAAAATTATCATAGACCTCTATAATTGGGAGACAATAACACAAAATAAATGTTTCATGGAGGCTAATAGTGATGGGATATTTACATTAATGATGATGGTTGATTTAAAAATAATATTATTTAACCATTTAAAAAATTTCTTTATTTTTAATTCATATTTTTTTTATAAAATTATCAAACAATTCATATTATTGAAATAATTTTCCACTAATAGGATGTAGAAAAATGTGAATGAATATATAGGATCCCCTAGGTGAATCAATAGTGATAATTATATAATGTGAACATTAGGGTTCATAAAGGGAACCATTGATAACATAATATAATTAAAATACACTATAGTTTTATTGAGATACTATATTTTCTAGGGTCATATATTAAGGAATGTTACATGATAATTTTTTTAATGGAAATTATCTTAGACAAATAATATTGAAGTAAATAACACAGGGTTTATAGAAGAAGGAAATAAACAATGTTTGGCATGATATTGGGGGTATAAACATCACTAAATATACACTAAAGATAGGAATCAAGACATATATAGTTATTGGGGTGTCAAAAATATTATATTGAACCTAGTAAAATTTAAAATTATGGATATTGTTGAGTGAAATGAGAAAAACAAGATTTGACATGAATTAGTGAAAATGAAAACACCAAGATATAATTATTAATAAAATGATTAATAAATTCATAAATAGGACTAATATATGTATAATGGGAATCAATAAGCATATATTAAATACAATAATCCAGAAATAAGTAGTTATATAATTATAATGTAAGAAAAACTATTGGGTGATTGGTGGACTGGAATCATTCTGAATTTTAAGGGAATAAAACATGAGGATGGAATAAATGGTGGGTACATTCACATGGAAATCAATAAATAAGTGAACCAATGATAAAATTACAGAGCTTCAAAATGTGAACTATTCCATAAGATAGTGTAAACTTAAAATTAGTTGGTAAATAATTGAATTGCAATGTGTTGAGTCACATGCATTTCTGTATATAAGTTTTTTATATGAATAAAAAATCAATCAAAGATTTCAATATTTAGAAAAATATTTATGTGAATTTATTATTAATAAAGATATTTATATAATAAAATTTTTCATAGATAAATATAATTTACAAGATACAAGGTTTTATGAAATATGTCATGATATATTAAGGAAAACCTTTTGTCTCATAGGTTAACATCATGTAATATGATAAAAAGAGAAACACAATGTTTAATTTAAAAAAAAAGGAAAGTTATATATAGTTTATCATAATGTGGTAAGGGAGATTTTGGATAAATTTTAGGGTCATTCAAAAGTGGGACATATGTCATGTATTTTATGGGTGGGTGATATGGACCATATGTCATATAATCTAATGTATTATAAAAAGGTAATGTTATTCAGACACGAAACACTAACCATTGTATTTTTAATAAACCTCACATTAGTTATACTTAAAATACACCCTATAAACAAGGTTATCATAGAATTTACACTATGGTATAGACATTATGTGTAAATTAAGGGCATTATCATTTTCAGTACAATTTTAGAGTCCTGTTTCTAGGTTTTATCCTATGTGTATAGCTAAAGATGGGTTGAATTGAGTTTCTAATAAAATATTGATTTGAATTCAATTTAAAGACTAAATAACATATTTTATAAAAGTTTCCTAGTTAATATAAATTCTAGGAATATACAATTCTATGGTTTTGAAGTATTTCACTAAAGGATAACCATATCCTAGTTAAAATGATTTAAAAAATTTTATTTTTTGAAATAAATATAATCATATAAAACATAGTACATAATAAATTAATTAGTTCTAACCAACATATTATAGTTTTCCTAAATTGTATTAAAATATAATCAAGAGTGATATTACAAAAATAGAAAAAAAAACTTGAAAACATATAGTTCAGTAAACATTAATAGGTTCAATCCGAAATCAAGGAATAATCCTATATAATAGATAGTTATCCACTTCCAAGAATTTTATTAAATAATAAATTTAATCAAAATCAGGAATTAGGGGTTTGAAATAAAAATACTCATAAAGAAGTCCATGAAATACAAAACACTTCCATTGTTATTCAGGAGTTTAAATGTGTAAATAGAATAAGAGAGAGTGTCCGTTACAAACCATTAAATTGTATTAACGTTTTTTTGATAAATTTATAGATTATATTAAGAAAAAATCGATGGTAATATAAAATAGAGATGAAAAAGTATGAATTATAGAAGTGTTTGTATAATTCTTCTATCCCTGATAGGGAAAGAGATAACAAGTAATGTTATTGTTAATATTTTGGATTATATATAAATCTATCATTGTTGTTTCATTTAATGTTGTTTGTATGGTTACTTTTTTTGTGAAATAGAGTTTCTTATTCACTAATGGAAAATACTCTATCGTCTCAATAAGCACTGAGGCACATCTAGTCAGTATGTTGAAGAATGTGACTAATCGTCTAACTATATAGTCCCCCTTTTTTCATGATGTGCTCCTATAATTTTATACCTTTTTAGAATATCTAATTATCCATTATAGGGAAATAAAAAAATGAGATAATTCCTCACACATATTATAAATATTGCAAAGTATGAATATGTCATTAATGCACCGAGTATTCATTTAATTATAAACAATCTTATATCTAGACATCTCCATATTTCATTAAATACAATAAACATGATATTAGAATAATTAATTTTATTTTTATCTCAAAAAACATTTTTGTAACACCCTAATATTATTAAATAAGAACATGGTTTTGGATATCATATCTTACACGCAACACCAGGCCTTAAAAACCAATGAAATATAATTATTTAAATTTAATCTCATTTATTGGTTGTGAAACATGAAAACCCATGTTGAAACGAACCATATTATAGTATACTTTCATAACCTAAATGTTAAATTTGAAGTTATGAATATTTTTTTTTTGAAATTATCTTTACTTTTGAAATTATAATATCAAAATTATCTTAGGGATAATTTTTGATATTTTTCTAAAATGTTTCATTTTTCGATTAATACAAAACAATAATGAAATTTAATTGAAAATTACCTTTTTATTTAAATAATTTATTATGTAAAATTATAGTTGAAAATGATTTTAAAGTATAATAAGTAAAATTATATATCTATTATTCTAATTTAGTGAATTGGAATAATTTTGTTAATGAATTTTCATATAATATTTTTTAATTAAGAACATTTTCTCTTCGAAAAACCCGCTTTCTCATCATGTATATGTGATTAATCATACACTAGAATTTACCAATTATATTAATGAAATTTGAAAAAATGGATTTAATATTTGGATTAAGAATAGTTTATATTATTGAACAAGTTCAAATTATATTTTTTCCAAAATGAATAGTGAAAACTGTAAAAATTAATTATCGTCGTTAAAGTAAAGAATGATTTACTAGTGAGTAAAACTATGATAATAATTCTTAAAATTACACAGAAATATCAAAATATTATTGGATGTCCATATTTAGTCATTATAATTACAAATTTACAAAATATGTTTATTTTAATGATTTTTTCAGGTTAATGAATTTATAATTTTTGGTTATTTTGGGGAATTTACAAGTAATTTCTAAAGAGTCCCCCTTTCCCCCATTATAAAAGGTGCACTCCCTATCCTCGCATAAGCACGCCTAAAAATCATTTTTAATTAAAATAATGATGAAAAATTACCTTCCAAACATACTCAGTTACATTCTAGAGCTTCTGGTCACCCAAAAGACAATCCTTATTGAAATTGAGTGGAGTTCCAAAGTGGGTTTCTCTTAAATTATGTAATTATCTTAACAAAGCTCTTTCATTTTATTAATTTTATTTCCACATTCAATTATATATTAAAATTTACAATATAATAACACCATTATCTTAAATATAATAACATGAAATTATTATTATGGTATAATATTTATCCAACTCCACTTCCATTATATGCGAAACGAAATCATCAATCATGTGTACGGCGAGGTACCACCTCATGAACCGATGTAGTTTGTATTCTATAAGCACATTTTATGTATGGATATAATGATGTTTTTAAAAATTTATATGATATTTGTGATATTATTATACTTTTTTAAATATAATATCACATATAACCTTTTTTACTTTCCATTCATTTTAAAATATGATAATGTCACTCATGTGTACGACAAACTACCTCCCTTTAAAGTGATGTGATTCATTTTCTCCTTATACTTTACATGGAATGTAATAATGATAAAATTTATGAATATATGCGATATATATGATATTACAAGGATTATATAAAATTAATATATCACCCAATTCCTTACACTTTCACTCATTAAGGGATTGATATCATCGATCATGGGCATGTACGCCCTACCCTCTCTACAGAGTGATGCAGTTAATTTTCTATAACCAAATTTTAATAATGATTCTAATAATCTTTCAAAGGATTAAATATTATATTTATAACATTATTATAATTTTGGATATGATATATATATAATTTTCATAATAACTAGATCTTTTATGACAAAACACACATGAGAACATAAGTAAATTAACACTAGAAACAATGAAAATAATGGAATTTTATTAACAAACGGGTGGTAAAATATTATTGGAGGATAAAATATAATATTATGAATATTATTATGGTATTTATATAAATTAATAACTTTATTAAATAATTTATACCGTAGGTATATACACATATTTACGAAATTGGACATGAGGTAAGGGTTTATAATATCACTTTTACTTACATGAGTCTTGCACTATATTCACCATTATTTTTTTGTCATGTATATGCCTCCATTTTTTAATTTTATGTCATGAATTAATATATTTTATTTTTTTAATTTTCATTTAAGGCCATTTCATTCATGGGGTTTATGATTCAAAAGTGACCGAAGTTGGATGAGATTATTTCAAAATCTCATCATTATCCCAGGTTGTTTAAGTATACATATACTGTGGGATAATTATCTGATATTTATATTTTAAAATAAATATATATTAATATCATATAATTATTCCTGAAATTCTGAATAAATAGCACCATTTTCCACTGTTTTATACTAAATGTTACTGAGAAAATATTTTAAATAATATTTGAATTTATTTATATCATTTGTTGGAAATCCATTTTCATCGAATTCCATGTTTTCTAAAAATATTTTCAAAAAGATTTTTAAAATTTTCCAATTGATTTATTGAGACAAACTAGACTGATTTATGGATGAATCCTTACCGAAGTTGCATGAGATTATTTCAAAATATCATTATTATCCCAGATTGTTTAAGCTTGCATATACCTTGGGAGAATTATTTGATATTTATATTTTTAAATAAATATATATTATTATAATATATTTATTCATGAAATTTTAAATAAATAGTACCATTTTCCACTGTTTTATACTAATAGTTTCTGAGAAAATATTTTAAATAATATTTTAATTTATTTATATCATTGGTCGGAAATCCAATTTCATCGAAATCCATGTTTTCTAAAAATATTTTCAAAAATATATTTAAAATTTTTTAAAATGATTTATTAAGATAAACTAGATTGGGTTTTGGATGAAGCCTTAACGAAGTTGCATGAGATTATTTCAAAATCTCATCATTATACCAGATTGTTAAAGATTACATATACCTTGGGAGAATTATTTTATATTTATATTTTTAAGTAAATATATATTATTATCATACAGTTATTCCTGAAATTTTGACAAAATAGTACCATTTTCCACAGCTTTATACTTAAAGTTACTAAGAAAATATTTTAAATAATATTTGAATTTATTTATATCATTGTTCGGAAATCCCTTTTTATCGAATTCCATGTTTTCTAAAAATATTTTCCAAAATATTTTTAAAATTTTCTAAATGATTTATAGAGACAAACTAGACTGGGTTTTGTATGAAATTGGACATGAGGTAAGGGTTTATAATCTCACTTTTACTTATATGAGTCATGCACCATATTCACCATTATTTTTTTGTCATGTATATGCCTCCATTTTTTAATGTTATGTCGTGAATTAATATATTTTATTTTTTTAATTTTCATTTAACATTATTTCATTCATGGGGATTATGATTCAAAAGTTACCGAAGTTTCCAGAGATTATTTCAAAATATCATCATTGTCCCATATTGTTTATTTTTACATATACCTTGGGAGAATTAGTTGACATTTACATTTTTAAATAAATATATATTATTATCATATAGTTATTCCTGAAATTTTGAATAAATAGTACCATTTTCCACTATTTTATACTAAAAGTTACTGAGAAAATATTTTAAATCATATTTGAATTTATTTATATCATTGGTCGGAAATCCCTTTTCAATGTATTCCTTGTTTTCTAAAAATATTTTCAATTTTTTTTACAATTTTCCAAATGATTTATTCAAACAAAGTAGATTGGTTTTTGGATGGAGCCTTACACATTTATATAGATGCCTTAGAACATTGCTTCAACGGTATTAGATATCATGGAACAAGGTCTATATGACCAATATTAGATATCTAGCATTATGGATTATTTTATTGTGAATTCAGTGTTCGATATTAAATGTTATTATTGTATTAGTTATAATATCCATGGTTAAGTCTCATTCTCATGTTATTATTTATATGGAATTATCTGATCATAATTTATTCCTTCCATATTATTCTCAAGTTATTGATTATATGGAATCTCTTTTAGTTATTTATCTTTACATATTTATTATTCCCGATTTATTCATAGATTACTATTTCAAATTACCGTCACTGAGCATCTAATACCACCACATTATTATTTTTTATTTTTCATATGATACGAGGAAGATATTTTTTATTGATATGTTAGGATACACAAAGGGAAATAACCGAATTCCCAATGTGTTTTTTTGTTTTTTGTTTTAACATTTTCTGTGAATTTAAAGTATGTATATATTTTAACAATTTTAATAAACTATTTGTTATTTAATGATGTTATTCATTGTATATTATTTTAATTTAATAATGTAGACATTGTCTCTAGTCTACTAGTGCCAAGGTCACTACATTTGGTATCAGAGGAGGTTTAGTAAAACCTTACGAAAAAGAATATGTAAAACATAGATTATGGAACATAAACCTGAGATAAAAATTGAGTATAAATATATGAGAACATCATAATGTTTTTTAAGGAATATATTATATGGTTTTTTCTTAATATGTATCCATGTATCAATACTACAAGTGGATGTGGTTCTAAAATAGAGGTACCTATCATTAATAACTCCAAAAAGGGTGATTTGGGTTGACCCAATCATCACATAATGCACAAAAAATGATCCTTATTATACGCCAAATTTGACATTCCTAGGGGATATTCTTAGGATAACTAACATTTCAGTTTCAATGAGTTATGAAGTATTTAAAAATAGTGATATCCCCAAAGAAACCATGTTCCTCATTGTATGATTATCTATGCATAAATTTTTTTAATCAATGTTAATTATTTGACAAGTTTTATGATTACACATTATTTTTTATAATGATATGATCTAATATAGCATATTACGACATTTTAAAATGGTTCCTAGTAAATGGAATGTTAACCACATCAATGCATGTAACCCAAAGAGTAAGAATATCCATTACATTGATGGGATTAAGAGAATATCTCGAGGGGAACTAGTCTCCCAAAAAATCCTATCAAATAAGAAGATAATTTGATTTTCTAAAAATAAAATGAAATAATTTTTTAAGTATTAATTCTTCTAAAGGAATAAATAGAATAATTGGATGGTAGAAAGAATGTCATATAAATAGAAGAAGGGAAAAAGGATTTTCCTGCACGTGATACTTTTGGAAAGAAACACCCTGGTATGTGATTAATGGGAATGTGAGTTTTCAACTAGTTTAGAGATAAAGGCCAGAATGATAATGATTGAAAGGGAAATAAAAAATTATATAATTTTCAATGCTTCCACATTAAAGAGAATATGCACTACGCAAACAAATTCCCCTAATGTTAAAATAATATACCTCAAAATAATCTAGTGGATCATGATTAAGATTTTTATATTAACGTAGATGAAGTGGAATGATTAATGTAATTTTGTTTGAATTAATGATTTATGTCATTTGAGTATTTATCAATGATATTTTATTTATAATAAGTATGAAATGTAAATGTATTGTACTGCAATACTATTTCTTAAAGGATTTGAGACCATACCATGAATGGTACCAGTGATTAAGATAAATTCTTTAGTGAAAATTGGACAACGTATAAAACACATTTTTAAGGGAGTATAACCATTAATATATTACTTATTTTAAGATAATGATTTTGGGTTAATTATATGATTTATATGGACAATGTAAATTGGATAGTACTAACTAATATAGAACTTATTAACGATTTGTTGGAAAAGTGGTTAATTATATCATTGATAGAGTTAACACTATTTTAAGGATATAAGGGATATATCCCCCAATATATGCTTTATTTAATTAATACGTAATAATGACTGTTTTCAATAATGTTTTATCGTAATTTATGTAATTACCATGTTTCAATAGAATACAGGATAAAGGTATTCACATTGTTGGTATGAGATGACTAAAAGATACATATGATTGTTTGGGGGATTAATGATAGGTTCATTTTATATATTTAGAGGACTTCTATCTAACGTTTTGGATCTTAATATTTTGGAAGGGCCAAAATCATAACCATTTATTAAATGCATTATGTTAAAATTTGAATGTGTTTTTATAGATTGATTTTATACATCATTATATAAATATTTATAAATATTAGATAACCTATAATAAATAATTTTTTATAATAATTACTAGATATATAATTATTTTATTATAATTATGTTATGCATATTATAATCCATTAAAATTTAATTTTAGAACATTGGGTATAAAAAATTCAACATGGATATTTATTTATAATAGTTATAAATTATGATAAATTTTTCAAAACACAACCAAAATTTTAAATTGAGCCAATAATATAGAGACATAACAATTAAGTACATTTTTATATATTCATATAATGGATTGAAAATGAATTCCTTATATATAGTAAAGTATATTTGGAAAAAAATTCTATCCTAATACCTTCATTTATGTTGAATTTATGGTCTCTCAAATCATCACATATTTATGGTTTTGAGGTCCTTAAATTTCCATCGATCATTCAATTTATTATGATCAATGACCTCTATCACTATCTATAATTATTTACAATTTTATTCTATGTACATATCTTCACTATCCAAAAAAATTCCTATATAAAAAAATACTTTTTTATTATTCAAGATGACATTCTTATTTCTCTCTCTCTTCTTAAAAGGATCTTCTATAAACCCTTTTATGATGTGGGTTATTTAACAGTGGTATTTCCATTTTCCAAACCTTTTATTACCAATATCATGTTTAAATTGTGAGGTTGAAAATAATTTATGGTGGGGATAACGTAATTCCTACATATTTTAAAATCAAAACACTATTTTTATAGTTTAATTGACACAAAATCAAGATCTTAAAAAACCCACCTAATATATTTGTTTAAATTTAATATCGTCATTAGCATGGAAAGCATGGAACCCAGAGTAGAAATGAAATGTTATATAGTATACTCATATAACCAAACCATGAAATTTGATGATATTAATTATTCTAAATAAATTATGAAATTATGGTTTTCCATTAATTATAAATAAAATATGAATCATTTAAAAGAAAAAAAATATTTTCTAGGAATTAATTTTTTTTTCTTAAAAAATAAATTTTTAATAATATTAGAAAATTTATTTCATAAAATTAAATTAATGTTTTAATTCATAATATAATAATTATCTTATTTTTAAATTATTTGATTATTCTAAAATGTTTTATTTTTTGAGGAATACTTAAATATACTAAATTTTAATTGAAAAATTATTTTTCATTAAAATAAATTATAAAGTAAAATTATACCTTGTTTTTATTATAAATTAATAATATCTAAAATATATATATATATATATTAAATAATGTTCATTATAATCATCTTTAAATTGAATTTTGATATAAAATCATTTTAAACTTTTGAACATTTTCTCCTTTAAAACATGCTTTATCATCACATCTAAAACATTAAGGTTAAAATAAAATTTTCAAATTATGTGAATGGAATTTGGAAAAAGTAAGTCCATATTTAAAATAAGTATAATTGATTTTATCTAACAAGGTTAAACTAATTTTTAGTAGAAATGAATAGTAAAAATAGTAAAAATTATTTACGGTGTTTAAGGTAAAAACTGATTTACCTGGGGTTTAACTAAGATGTTAACAATTAAAATTACTGAAAACTTTTAAAAATATTAGTTTATAGAAATATTTACACATTATACCTACCAATTTGTATTATATAGTTATTTGGATGATTTTGGAATGTAAATGACTTTATCATTTTTTATTCTCATAGTAAATATCCAAGTAATTTTCAAATAGCCCCCCTTCCCCACTTATAAAAGGGGAACTCCATAACCTCACATATTCAAACCTCCCTTTAATATTGAATAGAAAAAAACCAAACTAATTATCTCAAAAAAAAATTACATAGTCACATTATAGAGATTTTGGTTCTCCCAGTAAACCATCCATAGGATCCTTGAGAGGATATCCAATGCACGTTTCTCTTTGAGAAGGCAATTATCTTAGTAATGGTTTTTAATTTCACACATTATTTTCACCCCATAAATTATGAATTAACACTTAAAATATAATAAAATAATTATCTAAAATATAATTATATGTTATTATGTTTATGAAATAATATTTTTCTATCTCCAATTGCATCAAATCGGAAATCAAATCATCAATCATGTGTATGATGGATTACCGCCTCACAAAACAACGTAGTTTTTTAACCTCACCACCTTTAAAGTATGTATATAATGATGTATTTAAAACATTTTTGTGAAATTTATGATATTATTATACTTTAATACTTTAAATATCATAATATATTTTCACATTTTATTTTATTTTAAATATGATAATGTTGCTCGTGTGTATGGAGGACTACCACCACACTAAGAAAACTGATTCGTTTTTCACTTATGCTTTAAATGAAATATAATAATGATAAATTTTATTAATATATTTGGTATATATTATATGATATTGACTCTATAAAATTAGTATATCGCCTAATTTTTTAACCTATCACTTGTTAAGGGAATTACATTGTCACTCGTGCGTATGTACAATCTACCGTCTCCATGAAGCGATGCGACACATTTACCATGATAAACTTTTAAAAATGATCATAATAATGTATATAATGAGTAAATATGATATTTATATAATTATTATAATTATATTAATTATATATATATATATTCTATTCATATGAACATGAACTTTCATGATAAATTGTGCATGTGGAAACAAGGCAATTAAAACCTAAAACAATGAAAATAATGAAATATTATTAAACAACGGGTGGTAAAATATTATATGAGGGTAATATATCATATTATAAATCTTATTATGATTATATTATAAATAAAAAATGATTAAAACCATTATAAATTTGCTACAAACATAATCAATGTATTTAAAACTCAAGGTTAGGGTTTCTCGTCGCACATTTACTATCGTGATACATACAACATATTCACTAATTATTTATCTTCAATGATAAATATACTTCAATTTTTTATGATATATAATAAATTAGTTAATATTTTTGGTATTAAAAGTTTCATTTAATGTTATTTCATTCATTGGTCTTATGATTCAAATGTTACCACAATGGTAAGGGTTAATTTCACAATCTCATGATTATTTAGAATTTTTTATTATTATCTCCCATGCGGTAATTATTTGATATTACTATCATGAAATAATTTTATATTATCATCTTATACATATTACTATATTTTTTAATGAATTTAAACATTTTTCCACTCCCCGGTTCTTAAAATTATTGACAAAATATTTTTTAAAAATCTGATATCATTTCTCTCTTCGGCTAGAAATATTGTTTCATCAATATCTAAGTTTGTATAAAATGTTATCAAAAAAGGATTCAATAATTTTAATATGATTTATTTAATAAAAGTTTACCCATTTTTAATTTTATTTTTTTAATAGCATATTAATGTCAATTTTAAAATATTTCATGTTTAGATTATATCGAAAATGTTAAACAAATATTTATTTTAAATTACTTTTTATGTATATTATTTCCCATATTTATAACAACTAAATATTTGAAAACATCCTTTATTTTTTTCAAATTTATTTTTAAAACAAATTTTTATTCATAATGTTTTGGGAACTTTTAGTTTGAAAAATATTTTCAATGTGAAACTGTTATTTTCCACAAATTTTTTTAAAATCCTTTGATGGTATTTCTAAACATAAATAACATATAATCATTGTTGAATTTATGACCCAATTGTGATATTTTGTATTGATATCATCCTTTCTCTATTTTTGTATGGTTTATGATATGTTTTCTTGATTATGTATAATTATATTGTGATTCCCCATATTACACAAGGTGGTTTATGATGATTTTTAAAGATTGGGGAAGGAATAAACATTTTAAATAGTAGTTTTTAAATTTGAATGTTTATGTTGATTATAATTCAACTATTTCATATTTATAATTCAATACGATATTTATGTTATGGGAGAGGACCACTATTTTCCCTCGATACATGAGTTGGTCCCATGAGAGATATTGTACAAGGTTTTGTCCGCGATATTACCCATTTA
The DNA here is from genome assembly GCA_963277665.1 of Viscum album. NCBI lineage: Eukaryota > Viridiplantae > Streptophyta > Magnoliopsida > Santalales > Viscaceae > Viscum > Viscum album. The sequence continues at coordinate 846,279,790 of OY728150.1, read as the reverse complement.
TATAGATGTATTTTCGAAAGGCCTCAACATTATTACATTTATCATCACAATGCCTCGATGATATGTTGTAGATGTACAAAATTATGAATTCCATCTTTATGAATTAGGATTTTTATATTCCATATGATTATTTGATTACATAAAATATTAAAGGTTAAGTATCATGCTCATGTGATTATTTGAATTAAATAATTTGTTCATCATTAACACCTCTAATATTATGATCAAGTTATTGATTAAATGTCATATTATTTATCTATTTACCTTGAAATATTAATTATGCCATATTTATCAATATATTACTTGATAAACATGCCATTTTTTAGTATCAAAGATCACCCATTTATAATGTTTTATTTTCCCAATGTCTTGATAAAGTGTTTTATGATGGATATATAGGGGTAAACAAAGGTGAATAATGTAATTATCAAAGAGAATTATTTGTGAATTTAATGTTCCAAAATCTCATTAAAATTTCATGTACGTATCTATTTTACTATTACTAATAACCTATTTATTCCTTTGTGAAATGATTCCTTGTATCATTGGGAAACATAATTGAGGGGACTCTAACATTAAGATACTAGGGTTAGGGTTGAAATAGTTGGTATCAAAGGATGTTTAATAGTAACCTTAGGAACCATATTAAATAAAAACATAGATTAGTAAAAGCAAATATATGATAGACTCTGATCTAAAGTATATAATAAAATCATAATGTGTGTTAAAGAAGATATTATATAGTTTTTCGTAGTTATAAATTCATGTCAGGATATTACAAGTAGAAAAGGTTCTAGAATAGAGTTAATTAGTGTTAATAACATTGAAAGGTACACACTAGGCTTATCCTGATCATTATCTAGTGCATGAAAATGGGCCTTACTATGCACTTGTTTTGGAACTTCCGGGGGATATGTATAGGGTAATCCACATTTTCATTAAAAACTGTTATATATGATTTAAAAATTGAGATATCCCCAAATAAACTAGGTTTATGATTATGGGATTATATATATATATATATATTAATATTTCAATTTAAATTCAGTAGTTCACTAGTTTTGGGATTAACATTTTGTTTCTTAATTATAGGTTCTAGTCTAGTGTATTGAATAATTTAGAAATGGATAATAAAAAAGGAAGGGGAATTAAATCTATGCATGTAATTCAAAGAGTTAGAATGATAATTTCTTTGATGGGATTAAGAAAATATTTCAATGTGAACTATTATCCCAAAAATTCTCATCATATTAAGACATAATGTAATGTTATAACAAGATAGATAAATAATTCTCTAAGTATTACATATTTTATGGGAAGAAAGTGAAAAAGAGGATGGAATATAATCATACATATAAAGAGATGAAGGGAAAGATGTATTTTTTTCACATGTGATAATTGTAGAATGAAACACCCTATTACTTGCTTAAAGGGATTGATATTTTTCTACAAGTGAATAGATAAAAACAAACATTAGCATGAAATCATGGGAAGGATAATTGTTTCCAATATTCAATACATCAATTTTAAGGAGATGGGGAACTATGCAACCAAATTCCTCAAACATCCAAGAATAAACCTCAAAAGAAGCTAATAGATCATGGTCAACCTTATTATACTACCATAGATGAAGTGTAATGATTAATGTGATTTTTCTATTCCTGAATAATAAAATATGAGTATTTTATCAATTATATTATAGATATGATAATTATTAAATGTATAGGGATTATAATGCAATAGTATTTCTTAAAGTATTTGTGAACTTATTTTTAACGGTACATATGATCAAGAAATGTGAGTTAGTGACAATTTGAACCTCATAGAAAACAAAATATTGAGAGAAGATACACTTAATATTTTCATGTTGTATAGATAATGATGTTGGGATAAAGAGATGAATGATATGGTTAATATAAATTGAACAGTACTGACTACCTTGTAGTTGATTAATGAATTATTGACATAGTGGTTTATACTATCAATGATGGAGTTATTTTGTTATATTTAAGAAATATATACAATAAGAGGTGTTTAATCTAATGAAAAACAAAGCATGATTGTCTTCATTATGTTTTAATGGTAATTTAGGTTATTACCATGTCTTAATAGTATCCATGATGAAGATATTCACACGGATTTTTTATGATGATTAAGATATACTTCATGTTTTTTGGGGATTAATGATAAGTTCATTTTGTAAATTTAGTCACTACATTATAATGTTTTGGAAATTAGTTTTTTGTAAGGGTTAAGAGGTTAACTATTTATGAAATTTTTTATGTTAGACTTAGGATTATAATTTATAGATTAATATATTACTTGACTATGTGACGAATTATTCATATTTTATAACCCATAATAACCATTTTTATATAATAATAACTAGAGATCAAAAAAAATTCTTTTAATTTTATTATGGATTTATGATCAATTAACTGTTTATCAATTGCTTCAGGAATAAAAAAAATCATCTTGGATATTCATTTCCTATAGTAATAAATGATGTGGAATATTATTTAAGCATAACAAAAATATGAAACTTTTCCTATGAAATTGAGATATATCGACTAATAAAATTTTCACACATTTTCTGTCAAGATAGTAATGTAAATAATAATTTCCATGAAAATTATTCTGAAATAAAATTATATCAAAATAACTTTATTTATATATAACCTAAAATCTTTTAAATCATAACATATTTACTATTTTGAGGTCCTTAACATTGTATTGATCATTAACGTTCTTGTGATCAATGGCCTATATCACTCTCTATAATTTTTTACAAATTTCTCCTATGTACATATTTTCACTTTCCAAAAATATTATCCAATGTAGAATCATATTTATGTTGTAATCCATAAAACATCTTATTTATCTCTTACTATTATTAATAGGATGTTTTATTAACCCTTTTCTGTTGTGGTGTTTTCAACAGTGGTATTGTCAAATATCAAACCCATGATTAAAATGATCATGTTTAAATTGTGTGGAAAAAAATTATTAAAGGGGATTAGAATTTATAAACCCAATATATTAAAATAAAAACATCATTTTTGATAGTTATAGTGACATGAAACATAAATCATAACGAACCCATGAAATATATTTTTTTAAATTTAATCACTTTGATATATTATAGGATACGAAACCCCTAGTTGCGATGAATAATAATATACTATAATTTTATAACCTAACCATTAAATTGGTGGGTATGAATATTAATAAATAAATTATGTAATTGTGTGTATCTATTGATTCAAAATAAAAAAATAATCATTTAAAAGAAACAATTTTTTTCTGAAAAATGTATTTTTTCTCAAAGGTGGTTTAACTTTGTTTTCTATACTTGAATTAAAATTAATGTTTTATAATTTTTAAAATAAATTTTAAAAAAATAACTACATTATTAAATAATAAAATCTAAAATTATATTATGTTGAATTTTTTTCATTTTTCTAAAAATTTTCATTTTTGATAAATAGTGGAAATACAATATTTTAATTGAAAAATGTGTTTTTATTAAGTTATTTGTAATGCTAAATTGTACTTGAAATTTATTTAAAGTAAAAATAGTTCAATTACATAACTATTAATCTGATTTATGTCATTTTAATCATTTTCATATTTAATTTTAATATAAAAACATTGTAATTTTTTTTATCACTTTCTCTCTGAAAACATATTTTCTCATCTTGTCCATGATATTAATTTACATTAGAAATCTTCAAATTATGGGAATAGAATTGGAAAAATAGGATTCCTTATATTCAATCTGAATAGTTTATATTATCTATTTTGTTCAACATAATTTTTTACCAAAATAAATAAAGAAAATAGTAAAAATTATTTAATGTGGTCCTGGTAAAACAAAATTTACAATGGGGTTAAAATAAGAATATAATGGTTAAAATAACTTACCAAAATGTCAGAATATTATATTCTATCCATATTACCACCTTAAAATTAAATTTTTTGAATATAGGGTCATTTATATTTTTTGGCATGTGAATGGATTTATCATTTTGAATTCATTTGATAAATTTCCATGTAATTTCAAAGTAGGTATCCATTCGAAACATATAAAAGGGGAATCCCTACACTTTAATCAAATGGGAAATTAAATCATCGATCACTTGTATGAAAGACTACCACCTCACAAAACGATGTTGTTCGTTTTCCATCACCACATTTCAAGGATATATATAATGATATATTTACAAAATTTATATGATAGTAATTATATTATTATAATTCTTGGATATTAATATCAAATATCTGTTTTTATGTTTCACTTTTTATACACGACATTGTCGCTCATGTGTACGACAGACTACCACCTCACAAAGTAATGTGATTCATTTTTCACTAACAATATATATGGTATGTAATAATGAAACAATTAATGAATATAATTGTTATATATGAGATTATATTAATTCAATAACATTAACATACCTCCCACTTCCATACCCTTTCACTCAATAAGGTAATGATATCGTCGCTCGTGCGTGCATTCAACCTACAGTCTTCACAAGGAGATTTAACCCATTTTACATGATGAAATGTTATGAATGATTCATATAATGTACATATTGAGTAAATATGGTATTTATAAAATCATTATAATTTTCGATATGATATATATATATATATATCCTATCCATAAGAACTAGAATTTTCTTGACCAAATTTTCATGAGAAAACAAGGCAATTAACACCCAAAATAGTGAAAATAATGAAATATTATTAAAAAATTATGGTAAAATATTATAAGTGGATCATATATGATAATATAAATATTATTATTTGTTATTATAAATTAATTACCTGATTAAATCCATTACACATGATGTAAATACATGTATGAATGAAATCAAACTTGAGGTAAGGATTTCCCATCTCACATTTACTTCCATGTGAATACACCATATTCATAATTTATTTCTTATGTTTCGTATATATATTAAATTTTTTTATGTTATATCATTAATTAATTTATCTTCATTTAATTTAATTATTAATTTAATTTATTTCATTCATGGTTATTATTTTTCAAATGTCACCAAAGTGGTTATGGTTTATTTCTTAATATCATCATTATTTGGGACTGTTTATTTTTACATCTATCTTAGGAGAATTATTTGATATTTATATATTGAAAAAAATATGTTCTTCACTCATTTGGATATTCAAGACATTTTTTATATATATAACCATTTTCAAACTCTTTTCTACTTATAAATAATGAGAAAATATTTTTAATAAAATTTGAATTTATTTCTCTCGTCGATCAAAAATCATTTGTCATTAAAATCAATGTTTAAAAAAAAAAGCTTCATAAAAATTATACTTTTAAAAATACTTTATTAAAAACATTTTTACACAAATTTACTTTTTAATGAATTTTCAAAATGTAATATTCTTATTATTTTCAAAACATGACATGTTTGGATTTAAAAAAAAAAATAAAAGGAATCATTGTTTTAAAGTACATGACATGTACATAATTACATACTTTCAAGAAAATTAAATGTTTTAAAACATCCATTATAATTATAAAATTTCATTTTCAGTGATAATTGTATTCAAAATGTTTTCATATCTGTTAGTTTTAAAAATATTGTCAAAATGAAAATGTAGTTTTCCTGAAAAATTATTTTAAGGATATTTTTTTGGTATTTCAATTCATCAAAAAAATAATACAATTACTGAACTTATGATCCATTTGGCCCATGTTTTATTTATATGATCCTTATTAATGATATGGATATTTTATGACCAGTTTAACTAAGGTTGTTCAATTTAATTACCATTCCACATATTACTCAGGTTGGTTTATGATGATGTATATTGATTGGTGAAAGTGTTAATATTTCATATGATAGTTTTTCAATATTAATATTTTCTATTGATTTTTCTACATCCTACTCATTCGATGAATTAATTAGAAATTTTAAGTGACGGTCAAGGCCCACTATAACCAATTGACGCATTAGTACATCTAATGAGAAAGCCTAGTTTGGGTTTTTTTAGGCCCTATCCATTTATATAGATTTATACGAATTAAGAAATAATGGTATTGAAAATTTTAATAGAAGTCCTAGAATGTTTTTTTAGTTGTTCAACATTATGGATTCTATAATTTAAAATTTAGTTATTGATATTCCCTGTGAATTTTCAATTAGTTTGAATATATATGGTTATGTTTCATACATATGTATTTATTTATATGTAATTATTTGATCATAGTATATAATTTACATATTAGGCTAAGTAACTGATGAAATGGAATGTGTTTTAGTGATATAACATTCTGTATTCATTAGGCATTTTATATTCATATGTTTTATTATGTTCTTAGTCTTATTCAGCATCTGAGCTCACCCTTTTCTTATGTTTTATTTTCCCTAGGATACGAAGAAGTGTTTTTTGATTAACATATAGGGATACAATAAGTTTAAAAATTTCATTCTCAAATAAAAGTAATTATGTATTTTATGTTTTCAAAAGTAATGTTAATTTGATGTTTGTATCTTGTTTACCAAGAGTACAAAACTATTTGTTACATCCAGATGAAATTTCTTATATCTTAAGAAATGTACGAAATTAGACACATAATCTACGATATTAGGGTTAGGATCACTACATTGGGTGCAAGACACCAATTGGAGGTAACAACTTCAACATGAAGTATTAAAAACTGAACTAACAGTATCATGCTTCAACCGATAGTTTCATATACCTTTATTAATATGTCATATTCAATAATGGTACAAGTTATTTACTAGGAGTTGATTGTTTGAACTATTGGTAGCATGAATGTGGTATAAGACGTGAATAGGTTGTAGCATGTTATTTCTAGCATTAGTGTAGTTTTTTATGGAAACATGTCCATATAGATATAACACCATTTATACTACATGTTGCACATCTGATCTGGTAGTAATTATTTTTTATGGTGTTAGAACAAATTCACTAGCGGTAGAATAATTGTACTAGAGAAGTCGTGGGAATGATATATTTACAATGAAAATTTTGTAATAGTAAACAAACATTGGCATACAATACATTGGGGTAAGCATATAGAAAAATAAGGGTAAACCTGAATTTTAAAAACCTGTATAAAGGTAATAAAATTCATGTTTTAAGGTAAAACACATTTATACATGTTGTGTAAGGGTAAACATGAATTATATAAAGGTAGTGAACAATTTTTAAAGCATACATAAGGGAAGATAAAAACTTCTGTAAGGGTTCACAGAGCTTTCATATAGGTAAAAGCATGATTAAAATGCTAACATGTGAATACATCAAATCAAACATAAGGGTATCATGAAATCTATAATATATACAAAAAAGTAAAATATTAAAATTAATGAAATATGTAAGGGTAAAGATAAACATGATTTTTGAACACTATGACAAAGAATTTACAGATGGAACCAACACCTAGAGTCATCAATGTCATTAATTCAAACTCAAATTATACATTTATAAAATATTAGAGGAAAAACTTGAAATTATATTATTTGGTTACATATAATTTATAGAACTCAAGGTTATGAAACACTTGTGATTGCTTCTCATTGAGGGGTTATAACTCATCCTTCGAAACCTATAACTATTCATCTTCGATGAGTTAGTTTTAAATGGCCATCCATAGTATGGGTAACTAGATCGAGAGATATAATATATCTTTAGTTCGGTATACCAATAAATATGATGTTTCCTTGGTAGGTCTGAATGTAATAGTACAGTAAGCCTATAAATCATTGATGTGTTTTTGAGGATACGTTTTATTATCATTATCTATTATACTTTATATGATATTTGAGATAGACTTGATGATGAATACTATGTATCCCGTGGTATCCAAGAAATAGACATGAATAATGTTAGAATTGGACCTTATATTTTGATTACAATATATAGATGTCCATTCTATTAACTATAACTATATTACGAATAAATATAAATCTAGTGATTATATATAACATCGAAAAAGAAACTGTTGGTTTTAGTCAAATATCCATTTATGTAATAAAATTATCCCAATTTTAGAAGAAGTAATTTACAATTTTTATGATATTTAATTATTGAGATGTGTCTATATAGTATAGACCCATGATATCTATTCCCCTTATGAAAATTACTAGGAGTAATTAATCGCTTGTAACTGGATTTGGGTTTGATGAATAATGTTTTTTTGAATTGGGAAACATGAAATATATTTCTAAACTCTATGCAACCATGATCCCTAGATGTCTTAAAGAATCTAAGCCTCTTATTCAAGTGGGAGATATTAGTTTCTATTTAATGAGAAGCACATGTATTAACATGGATTTATTTCATGAATTTTTTACTGTTTTATCCTTCAATTAATCCAAGTAATAAAACCTAAAAATATGCTTATAGAGTATTTTCATGGAATTCTAGCCATCCCAATGGAATATTTTATTACTAGTCTTTATATATACTCCTTTTTAAATTATAGTTATAGAAGAGATTTTTTTGGATTCATTTTACTATTGGGTACATCTAATTCGGTGTTTACTAAACATGGAGGGATGTGTAATCTACATAAGAAATGACGGAGTTGAGATCAAACCCACGTATATGTCCTTATTAATGAAGGGTTCCACAAATCCTTGATGCACTATGTAGATGATTATTTCACCCTCGAAAATGTTGGAAAGAATCATATCAATGTTTTATAAGACAATATATTTGGAATTATATTAATTTAGTATTTTGGATTGAACTATATGAATAAGAAAATAAAATATCAATTATTAGGTATCATCATCTTGGCATTTCAATGGCACCTTATTAAAATAATATCCCCCCATTTATTTTCCAGATCAATAATTTTGAATCATCTTTGATGTTAAAAAAAGTGATCAGGATATTCATTGACAACTCCAAAAAAGTTATAAGTACTAATTATCGAATATCATTATTAGTGTAACCTTATAAGACAAGGAATGAATATGGAATAAAAAAAATTAGGAGAGATGAATATCACTGTATTGATGACCCCTTTGAATTTAGCGTCCTCCACTATTTCCCCATTTAGACTTTTGAATGTGTCATTAATGAACTTATGCTTTATTTGATAGGTTTTTTAAAAATAAAGGACTTATTTATCATGAAATTCTATTTCAAGGGGTAATTCACAAAGGGTCTGTGATGTTACATAAAATTATACCAATGGTTGTCATTTAAATTTCCTTCCATGGGACAAGTTGAACATAAATTCATTGATAATCAAATATCCTTCTAGATTCCGAGTTAGAATGGATTAATTGATTATGTATTTATATTGATTAATTTAGGAAACTAAATAATCATCATGATATTGTAGGTAATGATATAACCTATATACCATGACAGTTAGAGTGATACAATTTTTCCAAACACAGACACATCTATCCTCAATATCAGATATCATTCAACAAATATAATATAGATTATTCTCCATTCCATCATCATTCTTCTGGGGAATGATAGTATTGAGGGGAAATTATAGGGTTTCCATAAAAAATATTAGTTATTTTTCTTCTATTGGTATTATTAAAATTATATTTTGTATAAGGTACTTCATGATTCTATCAAATGCATTCTATAAATACTTATACCCTTGGAAGTATACACAACATTCTATTAGCTTTGAGAAAGTTATGCACGTACACATGAGTTTTATAATAAAACTCCTGATGTATTTGAGGCATCCCTAGAGAACTTTTAATTCCAAAACTTTATATAAAGAATAAATCTAAATGACCATAATAATATTCTTTTGTTAAATCATGATACCATGATAATGGATTATAAATTCATGGAAATTTTTGAAATTTACCCTAAGTACACATTATTACTAGTATGTCCGAAAATTATTACAACATAATTTAGAAAGAACCCCTAGAGATATGTGAAGTTGTGAGAGAATTAACATGACCTGAATACCAAACAATCCATATATTACTCAACAATTTTAACTATTAGGTACAGAAATATGTGGTATATTCCCCATTTTTAAGTAAACCTGAAAATTTTCAAACCAAATGGTATTTATTGGTATTATTATACACCCTGAGGTTCCTAAAAGGATATTTCTTACTAATATTTTGGGTATATATGGATTTTTATGTATCTAAAATACCATCCATGAAGAATTGGTCTTTAAATCCAATTTTTATATCGATCAAAAACTCAATGATCAACATTGTAAAATCATTATTTAGGGAATAATAGTTAAAATATGGATGTTGATACAGAATCTAATATTTCAATTTTTCTTTATTATATGGGTAATATTGGTGGGCTACATATGGTACTAGATATCAAGAATTAAACAAACATTGAAAGATTTATAGTTTTCTTTCTTCTATAGAACCTTTTGATATATAGATGCTTCTTTCAACTTCTGTGTAACCATGTTGGTTGGTTGGTAGTCCTTGAGATATAAAACACCTTATAGATCTAATCCCAAAATATCTATGTAATTATATAAAAATAGATCTTGAAATTTATTGGGAAACATTATTTAATTATCTTAATATTTAAGAGTTATTATTTCACGAATTTTTATAAGTCACAGATCATTATCAATAACCTAATTCACATTTTTTATCTCATCAATGGTGGTAGATACAATATTGTCAAATGTGAGTTTGGATTTAGCAATATCCTCATCGACATGATGAAGGTAGTTTGAGGGATAATCAATCTTCTCATCCTTGCACAGTTACATGGGGATATCACCTTCTTTGTCAATAGAATATTTTCTATGAGTTTACAAATGGATTCTTGGTCATAAAAGAAATAAATTAATTGATATAGAGGTCCATTTAACTTACATATTTATTTTCCACACTTCTATACTATATCCAAATTCCGTGGATGGGTTGATTGAGTACCAGTTATAACTATGTTCTAATATCGACACACCATTCATGGGTCAATTCACATAGGGCCCATGGGATGAGATTTCTCATTTTTTATAGATATGGATGTTTTGAAAAGGTAATTTAAATGTCTAACATTGGATTAAAAATTGTTTATAGGGCCGTTCCCCTTATATAGAAGGAAAAATGACTTCTGAATACTCCATTTTATCTAAAAATGATGGAAAAGATCAAAAAGATAATTCATAACAATATTTGAGGGTATAACAATGGTGTATTATAATCTATTTCTAGTGGATAATTTTTCTTCATACCCATTTTTTGATTTCTTACTCTTACATTTTAGTACACAATATCGATATATCAATTATCAATATATTTTAAATGATATTTTTTTACCATAAATAACTTCTACTAATCCATTGATAGATTTTTTAGTCATTGTTGTCATGAAGAGTGAAAATATATTTGATGATGAAACCATGGAATTATTGAAAAGGATCTGAACATAGAATCTTTTCATAACACCATGAACTCAATTATTATCAAAGCATTGTGAAATTAAAATTTCAATATGATCATTCACAAAGGCTTGTGATCACATATTTCATATCCTTATATGGTTAGATCAAATGGGATTAGTACAAATTATTTGTAATTGAGATGATGGTGGTTATGGGATGTCATGAGACTGATATCAGAGCTATTATCGGTAAAGATATAATTTTTTTCCACACTATTAATTTTTTTAATATGTAAATTGTTCATTTATAACCTTGAATATATACCCATTAGTATTTGTCTATGAAAGAGAATACTACATGGAATTTGGTGAATCCAATCATGATATGATATGGTTATAAGGGATATACTTCTATATCAAACTCTTATTGATTTGATATGGATTCAAAGAGGGATTCAAATAGATCATTGGATTATTTAATAAAAACCGAGATTGATATTCACATCAAGCTGATGAAGATATGTTAAAACACATTATATTTATGAAAAAGTGGTTTGAGTCACTTCTTATAATGATATATTGTGGTTTGAGGTGAAGACGGATGATGTGACTATAAAGATGATAAGACTAGGATTTGAGGTGATGGGTACCATTATATTTTTTTTAATATAAATTATTTCTCAATAGATCATGAGAGTAACTATGTAACTACCATCTGAAGGGCCCTTGATAATATTTTTCATCCTACCAAGCCTTCTAAATAACTTTATTCTTATCTTAGTGTTGTGTATTATATAGTTATGTATAGATTAATGAATCATAGTTATACCTCAAGTAGGTCCCCTATGCCTCTAAAAATTATAAAAGTGTTATTTGGAGGTCATGGTTTTAAATTCCCCTCATATAACACACTAGTATATCAAATAAGATATGAATTTAGGTTTCTTGTTTGATGAGGGTTCCACATGGAAGAACAATTCCCAAACTCCTAGTGTTATGGTTATACATAATTTATGATTCTAAACTATCATGGGTAACCATAACAGTCCTTCCCCTTTACCCTTGTTCTATCATCATCAATTACACCGCCTCTTTTAATGTTATAAATTATAGGGTTCCACTATATATGTTTCATAGGAAATTGGGATAACAACTAGATAATTCCATCATGACATGATGATTTCATGTGTGTGAGAAACTAATTTATGTGTAATTTAATAATATAAATATTAAAAAAATTCTCCAAATCTATTAGTTTTTTCCTCCTCTTTAATAATGGTTAATGTAAAATAAGACCCATTTGAATAGACATTTTCTTGCTCCACTCAAGCTCCATCAACCATTCTTTCATGTAAATCATTATAAAATATAATATTCTTATAATATTTAGAATATAATATAGTGTTTGGGATAATATTTAATGTGATAATTTATAATGGCCTCTTATTACTTCTGGTCCTATGGAATATTTATTAGATTATTATTTAGGGTAGAAAATGTTTTCCTAAGGACTTATTTTGGATAAAAGTTTTGGTATTCTTATTTTTATTTAAAAAATCACGATACCTCTTATCCACACATAAGGAACATATTTTTGGATTAGAAAAAGTATATTTATGATTCCAAGGTCCAATTGGATGTTTTTTTTTGAAAACCATATATGATTGGGCATTTGGGATGACCCTATTATTGATTTATGAGTTAAAATAGATTCTTCCAACTTCATATGTCATCTTTTTTATTTTAGAGTAAGTTATTGAGATTTTATTCAAATACAACATATATAATACTCTAGATATTTCATTATTTAAATCAATTCTTGAAACCCACCAAGGTAATTATATTAGATATCCTTGTAACTAATTTATCTTTCATGTTCGACACAAATATTCTTCATAACCACTCCATTCAGAGTTGTATATATAAGAAGTGTGCCAATGAATTCAACATGATGATGAAATATACTTCTAATTTATTAAAAAAATTAATACAATTTGATACATCAACAATTAATATATTCCTCAATACAGAGTTTAATAGATAATATAATTTTCGATGAAGGTCCTTCCTACTACGGATAGACATAACCACTAAATTTCTACACAAGATGAACATGGTACTTTCAGAAGTGTAAATAAATCACATGAGTTTAGATAACTCATATTCCTCAAGAGTCCTTAGTAGTGGTCCACATCATGAGTTGAAATGTAAGATGATATTTTTAGTCATCCATACCTTAAAAGTATGATATTTTTGAATAGAAAAATGTTAGTGATAAAAGGATCAAGTCTACAAACACATATTTAATGTCATCTTGGGAATTACTAGTTTATCATGGGATTTGATATCTTCTAATTGAGTGGTAATGACATTAAGTTAATCATCATATAACTATACCGTCTATATTGGTACATGAACAATATAGATCATATGAATTATATTTTATCTATGATTTAAGGTAATAAATTACAGAGTATATTTTAGGGAGGTAGCTTACTAAAAGGGTTAATGGTTACTTGAAAAAAATAAATATCTCAACAAAACTCTTTTATATTGAGATATTCCCTTATACTTATGTTCTATAAATAATAGAGTTGAGTTTCTAAATGAAATATAATCATCACTAGGCATATTCACTTAGTGTATCATAACATTAATTTGTTAAAGGTTTTCAATCTAAAGCCTTAACTGGCATGTCCTACCATTAAAAAATACCCTTGATAATTTCAGGTTTCTAATGAATTGTGGATATTATAGTAATTGATATCCTAGTATTGTTAATTACAATTACAATTTTGATTTAAAATAGATATGTGAATATTCAAACAAGATTCCATTTTCTAAATTGAATTTTAGAATTGAATTTAATGATTAAGGATAAATTTAATGTGTTTTTAAATGAGTTTATAGTTTGTGATGGTCATTTGATAGTTTTTATATTAGTTGATGGAGGTTTCATATGACTGGAAGAAATTCTTTTATGATAAAAATAAATGAGGAAAAAGGATAGAAGTCACAAAATTCTAAATTAGGGGTGTCTAACCATGTCCTCATCCACAATAAAATTAAAATCCCGAGAAAAGAGCCTAAATATTAAAAAAAATGAGTAGAAAATATTCATTTCCATTGGTAGCTAAAATGTAAAACAATTTATTTCATTCATGATTGGTATGTTGAATCCCTATTACATGAATATGAATTCTAAAATGGTGTAATCTAAGGTCCATTGGGAAGGTAATGAGACTTGAATAAAAATGATGATCAATGATGAATTAGACTTTTCTAATGTATGTACACTACATATTTCATTACAACTAGAGTAGCTGATAGGAAAGGATTTGAATTCTGTTAATAGAAAGTTACCATCAGCACCTAACACAAATTATTCTAAAGAAACTATCACCCCATTTTCATTAATATTTCCCTTAAAACGCATATTTAAATTAGATTTTGATCCATACAAATTTAGTATTAGACTTTTTACCAGTGGGGAATAAGAGAACCAATAACCAAAATTACCAATAAAATTGTTATTGAATTTTGAATTCAAATAAATAAGAAATAATAATTTTCTCCACTTTAAAACATAAATAAATCGAAGATCAAATATATAACCTTGGTTTTAGTTAGTGTAGTATGTATCACTTGGTGTTAAATATATATTCATTCTGTGCTTCCCAAAGGGTCCAACATCCAGCTTCCAGAGCCACCTTATGAACAAAGACTAGGTCTGAGTTGAATGAAACACCTTCGAACCATAAAAATAAGAAAATATTAAAGAATCCAACACTGAGTTTAATGACCAGATATCCCCCACCCACTAAAAAATACTAGACATTAAATACACACTTACAATTCAGAAACAAGTTCTCATCCTTTTCAAATTATAAAAAATAGTAGAAATGACATCTATAATCTAAAAGAGTTCCTCTTCATTGGGAATATTTTTTCATGAAGATTACACAGTGTTAGATCTAGGTACTTGGTAGGTTATCACTGTGTAACTAGTGAAAGTGTAAGAATAAGGTTAGTTTAGGGAGGAAACCGAGTACATGTTGGTGGGGTAATGTGTACTGAGTGGGATATATAGTTTTTGTATTTTAAATATATTATCCAATATTCCTTTTTTATATAGGTCATGGTCTATTTGTCCATTAATATATATATATATATATAATATTTTTTATATATGGAAAATCTACCCTTTCCCATATGGGATTTTTCTAAGAAGCATTCACCACCAACATCATCTCTTATTTTAGGAATTATATATCTATGAACTAAGTTAATAAAATTTTGTCTTCTCCCTCATCTGACATTGAAATATTTTCTAGATAGATAATGGGTTGATAAATATTATTACCTTATTCCTTACATTGTGGATATCTACCTCCACCACCTAGGGGCCTTTCCATGTGTTTTTGCCTTACGTTTCCACCAATGCACATGGTTCCAAATGTTGAATACATCATTGCGCCACAATTGAATGTCCCATAAACATGTTGACTATTTTCAACTTAAAGACCATAAATAACCTTAATTTAAAGAGTCAATAATTATTATAATTATTTACCTAATGTAGAATAAAAGACTAACATACCACCAAGATAAGAACCCAACTAAAATATTTAATATTATTATTTCAATTATTATATCAAGTAAGGGCCAATAAAATAAAATATTTATCTTTTTCTATTTTCATATAAAAATATTAATAAAGATTTATTTATTAGGATATGAATTATTTTTTCAAATAAATCATATACTATAGTTACCAATAAATTTAAAGTTGTTTATTCTTTAATGAAAGACATTAAATTATAATTTTTTT
Source organism: Viscum album (assembly GCA_963277665.1). NCBI lineage: Eukaryota > Viridiplantae > Streptophyta > Magnoliopsida > Santalales > Viscaceae > Viscum > Viscum album. The sequence continues at coordinate 846,263,583 of OY728150.1, read as the reverse complement.
TACATTAATGTTATATATGAAAAAGGGTATACAAGTAATGTTATTTTAAAATGAAAATTATAAATCATAAATTCATGTGTATACAATGAGTATGAATCATGATGATGATGATTGTTGTCATTATTTTGTGTTATGACATGCATAAATAAACCTCATCTTCATCTTAATAATAATCAAAATAATAATCAACATCATTATAAAGACTCAACCTTATACAGTACAAAATCTAGAGTTCTACCTCAAGAATTAATTTTACAAATTTGAGGATATTTACAAGGTAAGGTTTAATGGAATTAGTCCATAAACGATAATTATATATATATATATATATTACATCACAAATTGGACACTTCCACTTAGTATCAATTTTTTATAAAAAAATACATTTACGATATAACATGTTTTCTTATCATGAAATATCATGACAATTTTAATGTTAAACACATAATTTCCACAAATCATCCTTAAAACCTGGTGAAAAAAATTAATAATGTGGTATGAGAATAGAATCCTCTGTGGTGGATATGTAAAAATAAATAAAGAAACATGTTAGTTAACGAATATTTATATGATATTTTTCTTTTTCAAAATTATACATTAAGTTAAAAATTAATATTTTATTACCTAATAAATCAACCTTTTTCAAAAATACTTTATTAAAACCTTTCATTGGAAATATTAAAAGAAAAATAAAACACATTAAATTTCATTTTAAATACTAAAACAATTATGGTATATTTTTCATAAAAATATATTCATTTCACCCTTGAAAAGTATCATATAATTTACTATAAACATAAGACCATGAGTAATCACATGGGATACCAATCTAAAGAACATGGTATAATAAGATCACATAAACATATTTATTATGGAATAAATTCAAAACATAAAATAATAATAAGCCGATGATAACATTCTAAACAACATAACACTGTATAAAAAGTCACATAGTGGATTATGTTTACTCTTTAATCCCATACATAATATCCCACGAGAAAAAATATTTACACAATGAAGTGGAGTGTTATATGGGTTTACCCATCATAAAATGTTTAAGATTATGTGTTCCAAAAAAGTAATGATATTATAAGGTATAAACATAATAATTTCACTTTGAAAGAAAAATGGTTGCATAATCTTCCCTCATATCATAATCAGAAGATATTTCATAAAGAAGGAGTTTGAAAAATGAACATGAGGCATGTATTACAATATCAAAGTAAGTGATAATAAGATAGCTATATATGTGAGAGACATATATAAAAAAATTAGAAGCATTCCATAACATAAAATAGATATGAATTTATTTAGAGAGGGAATGAACATAACCCCAAGAAATGGGTGGTTTAAAGAGATGAATTACACTCATATGGAAAACATTTTTGGATATCAAAATATCAAATAAATTTAAAATACCACTAGAAAATAAGAAGATATAAGGGGAATAAGGTTTTTATTTAAATGAAAAATAAATATTATAAAGAAATAAATGCATCAAATAAAGTTTTTAGTTGATGGAAAATCTATTTTCATCATATACATAAAAATAAAACATTCATTTTTTTATTTTTTTTATCGAAATTCAAAATGATTCATATAAAATATATCGATATATTACTTTTGAAATGATTTAAAAAAATAAAAAGATTATTGAAATGTACATTATAAAATGTAAAACCATTAAAATGAGGGGTATATTTAGACTATGGACAGGGAAGGGGTAGATTTAGAAAATAAATCATTAAAACCATTAAAATGGTGGGTTTTAAGTAATATATACCTTAAATAAAACCATAAAAATATTAATTCTTAAAGAAATTATAAATACAGTCATATATGGTCAAAAATTAACTTTTGAATACATTAAATCATAAATAAAAAATTTCTGGAAACATTTATAAGAACATGGACAAGGAAAAAAAGGAGTTTTAAGAGAAACATTAAATGAGGTTTTTTATTATAATTTCCCTTAACTAGAGTGTGACTCATCACACACATTATTTATCTTCATGAAGAAAAAAGTATATTAATTATTTAATTGATTAATAAAAGTATTAAAATTTATTCTCCCTTTTATTTAAATTTTTATCATGTTATATTCAATTACATAATCATTTATGTTCATGTAAGATGTTTTGATGATATTCTACCCATAAGTCCAAAAGGAATTTGGATGGTCAACAATGGTCAATGAGGTCATTATTTTATCTTATGTAGCATAATAATAATGAAATATTTATCATTTTATTCATCAATTATACATTTAAAACAAACCATGAAATATGGTTTTGAAAAATAAACTATTTAACAACCATGGAGATGGTAATTCATACATACACCTGGGTAATGTTTTCGTTCTTCAACGATCGTGAGGGAAAGATGGTAAGTGCTATTTCTCATTAAATAATGACAATAAAAACATTAATATTATATTATATATTTAAATATATTTATATATTATATCCACTTGATTCAATAATGGAAAATGAATCACATCACTTCATGGAGGTGATAATCCGCATGTACACATGAACAACATTTTTATATTTCAATTAATGCAAATGTAAGAAAATATATGAAATATAAAAATAAAGTAATTAAAATTACTACATTAATATAATATATATATTTTTATAAACAATAAATCCTTCATCATTAATGGATTTATCGATGATCATGGGAAAAGTTATATTAGTTCACAAGACGGTAGTCTTCCGTACACGGGAACGATGGATTAATTTACCATTTGATGGAAGTTGATATGGATGTATATTATTTCATTAAAATAATAAAATCTCAGTATATTGGAGATAATTATGTTATTATATCATCATTTTTTATAGGATTATAATGAGGTGAATGAATAAAAAAAATAATCAGTGAATAATGACACATCTTCATCAGACAACCACTTTTGGGTTACAACAAAATCATTCCTTCAATGGTTTTATAAAAAAACCAAGGCCTATAGGATATGGTATATGAATTAAAGAAGATAACTTTTTAGGTATTCTATAAATAATGTTTTTTGATGTTTGAATAATATATGAGAGGAGGAACCCATTTATATGCGAGGGGAGGGGCACTTTTAGAATATCCAAATAATATATTCTATATATATATATATATATAATTTCAAGAAAAAATAATCCAGAATGACATAATTAAAAAATAATATGAGGATGGGTTTAAATTATCTCACTGAATAAAACATAGACTTGTTTATATTATGTTTTTACCCTTATCATTTTGTACAAACCCACGTTAACCCTTTTTATATTTACCATGATAACAAAGTTTTTACTATTTAGGGATCATGATAATTACAATAAAAAGATAATAGGCCTATAAATATACCATGTTTTATATTTTAAACCATATTAGAATCATTTGTATGAAGATATTACTGTTAGAAAATTTAAATCATTTAATAAAATATTATTTATCATAAAATATCATGAATGTCATTTTTTAACTATTTATTTAGCTAGACTTTGAAGGAAACATTAATGAAGTGGAATTAAAATTTAATCCTATAAAACATCACTAAAATGTTATATTTATATAAAAATTATTTGAACACATTAATTAATTAAATTTATATTACTCATAATGTTATTAAAATAACTGATTTTAATTTTCTACTAATAGTATAAACACTATGTCAATGTTGCCAAAGCATTCAAGGTAATTATTTAATTAATAAAAATGGGAAAAAATTAACATGACAAAAATAATTTATGTTTATGATTAATATTCATAACCAAATATAAATCTTTTTCCCCAACCACAAATTATTATAGTAAATAATAAAGTTGTATTTTTGTCGTTATCTTTCAATTAAATATTATAAAGGTAAAAATCCAAAAAAACATTGTACTAAGGGTATATATATTTGAGAAATGAATATACATGGAGTAGATAAAATCATAAAATAGGATAAAGTAATGTGTTGGCTTTAATTTTTTATCCTTATCCTATTCTTTTTACTATAATTGTCATATTTACCCTTACCGTGGAAATAATTATTTACAATAGTTTTTATCCATAATAAATAAATATAAAAGGGGCCTATTTAGTCAATTTTTACATACATATTAAAAATATGGAATCTATTTTTCATGATTAAATTCAAATAATTGGAATAATTTAATTTTAAATTAGACCTGTGAGATGCGATAAAAAATAATTTTCCAGAAAAATACCTTTAATGTCCAAAAATGAAGTTATAATAGAATATAATATGAAGATTATTAAAAAATAATTAACTAAAATTTACAAAACTAAATAAAAATCATGTTAATTTGAAATAAAATTAAAAAATGGTAATTTAAAATTAATTAATTTATTGAATTTAAATGGTTAGTTTATAAAAAAGTATTTTTCATTATTCACTGAAAAATAACTCTTTTTAGAAAAAATTTAAAAAGTCACCCTAATATATATATATATATTCCATTATAATTTAAAATATTATATCCTCTTTGTAAAATACCATTTCTAAAATTTCCATAAATTAATTATAATATTATCTCCTAAAAGAAATAAAAATATTTTTTGATGAAAATATATTTTTAAAGTATAAAAAACTTCTAAAATAGGGTGATTATTTAATAAATTTATTTCATTACATTTATATTAAGTATTAAATTTTTATATATTTCATAAAACAATTAATCCTATTCATACCTTCCAGTTTAATGTCTAGGTTATAATGGTCATATTTATATAATAATATTTCACTGTTCATTTAGGCTCAGTGTTTCGTGTTATATACACTATCGAACATAGTTTTCTTTTAAAAAACTATTATGGTGTTTCTTTATTCACCTAATTTAATAAATTTTATCCTAGAAATTTGAACATACTCTTTGTAAACATATGTTTAACATATGAAAATACCTTTTTTGAAATCCCACATCATAGAAAAGGTTAATAAAACATCCCCTTGAACATGGGGAGAAAGAAATACTATGAGAACCACATATCAAGTTTTGAAAATAGGGGAATATTCATAGGAAGTGAAAATATAGACATGGATAAAAATGTAATTTTAAAATAACTATTGAGTGTGATAGATATAATTTATCACATTAAATTGAATGATCAATACAATGTTAATGAACAAAAAAACATAAATAGATGAGTTGTGAAAAAGACCATTGATTCATCCGAAATAAAGGAAATATGGTAAATTTATTGTTTCCAGATTATTTATATAGAGTTTAATAATTAATTTACTATCTAGGTGATGAAAATACGTAAATATACATACATGATAGGTATAATTTCTTCCTTTAATTTATTTCCCCAAAAAATATAATATTTTTATCCAAATAATTACTATTCTAGATGATTTCTTCATGTCTAAAGCACTAAAACAAACTTATAATAAATATCAAAATCCCAAAAAAAATGGATAAAATAATTTTTAGCTTTCATTATAAATTAACAAAAATAATAATGGTTAGCACAAAATGATTCTAAAAATAAATCAACTGTCATATGAAGAAATAAAACATTAACCAAAAACCTCAATAATATCTCCCAATGTTCAACATAGATCATTCAAAAAATTAATAACCTGAACCTTATTAAAAATATTCCAAAATAATATTTAAACCCAAAGATTAAAATGATTAGATAACATGTTATTCCAAGATAAATATAAAATTGAAATTGAAATAAAATTAATCACTTATAATGTCTCATACTAAAAATGTATATTAACTAATCATATAATCTTCCAGATATTATATTTATTTACATAAATAACCTAAATCACCATAAAAAATAAAAATTATATATTTTTAAAAAAAATTATTAAACCTTTTTTCCTCAAATAATATCCAATAATTTTCTATTTACCTTAATCATATAATGTTTCTAAAATAGTGAACTATATCAGAATTAAAATTAATCACCAAATCAATTTTCAATCCCATTTCCATCTGTATGATAAAATATTTGCTCCCTAAATATACTAAATTATTATCTATACCAAGATTTAAATAAAGAAATATCATAATAACCAATACATCATGTAGGTCAGTGGTTGTTATTGCAACCTTACCACCCTTCAGTTGTGATTTCAATTTCGACAGCCTTATCGGATTTGAACGATTATCCATTTTACTAAAACTATATTAATATAATTCTTATATCATCCCTAAAATTGTAATGAAAATTCTTTTAAAAACCCTTAATCACTAAAGAACATATAAACCCTAAAGGTTATCACTACCTTTAAACATATGAAAATAGAATTCTTCCTCAAATAATACTTCATATTGAACATAAGCGTTACTCATTCCTCATCCCAATAATATGAATCCTAGAATTTCGTTAATAATAGTAAAATATTATCACTCAAAATTTAAAAAGGGCTTTATAATATGTTTAAATTATGATCAACTATAATATCATAAACCTGTGATGGTATCCATAACTCTTAAGTTAATCTCACATGAGAACATCATAATCTCTAAATGTTTCTACACATTTTCTCAAATAAAAACTATATATACCCATCCTAAAACATTAGATAATCTTGAGTTTTAACTGAATAATAAATTTTCTTACATTTGGGGATCATTATGGATTATATTTTAGAAAATTACACCCTAACCCTTACATAAATATACATTACATCACAAAGTGGACACTTACACTTATTATCCATTTTCCCATAAAACACAACTTTTATGATATAACATGTTTTATTTTCAAGATATATCTCTACAATTTTCATCTTGAGGTAATCCATTTCACTAATAATCCTTAAAACCAAGTGGAGAACAATTAAAAATTATTTATGAGAAAAAAATATAAGTAAGGGACATATAAAAAAAAATAAATTTATTGGTTCATGAAAACTTGTATAAGTTTTTCTATTTAAATAATTAAAATTTACATAAAAAATAAAAATTTATTACCCAAGAAATCATCATTTTTTCAAAATACATTCATAAATCATTTCATAAGAAATCATAAAGAAAAAAATAAAACCCATGAAGGTTACTTTTTAATCTTGAAAAATATATGATTTTTTCTTAAATCTATTTATTTCATCCAATAAATTGGAATTTACTTTCCTATAAACATATGCTCATGAGTAATCACATGGATATATAAAAAGAATAAAATGGTATCATAAGATCTTGGAAACATATTAAATGTGGAATAAACACAAAAAATGACCTAAGAATAAGATAAGGCCGACTTCAAAGAGAACCACACATGGTACACAAAGTCTTGATGTTGATTAGGTTTACTCTATAATCCCATAAATAACATACCATTAGACAAAAGCTTTACCCAATGCATTGGTGCACTATTTTGTAACACCTATAATAATATTATAATGATTATGTGGTCTACAGAAATGTTAATAAATCATAAGGTATAAACATAATAATTACCCATAAAAAGAATATGAGTTGCGTAATATTTCCTCATATAATAATCCAAAGATATTTCTTAATGAAGTCATTTGAGAAATGAACTAAAGGCATGTATTATCCCATAAAATAAAGGGAGAATAATCTACATACATATGGGATATAAGTATTTTTATAATTAATAAATATTCCATAATTTTGAAGAGATATAAATTTAATTATTGAGATAATGGTCATAAACCAAAGAAAAGGGTGGTTCAAGGATATCCCTTACTCACATAAACAAAACATTTCTAGATATAAAAATATCAATTACATTTAAAACAACTTTTAAAAATACATAGAACAAAGGAAAATAGTGTTTATATTTAATAAAAACAATTAATTATATAAATAAATCAAAATATAAAACAAAGGTTGTGGAATCAAGAAAATCCATTTGACACCATACATATAAAAATAAAATTTTTCATTTTTCATTTATAAAGAATATGAAATGGTATGTATAAAATATGTAAAATGATTCCTTTTAAACCCATTGGAAACTCAGTTGTAACGCTCTGACCCTAGATACCCAGAGTTAGTGCATTATTACATAACATTGGCATGATCACATGAAAGATCAAGTCTCAAAAGATCGATTAGTTTAGTAGCCTTGGAAACAATAGATATATTCATAATTTTTACATTAAATCAATAAGTGAAAAACTACAACAACATATTGTCTTCATATACCCTCATACTATCCCTATAGGTCATTCATAAAATACTTCTTCACATCCTGGGAAAAATAAAACATTGAAAGGGGTGAGCTCAGATTCTCTGTAAGGATAACAATATAACATACACATTCATAAATAAACATAAAAATTTAAGGCAATGTATTACTAAAACAGAAGCCTTTTAGACATGATCTTCCGCATAATATGGAAAGGATAAAATGAAATAATTACATTTACTTATTCACATGGATATTTTACTAGTCGAATAATCACATGAAAATATTAATAACCACTTTCATAATGACGGAATGCATAATTCCAGACTATTATAACCACGTAGCCAAAGCCTCATTCCAATACAACAAATAAGATTTTGTCAATGCCTCGTACCAAGACACTAGTTTGTCTCATGAGACCTACTGATGCATCGAGGATCTATATCGGGCTCCACCCGTCAATTACTAAGTCCAATGCATTCCTTATATGAAAAGTTTGAAACATAACATAAACATTCGTATGAAAACTAGCATACGAAATGTCAATACTTTATCCACAAACCATGAATGGTATAAAAATAGCACATCCACAGTCAAACATAACTCATTTTATACAATATGGAAGATTTTATTATATCAGATTAACCTCAATTGAGAATAATGAAGGATATTGACATAGATTAAAATAATCATCAAAACTATTTGAGAGAAATATCACCCTTTATCTTGAAAACAATTAAAAGTATCACTATTTATCAAGAAGCCATTTTAAATATATTTTTGAATCAAAGTGTCCCATAACACTTTGAAACATTAAAAATGAATTTTAGTTTTAAAACATTAATTTCCATATAAATAAATCCATAAAACCATTTTTAAAACATGGACATTAGTGAGAAATATATAGAATAACAAATCTTTAAAACATTTTAAAATGATATTTTAGTTATAGTTAATAACCAAAAGAGAGACACATGAATAAAAATAATTGAGTTAATAAAAAACTTTGTAATATCATGAGAATAAAGAGATTCATGATATACTATGTCAAAGTACATTATATACACCATATAAAAGTGATTTGGTGTATAACAACAAAGGAGTCTCAATAGAATGTAAATTGAGATGAAATCTCTCATAAAGGTCGTATCCTTAGGTTAAGGATAAATCAACGACATAATTATGAGTGAAAATATAAATACACTCAATATGATTGGATATTCAGTGTAAAACAATCAATGGACATTCACACATATTCTTGTAAAAACAGCACCAATGAATTGGATGTTTAACTCATCAAATCGAGATTGAGTAAAAATTGCATTTATCAAGTTCATACCGATTACCTGATAATTTATAAATGGATTGATTATGTGTATAAAAAGTATATCCATAGAAAGGGGAGTGAAATTTATGACATAATAAAATTAATAGTGATTCTACACATAATCTTGGAGTAAAATAATCAATGAAGTATACGTAAAGCTGAATGAGTAAAAATTGAAATTTCAAATTCCGTTATCGATTTGGTAACATACAAAACATAAAACCATGAATGAAGGATCATAAAATGATGATGTAAATATACATGAATTAAAGTATAGTACACAATGAATACAAACATGGGCAGTACACACACCACATGTAATAATTAAGTGGTGAACAATTGAATTCTCACAGAATTAAAAGTGAGATAAGAAACCCCTTACTTTGTTCTTTTTCCTTGGTCGATGGTAGGTTAACCTCATGTATAAGGATGAAATAATTATTATTCAATTACACAAGATTCATTTACATTAATATGATATCATATTTTATCTTTTAACATTGTTTTGTAAATAATATCTTAATATTATCGTCATTTCGGGTTTTAACTTACTCGTTTTCCTTTATATTATTTGTTATGTAAGACGTGTTTTTTATGGATAGGTTGTATCTTATTCAAATCCAGAATTATATCAAGTCCTTAAACATTATTTTTAATTATCAAATTAGAATTATAATTCAATGGATACGATGGAGAATGAATCTCATCGTGTTCGTGGAGACGGTAGTCCGTACGTACGCACGAGCGACAATATCATTCTTTTGATGTTAAAAAAATATATAATTGGATGGCATATCATATAGAAAGAATAATTATCATGTTATATTTATTATTTACATGAATTAAACATCATTACTATACCCATCCAAATAATAATATATTGAATTACAATTACACCACGACGTGGAGACGGTAAGCCGTACGTACGCACGTATAGTGACATGACATTCAAAGGATGGATAGAATACTGAATATGGGAGTACCATATTTATAATAACATCACAGTATATAGAAGATACTGGAGTTATTATTTTAGAATATAAATAACAAAGAAATATGAAGTTGAAGAAGAAAGGAACTTGAAAGAGGGTGGTGAAAACATTATATCTTCTTCAGGTTCTTCCTTTTGATTTGATCAAAAGGGCTCCTTATGATTGATTTATGATCAAAATAAGGCCTCTAGGTTGTATTTAGGGAAGTTGAGAGAGTATTTGGGAAGGTTTTGGCCGAACAAAAAGGCTTTGAAGGTGTGAATTAATGAGAAGGGGGAGTTCCCTTTTATAAGAGGGGTGAGGGGAACCTTTGGTAAAGCTAGAAATATTATTTAATAATAAATTCATATTCTATTTCTAATGGATAAAAGTGGATTATTTGAAGTTTAAGGTGGGTATGGGTTGAAAACCACTCAACCAATATAATTTAGACAGGTTTGGGTCATTATATTAACCTTATCTTTAAGTATTAACTCTTAGTTAATTAGTTTCACTTTTACAATGTCTCTTTGTATTTTTATATTATATGGTTAATAAACATACTATATACATCCAAGAGACACCCAGGTGGTCCATTAATGACACACCTATCATGATATAAGTCTCTTGGAAGAAACTTAGATTTTTAGGAATTGAATATAAATTAATAATATAATTTTTTTTTAAAACTCTTTTATGTCAATTTTGACACTATTGGGTAATTTTCTTTTGATAAATTCATAACAGCATAATTACTTGGAGAACAATTTATATAATCAATCCTAATATGTCATATTAACCTATAAAATTAGAGGAATTCAAAAAAAGTATCAAATTACATTTATTTTGATATTTATAATATCAATTATTTTAATATTTCATTAATTTGGTAATTACTGCATCACCATTGTGTCATAAATAATTTAAATTATTTAATTTCTAAAAATTATAAATAAAATAAAATTATCTAATAAATCTTTTTATCTTTCTAATGAATATTTACAATTCAACAGATTGACATTTGATTATGTCTTGTTTCAATGTGAAATTACATCCAATGACCAAGACTGTATTAAATGGTAAAAATATATTCTAAATATACTTTAAAACCACTCAAATTAATAATTTATCACTATTAATTATTTCAATTAAAAAATTTGTTTTTAATTAAAATTTAATAATTTTCACTATTCATTAAAATATGAAAGTTATCCGAAAAATACCAAAATTTCATCTTAAGCTAATTTCGATATTACGAATCCAAAAATGAAGTCCATTTAGAAAGATAAAATTTATAAAATATAAAAAAGTAGGTATTACTATTCATAACGGCTAGTTTGATTGGTTGTGGTGTTTTATAATCTTGAAGTTACGTACAATGCACGCCATTGAATTATTCAAAGGGAAACGTACCATGGAATATTGGGGTGTTACATTCTCACCTACATCAATAAATTGCATCCATACAATTTTTTTAAAATTGGGCTTGAGAATATAATGGAAAGTCCCACATTAGAAAAAAAAGTCAATAAAACTATCATTTTAAAAGAAAGGAAGAGAGGTATAAAGGTCAGCCAAGATAACCCATACTAGGATTCCATGTAGGAAAACATGGATATGGACAATAAACTAGGTGTTATGTTCTGATAGAGAGGGATAGAAAACATGATCAGGAAAATGTTAACAATAAGAAAATCAAAAATTTGTGTTGGGACAAATGGCCATTAGTCTCCCAGTAGGAAAAGTAAACGAACAACAATTTTTTTTAAGTTAAATTATATAAGGACGAGGAATTAATTTATGATATTGACTAATAACATAAAGAGATATACTTATTTTTAAGTATATTTTCATTCTTTAATAAATTTTTACCACTAATTCATTTTTTTGAACAATGAGTATTCAAGAAGACTTGGTGACAATGGAAGAGCTAGAATAAACTTCTTTAGAAATACTTAATCCACATAGGATAAACTATATATTTCCCTTGTCTTTAGTGATTAATCAAAACAAAAATCGTTAGTATAATATCTGATGATCCCCAAAATGGATATTCCATTAGAGAAAAAAAACACTACTCTTAATTTCTAAAATTAAACCATAAATATCCCAAAGTTAAATAAATACCATTCAATAATCAATTATCCTTAAAATCCTACAATATTACACAGACTAATATTGAATCCCAAAACTTATAAGAATGTAGTCTTCCACGTGAAATTGTATCTCCAAATGACAATAATTACTCTTAAAGTCACATACTTAAAAGTAATTAACCTAATCATTTCCATAAATAACCCAAATCACTATAAATCCACAAAACAAAACATAGATAAAAATCCACCATTACTCATCAAATGAAATCTCATACTATTATATTTTTCTTGGGCATATAGTGTTAACAACAAAGCGAACAACTTCCAAAATAACATTTATCACTTAATCACCAAATCATTTTCCTATACTAAGGGTATTCATTCGATAAGACATAAGATCCCAAATCTAATTATTATTGATTAATAAAATAATTTAACTAAAAATAATAGTCACACTAACCAGGGACTTCATGTAGTCTAGTGGTAGGCGATAAATCCCAATCGCACTTTGGTTGTGGGTTTGATTCCCACAGCTTTGTCCGATGTGATGGGTTGTCACACGGTCTGCATGTTTTCCTTTTTCAAAAACAACATTTTATAACATTACCAAAATGAGATAAATTTCTCAAAATAACCATAAAATAATTTAACAACAAATCTTATCTCTTACCTTGCATTTTCATCCCAAATTATAATAACTTATAATTACCTCAAACCCAATGATCATATAAAACCAAATGGTTATTTGTAACTATATCCACAAGGGAAAAGATAATTCTTCCTCACATATCATTCTCACATCGAAAACTGCAGGGTTAAAAATAAAAGAGAAAATTATTCCAAAGTAAACCCATCAACAAGGAGCACTAATACTTTTTGAACATTTATCCAACCATTTATTTCCACATAGCTTCTTCTTTGACCAAGAAAATATCCTATAGAATGGGGCATTCACTCAGGTAATGGCCAGGTCCCCTATATTTAAGGAAAATGACTGTAAATGGATTATTTGGACCATTTTTATCTTCTTCCATATTACTCTTCATTTTTCTTCGGTAATTCATCACTTTATGTCATTCATTCCCACACATAAAGAATTTCTTTTTCCCATTGAGACACTTTCCTGGGTGTATCCTTCCACATTTCCTGCGTGATAGAAATTGAGGATTCCTTTCTCCATGGTCTCCACTGCAAGATCTCTTATCATTCGTCACCTTTCCCTTCTTTGTTGAGTCCGAGAATTGGTTAATATATATATATTTTTATCATATTTTTGGAAAATTGATTTGGCATACAGACGATATCTTTTATGCCTATCAACATTCTATTTTGTCGCTCATTTCCACCATCGTTCCCACCTTGTACATCATTCTCAAAGTCACTATGACTTCCTTGGAATCCAGCCATTTACTAAAACCATAAATCATTGTGTGAGTAACAGTAGTCATAAAATAATTTAGAGATTAACATGTCACCATATTATCAATTTGAAACACATTAGGATTAATCAAGGTCATTTACTCTCATTTTATATATATAATACTTCAAATCAGTTTGTAATGAAAATGAAAATTATCATAAGAATATCCCCCGAGAGTGTCATAACCAAGAGTGCAGCAAGGCCCATTGTCATGCACCAATTCCCATTCGAGTCTAGCTCAAAGCGGTGTTTTCGGGTTTTACCCCTAGATACATATATGCTAGAGCCGCCTCTACATGCTCATATCCAGACAGGGATGTATTGCTCGGAAAACTCACAAAATATCTACAATAGCAAAGTTCTAGGAAGTTCTTCTATACTAATTCTCAAAGATCATCTTAGGTCTACGTGCTCTAATCAGAGTTTATCAAAATCTAGCTTCCAAGGTTTTTACTAAACTTCTTCTGATACCAACTCAAATTACCCGACCCTAAATACCCAGAGTCGGTGCAATATTACATAACATTTTCATGATCACAAGAAAGATCATGTATCCAACGACCGATTAGATTAGTAGCCTTGGAAACACTATATATATTCATAAAGATTACGTAACATCGATAATTGAAAAACTACAACAACATATTGTATTCATATCCCCTCATAATATCCCTACAGGTCATTCATAAAACACATCTTCACATCCTGGGAAAAATAAAACATTGAATGGGGTGAGCTCAGATGCTCAGTAAGGATAACAATATAGCAGAAACATTCATAAATAAAGACAAAAATTTAAGGCAATGTATAACTAAAAAAAAGCCTTTTAAACTTGTACTTCAGCATAATATGGCAAGGATAAAATGAAATAATGCCATTTACTTATTTACATGGATATTCTACTAGTTTAATAATCTCATGAAAATATTAATAACCACTTTCATAATGATAGAATGCATAATTCTAGACTATCATAACCATGTTTCCAAGGCCTCATGACAAGACTACAAATAAGATGTTGTCAAAACCTCATGCCAAGAAAATAGTTTGTATCGTGAGACCTATCTATGCATTGAGGAGCTATAGCGGGCTCCACCCGTCACTTACTAAGTCCAATACATTCCACATATGAAAAGTTTGAAACATTACATAAATAGTCGTATTAAAACTAGCATACGAAATGTCAATAATGTATCCATAAACCATGAATGGTATAAAAATAGCACATCCACGGTCAAACATACCTCATTTGATACAATCTAGAAGACTGTATTGTATCGTCTTAACCTCAATCGAGAATAATGAAGGATATTGACATAGATTAAAATAATCATCAAAACTATTTGATAGAAATATCACCCTTTTCATGAAAACAATTAAAAGTATCACTATTTATCAAGAATCCATTTTAAATATATTTTTTAATCAAAGTGTCCCATAATAATTTGTAACATTAAAAATAAATTTTAATTTTAAAAAATTAATTTCCATATAAATAAATCCTTAAAACCATTTTTAAAACATGGACATTAGTGAGAATGATTTAGAATAACAAATCTTTAAAAAAATTTAAAATGATATTTTAGTTATAGTTACTAACAAAAAGAGAGAAACTTGAATAAAAATAATTGATGTAATCAAAAACTTTGTAATATCATGATAATATAGGGATTCATGATATACTATATCAAAGTACATTATATACACCATATAAAAGTGATTTGGTGTATAATAACAAAGGAGCCTCAATGGAATGTAAATTGAGATGAAATCTCTCATAAAGGCCATATCCTTAGGTTAAGGATAAATCAACGACATAATTATGAGTGAAAAATATGAATACACTCAATTTTATTGGATATTTAGTGTAAAACAATCAAATCACATTCATTCATATTCTTGTAAAAACAACACCAATGAATTGGATGTTTAACTCAACAAATCGAGATAGAGTAAAAATTACTCTTATCAAGTTCATACTGATGTCCTGATAATTTATCAATGGTTTGATTATGTGTATCAAAAGTATATCCACATAAAGGGGAGTGGAATTTATGAAAAAATCAAATGACTGGTGATTCTACGCATAATCATGGAGTAAAATAATAAATGAAGTATGCGTAAAGCCGAATGAGTGGAAATTGAAATTTCAAATTCCCTTATTGATTTGGTAACACAAAAAACATACACCAATGAAATAAGGATCATACAATGATGATTTAAATATACATGAATTAAATTATATTACACAATGAATACAAACATGGTCAGTACACACACCACATGTAATAAATAAGTGGTGAACAATGGAATTCTCACGGAATTAAAAGTGAGATAAGAAACCCATTACTTTGTACTTTTTCCTTGGTCGACGGTTGGTTAACCTCCTGTATAATGGTGAAATAATTTTTATTGAATTATAAAAGAATCATTTACAATAATATGATATCATATATGATCTTTTAACATTGATTTGTTAATAATATCTTAGTATTATTGTCATTTCGGGTGTTTACTTACTCATTTTCCTTTATATTATTTGTTACGTAAGCCATGTTTGTTTTGTATAGGTTGTATCTTATTAATATCCATAATTATATCAAGTCCTTAAACATTATTTTTAATCATCAAATGTGAATTATACTTGAATGGATACTATGGAGGATAAATCTCATCGCGTTCGTGGAGACGGTAGTCCGTACGTACGCACGAGAGACAATATCATTCTTTTGATGTTAAAATAATATATAATTGGATAGTGTATCATATAGAAATAATAGTTATCATGTTATATTTATTATTTACATGAATTACACTTCATTATTATACCCATCCAAAAAATAATTTATTGAATGACAATGACACCATGAAGTGGATACGTTAAGTCGTACGTACGCACCTATGGTGACATGCCATTCAAAGGATGGATAGAATACTAAATATGGTTGTACCATATTTATAATAAAATCAAAGTATATAGAAGATATTGGAGTTATTATTTTATAATAGAAATAACAAAGAAAGAAGAAGTTGAAGAAGAAAGGAACTTGAAAGAGGGTGGTGAAAACATTACCTCTTCTTTGGGTTCTTCCTTTTGATTTGTTCAAAAGGGCTCCTTAGGTTGGATTTCTGATCAAACATAGGCCTCTAGGTTGTAGTGAGGGAAGTTAAGATATTATTGGGGTAGGGTTTGGCCGATCTAAAAGACTTTTAAGGAGTTAATTAATGAGAAGGGGGAGTTCCTTTTTATAAGAGGGGTGAGGGGAACCATTGGAAAAGCTAGAAATATTATTTTATAATAAATATATATTCGGTTTATAATGGCTCCAAAGTTGATTATTTAAAGGTTAAGGTGGGGATGGGTAGAAAATCACTCAACCAATAGAATTTATACAGGTTTGGGTCATTATATTAACATTATCTTTAAGTATTAACTCTTAGTTAATTAGTTTCACTTTTACAATGTCTCTTTGTATTTTTATATTATATGGTTAATCAATATACTATATACATCCATGTGACCCCAAGTGTTCAATTAATGACACATATATAATTATATAAGTCTCTTGTACTAACCATAGATTTTTAGAAATTGAATATAAATTAATAATATAATATTTGTTTTAAAAACTCTTTTATGTCAATTTTGACACTATTGGGTATTTTGTTTTTTATAAATTCATAACAGAGTTATTACATGGAAAAAAATTTATCTAATCAATCGCAATATGTCATATAAACCTATTATATTAGTGTAATTCATAAAAAGTCTCAAATTACATTTATTTTGATATTTATAATATCAATTATTTTTATATTTCATTAATTAGGTAATTATTGCATCACCATTTTGTCATAAATAATTTAAATTGTTTAATGTCTAAAAAATATAAATAAAACACAATTATCTATAAAATCCGTTTTGATTTCTAATGAATATTTAAAATCTAATTTAACTTATGTATATCCCTATATTAAAAATGTTTTAATAAATAAACTTTGATTTTAACTCTTTTAACTATACATTGAATTAAATAATAATAAATTTCCTAATCTAATACAATGGACCTAAATGATAACAATTTACTCCTTAGGTTGTTTCTGGTCGAGATAAACTTGTCCAATACAATTAGGACATGTGTTAATGTAATATTAATATCATTTTTACCCTTAATTACCCTATTTACTTTTAACCGTGGTAAAAAAAGTAAAAGGTTACTATTCACCAAACATTATTTTCATCTCATTGAACCACATTTTACTCCTTCATATTAATCGTGTCTCTCAGATTTTCGAAATTCCACTCACAGAAGCGGTAAAATTTAGTTTTATGTAAAATTCAGTTTTTCAAACTACCACTTAGTGGTTTCACTATTATTCAAAAAATGAAAGTTTCCAGAAAATACAAAAAATTAGGCCTAAGCTATATTTGATATTATGAATTAAAAAATGATGTCTATTTTACCAAATTCAAAACATATCAGTTTCATTAATTAATTTAGAAATTAATTCCCTTCATCAAAACATATAGCATGTTTTTAACAGATAATAACTATCAAAATATTGACACTTGTTTATGTCTGGTTTAAATGTGAAATTACATCCAATGAACAACATTGTATTAAATGGTAAAAATATTTTCTAAATATATTTTAAAACCACTCAAATTAATAATCTATCACTATTAATTATTTCAATTAAAAAATTTGTTTTTAATTAAAATTTAGTAAATTTCACTATTCATCAAAATATGAAAGTTATCCGAAAAGTACCAAAATTTCACCGTAAGATAATTAAGATATTACAAATACAAAAATTAAGTCCATTTAGACAGATAAAATTCATAAAATTTCAAAAAGTAGGTATTACTATTCGTAACGGCTAGTTTGATTGGTTGTGGTGTGTTAGAATCTCGAAGTTGCGTACAATGCCCACTATTGCATTATTTAAAGGGAAACGTACCGTGGAAGCTTGGGGTGTTACAGAAGTAACAAAAGTAATCAAATGTACATTATAATTCATTTATTTCCATAAAAATAAATTAATAAAATAATGTTAATAATATGAACATGTAAAAGAAATTTGTAGAAAAAAGTCATCAAAACCTTCAAAACAAGGTTTCAATATAAAGAGAACATTATAAAAAACCATAAAAATATTATTTAAAAACATACATAAAAATTTAAATATGGTAAAAATTCTCCATTATATTCAACATAATAATAAATAATTTTTTTTAAAACATTTAGAAGAACATGGTCATTGAAGAAAAATATTTAGAAGGGAAACTTTAAAAGATGATTTTTGAAAAAAAAGTCCCTTACCTTGAGTATGGATCATCATGTATGTTATTTATCATCATGAATAATAAAATTATATTAATCATTTACATTACTAGGAACCATTTAAAAATTTTATTATACCTTTTATTTTATTTATTATCATTTTATATTCAATTATTTAATTATTTAAGTTCGTATTCGTTGTTTTGATGATATTCATATCATAAGTCTAAAATAACTTCATCATGATAAAAATAGACAAAATGCTCATTATTTAATATTAAAATGTATAATAATTATGTCATATTATAATAATTATACAAAAAAATATACTCTTAATACCAACCATGAATGTGGTAATAAAAACTTAACTACATCAAACTCATGGAGATGTATGTTGTACACACACATGAGTAACATTTTTCATTTTTAAATGATCATGATGGAAATAAATTCAGTGTTATTTTATCTTGAAACAATGATAATAATATCATAAATATCATATTTTTTATTAAATAAACTTATATATATTATCCATATTTTTATTGAAAAATGAATCACATCGCCTCATGGATGTGGTAATCCACACACACACATGAACACCATTATCATCTTTCAATGAAAGGTAAGGAAAATATACATGATATATTACTAATCAAGAAGGATAAATATGTCATTAATATTATATATAAATTTAATCTATCATAATATATAGGTGTGAGATATTATTATGTAAAATGAATTATATTGATTTGTGAGATGGTAGTCCGTTGTACTCACAAACGATGACTTTGTTTCCCATTTGATAGAAGAGGAGACGGCTATCGGTAATTTAGTTAACATAATAAAATATAATTATATTATATATAATATTTTTTATATTACCATGGTTTAGTATTTTTTTAATGATGTTGAATAAGAAATAACACCAAAACTATCAGTTAATAATGACACCACATCTTCGGACGACATCTTTAGATATAAAACAAAATCCATAATTTGAGGGATTTATAATATAAATTAAATCTGTAATGTGGGAATAGAAATAAGGAATGGATTTGGGTAGTTATTGGGTGGTCCAAAAGGGTTTTTACATGTGATGAAAAAAGTAGAGAAGGTTCCCTTTTATAAGAGAGTGGGGGAGGACCTTTTTAAGATCCTAACATATTAAATTAATAGAAAATATTTTTCATGAAAAAATAGTTCCAAAATAGTTTAAGTAGAAGAAATAATGATTGTGGATCAAAATAAAGTTATTGAATATAATTTCATTATATTTATATTAGGTTTCTAGCCTGTATATTTTTTTAACCCATATTAATCATTTTTGACATTCACCATGAAAATAACAATTTTATTCTTTAGTGGTGAGGATATTTTCTATAAAAGAAAAATTGAAAAATAAATGAAACATGGATTATATTTTCAATGATATAACAATACATTGTATAAATATTGTATTTTTGTTAATTTAAAATCATGTATTAAAATATTAGTAATTTTAAAATATCCTTAATACAATTTTTAGAAGTATTTATTTAATTTGAAATAAAAAAACAACTTGATTATAATGAAATTATAATATTATCATTTAAAAAATGAATAAATATTTTTATTTATCTATAAAATATATGTAAGAGAATAATTTGTTCAACTTATATTAATTTTAATATTCTTAAAATCATTTACATATTATCTCTCTTAATTATATATATAGATTATCAATATTGCATAAGTATTTATTGTAATTATTTAATTAGTAAAAATTTGAAATAAATTCCCATTATAAAAAATAACATATATTTCAAATTAATTTTTATAGGTGAATATAATTTGCTGATATCACTTCCGCAAATTATAATAGTTATTAATATTAATATGTTGATATTTTTGCCTTTATCATTTACTTAAATATTATAAATGTGAAAATCAATAAAATATGGAACTAAGTGGCCATATATTTTAGAATTGGATTATAATTGAAGAATTACACTTATAAAATAAGATAAAGGTAATTTTTAGGGTCATTTCATGTCATAAAAATATTTCTTTGAACCATAATTACCGGATTTACCCATATATTGATAATAATTATTTACAATATTTTTTATTCATATTGACTAAAAATAAAAGAGACTTATTTTTCAAATTTTGATGTATATATTCTAAGTATGAAATAAATTTTTCAAGAATAAATTAATGTAAGTTTCATAATTAAATTTTAAATTAGACCCTGAGATGTAATGAAAAATGGGTTTTTAGAAAAAATCATTTTTAATTCCATAAAAGAACTTTTACCTAAATCTGATATAATGATGATTCAAATGTAATAAATTAGATTAAATATAAATAAAAAATACTTATGTTACATTAAAATGAAATTGAAATCATATTGTGAGTTTTAAATTACTTTATTTATTTAACAGAAATGGTAGTTTTATAGAAAATTATATTTTCACTATTCAATAAAAAATCACCCTTTGTTGAAAAATCTGAAAATTTTCCCCATAAGACAATTTTCATAATCTGATTTGAAAATGATATAATTTTTATAAAATAAAATTTCTAAATGTTCGCGAAATAAATTATAATATTCACTCAAAAAAATAAATAGAAATTATTTTTGATGAAAAAATATTTTTAAAGAATAAAATAACTTCACAAAAAACTGAGTTATTACTTTCTAAGAATTTATCAATACATTTTTTTGAAAAGTAAATTTTTATATATTTAATTAATAGGTTAATTTTATTCATACCCAAATATTTATCGACTATGTTATAAAAATCGTATTAAAATAATAATATTTCATTCTTCATTTAGGCTTAGTGTTGGGTGTTGTATAAAAAATATAACAATGGTTTCCAATTTTTTTTTAAAATATTACGGTGTTACAATTATCATCTTAATAATGATATTCATCCTTATCATAATTAATAAAATTAAGTTATGATATATAACAATCTCAATTATTATTTTCATGATAGTGATATATATATATATATATTAAGAAAAGAAGTTACATCAAACAAAATAATGAAATTTTACAAAATTACCTTTGAAAAGGGGAAATAATAACATCAGGTAAAGAATTAAAAAAGTACACCTCTCCATATTTAACCATTTTCTTAAATCCCATCTGCAAGTTTGTTGGAATCTCAATATGTTTTTGAAATGAAATATTATGTTATCATAAGAATCTCAATGTAATATATCCATTGAGAATTGAGTCTCCCTTAGAGATGAATTTGACCATTTTTATCTAACTATACAATAAAAATAGAGTCACATTTGAACTAAATTTCATTCCATCCATTTCTTCCATGTGATAAACACTTATTATCACAAGCATCTCAGCCTCCAAGGATGTAGAAATACCACTTGGACTGTAACATCCCAAGTAATTAATGAATAATAGATATTCTTATCTATGTCTATTTATGAATTAGATAGTGTTTTAGAATCTTAAAATGAGAATAAATCAAATCTTAAGCCTAGAATACACGGATATTTTTAAAAGATTGTTTTACTGCCTTTTGATGGAAAAAATTTTTAAATAAAACTTTTGACAATTTCATAATATCTATTTTTAAAAATAAACTTATTCTTTATTATTGGGACATTGAAATTTACTTTGGATAAATTTTTGGTATTTTTCTGACAATGTTCATTATTTAATGAATAGTGAAAATTACTGCATTTTAAATCAAAACTACTTTTTCATCTAATTTAATTATATGGTTAGATTATCTTTTTAATTAATTTTAAAGTTTAATTAGAATATATTTTTACCATTTAATCCAATGGAGTTCATTATAATTAATTTCACTTTGGAATTGGGCATAAACAAGTGTCGAACGTTTCATAGATATTGATTCAAAAAAACCCGCTTTTTGTTTGACAATGAGAATTATTTTTTAAATTAATTATTTCAATTTATATATTTATAATTTGGTAAAATGGATTCCATATTTGGAATCAAAAGTTCTAAATTAGATAAATTAATACTCTTTTGTTTTTGGACATTATGAAAGAAACGACGGTAATTATCATTAATTATCTTGATTAATTTGTAATCATGTAGTTAAGCATAAAAAAATAATATCATAATAATAAGAAATGACCCCAAAATGTGTCCTAATTCTACTTTTTGTGTCATGGACGGCCATGGGATGCCTTGTGCCAAACATAGGGACCCCATGGAATTACTTTTGGGTGAAAGCGACACATTATCATTTTATTTTTAAAGAAAGGAGAATATCACTAAAGAATGTATCACCTGAGTAAAACATTTTCAGTTTTGTCTATGTAAATGATATATTAGAATATAAATATTCATTGGAAATATAATAATATTTCCTACATCATATTAGTTTTTTTATAATTTTTTGACATTAAATTAATTAATTTATTTATGACATCATGATGATGCAGTAATTATCTCATTAATGAACGATTTAAATAAAATGAAAAGATAACGTTAAATATAAGAGATAAACATGTCACAAACATATTGTATGAGTATATTTGGAACCCTTATCAACTTATACTATAAATATATCAATGTGGGAACTTTTAAATCTGAAACTCATTTTAAAATAATGTAACATTTCTTGGCATTCCAAGAGTTCCCCTCCCCCCTCTTATAAAAGGCCCCCACCTCTACCTCCTTACCCACACCTCTCAAGCCATTGACATAGAAAAAATTTGCTCATTTTATCTCTCCACATCCCTATATTCGTCCTAGAAGCCTTACCTTAGGCATAAATCTCTTCAAAAAACCCTTTTGTTACAAACCAAGAAGAGTTACCCGATTTAAAGGTAAAGTCTTCTCTAGTGTTATTTTGTTTTATTTTGCTTCTCCAACCCCCTAAACAATTTTTATTCATTAATTTTGTAACAACACCAGTATATTTAATATTTTTATAAGAATTATTCTAGCTACATGTACACAAACTTACATCTAATGGTTAAATAGCATAATGTTTCCGTGGATGGCGAATTTCTGCCTCATGAAACGATGATTGTTCAATATTCTTCTAACACCTTAAAATGTGGCCATTAAGATGTAAATATATTTATATATGATATATAATATGTTTATGTATAGGTTTTCATTAATATTATTTATTTTTCATTTATGGCATACCTTTATGGTTTCCATTATGGGTAAACGCGCTATCTTCATTTAAGGAAGTGCAGACTACCTCCCCCTCAAAGTGATTTCATTCGTTAATTCCATTTGTGGGAAATATAAATAATAGAGTTAATTATATTATATATTATGTTATACTAGAATTATAATATACCTTTTTATCATTATGATTTATTTCCATAAAATACAAAATAGAAATGAAAGTAGTGTTCATGCGTACGTACGACTTACCGTCTCCATGAACGGTGCATTTCATTTCTTACCTCTAAATGTTATGTAATATTATAAATGCATGTATATACTGGATATATATTATATATATGAAATCTACATCATGAATATAATTCTGGATATAATGGATTTTTTACCACATGAACAACTTGTAATTATAAGGAGTTTATTTTTGACTCAAGTACCAATGATCGACAAGACGACCGTTATTAACATAAATAATTACATAGTGTTCATAACATGGTAATGATTTATATAAGAGGAACAATTAACTTGAAAATGGTTCTTAAGAAAGTAGAAATTAACTCAAGTTTAATATTTAGGAGGTTAAAGAACGATTGAGTCAAGTCGGACCCGAGGTAAGGGACTTCATCTCAATCTCCTTTCATTGAGGCTTAGTTTGTTTTATACAAAACATTCTTTTATACGGTGTATAAACCCCTTTGGATTTTACGTTTATTCAAAAGGAATATTTTTTATATGAAGCGTTTTACGTAACGACAAAAGAGAATGTTTTTGTCGTACGTATGCGGCGACAAAGACTTCTCCGCCGCCGTCACCATTATTTGAGTTTCAGCTTCCTCTACAAGCCATAACTTTTTTTAAATGAAAAATAAATACCATGTTTTACTTTTATTTTATTTTGGTATTGAAAATGGGTTTGATAATGTTTTTATTATATCAATGTGTTATTGATATCTTGTGATTGAAATATGGAAATGTTGTGGTTTCTTTATGCATGTTTTATGTGATACGACTATGTTATAGTTCTTGGGCATTGTTTATGAAGATGGGTGGTTCCATGATAAACTAAGGTTGGAGAGCCCAATATAGATCTCCAATTCATTGGGAAAAATGAAGGGGTTAAATGTTAAGGTTTCATCGAAGGGATTTAGGGAATATACTATGATAGGTATTCCAAACGTAACCACGAGGGTTACTCCCTACGTAAGAATGTTATGAATGCCTCAAGTTACCTTTATGTCTTATGATTTCTATGATTTATTCATGATTTGACAAGGTATGTTAAAATTCTTATGTTTTATGAGTAAAGTATGATTTCATACAAGGACTAATGTTTTCATTTCATGCTTTTATATCCGCTACTGAGATTTTTATCCTCATCCTATGTTTTTGAAATGTTTTTCACAGGTGAAGTGAAAGGTACATGATGTGATTATAGTGTCATGGATGTGTCAAGAAAGAATCCATGTTTTATTTTAAATATGTTTATGTTGATGGGAAAAATTATTACTATCTTTTATGTAATCACTTTGTTTAAGCGTCTATTGTAATAAATGATTTATGATCTAATATTCTAAAACTCTAAATCTGAGAAGATCCTTAATGTGTATTCTTGAAATAACTCACGATTAAGTAATGATTAAGGATGGGGTCTTATAGTTGGTATCAGAGGTTGGTTTAGATAAATTTAGGAGTTAGAATTATATTAAATGATTATCAAAAAATATTTTTTTATGGTCATATTGAAATGATATAGCATTTGAAGATTACCATGTTGCATCATCTAAGACATATTTATTCAGAATGGATTTCCATAGAGGAAATAGGGAAGTAGTTATAGGAAGGCATACAGAAGAAAATGACCTTTCGAATCAGTATCCTGAGATTGTCAGAATTGGAACTGAATAGTCTTTTGCAGTAATGGCACAGTTGACTCAAGCGATAAATGGTGTTTGTATCCATGCACGAGACCAGCCAGATCAACCGTAGAGCAACATGTTAGTGGTGGAACATTTCATGAGGCAACATCCCCCATCATTCAGAGGATCATTTGACCATGTTTTAGTAGAAGGTTGGAATAAAGCAGTGGAAAATATTATTGATTTCATGGGGTGTTCAGACAATCAAAAGGTTATTCTTGAAATTTACCATTTGGAGGGTGAAGCGGATCAGTGGTGGTCTATGGTTGAAAATATCTGGGACGCTGATGATATTTATGCTCTTGACTGGGATGAATTCAATGGTATGTTTCATGAGAAGAATTTTCCTAAGGCTTCTCGACATAGGATAGAAAAACAATTCATGGAATTGAGGCAACAGGACGACTCAGTGGATGCTTATGAATAAAGGATCACTCATTTGGAAAGTTATACTCCAAATTTTATTTGATACCTTGATAGTAAAATCAATAATTTTCACTCAGAATTAAAGCCAAAATATCTAAGGGAATTAGCTTCTCGTGAGTTCAAATGTTATGAAAAGATTGTTTGATGTGCTGAGAAGGTGGAAATGGAGTTTGTCAATGATCAATTTTTCTATAACAACCAATAGAAAAAGAGACCGAGGTGGCAGGAGAAAGGGAAGAATTCTTAAAAAAGATCTTATGGTAAGAAAACTATGTTTTTAGATGGTGATAAATGTGGTAAAAAGCCTGCTAGGGAATGTCTTTTGAATTCTTGAAAGTGAGACCGATGTGGTAATATGGGACATAAGGCTCGTGAATGCACTGAAAAATATTAGGGTGATGGTAAGACCAAATTTTATTTACAGTTAGTGAAATGTTTCATGTGCAATGAGATGGGTCATTATGCAAACGAGTGTCTGAAAAAGATCTCGAGTGATGGGAAGTAGTCAGACTACAAGCAGAAAGGGGTGGTGAAATCTTTTGCAACTACTTCAGCAAATGTTGGGCCATCAAATGAAGTGGTATCAGGTACTTTGTTTATTTTTTTAGATTATTCCAGTGTGTTGTTTGATTCAGGGTCTACACATTCCTTCATCTCTGAAAACTTTTCTAGTAAAATGGGAATACAATCTCAAGAAATGACTCCAGAACTTGTGGTAAAAACACCTGGGTGAAATGTTGAGGCAAAAAGAATTTATAAGAATCTTCCTATACTTATCCGTGGAAATAACCTACTTGAAAACCATATTGTTTTACATTTAGTAGAGATTGATGTTATCCTAGGTATGGATTGGATCTCTGTTTACCATGCTGAGATTTATTGTAGAGGTAATGAATTTTATTTTCAGAAAGAATTTCAATTTGTTTACAAGAATGAACCCTTATTGTTGATAACATATCAAGAGGCTGAGAAACTTTTACAATATAGAAACTAAGGTTACCTTGCACATATTTTTGAAAACAAAGGAACCGTTCAGATTAATGATGTTCCAGTGGTAAATGAGTATCCTGATGTTTTTCCTGATGAGTTACCTGGAATAATACCAGATCGAGAAGTTGAATTTACTGTTGACTTAGTTCCTGAGGCCAAGCCAATTTCAAAACCCCTTTATCGAATGGATCAAATTGAACTTTTAGAGATGAAGGAGAAATTTCATTATTTATTGGAGAAAGGTTTCATTCGACATAGCACATCACCATGGGGTGCTCCTGATTTATTTGTTAAAAAGAAATATGGTTCAATGAGACTTTGCATTGATTATAGAGCCATGAATAACATCACTGTTAAGAAAAAATATCCTTTGCCTCATATCGATGATTTGATTGATCAGCTCCATGGAGCTCAGTATTTTTCAAAGATTGACCTGAGAACGGGGTACCTTCAGTTGATGGTGAAGGAAGAATATACTCTAAAGACTGCATTTCGAATAGGATATGGAAATTATGAATGTTTAGTTATGCCTTTTTGGTTAACCAATGCACCTACTATATTCATGGACCTTATGAATATAATTTTCCATGTGTTCTTGGATAAGTTAGTGTTTGTTTCCATTGATGATATTTTGGTGTTTTCTAAAAGTAAATTGGAGCATGAAATACATTTAAGGGCTTTTTTGAAAACCATAAAAGAAAAGAAATTGTATGGGAAATTCAGCAACTGTGAGTTTTGGTTGCAACAAATTTCGTTCCTTGGTCACATTGTTTCTAAAGATGAGATAATTATTGATCCTGAAAAAAAAAGGTTGTTGAAGAATGGCCAAGACCGACAAATGTAACTGATATTCATAGATTTCGTGGTTCGTAAGGCTATTAGAAAAGGTTTGTTAACAATTTTTTATAGTTATCTAGTCCAATGACTAAGCTAACTCGGAAGGGTGTTAAGTTTATCTAGACAAAAAAATGTGATGATTGTTTTCAGGAACTGAAAATAATATTAGTGAATGCTCGAGTTTTGGCACTACCTTCCAGGAATGGTGAGTTTGTTATCTATAATGATGCTTCATTGAAAGGACTTGGTTGCGTCCTAATGCAGAATGATCAGGTAATTGCATATTCTTCACGTCAGTTGGAAACTCATGAGGTAAATTACCCTACACATGATTTGAAATTAGCTGCTGTTGTTTTTTCTTTAAAAATTTGGAGGCATCATTTGTATGGTGTAAAGTGTGAAATATATACTGATCAATAAATTTTAAAGTAAATATTCACTCAGAAAGAATTGAACATGAGACAGAGGAGATGGCTGGAATTAATCAAGGATTATGATTGTACAATTTATTAACATCTGGGAAAAGCAAATAAAGTGACTGATGCATTGAGTTGAAAAAGTAATACTTTATTAACAATATTGCGTTTGGAACGTTATCCTTTGGTTAAGGATTTGAGGAACATTGAAATAGAAGTTGTTGGTGCAGGATGTCCTTCTGTTTTGTTTCAGGTATCAGTGAAATATTCTCTATCAGACAGAATTAAGCATGCATAGAAGCTAGACAGTGAGTTGCAGAAAAAGGTAGAGCTGGTTCCGAATGGAAAGTTGCCTGAATTCAGCATTGATAATGACTGTGTTTTGAGATTTGGGAAGAGATTATGTGTTCCTTGTGATTCACAGTTGAAGAGAGAGTAGTTATGTGATGCTCATAGTTCCCCGATTTCAGTTCATCCAGGAAGTACTAAGATGTATAGAGATCTTCGGGAGTATTACTGTTGGGACGGAATGAAAAGAGATATTGCAGATTTTACTATGATGTGTTTGACTTGTCAACAGGTTAAAGTAGAGTGGCAGTTAACGAATGGGATTCTTAAACCTTTACCAGTGCCAGGGTGGAAATGGGAGAATATATCCATGGACTTCGTTGTGGGATTGCCGAAGACACCTCGAGGTAATAATACAATCTGGGTTATTGTTGATCGCTTGACTAAATCTGCTCATTTCCTTGCTATACGAGATAAGTTTTCCCTAGATCAACTTTCCCATTTGTATCTTAAAGATATAGTCAGGTTACATGGAGTTCCTCTCTCTATTGTATCTGATTGTGAACCCAGGTTTACTTCTATCTTTTGGAAAGGCCTTCAGAAGTCATTGAGTACTGAATTAAATTTTAGTACAGCTTTTCATCCTCAATCAGATGGGCAGTCAGAACGAAAAATTAAGACTTTTTAAGATATGCTACATGCTTGTTCGATAGATTATCAGGGAAGTAGGGACCAACATCTTTCTTTGGTTGATTTTTCTAATAATAACAATTTTCATTCTAGTATACAGATGGAACCATTTGAGGCATTATATAGGAAACAATGTTGAACTCCAACTTTTTGGGATAAAGTGGGTGAAAGGAAGTTAATGAGACCAGAATTGGTAGAAGAGTTGGAAGAAAATGTTCAGATGATACAGAGACACATGAGAACAGCTCAGAGTAGGAAGAAAAGTTATGCAAACAATGGGAGGAAGGAACTCTCGTTTAAGGTAGGCGATCAAGTTTTTCTCAAAGTATCACCATGGAAAAGTGTGATGTGATTTGGTAAGAAAGGAAAGCTGAGTCCATGGTTCATTGGACCATATGAAATTCTATAGAGATTCAGATCAATTTCATACTGAGTGGATTTAACTCCGAGTTTATCTCAGTTACATAATGTATTTCATGTTTCAATGTTATGGAAGTACATGCCAGATCCATCTCATGTTTTGAGTCCAGAGGTAGTTCAGCTGGAAGAGAATCTATCATATAAGGAACAACCTGTCCAGATTCTTTACCATAGGGAGAAAGTGTTATGGAATAAGTTGATTCATCATGTAAAGGTTTCGTGGAAAAACTACATGAGTGAAGAGGCAACATGGGAATCTTAAAATGCAATGAGGGACAAATACCCTCACTTATTCAATAAGTAAATAAATTGCGGGGACACCATTTTCTAAAGGGGGGAAGGATGTCACATACCAAGTAAGTAATGAATAATATATATTCTTATCTATGTCTATTTATGAATTAGATAGTGTTTTAGAGGCTTAATATGAGAATAAATCCAATCTTAAGCATGAAATACACTAATATTTTTAAAAGATTGTTTTACTGTCTTTTGACAGAAAACCATTTTAAATAAACCATTTGACAATTTTATAAGATATATTTTTCAAGATTAACTTATTCTTTATTATTGGGACATTGAAATTTACTTTGGATATATTTTTGGTATTTTTCTGACAATGTTCATTTTTTAATGAATAGTGAAAAATACTACATTTTACATCAAAAATGCGTTTTCATCTAATTTAATTATATGGGTATGTTATTATTTTAATTGGTTTTAAAGTTTAATTACAATATATGTTTACCATTTAATCCAATTGTGTTCATTATAATTAATTTTATTTTGGAATTGGGCATAAACTAGTGTCAAACTTTTCATAGATATTGTTTAAAAAAAGCCGCTTTTTGAATGACAAAAAGAATTATTTTTTAAATTAATAATTTCAATTTCTATGTTTGGAATTTGGTAAAATGGATTCCATATTTGGAGTAATAAGGTCAAAATTATGTAATTAAGATTCTTTTGTTTTTAGACATTATGAATAGTAACGACAGTAATTATCTTTAATTATCTTGATTAATTAGTAATCGGGTAGTTATGGATAATAAAATAATATCATAATAATAACAAATGAACCCAACATGTGTCCTAATGCTACTGGTTGTATCATGGCCAACCATGGGATGCCTTGTTCTATACTTAGGGACCCCATTGAATCACTTTTGGGTGAAAGTGACACATTATCATTTTATTTTTAAATAAAGGAGAATATCACTAAAGAATGTATCATCCGAGTAAACCATTTGTAGTTTTTTCTTTGTAAATGATTTCTTAGACTATAAATATTCATTGGAATGATAATAATATTTCCTACATTATAGTAGTTTTTTTATAATTTTTATACCTTAAAAAAATTAATTTATTTATGACATCATGATGATGCAACGATTATCTCATTAATGAACGATTTAAATAAAATTAAAGGATAATGAAAAATCTAAGACATACACTTGTAAAAAACATATTTTATGAGTATATTTAGAACCCTGATCACCTTATACTCGAAATATATCAATGTGGGACCTTTTTAATCTGAAACTCTTTTTAAAATAATGTAACATTTCTTGGCATTCCAAGAGTGCCCCTCCTCCCTCTTATAAAATGCCCCCACCTCTACCTCTTTACCCACACTTCTCAATCCATTGTCTCGTCCAAACTCTGCTAATTTTATCTCTCCACAAACCTCTATTCATCCTATAAGCCTTACCTCAATCATAATGCTCTTCAAGAAACCCTTTTGTTACAAACCAAGAGGAGTTACCCGATTTAAAGGTAATGTCTTCTCTAATGTTCTTTTGTATTATTTTGATTCTCCAACCCCCTAAACTCTTTTTATTCATTTCTTTTTTAAAAACACAAGTATATTAAATATAATAGGATGTTTTCATAAGAATTATTCTATCTACACTTACACACACCTACATATACTGGTTTAAGATCATATTGTTTCCGTGGATGGCGAATTTCTGCCTCACGAAACGATTATTGTTCAATATTCTTATAACACCTTCATAGGTGACCATAAAGAGTAACTATATTTATATATGATATATAATATGTTTATTTTTTCCTTAAGCTTCTGTATTTTTCATTTATGGCATACCTTTATGGTTTCCATTATGGGTAAACGCGATATCTTCATTTTAGGAAGTGCGAACTACCACCCCCTCAAAGTGATTTGATTCGTTAATGCCTTTTGTGGGACGTATAAAAGATACAGATAATGATATTATATATGATATTATACTAGAATTATAATATACCTTTATATCATTATGATTAATTTCCATAGAATATGAAATAGAAATGAAAGTAGCGTTCATGCGTACGTACGGCTTACCGTCTCCATAAACGGTGCATTTCATTTCTTACCTCTAAATGTTATGTAATATTATAAATGCATGTATATACTGGATATATATGATATATATGATATCTAAATCATGAATATAATTCTAGATATAATGGATATTTTACCACATGAACTACTTGTAATTATAAGGATTTTATTTTTGACTCAAGTACCAATGATCGACAAAACGACTGTTATTAACATAAATAATTACATAGTGTTCATAACATGGTAATAAGTGGTATAAAAGGAATAATGAATTTGAAAAATGTTCTTAAGAAAGTATAAATTAACACATGTTTATTATTCAGGAGGTTAAAGAACAATCGAGTCAAGTTGGACCCGAGGTAAGGGACTTCGTCTTAATCTCCTTTCATTGAGGCATATTTTGTTTTATACACAAAATTATTTTATTAGGTGTATAAACCCATTTAACTTTTATTTTTATTCAAAAGGAATATTTTTTATACGAAGCGTTTTACTAAATGACAAAAGGGAATGTT
The DNA here is from genome assembly GCA_963277665.1 of Viscum album. Taxonomy (NCBI): domain Eukaryota; kingdom Viridiplantae; phylum Streptophyta; class Magnoliopsida; order Santalales; family Viscaceae; genus Viscum; species Viscum album. Next base: position 846,230,390 of record OY728150.1, on the reverse strand, counting down.
TTTGTTGTACGTATGCGGCGACAATGACTTCTCCGCCGCCGTGACCATTATTTGAGTTTCAGCTTCCTCTACAAGCCATAACATTTTTAAATGAAAAATAAATACCATGTTTTACTTTTCAATTATTTTGGTATTAAAAATGGTTTTGATAATGTTTTTATTATATCAATGTGTTATTTGTATATTGTGATTGAAATGTGGAAATTTTGTGTTTCCTTTCTGCATGTTTTATGTGATGTGATTATGCTATGGTTCCTGTGAATTATTTATGAAGACAGGTGGTTCCATGATAAAATAAGGGCGGGTGAGGCCGATATAGATCTCCAATGCATTGGTTTACATAAAGGGGTTAAACGTTAAGGTTTCTCTGAAGAGATTTAGGGAATATACTGTGATGGGTATTCCAAACGTAACCATGAGGGTTACTTCCTACGTAAGAATGTTATGAATGCCTCAAGTCACCTTTATGTTTTTATGATTTCTATGATTTATTCATGATTTGATGAGGTATATTAAAATTCTTATGTTTTATGAGTAAAGTATGATTTCATACATGGTCTAATGTTTTCATTTCATTATTTTATATCCCTTACTGAGCTTTTTATGCTCACCCCATGTTTTTGAACTGTTTTTCACAGGTCAAGGGAAAGGTACATGATGTGATAATAGTGTCAATGAAGTGTCAAGAAATAATACATGTTTTATTTTAAATATGTTTCTATTGATGGAAAAAATGAGTACTATCTTTTATTTAATCACTTTGTCTAAATGAGGAATGTAACGCATGATTTATGATTTAATTATCTAAAACTCTAAACCTGAAAAGATCCTCAATGTGTATTCTTGAAATAACTCAAGATTACGTAATGTTTAAGGTCAGGGCCTTATATGGACTATAAATTTACCACATTGTCTTGGTATTGTGGTCTCTAAATACATTCTAAAAACATGTTGGAATTATGTTACCCTTAAAATCTCTATCCAAATTACATTTTATCAAGCCTGTAAAAAGAGTGTTAGAGAATAATTTTAGAGTACCTTGTACTATTGTTAAAGATACATTGATTCCCAAGTTTATTAATTCCATTACATAGTGTAGAAAGTTATTGCATCATCCATGCTTTAGTGTGTTTGTGTAATTCAATATTGTTAGAATTTTCAAAAAAAAGGATAATGTTATGGTGTTTTATTCTCATGTATTTCAGAGATAAAAATTTTATAGATGATGTGAAAAAGCCCCACAAAAGATACCTAAAAAATATTAAATAGTTGCGTTGAAAGAGAAATAAGAGTACAATCAAACAACTGCACCTATATGGAGTCATAGTAAAGTAGTAATATGTCAAAGATGATGTCAATGTAATTCCATATTGTAGTTTCAATATCACAATTTCGAAAAATGTGTCTTATATATTCTGTGTGTTGATGGAATAATCAAAATCTTGACTAGATATTAATACCCACTACCTTCAAGAAGTTACCAATTGGAATTTTTATTGTCAAATTCTCCATATCCACATGAAATTGGATGGGGAGATCTATTTGTTCTATATTTTTTCAATCCAATAGTGGTTATTTCCTTCAATTGAGTTAAAATATAAAAAGACTGATGTGAGGATCTCATTAGTATATATCTCCCAAGTAATGATATGAAGATTATTAATGAAAGAATTATTTCTATTGACATCTTTAATTTCATCTAGAATGCCATAAAAATGAAATTTCTCATTTAACATGAAATTCATGTCAATTACTAGATTATCATAACTAATCAGATAAAAAAATATGTTCAAATCAAATTTTCGAACAAAAATTTAAGAGAATAATTTTTTTTGACTAACAAATGAGATTGAGGGGTGATGCTTGAGAAATCATCCTTAAGACCTGTCCAAATATATGAATTGTAACAGCCCAAGATTTTATGAAAAATATTCTTTTTAATTTTATTAATGTCTTGTGTTATACGCTACACCAAAAGGAGCTTTCACAATACACATCTCTGACCTGGCTTGAATTATACGCAATCGCGACCTTCCACGATAGCGTGTGTTGTACGCAACACTGAGTTTCGCTAAACAACGATATGCTATTAAGATATTATTAAAACTAGCCGTTATGAACAGTAATAACCACTTTTTGAAATTTTGTAAATTTTATTTTTCAAAATGGAATTCATTTTTGGATTCGTAATATCGAAATTAGCTTAGGGTGAAATTTTGGTACTTTTCGGATTACTTTCATATTCTGATGAATAGTGAAAATTACTAAATTATAATCGAAATAATTAATAGTGATAAATCATTAATTTGAGTGGTTTTAAAGTATATTTAGACTATATTTTTACAATTTAATACAATGTTGGTCATTGGATGTAATTTCACATTTAAACCCGACATAATCAAGTGTCAATCTTTTGATAGATATTATTTCTTAAAAACACGCTATTTGTTTTAACATCGGGATATAATTATAAAATTAATTAATGCAATTTCTATGTTATGAATTTGGTAAAATAGACTTCATTTTTTAATTCGGAATATGAAATATAGCTTAGGAAGAAATTTTGGCATTGTTTTGAAAAACATCATTTTTTGATGAATAGTGAAACTACTAAGTGGTAGTTAAAAACTGAATTTTTCATAAAACATAATTTTTCCACTTCTGTGAATGGAATTTCAAAAATCCGAGAGACACGGTTGATGTCAGTAAGTAAAATGTGGTTCAATGAGATGAAAATAATTTTTGTTGAATAGTAACTTTTTACTTTTATTTACCACGGTTAAAAGTAAATAGGGTAATTAAGGGTAAGAATGATATTAATATTACCCTAACACATGTCCTAATTCTATTGGACAAGTGTATCTCGACCAAAAACAACCTTAAGTGTAAAATATTATCATTTAGGCCCACTTGGATTAGATTATGACATTTAATATTATTTTATTTAATGAATAGTTAAAATAGTTAAAATCAAAGTTTAATAACTAAAACATTTTTAATATGGGGTTATACATAAGATAAATTCGACTATAAATATTCATTATAAATCTAAAAAGATTTCCTACATAATGATATTTTATTTATAATTTTCAGACTTAAATAATTTAATTTATTTATGACACAACAATGATGCAGTAATTACCCTTTTAAGGAAATATTATCATAATTGATGTTATAAATGCTCAAATGAATGTAATTTGAGATTTTTTATGAATTCCACTAATTATATAGGTTACTATTATGTATTAGTGTTGATTTAATCAACTTGGTTCGAACATATAATTCTGTTATGACTTTCACAAAAATCATATATCAAATAGTGTCAAAATTGACACATAATAGTTTTTAAATCTAATATTATATTATTAATTGTTATTTTATTCCTAAAAATCTAAGGTTCGGCAAAATGACTTAGATAAGGATATATATATTAATAATAAACAATTTGGGGTTCGTTTGGCATGTTATTGTAAGTGTATTAACCATATAGTGTAAGAAAACAAAAAGACACAGTAAAAGTTAAATTATTTAACTTAGAGTTAAATCTAATTGATAAGGTTAAAATAATAACCTAAACTTGTCTAAATCCTATTGGTTGATAGGCTTTCGACCCTTCCCCACTTTATCTGCTAAATAAGACCCTTTGGAACCATTATAAACCGATTTTGACTTTAATATAAAATAATATTTTGAGATATTCCAAAGGTGCCCCTCTCCTCCCTTATAAAAGGGCACCTCCTCCCCCTCCTCCTCACACCAAATTGAGCACTCATGCTCGGCCAACCCCTGCCATTTTCTCCTCTCAACTTCCCTAGAATAATCCTAGAGGTCCTGGTCTTCTTCCAAGACCAATATTAGTTCCCTAAGTGAAGGATTCAAAGAAGCGTTCCAAAGAAGAGGTAATATCCATTACCGATCTTTTCAATTTCTTTCTTCTTCAACTTCTTCTTCTTTAGTTGTTTCATGATAAAGTAATAACATCAGTATTTCTTATATAATGATATGTTATTATAAATATGAAACAACTCTAATTAACCTTCTATCCATCCTACGGAAAAAGGAAATCACCGTGCGTGCGTACGTACGGAATACCGTCTCCACGCCGTGGTGTAATCTATTTTCTGCCACCACCTTAATTTGATGGGTATAAAGGTGTAATGAGTAACTATATATGATTATTATAAAGTGATATTGATACTGAAATAATATACATACACTTCAACACAATTCCACGACCATGGGAACGATATCATCGCTCGTGCGTACGTACGGACTACCGTCTCCACGACGCGATGATATTCATTCTCCATGATTAACCATTCATGAATGATTATAAAGTATATATAATAAGTACTAAAGAAATACATGACCTAATAATGATACTGGAATTATTTATATTTATATGTATGTCATCTACTTAATTCCATTCAATTCAATAAGGAAACGAAAACAGCGTTCATGCGTACGTACGGACTACCGTCTCCATGAACGGTGTATTTCTTTCCATTTACTGATTTATTATATATGTATATTATGAATATATATCTAAATCATGTTTTATATTCTAGAATTAAGTAATCATGATCTAAGTAATCATATGAATAATTACAAGTTAAAAACACGAACGACAAATGAGACGATTTTACCCAAAACGCTACATTAACATGAATTTACAAAAGAACGGGCAATATAAAGTCATAAGTGGACCATATATGATATAATAACAATGAATATGATTCTGGAATAAGTCAATAACATGATTTAAATCATTATACAGGAGGTTCGGACACTTACAAAGCAAGTCGGACATAAGGTAAGGGAAAATATCACAATTTCATTTTTATCCGAGATTGTTTATGCTTTAGTATTTACTGGGGTGTATTTTATCATCCACATACATGTTTCCTCAATATGTAATGTTATTTTCATTCACTTACAATTGTTTAAATCCTATTTTACCCTTCGGTGAGTTGTTAGTAAAAGATATTAAAGGAATCTTTTGTCGTTTTTTGTACGAGGTACTTTTTGACTTTTCCGACAAAAGTACGAAGAATGTTTTTTTTAACATATACGGAATGAATGGATTTTTAAAACATTATTTCCAAGAAGCTTCCATTGCAAGTTTTCAAGTTTATTTTTAATCAACTTCTTTTATTTTAAAGTCGTATGACATGTTATGAAAGAAAAAATGTTTTTGAAGAAGAAAGGATATTTTCCTCAAAAATGGAGTTCAAGTGTTTTATCAAAATTATTTTCCATCTAAGATAATAAAGTGTTCTGTTTTTATCCATATTATTACATTTATTTGATTATGTTGTGAGGGAATTATTTTTATGAATTCATTTACCTTATGTGATTTGTTTTATGATGTCATGATGTTTCAAGAATCCCATTTTTGTTACATGTGTTATGAAAAGATGTATGATTTATGATTATGTGGCAAACATAAGAAAGGATTCATTATAAGATGGGTGGGACCTATATCTCCCTCCAATGCATTTGGTAAATATTTTATATCTCATGATATAGACATGGCTGGAATGGTAGGTTATACCGGTTCAGTGAAACAGGACTGAAACGAGGGTTACTCGATTCAGAAAGGGACTTTGTCCACTAAGATAGTCTTGGCAATGAGTCTTGACTAACAAGAAATGATTCTCTATGATTATGTGTGAATTCCACAAAGCTTAATGTTTTAAGTTATGATTATTGTGATTACATTTCACTACCATGATTTATCCCATGTTATGAAATTATGCTCTCTTTTGCAGGTTATGATTTCCAAAATGTTATGTTCTTATGAATACGATGTGATTGATATTTCTTTTGTTTACCCTTACTGAGCATTTGAGCTCACCCTTTTATGTTTTCTTTTCCCCAGAATATAAAGAAAGGTTTTAGGTAAAAAAAAGGGAAGATCTTTATGGGAGATTTTGAAGATCTTTCACCATGATTTGAAGATTACGTTCCGAGTTTCCAAAGACACTAAACTATTACTATCCTTGTGTGTGTTTGTTTTTGTTATGTACTATGTATTCCGCAAAAGTAATGTAAAGTCTATGTACGTCAGGCTTCGGGTCTCTACAGTTGGTATCAGAGGAAAGGTTTCGTCAACCTTTGGAAACTAGGATGCGAAAACGTTAGGGAGATCCCTAGAGATATTTCTACGGTATGTCTAGGGATGTCCCTAAGGTTAAGTATACGTATAGGTTATAGTACTAGAACTACGCTAACGATCATAGAATTAAACCTAAGATGTTAGATATTGAAGGTACTCCCCCTTTATTATGTTGTTTTCCCTAGCATGATTTTTGCCTCTCACACTATTCTTTTTGGGTTTTAGACGATGGTTGGAACCCGAAGGAACCCTGTTGATCAATGCAATGTACAATGCAATGATTGTCCTCCTGAACAAACAAACATTATGGGAGATGGAGTGAAAAATCTTATTGCTATACTTACACAAGCTATGAATCATTCTGGACTTCCAAATGAGCAGAGAAGGGAACAATATTCTATTGAGTCCTTCATGAGGCAACGTCCACCTTCTTTCAGTGGGTCTTCTGATCCACTTGTTGCTGAACAATGGATCAGTACCACTGAAAAGATATTTTCAGTTCTTCAATGTTCTGAACATGATAAATTCATCTTTGCAGTATATCGTTTGGAAGGTGAAGCTGATCAATGGTGGAATCTTATCAAGAATACAAGGCAAAGAGATGAAATTGAGTCCATGGAATGGGACGAGTTCAAGAACTTATTTTTCAGTAAGTACTTCCCTTGTATTCTTCGAACAAAGATGGAAAAGGAGTTTCTTGAGCTGAAGCAAAAGGATGATGAATCTGTTGGTATATACGAAGCGAATTTTACAAGACTTGCAAGGTATGCATCTGGCATTATCATCCAACCTGAAAGTAAAGTTGATCGATTTTCAGTGGCTTAAAACCAAGCCTTCGAAGGGCATTAGCTATAAGAGAATTCAGTAGCTATGAAGAAATTGTGCGTTGTGCTATCAAGGTAGAAATGGAAGTTGGTGTTACATATCCATCTCATGGTTTTGACAAGAAACAAAAGATGGAGTTCAAGGAGAAATCTCAGAATAATGGTGAAAAGAAGATGAATGTTTCCTTATGCACAAAGTGTCGAAAGAAGCATGGTGGAGATTGTCTTAAAGGGACTAGAAAATGTTTTAAGTGTGGAAAAGAAGGTCATCGAGCAGCTGAGTGTCGAAGTAATGGAAAAAGGGTTTCTAATGATGTGAATAAAGCAAACACTGCAGAGAACTCACCACCAACACTTCAATGTTTCAAGTGCAAGGAAATGGGGAATTATTCTAATAAATCCCCTAATCCAAGGGTTAGTGATGATCAACATGAGCAACCACTGAAGGCAAAGGACAAAGGGAAGTCACATGCGATCACTATTGGCAATGTTGAATATGACAACGATGTGGTGGAATGATTAAGTGTTTATGTAATGGGATTCCAAAATAATGTTGTATCATTGAGTATTGCAATATTTATTGATGTGGTATTCAAAGTGATTGAGATATTTTTTTTGGAAATAAGATGATATGCGCATAATGAAGGGAAAATGAGAAAATGAAATGTTTAATAGTATTCATGAGCTCATGATTGATATAAGGACTAAGTGATATCATGGTTTGAGTATATAGAATTTTGAGGATTTTGGTATGTGGAAAGTGTTAACTTTAAACTGCATTCATGTTTTCACTAAGGTATTCAAGAGAATACATGATTAAGGACTTTGAATGTTTGGAATGTGACCAACAAAACATATCTTATGATATATGGGGATCAACGATGGTATTAAATCTCTGGTAATTGTTTTCACCATGTTATGAGAGTGGAATGCAGTATTATGGATAAGCCTAAAGATTGAAATGGATTATGTTGGACATAAGTGAGTACTGTTTAAGGATAGAAGTTTTTTTTCGATATTATTGATGGGATGTTATAGTAATGTAGTTTTAGAAAAAGGACAACCTGCAGGACAGGCGACAACCCATCACGTCGGACAAGGATATGGGAGTTGAACCCACAACTGAAGTGAGACTGGCCTTTATCGCCTACCACTGGCCTACAGGAAGTCCCTGTTTAGTAGAAACTAGTTTTATTATATTAAGCAATATGATATATGAATTATAAGTCCATTTTAGGAACCATATGTGATTAATCTCACTATAGATCGACTTATGTATATAATTTTTGCTAACCTTTTGTTTGAGACAGATGGAGTGACCCGTCATTCTATCACATGATCTGCTAACACTTCACGAATAACAAATTCAACTTCATTTATTTAAGAGATGAAGTGGAAATTGTTCAAGGCATGAACAACAGTGAGATTGTACCAAAATAAAGAAAGTATTTATTCTAATTCAAATTTTCAACTTTAGGGAAATGATCTTGAAAACCAAAAATGTTGTCCTAGTGATCTTATACCTGATGAATCGGATGGTTCCTTAGATCGTCACAAATTTATGGATTTGTGATTGTTGTCTTTTCCCTAGCCATGTTCTCTACCACACTCCATCAGAACATGATGGTTAGATTTTTCGTCCATATCCATATTTTCACCTATGTGGAAACCCAGTGATTAGTTTATTTGGGTAATCATTAAGTTTCATACTTTTTTTTTAAAATATTGGTTTTGGTATTCCTTTTTACGATGTGGGTTTCTATTAAAGAAACTTTCGAATTGTAAACCATTTATAACCCCGACGAATTACGAGGGTGAAATTCATTTTAAGGGGGGTAGAATGTAACAGCCCGAGATTTTATGAAAAATATTCTTTTTAATTTTATTAATGTCTTGTGTTATACGCTACACCAAAAGGAGCTTTCACAATACACATCTCTGACCTGGCTTGAATTATACGCAATCGCGACCTTCCACGATAGCGTGTGTTGTACGCAACACCGAGTTTCGCTAAACAACGATATGCTATTAAGATATTATTAAAAATAGCCGTTATGAATAGTAATAACCACTTTTTGAAATTTTGTAAATTTTATTTTTCAAAATGGAATTCATTTTTGGATTCGTAATATCGAAATTAGCTTAGGGTGAAATTTTGGTACTTTTCGGATAACTTTCATATTCTAATGAATAGTGAAAATTACTAAATTATAATCGAAATAATTAATAGTGATAAATAATTAATTGGAGTGGTTTTAAATTATATTTAGAATATATTTTTACAATTTATTACAATTTTGGTCATTGGATGTAATTTCACATTTAAACCCGACATAATCAAGTGTCAATCTTTTGATAGATATTGTTTCCTAAAAACACGCTATTTGTTTTAACAGCGGGATTTAATTATAAAATTAATTAATGAAATTTATATGTTATGAATTTGGTAAAATAGACTTCATTTTTGAATTCTGAATATGAAATATAGCTTAGGAAGAAATTTTGGCATTGTTCTGAAAATCATCAATTTTTGATGAATAGTGAAACTACTAAGTGGTAGTTAAAAACTGAATTTTTCATAAAACTTAATTTTACCTCTTCTGTGAATGGAATTTCAAAAATCCGAGAGACACGGTTGATGTCAGTAAGTAAAATTTGGTTCAATGAGATGAAAATAATTTTTGGTGAATAATAACTTTTTACTTTTATTTACCACGGTTAAAAGTAAATAGGGTAATTAAGGGTAAGAATGATATTAATATTACCCTAACAAATGTCCCAATTCTATTGGACAAGTTTATCTCGACCAAAAACAACCTTAAGTGTAAAATATTATCATTTAGGCCCACTTGGAAAAGATTATGACATTTAATATTATTTTATTTAATGAATAGTTAAAATAGTTAAAATCAAAGTTTAATAACTAAAATTTTTTAATATGGGGGTATAAATAAGGTAAATTCGACTATAAATATTCATTAGAAAGCTGAAAAGATTTCCTACATAATGATATTTTATTTATAATTTTCAGACTTAAATAAATTAATTTATTTATGACACAACGATGATGCAGTAATTACCCTTTTAAGGAAATATTAACATAATTGATGTTATAAATTCTCAAATGAATGTAATTAGAGATTTGTTATGAATTCCACTAATTTTATAGGTTACTATTATATATTAGTGTTGATTTAATCAACTTGGTTCGAACATATAATTCTGTTATGACTTTCACAAAAATCATATATCAAATAGTGTCAAAATTGACACAAAATAGTTTTTAAATCTAATATTATATTATTAATTGTTATTTTATTCCTAAAAATCTAAGGTTCGGACAAATGACTTAGATAAGGATATATATATTAATAATAAACAATTTGGGGTTCGTTTGGCATGTTATAGTAAGTGTATTAACCATATAGTGTAAGAAAACAAAAAGACACAGTAAAAGTTGAATTATTTAACTTAGAGTTAAATCTAATTGATAAGGTTAAAATAATAACCTAAACTTGTCTAAATCCTATTGGTTGATAGTATTTCGACCCTTCCCCACTTTAGCTTCGAAATAAGACCCTTTGGAACCATTATAAACCGATTTTGACTTTAATATAAAATAATATTTTGAGATATTCCTAAGGTGCCCCTCTCCTCCCTTATAAAAGGGCACCTCCTCCCCCTCCTCCTCACACCAAATTGAGCACTAAACCTCGGCCAACCCCTGACATTTTCTCCTCTACACTTTCCTAGAATAATACTAGAGGTCCTGGTATTATTCAAAGACCAATATTAGTTCCCTAAGTGAGGATTCAAAGAAGCGTTCCAAAGAAGATGTAATATCCATTACCGATCTTTTCAATTTCATTCTTCTTCAACTTCTTCTTCTTTAGTTGTTTCATGATAAAGTAATAACATAAGTATTTCTTATATACTGATATGTTATTATAAATATGAAAAAACTCTAATTAACCTTCTATCCATCCTACGGAAAAAGGAAATCACCGCGCGTGCGTACGTACGGAATACCGTCTCCACGCCGTGGTGTAATCTATTTTCTGCCACCACCTTAATTGGATGGGTATAAAGGTGTAATGAGTAACTATATATGATTATTATAAAGTGATATTGATACTGAAATAGTATACATACACTTCAACACAATTCCACGACCATGGGAACGATATCATCGCTCGTGCGTACGTACGGACTACCGTCTCCATGACGCGATGAGATTCATTCTCAATGATTAACCATTCATGAATGATTATAAAGTATATATAATAAGTACTAATGAAATATATGACCTAATAATGATACTGGAATTATTTATATTTATATGTATGTCATCTACTTAATTCCATTCAATTCAATAAGGAAACGAAAACAGCGTTCATGCGTACGTACGGACTACCGTCTCCATGAACGGTGTATTTATTTCCATTTACTGATTTATTATATATGTATATTCTGAATATATATATATAAATCATGTTTTATATTCTGGAATTAAGTAATCATGATCTAAGTAATCATATTAAAAATTACAAGTTAAAAACACGAACGACAAATGAGACGATTTTACCCAAAACGCTACATTAACATGAATTTACAAAAGAACGGGTAATATAAAGTCATAAGTGGACCATATATGATATAATAACAATGAATATGATTCTGGAATAAGTCAATAACATGATTTAAATCATTATACAGGAGGTTCGGACACTTACAAAGCAAGTCGGACATAAGGTAAGGGAAAATATCACAATCTCATTTTTATCTGAGATTGTTTATGCTTTAGTATTTACTAGGGTGTCTTTTATCATACACATCCATGTTTCCTCAATATGTAATGTTATTTTCATTCACCTAAAATTGTTTAAATCCTATTTTACCCTTCGGTGAGTTTTTAGTAAAAGATATTAAAGGAATCTTTTGTCGTTTTTTGTACGAGGTACTTTTTGACTTTTCCGACAAAAGTACGAAGAATTTTTTTTTTAACATATATGGAATGAATGGATTTTTAAAACATTATTTACAAAAAGCTTCCATTACAAGTTTTCAAGTTTATTTTTAATCAACTTCTTTTATTTTAAAGTTGTATGACATGTTATGAAAGAAAAAAAATGTTTTTGAAGAAGAAAGGATATTTTCCTCAAGAATGGAGTTCAAGTGTTTTATCAAAATTATTTTCCATCTAAGATAATAAAGTGTTCTATTTTTATCCCTATTATTACATTGATTTGATTATGTTGTGAGGGAATTATTTTTATGAAGTCATTTACCTTATGTGATTTGTTTTATGATGTCATGATGTTTTAAGAATCCCATTTTTGTTACATGTGTTATGAAAAGATGTATGATTTATGATTATGTGGAACACATAAGAAAGGATTCATTATAAGATGGGTGGGACATATATCTCCCTCCAATGCATTGGTTAAAGATTTTATATCTCATGAGATAGACATGGCTGGAATGGTAGGTTATACCGGTTCAGTGAAACAGGAATGAAACGAGGGTTACTCTATTCAGAAAGGGACTTTGTCCACTAAGATAGTCTTGGCAATGAGTCTTGACTAACAAGAAATGATTCTCTATGATTATGTGTGAATGCCACAAAGTTTCATATTTTAAGTTATGATTATTGTGATTACATTTCACTACCATGATTTATCCCATGTTATGAAATTATGCTCTCTTTTGCAGGTTATGATTTCCAAAATGTTATGTTCTTATGAATACGATGTGATTGATATTTCTTTTGTTTACCCTTACTGAGAATTTGAGCTCACCCTTTTATGTTTTATTTTCCCCAGGATATAAAGAAAGGTTTTAGGTAAAAAAAAGGTAATATCTTTATGGGAGATTTTGAAGATCTTTCACCACGATTAGAAGATTACGTTCCGGGTTTCCAAAGACACTAAACTATTATGATCCTTGTGTGTGTGTGTTTTTGTTATGTACTAAGTATTCCGCAAAAGTAATGTAAAGTCTATGTACGTCAGGCTTCGGGTCTCTACATGAATCAATATAGTTGATATTTCTAGCTTTGAGTTTATTAAAAAAAATAGATCTAATAATGATACGGACCTATGGCTTTTCATTTACCAGCCTCCACATGATGTGATCTTGTATAGCCTTGTTAAAGAGTCCCAAATTCTTAATTCCAATCCCTCCAAGGGAAATATGTTTGCAACGTTTTTTCCAATGAATAGTGATGATTCTTCTTTTGAGTATGATTCCACTCTAAAAAACTTATTAATAGATGTATTGACCTATTTTAATAAATAATCCAACCATTTTTTGACCACAATGGAATTAAAAATATTGATAATAATTATGTACTTTACAAGACAAACTGTTCCATCCATTGAAAGTGATTTACCTTTCATGTATACAAATTTCCAACTAATTTAACTCATAATATGGCCAATGTATGAAATTATGTGTATAACCCAAAACATAGGAACACCAAGGAATTTAAATGGAAGAGTAGCATGTCTAATACCCTGATATTGGATGAAGTTAGACTTTCTCACAATAGGTATATTCTTTCCAATACAAACAAAATATTTCTTCTAGTTAATTCGTTGTCCCGAAACAATATTATAATGTAGAATGATCTATTTAATATTAAAAAATATTTCAATTCTCATCATGATAATATAATTATGTTATCAACAGTTAATAGATGAGAATGATAAAAGAGACCTCTAGAAAAAAATTGGTTTTAGCATCCCATTATCAACCATCATAAAATAATCACACTAAAATAATAATTTTCAAGAGAAGAAACATTTTTGTATGAGGGTTTCCTATTTTCAACCCTCTTGAAAAAGTTCCATATCATTCTAGAGAACCATTAATTATAACTGAAATACAGACTGAATAATGGAGGGTACTAATCCAACTGATGAAAAAAATTATCAAATCAAAAACATTCAAGAACCCTACAAATAAAACCCCAATTCATTGTTTAAAATTCCTTTTTAATATCAATATTTAAATCACTGTTTCCACTAATACAGGATTTTCTCTAGAGAATGACATATTCATAGTCTTTCTTGATAATATCTTGGATGTTTCTTTCAGTGATGAACCCAAATTTATTTAGAGTGAAGATTTTATTTGATATTCTTCCAATTATTGATGCAAGGATTTTAGAAATTAATTTAAAAATAATATTTATTATAGTAACATGCTTGAATTGATGTATTTCACTTTCAATATACTCTTCTATTATCTATGAAATAAATTTATCATTCATACCTTGTGAGATAGAGCCCCCTTTGAGAATATTCTAGGCCAGTCTAAAAAACACGATGGTTGATCTCCCAAAAATATTTTAAAAAATAATTAGTAAAACCATCTAGGCTAGGTGAGATTCTATCATTTAAATTGAAAAAAACCCATTATTTAAAACATTATAGAATAAGAAATAAGCATCTCATTATCAGGATTGATTAATAGAGATGGGGTTATTTATTTAATCAAATATGAACTAATATTTGATGAATTTTGTAGGTTTATGATGTAATAAACCACATTATCAGAGAGATAATGTTTGTTGTCAAAAAAGTTATTATCCTATTTGAGTAGGGATAAAGGATTACAATGATTTTTTGATTTATTAAAGCAATTAATGAAAATGGAATGTCTATTCTCATATCTAATCCATTTGACCTTAGGAAATTAATTTTTTGTATTCTCTTTGAGGGTTAATATTCTGGATAGATCAAGGGAACATTAGTTTACTTCTTGGATCCATTATAGAATTCTATTTATGTATTTTATTCTTTAATGGGGTGGAGGGAGACTTCATGTGAGGAAATAATTTGTTCAATAAATATGAAACAAATCTTTATATATTCCATTAATTTCATTTTCATAAGTTTTAGCTTGAGGATACAAGATAAAGCATCATCCCTAAAGCTCACATAATCCCAAGTGTCTTAATTTTTTTGATAAACTAAGGATGAGCTACCTAAGAATTATTGAACTTAAAAGGAATGGTATTATCTTTTTATTTATTGTTACGTTTCTCCAAAATTGGATGATGATCAAAATTTAATTTCGAAAGGTTGGAAAAAGAGATATCAACCCATTCATCCAAGGATTCATCATTAAAATATTGTATATAAAACTTCCTAACCAGCTCTTTGTGAAAACATTTTCTATTCCATGTGAACTTGGAACCCATGATATTATCTTCATATAATTTACTATCTACTACACATGATTTGAAATCCATAGAAGAAATATAGAAGTTTACATCCCCCATTATCAATGCTAATTGTTTTTAAAAACCCTAATTTCATTGATTAATGAAAAAGAATGATTAGTTCCAAGAAGCTGATAACCCATTAATTCAATATAGGAAAACCCGAAAGAAAAATTATTTTTTTTAATATAGTATAATAAATTTGGTTTTGTGGTTATGAATAAATATCCAATGTGCATTTACAATTTCTAGGTTGGCCATGCATAGATTGTTCCAAAACATGATCTTCATGATCATTTATATAAAGGGGTTGCACCCCCAACTGGATTGCCACAATTTTTAGAAATTTGTGTGATTTAATTGTCATTATTGTCATCATATTAGTCATGTTGTTATAGTTAAAGACACACTTGGGCTCATATAAGGATGAATATATATCAGAGTTCATTACTTCAACCTTAAAATATGCAGTGTGTTTTGGATCTTGGTTGAGGATTATTTGGTGTCTCTAATGTCAGGCATGTGCCATATCTAACATCATCTCTTATTTTGATGTTATAATATGTTAGAGCCCAAGTAGTATTTTGTAAGGAATATTTTCTTCATTTATATTCTTTTAAACTTCTATTATTTTTGTTCTCCCAACAGTAGCATCCATATCATTATTGAAGGAATTCAATATGACTACATTTTAAATACCCATCTCTCCAAGTTTAGTATCAATTGTTTAATTATATTGGTAGTGTAGGTTCTAGGTGCAGCAGAAGCATATTGGTGGGTTTTCCCAACATTATTTGTAGTGTTAAACAATTTTTAGTCTGAGATACATCACGATAACAAAATGCTAGATCTTCAGCATAGAATGAAGAATGAAAAGTAATAGAAGGGTCCCAGAACCATCGAGATGATCATCATATGTTGGTTATAATTAATTTCATTAACTGACAAGAATTACCTTGAACAAATTCTTTATTCATCATGTTTTCTGGTCACATTTTTATTTGATTCATTGTTTCATCGTAGAATCCAACTGTGGACTCTCCCTAGTAGTGTTCCACATGTGCACCACGTATTTCTAGATATCTCGAAAGGAATCTTCAGGTGCTAATGTGTAGAATCCATTGCATGCATTTTCCACCTTGGATCGCCTTGATCTGATGGAGGATGATCCCTGTCATTCTTGAGAGAGTTCTTGGTGGAAGGAGTTCTCTCGTCCTTGAGATAATTTTCAGAATTGATGTGCACAAAATTTCTACATAGAAAAGTGTTGGGGTTGTGAGAATATTTGTAATCGGGATTGAGGTTATATAGTTATTACAATAAATAAATAATTTACATAATTTATTTATTTCATTAAATCTGATTGAAAACCCCCATGTCGAATGATTAATTCTTTGACATGCACCCACACTAATTATAATAAATTCCATTTAACAAAACGATATTATTTCCTCAAAATCCCGACTGGAAAAACTACATGATGTGTAATCCTTAATACATGGCGTGTACTCATTTTCCATGAAAACTACATGATGTGTACATTCAATGTACACGGTGTGTGTATCTTGTTTTCATTTTTCTTTAATTCCTACAACACATTTATTAGACCTTGGGTGATGGAAATTTAATTCATAAATAAATGTAATTGCATTAATAACTAATAAATATATATTATTTCGCAAAAAATATATTCTCTTGAATAAATAGTGTCGAAATAAGTGCGATCAAGAATCCTTAAATAATTATGAAACCACATTCAGGAATAATCATTATTTAACTTGTTAAATTAATATTTAACATAGATACATGGACACATTTAATGTGTGAACCTCTAGGCCTCTTTCTCAGTGGCATTAGGCGGAGCCTACCAAAAGTACATGGTTGGAATCTAGTAACATTCCAAGGCACCAATAGATAAAGTAGTTAATGCCACAATGACATGTCACCTCATACGAATGCTTATCATGTAATATAATCCCTTTGTCACGATATCTCAAATCAAATGGGTTACAAGCTAGTGTCATTAACCCATGGGCTCGATTATTATTTCTTTGACTTTCCAGAATTGAGATCGCCCATACCTTACCATGGATATGGATTTATTTAGGCTATATCAATTCCGTGAAAGGGATTATGATATCTCCATCTGTAAGGGAACATAAGGGGAAATCCATTCTCACATTATCTATGAATGCAGGATCACTCGTGACGCACCCAACGTATCCTACCTCACTAGGAATAGTGTGTCATCATAGTTTCATAAATACATCTATGTGCTCTAGTTTTAATACACATTAATAATAATCATAAATTATAAGGACCAATACACACGTCTGTAGATAGGAACATCCAATGACACTATGAAATGTGGATTTCCAAATGGCAGGTCTCGTTCACGTAATATCCTCCTCAATATTAACATGGGCACATACCATTAGAAGGTGCCTCAATGTTTTATGAGTCCTCACCCATAACGGCATGTATTATATGTGTCCCTCAAATAACATCATCTGACCATAGATCTATATTCAAGAATAGTGTTATGGCACTTCTAGGTTCTCATCATAGTAGGGATCCTCTATGACCCTTTAATGCAACAGCTGTCCTTAGGACATTATCACATGCATCGTCACATAGAGGAAAAATCAGGATGTGATAAGCTATTTATTAATGAATAAAGAAAAAACATGTTGGTTTTAGAACACCAACTCTAAAAGACTCTCACTTGGACAAGATCCAACTACTTACAACCATTAACCCACTAGCTCTCACATGATATTCATACTTCTACTAAGATATGCCTTTAGTCATGGGGCCCTCGATGTTATGTCGCATGGAAACTCTGCTCACTACAACTTCACCCCTTTGATAGAAATCCCTCAAGAGGTGATACTTATGGAGTATATTATTTGTCCGTTGATGAGACCTTGCTTCTTTTTCAAGAGCCATCGCTACTGTATTATCACAATACAACGTGATAGGATCTTTACTGTTAGGAACCACATCAAGATCCTTCACGAAGTTTCGAATATAGATGGCTTCCTTGGATACATCAGAACCTTCTATATATTCGGACTCCATTGTAGAATCACCCACAACATGCAGCTTTGAACTCTTCCAGCTCACAAATACTCTATTAGGACAGAAAACATATCCAAATTGAAACTTCAGATTGTTATGATCTATCTCAAAACAAGCATTAGAATACCCTTTGATGACAAGGTCTTTTTCTCTTCCATACACGAGGAACATATCCTTTGTTCTTCTCTAATACTTAAGGATTGTCTTAATAGCAGTCCAATGATATTCTCTTGGATATTCTTGATATATTCCTACCATTCTCAGTGAATAGGAAACATAAATCCTAGTACATAACATGAAATATATATTGGATCCTATAACCGAAGCTTATGGGATATTACTCATTCTATAATTCTCTTATTGTGTCTGAGGACACAATTTCTTAGAAGCCATGTGACACTCAAACCAATCCCTTCTTGGATTGTTCCATAATAAATCTCATTAGTATCTGGTCAATGTATGTGCCATGACATAGTCCAAGCAGCCTCTTGGATCTGTAACAAAATATCATGATCCCTATAATGTAGGCTACTTTACCCAAGCCCCTCATCGAGAAACACTTGTTCAACCAGTCCTTAACTAACTATAATACAAGTACATCATTTCCAATAAGAAATATGTCATCAAAATATACTACTAGGATAAAGATCGAAGTCCCATTAAACTTCTTATAAACACATGGCTCACATTTGTTCTTAATGTAACCAAAATTCTTTTATGGCTTCATCAAATCGAATATTCCATGGCCTGGATGCTAGATTTAATCCATAAATGTATTTCTGCAACATGAAATCCCATTTGGCTCACTTGGTGTCACAAACCCTTGTGGTTGTGTCATATAGACATCTTCCTAAAGGTTCCCGTTAAGGAATGCCATTTTTACATCCATTTGTCTAATCTCGTAGTAATGTTAATATGTTATGGTAAGTATAATTCTTATGGATTTAAACATAGAAATTGGTGAAAAGGTTTCATCATAGTCAATTCGTTGACATTGTATGAATCCTTTAGCCATTATATGTGCTTTATAGGTGCTAACATGACCTTCTATTTCTTTTTTTCTCTTGAATACTCATCTGCATCAAGCATGATTTACATCAACTGGCTCATCGAACAGAACCCAGACTTGGTTCTGATACATGGAATCCTTCTCAGAATTAATTGCTTCTATCCATCTTGAAGCTTATGATCTTTCTACGTATTCTTTGGATGAGAGAGGTTCATCATTGACCAACAATAATGATTCACCATCCCTGGTGACTAGGAAACCAAATCTCTCTGGTTCCCTTACCTCTCTTTAACTCCTACACAGTTCTTATGTTTTTGGATTCTCTTCCACAGGGACATGTGGAACTTTTTCCTATACCAACTCTTTTGTATCTTGAAATTCAACTTATTCAAATTCAATCTTTCCCCCACTATCCCTTTTGTGGATGTGCTCCCTCTCAAAAAAGACACCATGTCTGGTGGCAGTCACTTTCTTCTCATGAGGGTTATATAGGTAACATTCTATTGTTTCCTTGGGATATCCGATAAAGATACACCTTGTGCCCTAGGTGCTATTTTTATGCATGGGAAGGACTTAACAAATTCCTCATAACCCCATACATGTTTATGGGAAAAAATTGGTTTCTTTCCATTCTATAACTCAGAGGGAATTCTATTTTCCACCTTAGTTGGTAATCGGTTTAATGTGTATGATGCAGTGTGTAATGCATGTCTTCAAAAGGATAATAGAAGACTAGCATGAATCATCATCAACCTCACCATGTCCAACAAGGTGCAGTTCCTCCTTTCAGTAACACCATTACAATATGGTGTAAAAGGGGGAGTGAGCTGAGATAGATCCCATACTCCCACAGAAGATTGATGAACTCTTAGTTCAGATATTCTCTACCTTGATCTGATCGAAGTTTCATTATCTTCGTACCAAGCTGATTCTCTACTTCAATCTTGGATTCCTTAAATTTATTTATTACTTCTGACTTATACATCATTAAGAAAATATTGACATATCAACTCAAATTAGCAGTAAATGTAATGAAGTATGAATATCCACCTCTAGCTTCTACTACAAATGATGTACACACATCCATGGGCACTAATCCTAGAAGCTCTGTGGCCTTTTCACCTTTTTCATCGAAGGGGGGCTTGCTCATTTTTCCTTGTAGACAAGCGTGACATCAATCTGGTGGTTTTAGATCATTAGAGTCTAAATAGACATCTTGGTAAAGCTTTTCCAAGATTTTCTTGTTTACATGACTGAGACGGTGATACCACAACTGGGTGATGTATGAGTCATGTGAGTTTGTTTCGTTATCAACTTCTAACACTTGGTTTTCATAATTTAATACATGAAAAAAATTATTTAAATGCACCATACCATAACATACATTGTTCATAAAAAAGAGACCACCCTGATATCAAAACCTGAAAATAAATCCATCTATATCCAAAAAAGATACAAAAATTATGATATTGGCAACACTAGGCACATAATAATAGTTATGTAAAACCAAAATCATCTTAGTTGGCAATGAGAGGTAGTAATAGGAAATGGACAATGCATCCAGCCTCACGCCATTGGAAGCTCTAAGATCCACCTCTCATGTGGCAATATTTCTAAATCTACTTGGTTCCTAAATTTGAATATAGCTTTGAGCGCCACAAGCTGTATGTAATACCCAATGTGTAGAAATGGAAAGATTACACTCTATAACGAATTCACCATTAGTGTCCCCACGCTTCTAGGTGTAGTTCCTCTTCCAGTGGCCTTGCTTTCCACATAAAAAATATACTGCCTCCAGTTCCTTGCCCTGCCTCTTGAACTTCCCCTTATTGGAAGGATGATGCTCGGGGGCTTCAGACCATTTATAAGTCATTATCCCTTTAACATTGTCCTTCCTTTTCGTATTCAACATAAAGACGGTGGGATTGTCACTCCCCATGTCCTTATCTTCCTAGTGAATCAAGGTCAAAAGTTCTCATAGAATTTTCTCATTACTTCTCAAGTTGTAGTTGAAAATAAATCTTGAGAAGGTCTTGGGAAGTGATGATTGGATGAGATCTGCAATCAACTCATCCGAGAATTTAATCCCTAAGATGTCCATGTGTTCGATGTAGCCAACAATCTTGACTACATGAGGCCCAGCTGGCATAGAATCTCCATGAATAGTTGTAAACAAAGCGTTGGAGATCTCATATCTCTCTTTTCGTGCTTTCTCATTGTAGAGATCTTTAAGGTGAGACATCATTCTATACACGTCCATGTATTCATGTTGCATCAAGATCTCATTAGACATGGATGATAGCATGAAACATTGGACATCTGTGGCATCATCCATATGTTTCACATTGAGAGATATTTCCTCTTCACTGTCCTCTTTTCTAGGCACAACTGGAACAGGCTCTTCCTGTACATTCGATTTCATTTCATGGAAAAGGATGACCTGTAAACGCCTCTACCACTCTTATAAATTGGTGTTGTTGAGAGGGTTTTCCTTATCGAGTATGGTTCACAATGATATGTTTGAAGTCATTTTTCTTTCCATTTCATTAAATTCAAAGGATCCAAGGTTTTTTACTTTATTACCAAACTGAGACAAATAAATAAATTATTACTTATTATTCTCCCACTATTTTATCAAAATTCAATAGCCCTCACCATTGACTTCAAAATAATCTATTGCCTGAATATTCTAGTGGAAAGATCCATATTTCCATTCATATTACCCCAACTTGGGTTGGTCATGCAAATTCAAGGGTTTTAAGTAATAATTCTGAATTCCATCTTCATTAACACACATCTCCTTTATCCACTAAGTGGAATCCCCAATCCTGAAATCCTTTTATTATTGATTTCCTCAACTTTTTCCTCTGGGTCACACCAAGTCATACAGTGGTAGTCAACCCTTGATGCGAACCAAGTTAATTCAACCCAATACCTTGAATTATAATTCCCCAATAATTGAATGAACCCCAACTAGGGTTGGACAAGCACTTTGAACTATGGTTCGATTCTAAACATGATTATGGAAGGTTTTATGGACTTAATATTTATTCGAGTCATTTTATCCTTATACGTAAATTTTCATTTTTTTATCTTTGATTACATGCCTATTAATATTATGTGGGATATGATTTAGTGATAAATCATGTCTAAGATAATATTTATGCATAATCCAGTCATAGTTTAGTACCATCATGAATTCTTGTTTAATTCATTAATTGTGTGATCGTGACAACACACCCACAATAAATAAACCATGAAACTGATAGAAATAAAATAAAAGATAGGATCATGATCTTGTTCTGTTGGTTAGTTTATTTAGTGGTTGATAAACTATCCCAAGATGAAGGTTTGAAACACCTTGAACCTTTCAGGTTCGTGTTTACAGATTTCCACCTATCCACCATTGCATCTCCTTATATTGGTTTCACCTTGGATCCTAGAAAGAGCTACATCCACTATCTTGGGAGATCCATCATTTACATATGCATTTATCCCACATGCAGGTGAGGGATAAAAGGGGTTTTTACATAAAAGAATCCTTGGGCCCGTAGGCCATACTTATTAATGAGGATAAGGCTCATAGGCTAACAAATTTAATTTATATAAAAGAAACCATTCACATACAATGGTGTTGGTCTAGCTCATGCAACGATATTTACGAAGAAATAAAAATAGAATTCAATTGTTTAACCATTCTTTCATAAGATAAATCACGCATGAATCAATTAATTATCTGTAATTAATAAATTCTTTTTATCATAAACCCTTTTTTAATTTCCATGAGATTCTCAACAATCATAATTTTAAACAAATAAATTCATTTAAAATTATCTTTGTTCGTAAAAAGTACCTTGGAGGAAACCCGGTTAATTCCCATTCATTACGTAGATGTTAAATTAATAACATATATATATAACACCTATAACGGGTTGTGCCTCATCTTTACGCCAGTACTATGGTACATGTCTCAAGGGTTTTTATAATATAATAATAAATTTTAATAAATCTACATATTTTGGATGAGTACAAGGATTGTAGTACCGACTACATGGTGTGTACTTCAATTAACTACCCATTTTAAGTACACGCATGGGGACATGGCCTGTATATGTAATTTGGAAACTTTTAGAGTACACGATGTGTGTAATTGGAAACATGTCATGTAGTTTCTACGTTACACGGTTTCCAGACGGGTAAGCCATGTACGGGGTACACGGTCTAACCCTAACCCGAAGGGACTACATGCCGTGTTCAGTTGGACCACATGGTGTGTAGTGCAGAAATAGTGTGCCACCTATTCATGGTCAGCACATGGGGTCATAAATGACTTATATAGGATCCAATACACGACCTAATATGGAGAATTAGTAAATGCGTTGATCCTAGACTATACAACATGTACTTCAAAATACATGCAGTGTATTCTGGTGTTGTACGTCCAGAAGAATTTGGATCCTCTGGATGAGTTCCAATATTTTATTTTAGTCAAAATTAAAAGAAAGATTTGTTTCTATAAGGTGAATGTGAAATGAGAGGGGAGGAACAGATCTCGAGATTCAGATTTTAAAGGATGATTAACTTGATTACAATAACTAAATTATTAAATTCGTAAATCACCAATGAAAAAATAAATAATTATAATAAACGATATGACCCCTCTAATACCACTAGTATGTTTCAGTCATAGACGAAGCACTTTTGAGGGTTTTCCAAACTATAATTTTAGCGTTAAACAATGTTCAATCCGTGATTTGTCACGATAATAAAACACCAGATCTTTAGAATAGAACAAATAATGAAAAGAAAGATAAGGGTCTTGGAACCATTGAGAGGATCATCATATGTTGGTTAAAATTAATTTAATTAATTGACAGGAATTACCATGATGGAACTATTTCTTTGTTGATGTATTTGTGTCACGTTTCGAAGTGATTCGTCATTGCATCACAGAACCCAAGGGTAGACTTCCTCTAGTGGTGATCCACATGTGCACCACGTATCTCTGGACGTCACGAAAGTAATCTTCGGTTTATAGAAAGGATAATCCTTTTCTTGCGTTGTATATCTTAGATCACCTTGATCTGATGGAGGAGGATCTCTCTCAGTCATCAGAGCATTCCTGGTGGAAGGAGTTATCTCGGCCTGGAGAGAATTTTCCCAAATTTTTGTGCACTACTATTCTCCCTAGAAAAGTGTTGGGGTTTTGAGGATATTTAAAATCTAGTTTGAAGGTTATATAGTTATAACAATAAATAAACATGTTATGCATTTCATTCATTTCATTAACTCTTATTGGAAACCCCAATGTTGAATGATTAATTCCTTGACAAGCGGCCACACTGATTATAATAAATATCATTTAATAAAACGATATTATTTCCTCAAAATCCTGACTGAAAGAACTACACGGCATATAATAATTAATACACGGTGTGTACTCGTTTTACATGGAAACTACACGGCGTGTACATCCAATGTACATGACGTGTTTATCTTCTTTTCATTTTTATTTATTTCCTCCACCACATTTATTAGACCTTGAGTAATGGCTATTTATTTCTTAAATAAATTTAACTGCATTACTTGTTAATAAATATATATTATGTCACCCACAATATATTCTCTAAAATAACTAGTGTTGAAATAAATGTGATTTGGAATCCTTAAATATTTATTAGACCACAGTAGATAATAATAATCATTTAACTTGTTAAATTAATATTTAACTGAGATACGTGGACACATTTAGTGTGTAACCCTATAGGCCTCTTTATCAGTGGTGTTTGGTGGAGCCTGCCTAAATTCCAAGGTTATAGTCTGGAAACATTCCAAGGCACCCATATAGAAGAAGATAATGCTACAATGACATGTCACAACATACAAATGCTTACAGTGTAATATAATCTCTCTGTCATGAAATCTCTAATCAAGTGGGTTACATGCTAGTTACATCAACCCATGTGCTCGATTATTCTTTCTTTGAAATTCCAGAATTAAACTCGCCTATACCTTACCATGTCCATGGATTTAATTAGGATATATAAATTCCATCAAAGGGCCCGAGATATCTACTTCCGTTGTGGAATAGAAGGGACGAATAATTTATCGCATTATCTGTTAATGTAGTATCACTCGTAACACACCCAACATATCCTACCTCGCTGCGAACAATGTGTCATCACAGTTTTCATCAATACATCTAAGTGCGTGAGTTTTAATACCCATTAATAATAACCTTAAAGTCTAAGGACCAATACACACATTCATAGATAGGAACATACAGTGGAACTACGAAATGCGGATTTCCTACTAGCAGGTCCTGTTCTCAAAATATCTTCCTAGATATTACCAAGGGCACACAACATGAGAAGGTGCCTCAATGTTTTATGAGTACTCACCCCTAATGGCCTGCATTATTTGTGTCCCTCAAATAAAATCATCTGGCCATAGAACATATATTAAAGAATAGTGTTATGGGACTTCTTGGTTCTCATCATAGCAGGGATCTGCTATGACCCTTTAATGCAACAGTCGTCCTTAGGAAATTATCACATGCATTGTCACGCAGAAGAAAAATCATGATGTGATAAGGTATTTATTAATGAATACAGTACAAAGTATATGGTTCTAGGACACCAAATCTAATAGGTAAGAGGATAGATAAATAGGAGAATTTTTACACCCCTTAATTCTATCATCAATATATGAGGTATCTGCTATTTTAAGATCATAATATATTTTCTCAACATAAGTCTCTGTGCTAGTTGGGGTTGTATAATTATATGGCATCCGGCCTTTTTATCACATAAACTTTTATTACATTATACAAATCCGAGGATCATTAAGATTTAGTGTCTTGGAAACCAGGAGCTTAATACATGAAAATGACATAAAACATTCTTCTTAAACACTTGAAAGGATTATTCATTTTTTTCATACTAAGTTCATTACAGCATCTCATAACCTGGGATCATACATCAAAGGAAAGGGTGAGCAGAAGGCCCAGTAAGGGAAACAAGGGAAACATTTTACATGTGAACTTGAGATACATCAATAAAGTCATAAAAAAGGAACTTTTAGGCATGAGAAAGAAATCGTGAGGCATATCATAATAAAAACAATGTATTTAATAAATTAAAGATATTGATACAAAATTTAACTTAGATAATAATTTCTGTTTCACCAAGGTGCATCCCCAAGGTGTCATTAAATATTACCAAGGTTATTCACCAAGATATCTTTAAAAATGGTCATCTCTAGAGATTAAGTCTTTACCCAATGCATTGGAGCGCTATCAAGGCACACCATTAAATTTGCCTTTGTTATCATGTGATCCACATATATCATCATCAAAAATTTCATAAATAACTCATATAGAATAAAAGAAATGGGTTTCATTTCATAATCATAACTTTTTAAAAACTTCTTTAAAGACATGATCTTTATGTCACTTTAAACCCACGGAAAAGGAAAGTGAGTCTCATGTATGTAAATCCCACAATTTAAAATAGAATATTTTGGTATATATGTTAATACCTCTTTAGAAGAAAGATCTTTGAGTATTCACTTAATAAAATAAAATAATTTGAGAAAAAGAGAGAGACATTTTGAGACAGAAATTCGGCATCATAACGACTATGTTGTAGGGTTTTAGAAAACATTGAAAAGAGAGAGGACATGGGTAACCCATGAATAAATGATCCATAAAACAGTAGGGGAGATAATATAAAGGATTTAAGAACATGGTAATTAAATTTGAATGATATACCATATGAAATGAAGAACATGAAAGGAAGACAAAAATAAGATTTCTCTTATGAAAATTCGGCAGCCTAACGACATCACTTAAACATAAAAAAAATTAATTGAAGAAATAAAATAGGGTCTCTCATCATATGAAAATAAAAGATCAGTATGATATATATAGAGATCATACCCCAACATAACACAAACGAACTTTAATGACCTGACAAGAAAATAGAACTTGAAAATGAGATGGGTGAAAGAATCTGTTACAAACATTTCGGCAGCCTAACGACGCCACTTAAACATTCATAAAATTAAATGATGAGAGTAATAGGGGATCAATCATCATATTAACATGAAAAGGGCAGTAAGAAGAATATAAAATAACATCCTCCAATATAAGAACATGGATTATAAAATAAATGACTTAAAAGAGAGTATTTGAAAAGAAAGAGAGAGGTTGGATCCCTTACCTTAATACGTAACTCTTAAAACTTGAAGGTTGGGACCTTGAGGGCTTGGGGGAACCTTTGGATGACTCCTTGGAAGGTAATGAGACCACATATTCGTTGGGGGAGAGTTGGGAGTGAAAAATAAAGGAGAAAAGGTTGGGTATTTATAGGGAAAGTGCGGGGACAAGGCATTAATGGCCAAGGGACACCTCATTGGTGGTTTTGGAAAAACCATGGGCTTTAACATGGTATTTTCCCATCGTATTGGCCACATGGGACACCTCATACCTTATCTTACTATTCATAAGTCGACCATATTCATTACACACCTAATACATCATTTAATGATGTCATTAAACACCCGTAACTTAAAAATGTTATTTTCATTATTCACAGAAAATTAAACTTTCTCAGAAAAATACCAAAATTTCACCTTAACCAAATATCGATGCTCTGATTTCAACAATGAACTCCATTTTATAATAATAATTTTCTAAATATTTTTAATTTAATTTTTAGAAAATATACTATTCACAGAAAAATCTTTTTTTCATAAAAAACCCCCAAAAATTACAATAACATAATATTGATGCTCTGATTTCAAAAATGAACTCCATTTTATAAAAATAATTTTCTAAATATTTTTAATTTAATTTTTAATTAAAAAACACTATTCACCCAAAAAAACTGATACTTGACTAATAATTTCTGAAATAGTTATTTTTCTATTTTATTGAATCACATTACTAAATCAAGGTTCATAGATTATATTAATACTTTCTTTAAGTTATATTACTAATACATTTGGTCCCATTACTAATCCTAAGTTTAAAATCACTATTCATAATTTACTATTCATCAAAAATCCAGTTGATCTTATTAGACTCTAAATTTCTTGCTGAACATAATAATAGAAGACCTTTTTTGAAAATCATTACACACAATTAATTATTTAAGGTTTACATAAATATTTTCAAATAACTTTTTTCAAGAATTCATCAAAAATATTCATACTATACTTATCCGGACATTTAAAAATTCACAAAATTCATCATAAGAAGAAAACACAATTTTATTTATCTCAAAGGATTACACAAATCAGTTACGGTCTCTTTACATAGCCCCTTATAACCCCAGCATAAGACCTAAGTGTAAGGTGTTCTAAGGTGAGATAATCTGAGGGAGGCTTTTCCAACATTTCACGAGTAGTAATTTCTATTATTTTGAACTTCTCATGAAGGCAATTCTATTCTGGCTTCACATGATGAAGTTCGGCATGGGTTTGGTCCAGAGCAAAGCCCAGTGGTGCTACGTCCTTCCCAATTTCTGTTAGATGGGCTCGTATTGGCCCGAGAATATTGGATGAGGCCATCGAATCTTCCTTCTATATTCATTAACCAAGATGACCTGTATTTAGAGGCAATAGACACAACATTTATTATCCCACGGTCATATAACAGTTTAAACCCAACAATATCATTTTAATTATAGTCATATTATCAAATGAAACAGTTTTGTTTAGTATAAAAAAAATAACACACAAAATTAAGAAACAAGGTTTATTCAAAATTTCGGGTCGCTACAATCTTCCCCCCATAAGAAATAGCATCCTCGCAATTTTTTAAAAATTGGTCTTGGAAATTTCATTGAAAGTCCCACATCGGAAAAAGAGTCAATATCACTATAACTTTAAAAGAATGAAAATGAAGTACAAAGGTCACCTGAGTTAACCCATACTGGGATTCCATGTAAGAAAACAAGGATACATAAGAGAAAACAAAGGGCCATGTTCTGAGGGAGAGTGATAGAAAACATGATTAGGGGAATGTTAACAACAAGAAAATCACAAAGTTTTGACGTGTGTCAATGGTCTTTGATTACCCAGTAGGAAACATAAAAAAATAATGTTTTTGTTTTACGTTCCTTTTCATAATTTTGAGTAATGCATTCACAACATAGAATAAGAACATATGGAAATATACTTACCTTAAGTATAATTTCATCCTTTAATAAGTTTCTACCAAAACTAGTCTTTTCTCCAAACTATGAGCATTCAAAAACACTTGGTCTCATCAAAATCACAAGAATAATATTCTAAAGAATCACACAATACACAAAAGATTAAATATCTATTCCTTCTATCATTAAACATTTCCCCAAAAACAGAAAGGGTAAGATAAAACAACTCTTAAAAAAGAAATAACCCCATAGGAAGGGAAACAACTTTTAAATAATCAAAATTCCATGGTACTACCCAATGTTCATCATAGACCATTCCATAAATAAATTTCCTTAAAATTCCTAAAAATAAACCAAAATATTATTAAAAACCAAATACAAGAAGGATTTGATAACATAGCCTACCAAGATAAACTTCATCGTTCATCTCCAAACAACATCAACCATTCCTAACAAAAGTAACTAAACTATACATTTTTTCTCCAAGATAGGTTAATCATTTCCATAAGTAACCTAAATTACCATAAGTTTTCCTTAAAATCATCGTTTCTTCAAAATATAAGTTAACCTTTACTCCTCAATGAAAATATAATAGTAATCTATTTACCTTGATCATATAGGGTTCCCAAAATAGTGAATGTCTTCCAAAATAATATTCATCTTTTAATCACTTAATCGTTTTTTAAGAAGAACAACTTCTCAACATCAACATGTGATACATAACAATAGATTCCTTCCTTAATGATATAAAACCATCTAAGGTAGTGACTCGATGTTCTAAGAAAACATTAAAGATATACTCATAGGGCACGAACTAAAATACAACATTACGTAGACAATTATTGCGAAGAAGTTACAGGTACTTCAGTCATCATGATCCATCTCATCATAGGACTTGCATTGTTCCCTTGTCCATGAAGATTGTTGATGCTCATCATGATTATCATTCCTTCTAAGAGAGAATTTCATTGGATAATGTCCAGCTTCTCCACATTTACAACATTGAAAATTATAAGGTATATTAGTTCGAACCTTATCACTATTCATCACATTATCCATTTTTTAAAGCAATAGGCTACTTTATACCCTATCACCCCACACTTAAAACATATCCCGGTTCCTTTGTGACATTCTCCTTGGTGCCTCTTTCCACACTTTTTTCGTAAAGGAAATTGGGTCTTCTTTCCATTATCAGCATCACCAGATGAACATCCTTGAGACTTCATCTTCTTCTTCCTTGATGAATTTGGGCATTCAACTAGGTACCAGTTATTAATTGTGATTTTTGATAGCTGGTTTGGAATAATCACAATATGGTCAACTTGATCTCTCATCATCTCTGTCACATTAATAGGTCAATCTTCACATTTCCTATCACACTGGTTGTTGGGGCATGTTCTTCCATTTCCCTCCATTAACTAAGAAAAGAAAGTATAATTAGGGGGCTTAAATACTTATCCAATTATCATGAAAAGGAAACTTTAAGCATAGAAGGATAAACGTGTAGAAGAAAAGTATATCCTAACTTGTGATCCCCTAGGATCCAATCTAGGTTATCCATGATCATATATTCTTATGTGAATCTTTATTTCATTTTATCTTTATTCCTTTAATAATGGTTCATACTAAGCTTATGAATTTACCAAAGCATATCTCCTGGGAGTGTCGTAAGCAAGAGTGTAGCAAGGCCCATTGTCGTGTACCAGTTCCCATTCGAGTCTAGCTCAAAGAGGTGTTTTTCGGGTTTTACCCCAATGTACATCTATGTCAGAGCCACCTCTACCTGCTCGTATCCAGTAATTGATGTATTTTCTTGATAACCCACTGACACAATACTCACTAAAATACTAGGAAGATTTACTACATTTAAAAATTTCTTATATGTTTCTTCCTAATGTTTTCATATCCTAATTTCCACAAATAACTAAACCATAATTTGATACCAACTATAGCATCCCGCATTATTATCACATAAACTTTCATTACATTATAAAAAACCGAGGATCGTAATGGTTTAGTGTCTTGGAAACCGGGAGCTTAATACATGAAAATGACATAAAACATTATTATTAAACACTTGAAAAGCTTCTTCATTTGTTCACCCTAAGTTCATTACAGCATCTCATAACCTGGGAGCATACATAAAAGGAAAGGGTGAACAGAAGGCCCAGTAAGGGAAACAAGGGAAACTTTTTACATGTGAACTTGAGCTACATCAATAAAGTCATGAAAACGAAATTTAAGGCATAAGAAAGAAATCAAGAGGAATATCCTAATAAAAACAACATATTTAATAACATGAAGATGTGGATACAACATTTGACATAGAAAATCATTTCCTTTTCACCAAGGTCCATCCCAAAGGTGTCATTAAAAATTACCAAGGTTATTCACCAAGATATCGTTAAAAATGGTCATCTCTAGAGATTAAGTCTTTACCCAATGCATTGGAGAACTATCTGGGTGCACCCTTAAAATTTACTTTATTATCATTTGATCCACATATATAATCATCGAAATTTTCATAAATAACCCATATAGCATAAAAAATGGGATTCATTTCATAATCATAACATTTTAAAAACTACTTTAATGACATGATCTTTATGTCACTTTAAACCCACAGAAAAGGAAAGAGGGTCTCAAGTATGTAAATCTAAGAATTTAAAATAGAAAATTTTTTTATATATGTGAATACACCATTAGAAGAAAGATATTTTAGTATTCACTTAATAAAATTAAAGAATTTGAGAAAAAAAGATAGACATTTTGAGACGGAAATTCGGCAGCATAACGACTATGTTGTAGGTTTTTAGAAAACATTGAAAAGAGAGGGGACATTGGAAAACCACTCATTAATGATCCATAAAATAGTAGGGGGACAGAATATAAAGGATTTAAGAACATGGTAATGAAATTTGAATGATATACGATATGAAATCAAGAACATGAAAGGAGGACAAAAATAAGATTTCTCTTATGAAAATTCGGCATCCTAACAGCATCACTTAAACATCAAAAAATGAATTGACGAGATAAAATAGGGTATCTTATCATATGAACCTAAAATATCAGTATGATAGATATAGATATAACACTACAAGAAATATAGGCATTTGCGACGGGTCATTTGTGACGGGATCCCGTCGCAAATGCCTTTTTGCGACGGGGATCCGTCGCAAATCGCTCGTTGCGGAAAACGTCGCCGCAACAAATTCTTTTTGCGACGGGCCCATCGCAAAAACACTTATTTGTGACGGGAAAAGGACCCGTCGCAAATAGATTTGTGGTTTTTTTTAAAAACTTATTTGCGACGGGCCCGTCGCAAATAAGTTTTTGCGACGGGCCTTTTCCCGTCGCAAATAGTTCCTTCGAAGCAACTATTTGCGACAGGCCCGTCGCAAATAATAATAAAAAATTTAAAAAAAATTATTTATTATTTATTAATATATAAATCAATAAACCTATTTATATTGATATAAATATAATATTTATTTTTAAAATATGTTTTAAAAAGGATGAATAAAAATCAAATATGAATGTATAAGATGTTCAGTAAATGTGGATTATAAAATATTTTACAAAATATTTTTAATTAATAATTACATAATTTTTATCAATTAATAGTCATTTAATAACTCTTTGAATATAAAAAAAATAAAAAAATTAATGAAAGATGGAAAATAAGATGAAAATGAAACCGAAACTTCAAACGGCCATAACTTTTGATCCGGGACTCCGTTTGAGCTCTACAGCATATCAAATCGAAGCTTGCGACGAGCTCTACAGCCTTATGGAAGGGTACAACCCGTCCAAGGTTTTTTCGAGGCCCAAAAAGGCCCCGAAGGCCTCCAAAATTGAGTTTTTAGTCGGGGCACCCCGGTTTTTCATCGTTCAAACAGCTATAACTTCTGACCCTGATGTCGGATAAACCTCTACCATATATCATGTCGAAGATCTTTTAATGTTCTTCGATTTGACTGATTGTGGAGCTGAAACGGACTCCTGGATTAGAAGTTATAGTCCTTTTAACATTCAAATGGATATAACTTCCGATCCGGATGTCCGTTTGGCCTGTACCGCATATCATATCGAAGATCGTTTCATGTTATTCGATTTGACTGGTTGTGGAGTTGAAACGGACTTACGAATTAAAAGTTATCGTCATTTTAACATTCTCAGAGGATTTTCACCCCCTCATTTCTATGTATTCATTCATAACTATACATATATATATATATATATGTGTGTGTGTGTGTATGTGTGTGTGTGTATTGTATATATGTATTTATTTATTTATTTATAAATACACATAAAAACACATATTTTATAAATTTATTTAAAAATAAGCTTATAAATATATATTAATTAATATACAAATAAATATACGAATAAAAACTTATAACTACATATATATATATATATCTATATGTATATATATATACAAATAGAATAAATATATATTAATATACGAATAAATATATATTAATATACGAATAAATATATATTAATATACGAATAAATATATATTAATATACGAATAAATATATATATTAATATATGAATAAATATAAATATATATATATATATATATTTATTCATTCATATAACCAAATATATTTATATTAATATAAATCTATATTAATATATGGCTAAATATAACTATATATATATAACTATAATTATTCCTAATTATGACTAATTATTATTAATTATTCCTATTTATTATTAATTATTTCTAATTATTATTAATTACTCCTAATTACCATTAACTATGAACAATGAATACTAATAATTTAAATTTATTAAATAAAAAAACAATCTAAACATAATTAAATTACAACTAATTAAAAAAAATTAAAACTAATAAAAAATTAAAATTTAACATTAAATTAAAAATAACATAAATACCTTCAAAATTGATCTGAGGTTGATCTCCGATAATTTTTGAAGACTTCAATATCAAATCTGCAAAAAAAATTAAACTTAAGAAACTGTGAACTCTAAAATTAGAGAAGTTGAGAGTGAATGGAAAAAAACGGCTGGGTGTATTTATAAGTTAGATTATTTGCGACGGGACTATTTGCGACGGGAAACCCGTCGCAAATACGTTAGCCCGCATTTATTACGGTCAACGGTTAAATAGTTATTTGCGACGTGACCCGTCGCAAATAATAACCTGCCGACATACTATTTGCGACGGGGGTATATTCCCGTCGCAAATAGTTTCTACCGCCGCTGGTTATTTGCGACGGGGGTATATTCCCATCGCAAATACTTTTTACCACCACCGGTTATTTGCGACGGGTGGTAACCACCCATCGCAAATAATTTTCCCGCGTTTTGGCACGCAATGCGTGCCAACCTTTTTGCGACGGGTGGGATTTCCCCGTCGCAAATAAGTAGTTATTTGCGACGGGAAAATCTCACCGTCGCAAATAAGTTTTTAACAGGACTATTTGCGACGAGATTTATTCCTGTCGCAAATAACCCGTCGCAAAAAGCCCTTTTCCCGTAGTGTAATACCCCATCATAATAAAAAGGAACTTGAAAGCCTTGACAAGAAAATAGAACTTGAAAATGAGAAGGGTGAAAGAATCTGTTACAAAAATTTCGGCAGCCTAACGACGCCACTTAAACTTTCGTAAAACGAAATAATGAGAGTAAGAGGGGATATCTCATCATATGAACAGGAAAAGTGCAGTAAGATGAATATAAAAGAACATCCTCCAACATAAGAACATGGAGCATAAAAGAAATGACTTAAAAGAGAGTATTTGAAAAGAAAGAGAGAGGTTGGATCCCTTACCTTAAAACGTAACTCTTAAAACTCGAAGGTTGGGACCTTGAGGGATTGGGGGCACCATGGTAGAACTCCTTGGGAGGTAATTAGATCAAACCTTCGTTGGGGGACAGTTGGGAGTGAAAACTAAAGGAGGAAAGGGTAGGTATTTATAGGGAATGTGAGGGGCCAAGGCATTAATGGCCAAGGGACACCTCATTGGTGGTTTTGTAAAAACCATGGGTTTTCACATGGTATTTTCCCATGGTATTGGCCACATGGAACACCTCATACATTATCTTAATATTAATAAGTCTACCATATTGATTAGATACCCAATACATCATTTAATGATGTCATTAAACACTCGTAACAAAAAAACTTTATTTTTACTATTCACAGAAAATTCAACTTTGTCAGAAATATCCCAAAATTTCACCTTAACAAAATATTGATGCTCTGATTTCAAAAAATGAACTCCATTTTATAATAATAATTTTTTAAATATTTTTAATTTAATTTTTAAATAAATACACTATTCACCGAAATTTCAACTTTTATCAAAAAACCCCAAAAATTACCTTAACATAATATCGATGCTTTGAGTTTAAAAATGAACTCAATTTTATAAAAATAATATTCTAAATATTTTTAATTTAATTTTTAATTAAAAAACACTATTCACCCCAAAAAACTGATACTTGACTAATAATTTCTGAAATAGTTATTTATCTTTTTTATTGATTCACATTACTAAATCAAGGTGCCTATATTATATTAATACTTATTTTAAGTGATATTAAGAATCCATTTGGTGACATAACTAATCCTAAGCGTAAAATCACAAATCATAATTTACTATTCATCCAAAATCAAGCGGATCTTATTAGACCATAAATTTCTTACTGAACATAATTATAGAAGAACTTTTTTTGAAAATCATTACACATAATTAATTATTTATGGTTTACATAAATATTTTGAAATATCCTTTTTCATGAATTCATATAAAGTATGCATGCTATATTTATCGAGACATTTGAAAATTCACAAAATTCATCATAAGAAGAAAACACAATTTTATTTATCTCAAAGGATTACAAAAAGCTGTTATAGTCTCCTTATATAGCCCCTTATAACCCTAGATTAGGACCTAAGTGTAAGGTGTGCTAAGGTGAGAGAATCCGAGGGAGGCTCGACCAACATTGCACGAGTAGTAATTTCTATCAGTTCGAACTTCTCGTGAAGGAGATTTCTTTCTAGCTTCAAACGATGAATTTAGTCCTGGGTTTGGTCCAGAGCAAAGCTCAGTGGTGATAAATCCTTCCCAAGTTCTGTTAGATGGGATTCGATTGGCCAGAGACTACTGGATGAGGCCATAAAATCATAGTTCTATATTCATTAACCAAGATCACTTGTATTTAGATACAATAGTCGCAGCATTTAGTTTCCAACGGTCATACTAACTAATGGTCATATAATAGTCGAAACCCAATGGTATCATTTTAATTATACTCATGTTATCAAATGAAACAGTTTTGTTGAGTATAAAAAAAATAACACACAAAATTAGGAAACAAGGTTTATTCAAAATTTCGGGCCGTTACAAATTATCATGCAGATCAGATTCAACATATAGGATATCCTAAAATCAATATAATAGTTTATGAAAATCATTATAGATTTATTAATTATGGTTTAAGTCATCTAGAGGTATCACCACATATTTAGAGATTTCATCCATTCTAGGCTTATGATTTTTTTCTTCATCAACCATCTTAGCCCATGAGACATTCTGTTTTGGTTTCCATGAAATAACATCTTGATTGAAAGCCTCCTAAATAACTACGTTCCTATAGGACACCCCCATCATTACAGTTGAGTCATTTCATATTCAATATTTATAAACGTCTTACCATGATCTGTCAAAACATGGTTGGTTCACTTGTTTCTTAATAACTCTATAATTAGAAAGTGCATGACCCACCATTTTTTATACCTCACAAAAGGTAGGGTTATATTCATACTCCAACTTGACTTTTATTTTATAATAATTTTCAATTAGAGAAAGATCGTCATGTATTTTGGACTCCATTATAACATCAACCAGTATTCAAGCATAAAATCCTAGATCCAAATTAATAGTTCTATGATCCAATATTATTTTTATTTTAATACATGAAATAAGATCAATAAAAAAAATTGGGTTTCAGAAAAAAAAAAAATTAGACCATGAATTATTACCGATAATTGATAAATGGATTGGTTCCATGTGAATGGACTGAAATTAAAATCCAATTTAGAAATTATAATAATTACAACTTAAATTAAATATTCCATATATTTCATGAAATTATAAATTTCTCATTATATTTGAAGACAAAGTGGAAGCACACATTTTAATTAGTATTAGTCTCAAATTGGAAATCTTCAATCCTAGTGTTATTATTGATTTTAGACCATAAAAGGACCATGTATTGTCACCCTTTTCATAGGTGACTCGACCTTGAAGTGAAATCCTAAAGAGATTAAATCTCTATTGGAGGGAATCTGCATCCTCCGTGGCTGAAATACCACCATATTCATGCTTAATGTTGTTAGAGATATTAGGGGAAATTTCTATATTAGGGAGGGATTAATTATGTAATAGGGATGGTGTATTTGACATGGATGTCTCAACTATACCATAAATCTAAAGAAGTGGAATTTTGAGACACTACTATTTTAGAAATATCCATAGATTAGAAGATGGTTGTGGAAGGAAATGTTCTATTGAATTCGAGTGGTTATGATGTGGAGGTATTGGATGCAACATAGTGGTTTGAGATTGTTCTTCTAAAATGTGGGTAACATTACCAAGGGAAGTAGGAAATGGTGTAGTCTCCTTTCTTGGCCAATGAGTTCTACAGTGTGGTGGATTTGGTTACATTTTAGTTCCCCATTGAGTAATTAGGATCCATTCTAGATCGGCATTGTTTTTATCACACATGTACATTGGACAAGGGGGTTATGTCGTGGACCCTTTCAGTGTTCTGTTATATATCATATGTCTATTAGTTCTTCATCATGGTCATATGATCTACATCATGGTATTATAAAAATAATTTATTCTATATATATATACCCATGATCCTTCCTAACTAACTTCTCTCCTACTAATTCCTCTTAACCCCCCAGTTTCGTAGAGTAATATTTAGAGGCTTTTGAATCCCCTTTTTATCAGTATTTAGATGCATAGAGTAGAGGCATATTAGAGGTGGTATTATGTATGTTCTTCCTCTGTTCTTGTGGGTTTACCCACATTCAATAACATTTTTGTCCAATTCTTTATGCAATGATTTGTAGTATAATATCTTTCATTATAATAGAGTTTTCTTTATCATTTGTTGGTGTGTTCATAGAATGAATTCTTAGTAAGATCATAGTTTCCTCATGGAATAGGTGACCAGAGATCCATCTTTGTGTTTCATTTTTGTTCCAACAATGTTGTAAGTCTAAGGTAGGGGATTCATTAATTCTCTTTTATTTATGGTTTATCATAATTCATCAAAGGTTTATCCCTTTTTATAATGGTGGAATTGAAATAATGAATATTAAACTAGATTAAATAATGGAATTGGATTATCTTTAGAGATAAATACTATGTTATATATGGTATGTTTTTAGCATTATTCATATACATATTTTAGAATGTTGAAACAGATGAAATCAAAAATGGAATGTAAAACCAAGATTAATTGGTTGTATATAGAGTTAAATATTCATGTTTATAAATTCTTAGATTCTGCTAATTTTATGGTAATAATATTGATGAAAAACAGATGTTTAATTGAATATGTTTATCCATGTGTTCAAGGAATTGGGTAAATAAATTGAATTTGGAATGTTTTTTTATGAGATTAATTAATAAATTAATTATAATATTAATTGTTTTATTAAAATTATGTTTAATTTGGAAAAATGATAGAAATC
The DNA here is from genome assembly GCA_963277665.1 of Viscum album. Taxonomy (NCBI): domain Eukaryota; kingdom Viridiplantae; phylum Streptophyta; class Magnoliopsida; order Santalales; family Viscaceae; genus Viscum; species Viscum album. The sequence continues at coordinate 846,191,217 of OY728150.1, read as the reverse complement.
ATGTTTCAATGATTTAATATCTTATTATTATTGATTCCTTAGGTTACCTGAATTTGGAAGATATGATAATTGAATCATTTAATTCATAATGGAATAATAACAATTTCTTATAAATATAAATGTTTGGGTCTAAGTTTACTATTTTTTCTTGTGATGGCATAGTGTATTCGGTTGGGGCCATGGGAGCTTATATACATGTAACAGATGGATTCCTTTTTTTAGGTCATAGTTTTTCTATTGAATGATTTTTTGATGCATTTTTTTGCGTTGGAAGTTATCCTTTCAATGAAACATGATGCTAACATGGGATGACTAATGAGATCAGTATGTGGAGTACCAAGGTTGTGGAAGAAGTTGATACCTGTAATAGAAAGGTTCATGGTGATATGAATGAGGCTGTTACTGATGGCACTGAATATGATGGAACATGTGGATGCATGCCTTTACCATTGATGTGTTGAATGTTGGGGCTTTCTTGTGAATGAATTGGTTAAATGGATGATGGAAGAGTTACTTGTTTATTTTAATTCCTTTCCACACTGATTAAGTTTTATGGAAGTTCTTGGTTATGAATCCCTTTGATTTTAATTTAGGATGTTCCCTAGAGTAAAGATAATTATGGAATGATTTTAATCATTTTTAATAAATGAATTAACCTAGGGGTTGGAGTTGCTGGAATGAAAATGATATAATACTGAAAAACTAAGGACTCCGTTGGATTATGCTTGGAGTATTGCAACTTCACCTTTAATGGTTAATGAAATGTAATTGAAGTTATATGTATTAATATATAATTAATTAACTACTGAAAGAATTAATATAAAAGGTAATGAAGTAATTTAAATGCATCTCTATGATTTCTTGTGTAATTATAGGATGTTGAGTCCCCAGTGGAGGTAGCTGGGAATCCAAGTGATGATAACTATAGTTGATCCTAGGAATTGGTTATGTCTATCGAGTTGTTATGAGATATATTATATCCTTTATGTTTTTTGATTTAATATGACAAACAAACTAAGTTGGTTATGGTAACATACACCTAATGAAGTCTGGGAGTTTGTTCTCTCGAACATATTGGTGGGTGAGGGATAAATGGTTTACTAACCCCTCTGGAATTTCTATCATCTATTTGAAGTGTTATATTCTAGTTTTCCTGATGGTTATTATTTCTATATATCTTTTTAGAGGGATTTAATTTAATGTGGTTATTCCAGACACATGTATCTATAAATATTGTAATAAAATTATTATTGTTGGTATGAAATGTATAGGATGTGGTGGCTTAGTGTACATACTCGGAGTATTGGCTATGATGGATTACGGTATAATACTAAATGTATGATAAAAAGTATATGAGTTTTCATAGATCCTAAAAAATACTTGGTTACTAAATGTATATGTGTTATTTTATAATGAGGTTATGACATTCATGAGGTTACTGTTTTGATACTTATTCCAGATTTCATCATTACAGCTTATTTTAGAGAGAGATGGCATAAGACATACCACATTGAAGAAGAGTATCTATCCAGTGGGGAAGAATTAGAGGGTTACCATTGTTTTTTGAAAATTATATGTTTTGTTTTATGAAATACTTAGTGATAGATAACCACGATTAGGCTAAGAATATTGTATAGCTATTTAGGTGATGAGTTAGCTTCACTTGCTCTTCACTATTCACTAGTATGATTTATTTATCTTTTGCATGAGAGGCTCGATGGGGGATCCTAATGAGTATACTTTTATACTCAACCCATGTATATATAAACTAATTTTTAATTCAATATAAGGAGGTTGGAGATTTTTTTGTATTTAAAAATTATTTTGTTTTTCAAGAGCTGTTTCTGCTTCGTGGGCACTAACATATTTATCATTAGGTAATTACAGTTCCTTTTTAGTTGTATTTGTTTTGTATTCCCCTATATGTATATTATTTGGATTTATTTTAACTCTATCAGTAGGATTTTATTGGGTTTTATATCTTCTCTCCTTTTTTTAGTTTTCTCTTAGAGAGCATTTTACCCATTTTTTTGTTCATTACACCATCGGTGCTAGTAACAAACACAGATTCTACTAGAGGCCAGACTAATGGGGTATCTATCCTCCTCTCATTTCTATCCCCGGAGGTGTACCTATAGGGTAGTGGTCATAACATAGAGTCTCTCATAAACCATAATGTGATTTAACTTCAAAACATAAACAATATTAAAGTAATATAGATATTGATTATATTTATAGTATCATGTAATTGGTTTCCCTTTGTAATCATATAAATCAAATATGGGTGCTGTGAGTTTTTTAAAAACAACATAATCTTATGATGTAAGAGCTTTGAAATCATTACTTTCCTTGTGTTACTTTTGATTTGGATCAATATATTTTTAGGATAGGTTTAACTACTCATATATCATCTAATATAGATGTGATCTCTGTTATTTTTTCATTATATAAATTTTTTGTAATAACATGAGTTTTCATTCAATGAGGAGAGAATCCTTAGAAGCTAGATGAACTATTTTTGAAGATTTATTTCATATGGGGAATCATTTATTAAAATATAATTTTAATTAGACAATAATTTTTATAATATTTTCTAACAGGATCATTTAAAAATGCTACATTGAGGGTTTGATTCCTTATCAATTAAGTTGAGTTTGCATTAAATTCGAAATTGAGATCCTTAGTTTAACCCATTTGACATCAAGAACGGATTTCATGATTCATAGTTGAAATTAATTGGTATTAATTAGGTTTACCAGAATCCCAGGATTTAGAGGGATATTTATTTTTTAGTTGGATTTTTTTCAAATAATTATGGAAACTAAAGTTTACATGATAGGTCACATTATTTCATTTCTTATTGTTTTTTACTTGTGTAATCCTTTTATAAATAACAAACAACACTTCACTAGTGATGATAAAACAAATCTCAAAGTTTATTTGGATTAAATTTGAAACTTTTATATTGAATGTAATATGATATTCCATGATGGAACAATGTTTTGAAGTAAATTGACTTTCTCCTTTTATAATTTTAGTGTACATGATTTTCTTATGTTGACTAAGACTGTAAATTATGAAAAATAGAAGTGAACAAAATTCATGAGCACATTATTCTAGATAGTCCTATAATGGACTCTAATATGAAGCATGATGTTTTTGTCACTAATAGTGGGGTGTGTGAAGAAATATCATTTATGTAGACTGAAAAACCTCTCTTATTGGACAAGGAAAATGATTAATATGATTTTCATGTAACAATTAATCCTGAAATCATTTAAATGGTCAATGAGGAATGTAATTTTTGTATTAAGATACATTTATATACAACGAAAATTTTCAATAATCTTATAATAAGTTTGATTATTCTTATAATATATCTCTTTTTAATGTGAAATTTTTTGTTTCTCATGGTAGTAGAGAAATGGATGATTGGAATATTAAATAGTTTCATCAAGACATAAAGAGTAAACCCCACAATAAGTGAGATGGGTGAGTCCAAGATCTTTTTTAAGACAATACCATTAAAGTATTATTCTAAATTTTTTAAAACAATGATTACTATATACTATAATGGTTTAGTATAAAAATTTCCCAATGAATCTAAAAATGAGGAAGAGGAAATGACTAAAGATGTTCTACATGTTTATTCTAAGTAAAGTGACAACTTATTTGAGTTTCTTAATCCAAAATATATGAAAGTTAATTTAAATTTATGATGATGATAAGATTAGCTTAAAGAAATATTAGTAGGCCATAAATCAAATTATCTTAAAAATTATATAGGAATTTTGGAATAATACTAACTTGAATGTATGAAATTTATCTTGAGAGTATGTTTCTGACTTTATTTTTAATGATTTTATTTATGAATTTTATTATTTGATAATTTTTCATAGAAAATGGAGTTCCTCTTGTTCAAAATTAGAGTTCAAAATAATTTATTCAATTCTAGTTTTTAGATGTGATGGAATTGTTCTTGTTTGATGAAATTATAATAGTAATTTTCTTAACTTTGTCAATATTTGACATATCAAATATCTGATATCTTTCTCAATGATTTTTTCTTGATTTCAATTAAGGTTAAATCTAGATTTCCATGGAATTTAAAACAGTGAAACTATGGTAACATTACAAATGAATTTTGTTTTATTAATTTTAGGAGGCTTCACATAGCATCATTTTAATGAGTATTTTTATTTTGGGAGGGTGATGACTATATATCTTTCTTCATAGTATATTTTTTTGGATATATGTTTTAAAAATTTGATAAATAAATTTGAAAATGTCATATTTATCACTTTTTCTATATTCATAATTTTTGTTTGGTGGATATCTAATGGATTATTGATTATTTTTCAAGTCATTAAAGAAAAACTATATTTTATTGTTACCATTCAATTGCTGATGATATATTCTATTTGATTATGTAGTAATATTAGGGTTTGATGTGTTATTATTACTAGTTTTAATAATGATGAATTTTATGGAAAAAAGGATCTCGCTACATTCACCTCTTAGAATTTTGAATTCCCCAACTGTTAGTTACTCCATATTGGTACCTCCGATGGTGTAACATACTCTCCTGGATACCTTCAATCTAGGTTTTGTGTCATTGTCTCCAACTATCTCTCCAGTTCTTCCACTGGCCACTACCTCATTCCCGTTTGAGAAGGGTTTATCATTTATGGATGTGCTTTGTGGAATGCCTCAGACGCATCTCCAGGCTCGCTTCCTCGATGTCCCTTTCATTACCCTAATGGCCTCACTGGATGGTTCTAGCCCATCACTAGATATCCCATCAGATACGTTCAATGCTGCCTCGAAGTGCTTACATTAGATGCTAGTGGTGAGATTTGGCACCGACTGTCTGCCGCTATCCTCCTTCCATAACATTGATGGCTTGTGGAATCTAGACCCTTCAGATACAGTGTATTCTCTGAACTGTAAGTCCTTCTGCATCATCCAGATCATAGATCTTGATTTCATCTCGGCATGTTACAAGGATCCTAAGACCTTTTGGATGTGGGATTTCACCATGATGCGGGGGAACATAGAGATTCATTGCAGAAGAGACTCTTCACATGCGCCTTTGTGGGTGTCGCTTCCTGGGATTCCCCTCCCCTTCCAGAAAAATTACTTTCTTCATGTCATTAGTAACTCTCATAGACATTTTTTCTATGTGGATAATTAAAAATAGTTCCTAGGGGGGCTCTATGGCTCATATCTATGTTGTTATGGACTTGTCCTCCCCTCTCACGGAGAATATATCTCTCTATGTTTACGATTCATTCAACTCGTGCTAAGGTCTTGTCTACCCTTCTCCACCCAATTTCTATTCCTATTGTCTCCTCTATGGGAATTGAATTACCATATGTAGTTCGAAGCATCTTGAAGATATGGGAAGTCAATCTCTCTTTGTTCGATCCCTGGGGTTGGTTCTAGTGCCTCTTCGTCAAGACGAGTAGCCGATTTCCCACATCTGGCCTCTCCAAGTATCCCCATTTTTGGTCCTCTGAATCCTTCTGTCTTGGTTGATGTACATGAGCCTTTCTATTTGATAGCCTCTCCCTCTCTAGAGGCATCTAGGAAGTATTTATTGGACCTTATGCTATTGGTGAGACTATGTTCTCCTACTCCAGCTGATCCCCTTTGTCCCTATGTATCTTGGCTCTCAGAAGGTAATTCAATTTTTGGACCCTCTTTATCCCCTACCTCACCCTCCTCATCTATAGGTTCACTCTATAGGGTACAACAATTTTACTAGGATCACCCTTTTCAGCGCCCACTTCTAGATTCCCCACGGTGCTTATGGCCTTCAGGTAGGATCCTACACTCCCTAAAACTATTCATGTTTTTTGATCCTATTCGGAATCCCCCCCAGTGTCAATGGCCCCTAGCCAGGTATCTCACCTTCATCCCCTCCTACCTTCTCATTTTCTGGTCTCATTAATTGGTCCTCCTATAATCTCTTATGGATGTATTTATGAGGCCCTAGCCTCTTTACCTAGTAGCCCACCAAGACATATTCGCAGCTCCAAAAATCTATCCACCCATCCACCTCGAAGCCCTCCCTCAGACCACATTAGTGCAATGACAAGATCTCCAAAAAAACCTCATTGTTTCCCTTATCTTCAAAGATATGTTTCCAAGAAGCCTATGGACAAAGTCAATCATCAACTTTTTTAATGTTATCTTTCCTAATCTGGAATTCTCATGGCCTAGGGGCTGAGTTAAAAATGACTATATAGTTAATTTGGTTTGGTCCAAATGAATGTATCTTGTTTTAGTGTTGGGATACAAACAAAGTAGGGCCAAGATTACTGATTTTTTCAATAGAATTAGTGTGATGATATTAATGCAAGCTGAGTCTCAAAACCCCTCCATATGGATCTTCTAGAAATCGATTATTAGTGTGAATATAGTTCATGCCTCAGATCAGTGTATCACTACTGAAATTAGGAATGGTTCCCATGATTTATTTTTCCACTTCATGAATGGACGTTGTGATATAAGAGAATGTATCCTTCTCTGGAATGAACTTAATGCGTTTGATCCCATGGACACCCCCTTGTTAATGGTGGGGGAATTCAACATGGTTGGTGAACCTACTGAGAGAATGGGTAGGGGCTCCTTCTCCCTCAGGGATAGTTTAGACTTCTCAAATTTCATGTATGTTTTTGGGCTATTAGAATTGGGTTTATCAGGGAGGTTTTTTACATGGTGAAATAATCAAATGGGTTTTCCCTGATCATGGATTCAACTGGTTATAAGTCTTGTAAATTTCAATGAAATTTCTACTTATCAAAATGCCAAAGTCACCCATCTGGCTTGTAGTGTTTCGGACCATTCCACCCATCTCATTGACATATTTCCTAGCATGGAAATGAGGATTTATATCACTTTCTCTTAGTTGGGGACTACGCATCCAGGTCATCATTTTACAGTAAATCAATCATGGAATAAACTAGTGCATAGGAATTCCTACAATTGATTTCATAACAAACTATAACTCCTCAGGGCCGATCTCTAGGTATAGATAAGTAACTATCCACCTCATTCACGCAATCTGGATGAGGTATATCTATAAATTTAACATCTTGAATCCATATTGGAATCCAAATGGAATTAAACCATCCATGGGGAGCATTCTGTAAAGAAGGACATGATGGTTGATTTGTTTTTATGATAGGAACATCATTATCTTGATCAGTCTAGAGTTAGATGGATTAGGGAGAGGGACTATAAAACAACATATTTTCATGATTCCATCAAGCATAACCAAAGGCTCCCTCAACCTAACATCTTCTTAGAAGATGGTTCCTACTCTGATGACCACAATGTTGTTATTGTCATGGTAGAGCCATATTTCTAGGATCTTCTTGCTAGTCCCAACCCTAGTATGGAAGATGGTTATCCAAGGGGTCATGATGGGGTTATGGGAATTATTTCTACTATGGTTTCTAGGTTTTAGAATGAGAATATTAAAACCTCACCACATGAAGATGAAATCTAAGGGTTTGTGAGAAGCATCATCCTGGGCAGTACTCCTAGCGCGGATGGGTTCCCTGGATCCTTTTAAAGAGACGCTTAGAGAATTTTTAAGGATAAAAAGGTGGCGGCTATTTAGGATTTCTTCCATGGAGGGTTCCTACCTCATGTTTCTTGTGTTACCACCATGGTCATCCCACTAAAGATTAAAAATCCAACACTTTTTTAGAATTATTGCCTTGTGAATATGTACAACTTTTCATATAAGTTCCTTTCAATCATATTAAATAAAAGAACAAGTAACCATCTTCCCCATTGGATCTCCCTAGACCAACATGGTTTTTTCAAACAATGATCAATACTAGGGGCTATCGTTGTATTCCATGAGGTCACTGATGGACTTAACACTAAATTACATGGTTCTAATATAGTGATCAAGATCTAAATGGATAAATATTATGAAAGGATAAAGTGGTCCTTCTTAATCAAAGTCATTATACATATGGGCCTTTCCTCTTGGGATATTGTCATAATTTTCAAGTGTTTCATCACATTATGGTTGGTAGTTCATTTCATGGGAATAAATTTTGGCTTCTTCAAAGTTCATTGTGGGTTGAGGCAAGGGGGTCCATTATCTCCAAGCATTTTTATTATTCCTGAGAATGTTCTTAGCTTCCTTATCAATAAGGAAATCATGCGTGGATCCATCTTTCCCTACAACTGTAAATCCATACCATCTGGTATTTCACATCTCATGTTTGCTGATGATATGATAATTTTTATGAATGCTATTTTGAATTCTATCTGTGGGGTCAATAAAATTATAAATGATTTCTTACATTAGAGTGGGAATAAGGTTTTTAGGAGTATGTTAACTTCTATATCCAGAATCGTTGCATGAAAATAAGGATTGAATCTCTTAAAATTAGGCCAGATGTAAAACATAAATTCATTACCATGGAGTATCTTGGTGATCTTGTCTCTCCTGTAAGGATTTAAATTCATTATTTTGATATGGTTGTTGTGAAATTAATTGGACAAGTTCATAACTGGAGGAACCCATTTTTTTCTTTCGGTGGCAGAATCACCTTGGCCTATTTTATCTTGTCTTCAATCTCATGTCATGCCCTCTCTACCGCTAAAGTCCAAAAGGGGGTGATGAAAAAACATGATTACATTCTCTCCTCCTTCATAAGGGGTATTCAAGTGGTGGGAAGGAGATATTGGGCATCTTGGATCAGACCTAAAGGACCTCTTTAGAAGGGGGTATCAATGTGAAGAGTATCTTTTTGGTATGACGAAAGGAATATAGGTGTAGCTAAAATGAGATTTTATTAAGGCATGTACCTTAGGGGTAGATTCATGGCCAATAAAATCAGAGAAAGAGGAAGAGAAGCTATGGAGAGTCAAAATTATTAATGTTCTGTGGATTCTTCCCATATCCAATATCTTCAACCCTACACTAGATGGATAGTGGGGAATGGAGAGCTTTTCGTTTGGAATAAATACTGGTTTTGAGTCCCCTTAGAGTTTAATGGATGAAAGGCCACCAAAATCACATTCAATCAGGCCATCAAGTTCCAAGAATATATCATTGTTGTGCTGGATAGAGACCAATGAAAGGTCTTTGATGCTATCGAGCTCACAGATGAATTGGATAGATGTGTTTTCACTATTTCATCCTCATGTGCTTTCTCATCCAAGGACTACCGAAGGGTGATTAGTGTAGTGATCCAATAGAGTACCTGGGACAGAACATTGTGGATCAAGGAAAACCCCCATTAAGCTCAATTTCCTAGTTTGGAATATCAGGAATATTTCTCTTCCTACGAACGAGAATGTTAATAAGACTGGATTTTTCCTGGCATCTAGATGTGTGTGCTATAGGGGTTATAAAAATGAGAGTTTGGAGAATCTGTTTTTCAACAGTGACTGGGCACCTCATGTGTGGTGAACCTTCAAGGATTTTATGAGGCTCTCTATTCTAAATTTAAGGGACTATACATTTTAGATCGCTGGTTCCATGGGGTGAGAGATGCTGGTCTAGAGAAGAAATATTGTGTCTTCATTCTGGTGATTGGTTGTTGGTGTATCTGGTTTTCAAGGAACAATGAATGGATTGGAGGAATTTAGTGCTCGAGTCAGGAATTAGTGGTAGAGAATAAGTTCCTTTTGGGTGATATTATTTGATCCTGTAAGAATAGGACCAAATTTCCCCCTCTCAGACCCTTCCACGTGGGTTTCATTGACAGATTTCTGAGGAATACAGGTAATTGGGTAAGATGGTTATCACATCACCACATCCTAAAGCCCAATATTGATGGATACTATAGATCAAATGACATGAAATGTAGAAATGTGTTAGGGAATTAGGGGGGAAGTGTTATTTTATCATTAAATTCCCACTTTGGCTGAGGGCATTCTCTTATGACTGAGGATTTAGCATTGTTGACCGGTCTTCAGATTTGCAGACTTAGGAGTATCGGGCTGGCTATGGTTGAAACTGACATTATCATTATTCATGATTCAATGCATGGAAGATGCAATACCCCCTGTTCTAAATCTTATATTATAAGAAGGTGCAGATATCTTTTCAGTGGAAGAACTGACATTCTCTACACTGGGAGGGTGGGAAATATGGTTGCAGACCATCTTGCATCTTTCACCACGTAGGGTCCCAATATATTCCTCCCAATAGACTTGAATTCATTCTCTAATGAATAAAAAAATATCATTAGAGGGTATGCCCTTGGGCGTCCTCAATTTAGTCCCCCATAGCCTCATGCCTTCTGCTAGTTTTTTTGTTCCAGCTGTTTTTCTCTTTCTTTTCTAATAAAATAAAAGAATGAATGAATGATTGATTTATATAAAATAAATTACTAGTTTTACCTCAACAATTCATGAATAGAGTGATTGTATAATATTTTTAGTCAATAGATTTATTTACCTTAGATAAAAAATATTATTCTTCATATATTTAAAGGTATATTTATATTTCTATTATAAAATTTAGAGAGTTGATTAACCACAAGGCTTTATAAAATTTGTTTTCTCAATTTTTTATTTTTTTAATCGGCGAAGTTGATCATGGAAAATTTCATTTCATTATACCATTCCCATTTTCTTGTTCTACTATTGTGTGTGTGATTTCTCTAAAAAATTCCCAGGGTTTATGGGATTCTTTCATACTTAAGGTACTTACCATTTATTTTTATAATTACACCCACCCTCTTGGTGGAATGGTAAGGGATAAGAGCCAAGATACAAAAAGGAAAGGTTTAAATATCTATTGAGAAGAATCAATGGAGTGGGTTTAGATGGAAATGTAATAAAAAATTTAGCGATGTGACATTATTAACCTGTTTCCACTAAAAGGTTCCCTGAGATGGTGGTCTACATAGTCTCAATTCCACCTCCCCATATTCAATAGGCTTCTGACTAGCAGTGAGGACCAAGGGTCTGTCGATAGGGAAAACACCCTCATGTTATAGTGGAGAACATCAGATATATAAGAGTGTATAACATATAGATAATAATAGTGGAAGCATAATAATAAATAAAGAAAACTAGAAGCATAAGATATGAATAAAAATTCATCAAATATAATAAAAAATCTAGAAACTGAATGATATACCAAATGATAATGTCAGGTAATGTCTCTATAAAATTGGAAATCGGGTTTACATGGAAGGAGGGAATTAAAGATATACCAAAAAAATGAAAAATAATCCAAAAACCTATAAAGATACCCAAGTTTTGGCTCAATTATCTATTATAAAGCTCCCATCGTAATGTAAGAAATAAAGTTAGGTTCCCAAAGTAGGATTCTTTCCCTTATCAACCCCTACATACATAAAATATTCTAAGGTTCCAATCATTATCCAATAGAGGGTGTGAGATAAACCATATTAGGCCACAACCAATGGTTTCTATACAAACATGTCTTTGTATATAAATTGAAACATAGTGAATGAATACATATAAAGGTAAGATAGTAATAAAATATAAATAGCCTATACATTCTTCAACATCATCTGGTGTTTGATAATGTGTCCTTTAATTATTTATGTTTCAATTTATAATAAGTGTCAACCATAATATATATGATAGAGAAAATGTAAAAGGATACAAGGTGATACATAATTCATTCTATAATGATGAAAATAATTAAGTAGATCAATGGTAATAACCAAGGCTTCCATCACCTTAGTGGTCGATCCAACTCTGTAATAACAATGTTCTAGCTTCAAGGGGTAAGACTATAATCCAAGGGGCATGCCCAAGGCATTCTACTATAAACGATTTTAATCGATTCCAAGGCTCGCGTTCGAGGTAAACACATGTAGACCATGATTTGGCCCAATGTGGTGAATCCACGGTGCCATATGTCTAAAGAAATCATAAAAGATCAAAAGACTATCTTTGAGGTATCCTAATATTCTGAAAGATAGTGTGGGGATCCTAAGTCATCCAGTTGAGCATCCACTATTATATAATGACCACGATCCAAGGTGGAATCTCTCTTGGAAAATGGATCTTTGAATTAGAATAGTGTTCTTTGAGCACTCAATGCATTCCTTCAGGAATACAAGGACGGATCAAGTTTGACTAATCCTATAACGATAAAATGGTCCATATGAAATAGAAACCTTATAAATATATTATTATTTAATTTAGGTCAAGTTATACCCATTCCATCTAATAAGTAAATTGGATTATTCGATTACCTATCATCAATGTGACAATGTTAATCGATGATATGAAACCATATATCAATTTAAGTACTTTATAATTTATTTTTTTCATTCCTTTTTTACTTTCATAGTTATGAAAAGGAAGGATAAGGACAAAGAATAAATTCAATTAATTATACTGGTTCTGTCGGTTCATTCCATCCCCCATTATTAATCATAACAAGATAAATTAGGCCTGTAACAAATATAGTTTATATATGTCAAGGACAAGTGGTATTTTTCATTTACATTCCATTTAAAAATTCATTAATTGATCTTAATGTTTTACCTGATGAACTTCAAGTCTAGGAACACCCGAATGGTGTTACTGGTAGACCCACACGAGTCAAAAAGGCAAAATTGTAGAAAAAACATACTTATGGTGGTCAGAAACAAGGTCATAACATCCAATTACATAAAGAAAAAAAATGGGATCTAGGACAACAGTTCAAAAAATAATAATCATGGAATATGAATTAAATAGGAAATTTTTTGTGGACCTGTGAGGTAGACAATGATAATTGTTTATGACATTGAGAGACATTATGTGATGAATCATAGACAAACTACCAAGAAGATATAACACTATCCTCATCTGATATCAACCATTAGTTTGGATGATATTAAAAGAAAATAGAGGAACTGATCATCACATTGAATATAGTTAATATGAGGATACATCAAAACAACATCATCGAGAGAAATAAAAATAGAGAATTCAACCTAATGGCAGAAGTGTTTTCCTAGAGGAATACAATGAGATGAATAGATATCAATTATGAGATGAAATGAAAAAATAGGATAAATACTTATCAAAATGGGATTGGGTGATAAAAACCAAGGTTAGTGAGTCCTCAATCCATTGGAATAATAAAAAAGTGTAGGTGTGTTATTGAATAATTTAAGTGTATTTTGTTCATTTTACCTAAAAATGACTGGGTCGCAAGGTTTGGCTGTATGGTTGGCCAAACCATGCGCCAACCGTGTACCACACACTCTAAAAGTATAGACCCCACACATTTTGTGAAACCATGTGCCAAACATGTTATTTTCCTCTTCAATGAATTGTATACATCTAGTACAAATGTGTGAACCTAGGTGTATAGTTAGTGAAAATTGTGTGCCCCACTTTACCTTCTAAAATGCATGAAATAGTTAGGGGTAACCATGCAAGTTGTGTTCCATTGTTTCAACTAAACATGCAACCTAGGGATTTCTTCCACTGACTAGGGATGTAAGATCTACAAAGACCCCGATCACCCTCAAAACATTCATGAACTCAATAGACAACCATAAAAGCTAAAAAAATTAATTAGAAATAACCATGCTTCCATAACACACATACTGAAGTGATAGAATGTTCTTGGAGAGCCTTCATGATCAAATCAAAAATCCATATAGGATACTACTAAATTGAAAAATTGAGATATAAATCAACATCCTTGGGATCAAAAGTACGATAGAGTTCAGCATGATAACATTGAAGTTGTGAAACATTGAAGATTTCGTGCATGACATGGTACCTCTGGGGTAATATCAACCGATAAGCTACCTTCCCGATATTATCCATGACCTAAAAATGCCTGACATAACAAGTTGATATATTACCTTTCTTTAATATCCATCTATTCCTAATACTAGGTGATACCAACATGAAAACATAATACTATACCTCGGACAATAGATATCATTGATGATGATCGACATTTGATTTATGTCTATAAGGAGTAGAAAACATAAAATTCCTGATCAGTTTTACTTTTTACAAAGCCTCTTAAATGGGATATGGTCTTAATAGCGCTTCTTATTCTTCCCCTATCCTATATAGGGGTTAAATACATGACCGACCATACAAGGCCTCATACAGATCCATATGAGTCATTGTATGATAGCTATAATTTTAGGAAAACTAAATGGTAGGGATATGATTCTCCCAAGAACCACTAAAATGAAAGATATATTCTCAGAGTATGTCCTTTAACCCATGTACCATCCATTTTTTCAGAAGATCAGTCTGAGGGGGAAAAGTTTTTCTTATGATCACTTGTATACAAATTTCTCTTTGTAACCCCTAAACGAACGTCAACGTGAAACTATAATCCCTATCTAAAACAATAGTATTAAGGAAACTGTGTAGTTTTATGATATCATGGATATAAATTCTTCCTATATCATCAATAGAGAATGTCTCCTAGATATAAATGTAGTGGTCAAAATTCAACAATTGATCTATGCCTACCCAAACCATGTATCTACCTTGAGTCAACCTTGGTAATCCAACCACAAAATACATTTTAACATCATTATATTTCTATTAAGGGACTTGTAACTATAATTCCACTAGCTCTCCACCTTCACCTTCTGATAGGCAGAACACCTCGTGAAAAAGCTAACTATTTTATGTTTTAAACTATGTCACCAATACTGGTGTAACATATGTCGATACATCTTGGATATTCCTATATAAAATGCCCACTAAGAAGCATGTGAATCTTGCATTAGCTTTTCTCTCATATTTTTAGGATCCGAGACACTCCCATGTATATATAGGATTCCATATCCATCAATAGGCCAATATAAAGGTAGGTCTTACCAGAAATACTATCCCAGAGAACCAACCCTTCATGATTTAAAAACTACCTTCTGTTCACCCTATCAAAGAGTGAAGAGGTATCTTTCAGGTCCATTTTAAAAGGTTTCTAATGAAAATCATGAAACATCAAATGTAGCTTAAAAAATATGACCATCAATTTTTAATCATCAATGGATTCCAATATATACTCTGCCTTAGTTTTTTCAACTAAGCACATCTGCTATCACATTTCCCTTTCTAGGTGCATAGGAAAGCTCAAAATAGAAGGACTGATGGTATTAAAACCATCTTTATTTTCTAATATTCAAGTCACAATATGTAATGATATATATGATGTTCTTGTGTTTTTTATGCACCAAAAATGTATCACCCATCAGATAGTGTCTCCAGTAATGTAAGGCTTGGAAAAAAACTATTAGCTCGAGGTTATGTGTTTGGTAATTACACTCAAGAGGTATCAATTCAAAAGACCCACATTAAATAACTATATAATCCAACATCAAAACTACACATAGCCAAATTCCCTATGAGTTACAAAACACTATTTACCCTCTTCCAGTCTCTAGTAGAATCAAATTCAATATTGAGCTAATCCTTCTTTTAAGCCCTAAAAGGCCTCCTCACACACTTCTAACCATGGGAACTATATACCCATATTTGTTCGAGTATTAATAGTTTAATGAAGGAGTGATAGGACCTTTATGATATTCCAATAATATCTATCCATCCCTACTAAAATCAATATTCAAACACATTCTTTGAATTATCCCAAGAAACTACAAAAATCCTTCTATGGGTCAACAAATACCCATAATTATGAAATAATATAATCCAAGAAGTGAACTATGTCAATCTATAGTTTTCATATAGAAATCTTGGAATAAATATAATGCACTCTTTGTGTATTCAAAATGATATCAATGTGTTTATAATGGTTATTTAGAGTATTCTAATACATCAATATGTCACCCAAAAAGACGAGAATAAAATAATACATATAGGGGCGAAAAAACATATTCATTTATTACCTGAAAATGGAGTGCACATTTGTAAGAATGAATGGAATAAAGAGATAACCATATAAATAGTACTGACCATGGAAATACATATATGGTATATTTGAAGGACTGACTCACACATGATGATTACCTGATCTAAGGTCAATTTTTGAAAAAACCCTAGATCTTTATAGCTGCTCAAATAGATCATCTATTCATGGAAATGGATACTGATTCTTATCTGTAATCAAGTTTCATTGTAGGTAATCCATTTATAGACAAATGGTCCCATTTTCCTTCTTGTTGAAATACATGAGTGAACCCCAATAAGAAGTGACGTGTCAGATAAAATAGTTAGATTCGAAATCCTCCAACTCTCATTTGAGCTCTTATATCTCAATAGGTTCCATACCATATAATGGAATAGATATTAGATCTATTACTAGGAAAATATCAATCATAAAATCGACCTCTCACTCACGTGGTAATCAAGGAAAGTTATTTGGAAATAAATCCCTAAAATAATCTACTGTGGGAGGAAAATATATCAGATGTATTACCTGTTCATCTATAAGAAGACTAGAAATATGGGCAGTCACTCCACCTCTCCCATGATTCTTTGTCCCATATCCATTTTATTGGACATTCACTCACCCTTATGGAGATTATTTCTTCCCCATTATGATGTAAATGACACCCTCTTTTGATAAAATTCCATATATGCATGATATGTGACCCACCAATGCATTTAAATAATCACATCGATGCTTGTCATATTATGTATTAAGAGGAACCATAAGATGGGGTAAATTTATACCTCAAGGTGATGTCCCTACATTGGTGTATTCCCTCTGATCGCACTCTCGATGATGTGTCCAGGGTCATTTCAACATTGATGTACTGAATTTCCAGACCAGGACTTTCCTTAGTCAATAAGAAGATAAAGAGTGAGAAGAACCTATATCAAATAAATTATATACAATAATAGATGATACTAAAACAGTACATCATATTATTGATTGTAATACACTTTGATTCTTGGGTATCATTTTTAAAGCATCTAGCCAGACTAATCTATGACCCTATGCTACAGTTGGACTACACTGAAAAGGCCTGCTCTACTGATGCTAATAATCAGAAGATAGAATCTTTTAATTATATGAAACATTAATGGATTGAAAGAATCTCTGAATATATCCCATATTACTGACAATCAAAACGGAATTTATCCCAGCGAGGGTTCATATGCCTTAGCCTCCCACATTGATGACATATATTAGAGATGTCAGTTCAGATTCTAGGGATACCACTACTATGATAAGAATCCTCAAGGCTATGCTTCTGGCTACTAGAAGAAATACTGATATACCACAGCACTGAACTTCTATGCGTAGTACATCCAAATTCAATCGGCTAGTACTCAGTGATAAAATCCTAATTGAAAATATCAAAAAATATAGGTAGGTGAAAGACATCCACCAGTGAGAAGATAGTATACATGATCTCATTACCAAAATTTCTCACTCATGATTAAAGATCTATGACTAAAAGTAGTGTAAAGCATTACAGCTTCATAAAATAAACTGAATAGTCCATGAATAACATAACAACATAATCCAGGTACATGAACTCTCTGTCTCTACTTTCTCTCAGTGTTTGAGGGAAAAGGTTATCATAGAAGGTATCTTATAAGTTGTCCCAGACCATTCCCTAATTATTACCATCCTAATTAATCACATCCCAATAGAAATTGGAAGAATCAAAAAGCATGTGGGTATAAAGTTTAACCCTCCACATTGGAGGTTTCTCAATATACTTAGAGATATGAATAATTACCTCTATTCAAGACCCCATAACCTAAGGAATGTTTTTTCATAACAATATGTTAGGATTCTATTATTGGAAGTCATGATTCAGATAATTCATAATAGGTTCTAGACATAGTTAACCATCCATGGAAGATATCAGATGTATTAAAATCTCTCAAATTTATTCTTGTGTTCTAAATTTGTGTATAATTGGTTGTTCTTAATGTGCAACTTTTGGAAATCAGACTGGTGACATATGGACCACCATCTCTAGATCATGTTCACCGCCAACATTTGAACAAAATAATGGAGGATGACATGGTGGAATAATTTTAAAAATTATAATCACACACCTCAGATCATGATTTGAGAATAGATAAAAGCACAAGTGAAAGTAGAACATAATAATAATGGATCACTACATAATATACCACCCCAAATATGATCTTAGAAGGCCTAGGTATTGTTAAGTGTTTGGATTTAATTTACTGGGGCTTTAGTAGGTAAAGGGTCAATTGAACTTTGCCTCTTCATTCCCTAAAAACATTTCTCTTTTTACGTCAGGATTTACATTTAATCTTTGTATATTATTATATATATATATATCAAGGTTTTATTAAATGTATTTTCATTCCCATAAAATAAATACAGATAAACTATATAAATGAAAGATACATCAATTTAATTTCATTCAAACCACTCTTCATTATGTCTCAGAATATAATTGGTAATATACAGTATATCGATTTAGTTAATTACCACATTCAATTCTAGAGGACCTATACTCCTCATAAAATGAAAATGGTTGTCACTCAATCATATAAAAAGTGTTGCTCATGTAATTATGAATATACAACTGATATGGGTAGAAACCATCTATTTTAGATGCCACCATCAGACTATACAGGGAAAAACAATTTAAATTGATGATAACAATTTCAATAACCAATTAACTTAATATAATAATGATATTAGTTGCATAGGTATATATAACAATCATATGTCAGTTAATAATTATAGGTAACAAAATAATTGAAAGTAGGGAAATAGAACTATATGGCATGTAATATGCATGATATATGAATTATAGGTACCAATAATGATGCCTGAAATAAGAAAACGTCCCATTCAATGATATGTTAATATCAGTAGAACATTTCAAACACCATAATTCATGTGAATCACCAAATGGTGAAGGTATATCAACTATAATAAGAAAAATCCAAACAACAATTTCCCATTCCCAGACAACATTGTATTTTCCTCGAACAAGGGTTGAATACTCCCAAGAAATAATTATAATCAATTTCAAGAATTTTACTAATATCCTATCTAGATTTACCCAAAAATAAGACAAAAGAAAAGAATCATTGATTTGATACCACTTTATGATGTCTCGAATTAGGTTCCACTCAATGATTCCTTGATTTAGTTGGCTACATGGCCTCAAGAGTTCCCCCATATGCCAAATCGTGTTGACTTGCAATGATGGTGTACATTGTGTTAGTTGGGAGACTATTCCCTCATGATGTAAAGGATCACAAAAAATATATAAAAATAAAGAACATATGGATTATAGTAGGGGAAGAAAAATAATTAATAAAGAAAACATGTAGTGAAATATAAGTATAAAAATCCAACAAATATAACATACTAATTAGTTTGAAACTGAATTATATAGAAAATGAAATTTTCATGTCATGTCTCTAGAAAAATGAAAAACAGGTTTATGTGGTAGAAATAATTACATTCTATTCAAAAGAAGAAAAAATAACCAAAAACAATCTATAATTTTGAGTGTTAGCTCAGTAATCATTTACCAAGATCCTATCCAGATTCTAGCAAGCAATTCAAGTATCCAAAACATGATGTTTCCTCATATCCAAACCTACAAACATATAATCTACTTGGGTGCCACTTGATTGAGCAGATATGGTGTGAGATAAGTCTATCTTGGACACCACCAGTGGTTTTTATACAATTAAGTATGTGCATAGAAACTAAAATAGAGTGATTTTATATATACAACAAGTCATTCAAATCATTCTATTAACTATTACCATTGTAACAAATAAAATAATAGACATGAAACAATTTATCAATTAAATTACATAATAATATATTAGGTTTATCACTTTAACTTTTATGGTCCTGAAAATTAGGTATAAAAACATTCAATCAGTTCAATTAATTTTACTCATTTTGTTAGATCATTTCATTCCCTTTTATTAATCATAATAGGTTAAATCAAGAGATAGAAAAAATTTATTATATATAATTGAAGACCAAGTGATATATATAATTCACATTCAAATTAATAATAATATATTTGATTTTAGGATATTACCTTATCAAGGTAAATTCCTAGTGCACAAGAATGGTGTCGTAGATAGACCCACCCTGGTTACCAAGGCATAAATATGGAATCACCATGCATGTGGGGGTCAAAATGGAGGTCATAACCTCCAATGAAATGAAAAAAAGGCTCTGTAATATTTATTAAAAAATTATAGGCATGGAAATTAATTAAATATGATTTTCTCAATGAATCCATGGTGTGAACGATGTGAACCATGTTTGAAATGAATAGATATTGCGGTATGTGTCATACACCGCCTACCTTGAGACTAGGAGACACTCCTCATCTAGTATCAGTTCTTATTTTACACGTGATTGGTTGAAAACAAATTAAAAAATATGCACTTTGAAATTAGGGAATATAATCCTACATCAAAATAGAATTATTTATGTAAAGACAAATAAAAAACTGAGTCAAAGTACTGAAGGACTTAACAAGAGGAATCCAATGAGATCAATGGATATCAAATCTGAGATAGGATGATGAAAAAAGATCACAACCATTGAAAATGGGTTTGGGGGCTCAATGTGTGAGAGAAGCAAGGCCTTTATCAACTCGATTGAGAAAACAAGAGGTGGGTGAATTTTAAAATAATTTAAAGGAATTTTAAACATTTTACCCAAAAATCATTACATTCTAGGGTTTGGCCACACAGTTTTCCAAACTATTCCCCTCCTTCTACCTAAGGAGGGACCTCACATAGATTGGAAACACTATTTGTGAGGCCATGTGACAACCCTTCTATATTCATTTTCTTAAAATTTAAGACCTCTAGTATGGGAGTGCATTTATGGGTTCATAGTTTGGTAAAATAATCCTCCTTGATTTCCCTTTGGAAATACCCCACATAGTTTAGGGGAACCATACAGGGTGATCTACACTATTTCTATTAACCATGCATCCTAGTAATGTTTTCTACCATCAGGTTTTTCAAGATAAGAAAAATTCTCATTAATCTCCCAAATGTCTGTGACCCCATCAGACATCCATAAAAGGTCCCAGACTAATAATTATACCAAAATTAAATTGGAGTTGTGCCTCATAGAAATACAAGGCTCTGACAAGAGAGATCCTTGAAAGCTATTTAAAAGGACTTTTGGACTTTTATGAAGGCCTTTGAGCTATTTTAAAAGTATTTCAATAGTTATTTTAATATGATTTGGGAAAACTATAATAAATGGAGTAATTGGATGTGATTCATACCTGGGGGAGGGGGAGCAGGTCGGTGGCCTGGTCCAATAAGCTCCCATGTATATGTTTGTTTTTTTTCCTCATTATTTTTCCATTTAATAATAGTATAAATTATTTTTAATTTTATCATCATCATCATTATCATCATCATTATTATTAAATAATAATATTTATAAAAGGTATAAGTATTTTTAAATAAAGATGAATACATGAAACCCATGGAGAGCAGTGACTATCCACTAATAACCAAATCAAGGGTGACATCAGTGGATCTTCCCATCATATACTATACTTTGTCTCCCATTATATCATGAATTATAAGATATTTAGTTGAATTTTAAATTTTTATCTTATGTTATATCATTTCAATATTCTATGATTTGTGGTTCTTGAATTATTGATTTGGAGTTTTTATTTTCAATGAATAGTGAAATCATAATGATACTTAAGTACTTATTTTTATTCAAACTAATAGATTCTAATGAGGGTTTATTTCCTTCCTATAATCACGATTTCTATGTTTTATCTTTTTAAATGTATTACCTACATTCATCTTTTAATTTAGTAAAATTGGGGGGTTTTTAAATTTAAATTATTTAGGATTTTGAAATTTGAGTGTCGAATTTATTTTTCTAGTTTTCTGTATAGATTTTTTTAAGTTGTTATTATTATATAATTATGAATGTTGATTATAAGGATTATTTGTTTTGGAGAATATTGTTGATTAATTTTAATATGTTGATTAGTCATTATATTCCAATTTAAAGCTCACTAAAGGATTTTAATTGTACGTAGTCTCAACCTTTTATACTCTTTTAATGTGTTTGTGTTAGGAGTGTCTCATAAAAATTATTTATAATGATTAAAGAAGTTTATAAAATATATATTTTCAAATATAAATGTGTTTTTTCTAAATAATTTGGTATTTTTTCTGATATTATTTTTCTTGAAATTATATATTGATTTTTATCATTTATTTTTACTTAAATGTTCCTCATTTAACTAAGGGGCATAGTGTTACATATATTCAAATTATTGATAATGTTTTGGTTACCATGAGTTATCTAATTACGTGGTCGTTTTAATGATCTATATTTTATAGGTATGTTTTATCTAGATTATTAGGATCTATTATGGTTAAATTTATTTTTTATCCTTTTATGTTTCATTGATATAATTTGAAATCCTTTAGGTTAAATTTGGACCCTTCTTAAATAATTGGGAAAATGCATGGTTAGAATGTGATATTAGCCTACCCACACCACTAAGTGTACAAAATTCGGTAGATATTATAATTTTTAGTGGCTAAATAAGTCACTAACCATATATTCTAACCATTATTAGTTATTTTTTTAAAATTAGAAGCACTATTAGGATCATGGTTTGCCTAATTTTTTATCCTAACCATGAACATTGCAGAAGACACTAAAAATAAAATTTTAGTTCCTAGATTAACACAAAAATTTCTGATTAACAATATTGTATGAACTATGATGACTCTTAGGTACAAAAAAGTTATTTTTTCATTTCCCTCCCTATAGAAAATGATTTTCATACGAGGATTTATCCGATCAACATAAAATAAAATTTAAGGTTCAATATTATTCTTAGTTATTTAATCTATCTTTATATTTCATTCTTCATGAATCCTAAGATATTAGTATAATATTTAGTGACTTAATGTCTAGATAATTGAATTTTTATATTCATCCTCTATAGAGATGGAATTATTCAACCCCATTATTTTGATTCATTCACTTTAAAATTTAGGAATTTGGGAAAACAACATGACTAGGTTGGTGGATCCAATCTATCTTATAAATCATTAAATTTTTTATGCGTTATTAATTGGTTATGATTCATTAAAGAACAAATTTCTAGATTTATATTCATTTTTTATGTTATACAACTCATAGTTTATATAATAAATATATTTCCATGAAAATTTGGTTCTTCTTCATACTTTGAATTTTTAAACAAAATCTATGATTTTGAATAGATGTCTCCCAAATGATATAATCATTTTAATTTTGGAATTTGAAAATAGGGTTTCATATAGTAAATTACATAATCCTTGAATTAGTTTTATATTATGTAAATTTTAAATTTTTCTGATTTGTTTATTTATTATAAAATTAATTTTTATTTTTAATTGTGAAATATGATTCGAACATGGAATATGGTATTTATTGTGATGGTTTTTTTGTGTGTTGAAATTATTTTTTTTGTGACCTATTTGGAATACCCATATGCTTCCACTATGTTAAATTGGGGTACTTAGGGGGCATATTTTCAGGTGAGGAAATAGTTGACATGAATACGGGTAAAATAAACGAATCACTATAAACTGAGTTTGGATGTATTAATAAATTTAAAACTTTGGAAAATATAGTTAGAAATAAAATTCAGAAAATAATATTTCCCCTTCTATGAAGGTGGAAAATACTTAGCTTGAGAATTGTGTTTTGGAAAATGGAGAGGTTACAATGTATTTTTAAGAAATTAGATTTTTTCTAATGTGATGAAAATTAATGTTTTTCAATGCATTTAAAAAATTTATATTTTTATAAAAAATCATTATTAAATAAGAAAACATGATTTATAAAAATTAATTAAATCTTTATTAATGATAATTTATTTAGTAAATTAGGGAATTATAAGAAAAAAAAATCATATAATTTTTTTTAAAGAGGTTGATTAAGTAGATGTAATTTTAAAAGTAAATTTTCTTTATCATGGTTTATTAGAATATAATATGATATATATTTTTTATAGATTTTTTATAGTCATAGGAATATTCTTCTATGGTTTATACTCACCCCTTACTTTACCATTTTAGTGGATTTATTGATGTCATCATATGTGAAGCGAGTAATGAAAATATTCGGTTCTTCATTGATGGTGAGTTATTGTTTTACATGGACGTTATGGTATAGGAGATAATTTCTCTTAGAATAAGAATTTATATTACTAGGGTTAAATCGGTATTACCGTGTTCCTTGATATATTTTAATTTGGTTTATTATCGATCTTATTTGATTCTTCTTTTAATTTATATTCTAAATATTTTTTAAATGATATTTCTAATGTTGTCGGAAGTATATGATTTTATTCAAGTGAATATAATTACCTATGGGATTCATTTTTCCCTCATCACTAGATAGTGGCCATTGTCTCTTAGGGGGCAATTTTTGATGTCATGTTTTTATCCCAACTTGAGTGCTAGGATTTAGGTTTTTTGGATTGAGTGTTACAGAATGGTATCAAAGAGGTGTTTTAGTCTAGGATTTATTGTAGGAATATAGAATAGAATGTTTGAAACTCAAATTATACACATAAAATTCATAATTATTCTTTTTAGTGAAATCCATGTAAAAAAAGAATTCTAGGAAAAGGAGCCCTTTTCGATTACCTTAAAAGATTTTGTTTGTTTAGTGTTAACACAGGATGGGTTATTACCTTCAAGTGTTCATAAAACATGGAACACATGGTACATAGAATATAACATGTAATTTTTTTGAATGATGATAGATTTTTAGGTTTGAAGATGGATTTTTAATGAATATATGATTTTGATCCTTCGAAAAGTGTTTTGAAAGGACTCCTTTATTGGGATTGGATTAAATTTTTATAAAACTCTATTGAACTATTGAAATAAATAAGTTTCAATAAAATTAACTAAAGGAATTGTATTACACCTAGTCATAGTGGGAAATATGGATTTATTTGATGATAAATAATAAAGGGATTCTGTTAGTTTTTAATGGAATTATTGTGAGATATATAAGATATATTTATGTATAACATCAACAGGTTATGAATTAGTGAAGTGATTAGTTGGATTTGATCCTATATACAATTAGCTAGTGGATGCAATTTTTCAGTATATATAGTGTATTGGAAGGAGAACTGATCCTGATAATACAATATATTTTGATGGTTATTGAGTTTGGATTTCTTGAGGATATGGGAATTTATATTGGTTTGGTGGATATTGTGATTTGTTCAGTGTGTGGGAAAATTTATTCTCACATACTATAAAAGTGAGTGGGTGGGTGTTGTGTGATGTGTGAGGAAAAATGGTATGATTTGGGAAAAGTAGATCATGTGTAAATACATGGATTTTTAAATGATGTGTGATTGGAATGTGATCTCGGGGATAGTTTAAAAATGTGAACACCTTCAATAAACTAATAATTGAAGAATGTTTAGTCCCTAAGAGGGGTTATTTTAGACACAAGAGATATGAAATTTCTCCCTTTTATATATAAAACCATAGGGTAGGTAGGATACAACTCCCAGAGGGATTAATAATAATATTTTTATGTGATAATACCAAGTGTGTATCCCACACAATAATAAAATGAGTTATAATATGATAATGGATTTGCATTATTATGCAAATGTTTCACTAGGTTTTATCCTACCATTGGATGAAGAGAGTCAATTTACAATACAATCTATCAAAGGAAATAGGATTAGTGTTTATTTATGAAATCTTAATCTAATTTATACTTTGTATGTGGGTTTAATACACCTGAAATGTACCAGTTAGAACATAATAGAGTCGATAAATTATTATATAATTGATAGATTTTGGTGCATAATAGAGGATTGTCACGTTTTTTTAATCTGATTAGTATATGAGATAAAATTATTCTGAGTATGAAACATCAAGAAGGGGTGTGAATTAATGTTTTTTAAAACATATAAAATTATTCCCTCTTAAACAATGTGATGTTTGGAAGAAGTATTTTATGAAATATTAGAGTAAAAATGACTAATAAATATTGTATAATATAATAATTCAAAAGATAATACATGACTAGAAAAAGTAAATTTAATCATAAATGAATGTAAATTATAAAACAATATGAAAATTATGGGATGAAGTTTTGAATAATAATACATAAACTCTTAAATTATTCTTTTCAAGAATACAACCATTCATATTACTAATACTCATCTGTTTGGATCCCTAAGCATTATGAGGATCAATAAAAAATAGAAATCTCTTTGATCAAAGTATTTGAATAAAAATTTATTACCACATCTCTTATTTTATTGTGTCAGTAGATTATGATATCCCATTATTTCATCAAATATATTTTTTTAAGAAAAAGTTCCTACCCAAGATGTCTACTATAATCAAATGATCAGAAACATCATATTTCATTATCCACAAGAGAACTACGAACATAGATGTTTAGAATCTGGATTTATTATCTCTATAATTTTTTTCACTATCTAATTAGAATAAAATAATTAAGATTATAAAATTATAACTGTTATGATAAAATGATCACCACCATAATCTCTTTGATCACACTGAAAAAAGAGAATCACTAAAACACTTATATAGTGTTTAACTCTCAAATAATGATTAATCATTTTTATCCTGCAATAAATTCAACATCATGTCCATGATTACTGAACCTATTATTTATATTAAATGATCATAAATAACATATAGATGAAACTCTATGAATATGAATCAAATATATAACTTCTACCAAAATGTGAATATTCAATATGTTATTCCACTAAACTATGGTTTGAGTGACTTCCTAATGTTTCAAAAAATGAATGGATCAGAATCAGCTAATGTAGATGTTAGTTAATCAAAAGATAAAATATAAATAACTGAATTATAATGAAAATATATATTTTATATTATATTAATAAAAATGATGATATGAAATACGTAATTTAGGAAAATTAACCAAAAATATTCCCTTTTTGATAATCCAAAATATTAATTAACATATAATTTTAATTGAAATAAGAGGAAAATAAAAATCCATGTTGATACATGAACTTATTCTTGCTTCCCTTGAGAATATGGAAGATTTATCTCTAATATTATTCTCCACCATTCCAAAAAATTTGAAACAAACAAACCATTATCGAACTTTTTACCTTTATATAGATAACTAACCTCCCTCATTATAATATTTCTATTCCTTTGTAAAATTTAATTTCTTTATTACTCCTTTTTTATCAAAAAACTATGAAGGATAATAATGAAAATTAATAAGCATGGAAAATAAAATAGAGGTCCTTATAAGAACAACGTGGTGTATAAATGTGATATATAAATAATTTTTTAAAATATCAATTTTGATAGATTTAAAAATTTATATGAATATGAATGGTATAATTAAAAGAGATGCATAAAATAAATATTTTACATTGGTAATATGATCTTATATAATATAAGTAGTGTTTTAAAAATATGTTAAAAATGTTCTATATGGAAAGATAATATCCTCCCCCACTCTCTAGTAGTATTTAATTTTAGGAGAATAATATGAGACGTGGGATATATAATCATTAAAGGTTGGTCATATCTATCTATTATTTTATATATTCTAATATTCTCTATTATAAGTGTTCAGTAATTATATCATTAAGGAGATTTTAATTTCAAATAAATTTTACAATAATCACTCTTTTTGTGTATGATTTCAAGGGATGTGGTATCTTATATATATGAATTGATTCATGAGTTATGTTCCAGATTCTAGCACAATTATATAGAACTTGTAAAATCCAAAATAATATATGTATAAGTGAAACAGAATCTGAAATTTGTGATTGTGTTTTACATCTATAGAAATTTGAATCAATAACATCCAACTGTTATATATCTGACTTCAATAGTGGAAATTGATATTGAAAGTTGCTTCTGTATGGACTAAGAAACCAATGCCCCACACAAGAAATGAAAAATCACATACATACTCATTCTATCCATTCTAAAACAAATATAATCTGTTTCCAAATAAATTATATGAATAAAATAGGATATGTAATAATATTACAATATAATATCCAAAGCTCCTTTAAGATAATAGAATATTCATTTAGCTACATTAATATACATTTATTTCAAATTGTATTGTAATATTGTACGTAATAAAAATAGAGTACATAATTTTTGGTTGAATTTTTATCAAGTTAAGAAAAATTATAATCATACATCCATAAAGATTTTTACCATATTGATTACTTATACTCATCAGGGTCGAGTTTTCAAGAGGCACCTATCAAATTAATTATACTAGAAGTGGTACCAAAACCAAATTTTTTAAGTAAACCTATAATATACTCATCTTGAGTTAAAATAGTTCATTATAGCTTCTGTGTTCCATAGAATCTATGAAATAAATAAAGTTCATCCATCATACTTATCAAAAGTTCACATTGATTAAGTGTTGTGAAAAAAATTTCACGTGATTTTTGGTTTGATCTTAAAAATCAATCATCAACATCGATTTTTTAGATTATGGTGTCCTCAAATATTTTCATGGAAAAAATAGTGGTATATATTACCCCCTTAATAAATGAATTTTGAAGTAAGAATTTATAAAATCTATTATACAAGGCTTTCAAGGCTTATTTGAATATTTAAAAAACATTTTTATATTTATAAACTTGTTTTGCAAAAAAAATTTCATTAAAACTTGGGGTCGTTCAACATAAATCTATTCTTGAAGATAACCTTTAAGGAAGACAATCATTACATATATTTGATATTAATTAATATCAAGATAATAAGTGAAGGATAATATAATATAAATAAATTGGAGTCTAGGGACTGGAGAAAAAAAATTTCATCACAGTATATACCCTCTTCTTAATCATAATCGTTACCAAAAATCATGATATAATTTCAAAATATGGTTTTGAATCACACTATTTTAAAGACACCCATTTAACTCTTATTAGTGTATGAATTTCAGTATGTAAAACCAAGGTTTAGGCATTGTTATATTTGAATCGATTAATCTATTCTTCCATGAAAATTATCCATGTTCCTTGACATATTACATTATCTGACATTTTATATTCAAATTGAAATAAAAATTTATTATGGTAACATTCATTTTGTAATGAACTTTGGGTTCTAACCAATTGATCTATATTAGCAATGATATTATCAATAGGATAAGTCCTTAAAATTATTTGGATTCTAGGTAAGAGGGTATGAAGTTCCTCATCTACTTGATTATTACCTCTCATCGTACTTGTTTCCAGAATGATAATAACTAGTTTATGTGGTTAAACAATAAGTGTTAAATTAGATGGGTTTTTAAAAGCACAATCATAATCCATAGATTTAAACTTCCCATATAGATCGGAAATATTAAACATAACATATAACATTTATTTGACTACATATTTCTATACATTGAAAACATGACAAGACTTACTTATCAAAGAGTATCTAAAAAAATCATTCAAATAAATTTAGATCTAGTTTTTGATGATTATGTAGACTATTTAAACAATATATTTAATTTTAATACTTTCCAGTAACTAATTTTTTCCTTGTAATATTCTATATATCATAAGATGTTTTGATTAAAATAAAGAGAAGTGAAAATTAGTTTGTAATATTTTTGGAAGTACAATTGGATTCATCCAAAAAATTATTAGAAACATATTATTCACACTATATAGACTGATTAATTTCATAGAGTTTTATATTTATCCTTTGTTCTACCTTATTTTATTGTGACGTTCTTGGTTCTGATATGTTATGTGTAATACCATTTTCACTATAAAAAATTTTAAAAAATGATTAAAAAAATCCATCCAGGCCACTTTCGATTGTGATAATGGGAGGGGTTTTCAATTCTTTATCTTTAGTTGAAAAAATATAAAAAAAAGAGTTAGTCTGATATAATATCATTATAATTAACCGTATAAAATCTGATGTAATCATAAACTAAGAAATACACATAGTGTTTTCCATTATTACTTACTGTTTATATAGGTTTAAAAGCTCCATGTCTACATACAATAAAAGTTCATATGTTGAGACTTCACCAATATGTCTAAAGATGTACATATTTTACATACCATATTTCAGGGGTAACATAATAAAAATAATTAAACTTGAGTTATAAAAGGCCCACTATATGTCTATTCCTTGAAATTTTATATAATATAAAACCTTTGTATTGTCCAAATAATCTATTCCAAATTCATAAAATATCCTCTATTTCACTATGTCAATAAAAATTTGGGAATGTATGGTCATTTAGGTAAGCATTGTAAACATTATAATGTCACTAAATAGATAAAATGTGGTCTCATTTTGAACTAGTGATGGTACATGATTAATTCACAATGATTATGTAGTCACCATCATCACATAGTAGGGTTATACTCAATAGGGTGTCCTTATGTCCTAAAAATAATGATAATTGAAAATTAAGGTATCACCATGGAAGGCTACATCACCCATTCTAATGATTTGACTGTATGCTTGATCTCCAAATATAACATGCACACCCTTACAATTTTTTTTGATTTAGAAGTTGAAATTGTTTTCGACCATTTCAAAGAGACACTTCTATTTATATACCATGTCTTTCAGCTATTACGACTTTTCTCTCTACCTTGAATTATATGAAACAAAAATTTTGGTAAAAAAACATTTTTAGGTCCATAAATATTATAAATTAGGGCCTTAAAAACTATTTAATTATAACTCTATAATATTGATTATAAAAAATATCATTACAATCATAATATTTATAATATTAAATTTATTAAATGTTATTCAACAAAATTTGTTCTTCTCGTGACCACATATATGATATTTAGTATAATAGGGTTCTCTGTTTGGAAAAGAATAGTTGTTCTAGACATTTGACTTATATAAGAATAATGAATGACTCTAGAAGATATATTGGATGGTTTCAACTATCAAAAAATATAATCAATGTTCTCCATTCTAAAAATAATTAAAAGTAACTTATTAATA
The DNA here is from genome assembly GCA_963277665.1 of Viscum album. Lineage (NCBI taxonomy): Eukaryota > Viridiplantae > Streptophyta > Magnoliopsida > Santalales > Viscaceae > Viscum > Viscum album. The sequence continues at coordinate 846,160,266 of OY728150.1, read as the reverse complement.
CATTAATATTAAAACATATGGTTTAAAACATCATTTTTATCACTAGAAGGTGTAGAAAAAAATATTTCATATTCAAATTAGAAATAAATTTTAAAATAGTATCAATAGACTTAGAAATTTTATCCATATATTTATCATATGTTCACATCCAATTATTATATAATTTTTAAAAGTTAGTCACATAATATTCCATTTCCTTAAATGATAGAGGGCCATCTTTAAATATTTTAAAATAATGATAACCATAATATAATGTTTTATTAGTAAGAGATTCAAGAGTTACCTTAATCATAAATCAAGTTTCATTTTGAGGAATGGAATTACTGAAACCAATGATAATTTAGGTTACATTAATATTTAAATTACTTTTAAAAGATATATATTCACATAAACTCTAGGTATCCATATATTATAAAATTATCATACATATTTTATTTTATGATCTCTTATATTCATTCTATTTCTATTTAAATGTCATAAAATTGGATTTGATATGTTTAGGATTCTTACATTCATATAAAATAAAATAATTGGAATCCATATTTCCCTATATTTTTCTAGAATTATTATGCTTATCACTTTTTTAGTTACCATTATTGTATTGAAAATTGTTCTTCACAATCATCTCATTCATGAATCCTTCATGTTGATAAACGTATCCTTCAAAATGATCTATTTTAAGATTATCTAAATATTATTTTGTTGTTTTCCTTGACAAACACAGTATTTTATTATTAAATTTTGATGCTATTTTAACGAACAAGAAAAGTTCTCTAGTTTCTCTTTTTCCATATCTCACCTCAATCTATTCTCATATTATAAAAAAGCATTGATGAGATCATCTAGATTCGACTTAAATATTTGATTCATTTAATCAATAACAATCCTATTAGAGTCATATTCCTCAATATGTATATCAATAATCATTTTATAAAACTGATCATCCATAATTTATCTCTCACTAAGATATTGTAAACCATTACTAATTTTCAAAAACCATTGATTTAGTTTAGTAAAAGTTTATCCTAAAATAAAATCAATTTATTGATAATATATTTACAAAATAGTTATTCTAGTCACCCGCACGTTCAATGTTTTTAAATTTTTAATATCCAACTTATTCCAAATTCATTGCTCCTTATAATAATATTAAATCAAATGGTATATGTTTATATTTATAAAATACTGGATTCTATTATAAAATGTTTAGTTTTCTCGATAATTATCCTACTATTCATTGGTAAAATTCAGAATATCCTTCTTAGGAATAAAATATTCCTAAAAAATATATTGTAATTATCTATATGATTTTTAATCAAAAATTCCTACATTAATTCTATCAAATATTATTTGTTAGCTCAATAAAATATAGGTGTTTGACTTGGAGTAAAGTTACCTAATTTTTATATAGGTATATTTCATACAATAAAATGATCATTTCTATATATATACATGAGTATAAGGAAACGTTATCTAATAAAAATATGGATAAATATAATTAATGTAGTGAAGATATCCTAAACAAATGCATCTTAGTATTATTGATTCAAGGGTCGGGGTGAATTATTGTTTTTACAAACATATAAATTTTTCCCACATAATAACGGTGATGTTTAGAAGATGTAACTTCAAAAATATCATTTAAAAAATAATGAATAAATTTAGTTGAATTTAATGATTCAAATTTAAAAACATAACTGATGAAATTCAATTTAGTGGAACAATAATGTACTTAACAATATATAATATAAATGATTTAGTAGAATTTCATATAATTATTTGTAAAATCCTAAATAAATATCACTAACTAATATAATAGTTCTTGTCCTTATAAATATATTATTTTAATCTAATGTGATTGGAGGATCAATAATGAGATATAAAGGATACACAAGTTTTATAATGGAAAACTCTTTGATCATTGGATCAAAAGTACAAGCACTTACCATGGTTCTTCTTCAGTAAATTTCATAGTACATCAAATCCATATAATTATTTAAATATAGTTCAAAAATAAAAAATTCATAACCCAATTTTAATCATCAGTAATAGTATCAATATAAAACAAGTTCTCGGCCCTAGTTATTCCTTGAAAAAATAATATTACAATTAGTAGTTCCCATCTCTATGACTATTTTATCACAATAAAATATAAAAAAATAATTAAAATATGAATCATGTATCTTTTACAATGAAATTTTCTCAATAAGATACCCTAAAATCACCCTAATGATCAAAAATTAATGGAATCACTCAAACAATAAAATTGTTTGTAGATAAGGAACGATGGTTAATTAATGTGAGACAGTAATCGAGTCAATATTTGTTCCTCAAGTCCCCATCCTCCTATTTATATGTGATGATTATAAATAAAATTAAAACTAAATATATGTGGACTTTGGGAACAACTATCACTTTTAAGAAACTCATTATTTCCAAAATGATTTTCCATTTCAACAAGGTTCAGTTGTCTTCATAGTATTATGAAATATACATTGTTCAAAATTAGCTACTACAAAAGTTAGTAAAATAGAAGATAAAATCTACAAAATAAAAAATACACTTTAATTTAGAACAAGGATGATATTGATTGTATATGTGATTTTTAATAAAAAATGATCCAGAAGGAATCATTTAAAAAAAATGACCTAACATTTAATTTCCATTATAATCTTTGAAAAATGATTATAGAGGTTTGAGGAACAATTTTGTGCTAAGATGGCCACCTTGTTTTTATAAATGAGGTTAGACAACATGGGTTTTGTGCAATGTAGTGCGATAAAAGATGTGTTTGTTTTGGAATGGATGATTCGTTGAATGTATTTTAGAACCTATAATTGGATGATCTAAAGTCAATAGTGTAAAGTATAATTAGGGTAACATAGTGGAAATTGAATTCAAAAATTTCAAGGCATGGTTATCTAAAATTAAGAGTATAGATATTAGTTCAATAATATATTTGGTAGTGATATTTGAATCAAAACATGTATCTAGACATATCTATGAGATGATTTTTTTGGTTTTGGAATGGAATAAGTAAATATTCTGAATAGTGGTGTTTATGGTGTATTATAAGGTAATTAATATGGCAAGGCGTACAAAATAAATTATTCATGGGAGGAGATAAGACTCAAAAAAAGAGAATTTTTAAGTCTAGGTTGATTTTTCGGATTGTTATAAAATAATTAAATTTTATAATGGACCTCAATGTTCAATTGGGAGTGAGTAATTTATCCATAGATAGTACATTTTTTGGTTGACTAGATGTTAATATTGAAAGTTAGTATGGGTTGTATTCAGCTGAGTCGAAATGTAAATATATTAGTGATGATGAATAGTAATGTTTGGCGATTGATTAAATGTAGTGTTTAAGGTGAAAAATGATCTATAATTGATGGATATTGGTTTCATGGAGCACCATGCTATCATTAGAGCTTAATGTGGGAGTCATAAGTTAGATATATTAAGGTGTACTATATAGTCTCATAAGTTGTGTTTTTTTTATAATTTCAAATATCAAGTTTTGGTTTCATGTGTTGTAGCATTAATAAATTATTTAATTACGTATCATCAATATTTTTTATAGTATAAGAATAATTATTTTATCATGTTCCTTCATATAAAATAATTTTTTAATTAATTTAGAGTTTTCAAGTCTATTTAGTGTCTATGATGAAATGATATGGATCCCTGTAGTTATTCCAAAGTGTTTTTGGGTGTTTTATGGGACAAGAGGATGATGGAATGGGGATGAAAGAGAGTTGCAACTAAAACATTTTTATTAGAGGATCCTGCAGTGTAGAGCTTTGTGATGCTCTATAAGGTTGGTGGCTACAACATAGAGAGAATAGCAATAGAGTAGGGGAACAAATGTCTAGTTTTAGAGAAACTTTCATTTTTTCAAAGCAATGATGTGGAGTAGGGATTCGGTGTAGGCCCTTGATTTTTTCGGTAAGGGGATGCTGGTTAAGACATAGTGGTTCGAGGGGTATTTTTCCCAGTTTTCCCCCCTACAATGTAAGAGGCAGGCTACGACATAACCCCCTTCATGGGTATTCAGTCCTATAGATTATTGGTTTACCTTGTAGTAAAGTCCTCTTCCAAATATATATTATCTACAACATGGTCTATGTTGGGTATACCATATGTGGTTTTCACTAGTAATTTTGTGGTGTGGTTCCTTCCATTATACAGTATTTTCACTATTTTAGAGAATTCTATGGTATGGTGTATAGTTTTTTTTTAATAGTGTTGTGTTTAACCGAATGCCAATAAATTTACTGAAACCCTTTAAAGTCACTTTTCTTCCAACGTTCTCTCTCAAAATCAAGGTTATCAAGAGAGTTTTTCTTAGGACATTGGATGTACATTCAATCGGATCCAACCCAACATTCTAGATATCAATCCACATTGATCAAAGGTGTGTTTTCCTTTTTTTCTTGTAGATTCTTATTGGATATATTTTGATCCCTTATTTTCTTACTCTATATTATATTTTGTTTAATATATTTTTTTCTCATGTATATCTTTTTAGGATTTATAATGAATTTGCAGTGTGACATCCTTGGAGGGTAGTAGTTTACTCACTTGAGTGATGATCAGAGATCTGCATTGTTGTCTCATCCTCAGTACAAGAATATTTAAATACCTGAGGTAAGGTATTAATTTATCCTTCATATAATTTATATTCAATCTTAAATTAATCATGATTTATCCATTTTGGTTAGGTGGAATTAATCTTAATAAATATTTTACCAGATTAATGAAATAAATGAATATGGTTGAAGCGATAACATGTGTTTTCCACCACGATAAAAGATTACCTATTGTTTTGGTTGATAGGGTGTTTTCAATGTTAGGAATTGTTTAGAATGTTTTTAATCCATATGTCGACATGTTAATTCCATGAAAATGTGTAATGAATGTAAATCTTGTATTTGTTTAATCGGCTAAATATTTAAAGAGTCATGCTTAATAAATCTATTTTTTCTTATAATTTGATAGAACTAAAATTATGCTTAATAGATGATTAAATGTTATTCTTCCACATGTTAAATGAATTATATAAGTAAAATGAAGCTATAAATTCTTGTTGTTAATAATAATAATGTGGAATGTTAATTTGAATGTTATCCCATAATGTTTGTCAAAAGAGAAAATTGTGCTTGAGATCATATTTTAATAAATATTATTTTTGTTATAGATGATTCCATGGTTACCCAAAGTTGTAACTTGTGATGAATTAATCGATTAATTCAATATATAATAAAAATAGTCATTTTATATAGATAAGTGTTGTTTTTTGAGTGATCCAATATTATTGTGATGGTGAATGCCTTGTTTTAGGGCCTAGAAGCCCTATTGCATATGTTTTTGTTGTTACCTTATGTATTTCATTGGATATGATCATATCTAGGAGATTTGAATTAAGCATAGGGTGGATGTTTTTAATGAGATAGGGGCATAATGGCTGAGGTATGTGGTTGTATTTGACAACTAGGATGTTAATATTCATAGTTATATACATTATGGTATCAAATTTGACACTAGGATTGATGGAACGTGTTTAAGCTGGGATTTCCCATTGTTATATTGGGTTTAGGGATGCTGGCTTGTTAATATTCCTCACAAGGTCCAGATGGTCAGGTTGCTTTTTTATCTTCATTTCTTTCCTAATTAAAAGACACAACTGGTTGTTCTTTGTTATATACCTTTCATGGTATCATATGATGTTTTCTTGAGTGCATATAATTATTGAATGATAATAATATTTCATTAATGTTTTAACCCAATGGGTTGGTTCATTCAGGAAGAAAATATTATTAACCTTGGGAAACCATAAAATTAGTTTGATTAACCCTTGATTTAATGGGATTAACCATGTGGTTAACGTAATTTATATGGAAAAACATTCATTGATTTATATTGAATTAATAAAAACAATGTTTAATTGTAAAAAGGAAGTAATTAATTAAATGAAAGTCCTTCGAAATTCCTGTGTTAATATTTTATATCTAGCTCTTAGTGGTGGTAGTTAAGTGGATGAGTTATGATATCTATAGTTGAGCCTAAGACTAAATTAATGGCTATATTTTGGTTGTGAACAATATTATATCAAGTATTTTTTTATTCAGTATAATACCCCACCATTATCGGCTTGGAGGATGACACCTAATGGACTCAAGGAGGGGTCGTTCCCCGACATCTAGGTTAGCGAGGGACATATTGATGACTACTGCCTATGGCCCACTATCTTCTCCTAATAGTATTGTGTATTGTTATGAACAATTTTTATCTTTGACATATTTATTTGTAGAGGGGTGTAATGTATTGTGTTTATTTCACAGACACATATCTCTTTATATAATATGTAAATTGTTATTATAGGTATGTTCTGTGTGGGATGTAATGTCTTGAGGTCCAATAATCATTGTATGGTTTGTGATTTCTTGAGTTATAATAACAGATATATTATACACATCATATTGGATATGGTGTATCTAGAATACTAATCAATTATTATATGGAGATGTTGCATTGGATGATGAGATGAAGTGACACACAAGATGCTTGCTACAGTACTATGTTCACGTGTCTTTGTGCTATCTTATTTCAAAGAGGGATTTCATAGGACATGCAACATTAGGGAATTGTACAAAGCCATTGGGGAAATGTTTCTGGGTTACCCCATTTTTATATTACATTATATTTTCTCATGTATGCGATACATGGTTAGAGATATCCATAGAGAGGCTGAGAACTTACTATACCTATTTAGTCAAAGATTTAGTTTTAGTTTTTGTTCCATGCGAGTTAGAATTTTTTATTTATATTTTTCAAGATAATATTCATGGAGGATCCTACTTATTATACTTATTATGTTCACTCTACATATATATAATCTATTATTCGGGTTAGCATGAGAATATTGGATATTAGGTTGGATAATACTAGCTTGTTGTTGTTTGTGATGTGTTTGTACTTCATGGTCATTGCTGGGGTAATATTTATGTACTTATTGTTATCTTTTTGGTTGTATATATTTTTTAGAACAATACATGTATGTACATGCGATTTATTTAAGATTTATGAAAATGATTTGATTGGTGTTCTTATCTTATCTCCCATTACTCATAATTTTTGAGGTTAATGCCTTCTATTTTTAGGTATGTTACTCCCTCAGTGCTTGTCATCAACCCGTGGCCAATTAGAGTTGAGATTAAGGTGTAACTATCTCCCTTATCTCCATACCAACATATGAGGGGTACCTTTGTGGGGGTGAGGTCATGAAATAGTGTTATAAAAGGTTCATGTTGGGGGATACAATGAAGTTTAGAAGTATGAACAGTTTAAGACTAAATTGGTTTGTAGGGAAAAAATGTCAATTAGGTTTAGTAAAAAAATGTATGAAAGGGATATCAACTAAGAACCATGAATATAGGGACCCCTATATTGTTATTTAAAACCCATTATGTTCATTAAGACAACTGAGCAAAGTGATAGTTGTTTTTGGGTAGAGTCCTGTGAAAGGATCATGCATCAATGTTCTTTCTTCTTGTGTTTAAAATGGATAAACATTAGGATTACATTAAAAATTAAATTAAATTAAATATTTCACTAATATGAAATATTAGAAATTATAATTTTAGTGGTCCCTAAATGTTTATTATTTTACAAAAATAGATCCAGGTCAATGTCCTCTTTAGGATTTCATTAAAGAAATTTAAAAGGATATACTAGAATATAAACACAGTGTATAGGTCAATGATCATGACACTTTGAGGAAGAAATTCTAAGAGTCTCAACACCATAGTCTGTAGAATTATGAGTACACTATTTAGGACTCAGTGACAGGGGGGTAGTTATGTGAGGTGGAGATAGTTTTTTGTTTGATTTGTGCTCAGAAAGAACACTCGGTTTCATTTACTACAATGATTCTATATATATCACTGTGGTAGTGGTAGATCTTATTCCTCAGAAATGGTCAGGATTCAGAGGTCTCATAGGTGAATATCATGTACTATTTCTATGTATTGTTTCTTTCATTGACCATAAAGATGACTAGTCACAAGGATATTTTTACCCTTAGATAAGGGACTTGTAGCATGTAGGAGTTCAAGATCTATTTATAAACCCTTATTAATTATATATCATACCTTTCTCTTGATGAGGAAGACACAACGAGTAATTTCAAAGAGTAATTTAATCTATCGATCTAGGTATAGATCATCTCAGTTATTTTTTCCTCATATCTCATGGTACTGGGAAGAGTATTGTTTTTTGATAGGATTATGGCTAGAACTAGATCATTATAATAGGAGTTTCATAAAGATTCTTCCTATTGAATAACTATGGTTTGGGGTTCCTAGTTTCATAGAAATAATTTTTTTAACAATTGGGTGTAGGTACCAGCACTCATCATCCCGTTCTCTAAGGGTGGAGGTTCTCAACCCTTTTTTTGAAGGATCATATAAAAAATTTTCATATAGAGGCCATGTTCACTAGAATTAGTCATTACCATCCTTTTTTAGTAGACAAAATCAACCATGTGTTCCACTTTATGTTCCTCTATTAAGATAGTTCCATCCGAGGCAGTAATAGTAGGATGATCTAGCAAGGGATCAATAGAGAAGAGATGAGGTGTGTATAATATTACCTCAAGATATTCCCCATCCTCATATAGAAGATAAGAACTGAGGAAGTGGTATTCAATAGGGTTATAGATGTTATAGATAAGTTCTTAATCATTTTCATTCTTTTCCATTTCTTTCACCGGGTGAGCCAAATATCATTTGAGGCACCCATTTGTTGTTTTTTACCTGGTTGCATGCCTTGTTTGACTCATGAGTACACTATCCTTTATATCACCAACCATAGTACATGATTTATGAATTAAGATGGGAAAATATCTAGTTCCCTTGTAATTGAATATTCTAAATTGAGGTTGAATTTATCTATATGAAGTATGTTGAGAGTGGGAGTGAGTGGTATGGTATCACCACTCTTGGTTAGACTTCATATGCTTATGGATCGACCACATGATATTATTCTCTTTGTAGAATTAATGTATTTAGTATATACTATTTTGGATTGATTCATGAGGTGTATTTTGTTCTATTATGATCTTGAAGATTCAATAGTATTTTTTGGGAAGCGGGACCCTCAGATTGGTTAGTGATTTGTTCAATCCTTATATTTCTTGACGGTCGAGCTGATGATGTGTTCGTATGAGGTTAAACCTATGATGATTCCCAAGGTTATAGAATATTACCCTGATTTTATTCTAATAGAGTATTTTGTGTTACCCCTTTATGGGAGATCGAGATTATGGTTGAGTTACAACCAATCATTTCTCATAAATATATGTCTCTATATAGGATTCCATTGTGTGAGTTTCAAGAGCCTTGAGTATATATATATCATCTCTTAAAATTAGTTTTTGTTTGGGTGAGTGTTTTACCTTGGGGTGGATGAGTTTTGTTCATGTAGAAACCAAATGGTAGTTTTTCTTTCTGTATCAATTAATCTTTCATGAATTTGGTGATAACAAAAAACCAAAATACACCTATTTGGATTTATGATTTATTCCATTAGATGAAAGGATATAATTGGTTATCTATGGTTTATATGCTTTCATTAGATCATCATATGCATCTCAAAGATGAATATGTTCAAAAAACTACCTTTAGATTTCGTTAGGGGCATTTGGTTTTTTTGGAAATTTTTTGGTGTGTTGAATTCTCCATCCATTTTCACTAGTTTAATGAATGTGGTTTATATAGAATTTATGGATCAGTTGATGGTGTGTTTCATCAACAATATTCACATGTAATTGTCATATAATGAAGTTAATTCATAGAATTTTCATTCTTTTTTTAAATTATTCATCATCATTTGAAATTAAGGATGTTTTCTACGATTGTTTTTTGGAATCATGAAGTTGTTTCATAGGGAATTTCATGTCCAAATTAGGAGTATTTTTGTATCCATTGAATATCAATTCAACCATTTCTTAGGAATCCCCCAAATTGGTTTTAGTGGATTGAAGTTTCAGTGGTCTTGAAGGAAATTATAATAATTTTATAAAAGATTTATCTCAAGTTTTGAATCATTTAATAGAATTTAGTAGAATGGAATAATCATTATTGTGGGATGATATGTGTTAACAAACATTTGAGTACCTGAAGGAGAATTTCGTATGTGACCTAATACTTTATTTTCTCAAATATGTTGTTAAGTTAGAGGGTTTTTATAAGTCCTCACATCTTTTTTTGGGTTTTGTTCAGATACAGTAGATATTGGTTTTTTCTTACGTGTCTCAATAGTTAAATCTCTATGAATATAACAATTCCACCCATTATCTTTATTTAGCCTAGGTTTTTATTCTTTGAGGTTGTAGTGGAATTAACTCATTAGCGTGTGTTGTTTTGGTTTTTTAGAGTCCTAAGAACCAGAGGTATCTCTTCTCCCAATGTGACATGAACCTACTGTAGTGATTGAGGGTGGAGTTATTATAGGATAACAACTTCGAGATTCCATATAAACTGAGAAATGGTAATGTTGTTGTAGATATGGTAATAATGAATTCAATAAGTGATTCCATGCATGGATATGAAGATTTCTAAAGAGTGATGGGTGAACTCGTAGTTATGCATCCTGATATGGGATAAGTTGATGGTAGTGTTTGATGTTAGAGTTTTTATTTTTAAAATTATACTACTATATTATTTACTGATGTATGTGGATGAATTCAATCGAGGGGATTCAATGGTGGATATCAAGAGAGACCATTTTAACATTAGTGATAACCCTGATGGTTTGTCAAAGGATGATAAACACTAGGTGTCGTTCTAAGGGAGGCTTTTTATCCTTTTAGAGATGAATGAGATAGTTCTCTATGAGCTACATAGCTCACCCATAATGGTACATCCCAGTTTAATAAATACATATAGAGCTTCGAGATAGTAATTTTTTTTGTCTTGGGTTAAAGCATGAAGTTATAGAGTTTCTGTCTCAATGTTTGGTCTACCAAATGGTGATGGCTGGTCACTGTGTCCTGAGGGGTTTCTCCTCTCATTGGACATTCCATAGTGAGTTTTAAGCACATATTGATGAACATAATTACATGTTTACACCTTGATTAAGGAGGCTATGATGCAATATGGGTTTTAATGAACCATTTAAAAAAATCATAACACATTAGATTGATCAGGGAGTCGAGCTCAATGGATGTTTTCTCTAAGAAGTACCTAGAGAAGGATGTGAGACACCATGGAGTTTAAATAAATATCATCTATGATTTTGATCCTTTATTTACCTCCAGTGTGTTGAGAGGCCTCTATGATGCTATTAGATATTAGTAATTCTTAATTATTTTCTTTCATCTATAGATATATAGTTAGAAAAATTGTATTATCAATACTATTGATCGAATTTTGTGTTCTTATATCCAATATTTTAGATGTTAATTGATGAGGAACCTTCCACTATTTTATTTTTCTGAAAAAAATAGTTTTCATTCAACCATTGAGATGTCACAATTTTAATATTTGTACAGATAACCTTGTTGTTATTCATTATGGTTGACTAGGGTTGGAAGTCAGCAATTCTAAGGCCAAAACTATTGAAGAACATGGTAGATATGGTTCAAGTGATTCCTAAGATGATAAAGGTAGAATATGATCGATAAAATTCCTATACCAATCATATATAGAGACATATCATGTTTGAGTTCTGTGATCACATGTTACTAAATATGAAACCTCATCATCACTATTGATGGTTTTGTCATGGGATTAAAATTTATCCCTGGTTTATAGGTCCTTTCAAGGTGTTTCCTTGTATTACATTCATGGAATATTAGATAGAACTCCACCAATATATGGGACTTATATATGATGTCTTACAAGTGTCACATATATTCTATTACCTTCATGTAGACTCTCACAAAATTTAATGGGGAAATGTCGACACTAATGATGATGAGACCACTGATGAGTGGCTTTTGGAGTTTCAGGACCTCTAAGAGAACGTTTTCTATCATTGTGTTATTCCCTTTAATCATATAATATGGTTGCATTGGGGTGTTCATGATAGTACATGAAAATGTGAGTCATGTATGGAGACTAAATATCTCATGTTGGTTGATGTTTATCTCTCAACTTATAATGATTCTCGTTGAGGTACGTGACCTTTATCTGGCTTATGACATGGTAATCCCTTGATGCTTTGTTGGTAACATTTTTCTCATTTTATAGGAATATCCCCTTGGAAAGTGTTTAAGAGTTGGATATTTCTATTATGTGGGATTGTTCTTGGTTTCCCTAAGTGAGGTGATTCATCTCTTATGTTGGTGAGATTCTTGAAAGTTATCTCATGGGTTTGTTGTTCAAATGACCTTTTTTCCTTATCATCTCTTTACGTGTGGTTTTTAAATTCTCAAGGAAAATAATAGTTTCAAAGGTTTCTAATTTAAGGGCCTAAATACTTTACTCATTTCTTTGTGAATTAGGATATTGGAGGTTTTTATAGATATATATAATTGTTAAATAAGGGATTTGGAGTTAAAAATTTCTTATATAGTTTATTCTGAAGCATGAAGTTTTTTTTTGTGTCGTAACGTAGGTCAATGTAGTGTGGGGAGGTTGGATGTAGAGTAGAAACTCAGGATTAGAGTTTTAGAACAACCCTATTTTTTCATAGTTATGACTTAGAATAGGGTTGTGACATATGCCCTTTAGTTTTATACATTGGAGAGTTGGGATGTGTCATATAGTTTTGAGGGGAGGTACTTCCATTTTTGGTACCCCTATGGAAATGGAGGTAGGTTTCTATATATCCACCTTATTTGAGAATGGGCCATATGGAATATCATTTTACCCTATGTTGTTGTCCTCTTCCTAAAATATAGGATCTACAGTGTGGTATACTCTATGTTTCACTGATACAGTTTTGACTTGAAAGGTTATGTTATGGTCCTAACCATTTATCATTAGTCTATCCAATTTTAGAAAATTTTGTGACGTGGTGTATAGTGTTTCACTTTGGTGATGTATCTTAAAGAATGACTTTATATAGAACATACCCATTTGAAATAATTTGTTTTTCAAATTTTTGTTCTGAAACCCTAAGAATCCATTGGATAATTTTGTTGTATTTTTACGACCCTTTTTATTGTATCCAGCACCCACATTCATGTGTTCCATATTTTGTTATCTAAGTTGAGTTTTCATCTTTCATTGTAGATTATTCTTCAATCATTCTTGTTCTGTCCCATAATATCTTTCCATTCTTTGTTTGTAATTCTCCTTCATTCCTATATAGTTCTTTTTATGATTGTTGGAATGTTTTTTCTGTGAAATCCCTAGAGGGATATAGTTTCCTAATTGAATAGGTGATTATAGATCCGTTATTTTATCTAATTTTAATTTTAAGAAAATTAAAATCATTAGGGTAGGGGATTCATTAAATCTCCTTTTATATTATGTGAAATCATAACGTAATAATGATTTATCACTTTGGGTGATAGTGGAATTAATCATAATAAATATTGAAAAAGATTAGTATATAAAATGTCTATGGTTGTTATGATCTCTTGTGTTTTCAATCATGATAATATTTCTCCAACTTTTTTGTTTGATAGTGTTATATCTACATTATTATTTGTTAAACAAGTTTTTTATGCTTAAGTAAGTCTGTAAATTCATTGAAATAGGTTTAAGAGCCTCAAAATGATAATTATTTGGTTGGAAAAAGAATTTAAGAGGTGTGTTTAATCAATATGTTATTTATTATAATTGTGATAAAATAAAATGATTATGAATTCATGTTCAAATATTGATCTTATACATTTTAATTGAAATAGATAAATAACATGAAGCTATAAATGATTGTTTTGATAATAATAAAGATGTTTGTTAATATGATCAATCTTCCCTTTATGCCTGTTAAAACCAGAATTTATGATTGGTAACATGTTTGGATAAATAATATCTTGTAATAGATTATTACTTAATTTATATATAATTGTAAATTATGACAACAAATCAGTTAATGCAATATAGAATAAAACATGTTGTTTGATATAGAAAAATGTTTGGGTATAGGTGAGATTATTTGTTTGTGTAGCTTGGATTCCTTGTCTAAGGGCCTAAATTCCTTATTAACTGTTTCTGTTGTTTTTCATCTTATGTGTTTCTTTGGATGATAGCCTACCTATCCGATATTATTTAAGCCTCAGGTTGTTGTTAGTTGGACAAGATATGTGTGGAGGGTCTCAGTTTTGTGGTAGTAGTTGATTCCTATAACATTGAGATTCATGGTGAAATACATGTTGGTGTCATGAATAGAACTGAGTATGATGGAATTGGTTTAGTCTTGTCTTTCCCTTTATTATTCTAGAAGTTGGGATGCTTTATTAATGATATTCCACTTAATGGATAAACATTCAGGTTTCTTATTTAGCATGATTCCTTTCCCCACTACTTGAGGCTACTAGTTTTACATGGCTATGAATATTTTATGGTATAATAGAATATTTCTTAGAGAAACCTAGATTATTTAATGACAATAATGGTTAATTAAATTTTGAACCTATGGTATTGTTACTTGTTTAAGAAAAATGTTATTAATCTTGAGAAATTGGGGACTTGGTTGGATTATGCCTAGAGGGAATGATATTCACATGGTGATTAATGTAAAAAAAAGATAAAATAATTAATTAATGGCTAATAGATTAATTATAAAATGGTGTAATTGTAAAATATTAATATTTATGTTAATTAAGGTTTCCTAAATGATTGTGTGCTTATAGGATATCTAGCTCGTAATGGTTGTAGTCGAGCATCCGAGTGATAATTACTGTAGTTAATCATAAGACTAGGAAAATTTCCATAGTGTGGATTGGAGATATATTATATCCTATATGTTTAGAGATTCCATATGCTACCCCATAATAGTTGGTAGGTAATCTACCACCATGTTGACTCAAGAATGCTGTGTTCCTTAATATTATGTTCGTCAAGGGATGGATGTATGACTACCCCTTTGGAACTAATATCTTCTTATGATAGTATTATTTGCTCGTATTCCTTGTATATTCATTTCCAATATATTTATGTAGAAGGATTTAATGGATTTTTTTCATTTCAGACACATATATCTCAAGATATAGTATACAAATGGTTATAATAGTGATGTTGTGTATGGGTTGTGATGGACCTCACAATAATACTCGTTGTATGGCCTATGATATCATGGGGTTAAATTATTGAGCTATGATAAAAAATATATAGTAAATTGAATATCCTAAAAACTATTTAGTTACTATATGTAGATTTGGCATGGGATGATGATATTATGTGATGCATGAGATGAATGTTTTGATACTTAACCTAGGTGATTTCAGGCTAACTCCATTTAGAGAGACATATCTTAGCATGTGTTAGATTGGTGAAGAGAAGAAAAACATTGGGGAAGTGGTAGTATGATACCCTATTTTTATATTATATTATACAATATATTTCATGTGATACCTGATGATATGTAGTCTTGGTGAGACGGGAACTTATTATACATGTTTAGGCGACATGATAGTTTCACTTGTTGTTTATAGGGATTTTACATGGTTTATTTATCATTTCCATGAGAGGATACAGGGAGGATCCCACTTAGTATACCAATTACTCTCACCCAACATATATATAAACTTTTTTATAGGTTAGGAGGAGGATGTTGGAGATCAGGCAAGATTTTACTAGCCCATGGTTGTTCATAAGCTGTTGGGGCTTTATGGGCACTACTAATTTCATATTTTGATACTTGTAGTTTACTTTTTAGTTCTAATAGATATATATTAAAATAAATGTATATAAATGAGGTTTATTTCAACATATTGAGTGTTATTTGTTTTCTTGTTTTATTATCTCTCGTTCCCCAATTATTTTAGAGGACAATGCCTCCCATTTGTATGTATATTGTACAACTAGTACTTTTCACCAACCCAAGGCCTATTGAAAGTGGTATTCTTGAATAATTATCTCCCTTATATCATTTGAATCCTAGGAGGGGTACATTTTGGGGGATGGGATCATGATATAATATAACTTACTCGATCTAGAATATGATGAATGATCATTGAATGAATCATTTTTCTAATATTTCTATTTACCATTTGAAGGGTAAGGTGATGATATGGTTGTTTCAGTACATAGTATGGATTGATACATAATTATTATAATATGGTACTATTTTTTTAACGTTCATTCGTTTTTTATTACATTTTAGTTTTTGTTTTTTCATATTCCAAAATCAATTTATTAATTTATGTGAAAAAATGTCTTTATAACTTATTTGTATTTTAATTATAACTTGAGTTGTAGTGGATATAATTTTATTATTATTATTTAATATTTAATATAACATGTTTATCTTACTATTATTAAAATATTATGAAGTCTAATTCTATATCTCATATGTTTTCATTTTGATTCGAACATGGTACACGATTTCATCTTCAAGAAATATTTTCAGTTTAACCTGCTTTATAGGTTTCCGTCATTAATACATTATAAATTAAGGTATACTAATAAGATTATTATGATACATATTTTATTGTAATTAAAACAAATTTATATACATTTAATTATAATAAATTTATGTATAAATTTATTTTTCAAGTGGATCACCGACGGTTTGATGATCTTTTAATCATTCTGAAATTCTGGATTTTCCTAAATTCAAAATAATTTTTGTTTCATTGATATATTATTCAATTAAAATTACAATATCTAAGAGTTTTTTAATATAATTTAAAAAAAATATTAAATTAAACTACATGAATTTATAAAAATATCATTTACATTGTTCAAAAATAGATAATATATTGCAGTGGTTTCTATATTATCCAAATCAAGTTTTCAAAGTATTTTGATGAAACCATTATATATACATGTTGAATTGAAGAGATTATTTATTTTTTATAAATATGTAAAAATTAGATTAAATTATTTCTTTTAGAATAAATTCTAATTTAGTCATTTATATATCTTAAAATTTCAGTTAAGTTTATGTGTCAATGATTTTAAACGAAATGATGAACAATATTCATCATCTTCCCTTCAGACCTCATTCCTCCATGGATGCTCCGAGAGATTCTTCCCCTTCAAAATTAGTATCCATAGAACCATACTATTTCTCCTTGCATGTTTTCTCCTTCAATAGAAGCACATATAGTTGAGTTCTTATTTCAATGGTTGGTGGTTACTCACTGCAATGGTAGATGAAACTCCACTTTAATGGTAGAGGAGTTCTCACTCCAATAGTAGATGAAACTACACTACAATAATAGTTGAAACACCACCCAAAGGATTTTTGAAAAATCGACTCCAATGGTCAATAAAACTACTCTCCATTTTTAGATGAGTTTTTATGCCAATGGAGGATGAATTTAAACCAATGGTAGATGATGTTTTGAACCCAATTGTGGATGAATTTAAACAAACAGTAGATGGTGTTTTGAACCAAATAATAGATGAATTTAAACAAACAATAGATGTGTTCTTTATTTGTTTCAACAATGGAGGAATTTAAACTAATTGTGGAGGATGTATTTATATTCCAATTGTGCTTAAAATTTATAAAACCCATAGTGGATCAAATTTTTTCCCAGTGAAGGATAATTTTTTGATCCCAATGGTGGATCGATTATTTATAGTCAAACATTGTATCACATTTATAAATCCAATGTTGGATCATATTTTCGATCTAGTGGTGGATAATTTTTTTATGTAATGGTAGATAATATTTAATAACTATTGGTGGATCTTCACCGGTTGCTCATTGATAGTATAACTCCACAGTAGATCTTCTACGGTAGCAGATGATTACTACCGCTATGTACTATTTGATGCTACAGCCAGAAAAAATATGCTACCACCAGCTCTATGACGATGTGACTCAATGGAATATCTGAAATGGAAGTATATGATATCTACCTCTAGGAATTATTTTATGCTACCTTCATTTAAAATATTTTATTTGAAGATACTTATTCTTCCACCATTTATGGTATCAAAAAAAAGTTTAATCTCTATTATTAATTATTTTTAATATTTTTAATTACTAAATACATATTATAGTTATTTTATGTATTTTATTAATTTTTAAAAATCATATATATTATACGGATATTATTAGAAATAATTATAAAATATTTTAATTAGGTATTATATATGTTTACAAATATTCCTCATTGAAAGTAGAATATTATAGATTTGGTGTAGCATATCTTTTATTGGATATATACATTATTTTAATTTTTTAAAAACATTAATTAATATTTTAAAATATTTTATTTAAAAAAATTAATGTGTTAATTTTATGAAAATTATTTGTTTGTATTTATACATATTAAATTCTATTTTTTTTTTGTAAACACTAAATGTGATTGAAATAATCATTGAATTATTTGACTTAGATTGAATTGTTTATTTAAAATTATAGAATATATTTGAATAATTTAATGGATTACTAATTTTTTTTAAATTGGTATTTCTGTTTTTGAATTTCAAAAATATTTGATAATATTATTCTGGAGGATAATTTTCTCTCTCCAGAATAATTCAATTTTTTTGAAATTGTGTTCCTTTACCCGTAGATTGATTTTGTTAGCTGTAGTTTTCTTATAATATTTAGTTATGTTACGACACTTCAAGTATGGAATCAGTTAACATATTCAACTCCCTATTTTTTCATGAGAAAAATCTATGAACTTTTAACCTACTATACCAACCAAGTCTAGTATGCTAATTATTTTCATCACCTGGACAATATCTCAAGTTCCAAATTACATTTTCTTCATCTTCTACTACATTGAAGAGACAAAAATATCCTCGTTGCACATGAACTAGTACCTACACTATTATTGATCATATTATGCTTCATTATAGATTCTAATTCTATAACAATACTTCTAATATCTTGAACACACAATCTAATTTTTTTGTTTTCTATTGAAAAAAAAAATTATTACTTCCTCTCAACTTTACATCAGGACACTATAATTCTAAAGTCCCGACCTTTTGGGTTGAGAATCATGGTATGTAATTTCAAGTGTAGTAATTGGGTTGTGACTCCCTATAAAAATGTCCATGCACTAGTACAAAAACCTTTTTTTATGTCACCATTTTTCACGTCGGTTTTTTAGAACCGACGTGAAAATATCTAAAAAACGATTTTTCACTTCGGTTATTATATAACCGACGTTAAAATACATTTTCGCGGATTTTTCACGTCGGTTATATAAGAACCGATGTTAAAAATCCATTTTATATGATTTTTCACGTTGTTTATTATATAACTGACATCAAAAAGTCATGAAAATCGATTTTTCACGTCAGTTACTAAATAACCGACATGAAAAATCCCTTTCCAAGAAAATATATTAAAAGTTTCACTTATTTTTCACGTCGGTTATTAAATAACCAACGTGAAAAATCTATTTTCGTGACTTTTTTATGTCGGTTATTTAATAACTGACATGATGAGTGTTGACGAAAATTTAGATCATTTTTCAGGATTTACTTTGATAGGTCACGGAGCTCAAACGGAGTTACGGATTAAAAGTTATAGCCTTCAGAAGTTGATCATCTCTAAATGATGTCTTAAGAATGTCCAACTTTTAAAGGCCATAACTTTTAATCCGTAACCCCGTTTGAGCTCCATGACCTGTCAAATTAAAGCTTGGAAAATGAAGTAAATTTTTTTAGACTTTTTTCATGTCGGTTATTAAATAACCGTCCTGAAAAATCCTTCTTCAGGAAAATATATTTAAATTTTCACTTATTATCCACGTCGGTTATTAAATAACCGACGTGAAAAATCTATATTCATGACTTTTTCACGTCTCTTATTTAATAACCGATATTAAAAATGTTTACAAAAATGTATTTTATCTCTAAATATTTAATTTTACAGGTCACGGAGCTCAAACGATGTTACGGATTAAAAGTTATGGCCTTCAGAAGTTGATCATCTCTAAACGATGTCTTAAGGATGTCCAACTTCTAAAGGCCATAACTTTTAATCCGTAACTCTGTTGGAGCTCTCTGACCTATCAAATTAAATCTTGAAAAATTTAGTACATTATTGTAAACTTTTTTCACGTTGTTTATGAAATAACCAAAGTGAAAAATACCTTTCAACGTCGGTTATTAAATAACCTATGTGAAAAAGTCATGAAAATCGATTTTTCACGTCCGTTATTTAATAACCGACGTGAAAGAGTGATGAAGATTGATTTTTCACGTCAGTTTTATAATAACCTATGTGAAAAATAAGTGAAAATTTTAATATCTTTTCATGGCGGTTATCAAAAAACCGACGTGAATGATATTTTTAATATCCCGCGAATGCGAAATTTTAATTTTTTTAAATCGCGACATCGAAATTTTGAATTGCCACCTAAAATTTTTAATACTGCGTTTTCTCATAGAATCTCAATTATATGATTCCATTATACAACCATCCTAATTTGAAGATCATTTATTTCAACCATTATCATTCCCCCAAATCGACTCTTTTTCTCTCGAACGTGAATCAATTATTTCTTCTTTCTACGATCTCGTCAAGTTATATTTAATAATACGTCCATGATTTATGGTTTTTATGATTTTTTTCTTAATTGATATAACTGTTTATTATCATTTTATTCAACCATCATCGTTACACCGAATCAACTTGCTTTATCTTCAACTTGAATCAACGATTTCTTATTTCCGCGACCTCGTTACGGTATTTGTAATTATTTTCCCATGATTTATATTTTATATAAGTAGTTTTCTTAATTGATATACCATTTAACGATTGTTAATTTATTATAATGATGAATGATTCTCTATTTCATGATAAAAATGCAAAACCCTCTACGGATTCAAAAATTCATTCTAACATGAAGTTACAGTTGGCTCAATCAATCTTTCCTCGAAAGAAATATCAAACTTCTGATGGTCATAACTTTTGATCTGTAAATCTGTTTGAGCTCTATGACCTATCAAATGAAAGCTTAGAAAATTTTATACAAGATAGTAAACATTTTATTAAGTCGGTTATTTAATAACCGACTTTAAAACTAACTTTTAACGTCGGTTATTAAATAACCAACGTAAAAAATGACTTATAACGTCGATTTTTTCAAAAAACGACGTAAAAAATGGCTTCGTATCGCCATTTTCCATAATGTATTTCACGTCGGTTTTTTAAAAACAGACGTTAAAAACTATATTACCCCATTTTTTACATCGGTTATTAAATAACCGACGTAAAAAATCATATTTTTAACGTCACTGGCAATAACGCCGCTTAAAACCTGGCGTAAAAAAAACCGATGTAAAAAAGGTTTTTGTACTAGTGATGATTCATGATTATCCCTCTACGATAATGTTATTATGTAGTAGTGTTATGAACCCCCCCCCCCATCAATTATATTAGTTCATTGGTTTCTATCATTGAGTAAAGAGGAAAATGGGCAGAGTAGGCCAACTGTGGAGTGAAATACTATAATAAACATTATTCTCTTATTTATGTTTTCACCTATTAATTAAGAATAATAACTAACCATGATAATTAATTTAATTGATTAATTTTTTTAATTTGTTCTATTAACCACCTCTAGAACATATGCCATTACCCAATCTAGGAAAAAATGGTATCAAAGGATAACATTATTAATATTATTTAATCTATATTATTTAATTTCTTGATACCAAAGAATTGGTATTAGAGTTCATTCCTTTTGGAAATAGTCAATCATTCTATAGAGTCTGTTGTTTATATTTATTAATCCTAACGTATTCATATACCTCATAGTCTAAGGAAAATATCATTAAGATAGAATGAATGAACTAAATGATTATTGGATTACTCATAATCCAACACCCTATTATGAAAATGATTATGGATAATAGAGATCCGGAATGGAGTCATACCTCAATAAATTAAGCACAAGACACTAGTACATCATATAAAAACTATATACTCGAGAAGAAGCACTTCCAGCTACACTTACTTGAAGTTATTCAAGTAGATATGTTTTAAATTACAATTTTGTAAATATTTTATATTATTATATTAATAGAAACATTTTTATTCACGTGTAAACTTGTATATATGATAATGAGATTCAGTTGATTCTACAAGTCAATCACCTTGTCTCTAAAAAATTAATTCGGTCCATGATTGGAATGCTTCTACTAGAGTACCAAGTCATGAAGATGGGTGAAGATGATACTGTTAATCAAACGATCCATCGATTGATAATCATCATGAATGTAATGAATTCACATGGAGAATATCTATAACACATAGTACTTTTTGAGTGATTCCAATTTTAATTACCAATGAAATGGAACACAAAGAAGGTCTCCATTGATGAGAGAAGGAACATCGAAGAGTACACTCAATGAATTAATTGGACCACTTCTTCAGTATGAAATATAACTGTAGAACATAGATGAGGGGACAAAGAAATAAAATGTGTATCTTTTAAAACTATTAATGTTGTTTCCACTAACTCTTATGGTTATGATATACATGATACTAAAAAAATAAGATATGGATTAGATTGTTACTGGGGTTTTTAAAAGAAGGAAGAACAAAGGATTCAAGAACCGATATAAAATAATTACTCAAAAAGAAAAATATACGAGAGATAAAAATATTGGTACAAATTTCAATTTCACATATATAATTATTATGATTAAATAAATAGATGACATATAATGACTTATGGTCCTAAAACATAATAAAGACAAATTAACAAGGGATAACGATACATTTACCACTAGTTGGAGTTGTACAAAAGAATCAGATTCTAGAGAGAAATTTGGACATGATAAGGAATCTAGAATCATGTGATTCATGGAATCACTAGATAAGGATAGTTATTTAGATTTTTTTGGTTTTTCATATTCTGGCTATGATTTTGAAAACTCAAATGATTCATAATTAGATGAATAAATTGAATGATTAAGAAATGATATTTTCAAAACATATTTATTAATATAATAGGATTAAGGGAAAATAATGAGAAAATAATTTTTGAAAAAAAAATATTATAAGAAAAAACTAAAGTAATTATAATTGTAATTCTCATTCTATAGGTTATAAAAATTTGAAATCATCTGATGATTTGAATGAAAAATTGATGAAAGAAAGTTGAGGGTCTTAAAAAAAGATTATCTCATTTTATTCAAGGTCATGAAAAATTTCATAAGATGATGTTTTTAAAGAAACTAAATACAAATAAATTTGGTTTTGTGTATGATAGAAGATTGAAAAATATGTTTCAACCCATTTTGTAAAAATAAAAAGTGGATGTACCTCTACATTTATTTGTTTTAAATGTGGAATGAAATGTCACTATGAAAATGGTTGTTCTCTTTGATTGTAACGGTATTTGATATTTGAAAAAACGTATTTATAAATCCTTATTATCTAGATTAAAATATAATACACTTTTAAATTTTATGTGGGTACTCAAAATTTTTATTGCAAATCCCATTGGACCCAAATTTGTTTGGGTACTGAAATTTTATAGTAATTTATTTTTATTGGATAAATTCCATAGATGTATAAAGAAAGACATATAGTACATTGACATGGAGGCTATAAAAATATGATCAATGAAACATAAATTTTTTGAAATTACAACAAATTATATGGAGGAACTATTAAATTTGGAGACGATTCTAATGGAATAATAAAAGTTTTTGGAAATGATGGTTTTAAATATTCAACTTTTATATTTGATGTTTTATTTTTTTAAGATTAAAAAAAATTATTTATTTGGTATATATTTTGCATGTGATGATGAAATGGAAGCTGAATTTAAAAATGATAAATTTTTAGTTTTTATAAATAATTATTTATTATTTTTTGTAATCGAAAAGAATATATTTATACTATTTATTTTGATGAACTAAATATTCAACATGATAAGTGTTTGGAAGCTGAGTAGAGTGATATAATCCTTTGGAATCAACATTTAGGTTATTATAATTTCAAAATGTTACATAATTTCTCTATAACTGAGAACGTGTTATAGTTACCTTCCTTAAATAATGAAATTCTTCACATTTGTGGCACATGAATGAAAGTGAAACAAAAAAAGTATCTGTTACCTATCAATTAGATATGTACTAATAGATATATATAGTTAGTAGATATTTTATTATTTTTTCCCACTCAAATTTCTAGTCTTTTGGGAATGAAATATACTTTAGTTATTATCAACGATTATATTATATTTACATGAGTATACTCATAAAAATGAATCTATTTCTAGATTTTCCACTTTTTTTAATTTAGTTCAAAATGAATACCATATAACAATTTCATCAATTATTATTGATAAAAGAGGTGAATTTCATAATGTATATACTTAAAAATCATATGGAAGTAATGGTTACTTTTATAATTTCTATACTCTTAAAACACATCTAAAAAATGGTGTTTTATAATTGAAAAATATAACTCTTATTGAAATAGATAAAACTATGTTATGAGAAAATAATTTTTGATTATATTTTTGGGTTGAGCCAATTTTTTTCGTTATATGGTATATATAATTCATTTTTTGGTATTTTTTAGGAAAAGCCCTTATGAAATATTTAATAAAATGTAATGTTTTTTATTTTAGAGTTTTTGTTTGTAATGTTTTTTATTTTGAATTCAAAAGATAGTTTAGATAAATTTTATGCTAAAAGTGATGAAGGTATTTATGTTGGTTATTCTAAGAATAGTAATATATATAGGGTATATAATCAAATAACAATGGTTGTTAAAGAATACATTCGTGTTATGTTTGAAAAAGATAATTTCAAACTAAATTAAAATTATAATTCTTTTGATGATTCATTTAGAGATTTTAGTTTCCTTATAGAAAATCCTCAGGATATGGATGAATAAATTTAGGGGGATCATACTACTTATCAAGCTGGTAGAAGGTCATTAAAGATTCATAAAGATATTCCTATTGAAAATGTTATTGAAAATGTTGAATTTGGTGTTAAAACATGAAATTCTGTTTTAATTTTTTTTCAATCTACTTTTATATTTTATTTTTCTCATAATAATATTAATTATGATATAAATGATTGTAAATGTATTTCTTCTATTTAATATTTGATTAGTCAGTTTTTTAGAAATAATATTTGTCCATTAGTATAATTTCATTAGATAAGAAGGTAATTAGAAGTAAGTGGAACATTAGAAACAATATAGATGAATTTAGACAATGTTTAACAAACAATGTTAGAATTATTGTGAAAGGTAATATCAAGAAGATTATATATACATTAAAGACTAATTATAACATATTTACAAGTTATAGGCCACTAGAATCTTACAATATTTTTCTTTTTTTCATGGTTTCAGATTATATTCAATCAATTTAAAAAGTGATTTATTAAATGGTTGTATAACTGAATATTTTTAAGTTTCCCAACCACCTGGTTTTGAAAATAGAAAAACTCATAATCATTATTTTAACTTGTCTAAAGGCATGTATTTTATCAAACAAGAAACTCATTCTTGGTATGAAAAACATTCATTTGTTTTTATTAAATAATGGTTTCATGAAAATAAATGTTGATCCAAAAATTTTTAGTAAATACATTATAATGATATATTAATTGTGAAAATCTATGTTGCTCATATAGTTTTTGGTTCTTCTAGTGAGATTCATTGTAATTATTTTGTAACTTACATGACTTCTATGTTTTACATGAGTTTAATGTGAGAATTATGATTCTTTATTGGACATGAAATTTCTCAAAAAAAAGATAAAAATTTTCTTAATCAATAAAATCATTCAATAGAGTTTGTTAAAAGGTTTTGGTCTTGATTCCTCTTAATATATACAAATATCATGTGTACTAGTTTTAAATTATATATTCATTAGTATAGTTAATCAGTTTATTTTAATGTTTATAGAGGAATGATAAGTATAATTTTATATTTAACTACATATAGAACCGATATCATGTTTATTGTTTGTTTATGTGAAATATTTAATGTTCATCCTAATGAGAGTCATATTAAAATGGTAAAAATAATAATTAAATATGTTAAATGAATTTTTAAATGTCATGTACATTATCCTAAATACAACTATTTTGATATAATATATTAGTATAACTAGGATTTTGGATGATGTCTAATTGATAGAAAAATAACATTAGGCATGTTTAATTTTCTTAAAAAAAGATTAATTTTCTGGTCTTATAAGAAGTAACTATCAGTTGGTCTATGTTATTCAGAAGCTGATTATATATCTACTGCCACTAGTTGTGTTCAAATCTTATGGATTAGTCAAATAATTTCTAGTTTTAGTATTTATCTTGAACATTTCTAATTTATTATGATAATACTTATTAAATATCTATTTCTAAAAATCTCTTATATCATTCAAGAAAAAAGAATATTGATCTTAGATATAATTTTTTTAGAGATCATGTGAATAAGGGTTATATATTTTTATAAGTTATACATACTAAAAACTAACTATTAAACATATTTAATAAGAACTTTGACTAAATATATTTAAAAAAATTAATCTTGATCAGGGTAAGATGGAAGCTTAATTATTTTATCTATTCATTTGTTTCGGGGGATTTTATGTCTTATATTTTTCTTCATTTACCTATGTGGGAGAAAATTGGTTTAAAATTTATATGTTTTTTATCAATAAAAAAGGATGCGATTTTTTTGGCATGTTCATGCATTTATTTTTTTGATTATATGTTATTTTATAATTTCAATTATCCAAAACCCTTGTATTATTTTAGTGAAATTTTTTACAACCTCAATGTATTTTTCTTATAAGATGGGTTTTAGTGATTGAAAATTTTAAATTTATGTTTCATATGAAATATAATAAGTATTTCTAATATTTATAAAACTATTAAGAATTCTAATTCTATCTTCAGCATGTTCATATTTTTATCCCAACATGATACATGTTTTTGGTTTGAAGGCATATTTTCAGTATAAACGAATTTATATTTTTTTATTTAATTATAACATAAGATATAATTATTGTATTATCATGAAACTAATTCCATGTGAAATAATACTAATTTATCTACATTTAATTAGAATAAACAGATTTCTAAATTTTTTTATCTTTCTTCATAGATTGTTTGAAAATCATGCAAGAGTTATGGAATTTTGGATTTTCTAAAATTTAAAATATTTTTTGAATATTTGATATCTAATTCAATTGATATAAGATTTACTAGAAGTTTATAATGATATAAATATGGGAGGTTTTTGTTAATCTTATTAATCTATATGAAAATATTAAATTTCATATACATTCCATAAAAAATGATGATGTAATGTAACCGTTACTATATTATTCAAATCATGTTTTCATTGTATTTTGTTGATATATTTTTCTATAATTGACATATTTAATGAATTATTGATTTATTGGAAATATATGAACATTATATTAATTCATAAATTCTTGAAAAACTTCAAATTTAGTCGTTTAGATGGTTTAAAAATTCATATAGGTTTCTGTGTCAATGTTTCTTCATGAAATGGAAAACACTATTCATAATCTTCTTCTTCAAGATTAATTCCTCAATTGAAGCTAATCAATCATACTCAACATCACATAATTAGCTTTGAAACCATCCTATTTCTATTTTCTTGGTTTCTCTTTCAATAACATCACAATTAGATGAGTTTTTCCTTCAACGGTAGATGGGTTCTGGGTCCAATATTAGATGAAAATCTACATCAATTATAGATGATTTCACACTCCAACCATAGATAAAACTCCACTAAAAATGTTGATGAAAATACACTCCAATATTAGATGAAAACTACAGTACAATGATAGATGAAACTCCTCTCCAATGGTAGATTATTTTTTATACTAACGCTTGATGAATTTAAACCAATGGTAGATGAGTTATTGAACCCAATAGCGGATAAATGTAAACTAGTGGTAGATTTAGTCTTGAACCTAATGGTGTATGAATAAAATCTAACTGTAGATGATTTAATTATTTTTTCCAATGGTGGATGAATTTAAACGAATTAAATATGAGATATTTATAGTAAAATGGTTTATC
This sequence comes from Viscum album, assembly GCA_963277665.1. Taxonomy (NCBI): domain Eukaryota; kingdom Viridiplantae; phylum Streptophyta; class Magnoliopsida; order Santalales; family Viscaceae; genus Viscum; species Viscum album. The sequence continues at coordinate 846,132,124 of OY728150.1, read as the reverse complement.
AAATTTATAAAACTAGTAGTGGATCAAATTTATTCCAAATGGTGGATCATTTTTTGAACCATGTGGTGGATCAATTCTTTATATACCAACAATGGATATAATTTACAACACCAATGAAGGATAATATTTTTAAAATATTGGTGGAACTTCTTTTTGAACTAATGGTGGATCATATTTTTTAAATAATGGTTGATCGCATCTTATAAATAATGAAAGATCTACACCGATTTCTCTTTGATAGCGCATCTCAATGATAGATCCTCAATGGTAGAAGTTTATTTCTACAATAAGGTATTATATAATACTACCACCAATTAAAATATGATGGTTCGAGTATTTTGACAGCAAAAATCAATGGTAGATCTATAATAGTAGAAGATTCTTGCTACTTCTAGGTATTATTTTATTCAACCTTTAGTTATAATATTCTACCATAGGGTATTTATGATATTACCAGTTATGGTTTCAAAAATATTTTTATGCTCTACTTTTATCCATTTTTAATATTTTGTATTACTGAAAATGTATTATAATTATTTTCATTGTTTTTTAATTTATAAAACTATTATATATTTTTTGGATACCGTGAGATGTAATTTTGAAATATTTTTATCAGGTATTATATATGTTTTAAATTATTATTCATTAACTATAGAAAGTTAAATCTTCTGTATAATATAGATTTTATTACCATTATTTATTGGTTAATTTTTTTTCAGAAAAATTTATTTATGTTGTTAAATATTTTCAAAATATTTTAATTAATTAAATGTATGAAAATTATGTCTTTATATTTATATAGATATTATTTAGATTTTTTATTAACAATATATATGATTACAATACTAATGGAATTAGTTGATTTATTTTGAGTTGTTTGTTTGAAATTATGATTTAATTGTTATTATTTAACCTATTAGAATAATTTAATAGGTTACTGAAAGTTTATTGAATTTCTATTTATGTTTTTAATTATGAAAATATTTTTTAATATTCTTATGGTGGATAATTTGATCTCTCTTAAATAATTCTATTTTTTATAAATCTGAATTATGTTTCCTTCAGATTAGTTTTGATAGTTTTGTTTTATATATCTTATTTAAATATTAAAGTAAACTTCAATTATGATACAGATTAACATCTTCAACTATTTATTTTTTCCAAAAAAAAATCCCTGAACTTTCAACCTGCTATTCAAACCATGTTCTTTGTAATAATCCTTTCATCACATGTAAAATCACTCAAGTATTGAATTACATTTCTATTTAATTCTTCTGCATTGATGATATGAGCTGATCCTCACTACTCAAGAACCATTACCTGTGCTTTTATTATTCATCTTCACCTTAGTTCGGGTTCTTGAGGTTATAAAACTACTTCAAATCTATCATAGGAACTATATATTTTTTATTTAAGATTTTTCACTCGAAGCATTATTTCTTCCTCTATTCTTTGGGATGTGACTCATGGAATTTAAATTCATGACCATTTAGGTTGTCACTCCCAGTATCTAAAGTCTCGTACTATATATTTTTTGTGACTCCCCATACAAAATTCAATGTTTTATGGTTATAACTTCACTAGAAAAGGATTCCATAATTGGGTAATGATTCCCACTCATAAATAAGATCATTTCACATGTATCTTTCACCGAGTAGAGAAATATTTGATTATAGTTGGCCCAATTTGGATTGGACTCCTACAAAAAAATATCCTTGTGTTATTTACTCTTCCTGATGCTCATAATATATAATAATTAACCTAGATAAATAATTTAAATAATCATATTTTTTGATTAAAAATTGTAATCTATTTTATTCACAACCCTCAAGATCATCTACTATTTCCCTATATGACCTTACAATTATGTATTCTGATTGGAAAGTATTACTAGATATAGGATAAGTTAGTATGGTGAGAAATTTACTAATATTTTATGTTGTAATTGATTATGATAATTTAGATTTTGGGTTATATATGTCATTTAGAAAATTAATATTTGTTGATATGTATCATGAGTTAGTGGAATTAAATTTTTTTTGAAAATAAAATACATTGGTTGTAATAACATCATATTTCAAAATTTATTATTCTTAAAACTTTTTTTGTTAATAGTTTGTTTTATGTGCTCTTGACACCACAAAATATATTTCATAAACTTTTCCACAGTTATCGTGATGTGACCCTCACATAAAAAACAAATCTGATGTTTGAGTAGAGATGTGTCTCTTTGTCGAATGAATATTAGGGTTGTATTTCCATAAGCCAATGACTACTCCAAAATTTGGTATAAGTGTATTGTGCCCGCTCTAGGAGTAGGCCATCGACATCAAATATTTAAGAAAAAATGGGGTAAAAACATTAAAATTCATTATTTTAATTTCATATATTAACATTTTGAGAATTAACCATATCAAAATGTGTATATCTATTAGAAGTATTCTATTTTACTTGTTGTAGAACCCAAATAAACACACATATCAAATGTTATGGATCTTGGAAGTGATAA